>JARUPY010000191.1:4911088-6138861 GCA_029817715.1 Melastoma dodecandrum
AAGAAAGAAAACCCTATCAATATAGTCGGCAAGGCAGCAGAGTAATCTCAAGAAATGGAACTGAAATCAGTAGCTCGCTCACATTCAAGGGGACACCTAAAGGAACAACTTTTGGGAAAAGACAGAGAAACCCCAAGAGAAGAGGACCTGAGAAGAAGGGCGGCAAAGTGTTCCGATCTGGAGGTTGGGAAGGAGATGCTGGAAGGGAGGCTGAACTTGGACAACTCCCTGCAATTCAATGATCGCCCACTCGGGGCAACCCCCATCTCCGCAACTACACCTGATCTGTATCTGCATAACACTTGATCACTTCCGTCCAGCAATTCTAGGAGGCGGAGGCGAAGTCCTTCGGCCGATCCCTTTTCGAAAGCGGAGGTAGAGAAAGAGAGAGAAAGGGAGGGAATTCCCGGTTCCCCTCCAGTTTGGTTCGATGGGCCTTCAAATTGGCGCACAACCAAAACCCTCCCTTGGATTGGATAATCAATTAAAATGAAATGGGCTTCGGACAACATTCGATCAAATTCCCAAATCCACGATTTTACAAAGGACAAAAAGACAAAGATGACAAGACAGAAAAGCAAGTCCCCCGCCCCCTCCCTCTCTGCCTATCATCGGTTATGGAGTGGATTCGGCCCACACGGCACCAGTCGCCGGGATACGACGTTTGCCAACCCCGACCTTATAACAGAGGAGGAGGGGTGCCGATAGAACATGGGAGAGAACCTGGACCACAACCTCTGCTTCATATCCTCGCTAGGACGACTGCTGCTAGCGACCTCGAGCAACGTCGTTAACAGCAGGACCAGGACGACCGCCTTAACGAAAGGGGTGGTAGAGTTGGAGGACCCCATTTCGTTTTCCACGTCGAGGAGGGAGGGGGTGTCCTATAAATAATCGTGTATAAATCACACTGTGTCATCTTATCTCTTGTGCGTTGCGTGTAATGTCATAATGTCTGTCTTGGGTTGACAATGGAGGGGGGAGGATGGAGTTGGCGAGTGACTGGACAACTACCGGGGGTGGGACATCACTAATTCTCTCATCCATTCATTCCTTTCCACTCCCCCCGCCCCCCACCTTTCCTTGCTACAAAAAACGTGAGGCCAACAACAAATTTTAAGAAAACAAACCAAAGTATAACAAGGCTGCATTCTCATTTCCCTCTCCCTGTAATCCAGTTGACTTCCCTTCGATTTCTTCATCTACTTCCTTCTTTTCTTCTTTCAACATGCTCAGTCTGGAGTTTTTGTCATTCCAATGAGTGAGAGTTTTAGACTAATTTAGACTAATTTAATAAAAGCAGCCAAACCAAACCATTGCTCTATCGTCTGACTTTTGTGTCTTTCTCCCTGTTTTTTTTTTTTAAATTATGTTCCTACGTTTAGCTCCCTAATCATCTATATACACACAATTAATGAAGAGTTCTTGGTCCAATATGCTCCACAGTTGACTTTCGAGAAAGGCACCCTTCTTCCGCCTGATTCGCGAGTAAATTGATTTATAAGTTCTCCTGTTCCATAAGCTGATTTCTTATCGCTGAGATATCGATAAAAACATCCTATTTGATCACAACTGTCATTTAAGATTTTGATTTAGCAGGTGAAGAGTGTTACTACAAGAGTTTTGGGTCTGACCCGCAGAACTTTGCTAACACATAATTAACTAATACACAATTACTGAAGACGCATGCTGCAGAAAGGTTCGATAAGGATTGTGCACTTGGTTATTTTCTTATTCCAAATGTTCACCCTCATTCCTACGAAGAACCACAAGAGCTTCGTTGATTGCCAGTCTGGAGGGGATAGCGGACTTGTGCCTTTGAGAAGTTGCTAATTGTGAAGAGGGTTTGGTCCAGTGGGGACGACTTGGTTGGAAGCCCCATACACTGGATCCCAGTAGACCGTCTTCTGATACGTGGGAGTGGTGTAAACATCATCTGACAATGAAACCTTGAATGCTCCAACTCCTGGGACGGTGCTGTAGTAAGTTGTTGTCCAGGGAGGGTGTCTGGAGCTGCAGAACTGAACCGTGCTTAACATCATCATCAACAGCAGAGACAGAACAAGAGCAGTAGTACGATCTATCATGGCTCCAGAAAAAAAAAAGGGAGATAAGGGTTGAGGAATTTGAATCAACAGAGTTGTATGGCTTCACTTGGAAGGACCTTTTTATTGGAGTATAAGGAAGGGCATCTCGTCGGACCGCGTGAGACAGCCAGAGGACGAAACAGTTGAGAGCAATTAAAAAGAATGTTTTTCTGGAAAGAGTAGGAAACCAAAGCCAAATGAACCATTGCCGGAACGAACAATTAATTCCCAGGAGGTCAACCTGAATTTTCTGGGGTCGAGATGAAATTGCCATTAGACAGGTTTCACTCCGCTTCTTAAGTGGGAGATTATGATCACTACCGCACTTTGTGTGGCGCTATGAGATTTAACTTTGACTTGCCGTGTAGTACTACAGTTAACATATGCATTCGCCAATTACTAGTTATGAGTGCTACATCTTCACATAAAGAGCACCTCCACCACACAGAAAGCGATCTCCGAGGACCAGCTTTCATGGCCTTTTGGCCCTACGAGGTGCTCCTAATTCATCAAACTTCTGAATCATATAAGGAGGCATGGAGTATGTCAATACCAAGTGGCTTTATCTTGATGTCGTCCCAAGGAACCTAATCCTCCATCTAACTGATGAAACGGTTGTGTAGCTCCATTACAGAACATTATAATTCAGGCACGCTCAATCCTATCGACGGCAACATCGAGGTGAACTCTATCGTTTGTTTGTAACTACGAAGACGTAGTTATCCATGAGTACCAGATATCCACTCCTCACCCTCAGCCAGGACTAACCCACTTCTTAGAGTACATACAAGTATTCCATTATTATAGAACCTACCAAGTTCAGTACACGATCTGTATCCTGTCACAATATCGCACACGAGCTTGTCAGGATCATTCATCAGCTTTGCTTCCAGAATGGGCCTCCTCTGCCTTGAGATCAGGAGTCTCTGCCGTAGACCCATTCTCAGCCTGATTTGGGATGTCTGTTTCGGTGGTTTTTACAGCTTCACTAGAAGATCCCTCAGTCACTGGAACCGTCTTCTTGATGGTCCCAACCTTGACATACTTGCTCATGAACTTGTACTCCCAGTCCTGCAGAGCATCGAGCTCAAATGGGCCTAGGCCAGATATATCCCCAGTCAAGTCCTTCTCCTCAAAGGACATCTTCGCAAGAGCTCTGCTTGCATCTTTTCCGGCAAATAGAGCATAGGGGCCCCCAGGTCCATAAAACATCCTGCAGAAAGATAAGAATCACAGCATAAACGATTCAAGTTTTGTCGGAGGAGTAGTCCGCGGACGATAAGTCCAGGTCCCATTCGCATCGAGGTATCTCCGCTCCCCCCGCTTCCTCGCCTTCAGACCATCCATGCCGATGAGGAGTAGAAACAGCAGGATCGTGTGAGGGAGAACAGCGGGAGGGGGTTCTCTTGGATTTGCCTCTCACCACTGATGACCACACTCTGGGACTCAAGATGAATGCAAGGAGACAGGTAATTCACAGTGGCAACAGAAAAGCAGACAGAAATGAGTCCCTTTGTCCCTAAATAAGCAGAGGGGCGAATAAAACTTTCCGGGGAAGAAACAGGTGAACTGTTTACAAGATTCCGGATACCAGAAAACACGAGAGGTAAGCGCTGACTAAGGTCTAAGTTGGTCTTGTTGTGCCGTCAGAAAAGACGCAGCACTTCCATTCAATCACAGCAAACACATCATCCTCTAATCAGGAATCTGAGTAAATAAATTACAGCGACAACCAAAAGGTCCCAGAACAACAGAGAAGTATCTCCCAGTCGAATAATCAGCGCTGACCGGGGAAGAGAGAGAGAGAGAGAGAGAGAGAGGAGTAAGAACCTGCTCTGAGAAACGTCGTAGATCTGACCCTTGATGGCCATGAGGAGGGGCTTCTCGGGGGTTTTGCCGTCGTAGAGGGAGAGCTCCTCCTCGGTGACCTCGCCCAACTGGACAGGAGGGGGGAGGGGCTCCATCTGCTCCTCCCTGGGGCGGCGGTGGTGAGCATCGGAGGACGAGCCGAAGATGCCGGAGACGGCGTAGTAGAGGGCGAGGGATAGGGCGAGAAGGGTGAAGAAAGTGGAAGGGGAGAGGCCGGTGTAAGCGGGGATGGCTTCCTTGAGGGTCTCCCACAGAGGCAGGGCCATTTCGTCGTCGGGAGGGTGTGGGGGTGCGGGGGGGGGGGAGCGGAGACGACAAGGGAGGAGGTTGGTAAAAGGAATAGGGACGCCCGAAGGTTGTCGGGATATTGTTATTATGTTAAGTAGAGGGGGTTTGGTTTGTTGGTTGGAGGTGGAGTCCGGGGCTGCTCTGCTGCGTCTTCGGGACGGAAGAGAGGAAAATATCTAGTTCCCTTATGTGGGCTTGGGCTATTGGAGCATCATCTGGATCAATTGGGCCTTCTATATGGGCCGGAGCTTACGGATTAGAGATTGGGCCGGTAAAGACAACAACAGGTTTATTGGTATATGCAAAAGTAGGAGGCGGCGTTGGTAGGTAATGTCTTTGTCAAAAGGAAAGCCCCGTTGGTCGCGTTCTCTTTTTTTTTTTTTTCAAATTTTGTTGTCCTGTTTTTATCTCTTTGTGTTTATCTTGTTTGAATGGATTGATGCAGACAGTGGGAGTGCTGAAAAGTGTTTTACCTACTCATCCACATCGTCTTCATCAGAAGGTCCTCCGAAATTATAAAATTCATTAATTATGATATTTATAAAGAAAAGCAAAACCAGGTATGACAGATTAATGATAGTAATTAGTAGTTAATAATGCACAGAACAGACACATATATATTTATTCAGTTCTAAATAGGGGATGTGATTTCCGAATTCCACATCATGCTAGCGTTGGCCGCCCAATAAATAGAACGCGTTGTTACTTTTTCCCTAGTCGGCCTAATTAAGTAAAATGAAATTAATTTCAAAGGATATTACCGGGGCGGTTATCGACACCGAAAAGAAAGAGAAAAAAAGGAAAAAGGGCTAGAGACCCCCCGCAGCCTGTGCTCCTCCACGTTACCGCATTGGCTGCCATTCCCTCCTCCTCCATCCCCCCCGCAATTATTACACATTTGCATATCATAAACACTTCCTACATTCACTTGTTATATGTTTGTTTTTTGGTCACGGGGAGTTGAAGATAGCCCTCAGGAATTGGGGACCATTAACAAACGGGAAAAATTAGGTTACAAATCGGCTATACCTAAAGTTAAGTATTCTCCCGCGTATAATTTATTACGTAAATCAATTAATTTATTCAAATTTTAAATGAAAGATGTGCCTAAGTACGGCGGGCATAGGCATATGGGAATTCGACTGAGTGAGAGAGGAGTGTTGGTATGTTATTCATTCTTTTTTTTTTTTTTTGCAGACACGATGCGTTGGAGCCACAAAAAATGCCTTTAATGACGGACGGCACTAGATAGAGAGCATACAAAATCAGCAAAAGATTATTCCACGTCGATTAGGGATGAATACACATACTATGAACAAGTAAAAGTGTGGGGGAAAGACACACGGGAGAGGCTTTGGTTGGACCACGTAAGTGTAACACCACCATCCCCCTCCACTTTTTTTTTTTTTTTATATAAATAATATGAAGGAACCAAACAGCCTGTAATCCCATGTCCCCATCCCCACTTTTTTTTTCAAAAATAAAACCCCCAATATAAAAAAATGAGGTACACGTTCCTCCACCCATACGCCCCTTGCACCATCCATTTCCTTCCCGAACAAATCCCATTGCATTGTACTTCTCACATCCCAATTTTTTTTTTTTTTAAAAAGCAACATTTATTTAGCAGGCCACGTCACGTTATGCATACAACTACACAGATTTCGTGGATACGAATGCCCACGGATTTTTTTCGATAAGAGGAATTTGGAAGCAACAAGTTATTACAATTTAAAGAATAAAACGAATCGCTTTTTCCACGATCTACGACCGGTGATGGGATAACAGAGAGAGAGCCTCGAAGAATGATGGCCCTTCCCAAATGTAGTAGTAGTTCTTATTCACTACCAAAAATAAAAATAAAATAAAGAAGTAAACGTTTGGGGTTTCGTGAAGGAAGGAATGGGAGTGAAAAAGTTAGGGGGTGGGGGGGTTGTATTTGTGTGATGGACGCCATTCATTGGTCACCATTCCCCTTTTCAATACCTTTTCCTCCTCCTCCATCTTCTTCCTCTTCCATTTCCTCTCCTCCTTATGCATGGGCGATGAACGATTCCCCCTCCCGCTTCTCTCCCTCGCACGATCCCGCTGTTTCTACTCCGCTTCTTCATGAACCTTCCGACGCCGACCTACCGGGTAGAGCGGACAGCCCTCGATGCGAATGGGACCTCAACTTGTCGTCCGTGGTCTCCTCCTCCTCTGACTCTGCGTCTTCCGTCTCTGATATCCTTGGGGCTGTCGAGTTCGACCCCTCGGGAACCCTCTTGGCTACTGGAGGGATTGCCCGGAAGATCAGGATCTACAGATTAAATAACTTGGTTCGTGTTCCCGACGAGACTGCTTCGAGGGAGAGTCGGGTGAGTCTTCTGGATCACTCCACCGCATGCGACTTCTACTTATGCACGCCTGCCAAGCTGAGCAGCCTGTGCTGGCGCCCAGGCTCCTCGGGCCGGGTTATAGGTTCGGGGGACTATGACGGGGTCGTCACTGAGTACGACCTCGAGAAGAGGGTTCCTTTGTTCGAGCGTGATGAGCACGGGGGACGCCGTGTGTGGACCGTCGACTACTCCCAGGATGGCCTCGGTGCTTCCGGGTCAGACGACGGGAAAGTGCAGGTGTGGGATTCTAGGTGTGAGGGCGGGACTTGTGTTGCCGTGGTGCAGCCCGGCAGGGGGTTGTCGAGCCCCGTCTGCTGTGTTGAGTTCAACCCATTCGATGGAAATATAATGGCTGCCGGATGTGTGGATAGGAAGGCATACGGTTATGACATGAGGAACCTGGCCGCTCCCGTGCACGTGCTCGAAGGTCATGGGAAGACCGTCACCTATGTAAAGTTCGTGGATGCACGGACAGTGGTGACGGCAAGCATCGACGGTTGCCTCAAGATGTGGCAGCTGGAGTCGTCGAGGGCTTTCCGTACATACCGAGGGCATGTGAATTCCAGGAGCTTCGTGGGGCTGTCAGTTTGGAGGAACGGGGGGTTGATCGGGTGCGGGTCGGAGGACGACCGGGTGTTCGTATACGACAAGAGATGGGGGGAGCCAATCTGGGTGAGGGGGTTCGGATCGAGAGGAGGAGGAGGGTTCGTGAGCAGCGTTTGCTGGAGGCAGGTCGGGGAAGAGAGGTGTACGATGGTCGCTAGCGGATCGGATGGGGTTTTGCAGGTTTTTGTGGGAAAGAGGTCTTCTTCTTCTACTACTACTACTTCTTCCTCCTCGCCATCTTTTATCTCATGCACAGAATGAGATAAAAGACGATTTCCTCATTCCATCTCCATATTTCTTTTTACCCATTTTTTATTAGTACCTGTAGTTAGAAAAAAAAAAAAAAAAAAGAGCAAAGCAAACATCACCCGTCTATCCATTTCCAATCTTCTCCGGCCCTTTTTTGCAAATATCTATGTACGTAAAGACTGAGAAATCTAGCTAACACAACTCCGGGATTCTCCATGCAATGGCGTGGTCTGGATCGGATCACCTGCCTATTCCATTGATGTAGCCGCCCCGCGGGGATAGTTGGTATGATCTTGATATTCATCACGATATTATCATTATTATTATTTTATGTGATACTATTTCGGCCTATTTGCATCCTCACAAGTTACGCACTCAAAAATGCCAGTGTCTTCTTATATGTATATATATAATATAAGATTAAGTACAAAAGTCTGCGCGCTTCGTATCCAATGGGCGATGATCTGTTTACCAGAGTTCTGACCGACCAAACCTCTAAATAATCTCCTTCTGACACGCTGAACATCGGGAGACCGACCGTCATCCTCGAAACTACTTAAACCGAATCTCGTTAATCTCAACTTATTATATGAGTTTTTGTCTTCCCACGGTAAGTCGAGTTTCGTTATTATATCTTCTTAAATAATTTTGCGTGACCCATCTGTCCTGTCGTGGCTGAAGGGGAGTCACGTCACTCAGTCTACCGATTCCTTTTTCTTTATCTTTTTTTTTTTGAAAAATAGGAGGCGAGTCATATCTAGTTTAGGGTGTTGCTGCTTTTCTTTTTCCCTTTCCATAAAAGCACGGTCCAGAATTCCTCAAGATCTATGCAAATTACATGTTTGTTTTCTTTCCTCGTTTTGATTCAAAGAGCGACGAAATCATGTAGGGGAGGATCAAAAGAAAAATGCTCAATAACTCCACACACACACACACACACACATTCCTGACCAATGAGGTTAAAGAGAAGACAAAAACATGAACCACCACCAACTACCGTCGTGTCTATACATATACATGTACTAATAATACTTCACAAGGTCTTGTTACCACTACCACGCCACGCACGTCTTGAAGAAGGAACCATCAGAAACAACCGATGCTCTTCTTTGGTACCTGGCCGGTCGCACGGTACTTTGCGCTCAACTCCTCTGCTTTCAGCAGCTCTTCCCCTTTCTTTGCCTCGATTATCGCCCTCTTCTCTTCCGCCGACTTGTGGATCAACGCTATCTTGTTCTTCATCTTCTCCGCGTACTCTGCCTTTTTCTTCTCCAGTGCCTCCTGTTTAACATTACCAGAAAAAAAACCTTCCTGACTCTGCCCTCAAGTCCCGACAGGACAAAAATCTAACGTACAGGGATCGTCGTGCTAAAACCTCTTACTGGATCTTGGATCATCGGGTCAGCTAATAGAGCTGAGTTTATGGTTGGGGCATACATTCAGAACATCGCAGCAGCGAGAACGAAAATAGATGGACTCAAATTTGGACTTTCTAAAAGCATTTAGGAAGAAAAAAAAGAGAAAAGAAATCAAGCAAAAGAAGAATGCTACCTCAATCTTTTTAAGGTCAGCCTCTATGGAGGCTTTCTGGGTGTTTTCCCACGACACGATCGCGGAGAGCTTCTTCTGAGCCCTATCCATAAATTGGGAAAAGGTGAGTTTGCTACCTAATTTGGCACCACGAATGACACGCAGCAGACACGAGAAACTCGTTACTTATTGTCGGCTTTGGCCTTCTCGCTCTCCTCCCATGCTCTGATGAGAGACAACCTCTTCTCTGTTTCGACCCTCGCAAGCACAATATCTGCGCCAAAACACAAATCCAAGCACGATCAAGCAATGGCATACAAAAGGGTAGAAAACATATGAGGGGAAGCAATCAGGGTAGGGAGGATTACCCCGATTAACGGAACCCTCCTTGGTTTTGTCTTCCGCTGGGGGTTGGGGTGGGGGATCATCTGCCGAAAACAGGTAGTTTGTATGTAAGTGGGAGACATCAAATCTGCGTCAGTACTTGTCCAGAAAAATAGCCTTTATATGGATAATGGATCATACATATGTTTCCTGTCTATTCTATACGCAGTTAAAGCACCAAAGAATGAGCGCCTATCCCCCCCGCGGGCGGTAAAGGTGTAATTTCTACTTTGAAGAGAGACAAAAGCAGGAAAAACAGGGAGTCCCAAAAGCAAAGGGAAAGGATAAGGACTGACTCTGGAGGAGGGATATGGCCTTGGCCTCATCTTCGGCCGGAGGAGGAGGAGGTCGGGTTTCAAGAGGGACGACGGCCTTGTTCTCCACGGGAGGGGGATCGGGAGGAGGCGCTGCCTGGGGCTCCACTTCCTCCTTTTTGGGTTCCTCTTCCGCCATTATTAACACTCCGTTCCCCACCCCAAGTGGGATGGAGTGGAACTTATTTATCTCCTCCCATTGGGCTCGGAATGTCAATACTCTTCCAAGCTCGATCGAGCCCACGTCGTTGGGTCCAAAGCCCAACAGGCCCAATATATAAGGAGCACCCCCCCCCCCCCCCCCAAAAAAAATAGGAACAGAGAATCTCCCCCATGCAAAAAACAACCAACAACGAAAGAGTAAGAGAACGTGGAGACATCAAACTCCCCCAACAAAACTTGTTTTGTTCATTCTTCTTCTTCTTTCTAAATTTCACTTTTCTCCTTCCTGTAATTCCTCTCCACCGCTCGCCCCTCTTTTTCCTCCACCCTTCCAATTCCCTCCCAATCCCCATTCTCTCTTCTCCCTTCCTCTGGCCATTCCTCCTCCATTTCTGAGATCAACGTTTCGTCTGTTTCGGTTCCTCTACCTCGTGCAGAAAAATGGTACGTCCCTTTTCATCCCTCGCCCTGGCTGTTTCAATCACCTCGTCTTCTTCGATTTCGTTTGGTTTTGACTTTGATCTTGATCGATTCTTTTACCTTTTGCTTGCGCCCGTATGGAAATAACGAAACGTAGGCGAATTCCGCATCCGGGATGGCCGTGAACGACGAGTGCAAGCTCAAGTTCTTGGAGTTGAAAGCCAAGAGGATCTACAGGTTCATCACCTTCCGCATCCAGAATCAGCAGGTGGTTATCGACGTGCTTGGCAGCAGCGACAAGACCTACGACGACTTCACCGCTTCCCTCCCTGCCGACGAGTGTCGTTATGCTGTTTACGACTTCGATTTCACCACCGATGAGAACTGCCAGAAGAGCAAGATCTTCTTCATCGCCTGGTATTGGATCTTTCATTCGCCATAATGGATCGCAGCCGCCAATGTAGCGGAACACGCGGTTCTCATTGCTTATTGTTAAGATGTCTCCTTTTCCTTTCTCAGGTCCCCTGACACCGCCAAGATAAGGAGTAAGATGGTATATGCCAGCTCCAAGGACAGGTTCAAGAGAGAACTGGATGGGATTCAGGTCGAGTTGCAAGCCACAGATCCCAGCGAAATGAGCATCGACATCATCAAAAGCCGAGCCCTTTAGATCCGGTTGGTTACCCGGTCGCATTCTTTTGGCCCTCTCCATCTTCATGTCCATGTCCAGAGATTTGCTTGTTTTGGCTTGATCCTTCCTTTTACCCCGTAACCTTTTCCTTTCTTTCTGCAACCTTGGCGACGAATCAACTTGTTCAACTATTCTATGTAAAAGAACAGCTGTAACCTGACTACATGCTGTATCATATTGTCATTTTCTCTATTTTTGAATCTCTCAGCTAGCCTCTAGCACACAAATTCAGTGCCATCACGAAATGATTCTGCTGCATCAAAGCAACTTCTCAGATTTTGTTAAACAAAAAGATCATTACGGAGAATGGAAGATTAGTTTTGAACAGGAGAAAATATGAGATACAACCAGTTAAAATTTCTATATATATATACGATTTTCCATAAATGATTTTATGCTTTTATGCACATCCTCATCATACAACCCAGAAAATGAAATGAACAGCCTATTTTATCTTTAGCATAGAGGTAAGAAACGGCACCTGTATCAATGGTGAACTCTCTGCATCCTATCTAATATTGAATCCAGAGAAAGACTTCAATTACATGGCTATCCAACAAAGTTGATCACTTTAGCTCCAGGTTGACAACTTCCGGTGCTGGTAGCATCTACCATAGATGAAGCTGCCTCTTTCTTGTCAACAGAAAAGTCATCCTCTAGATCATCCCGACTCGCAAATTTAGTTACCTGTGGTCTTGGCATCCCTTCGCTTTTAAATGCTACATTGAAGAAACAAGCAAAATGACAGCTTTAGTGAGATTGTCATGGACCCACTGAGCTGTTTGAGCATGCCGGGCTGAGAATATAGAACCATGCTTAACAACCAACTGACCCAACCTACGATAGCAGGCTGCCATACTTGGTTCAAAACTTCAAATTCTCTTGAACATTAATCATGTCTGCCTCGTACTGTATATTTCCCATGCAAAGCCAGCACAAACCTGTTCGCTGCTCTACATTCAACTCACTTTCTCTCGACACCGAAGGCCATCAAAACCTTGCACTTGAATAACACAACTGAAACCATTTATGTCATGTTTTGATCAAGACCTATATTTCTTAACACTAAAACTGCTACGTCTAAAGTGCCCGATGAGGCAATTTACCATCTTGAAGAGGGTGGGAACAACTTGCTATAGAATGACCTGTGTCACAGCAATTGTTGCGAATCTTCTTATCGATGACAGACCAGTCGTCATTGTTTGGGCAATGTTTAAGACTATGCCCCCTCTGACTAAGAAGCAAACACATCTGCAAATCCAATCCAATCCCAACAATTGGCGGCCACTACGGAGACAAGGGATCCACCCAAATTAACAAAAATTGGAGGGAGTAATCCAGGGGTGGGGGATGAAAGGAGAAACCTTGTTTTTATCTCATTCCTGTAACTCAAAAAAGCTGCTGAGTAGAGCTAAATTCCCTCCATCATTCCCATTTTGAGGAGTGCATTCCCTCAATTTGTTTGTTTGGCTAAGTTTTTCTAAGAAAAAAGATACTTAGCATGACAAGAGACAAATCGGGCCGGGGGGGGGGGGTCCCGGTTGAATTAAAGACTGGGCTTCCTCCATTAGCCAGTCTTGTCCGGCCCACTCGATACTTCCTCCACGACAAAGAAGAAGAAACCGCTCCAAAACCCTATTTAGGATGAAGCCGACGTCCATGTCCCGGGGGCGTTCCCAAACCGGAAAAAGAAAGAAGCCGAACGGCCATCGGTCGCAAGCATAGTTATGGTTTCTCAGAACGGCATCAAGTACGCCGTTCACATCGTCTCCACGAACTTCGGCGATCTTGTCGCGGTAGATTCTTCCCTCCTTCCCCGTTTTCTTCCGTTGGAGTTATTCTCCTGCATTGTCAAATTCTCGGGTTCTTTGCAGAAAGTGTGCGAGTGTCTACTCCGTAGAGGACCCCTGACTTACCAGAACATCGCCCGATCCACCGAGATATCGCTCCCTCAGGTCAAGAATTGTTTACTCCTCCTGATTCAGCATAACTGCGTCCAGGCTTTCTCCCTTGAACCAGCCGGTTGTTTGATTACCCCGTTTCTTGTTTTCTTTTCTTGTTTTTCCTTGGTGATATGATGCGATGTTTGGTTGCGGTTTTATTTGTTAGGCGATGCGGCAGACCTTTCCAAGTACATTGCCTTGTTCGACAACATTATTCATCGGACGAGGTTTTCCAAGTTTATTGCCGTCGTGTCTGAAGAGCTCGACAAAGAAGTAATCCTCCTTTCTTTTCCTATCTTCCGTTGTTTCTTGATTTCCACTGGATGAGTGTGTGTTGGTAACAGTCTGCTTTGTGATTTTCGTTTTGCAGTGTGTTGAACTCTTTCAAGGTTTGCTTCAACACGGAAGGCTATCTCTGAAAAAAATGATTGATCGTGCTAAATCTGGCCGAGGCAAGATTTCCTTACCTTTTCATTAGTATAATCCTTGGAGTTGATATCCAATCCAGTCATCCCATTGTGATGGTTCTTGTTTTGTGCTTTGAATCTAAGCTATATAGATTTTAACATATACTATGGCATGGGAAATTTCTTAGGTGTGTGAACACCTTGACGTTGACCTTGGTAGATTCCTAGAAATTCATTCTTTATAGAGTTTTCAATTGATTATTGCCTGAAAGCAATTAATACTTGAACTTGTATTATATAAATTGTGATGGCAAATTCATTGGAACACAATTCCTGGAGAAGTGGTTTTATTCTAATTAGAGCCCATTCCCCAGAAGTGATATCTGTGGGCAGGATGTAAATATTTTTCTTAATTCAAGCTAGCGTGTCTCTGACAAGGCCATTGTGAAGATATTTCAGATGATTGTGCTGTTGAGGATACAATTCGAGGAAATTTGGCAAAACTTCTCGATTCTCGTTTTGTTGAACGCTGTCCAGCTGGAGAAGCGGTTCTTTCTCCCCCAGCTGAAGAAGGAACTGGTGCAAGAAAACGTGGAGCTAAGTCTTCTAAGGTATTCAACTAAATCCCATGGTAGTGTTGGTTCTTTTCATGATGTCTTAGTTGGACAATAAGTGAACAACGCTCTGCTTGTATGTTATTCACAAACTTGCACATTACACTGTCACCAGGGATAGCGATGACTTTGTTAGTTAATACCTTGGGCTCTCAAAAACAGATGTGGTACTGGGTCCAAATACTCTATTCGCCAGCTCAATTCAGCTTAAAAAAAACTATTTGTGTGATTAACTACCCTGTCCAAGAATCTCCATGCTATTATCCTCGATAATTCTTTCTGTGATCGCAGATAGTTGCCAAGTCAATAACAATAGAAGAACGTATTCTAGATGCTGCTGCTCCTATGGAGGCAAAAAGGTTTTTGTTCACTACAGATGCTGATTCTAATAAAACTAGCGAGAATTCTAGTGAGGTTCTTGGTGGAGAAAAGGTTGACCATGGGCACAAAATATCTTTATTCTTTTCTTTATGTCTGCTTTGCTTGGTAGTGTGACACTTAATATTTTTCATATGCAGAGAAAGTATGATAGTTTGGAGTCAGAGAGAGAAACCAGCGCTGATGACAGCCATGTGCCATGGCGTGTCAATTTTGAGGAGTTCTTGCATAGATTTAGGCACAAGGTTTGCATGCTATTCCATCGGAGAAGTATCTTTGCATACTGATTTCAATTGATGGTTGCCTTTAGTCAGTAGAAATTCTTGAAATACACAATTTCATTGGCTTGGCTGCACATTTGCGATGTATGCTGTTAATTTTTAAATTGTGGTTTTATGCCATCACCTTTTCCTGTTTTTTTAGTAATATTTTGAGTAAATTGTGTATTTCGGGCCATGGTTATATTTCTTACATTATCATCAAAGTTGATGAGGTGAGTATATTCGCTTTACAGGCCTGTGTTGAGAATGTGAGAGAACGACTGGATGGTGGAGCCGCAATTGCGCTAAGTGCAATGCTTGAAGCAACAAGGTCCATGGAGAAAAAAGTTAAAAGTGATAAAACTGGTAGGTCCATTTCCTTGATCTTGAAACCAATTCCTTTGTCAGTGCTTTGCTTATTACTTGGTTTTTAAACAACTGATATGAATAATGTGTACAAATTTGCACATGCTATGGTTGTGATGGATCAACGATGTTTCACATACGATGCTTATATTTTCTCCATTTGAGAATGTGCTTTCTCTGTATGTGGGTTTCTGGACTTCAAGTCTGGCATGCATTTAGGTTGTCTGTAGATTTTTTTTCTATGGGTAATTTTCTTCCCTAGGTTAACTGGTTGATTTTAGCTTGAAGTAGCATCCTTTGAAAGTGTTTATTTACCATCTGCTCTTGCTTTACTTAGCGAGTTATGCAAATTTCTAACAGTTTTGAGACAGTTAATTAGTAAATTAACTTGCATGGAATGGAATATTCGTGATGCTTGGTGATTGAAGACATACCATAGGCATCAGTGTATATAGGACTTTTGGTCTGATGTTCAGCTATATTTCCAGTTCCCTTATCGATAAATACCATTTATGAGGAGGTAATGAAGAAAGAAGCAGGAAGATCTATGACTTTAGATCATCTTAGAGCTTCTCTTGCTCTCTTGGGATGCGAACGAGGCAGCAATGACTTATACATGATTGGTAACCTCTTTGTCTCACTCCATCTCCCTCTATCTATCTCGCAAATTTTGTTATGGAAGAAAAGAAAATAGGGCAAGAATCGAGTTTCCATCGATTCTTGCTGCTGTACTCACATTATTTGTTGAAGGGGCTTGTTTTGATGATCGTTCTGTGTTTGTTTTTTTGGACATTAAGCAGACTTAAAGGCCATTATCAAACATGCTCAGACGGAAGAGGTTTGACCTATTTTCATGTCCAGAGAACTTATGGGGTTACAACAGCGATGATATTGTAATGTATTTTGCATCCTTAGGTAGAAGCAATCGTGTTGAAAAGATATGGCCGTGATGCATACAGGATATTCAGATTGCTCATGAAGACTGGCCGTTTACAGGAGACTGATAAGGTAAACAGAGTCTTGAGCTTTATATGATTTGCTGTTGGTGCTCTTTATTGAGACAGCTAAATCCTTAGTGGCCACAAGTTCATTTGATGCCAATGGCACAGTCATGCAGAAGGCGTTCTACTGCCAGTTAGCAGAAAGAACTATATGTGGTCTTAGTATACTCTCGAGGGAAAAAGATTACTTGTGGTCTCTGTATTTTGAATGATGAAGTATCCTGAACAGTGTAAATTTAGTGTAGGGTGAGGCCGAGCTGACTTTTCTACAATTGTTTCGATGAAACACCGATAAGGAAAAGAAAAGGCTTCTGATTCTTAGTAAATGATTAATGTGATAATGCATGCTAGTCTGGGGGCCAGGCGACTTTTCCTATTGAAAAGGTGTAGGAAAGCTGTTCCAAGGGTAGTATGATATGTCCTGTTTCGAATTTTTATGACCAAATTTAAGAAGAGCTTTTAGCTTTAAATGGATTTATTTGATTTGGTTCTATTGTTTTCCCTTCTTTTATCTTCTTCAGTCCCTGTTGAGTTGGTGTTTATGTGAGTAAAGCTTTGCTTTGAGAGAAGATTCTGGAGACATCATGCTTTTATCAGAGGGTTTATTTTTCATTAGAAAATTATGAATCTTCCCTGATAGCCCGTCATAATTATTTGTTGTACCATAGCAGGTACTGATAATAAGTTCCCATTTTTCTTTGGGCAGTGAAACATGAAATGTAGAATCTCTTTAGCTACTTAAACTTGTCTGGCGTTCCCTAACTCTCATTCTGTTCGTTGTTTTCATCCATCCCCTTGAAGAGACATTTATCAGATAATTTTATATATTCTGTCGTATAGATTTCTGGTACAGCATTTGTTGATAAGAAGGAGACTCCGAAGATTCTTTATCATTTGTGGAAAGATGAATTTTTGCACATGGAGGTAATGAATTTTCCATTTACTCATGCTTTTATTGATTAGTTTTTAAATGAATCAATTTATTTTATGGAAGCTAGTGGGAGTAGTAAAAATTAAAAAATTTATGGAACTCTTTGCCTAGAACTTTATCTTTGATTTAGTATTTAGCTTACACCTGGGGTGTTAGCCTGAAATTGTGGAATTTTCTAAAAGGGATTCCTTAAAAGTTGTTCTTATATTTGAGCCTAATACTCCATTGCTGATTTCTAGACTTCTGACAGGTAGTGCATTCTATATTTAAAAGGAGATTAAATCGGAAAGTTCAATTTAGGATCCTTGCCTAAATTTGTCGCTTCTCTTTGTTATTGCTTATTATGTATAAGTGCCTCATTTTGAATGTATAAGAGCCTCATTTTGAATATTGAGTCATCCACTGCTGTTTTCTTGTATTGTTGACCGAAGTAGCTGGAGCTAGGGGTACACTAGCCACTTTTGCATTGTGGTTAGGCTGGCTGTCAATGATTTTTTTCTGGACAGTTGGAAATGCATCCTTAAATCTCGCGCTTGTCTATTGGCCTCATTTTTCATATTTGTTTTACCTTGCAGAAGGTGATAGTTACGACACCCAGACAATTGCAGTTCTTGTTGTGGAAAGTAAATAGATCAACTCTGTGGCCACATCTGCTGGATGAGATGTATCACACAGCACTTAATCTGTGTCAACGAGTTGCTTATGAGCTTGAGCAAGAAAATGAGGTATGAACCAAGATTGTTTTAGTAAGCTGTGCGGCCTTATAACGAGCTCGTGAATTTTGTAACTGGGCAGTAAATTTGAGACTTTAGCCCTGACCAAACGAAAAGTTAAAAAATGCGTCAAAGAGTGTTACTTACATACTGGTAGTATAGCTGGCTGAAGAGTGGCAATTTCTTGCGCCACACTGAGGAATAGTAGTGGTTGAGGTCTTGTAGCTTGTCCCGGACTAGGCATATAATTTTTTAAGTTTCTTACTGAGGTGATTTTTGTTCCTACGGTGGCTAATTTTCTTTTACTCTGGATGAATCAGATCTTAAATCTGCCGCCACATAAAAGGGTGGGGCCCCTTGAGGAAAGATTTACTCGATTAAGAAATGTGCGGATGCTGTTGGATGCGAGTCTCATGCGGCTTGATGATGCACTGATGCTTTTTCATGACTTTTAATTGCCTTGCCGTTGTTTACCAGGTTAACTTGTTAATTTTTTAAATATATATTTTTTGGCTGCCCCACCTGTTATTACATTTGCTGTATGACATTAGAATTGGAATATCATGGTGTGACTATTTACAGATAGTTCCGAACTTTGAGTTCGAAGTCTTTTGAAAAACATTCTTAAGGGAGTTCAACTTCCTTTTTTGAAAAAGTCCTATTTTCTGGAAGTAGGAAATTTCGGGATAATATTTTTGGCATTTCGAAATTATCCTTTATCCCAATAAACTTTCGGCCTAGTGGGCTGAAAATGTAATTATTAGGCCTATAATCCACTTGTAAAAGAGTCGGAAAGGGGGACGCCTCTACGCGGGGTATGTCGCTGTGTTGTCTATCCATTCTCTACTCTGACCCGCCACCGTCTTGTCTATCCATGTGGTTGTCCCGTGGACCTACTCTGTTTTTCTTTTTATCTATTTTGGTTGTTGTATGGGGTGGTTCCAGGGTAGCTTCGACGACGATCGACGCAGTGATGCTTTCACACGCTGATACTTTATGCCACCGTTCCTGTTCACCGGTTCGACCGGGATCCTCACCATGCACGACCAGTGTGTCTCTCGCGAGGTAGTGAAAGAACCAAGTGTGTAATATAATTTGTCTCATATCACGCCTATTGAACTGTTACATCGATCCCGTTGCCCATTATGTTGTTTGATAATTAAGAGTATGACAAGTCCCTTTATTTGACAATCGTGATTTTCAGTTGTGTACGAATGACCATGAATCTAAAGAGCTCGAAGCTTTGCGGAACAATGTTGTAATTTAACGGTCCAGACCGAGAGATCATCTGATGAGCGTCAAACCCACTATAGTCACTAATAACGTGGAAGGGATGCCGAACACCAGATGCCTCAGGAAGGTCAGCTCGTAGGCGAACGGTGAGGAACGACATGCCTGCTCGCACACTATGAGGTTGGCCGCCGATCCCAGGAGCGATAGGTTCCCAGCAATGGTGCTCGCCCATGCTAGGATCAGCCATGCTTTCTTTTCATCTTCTGTGGAAATTGCAGCTGCTGATGCCGCCAGCTTCGATCCCAGCAATAGTACTACAATCATCTTATCACTGTTAGACTCGGTAGTTGTCGAGATTTTTTCTGAGAGGCAATTACATACCGGTCGGAACATTGGAGACAAGATTTGACAGCACGAGGATGACGACTGTGAGGATGGCGATGCCACTGACTGTATCGACCTTGGTGTAGGATTCAGTGTATTCCCAGAGCAGGGCTGGTATCCCTGTACACTTGAACCCCTCCACCGATATGAACATGCCGCAAAAGAACACCAGTATGGAATACGACACCTAAAAATGGCACGCGTGAATCCGGAAGGGTAAGATTCCAGACTCGAGACTCGTATGATGTGATGAGAATTCAATAAGATGGCTATGAAAGGACAGCCTCTGGTTACCTTCTCCAAACACGGCACCGCGTCCTTGAAGTCGAGGGCAATCATCGCAAGGGCTGCGCCGATTGCCGTCCAGGACATGTTCATCCCCATAAGTAACACCACCAGCATCCCCACTGTGATCAGATACACGCAAGACTTCCACACCAGAGCCTTCCATTTCTCTGAGCTCTGCCCTTCAACTGCCACATCGGCCGTGAGTTCAACATTGAACGTGTTGGATAAATCCGGAGCAGTAATCGCGGATTCAGCATCTTCGAGTAGGCTCGCACACTCCCCCTCCACGATACTATCATGGGGGTGCGGGACGGAGAGCTCTTTCCAGTACATGACGAGAAGGAGAGCAGCGTTTATTATGATTCCCACCAGCGTTGCAGGGAGCAATCCCAGTGTAAAGCTCAGGAAGGTGAACATCCCACTCTCGATGGCAATAACCAGGTTTTGCGGATTTCCAATCGGAGTGGTGGCCGACCCGATGTTTGCGCTGGAAGCCAGAGCCAGCAGAAAAGGATGAGGCGGCAGTTTCTGCTGCCTGCATATCTGGAGCACGAACTCGGTCAAGACTGTGCATGATGTATCGTTAGTGAATAAGGCACTAGACAATGCCGAGACGACAGAAACTCTGCACAGCAGATCCTTGGGGCCGATGCTCTTCCAGGAGAGGAGCTTCGCCAGGTAATTGAACATGTTTGCACGTTCAAGGTACTTGCCGACCACCATTGTCCCGAAGAGGAGACCAAGGATTTGAAGATCGATGGAGGAGTAGGCCTCGGTCGGAGTCAAGAGCCCAAAAACAACCATGAACAGACCCCCGAGGAGGGCACCTGCAGTCCGTCCAATCGGGAGCAGGGGAAAGGATGGGAAAACAGCTAGTACCCAGAAGACGAGGAATGCTGCGGAGCCCAGGATCACCTTTTCTCGGGAAACCATAGCTGCGAAGACCGAAAACAGAACGACGGGGACAAGAAGACCGATGAGGTCTGGTTGCAAATGGCATTATGGGAAGTGAAGGTGGAGGATGAGGGGAAGATAAGAGAAAGCGAGAGAGGGGGTAAATTCGCATGACCTGAGGCGACAATCATTGAAGAACTAGATTACAACGACATGCAAAGACGAGGGCCTGGGAAAAAAAGAAATTTTTTCTACTTGGTTTTGTCATCACAGCTTGCTTGCACCTCTCAATTACTGGGGCAGGGGCGAGAGATTAAAATACGCAATTCCCATATGATCCGATTTGATTTCGACATGCAAATGATTTGGAATCCGTGATCAAACAACGGAGACATTCTCCAGTAAATAATTCCCACGTCCTCTCGACTGGACTCGAGAAAGGGTTGACATTCCAAGCACGAGCAGCAGCACATGAATTCTGCGCCCATGGAGTCTGGCTGCGTGCGTGCTCTCTCTCTCTCTCTCTCTCTCTCTCTCTCTCTCTCTGTGGTCTTGGCCATCCATGATCCTACCACTTCCCTTGGCCGCGAAAGCTTCATTGGAATCCCATCGGGGACATTATTTTAACTTCATCGTGAATAATAATGGAAGTGGTGCCAAACGGATGAAATGAACGACTGCTGTGGTGTCATCCCGACAAAGAGACGATGAGGATCCTCCCGATCCCAACCCAATTGGATGGACAAAAGACAAGAAAGAATATCAGGCCTACAGCACAGCAGCAAGCAATGGTCTATAATTGGACGCGATTGATCGGGGAAGTGATTGCGGGGAGATTCTTCTTCACCCTCCGGAAGATGGTCAATCTTTGTCCGGTGAGATGATAGCTTGTTTAAGGAGGATGTTATGCCTTCGCACAGTTCCTTTATTTTTCCTTGTTTTGGTGTGGAGGAGAGGAAAGGACTACCATCCCCAATAATGTCCAGGGACATGGAACCGATGATCGCTCAGACTCCTAAGGTGGACCATTACAGCAGATATTATTCTTCGGACAGAACTTGACTTGTGTATGTCATTATTATTTGGTTCATCCATCCGCTACTCCACAACTTCATCGCCCTTAGGCAGCACAGCTTCAGAGAACATCCTCTTCTCACATTCCAACGGCATAAGGATAACCGTGGCTGAGCCAGGGCACGCCTGTTAGCCCTGCGTTTTCTTTCCAGAAGACAGTATCCCATCTTCGGCCAACATAGTATAACAGGAATCACCGGTTCTTTCTCAGGGTTGCGACGCTGATCACATCACGGGGCATCGAAAAATAAAATAATTTCAAAACGGAGATTCACCTACAGTTTCTTGGAGAAATAACATACACCAGCATTTCATTACATTTCTGAACTATACCAGAGAACAATAGGATAAATCCACAGGGGGATGGATGCTTTCATAATCATGCAGGCTGCTATTTTCTATTTCAACAAGAATGGAACTATAAAATCGGAAGGGTCCTTCTTAAGGTCTGGGCACTATCACATTAAACGTTCTGTATTCACTTGATTTGTACATTCCTGACGAATAGTAACGCCATATCCAGTCTACAAAGATGCTGATTCGGAGTCTGATCGAACGGGTTAGCAGATTAGTCAATCTACCTTCTAGCATTCTGAATTCTGGCTGCTATTGACTCGGTGCATTATGCCACAGGCATGAATTTTAATCTCAGCTAACTTCTGGCTGAAGCATCGGGAAGAATGACCAGCTGTTACCACCAGTTTTAGTTTCCTTCCCTCCGGCCTTCTTGTTAGCCCACCACTCAGAGTTGACGCTGGAGTTTCTGGAGAACGAACCGTTCCTGTTGTCAAAATTGAAATCTTTCGCGGAACCAAGTGTCAGGGATCGCTGCCTCTGAAAAGAATAGTCCCTCTCCAGCTCTGCAGAATTGGCAGGCAATTCCTCTGCACTGAATTCCGGATTTGATTCTCGGGAGTTATCGCCATCAAGAGCAGTCTTACACTCGTCAGACTGAGTCCCTTCTTTAGGATCCTCGGGACATCTTGACAATTTCCCAAAAGAGGTTGCAGACTTATTGGCTAGAGCACGCGCAACGTCTTCTCCAGTCAGTTCAAAGGAAACCCTTGGATCAATCGGGACATCATCATGTTTCCGACCATTTGCTGCAGGCAGAAGAGGCCAGCCATACTTAATGTCACCCCCTATCGGAACAGAGCCATCACGAGATAAGGGTCCAACCCCATCGGGTGTCAAACATCCAGAGCTAAGCCTTGAGCCTATCCCTGCGCCATTAGGTGTCAAGGATCCAGAACCAAGCCTTGACAGGCCTGCACCATCCGGAGTGAGTGATCCAGAACCTAGCCTCGAGCCCCACCTTCGATTAGAAAACTGTTCGAATCCCCATAATTTACCGCCCTCTACCATGCGGATTTCGACGACGGGATGCTTGCCAGGGAACGGGGAAGAGGTTCCAGAGTTGGAGACGGCTGAACCCGGGGAAATGAGCTGCCCGCCGGGGCTTCCTGGATAGAACAGATGGTGCTGGTAGTCAGAGGAAGACAAGGGGAACTTCCGATTGCTTCGTTCATTGCGCTCCAGCGAAGATGTCAGGAGTTGAGCAAATGGTACTTCGGGCGAAGAGGGTGTGGTCAGGTGGACAGATTCAGGGGGAGGAGTAATCGGGGCAGTCGAAGGCTCTGTCGTAAAGGTCGAAAACACGGGAGGCGACACCAGTTGGGTCTCGTATGCATAAGGTCCAATCGCGAACATGGATGGAGGGCCACGAGGGGAGTAGGCACTGACTGAAAAAGATGTGAGGGACAATAATCCAGCGGGGGACTGTGTCGCCGATGGAGGATCAGAAGGAAGGAAAGATGCCGGCGAGGAGGGAGGGGCAACGAAAGGCAAAACAATGGTGTTGGACAGCATGCGGATCTCCGTGGCAGGGGCAGTACTCGCAGCTGCCACCGGTTCAGGAACAAGAACCGCGTGGCCTATCCTTTTGTTGTTCTTCTGATAACCAAAGCACCCGTAAAGGCTCCAGCAGCCTCCCCATCTTCTTCTCTGCAGAAACACCAAGAGTAAATGATAAATACTAAGAAATGGTGGGGAGGAGGTTCCTTCCAGAACCGGGAAATCTTCCATAAAATTGGAGGGACAACAGAGCACTCGCCAATTGCCCGATTGATAAGGGTGGTCTATCCAAGTGTGACATAATTTATTAGAAACAACGAAATTCCCCTAATTGGCAGGACTTGGTTTCTTTTTATCTCTCAGGTATGACCTCGAGAGATCCGCTCCTACTTTATAACCACCATGATTGAAGAAAGCAAAAGTAGATCCGTTTCTTCTTCTGAATGTTATGCAGCCGGTACTTTTTTATCTTTTTTAGAGGAAAACAAAGGTGAAAGAAACAGAGAGACGAATCAGTGTGTTGGTTGAAAGGGTTAAAAAGGTCGGTTCGGGTGTTCCGCCATGACCGGATCACAAGTTCTCATCAGCCGCTCCAACTAAATGATGAGAGAGAGAGAGAGATCAGACCTCCCATCCCAGACAAGAGAGGTGAGGGAGATCTCCAGAAATCAATCGCCCCACCAAACACAGAAAGGCCAAAAAACAAAGCTGAAGTAGGGAGGTAAGGATTATTTACGTGAACAGGGGGAGGCTGAACTCGAGCCTCGGCGGAGACGATGGCGGTGGCAGCAGCGTTGACGGTGTCAACGCTGTTGTGGAGTCCACCAACAACAGCAACACCTTCTCCGGCTCTCCTCATGATCCAAAACAGGACGCCGGATCGAAGAAACCAACACCGGTACAGTACGGATCACAACCCGATTCCCGATCAGGAGTAGGAGGAGGAGGAGGGAGGCAAGGCGACAAGAGTAGTAATAAACAATAATAATAGAGAGAGAGAGAGAGAGGGATGGAGGGAGGGAGAGGAAGCAGTAAAGTCAGGCCAGTTTTTCAGGTAGACAACTGCAATGTATGGCTTAGCCTCTCTCTCTCTCTCTCTCTCGTATTATTATTATTATTATTATTATAAAAAAAAACAGAGAGGGAGGAGGAAGAAATCCAGCAATTAACTCGAAAATGTGTTTTAGTGGGAATGGAGTTGGGTGGACGTGGTGGTGGTGGCGGTGGGCCTTCTTTTTTTCTTTTGTTTTTTACATTTTCATTTTTCCTTGGCTTTAATGAAAATAGAAAAAATAAAAATAGGGGAAATGATAATGAATTATTGGTGGAGGGAGGGTAAGGGACCCCTCTCCTGTCTTCCCCCACCCCCCCCCCTCGTCACCGGTAGTCGCTTCATCGTCCCCCCTCACCAATACGCACGCAAGCTGCCTGCCTCCCTTTTATTGTTAGAAAAGAAAAAGAGAGACATGTGTTGGTCTGTCATTACAAGGAGTAGTTGAGATGCTTAGCCGTCGTGTTGAGATGATGAGGTTGCCCGTCCCCCCCCCCCCCCTCCTTCTCATCATCTTCCACTTCCCCTTGCCTTCTTGGCCTTTTTACAATTATTTGTCCCGTGGGGGGGGGGGGTTCCAAAAACACCCAATCACTCTCTACAGTGCCTTTTTTGTCAAAATATTAATTTTAAAAAATTTAATTAAAAACTTACTAAACACATTAAATATTAATTACTAACTTTAAAATACATTAATTAAATTTTAACGAATGAAATTAAGTCACTCGTTAACCTAAATCTTTTATAAAGAAAATGATGGGGTATATAATATATAGTCAAGGGGTGAAATAATTAACGAGTCCAAAAACCAAACTCCTCACGTGAAAGGTTTCCCCCTTTTTTTTTGTTTTTTTGCATAGGAGGAATTCACAATTAATCATTGTTGGGAGAGGGGGGGGGGGGGGGGGTGGTGGTGTTCTATCTTCGCTTTTTGACCGGATTGCCCCCGAAACATTGCAACCTAAACCCCCACAAAACATTACAACCTAAACCCCCCCACACACACACACGAAAGCGGCCGCTCTCGTTAGCCTCTGCTAGATTTAAAAAATAACTAATATTAATCTCAAAAAAGGCAGAGGAAGGAAGGGGGCAGTGAATAATTATCTCATTTTGGTCAACGATTAAAAAAAAAAAATTCTTTACAATTTTGGTGTGGGTCAATAATAATTGCAGTCTTTTTCTTTCCTCTTGCCGTCCCCCCCGCGCACGTGCGGGAGATCCACTTTTGGTGCGGGGCCCACGTGGACGTGCTTGCCTCCTCTTTGTTTTCTTTCCCAAAATACCCCTGACTCATCCCCCGCACGAGTGAGTGGGTCTCCTCTTCTTTATGGGTTTTCCCCAATTATGAGCCCCCCGCCCCCCAAACTCTTTTTACTTTCTACTTTTTCCCCTCAGATTTGCCACCCTTTCGGGGTGTGTGAATCTTTTGATTTGCCCAAGAAAGAGTCCGTCCCTTTTTCACAATAACAAGGCGCACTACGGATCCCCTCTTCTAATAACTCCTACTACTTCCCTCGACTTCTTCCGTCTCATCCGAACACATCCGGCGTATAAGCGAATTGGCATTCAGAGGCAAATCTTTTGTTTCCACTACGCTGACGGTATGTATAACACACGGTGGTTGGAATAGGAGCATCGGAACGTAACCTCATTACGACAACAACCCTTTTAATCCCAAGGCCAAAAGAAAAGAAGAAGGCGCACGGACTTCCTCGTGGGTAATTATTTCGGCCTTTTTATCCCCCCCCCCCCCCCCCACCACCCCAATCATTAATCTCTCTTTTTAATCTCTCTTTTTAACTCACTATGCTGCCGCCTTCCCTTCATCGTAATGTCTGCTGCGTTCCTTTTAAGAACCTTTATATATTGTTGTTAGCCCGGACGAACTTATTATTAAAAAGGTAACTTTGCAGTCAATTCGACCCCCCTGCACGTGATCGTTGCATCGGAGATAACAAAGAAAAAAATTAAAATCAAAGAGCAGGGGAAAAGGAGAGAGCCAGGTTGCTTTTTTTTGGGGGGGGCTTTACGCGTTTTCCGCGTCATTCCCCCCCAACAAGATTAACACGTCCCACAATATTTTCAATCAATTAATTTTTTTTTTTTTTTTTTGGGGGGGGGGGGGGTGGGGGGTCCTTTCTCCTTCCTAATAAAAACGAAAATCCATTCCATCCCCAGCTGTTATCCTATATAGAATCGGAGGGTCGTACCCCCCAGGCGCGCAGGCTGCAGGCCTTCTTGGTCCTACCCGCCCGCCGCAACACGCTGCTAACCACAGAAGGATGCCCAAATTATTACGAGTCTCAACACACTGACCCAGACCCATTAATAATGGATATTTTTTTAAACTGAGAGATTGAAGGGAAGGGGGAGGGGGGGGGTCCATAGGAGGAGGGAGGGAAGGAGGGTAGGGCTTATGTGGTTAGGGTATTACCTGGACTGAGCTACTCTGGAGCAGACCAACAATCCTGGCCAGAGTCAGGAAATGATCGCGGACCTTCTCTCTTGACAGAGACAAAGGGGAAAGAACATCCCCCCCCCCCCATGTTCCCGGATCGCCCAATGTTCGCCCACCCCAACAACACAGATCTGATCTGCAAAAATTCTGGGTATTTTGAGGGGTGGAGAACCAGATCGACCACGATCTTATCATTATAATATGTTGTCATTGAGTTGAAGCACCACCACCCCCCACCCGACCCACGATATCCAGATATGCTTTCAAGGGGGGGGGGGGGTTAGGGTAGGACCGCCTCCCACTCCACATCTTTCATTTTACGTTCGATGGGCCTTTATGAGGCTTTCGTGTCGGCCATTTCCTCCTCCCTCCTCCATCTCGGCCTTGCCCTGTAGTCTTCTTCTGTAATAAAAAATGGGGCTCCCTACCTGCACCTGCTCGGGGACCACCGCCTTAAACAAATATCCCACGAGGGCTATGCTTTTAACTTCTACATACGTTTGGTACTCGTAGACGACTCAAATTGAAGGTCGCATGTATTCAATCCAGGCCAGTCCGCTCCGCTCCACCTCGCGGCAATGGATCGCGACTTCGTCAATCTCCTTCAGGAGCGTCCCCCCTGAGCTAAAGAAATAAGTGCGTCTCATCTGATATCACAGCCTTGCTCTCTGGTTAAGCAACGCCAACAGAACAGGAACCACATATAAGGAACATGTTCCGGGACAATTATAGTAAAGAACATTCTCACGTCACATTACTTTATAACAGGAATATATGCAAACTATGTGGTACGTGTACTGACGTGCTCGACGATTTTTTCGCCACTCGCCAACATGGAGACACAAGAAATCACGTCCTTTCCATTAAAAGAAAAGAGCGGTAAATGCGATTCATGCTTCATTCGTCCGGCAAGAATGCCTTGTCCTTCTCCAACCTATCCATTGCTCCAGCCTCCAGTGATATCTCAACGTCGATGCTCCGGCCGCCGCTCTTCCCCTGATAAAGATACACCATCCCATCGAACCTGTTGTTTGACCCGCTCCTCACTCCTTCTGGCTTGGCCCACCCGAAGTCCACCTCGTACACCTTGAACCTCGGGGAGCTCCCTACTGCCACGCAGTTCATTCCGGCATCCTTGTACTGGAATATCTTCGGGGCGGCCTCCCACTGCTTGTTGCGCTCGTCGATCGCTGCCGCATCGTGCGCGACGATCGCTTTCTGTATCAGCGCAGCACTGAATGACGGTGGGTGAGCGAGGATGAGCCCCGCAGCAGTTCCTGTGAATATCGCCTGGATAAGGTTCCCGAAGTAAGCCTCAGGCATTGGGGGGTTAACGCGATTCCGACAGTCGGCGAAGACGGTGCAGACGGTGACGTCCTCGGGCTTGAGGCAACGGGCAACGATGACGTGGCGCCAGATGTGGGCGGACAGGGACTGGAAGGTGGAGAAAGGCTTCACACCGTCGGATGGAGGGGCAGCGTTGGCAACTGACTTGACTTTGTCGATGGCGGACTCGGAGAAGTGGAAGACTCGCTCCCTGAGCCGGGGTTCTGCTGCGGCCTCATCCCCTGAGGATTGGTTGGGGGACTTGGGATCGGAGGGAAGGGAGAGGTCCAGCTTGACGCGGGTGTTCCTGGACTTGGTTCGGTCGAGGAAAGGCGGGGACGAGAGGAGGGAGGGAGAGGCGCTGCAGATGTGGGCCCAGGAGCTCATGAAGTGCCACGTGGAGGTCCCGTCAAGGACAGCGTGGTTGAAGGCGCATCCCATCGCCATCCCATCCTTCAACTTGGTCAACTGCGATCATATCACGCGGCACGTTTTACATTGCAGTAAGTTTTACAATGGAGGGTCACGAAATCATATAGCAAAAAGGAAAATTTCACATTACTGGGAAATATGGACGCACCTGGACAGACAAGAGAGGCCGGCGAAGGCCCTCCAGGTTGAGGACCCCATTGTAGGGGATAAACTCACGGAAGGTCTCGGTCCCTTCCTCTGCAGCCAGGTCGTCAACAGAAACCCCGTCAGCTGCCGCCTCGATGACCTCGACCCCTTCCACCAAGTCATCGTCATACTCCACCCTGAACACCCCTTCCTCATCCTTGCCGAGTTTCCCCGCCAGCTGGTAAAACTCCTCCAGGGCCAACTCCAGGCCCTCCTTGAGCTTGGACGACATGTCCTCGAAGCGAACATCATCCTTAACCTTGTAAAAGAGGAGCTTCTGGTTGTAGTAGAATGCAAGGTAAGGGAGGTCGAAAGTGACAAGCTGGCAATCCTTCCTCCCTATCTTCTTCCTCGGCTTCACGTGGGATTTGCCCAACGAAACAACCTTAGGAATAGCCGAAGCAACGCCGTTTGAGGCATGTCCCGCTCCGTTAGACATGATTAATTATCGGACGAGTGGAGAGGTTTTATGTGATGGAGGAGGAGAACCAGAGTCGATATATATACAAATATATTAGAATTGAGGGAGTTTTGAAGTGCTACCATCAACATGGGGGAGGGTTAGGTCGGATTCATCGAGAGCGGTTGGAGATGCATTTAATTGACCACCTTTCACTAAATTACAGGGGCTCAGATCTTAGTATTCGGCTGCTGCCCCTATAACTTTCTCTCCTGTATCTCGTCAACAAATGAGACAGGAAACCCCAACTTGTACTGAAATGTAACTCTTGTGGTGTTTGTTCCAACATGGTATCAACGAGGCATGGTATTAATTTCACTAGGAGGTCCCATTTCGTCCACCACGTGAGCCAAAGGAGGGCGTGCCGACAGCTTTTTCGAGACAAGGCAAGATGATCGTACTGAAACGTGAAAAGGGTAGAAAGAAGGGAAAAAAAAAAGGAGCCGGTGGTGGTGGGAGGGGAATTTAAATCATGGGTTTCCTTTCCTCCACCACCCATCACCAAGAGAGGTGGCCATTTAAGTTTTGCGGTTGGCTGTTTATGTTGGATGGAAGTTGGAGGTGGGTCTAACTCGAATCTACTTCTAGCTTGACTTTTAGATTGGGGTTGGGTTGACCCCTGTCTGCCTTCAGTCTTCAGACTTTGCTGGGGATTGTCCCTACTACAAATTATCAAAGTTCAATGACACGCTAAGCTTCATGGTGAAAAAAACCACAGCTGGACCACTCATCTACATTTCATCTTCCAAAAAGAGAGGCATGACCACCCCCACCCCAACTACCTCTTTTGCTCTCTCTGTTCAGTACCACCACAACCTGCGCATTCAATGATACGATACGATCCCCTTTTCAAGTTCCACCTCAGATTTATAAGCCCCTACGCAACACAACTCCCCCGATGCCTCAGATTTATAAGCCCAACAATTTACGGGCATCGCAATTGGGCCCATAATCCATTAGCCTTCGTCTCAAGCCCATTTTGCAACCCTAAACCCCCAAAACGCTATAAAAAGGGGGAAGCCCTCGCTCCAAACCCAGGCCAAAACCCTCTCCTAAACTCTTTACCGCCGCTTCAATCGCCGACATGAGAGCTCCAGGGAGAGGTCAAAAATAGAATACAAATGATGGCTTGGTTGCTTTTTTTTTTTTTTTCTGTTCTTGTCATAATCGAGGAATCTGATTGAGTCTTTGTTGCAGGCCGCGGTGGTGGGGGTGGCTTCAGGGGCGGTAGAGGTGATGGCGGTAGAGGGAGGGGTAGAGGTGCCGGCGGAGGCAGGGGTTTTAGTGGCGATAGGGGTGGTGGGACAATGTCTCGAGGGAGGGGTCGCGGCAGTGGACGTGGTGCCGGAAGGGGTCGTGGAGGCAGAGGAGGTATGAAGGGGGGGAGTAAGGTCATTGTCGAGCCGCATAGGCACGAGGGCGTGTTTGTTGCCAAGGGTAAGGAGGATGCGCTCGTGACCAAGAATATGGTCCCGGGAGAGTCCGTCTATAATGAGAAGAGAATTTCCGTGCAGGTTTCTTCTTCTTTCAACCTACCTGATTGTTCCTGTCTTTGTCCTGGATTTCCTCCGGGTTAGATGAAAAATTAAGCTGCTTTAAAATGTCTTCAAGTACAGCTTGGTGTGCTGACATTTCTTGTTGCTGCATCTTTTGGTTTCGCAGAATGAGGATGGGAGCAAAGTTGAGTATAGGGTTTGGAACCCTTTCAGATCAAAGTTGGCTGCAGCCATTCTTGGTGGAGTGGATGAGATTTGGATAGTAAGCGTATTTCCTGGACTATCCATGATCGTTCCACACTATACTTCCGTTACTGATTAGTGCTAAAATCCTTATGTAGAAACCTGGAGCCCGTGTCCTTTACTTGGGTGCTGCTTCAGGGACAACTGTGTCTCATGTGTCGGATATTGTCGGCCCTGTAAGTGTTGGACTAGCTTAATGAGTAGATTTAAGTTGCTGGTAGAAAATAGCTCAGGACACTATGCTTTTTCTCTCTGTTTGCCAGACTGGAGTAGTATATGCTGTTGAGTTCTCTCACCGAAGTGGTAGAGACCTGGTAAACATGGCCAAAAAGAGGACAAATGTCATTCCCATTATTGAAGATGCCAGGCACCCATCCAAGTATCGAATGTTGGTTGGAATGGTAGATGTTATATTTTCCGACGTTGCACAGCCAGATCAGGTCTGCACTTATGTAGTTATGATAGAATAACGTTTACCTTTAAGCTGCCTGAGTAGGCTTTTTTAAAGGAAATTGATGTTGGATTAGTTCAATGAATTTTTTTGTGTTGTTATGATTTATGCACATGATGAGGTTACTCGGATTCCCCTTCAAGACAGTATGGGTGATGCAAAGCTCGAGTACTCTGATGCTTTATCTTCCAAGGTTGTTTCTTGCAGTGCGAATGATTTCAACCGTTTTGAACATAATTTTTTTTGTCATTTATGTTTTGACATTTGATTTTATTTTTGGGCTCATTGAATTGTTTTATAAGTGTTGTTTACAAAATTTTGAGCCTATATTTCAACAGAAAGCTTGTTTTACCTTCCTGAAATTGGTGTGCCATTTATCAGGCTGTGATTACAATTAAAGTTGTCAAAGTTAAAACTGAAACCTGTCCTCTCTACCTTCAGATTATTTCATTAGGAGTTAGTAGGACATCTATTGTGCTTTCTGACCGTTGACACAGCTTGCCAATCATTCCTGAAGCTGTCTTTACAAATATTGCAGTCAATTTTTCATATCTGTGTGTGCTTGCAGTCTGTCTAAGATATGATATGATATAATATGTATGTATGTACCTCTGCAGGCAAGAATTTTGGCCCTGAATGCGTCCTTTTTCCTCAAAGCCGGAGGGCATTTTGTCATTTCAATTAAGGTCCGTTTCCATCTGTCAACTAATGTAAATATAAATGCAGGGATTTACCTTAAGTTGATCTAACAACCAATTTCGCAATCCGATTTCTCTTTGGGCAGGCAAACTGCATTGATTCGACTGTCCCGGCTGAGACTGTGTTTGCACAAGAAGTAAAGAAGCTACAAGCGGAGCAGTTCAAGCCATCGGAGCAAGTCACTCTGGAGCCCTTTGAGCGAGATCATGCCTGTGTGGTAGGTGGCTACCGGATGCCAAAGAAGCAAAAGCCGGCAGCTTAAGTAAAAGTTGCGTTTTCTGTTTCAAATGGGGGTCCCGAGTCAGAGACTCTTTGGTTAGCCTGTTGGCCTCCTCGGGGATTATGGGACGAATGGTTTCTATTTTACTGAGAATATTATTATTAGTAGTTGTCGGTAGCAAGCGTTCTGGTCTCGGTTTCTTCGGTCTCAACGGGGCTGTTACATTTCATGCGAAGTAGACAGCCTCCAATTGCAGCTGTGGTTGTTGAACGACTTGAGGCTGCCTAATGGAATTGGCCCAAACGACATGGGAAACATGCGTCGAAATGTCTGGGGCGGACAAAGGGTTGATCTGTCCCAAAAATAAAAACTAAAAAAGAGATAAGTTTCGTGTCAGTCAGTACAATGATTTCGCAAAATTCACTAACACTTTCTTAATTTTTGGGAATTTTGGTGCTTTCTCGCTGTGATTAATCACTGAAAATTGAGTATTTTTATTGCGTATTAAATTAAAAAAAAAATATTTTTTAATTAATCGAAAATACCTATCTGATTCTGACCCCCTTACCTCCAATAATAATGCCATGTTCAACGGATAAAAAAAAAAGGAGAAAGATGATTATGTCGCCCACTTCAGATCCCAGATAAAGTGGAAATGGCATTTACAAATCGGTGAGACCGGGCACATGTAGTCTCGGGATAAGAAACGTCCCGTTTTTTAGTCGGTCGAAGATAACACTGAATCACGAATCCATCTATCCCATGTGCTCTGCTGATATCTTCCTCATTGCATCTTCTTCCTTAAACCATTATTTATTGACCCTTTTTAACAAGACAAAAGTTACGAAACACGAATATCCCCCACCTCCCCCAAAAAAAAAAAGAAGAAAGACCCACCATATCTTCCCGTTCACGTGAACCCCAACCCTCAGAGATCACTCACACCACATGTGACTGACGCCCATGCAATCTTTTTTCTGGCATGGTTTGGTTTGGGTCCCCAACCCCCCCTAGCCCCTATCCTTTCCTTGTCGTCCTATCCTATCCCCATTTTTACTTTTCTTAAAAAAATTTTTACAAACGTGTTGACAAAATCCAATATAAAAAAATTTTGGATTCGGGCTACAAAGCTCAAAGGAGAGGAGTGATTTTGCTTTTGTACGATCTTTTCCGCCGGCTTATTTCCTTCTCCAACTCTTCGGTTCCCCCAACTTTCTCCAATTCCTGCATCAAAAGTTATTAGTTTTTTTTTTTTTTTTTAATAAAGGGGCGGTCAAAAGTCATCGGCCATGGGATTCCCCCACTCCCACCCCCCACCATGTGATGATGTGGTAGTACCGAAAATTAGCTTAAGGGAAAGGAATCGGGGGTTGGGGCCCACCTTCGGTCCGAGGAACAGTCCGTAAGGAACTCCATCGAACTTGTCCGAATGATGCAGCTGTGTAGTAAGAGAATTAGCAATCAACCTCACCGCCACCACATACTTCATGCGCAACGTCCAGACAATTTAGAGGGACGATGGATGCTGTCCAGCTAACCTGGTGGGCGGCAGCTACCTTCCTCAAGTAAGGCACGTTAGCGATGGGGCCGACCGGAAACCTCCTGTGGACGAGGCCGTCATGCACGAACATGTACGCCATCCCAAACACCGTGATTCCCAGCCCCTGTGTAAGATAATGGAAATGAAGCGGAAGAAAATGGGGTCAGTGTCGAATTTGAGCACTGCCGCCGAGTTAGCTAGCAGCCTAACTGACCGTAACTGTAAACCAAGGGATGTGGGATGAGTGAGTTGTGCTTACTGCGCCGAAGCAGAGTCCGGGGACAAGCCCCCTGTGGAAGAAGCCGTAGGACATGAGGGCGATCGCCGGAACAGCATTTATGATAGCAAACACATCGTTGAGCTCAAAGGGGCCATCCCTCGGCCGGTGGTGAGACTGCCACCATCAGTCATCCACACAACGACTATTAAGAAGAGCATGAGGTTGTGAGAGGAGGAGATGGAAGACGGACCTCGTGCATATGCCAGAGGGAGGCGTGCCACAGAGCTCTGTGCGCCCATCTTGCCCAAAACTCCATACCCACCTATAGCCAAAACTTCAAAGCTGTGAAAATTTTGTTTAAAAATTCCAAACCCAAAGAGATTCAGGTCGCAAATAAAGAGAGGAGGCCGAGCTTACCGCAGCGCCCACGGAGAGAGCGAATGTGCCGAACATTTCGGAAAATGGCACTTCCCCTCCCTAGAGGAAATGGTGTTTCTTCAATGAGCGTGGGTTGGTTGGTTCCGCGATAAAGAGAAAATGGTGGGGGGGGGGGGGGGGGGAAAGACGAGTGGGACCGTACCTCCATTTGCCAGGAGAATCTGTAGTAAACGGCCAAGGCAGCCATGGAAGTGATCCCGAAGCTGGACATCACGGCGGCCACGAGGTAAGTGAACCTCTCGGACCTCTTCCTGGAAAGCCTCTCCTGGGAGCGAGAGATGGGCTCGTTCTCATCGAGGTGGTCCATCGCAGGAGGGGGAGGGGACTCGACGATGAAGGGGATCTGGGTCTGGTCTTGGAGGACGAAGCAGATAGTGGTGAGAAAGGGTTTCCGGCGGGAAGGGGAGGAGCAGCCCACAGAGTTAAAGGAAGGAAGTGGGGAGGAGAGGGAGGTGATGGGCCTGAGGAGGAGGGTTGGGGCGGCGGACAGACACGCCGCCATGGTAAGATCCCCCCAGAAAAGAAGAAGAAAACAAGAGGGGGGTTTTCGAAAAGTTAACTCACTCAGGAGCAAAAAGAAGGATAGTGTATATGTTACAAAGGCTAAGTAGTAATGAGATTGAAAGAGACGACGGGGAGTGGTGTTTCTGAATTTAGTCATCTGTCAGAAAAGAAAAGGCGCATTGGGAGTGGAGTGGAATGTGTTATCCTCCACCAATTCAATCCCACAATCAATGAAGGCCCCATCCAGTTAAAATAAGGAAACACGATATTCTCTCTCTCTCTCTCTCTCTCTCTCTCTCTTTTTCTATTTCTTGAATATTTCATCTAATATATTATCCGTTATATATCTAACAACTGAATATATCCTTTCTCTTACAACCCTGTAATATCATGTAAATGCCCCTGGAGAAGTTTTACCGTATACTTCAAAAGAAGACAGCCATATCTTCCTTCACTGCGTCCAACTTTCAGTCCTTTCGAATGGAGAGATCCACCTGCCTCCCTCTGCAGCCTCCCAGTTATGGCAACCTCATCACCATCCTCTCCATTGACGGCAGCGGTATCCGTGGGATTATCCCCGCCACCATCCTCGCGTTCCTGGAATCCGAACTTCAGGTTACATTGAATGATCTTGTCGGGGGGTGTTCGAGGGAGTTTACTAATGAATGATTCCTCTCTTTGTTCTTGTGTTCCCAGAAACTGGATGGGGAAGAAGCCAGGCTCGCGGACCACTTCGATGTCATCTCGGGGACAAGCACGGGCGGCCTTGTGACGGCCATGCTAGCAAGCCCGAATGACGATGGCCGTCCCCTTTTTGCCACTAAGGACATCAAGGACTTTTACTTGGAGAACTGCCCGATGATCTTCCCACAAGACAGGTACGTGCTCCGCTCTCTGCATGACTAATGTTTAGAAACTCTGTGTCCGTCTTAATGATCTGGTCAGAAGCTTATTGAAAATTTCCATTCTTTGTAACACAGCGGTCTACTGGTTCCCGTTGCTAACATGGTAAGTGTGAAGAAGCAGCTGAAGAAGTACAGAGGAGGAGTGCAGGCTCCTGTTCGCAGAGGGGAAGAAATCTGCAGGACGACTAGAACTGGGTGACAAGCTGCTGTGATTCTAATAAAAGAGGAATGGGCCGTAGGATGTGTTAGTGGTTGTTGTAGCCCAAATAAGAGCCCAGTCTAGCTGTCATGTGATGTAAATTGTTTTAAAAAACAAACGGAGTGGATGTAACTGAATTCTAGGGTTTTGTTAATAAAGTTCTCTTTTCATCTCCGATTGTCTATGGCTGATCTGAACCTTCAAGCGATGGCAGATCGTTGATATGGTATCAGAGCGACGAAGCTTCGCTGAAGTTGTGGCTGGGTACTGCGGAGATGGAGACAAGCAGAAGAACACAGCAGACAGAGCAGAGTATCGGTCAGGTCGCTGGTGGTGATGGATGATCCAGCGTCACCCTATTTTTTGCAGCAGTCTGATTCGCTAAGTTCAGTCGCAATTACGCCTCAACTTAACGGTATGAATTACTATACCTGGGCAAGGTCTTTTGAGTTGGCGTTTGGTGTTTCGGAACAAAGTTGGGTTTGTAGATGGGACCATCACGATGCCGGAAGCACATGATCCGTTATTCTCTGCCTGGAGGAAACGTGTAATACTCTTGTAGTGTCCTGGTTGCTTAGATCAGTGACTGAAACTATAAGCCAGAAATATCTTTTACATAAATGTAGCGTCGGAGATGTGGGATGTGTTGAGAAAGCGATATGCAGTACAGATAAAGTGAAAATCAGCAAGTTGCAATACTTGATGATGACAGTAGTGCAAGGCAGTAAATCTGTAGATGAATATTATTGTGAATTAAATGGAGTCTGGGAGGAGTTTTGAAGCATGTAAGACCATTGCCGCATTGTTCTTGTGGTAGGTGCAATGATAGCTGTTTCAAGAAATTTGTGGACAGTCAGCTGGAAGACTATGTCTACCGATTCTTATATGGGCTTAATGATGAATTTGATGTGTGTGAAAAGTAGAGTATTAGCTATGAAGCCTTTTCCAAGTCTGGATGAAGTTTATAGCATGGTTGTGCAGGAAGAATCTTATAAGAATGGAAAGGATTTAAAATTTGCAAATCCAGGGTACAAAGTAGAATCTGCAGCTTTTGGTTACACCGACACCTGCACATATGCAAGATTTTAAGAAGAGGCAGCAGAAGAGATTTGATATCGTATGTACTCATTGTGGTAAGAAAGGGCATACGAAAGAAAAGTGTTTTCAGCTGATTGGATATCCATATAAATTATGGCATCACGCAGAAGTAAATTCAATGAAGTTAGTCGGAGGATAGCAGCTGTAACAATAGAAGGAGATGGGACAGACAACTCACAAGGTGCTCAACTTCAATGAGGTTAAGGAGCAGATACAGAAGCTTATGAGCTTGCTCAATGTTCAAGGAGAACAGTCTCGCAATATATCCACTGCTATGACTGCTCCTGGCTGCTTCAGTTCAAAAATCCAGTTCCTCCTTTTCTAGTTCTTCTGAAACCTTTTAAGCCTTTTTCATCAGCATCAGGTATTTGTTGTGCAAACCTTTTGTCTAAGTTGTCAAAGCAGTGGATAGTCGATTCTGGTGCGACAGATCATATAGTAAAATGATCTTCGCATGTTTCATGCATGTTCCCCTGTAATAGATACTTTTGTTTCTCTTCCAAATGGGGAAAAAGTGCAGGTCACTCACATTGGTGAAGTGAACATTCATGAAGGTTTTTCATTAAATAATGTTCTACATATTCCTTCTTTTCAGCTAAATTTGATATCTGTCAGCCAATTGATTCGGACTGGCTTATTTTCACTTTTGTTTCACAAAAGATTTTGTTTTATTCAGGACCTGTCTACATGGAAGTCGATTGGTCTAGCTGAAGAAAGTGGAGATGGGTTATACGTTCTGCAGAAGGGTCAAAGAAGGGGCTGCTGTCAAGTACACTCATGTCACAGCTAACTAGTAGTAGAGATTTATCTGATTATAGGATTTGGCATTGTAGATTGGGGCACCCATCTCAAGCTGCATTTAGACATGTTTCTGCATGCAAAGATATTCATGTTCAGACAGATATTTGTTCTATTTGTCATTATGCAAAACAGAAAAGATTGGTGTTTCCAATACATTCGCAGAGCACTATAAGTTGTTTTGAGCTAATTCATTGTGATATATGGGGGCCATCATCATTAACAATAACAGGACAAAGATATTTTTCTCACTGTGGTGGATGATTACACTCGTTTTTACATGGATTTATTTTTGCTAAAATCTAAGTCTGAAGCATCTTTAGCTATTCAGAATTTTTGTGCTTTAATAGAAACACAATTTTGATACTCGTGTCAAGATAATCAGAACAGACAATGGATCTGAATTTCTTATGCCTAACTTTTACAGTCAAAAAGGGATCATACATCATACTAGTTGTGTTGAAACACCACAACACAAAATGGGGTTGTTGAAAGGAAGCATCAGCATATATTGAATGTTGCTAGAGCTTTATTGTTTCAATCTAAAGTTCCTTTTGTTTTTCTGGGGAGAGGCATTTTTAACTGCAGTACATATTGTAAATAGGCTGCCAACACCTACACTTGATAATAAAACTCCTTTTGAGATGCTATTTCTTAAATTGCCAGATTATAGTCATTTCAAAGTGTTTGGTTGTCTTTGTTTTGCATCTACTATAAAGCATGCTCGTACAAAGTTTGATCCTAGAGAGCTGTTAAGTGCATTTTTCTGGGTTATCATGTTGGCACGAAGGGTTATAAAGTCTATAAACTTGCTTACAGGTTCCATTTTTCTTTCTAGAGATGTTATTTTTCATGAGCAATCTTTTCCTTTTTCTAGTTCCGAGTCCGTTTCTGCTCATGATTTCTTCTTCTTCATTGCCTTTGCCAGCACAAAATTTAGATTCTTCCTTGTTCACAGACAAACAGTCTACACATTTATCTAGTCCCTGCACTTCCAGATATTCATTTAGAGAGTGCTTCAGATACAGTCTTGCCTTCATCTAGTTTGAGGAAAAGTACTAGGCAGCGGCAGCTTCCTACCTATCTACAGGACTATCATCATTCCATTTCTCTTTCTTCAGTCAGGCCAATTAGTCCATTAATGACAGGTAAACAAACAGCTTTTCCTATTCAAAATTTCGTTCATTATTCTAATCTCTCTCCCTCACACAGAGCTTTTTCTGTCAATATTATGCTTGATTCTGATCCTTAGTACCTTTTCTGAGGCTGTTCAACATGAACATTGGTGCAAGGCTATTGATGCTGAGTTGCATGCTCTGGCTGAGAGTAACACCTGGTCTTTGACAGAGTTGCCTCCAGGGAAAGTTCCTATTGGCTGTAAGTGGATTTTTAAAACTAAATTCAATGCAGATGGGAGTATAAACAAATATAAGGCTCGGTTGGTAGCTAAGGGTTACACACAGCGTGAAGGTATTGATTATAATGATACCTTTAGCCCTGGTCCGGTTGCGAAACATTCTACTATTCGAGTGTTTCTAGCTTTGGCAGCAATGTTTCAATGGCATTTGTGTCAGCTTGATATCAATAACGCCTTTTTTGAATGGAGAATTGGATGAAAGAGGTTTATATGGTGGTTCCAGATGGCCTTCATGTTGCTGATTTGCAGTTTAAGGGGGAGACCAGATTGGTTTGTAAACTGCAAAAGTCACTTTATGGCTTGAAACAGGCGTCGCGACAGTGGAATTCTAAGTTTGTGGCAGCCTTGAAAGCCTGTGGATTTCTGCAGTCCAAGTCGGATTATTCCTTGTTTCTAAAAGGTGAAGGAGATGATTTTGTTGCCTTGTTGATATATGTGGGATGATATGGCAATTGCAGGTCCTAATATGGAAGTCATAAAAGCTTTTAAAATTCATCTGGCTACAGTTTTTAAGCTTAAGGATCTAGGTGACCTCAAATATTTTTTGGGTTTGGAGTTAGCAAGGTCCAAGTCTGGAATTGTTTTAATCTCAGAGGAAGTATGCTCTGGAAATGCTTCAAGAGTACAACATGCTTGCAGTGAAGCCTTCAACAGTCCCTATTGTGCCTAATCATAAGTTGTCGAAGGAAAAAGGTATACCTGATGAAAGATCCCTCGTTGTATAGGCATATTGTGGGAAAACTGTTGTATTTGACATTAACCAGGCCAGACATTATGTATTCAGTGCAAGTGTTGACACAATTTATGGCAAGTCCAACTGATTTGCATTTACAGGCAGCGTTTCAAGTTCTAAAATATGTCAAAGGTTCTCCTGGCAATGGGATATATTTTGAAGCAAAGCAAGGGAATAAACTAACTGTGTATATGGATAGTGATTGGGGTAGCTGTCCAGACACCAGAAAGTCAGTAACCCGGGGTATTGTGTTTACTTGGGTAGCTCTCTTGTCAGTTGGAAGACAAAGAAGCAGTCCACTGTAGCAGGAGTTCAGCAGAGGCAGAGTACAGGGCATTAGGAGCATGACTGAGAGTGAAGTGGTCCTGGCTGAATGCAATTTTTGGCTGAATTTGGTGTGTGCGTGCAGAAGCCAACACAAGTGAATTGTGATAATATGTCAGCTATTTATATTGCGAAAAATCCGGTGTTTCACGAGAGGACTAAGCACATAGAGCTGGATTGTCATTTTGTGCGTGAGAAAAGTGCAAGAAGGGTTGATAAATCTGCAGCATGTGGGGTCTGCTATGCAGTTAGCAGATTTGTTTACAAAAGGGTTTTCAGCGCCCAGGTTTCGATGGCTAAGATCCAAGATGAGCATGGAAGATCTGTATGCGCCTCTTGAGGGGGAGTGTGAAGAAGCAGCTGAAGAAGTACAGAGGAGGAGTGCAGGCTCTGTTCGCAGAGGGAAGAAATCTGCAGACGACTAGAACTGGGTGACAAGCTGCTGTGATTCTAATAAAAGAGGAATGGGCCGTAGGATGTGTTAGTGGTGTTGTAGCCCAAATAAGAGCCCAGTCTAGCTGTCATGTGATGTAAATTGTTTTAAAAACAAACGGAGTGGATGTAACTGAATTCTAGGGTTTTGTTAATAAAGTTCTCTTTTCATCTCCGATTGTCTATGGCTGATCTGAACCTTCAAGCGATGGCAGATCGTTGATAGTAAAGAGCTCTGTCGGGACCCAAATATGACGGGAAATACCTCCACAAGGTTGTGAAGGAAAAACTCGGCGACAGGAAGCTACACCAGACGATAACTAATGTCGTGATACCGACTTTCGACATCAAGACCCTCCGACCAACCATTTTTTTCTAGCTACGATGCGGAGAAGAATCCGAGCATTGATGCATTCATGTTAGACATTTGTATTTCTACCTCGGCTGCGCCTACTTACCTACCGGCCCATACTTTTGAGACAAAAGATTCGACAGGAAAAATCAGGGAATTCAATCTCATCGATGGGGGTATAGCGGCAAATAATCCAGTATGTACCAGTCTACTATCAAGAGAGAATACTCCATCTGTTAGAGTTGTCGCTTGCTTGACTATGTATTTCTCTGTTTCTTTTTTGCAGACCTTAGTTGCCATCGGGGAGGTGACAAGGACGATCATGGGTGGCAGTTCGGACTTCTTTTCCATTAAGCCCATGGACTATGCTCGGTTCTGGTCATATCACTCGGAACTGGGAGCAGAAAGATTGAAGAGAAGTACACCGCACATGAGGCCGCTAGTTGGGGTATGTTGGGCAGGTTGACTGCCGGTGGAACGCCACTGATCGACGTATTAATGCATGCCAGCTCAGGAATGGTGGATTTCCATCTCTCTACAGTGTTCAAAGCCTTGCACATCCAAGATAAGTACCTCCGCATTCAGGTACGAACACGATGAATAACTCCATATCTTATCTTTTGTTTTAACGTTTTTCATTTTTGGCACGGAACTAATCGAACCTACAATCCATACAGGACGATGCGCTAACTGCAGAGCTCTCCTCCGTGGATGTTGCGACCAAGAAATATTTAGATGGCCTCGTGAAAGCCGGAGAAGCCTTGCTGAAAAAGCCAGTCTCACTGGCAAACTTAGAAACCGGAGTTAATGAGCCTAGTACTGCAACGTGCGAGACCAATGAAGAGGCTCTCAAGAGGTACCGTAGCTTACTAGAAAAGAGACAAGATTCCTTTACTAAACTCAGTAACTAGAGCCTGATGGTTGTTCCTGGCTACTAAAATCGGCTGGTTCGCGAGGATGCTGTCCCAGGAGAGACACCTTCGCCATGCGAGGTCGCCCCATGGGAAGGGTTCCAACACTTCGCACTGATTCCTATTGAAAAAGCTCAAACGATACATGATTTTCACAGGGGATCTTGTAGTCGAGTAGTATCTGCATTTTATTCGATCTCTGTTTTTCTAAGGAGAATATTTCTATGTGATTCTTTTGATTTACTAAATTCAATGTGTTTTCTTAAAATAAAAGAAGAATTATTGTTTGTGATTTGAAAAGAAAAGATTATGACTCCATTCATGAAGCCAAAGTGCTCTGGGATGAGCTCCTCACAGTTATCCAGGATGAAGACCCTCCTGACGAACAACATCATGTTGTTCATATTGTTGCAAGTTTCAGAAAGATCAAAAGTTGCCTGCTTCAGGACAAAGAGGATGGCCTTGAATTCAAGATGGCCCTCGACAGAGAAGTACTTCAAAGTGAGGTGATCTTCCCAGTCATTTGTCGGGCTCTTGTAAAAGGGAAGCGTATTGCTCCTTGGTGATCTCCTCCAGTTTGTGCATCCGGATGGGTTTCTGCTTGTCTATGAGTTGTCACTCGTGAGACACATCCTTGATATTCTTCTTGTAGGATTGTGCTCCTCGTCAACACCTCTTCCATTTTGGGTTCCTCGCCATTGCCAATCTCTTTCTTCGTGGTCTTCCCATAGCTGATAAATTCTGAGTGCTTCTTCCCGAGGTCCTTGATTCTCCTCCACTCAAGAGAATCCAACTAAACAATCCAAAAGGGTAGAATCAGAGAGTGCAAGTGAGAAAGCTATGCTGGAAACCGGAATCATAGCTGGCCCTACGTGTAGATCACTGAGAAGTGCGAGCCGGGCGGATTCCTCGACACTCAAGTAACAGTACAAAGGAAGTCAATGAAGGAATAAACTGATCCTCCTCGAGGAAGATACATGCCATTATCTGCCAAGCTGCTAACATCAAGCGGTTCGCAATTCCTTTTGCATCCTAGCAACTCGTTAAGCCCCGCACCTTCCTTATCCAGTTTTACAGGTGGTTAGGATTGGCCCATCACGTTTGGACTTGCTGCTGCTCTCTGTAGCATGTTGATGTTCCTGATTTTGTTTCGATGAAAGAGAAGAGATAAGACTGTATATTATTGGGTTGCATGAAAATAAAATGGAAAGCCCATCTGGCATAACGTTCTCCTCAAGAAGCCTCACTCTTTAGACTAGGCATAAATGGAAACCATTCATAACTACTTGACATACAAAGGGATTCCAATCACGATGAGCGTTGTCCTCTGCAATTAACATATTTTTCAAATCGTACTTTTTTCAGATACTCATCCTAAGGCTGGTGATCTAATGGTGTGTTTGGTTTCCGAAATTGTCCGCCTCATTCCAGATAAAGGTCTCCCATCTCGCCATTTCCCAGAGGTTACTGCTTGCTAAGCACAAACGGTTGACAGAATGTGCGTGACTTTACTTTTGCACTAGGTTCGGCGCAAAATACTGTCTTAGTTAGGCAAATAGGTCATGTGTCTCGTGGCAAGCTGACAACTTACGATATGACATTCCTTGTTGTTATGATCTAGTGAATTTTGGCAGCCTGTGTATACTTTAACAAGCTTCCCCATTGATTTGTTGACTCACTGTGTTATTACCTAGTTTCTAAATTATATAGTAACATCGTCCCATTTTCTTTTTCAATTTTTCTTTGTAGCTGCAAGCTATCTACCGCAAATCTCGATCAGCATGTGAGGAGCATCTCACAGCGGTCTGATTCCTAGTTGGATTTATCACGGACAAGCTCGTTACCTTTGCAGTCTGCACACCGGATATCGGAAGTCCTTTGGTTAGATTTTGGAGTTAACGTTGGTTGCACGATAGGAGGTTTGTGATCACTTTTCGCCATCTCGTCTCATCACGCAGTTTCTTCCCGTCTGCCACTTGTGGACGATTCTATGCATAATGCATACACCATAAATTCCTAAAATATCTAAATCCTGCTTCTGGAACATATAAAACTTCTAGTAGGAGCTCATTTGAATTTTCTATCGCTGTGATTCCCTGTCTACATACCATACTTTCACCAAGACTACTCGGCTGTTGTCAACCAAATCTGATTTGAAGTCATGTGCGTGCCCTCAGATTGACTTCAAGGTGATTGAGTTTAGGTACGTGCACGAAATATCGTGTGTACATTTGAAAAACAAGTATGCCCCTTGGACGAAAAAAGAGTGGAATGTGATTAGTGCTAAGTTGGACGATGAGCAATGGGCAGTCCGCAGCGGTTGTTGTCCGTTCAGGTTTACTGTAACTCAGCCATAAATGACTTGGACTTGGATATATTTCCTGCCATTTATGAGGAGCCATTGACAAATGAAACAACCTCGGCGACACGGCATGTGATCATAACATCACAACCAACGGATGGATCGGTCCTTGTTTTAAGGATGATCATGCAGAGTAAGTGGTGGCAGCTTGTGAAAGCGACCGCAGCGAGAGCAACGGCAGGGGTGCACATACACATACAGCATGCTGGGGATCATGGTGTACCTTGTGTATACATCTCTTTGGGCAGCGAATGCTTTAATTCAAAACTTGGAAATTCTCATACTGCGGGCGGTCAGCGAGTCTTTGTACGCGTAGGAGGTTCGATGGTTGACTCCTAAGAAATGATTTTTGTGGTTTTGATTTGATCATCATCAGGACGCCTTCTTTTGACCACTAAAGCCCGAGTGGACGCGTCTTTGCGGGGGGATTTAGTTGAGAAATTCGTTCGACAAACCTTAGTGATTGACGACTGTGTAGTGTTAATGACATGAATTGAGTGGATGATGTAACGGGGGAGTCCAAATGGGGAGCCCTCCTCCCTCAGTTGGCTTCCCTGACATCTCGGTCTCACGACACGCACTGGAACCGAAATTGACACCGTCTTGAGTGTTCCCCCAACAGACGCACAAACTGTTGTTGTTACTTTGTCGAATTGTTGGTTGTCCTGAAATCAAAATGGATGGGGGGCCGAGGAGACTCGACTCGACTAATCAAAAGTTGTCCAGGGGATAATGATACTATGGCATGGCACTGGCCCACCCTGACAATGAAACAGAGTATACGTATATTTGTCATGAAGAGTTTAGGAAGAAGGGGGGGATGCACAGTGGCAGCAGCAGTCACCCAAATATCGTTTCGAAACAGGAAAAAGCTTAAAGCACATCATCATCATCATCATCATCATCATCCCCATTACCGAAATCACCCTTTTTTTTTATCATAATTTGTATTTGGGTTTCTTTTCTTTCGTAGCTGTGATCATTTGTAAATTAAAAAAACGATGTTGATACAGGAGAAGAGATTGTGGGGGCCTGCTACGAATTGAAGTTCTTCTCCTTTTCTGTCACTTATCTCCGCGTTGCTGTTTCAGGAGAGAAATCTGAACAAAATCACAAAAACACTGCTTCAGTTTCAATGAAGATGTAGCACTTACGATCCTGAGAGTTTGGAATTTTTTTTTGACCTCTGGAAGCGCTGAACGATCTCTTGCAATGCAAAATGGCGCTTTCGATCCCGTCGTGATGCTGCAGCAGCGAGTCGTCCACCCTCGCCGTCCCTGTCGATACCGACCTGCTCTTCCCGAACTGCTTGGCTTGCTGTGCCAAGGGTGGCTTCCCGTTCCCTGCCTGAAAAGGAGGGGTTGCCAATGCGGCCGTGGCTGGGGATTCCTCCGGGTATGCCTCGCCATCGGCTCGCTTCTTCGAGGCCTTCGTGTAAAGCGGCTTGACTAATCTCAGGTACTTGTGGATGACATCCCTAGAGAATCTCCTCGAAGCCCCTGGGTCGCCAGGGGTATGACTACACGGGCTGTTGTCGCCGGACTCTTTCCTCAAGCTTCCCGATCTCGTTAGGAAGGGTTGAATTACGTTGGGCTTGAAATTCCAGGCCAACTGGGTGCTTCCCCTGTTCCTGTCCTGTTTCTTCCCGGCTTCTTCCTTGGACACGGCTGTTGACTTTGACTTGGCAAACATGAAGACGCTGAACTTGGGAGCAGACTTCAACAGGGAGATTGGGGATTGGGGCCGGTACAGACCCTCAATCGGGAGTACCTTCCGCTTGGAAAAGGACTTGTCGGCCGGGGAAGAGGTGGCGGGGAGAAGCCGTTGCTGGAAAGTGCCAACTTTTAGCCTACCACTGTAACGTCGATAGTCATCTTCAAGGTTCTTGTCCCGAACAACAGGGATGGTATTGCCAGGGGAATGGGGAGGGGAGATGTCCAGCTCGAAGAGGGAGTCATCTTCCTCTGCGTCTTCGAGGATGGTGGGAGAAGGTGGGTCGGTCGGTGGAGGAGGCATCTGGGAAGTAAGGGAAGTTACGGTGGCAGAGGGGATGAGTTCCACCGGGATCTTAAAAGAAGCGAACCCTCTTCTTCTCTACGGACACACAATACACACACACACAAGGGAAGAGGTGTTGGAGTTGGGTGGCTTCCAGGAAAAAACACAGGCGGGGGTGCAAATCAAATAATGAAAGTTAAGGAGGTGCCTAAAAGGCAAAGAAGAAGGGGATATTTCTTTCCTTACTTTGCTGTGGTCTTAATAGGTTTTAGTTATCAGCCTTTTCCACGGTCAAAATGACTACTAATACACACACCTTTTATTTTTCTTACCTTTCTGAGATGCCCCCCCCCCCCTTTTTTTCTCATCAAAAATACTACTTTGGTCCGATTGCTTACTGTTTTTTAATCCAACATTTCCTCTTCATTAATTTAGAAGGCAGGGCAGACACCGCCCCCCCCCCCCCCTAACTTGTCAAAAAAAAAGCGCAGATAGGAAGGGTGAGTTTTCTTCCATTGTCACAAGACACCTGCCAGCCATGCCCCCCTCCTTTTGAGTGTGAGCCTCATCACCCAGAAATGATGAATTTTTTTAATCCTTTTTTTTTTTGGTTCTTTTTGTTTCTTGTTTGCAAGTGTTGTTCTCCTCCTTAGAGAAATCATTTTCTCTTGATATAAATAAATTAGAAAGAAAAGGAAAGGAAGAGCACCCGATTCTTTTTCGTTGCACTTTCCCTTTCCCATTAGTTTAGTTTCAAGCCAAACTTTAACTGCCTTTCTTATACCCCCCCAAAAAAAAAGAGAAGAAGAAAAGCATGATGGCAACCCCCCCCCCCAAAAAAAAAAAATTCATTATTTGCATTTTTTTAATATAAGATTCATATTTTCCCTGAATATTAAACATTACATGTGTTTGGTAATGAGTGGAATGATTCGTTTGGTTGGAATTTGAAGCAAACCATTTCTTGATTAATCTATCTAGGTAAATTCCCAAATGATTAAACGACCACACACACGATGACTCCGGTTTCTTGTTTTTCCAAGAAAGTAATCTTTGTGGAGCAAAGCAGGGAGTAGTTGTTGGGATTGGGTGTTCCTTTTCTTTCCCTATAACTTTCTGAATTCCCAATCGATAGCTGCCCTTGAAACATTGAGATTCAGTGAGTGGGTCGGCTCTCAGAATTTCAGAAATGGATGGCGGACGGGGGGGTCTAAAATGATTACAAAACGCCTTTTTGCCGAAGATGTCCCCACCCCACCCACTTCTTTGTTGGTTCAAGTCCCCTAAATTATATTGATAATTAGAAACCAATATGGGCTTGGCTGACGGGGCCCCCCTTCTATCATAACCGTGCATAAAATAATCCACATTATCCGCCTTACTTACTGGTACAATACAACCAATACCCCGCACCGGCCGAGTCTGACCCCTGACAGTGAATAGTGGCCTTGCCTCGAGCCACGGGTACAGCACCTGAAAGAAAAAGGGCAAGTCTCTCTATACATGGATTGGATCTCAATCTCAGGCTTCCCTATATCTCGGACAGTGACTTCATCATGGAGATAACCTGGGGTAAGCCCATAGCCTGTAGACTTCATCATTACCGCAGTCAAAAGCCTGGCCACATGTATCAGAGTCGCTGCCAGTGTCGCTGTCGCTGTCTGAAGAAGAATCACATAATATGTAATCAACCACCTGCGATTACAAAAAGGGATCTGTGTCATTGAGTTTAACTTTAATGATACTAAAAGCTCGTGATCACCAGCTCAAGTCGCTGCTTGAGCCATCTCGAGATCACAAGCAACAGTAGTATCTTTTTTGTTAACTTCTAGCATGCCAAACTTCCACTGAAACCCATGTAAAAGGCTTATAACATGAATTCCTGGAACTACGGACATGGCTGATGTCCATTCAAGGAAATGCACAAGCATAGCTCGGCAGACATATTATAAACAGCTGAAGGTGAACTATGCAACATAAAAATATTGGCAAGAAAGATCACCCGCTGCTGAGAAACACGTTTGATATCATTCGAGGTTGATTTCGAACCAATATGTGGATTTGGGCAGGCTAAATTATTCAGCCAAACAATTGATTTACACAGTCTGCAATATCCTCTGTCAGAAGTGAATAATCGCTTGTGCGTCTTCCCTGCAACGCAGGAACTGAAAGTGAGGTACATCATTGAATGAAAAACATGTCAACATGCTGTAATATCTCAGGAGGATAATTACATACATACATGTATATATATATACACCGACAGTATCGAATCGACTACAAAGCAAAAAATGAACAATTTGCGTCCACCCCCAGATTTCTCATGCAAACCCTCAATTACTCAAAACCAACAAGCACAATACCTAGATGCATTCTTCTGAAAATTTCTTTCCAGTCAGTTGGTGCTTCCTGTTTTTTGTCCTTTTGTATGATCCCGTGGTGCTTATCCGGCTCACGCTCCACCTCGTCATTTACACGAGCGACAAAGGTTCTCCGGTACACAGACTGCCAAACGGAGTTGTCATTGCCTGCAACATTCCACGCCCTTCACGGACAACAATGAAGTTAGTATTGTAAAAGGACCATCCAAGTATATTCGCAATATAAGAACATAACAACTTGCTAGGCCACAAGATTAAAAAAATACCAGCAGACAAGTGAAGCGGACATTATTGACTGAAAGTCGAGAAAACTGAAGACGTGTAGAAGAACGTCATGTGGCAACTGAACAGAATCTGAAATTTCCGGAAGCCCGAGCCAGTCAAATACTCCTATCACAAAACTTTCTACTGAGCTCTAACAGAATATACGAATACCTGACAATTCCTGCCTAATTTTGCACTGCTTCTTGTATGCAATCTTAGCACGCTTAAATTCGCTCACAGCCAGATTTTTCTTCTGCTTCGGCAGTGCAGCCTCCGCAGCCTGAACAAGCAAAGTTGCCGCTGAAGCAGCGCTTTGAGCCTTCATTCTACCAATCCAAAAGAAATCAATTACCATCCAGACATCCTGATTACTGATGGTATTGATCCCAAACCTGAAAGAGCATATGCAAATGCCAAAGGAAAACCTACGAGGAACAAATGAACCGGCGCACCAATTTCCTAAACCTCTGATCCAAAGTCATCCCGACGGGACGAAAAGCAAGCGAAATATAGCCAGGAACACAGGTAGATCGACGAAAATCACCGGAGACGGGGGGGAGAAGACGTGAAATTGAAGCGATCGGGACGGTTTTTAACTTACTCGGGTAAAAGGCGGAAGGCAGCGCTGGTATCGTGGAAGACGAGGGACTTGAGGTGCTTGGGGAGTCGATCGTAGGCGCCTCTGAGGATGAAGGAGAGATCCCTGCACGCCGTGGGGTACCTGTGCTCCACCGCCAGCGATTCCCTTATCCCCAGCCTCCTGTATCTCTCCTCCAGATTCGATTTCGCCATTTTCCGCCCCGCCCCAGAAAAAATTTAGATCCCAAAGATGTCTTCCTTGTAAAAATCATCATTTAACCTTTTTAATTTTCATTATTTATTCAAAAGAATAATAAAAAAATTAAAGGAATTCTGAAATCCTTTTTTCTTTTAGCAGCGAAGTGCGATGTGTTCTCTAATATGAAGAAATTTCAAAGGTTGGTAAAGAAAACGTAAACAGAACTCCACTTTCACTAAAATCTTCTCCCAGGAAAAGCTATATACAGAATGTGCACTTCACTGCCAACACACAAAAATCTGCCAACCCTATCATTTTACCACATACCAATTACTACTACAGAAGCCCACTTACTACAACATACCTTTAGGTACAATTATTATATAATCAATCACACCCCTTGGAAAAGGCTTGTGGCTAGGGGGAACCCCCTCCACCCAATCAACGACTAGATCCTTTTCTCCTCCTCCAAAAAGCCACAAATGGAGAGAGTCCATACTTTAAACTTGTCTTACACTGAATGACTGCTGCTACGGATGAAAGTCTTCCAGGATGAGGTTCCCTTGAAAAGAATCTTCTTCTTTTTTTTTTAACAAATCCTTCTGATTGATTACCAATCTACAGGAAGTAAGATAGCTGTTGCTTTTTCCTCGATCCTCCTTCGCCGTACAAGTCGTTCCACTGCTTCAGCTCATTCATTACCGATCCTTCCGAGGCAAAACTTGCTGCTACCTGTATTCAGATGACATATCACATCGCCATTAGAACAGAAAATCTACCCCTTGTGTGCATCGACCAAGAATTTCATGGTGTTCGGCTTGAGCGGCAAGTCCCGGGCCTTCTCCGGGATATGACAGCTTTTTTGTTTTCCGGCAACACATTTTACAACTGGAGGAAATGATCAAGGGACAACTCGTGGTTAAGTTAAGCCCACCTGATTCTTCGCCTGCCTCAAATCTTCCATGTCCAGCGGTCTTAATTTGATTCCATGTTCGTCCTTGCCCTCTTTCCCTTCTTCGACGGCTTCGGCTTCTTGGGCATCTTCAGGATCTTTCGCTTTTTCAGCTCGCTTTTTTCTTTCCTAAGTGGGGAATCATGGTTGTTCTACTTAAAAAGAAGCAATTGGCAGAGTCGAGAAAAACAATGGAAGATGATAATCGACTGGAGATGATGGTAGTGTTAGTGAGTGGTTACCAAATCTTTCAATCTCTCCTGCTGTATAAGCTCACGGACAGGCCGATAAGCTGCCGTCACACACAAGTTCTGTTTCCAGCAGTCAATTATTACAGTTGTTACTCAAATCATGTTGCAGGCAAAAGAGAGGATGGGTGAAGCATTAGCACAAGACATACCTTGAGATCACTTCCACTATAACCCTCAGTGATAGTAGCAAGCTCCCTGTAATCAAGATTCCCCACTTTCTCTTTGGACAGGAGAGTTTTCAAGATCATTTCCCTATTCTCAATAGATGGAAGACCGACCATAATCCTTGTAAACAGAACAAAAGGAACAAATTCAAATCCAGTCATTTCAGCACAAAGTGATAATCAATCATGGATGCATCGTGCATACATCCTGTCATAATGTAAGAATCATTGAGCTTATACAAATTGGTGTTTGATGTAGATTTAATCCAGAACTGTACTACTGTTACAAAACCTGCAGTTTACCACACGTTTAAAGTTCTGATAATGAAGAAGTAAAATTTATTCACATGAACTTTGGAAGAATGTGAACGATCTAACTCAGAAATGCAGCCACAGATTGACAACGCACATAGAACATGTCCCTCATATTACGTACCTGCGTTCGAATCGCCTTATAATTGCTTCATCGAGGTCGAAAGGCCTGTTTGTTGCTGCAAGAACAAGGATTCGTTCACCTGTTTTAGTAAGCAGTCCATCCCAATGTGTCATGAACTCATTTTTAATCTTGCGCATAGCCTCATGCTCTCCGACTCGCGTCCTCTGCCCAAGCATGCTGTCAACCTCATCTACGAAAATGATGGTGGGGGAGACCTTTGCTGCTAGAGTAAAAAGTGCCCGAACGTTCTTTTCATCCTCGCCAAACCATTTTGATGTTATGGTGGACATAGAAACATTGATAAAGCTTGCTCCAGCTTCATTTGCAATGGCCTTCGCAAGCATAGTTTTCCCTGTACCAGGAGGACCAAATAGCAATATGCCTCTGCAGGGCTTAAGAAGACCGCCCTTGAAAAGGTCTGGCCTGCGAAGAGGGAGCATTACTAGTTCTTGGAGTGATTCCTTGATCTCGTCCATGGCGCCAATATCAGCAAATGTAACTCCGATCTCACTTGCCGGGATAACTTCAGGCCTGATCCGCTTTTCAAATTCATTATCCGGGGGAACTTCCTATAAGAAATATAAAATCACATCAAGATTCGGGATTCAGACTCTCCAAAAAGGACCAATTAGACATCTGAGATAAAAAAGGAGCAGAACACTGCCAGATACATATCCCCAAATATTTCCACAGAGCGACCAGTTTCTTTCTTGCTCGGGTTTATATTGGTGAGCTTTTCTAATATAGACCAGCATAAATTGATAAGAAAGAAGTTCGGACTCACTGGAGCTTTTGGTGGATAGTTCTCCCCATCTTTCTTCGCAGCAGAAATCGATTTTTCTGTCTCATTCTTGCCTTCTGGTGCTGGATTATCAGACTTCGTCTCTGTTTTAGCACCAACAGCTTCTTCTCCTTCATTTTCCTATCATCACCGTCACATTATATTTGAAGATTATTAGCAAGTTGCCCGCACTTAGCCAGGATTTCCACCGAATTGAGATTTCAGACCAACCTTGGCATTTTCCGCATCCTGTTCCAACTTACGAGTATCCTTGTCACCGCTTTTACCTTGAAATATATCTAGTCCATGGGAAAGGCTAGAGAAGCAAAATAGCAAAACCATGTTTTGAATCCTAACCAACTCTTCATATTAAATGGTATTGAGTAAACTTCAATCATCAAGATGTTACCTCTTGGAAGAGATCACGAGCTTCCCATTTCTGTATTCTGGTTCCTTGTTGTTCATAAGGTGGTTTGATAATGCTGATACGACAATTTCTTCTATATAATTGCTTATGGCCATGGTGTCCAATTGGCAGATTGATTCAAGATCGTCACAAATGATATCATTTGCTGCAAGAACCTCTGCAATATGATTCTTGTTGTCCTGAATCTGAAGCTTTTTCATATCCTCTTCCAGCTGAGCCTTCCAGCTCACAAAATGCGTCTCATCCGCTGGTGGGCGAATCTCAATATTGTATGGGAACAGTCGAGTAATTCTTTCATCGGTTTCTCTGCAGTCCTCCTCATTCTCAAGTGTAGAAGATCCAATAATCAGGACTGGTCCTGATAGTTTCTCGACCATTTTATGGAATAATTTGTACAATCTGTCAGACTGATTAAAAAGTTTCTCTATGTCCCTGAGATATAGAATGATTGGATTGATCTCTGATATGGAAACCAATAACTGTGGAACACAATGACAACGTTATTTTCATTATACAGTTCATGATTTTTGGTTCTGGTATGTACTTCTATATGGATTAATGTGCAGAACAGAAAGGAATTGATTACCTTGTACAGTGAATGCAGAAGTAGTTTCTCATCAAAGCACCACCTGCAAGTTCGCCTAGTGACTGCTAGACACACAGAAGCAGAATACCCCGTAAATAGTCACATTCATAAGGACAAGGAAGAATCCTCCCAATGTTAACGACATCGTCATACTGACAAACTAATGAAAAGAGGAATCAGACACTACCTGTACCGGAAGAAGCACCATCAGATAAAATGCTGCTGGTATCAGATGCAGCGGAGGAATTCCTATGGTGTCTTGAAGGATTATTCGAATCTTCCGCGTAGCTGGAAATATTCAAGCTGGATTTACTAACCAGCGTCCTCGTCCACAAAAAGTAAAAAAGAAAAAGAAATTTCCGTTGAATAAACTTAATACCTTGATTTTATGTTCGAGCTACTACTTTGCCTGCTCATTGAACCTGCATAGAATCAACGTCTGACATTTAGAAATGTCGTGTGAGAAGGGTCATACGCTTAAATGCGTCATTTCATCCTGCCTACGAGTCGGGGGTCTCGTGAACAGAAGTTTGGTTTTAATGAAACCTCCTTGATATTGTGTAGCTGTTTCTACCTTTTCTCTTCTCTCTTGTTGGACCAGTTGACAGAGAGTTGAACAAGCCGGACATGTGTCCCAATGTCAGCTCTGAGATTGGCTTCTTCGATGACTGTAGATGAAAGGAGAACAATTACCACGAGAATCCATGACAGAACATATTTCTAGACCATCTAATTAAGTGTGACTTTCGAATGCCAGATCTATGATCAATACTTGCAAGCCAAAGAGCTTACCGGTTCTACACCATACTTGTTCTGCATCTGCTTGGAAGCAGAAAAGGCAAATAAGTAGTAATTCAGCTGGCAACTGTTCGAACAACTAAAAGTTTGGCGAGATTTCAGCATTTACCTTGATGGACAAATCATGAATATCTAACAGTAGCAATTTTGATTCAAAAAAGTGAGCCAATGCCTTGGCAAGAACTTGCTGGTAAAGCTCTGCGGGGGGGCGGGGGAGGGTCGATAGATCCACCAAGTCAGTCCGGGCAGATTCTTAAAAGCATAGATTATATTTTGTGGGATAAAAATAAGTCAACATACCGGATGGCCCCGATAGCAATATCCTTCTACTGGCAGGTGAAAGATTTCTTGTATGTCTAGAAATTTCAGAATGCTTGAGGTGGACATAGGCAGCGCTTGTCAGCAGAGCCCGAGTTTGCTCACTGCAGAACATAGCAAAAAAGATGAATCACATGAAACCCACCGTGTTAAACCATGGAAATTGACGAAGGCGCAACTCATATCGAGAAACTGATCACCAAGAGTAGTTTTAGGTAACCAAGATATGAAGTTCATTAACAGAAAGATGCTACTAAAGCCTTAGCACAGCAAATGTGCACTCTAGTACATCAGCATCGTAGCACCTGGTTTCTGCAAGGTGCAAACAATCCTTGGAGTTATTGATTTATCCATGATTTTCTCCAGAATCATGATCGACCTACATTATCTCATACTGCAAAAGAATCTTCTACAGCTCTGTCTTTTGTACTTCCTCCCACAACAGGGGCATGTTTTTAGTCTTCTGACAAGACGGGAGGAGAAAGCACCGTAGCCCTTTTCACTGTTGTACCATGCATAATTTCTAGACCATCCCGACAACCGGGAGAACCTGTTCTGACGAACAACCCAAGAAGCCACATCCGCCCGAGGAAATAGTCGGAAACCCAAAACTGCAACCGAGCAAACTAATTCTGGCAACAGATTCTCATGTTCATGAAAAGGGTAAACCAAAAGGCCACTCTTCCCAAGACTAAAAGTAGTATCCATGCTACAAGAGCTTTTTTTACCAAGTCAATCCGGATACTCAAAACACACCCAGAATTCCCATAGGATTCCCCGAGATTCCAGAAATCATTATCGCCAAAAAGGTTAAGTCAAATTAAATAAGCGAAAAAATGGGAAACTTTTCCTGCACCCAGAAATGAAGAATATTCCTCCCTACCCCCAAGATCACGGGATCAACACCGAAATAAAACATTCCCCCTAACCCAACGAGGTCCGGTCCATGCCCGGTACGAGCTTTTACTACATTTTTTTTTTTTAAATTATACCGGGGAAAGCGGAAAGGAAGGGAGGGGGTGGTGGTGGTGGTAGCGGTACCTCAGGTAATAAGGGAACTCATCAAACTTGACGGTACTATCCCTCCCATCGACGACCAGCCTCGCCAACTCCTGCTGAAGTTGCTCCCCCGTCAACAGGGAGGAAGGGCAGTTCCCCCCGCCAACCCAGCGGCCAACGTTGAGACCGGAAGCCAATCCGAAACCGACGCCGACGCCGACCCCAACGCCGAGGGCGGAAAGGAGTATATTCTTCTGCTCCATGTTTTGGTTTGTTCCTGGCGGAGAAGACGGGCTTTGGGGACAGGGTGGGAGGGGGTGACTATTTATAGTTTGTTTTTTCTTCTTTTGTGTTGGGTTGGGGTTGGGGTTGATGTGATGCTTTGTTGTTTTCTTATTGCCACCTCTTTGTTTTTTCCCCCTTTCAAATCAGAAGGGATTCGTGAGGGTCTGTGTGCGATTTGTGTACCCTCCTGTTCCCTGGGCTAAATGCTTTAGATATAAAAATTATTACCAAACACTCTCGTTCATCCCCCAAGTGGTCTTAGAAACAAAAGTCGAGAGTAAAACTTCAAACTCGATCGATTACCAAAATGTCTAAGTTCGGCTGAAAACAGTTGTTGGGGTCTTTTCCAAATTGGACGGCACTTCACAAAAGTAGTTAGGTCATGCCCTCCTTTTCACTTTGCGCTTTACTTTTTTTCTTTTAAAAAAAAAAATAATTTGTAGTATTTGTTCTATATATATATATATATGATAAAGATCAATACTGATGGAAAAAATAAATACATAACGAGACAAAAAAAAAAAAAAGAAATAGCCATATGCCACTTTCCCAACACGCAATAATTTCGGTTTTTCCTTTTTGACGTGCACATGGGAATGGGTTGTGGGGAAGGACTTTTCTTTTTTTCTTCTGGTCTTCCTTGGCCTGGCCGTGTTGGGTTTGGTCATTTCCTCCGTAATTTCACGCTCAAAAACTAAAAGACAACTTTTGAACTGCAGTTGTTAGTGCAACGCATTATTCTAGGGGCTTTAAGCATCGCATGGGGGACATTTGTTCCAATTCAACGTTAGTTACAAAAAAATAGTTCGCTAAATAAGTTAATTAGTTTCAAAATCCGCCGACTTATACAATAGGTAGAAACACCGACCGACCGTCCTACTTTTTGATTTACAACTTTCCTTAATAATAGAGTAAATTGGGAGGAAATTATTTTTGGTAAATCCCATTCCTTAACCATATTCACACCGACTTTTTTTTTTTTTTTGCTTTTGCCGACCCATGCGGTCCTTGGGAGGAGGGGGAGGTCGCCTTTGCTTTCCACAAAGGAAGGGCAGCCACCAGCTCCCTCCCAATTGTAGGCGGTTGGTTCTTGGGAAGTAGTAGTAGTAAATATTCATGCTCCATCCCCCCCAAGGGAAAAAAGCAAAACATATAATAAACAAAAGAGAGAAAGGGAGGATTCGGTAGATTTGGGGCACCCTTTTTCCACTGCACTAGACAGAGAGAGAGAGAGAGAGTCTACCCCCTTGCGAGGAAAATGACGTTGTTCTTTTTTACTTTATATACTATTATATAAAATTTTTGTTTTATAAAAAACTTAACTGATTTTGTGACTAACTTTTTTTTATATTGATTTTGACATTTTATTATGAGAAAAAAAAAATTATATTAACAAAATTTAATCTATAAATTTCAACTATTAACTAAAAAAGTAAAAAAAATGGTAATAATATTAACATTTCAAGTGTTTTTTATTATAGGATTTTAATGATTAAATTAAGTAAGTTGGAAGGACTATAGTTATTGATGTTGTTAAGAATATATAAAGTCAATTAAGGTCGAATGATGACTTTATTATGGGGTTACTACTAAGTGTAATATTAATATCTTGTTTGATTTTCTCATAGTAAAATCTAAAATTGGCCACAAAAAATTATAACTCTAAAAATAGTGATAATATCGTATAGTAAAAAAAGATTTTGACAAAACATAAATTTAAGACAAATTATCGATATTTAGCCTCAACTATTGGCCAACTTTACGTTTTGTTATATCGTTTAAAAATTTTTGAATTTGGCCTTATTTCAATTTTACTTTTCGATTTAGCCTTATTCGTAACGGACGTTAGGAGGAGCCGACGTGTCACTAACGTCCCTTTTTCTCTTCCTACGTGGATCATAATATAATATTTTTTTACCTACGTGGACAAAGGAGGGGGGAGAAGAGCGGGGAAGAGGGGGAGGGGATTCCCAAAGGAGGAGGGAGAAGAGCGGAAAAAGGGATTCGGAGGGGAAGGGAGTGGGTGCAGGGGGGTCCGGGGAGTGGGTGTGGTGGCGAGGGGGAGGGGGGGCCGTGGGTGTGGAGGCAGGGGGAGGGGGTGGGTGTGGGGGCGAGGGGGGGCCGTGGGTATGGGGGCGAGGGGGAGGGGCGGGAGTGGGTGTGGAGGCAGGGGGAGGGGGGTGGGGCGGGGAGGGGTAGGGGGCCGTGGGGTGGAGGCTGGGAGAGGGGGTGGGGCGGGGAGTGGGTGTGGTGGCGTGGGCAGGGGGAGGGGGTGGGTGTGTGGGGGCTAGGGGGAGGAGGGGCCGTGGGTGTGGGGGCGAGGGGGAGGGGGTGGGTGTGGGGGCGAGGGGGAGGGGGGTGGGGCAGAGGGGGCCATGGGTGTGGAGGCTGGGAGAGGGGGGTGGGGCGGGGAGTGGGTGTGGTGGCGTGGGGAGGGGTAGGGGGGCCGTGGGTGTGGAGGCAGGGGGAGGGGGGTGGGGCGGGGAGTGGGTGTGGGTGTGGTGACGTGGAGGCATAACTACACGTCAGAAGACTACGTAGACATAATATTACAGACGTTAGTGACACGTCGGCTCCTCTTAACGTCCGTTATGAATAAGGCCAAATCGAAAAGTAAAATTGAAATAAGGCCAAATTCAATAATTTTTAAACGATATGACAAAACGTAAAGTTGGCCAATAGTTGGGGCTAAACATCGATAATTTGCCTAAATTTAAATTATAATTTCTGATATTATAATATATTTTGCATACTTTATATTTGCCAAAGGTTTTCTCATATAAAAAAAGACTGCCCCCCTCCCCGGTTGACGGATTGCTGGCAAAAGAAATAGATTCCGAAGGTGGGTTGTCCACTCTGCCGATCACTTGTGTCCTCAAATTCATTCATTCCGGTTTGAATTATGCAGTGAAAAGCCCTTTTGGAGAGTTAGCCATGGAGATTCGTGCTCTCTTAATATTTGTAATTTACACCTCAGCATCACATGGAGGAAGGGTGGGGGTGGGTGGATTACACGCCATGCCCCCCCTTTTGTTTCGTGATTCGGGGGAATCCTAAACCAACCAACCGTACCTTTTCTCTGTGAATTTCCCGTATAAATAATTTCGAAACGACTTTCGGTATAAATTTACGATTTTCATACTACTTTCCCGTGACGTATAAAATATAAGAAGCCCAATAAAATTTCATGAGAATTTATGAAGCTAACGTGTTTGGAATCTTTCGTGCTTAATTCCCTCGATAAAATTTCATGAGAATTTATGAAGCTAACGTGTTTGGAATCTTTCGTGCTTAATTCCCTCGATGAATGCAAAAAGGTTTGAGTCATAATAAAAGCAGGACCGGGGGGGGGATGATTCAGCTTCCCATGTTCTTTTTATTTATTTTTTGGTTCAGTTATAAAAAGCTCACTGTGTTGTTCAGCAGCCTCTCTCGTGATCACTTTTTATGGAGCATGTCGTCCGACGTGACCCCCAATTCCTGCCCACCCAAAATTCCGTAAGAGCAGAAACATGTAAGAAGGAGACAGCAAAAAGGTGATTTGGGGGGGGGGGGCCCTGCAACAATTTCTGTCTGGGCAGGGGAACTGCCAAAAACCCCATCACACTTCAGAAAATGGATTTCTTAACTGAAACACACCAAGGAAGGATGCGGACACCAACCAGAATTCACAGCACAACCCCAATTGAATGCGATGTCTGGGCCTACCAAACAAAGTTACTTTGGAGTTCCAAAGTGTTGTTGTTTGACCCAGCATTGAGTTTTAACACCCCCCCTTCTTTTTTTTTTTTGGGTTTGTGATTTGGTGGAACGTGACAGACAGGCGGCAGTGTCAAGTGGCACTTCCCCCCTCGACATACATAGTGGGCTTTCAGTGGGTCATCCATCCATCTACTCTAGCGAGAGAGCCTACTCCCCCAACTTGTTTAGGACCCCGCCAAAAAGTTCCCCCCCCCCCCCTCCCCCCAATTATTTTTGAACTTGACTACTCGGGCGTGCAATAAGAATTTAAAAAAAAAAAACCACCCCAATCATCTTTTTCCCACAGCTAAGCAAGCTGCAACTCTTTCTTTTTCTCCCTTTGCTTTTTTATGTTTTGGCGTGTAAAATGAGCTCTTTGATCCTTATTACCTTAATTTTGAAACAAATCATTGTTCAGATCTTTGAAAAATAAAATTCTTTGTTGTCGAGGTCTAATTAACGACGGGTGTTTAGAGAATTTTGAAACTTGGAATCATATTCTTATAAATTCTCTTTACCTACCAACCATGAAAAGAGAACGAACCTCCGTGTTTAGTTTCGGAGCATCCCAAGTTTACTAATTCTCTTTAGTTTTTGTTAGTTTCGGGGTCCAAGCCCATGTTTCATTTACTAACTGGGCCGAAAGCAGCCCATTGAGGAAATCCCACCTCCGTGAATCATTTCCTATCCGCCGGGGGGGGGGGTGGTTAAAACCAACCGTTGCTGTAGATTTATTTTTAGTTTTAACGAAGATTTTTGAGTTGGACGGAAGTTTGTTTTCATTCAAGAATTCGTCCCAACTGTTCGTCAATCTTCGAGTATAAGCAAAAGAATCGGGATTCAGAAGAACTCCGGACGAGGGTGGATACTGGATCAGACGTCTGGTTGGCCGATCTGAAGGAAGGATGGGTTTAGGGATGGGGAGGGCGATCTTGGAGGGAATCGTGGCGGTGGGCTCTCTAGTGTTGCTGGGATGGACGGGCTTGTGGTTCCTCAACCGTCGACTCTACAAGGAGTACGAAGAGAAGAGGGTTTTGGTCCAGATCATCTTCAGCGTCGTCTTCGCCTTTTCTTGTAACCTCCTCCAGCTCGTTCTCTTCGAGATCATCCCCCTCCTCTCCCGCGAGTATATTCCCCCCCTCCTCCTTTTTTTAGTTTAACAAGATTGGGACCGGGAAGTTATGCCTTCTTCTTCTTCTTTTTCAAGGGCGAGATGGATTAATTGGAAGGTGGACTTGTTCTGCCTGATCCTGTTGCTGGTCTTCATGCTGCCGTACTATCATTGTTACTTGATGCTCTGCAACAGCGGTTGGGCTTCTCTCTTTGGATTTCTTTTTTAGGGTTTGGGTCGGTTATTTTTGGCGATGATTGATGGCAGTAGTCCAGGTGTCACCAAGGAACGTGCCGCAACCGGGGCTGTTTTGTTCTTGCTCGCTTTTCTCTATGGCTTTTGGCGCATGGGCATCCACTTCCCCATGCCTTCCCCTGATAAAGGTCCGTGATTTATTTACTGCCATGTTTTCGGCTGTTCTCTTTCCTGACAGGACTAGGGAATAACCGTTGCACAAATTAGTGAATGAAGTTAATTGGGTCTGTGTCAGGATAATGACTGGTATTTTTCGTTCTTTCTCGTGCTAATTTGGCATGTGCTCGACAGGTTTCTTTACCATGCCTCAGTTGGTGAGTAGGATTGGGGTCATTGGAGTTACTGTCATGGCGGTCCTTTCCGGTTTTGGAGCTGTTAACTTGCCGTACAGCTATCTGTCTCTCTTTATCCGGTAATCAGTTTCTCCGTTATTTCACGGAATGCGAACTCTATAGCCCGCCAAATTCTAATTTTACCAATGGAAGGGGCTCCAATGTTTCGTGTTTCTTTTCTGTCGATTAACCTTTTCTTTTAGGAAGTGCCATGGCATGCCCCTGTAAAGTAGGTTCTAATGTCTTCTTTCGTTTTGTTCAAGTTTCTGGGCGATCATCTCGTACTGTTCTGTTGTATTAGAGATACTTGATTTTGTCATCTGTTAGAATCAGATATATTTATGCAAAACTAAGAGGCTTCTCCTGCTTAGTCTGAAGAATTTGTTTTTTAATCCTAATCAACTGCCAGAGAGATTGAGGAGTCAGATATCAAGGCCATTGAGAGACAACTGATGCAATCAATTGAGACCTGCATTCTGAAGAAAAAGAAAATCATACTTGGCCGGATGGAAATGGATCGTGTTCAAGGATCAAATGAGGTTACTTTATATTTGGCTAGATTTTCGCACAGATTATTTTTTGTGTCAAGATTGGTCCAAAAGTATGCAGTGTGTCTTAGGCATTCCTTTAAAACTCCTGTCAATGCAGAGGATCGTTGTCTTAACTGCATATGCAGAAGCTGTTGTCTTTTGTGTGTAGCAAATTCTACTACAGAATGTTCTTGTGAGCATTACTCGTTATTTAAAGGAATAGCCTCTTCCAACGTACTTATATGATGTTCTCAGGAGTCGCTTCTTGCTTTAGCTATAACTATCAAGAGCCCAATATTAGGTGAAGCAGGAATTGTGACTATATTTCACATCTTTTACTTTGTATAAACTGAGACAAGAACTTGAATATTTCAGGATTTAAAGGCTAGGTCCTTATTTAAACGAATAGTTGGCACGGTTGTGAGATCAGTACAGGATGACCAAACAGAACAAGGTCAGTTTTTCATCATCTCTAAAGAATCTTATAGCTCCAGAGGAATATTCTATTCGAGCTACTTATTCATTCTTTTGTGCCATGGCTCTTGGGTTTTTCCCGAATATCAGACATTAAGAACATGGAAGCAGAGGTGCAGGCTCTGGAAGAGCTTTCTAAGCAGCTGTTTCTGGAAATATACGAACTTCGACAGGCCAAGGTTGAATTTCTGCTTTTGGGAATAAACAAACTAGAAGCAACCCTGAAATGAGCATATTTATCGCCTTGTTAAGAGATCTTATCCGAAAACCATTAAAAGAAAAAGGTGTGGAAGTACAAGGGCAATTCAGCCTAGCCTGATTATAAAATCTTTTTGTTGGATTACCATCTTTGAGATTTTACTTTGTAGGAAGCTGCTGCCTATTCACGAACATGGCGGGGTCATTTGCAAAACCTTCTTGGCTATGCTTGCTCAGTTTATTGCGTGTACAAAATGATTAAGGTACGTTTAAATTTGAAAATTCTAGTTTGGTGCAAGGATTCAAGTTTCTGTAAATGATTTCTGCCTGATGTAAGATCCTTGATTCATTTTTTTTTTTTTTTTTTTAAAGGTCTTGTTCACTTCTATTCGGTTTGATGTTGGAAGTGATAATCTTTCTTGGATCTTTGATTGAAGAGTTGCTTTGCAAATGTTGTTTTTTCTCTATAATGTGCAGTTTGTAACTGCAATTTCATTTCTAACTAATTTATCTACATAGTGCTTGACTAGAGTCCTTTTCTTTTGGTTGCCCGGCCCATATCTGGACTAGAGTCCATTTACATGTTTTGTCATATTGAGATTTTTTTCCTTTTTCGTTCTTTGGCAGTCTTTACAAAGTGTTGTCTTCAAAGAGGTATGTCATTCTTCCGCTCCATGTATTCTGTTTGTTATTGTTGGAATTCTTATACTAAATTATACTCAATGGCTGCTGCTTGGCCAGTCTGGCTCTGTTGATCCTGTCACAAGGACTATCAGTATATTTTTGCATTGGTTTGATATCGGCATCAATGTTGCACTGTTATCTCAGGTAGGCCGACCGTTTCACTTTTTGCGTCCATAGCTAGTTATGTGATATTATGAAAAGCCAGTAGTTATCTCATGTTACTTGGAGATTGTTTTCCCTAGCTAATAATTGAATTATTATTTCTGTACTGATGTTTTTGGGAGAAAAACACACTAGACACAGAACTTATTCAGGAGGAAGGCTTCTTTGGTCGAGGTTATTTAAGATATACATGCTACTTTTTCCCTGGTTGGCTATAGATTCCTTTTAATATTCAAAACAGCTAGATGCGAGGGAGAAAAGATGTGGTGGTATGGTTGCTGTTTCCCTGCCTAGGAACTATCTGGTTTGGTTCAGCCAGTCTAGCCTGCGGATTAAAGTTGAAGCTCTTTGCAGGATTAATTAATCTGATTATGAATGCTGATGAATCTTATTTTCCTTTTTCTGCAGTATGTCTCTTTGTTGTTCATAGGGATGTTGGTAGTTATATCTGTACGGGGATTTCTATCAAACCTCATGAAGGTAATGTGTACCATTCGATTTAAATGTGTGTTCATGAATTGCAAAACAAGACTCTTCTAATGCATTTTCCTGATGCTTAGTTTGTGGACTCCCAGATAAGAACAGTTTATGAACTGCATATAGCTGCGCTTCACAATCTCATGGATCGATCCATAGAAGTAGAACTAGGATGACAGTGTGTGCATGTTGGATTCTCCTTCCAATATTTTGAGCATCGCCTATCTAAAATGATCTTTCTTTCAAATCTTGTAGTAGATTGGTATTTGGTAATTCAGACAGGAGTAGATCGATTATCCTATCTACTTTACATGGTAATGATAAAACTTTATGGAAATGCTATATCCCCTGAAATAACTGCTAGGTATCTCACATACACTAGATTGAATTGCCATTTTTCTTGCCGTCTCAGTTTTTCTTTGCAGTTTCTAGAGTTGGCAGTGGATCTTCAAGCAATGTCGTACTCTTTCTGTCTGAAATAATGGGAATGTACTTTTTATCGTCTATTCTGCTGATTAGGAAAAGCTTGGCCACTGATTACAGGTATACTGTTGAATATTATATATATATATATATATATATGTTCCATTTTCAATATTCTCGTCAGTTTTTTCACAAGTCTCTATTTTCAGTTGCTTGCTTAATCTGACCACCTCATGTTGTGTATCTTGGCAGAACAATAATCACTGATGTTCTGGGTGGAGACATTCAGTTTGATTTCTACCATAGGTGGTTTGATGCGATATTTGTCGCAAGTGCCTTCCTGTCACTGGTCTTACTATCTGCGCATTATACCTCTCGGCAGGCTGACAAACACCCAATTGACTGAAGCTGTGGATCAGTGGTAAGGAATGATCCCATACTAGCGAATTCAAGGGTCTGGTCCCGAAGGTTTCCAAAATTTCAAACATACCTTAAAACCAATTGAAAGAAGTTGGGGATCTCGGTAAGGAATGATTCCATGCTAGCAAATTCAAAGACTAGTTCACGACTCTAAACTAAACCTCAAAAGTTTTAAGTAGGTTTAATTTTCCACTTGAAAGGAGTTATTTTTTCGATTAGTCCAATGAGTATGACGTTCAAAGTGTCCTGCTATGAGTATTACTGTCGGAGTTCACTGACCATTCTTTACATGACAATTATTATTGCCATAACAGCGTGATGTTTCGGCATTATCTCTAAACGTACCAAGCTTATCTTCACGTTTTTATAACCCTGTCATCTCAGGTATGCTTGGAATGAGGTGTTCATTATTTCTTTGTCGAGGAAATGGTAATTTCTTGAGCTTCAAGAGTGGGAAAATTGTCATCCTCTCTCATTTTTGCGTGGATACTTTAAATATGATACGACCTCATGGGATGGAAAGATGATTGTGGGTAAGCTTCTGAACCTTTTGTTCCCTCTTGGGACTCCGAGCAGAAGCATTGGTTTATTTGATACAGAAAGCTGGCCCTGATTTAGAGATTCTTTTGGAAGTGCTGCTCTCTTGTTCACCTGTCTGTGGAGCCTGACTGTCCAGTTTCCGGTTGTTGTATATGTGAGAGATGGAATGAATATCCAGTGCTGGAGGTCAGATCGCCTTACTGCTTTAGGATCAGTCGATAAAGTAATTTTGTCATTTCGATATCGTTTTGGGAACTTGTATACCCGATTCGTCATAAATTCAGTACATGTGCATTTGACTACCCGACGCGCTTTGCAACCTGAAATAAAACATAAAGCCCCGTAAGAGAACTTGGGTAAAAGATCCCCCACAAACTTCTGATTCCGAAGGAAACAGACAGTCCCGGACAACCGCAAGCGTATGCAAATGCTGCTGCTGCTGCTCTCCCTCTGGTTATTAATAATATTTTATGTTTTAAAATATAAGGGATTCAATTACATCCCCTCCAACCCCAATCTACTTAACGTAAACATAGTCGTGGACGTGGCGTCGGGTCGGGTCTTGAAAAGTGTGGGTGATTCCGACAGCAATTCATTTGGTCGTTGGTCGTGGTCGTGGTCTTCTCTTCTCTTCTCCTCCTTTGCCCCCCCTCTCACTCGGTCATTCCTTCCTTTATGACCCATTTTTTGTTTTCTTTTTATACCAAACACCCCACCCACCCTGGAGTTGGACCCTCCTGACCTTCTTCCTCCTTCTAACTTGCGTTTACCAAAAATCAAACCATGGGAAATTCTCGTTATCTTGCGGTCAAATATCACCACCCTCTTCCCCTTTCCGTTCAATTACTGCTGCTACTAATCCTCCTCCTCCCCTTTTTGGTAGAATAAATAATATTCCTCCATCTCCATGCAAAAAGGAGAACAAAAATCTATGTGCGAAAAAAATAACCAACTCACGGTTTTTTATTGAGATTCCATGGATAACATCATGGGGGAATGCGAGAGGAACCACCTCATCAACGTGCTGACTCAGGGGAGGGAGCTCGCCGAGCAGCTCCAGGTCCATTTCCACCACCCCTCTCCCGAGGTGCAGCAGCTCCTTCTCCTCAAGATCCTCCACTCTTACCACAAGGCTCTCTCCATGCTGACTTGTAACGATGCGAGCCCGGAGCCAACGGTGGCCGGAGTCAGAGGCGGGTTAAGGCCATTCCGGGATTCGGAGCCGTCGCCGTCCCCGTCACCAGCGGAGAGACCCGCAAGCAGGGACTCTGAACCAGGTTACAAGGAATACGAGGGAACCAACGTCAATAACAATAGCTCTGCCGATTCCAGGAACAACAGGTATTGCTTCCGAATTGAACGATAAATTGCTTTAACGTGCAAGGGAAACCAAGCGTTGGTTGATGTATTGGATTGCAGGACGGCGATGCCGCGGTGGACGAACCACGTGAGGGTCACTCATGGGACTGCAATAGAAGGGCAGCTCGATGATGGCCATAGCTGGAGGAAGTATGGTCAGAAGGACATCCTCCGCGCCAAATATCCTAGGTTATACAAAAACATAACTAATAGAATCATCTTACATCCCCATGCATCTGCAAGCATGATCATTAAAAGTACTGTTTCGATTACGAAGGGGCTACTACAGATGCACCAACAGAGGTTCCCAAGGCTGTCTGGCCACAAAGCAAGTACAGCAGTCTGACGAAGATCCGACCGTCTTTGAGATAACTTACCGAGGGAGGCACACGTGCAGCCACGCCTCAGTTGGCATCAACCCTTCCTCTTCCTTGCCTGAGAACGAAAATCCAAATGATGTCTTAGTTGTTGAGGCTCCGCCTGAACAACAGCAACATCAACAAGTCGATCTCGAACAGCAAAAGGATCACGACAAGCTCCTCGACTTCTACAAGAGCCTTGCCAGTATAACAGAGTGTTCAAGCAAGAATCCCCTTGCTGCATTCAGCCTCCCTTCGATTTCCGATGACTTGCACCAGTTGTACCCTCTATTTGACACATTCAACTTCTCCGAGGCTGTGACCAGACGCGAATTGATTCATGAGAACCAGCACTTCCATTCTCGGGAGGACTCCAAGCTTGATCTTTTCTTCTCTGCTGCCAGCAGTGTTGCGACTTCATCAGGGACCAATTCCCGAGCAGCTGATGCAAGGGATAGTCTGGATTATATATTGGACCCGGCAGAATTCAACAACAGCTCTGGCAACCCGTGGTTCTTTTCTAAGTAAACAGAGAGTACTCATCGACAATCAGCTGAGTAAGAGACAGGAATAGCATTACTAGGTATAAATGACCGCCGCAGAGTTCTAGAGTTGACAATAAGCTAGATCTTTTGCTGATGGTTTTGTGTACTACGCATCCACAAGCTTGATTTCTCACAATGTCTATTTAGTTCTTGTAACACAAACAGTTCCTATCAAGAGGGCCATGTTTTTTACATCAAGAAATGTCCGCAAGAACCCGGGGCAAGGAAAAAGGCAAAATCCTCAAGCACTTACTTTCAATTGTCAAGACAATGCAATACTGAAGAAACAACATGGAGTGATCCAGTAATCACAAGAACAGCACGCTTATTTCCGGCTCTCCTCTTCAGATTTTGATATGCAGCTTGCACGGAATTAGCAAAAGAACTGTTGGAAACTATAACAACCCTGTCGTCATTCATGACTGCTTCGGAATACTCGGGCTTTCCGTCATGGAGAACACTAATTCCTAATTCCTCAGACGCATGGATCCAGCGATCTCGCAATAAAGTTGAGGATGTTGACCGGCTTGAAGCGCCGGCGATACTGACCTCAGTTAAAAAGACGGCTTCTACTCTTGTGCCTACCAACAGGCATCACAAGTTTAGTCAACATTAACTCTACCGACAAGAAGCCATGAAAATGAAATTCACAATCAGTTCAGAAGGGCTTAAAAAATCTTGAGCGACTCAGTCTATCTTATTACTACAAAAAAGCTAAGAACAAAGAACACAAGCTCAAGTTAGCTCTTACCAGAGAGAAATTCTTTTGCAAAAGCCACGTGGTCTTTATCCATCGCCATTGCTACAACAAGCGCCACTGCTGGGTTGGAGAGTGTTAACCTTATTGTGTCGACCAAAGCTTTCGCTGAATCTTTAGTGTGGGCTGACAATATACAGGGCAAGTTTCATCGTAAATCAATAAAATTTACCTAGCCGGATCGACAAGCATTTGGCCCGGGGTTAATTAGTACACCAGAAATCGACAAGGTGAAAAGGAAATGCATGTTAAAGCAATTGTACCTCCATCAAGGAGTACTGTCGCTGCATTCAGTCCCAGAGCTGAGGCTTGTGGAGACGTAAGGAGTTGATTTCTCCCCAGCATATAAGTTTGCTCCAAACCAATTCTGATAGATGAGTCAGAAACAATCCAACCTGAAGTAAAAGAAGCAGCACAAAGTTTCAGCCAATTGAACTACAACTATAGGATAGCTAAGACATATATGTACACTTATAACAACACATCTAGCCACTCACAAGAGTGGCTAGTCTACCTGAATCACGAAGACATAAAACAGCACATGTAGCAGTCGCGGCATTCTGAAGCTGGTGGCGTCCCAGCATAGACATCTTTAGGTCCAATAACTCCACATCCTGCAAGAACTTCTCATTGGATACATAAAATCTTAAAAGAAAATGGATACAGAACAAGCAGGTGCAGAGAGCTTATATAAAGTTCATACTGGCTGCGAATCCCCATGGACATGGAAAACCATGTCGCAAAGCTGATACAGTCTCCCATTCACTACCTCAACCCGTTTTATAGAGGTTCTGGTTGAAGCGTCAGAAGCTGAAAGCACAGGTGAGTTCATGGCTAATGCTTTCTCACGCAAAATGCGCTCAATTTTGGGGAGAAATGGACCACCAAGGACCACCTAGAAATTGGCAACTGAATCAGCAGATCGTTAAGAAGACTGAAAATGCCAACGTATAATAATGGCTGTGCTTCCAGAGGAAAAATCGGTCCCTGAAACTCCTAAAGCATCTCTCAATGAGAATCAACTATGGTAAATGTAAAAAACTAAGTATTCAAAGCGCCCAAGTAAATTCAATCATTGCCACTGATATTAGTAGATACACTGAATGAACATGGGTTAAATTAAAGAGATATGGGCATAGTGCTGAAACAGGCAGTCCACATAACATCATGCCCCTTTTAGAAACTTCATTCACCAAAAAAATAATATGGGCCTATAACAACTTGGACAACTTCCATTGATCTTTCTTCCTTCACGACATTTCAATATAATATTTAAACAAGATATCAACTGCAGTTCCTGAAATAACAATTCAGTGAAAGTGAGCTTGTCACAGTCAGAGAACTTTATCATCTTAGCTGTAATAACGACCTAACCGGACGGCCTTGCTTAATGATCCCGGATTTTGCAACAGCTATGCTTTCCAAGGAACCCCCAAGAGCATCCAGATGTTCTTCCCCTATTGATGTTATAATTGATGCAACAAGCTCAGAGCCATAGATGACATTGGTAGCATCACGGGCACCGCCCAACCCAGCCTGTTGAAGTGACAGGGCACGTCTTTCGTAAGTCTCCAGGAGACATTTTACTGGTTTATCGTGTAAGGGAAAAAGAATGATAGTTCAAAGCCGAGGAGTGCATTCTACACAAGCAAAACAATTAACTGTTTCTTATAAAAGCAACTTAATGACTGACCTCAATGATAGCAATGTCGACACTCTCTTCAGCAAATACTGTAAATGCCATAGAAGTGAACACCTGAAACCATGCTTGGTTAGCTGAAATCTGGATCATCCGTAAACTAATTTTGACATTGCAAGACAGTAGGGTCTGAACAATATCTCGAACAAGTGAATTATATAACAGAATTTCGTGACAGATTTCAGGGATAATGGCCAACATAACTAAAGCAACTGTCATCATAATATCAAAGGTAAGCATTTCCATTCATAGACTAACACCCACCTCAAAATGACTAAGATGCCCATTTTCAGTCCTTATCGATTCATCAAGAATCCTTCTGATCTCCCGAAATAGTCTATTCAACCGATCTGCTGGCACAGGCCCACCATATTTCCCCACCGAAATTCGTTCTCTGATTGTCAAAATGTGCGGGCTACAGTCGAAAGAAGTTGTCCCTCACAATCATGAAAAACTAAAATCTAACAACAGAAGACAGAGAATTAACAAAAACAGAAGCATGCAGCAACATCATAACCTGGTATAGCAACCTACAGAATATCCTTCTGCCTGGAGGATGTTTGCGAGAAAGGCAGCCGTAGATCCTTTCCCCTTTGTCCCAGCGATGTGAACGGCCTAAAAAGATTTTGTCACAAGAGTCAGTGGCATAATAAAGAAAGCTACCACTATCAGCAACACTGAATCCCCAATTAGAGTCCAAATGGCAGACTCACTACCAACACCGAGTTCAGTACAGTCATCACTATCGAACTACCATAAAACAGATGATCAATCAAAACAAGAAAAGATCGTACCTTGAACCGCGAATGGGGATTCCCAAGGCGACCCAGCAACCTTCTCATCCGACCAAGATCGAACCCATCGTCGGAATCGGATCCGGCGTTTTTGGGCACTCCGGACTTCTCGTAGTTCTTGAGCGAATCCAGGTAATCCATGAACTCCGGCATTGCCGAGTGGTCAGAGGCAACGGATAACATTCTACGACTACCGACCCACCTCTTGTGGCAGAAGAGACTGGAGCGACGACCATAGGACAACGAGCAAATTATCCTCAAAAGTTTCATCCTTGTTCGGTGGAACTTCTGCCCTTACCGACAATGGGAAATAAAGAAGAAACGGCGAACATTTTGGTGGGAAGGGAAATAAGTAACAAGGTCACCCGCTTTACCAGCGAGGAGATTTTATTATTGTTTTGAGAGTAGTAAATATTTAAAACATCATATTTTAATAACTAATATGGTCCTTGGTTGGCTGGCTTACAGATTAAAGTAATTTCTTCCCGAACAAGAAGCCGCGGTTACTTCCCTCGGGTGTTGTCTTGAAGCTCTTTGTCGGTGGATATGATTTCCCTTACTCTCCCTTCTTCCTCCCCTCCGTTCTTGTCACTGGGATGTTAGCAATTCGGCTGTTGGTTTCTTCCTACCCAGTTAAGCCCATCCCTTTTCCTTCTTGCTTTTTGTTAGGTCTTTGGGATACACAGAAAACATTATGCTTTTCTTTTTGGGTGTGGAAAGGGTTAGTATGCCTCCCAATCCTTGGTGATGTTTGGAAAAGTTTGACAGGAATTTCTTCTGCTTGGCGTAGGATGACTACGAGGAATGGATCCCGGGTTCTTGGGTTGTAGTTTTTTCTCCCATTTCCTTAGATGCCTTGATTGATAATGCTATCTGTTAGTTGCTTAAGTTCGGTTTGGGACTCTCCAGTTTATGTTGGTAAGCTTGACTTGTCTGGTGTTATATGAAGATAGTGTTTATTGTCCATGAGAAGGGCTTTGTGGCTTGATGACTGCCGAAGGGAAGTGAGCCACTTGGAGACGAAGGAATATAATGGCTGAGACTGCTGATGAGAAAAATGCGAGACTGGAGTTAGAGATCCAGGACTTGAGAGAAGATGCAATATCCTTGAATCAGGAAACTGTGCCTGTCAAGACGACCTTGTCGAAATAAAGAGAGAGAATCATGAGTTGAAGGCGAAAACTGTTGCTCTTGAGGGCATTCGATTTGCTAATGTGAATGGTAATGCAAAAGAGGGTGTTGTTAATTTCATTGAGGTTAAAGATGAGGATGAGGTGTTTGAGCTCATGGCCAAGAATGCTGCACTGAAATACGAGAAGGACAAGGTTGTTAAAGAGATTGAGAAGTTGAGAGGAGAATTGGTAGACTTGAAGTCCCAGTCTTTGGCGACATATATCAGGAGACAAACTGCAGCGAACTTGCGTTTAGGTTTTTCCCTTTTTCCATTCACGTAGGATATGTTTTAGAGCCTTTTTTGCATGCTTTTTTTTCAGTCGTTCCTGTTTTTTAGTTTTGAGCCATGTAGAATGACCTTATGGCTTATGAGAAGATGTATCTTTTTGCAGCCTCGCTCTGGACAGTCAGGCATATTGGTAAGTTGATAACTGCAAGGTAGATTTCGATCTTCCCACATGGTTTGCAGTGTGAAAACAGGAAGAACATAAAGAAACAGCTATTATTCAACAAGGAGAAAAGTTCAACCTAAAGGAATGCTCCCCCCTACGCCTGGTGTTACCACTCCTTCTGCCATAGGTATTATCAACCTCGTCGACAGTGACGATGAATTGGTTGATTGTGAGGACCTTCAATTTGCTCCAACTCAAAAAAGGAGACGATAGCCTTTCAGTGTCATTGCTGGAGACCGCGAGAGCGACAATGATGATATTCCTATCTCGGATCTCATGAAGATGCATTTACAGGATGGACCCAGCACCCAACCATTGGTTCTATTTCTATTGACCAGAATGTTGGCACTGCCCAAAGCCCACCCCGGCGTCATTTTAAGAGATTGAGGAAGTTTAGTCCTAGGGAGGAGTATGATTCTGCAGAAATTGAAGATACTGACTCATATAGCAGAAGTGATAACAGCTTAGGAGGGTTTATAGTGGACGATTCTTATGTTTTTTATATGGAAGATGATCAGTTGGAAGACAAGTCTAACCTCGAGTTAGTTCTGACTCTCTGGCAGGCTCCACTCAGTTGGAAGACTTGTCTGATGAAGATGGATTGATCAGTGTGATACAATCGGCCATTAGAAGAAGAAAAGGTCATTGGAAACCAAAGGGGGAATTTGAGGCAGACATGCTTGCTAAATTTGGGAAAAGTCCCGAATATGCATGGAAGCCGTGTGTGCTTTATATCGGCAGCAGACTGATGATGAAAAATGTAGAAAGGACTGTACACATCAATGGGCGTGGCTTTAGCAAGTTTGATGCGATGAGGTATGTGAATTTTCTTCCGCGTTGCTCGTGTAGCTGTTGCCTCGCATGTAAGCAATTCTATCGACTTAAAGACACATCTCACAAGTTTTTAACCACGCATGTTGCTTTTACAGGGGATCTGACATTGCCGAGTTTCTCAACGAGGGAGATCCCTGTGGTGGATTGAAGAAGTCGCTGGAGGAGCATGACCCCAAGGCTCCAGAATAGAGCCAGAACCTGGCAGCTCGATATTCTAGGCAGTTGTTCAGCATCTACACCAACAAAGAGGATCCCTTATTCTGTCCAGATCATATGAATAAGCTGCGAGAAGAGATTAGGTTCGTATGAAGCAGGGTTAGAATAACTTGTGTAAGCATATGTAGCATGTATAGCTTGAGTTCAGGAGATACCACTGGGAATATAGCCTTCAGGTATCCAGGGTCATGTAATCAAAAGCTCCTAACGGTGGCAACAGGCCGTGTGAGCAGGGGAATCCACAGAAGAGAAGGATTCTCCCAGAGAGAGGAGGGGAATAATGCTTCTTGCAAGGTTGTGAGGGAGTGGAATGGATCCATTACCTAATAATACCTGTCAGGCTCTTGCTTCTACATCCATCCACAAAACAACAATCCCACCCCCCACAAAATATTCATTGGCAGTCTGTCATTTCGGTTTATATATCCACAATATCCAACACAATTCCCAAAACCCAACTCATATTCAATCATCAAAAAAAACAAAAAAGAAATATTATCACTTGATGATGAGCACCAAATGGAGGGAAGAAGAAGAAGAAGAACAAAGAGGACAGCTCAAAAATGGGCAAAGAGGGCTGGAGGGAAGGGTTCTCATCTTCACAAATTTTGCCTAAACCTAAGCTACACCAAACAATTCAGAAAGATTAAAAAAAGCAAAGGGGGGAAAACTCTCTTTTGCTAATTATAAAAAGGGAAGAGGAGAGGAGAGGATCCCCACCGCCAACAAAATAACCGCAGATTGCATTCCATCTTTCCTCTGCGTTGATCCTCTCCAATCCCCATCTCTCTCTCTCTCTCTCTTCCCCATCAACTTCTTACATTTCGACTCGAGAGAGAGAGAGAGAGAGAGAGAGAGAGAGAGAAAATGGCCGGTTCCAAGGTTTCTTCACTCGGAGTCCTTGCCGTGGTGTTCCTGGCCTACGCCGTCATTGCCCGCGCCGCCCATTCCCCTGCTCAGGCGCCTGCCCCCACCAACGACGGTCAGATCTCCCACCGTTCCTTTGGCTCCATTCCCGGGGAAAAAGATCGTTACTTTGCTCGTGATTCTGTCAAAGGTCGCAGCTTTTAGTGTCCCCGTCTTTGATGTTGGTCGGAAAGGAGGATTGTGTCTGTGTCGGGATGTGGGTCGTTTTCTGGGTGTTGTGGTCCTTGGGGACTTATTTTGGGGAGTTGAATAGACATAAAAAATGGATGTAGAGTGGTGAATTTTCACTTTCCGATTTATCACACAAAAAAAAGGGTTAAGCATTCCTGAAATTAAAATCTAATAATCTCTTCTATTGTGGATGTGAATCTGCAGGGACCTCAATAGACCAGGGAATTGCATATGTGCTGATGCTGGTGGCTCTGGTGCTGACATATATCATCCACTGAGTGGAAGGCGCCATTCCTGTTGGGAAACGAATGGGTTGGAGGGGATTAAACGAATGATTGGGAGGGTGGGCTTGAAAACAAATGAGAGGGAGAGCTGATTTTAGATTTGTGGGGTGTTTCGTAACTTGTCTTTTCAGACCAATGGGTGTTTGAGTGCTTTGTAAATCTATCATTTTGCAGTAATGGCCGATTTTTTGTATGCCTTATTAAGTCTTTGATTGGATCGAATGGGAAGAGAAATTGTGCAGAATTTGATGTTATGTCCTCTTTCTCTTTCTTTTTTCCCTTCTGCGTTTGGAAAGTTGTCTGAATGAAGATGTTGAAGATCTTGAACATGATGAGGTCTCCCCGTCCAGAAGTCATTGCGTTGCTCTTCAACTCAGGCACATCATATCACTCATTCTGTTTCATGGCCTTATAAAGTAAAAGCATGAGAGCTTGGTATTTGAGAAAGAATCACAAACAACAATGAAATGATACAGAAGCAGAACAATGGCATCTATGTCTCCACGGTTTCCCCAAGTTTCATCACAAGCGGCAGAAAAGGAAATAAAATAAGTTGTGGGTAGTGTCTTGAAAGGAAAAGAAGTTTGTGGTCTGTGTTAATTCTATAGAAATCCCTTTTGACTGTCACCATCAGCAAATCCTGATGACTATAGTGATAAAAGTTGTGGTTGCAGGGGTCCATCATTTACATCTACCTAGGTAAACTAGCAAAATTTGTTGGCATAATCCCCTGGATATTAACCCAGAAGACCTGATAGAAACCAGACGACCTTCATGAGAGGAAGTGCAAAAGATTTCTGTCCAATAAACGCTCCAGTGGATGCTGCCAATTATCTTAATAATGTGGTGGTTAACAATCTGCTCCAGTGTTTGCCATGTCAGAACTCTCCCCGGTCTCAAAACTTCTCGTCAATTTGAGTTGACGAAGAATATCTTCAACCATTAGTTACGCAAAAACCAATTCTATGGTCAGGAGAGCATATCCCAGGAATGGGTCACCATCTAATCTCATGCATATTGGCTGTGTAGAACATGCTTCACGACCTCGTAGAAAGAGACTACAATCCCTACAGAAGGTCCTGCACGTCCAACACGGGGACCAACCCCCGTGAACAGCCCTTTCATCCCTCCATCCCTGTCAAGGGGGGGAAGTTATAAGTTAAACTCCAAATGTAGAGAGAACAGAAAATTCATGAAAAATTCAGCTCATTTAAACAATAGCAATTTCGTATCTCTAGTAAGTGGGCGAGTAACAAGAACAATGAGACAAACAACAAGAGTCTACCATATCTTCTTGTGCAGCCACAACATTCAACAACGCTTACCAAAAAACGAAACCACATAAAATTCTGATAAAGTTTATACCTCCAAATCTCCAAAAATGTCCGCCTCGTTGTCATTGTCAGTGCCCGAACGGGATCCCTCTGAAATAAAGACAAGATGGCAATTAATTCTTATTAAAGACAATGAGATCGAAAAGGCAGGAACCATCATTCAAAAGACAAATTCTATCAATTTTGACAAATTAGCATAGTTTAGCTGGTAAACTGTTATTCCTTCACCCACCTCTATTTGTCTCCGGGTCTTAGCTACATCCAGAGGACATGTAGCAGCAGCTGCAAGACTTCCTGCTACAAAACCAGCGGAGAAATTTGCTCCAAAAACACTCACAGCACTGGCCTCCTCACCTATGGTCCCAAGAAGCTTTCTTCTAATCTGGATCAATGATGCATGAGATTCAGCAGAATGAGATAGGAAAACACAAGCTAAAGAGCAAGGATCTGCTTAAAAGCACACAAAAGATATCTCACTGGTTCAAGCGTTGACCAACAAATTGCAGAAAAAGGGACATCACGTGCAAGCTGAGCACCCATACCCGTCCACAGAACTCGGTAACTTTGCACTGAAAAAGAAAAGGGAAAAAAAAAACATAACTGAGTTGCAATTGAAAAAGAACACAAGAACCAATTGTGACATTCTGATATCAGCACCAATCAAGACCAAACAGATAAATGGTTTCAACAGTATCCAAATGTAATGGAACAAGTAATGATTTCCCCCACATTTTCTGTTTGGAAGAAAAAAGAACAACAAATATAAGCTCATTGAAAAGGAAACCAAAACCAGTTATAATTGGGGATGCAGTTAAATTAATTTAATAAGCACCAATAGCATCACTTTGTACATGAATGACTCAATAACAAGGAGCCCGCAAATGCTATGGTGATTCCAAGCCTTCAATAGGCAAGTTCAAGATGAAGTCTACCCAGACAAATGGATAGTCAGACGAAGCTTTAGTTGACTACTATTAGCATAAAACTCCATAAGGATGACATGGATAAATATAGCAAATTAAAAATTGAAACAGGAGACCAAAAGGCATACTTACAATTGGTATGAAAGTTATTAGTACTCCTGACATTAGATACAATTTCACGTAGCGTCTTCACAACACCAGGAGGCTTCTTAATGGTCTGGCTCTGCTTAAAAGCCTGATTTCAAACCCACAATTTCCCAAATGTCAGGAGAAGAAACAGGAACACTTCCTCATATAGTTCAGCACTGATCAAGTCTAAAGAAAATGAATATGATGCACCTGCATACGAGTTTTAGCAAGTTCTATAGGATAGCAACTTGCACAAGCTAATGAACGAGCCAGTGATCCCGCTATTAGAGGAACATAGGGCGTCAAGCCAGGCACAAGCTGAGACGTGTACTGCTCGAATGAATTCCGAAAAATGTCATAGCATGGCAGATATATTCCAACCTGATCAAAGTGGAATAGAAACACAAGCAGATAAGTATACGGAAAAATTGATATTGTATTGTTCAGGAAGAGAGGAAATTTGATAGTACAGTGGGCACAGCCAATGCGAGACCAGCATTTGTGCCTCTCCACAATCTTCCAAGTCCTTCCTGAAATGTTTTCTCGGTTAGCGCATATTAGTTATTACAAGTCTTTAAGAAATTTGATGGAAATAACCAACTCGAGTGAACATGACTTCAAAACAGTATTGTCATTGTGACACTGAGGCTCACCACTTCCTAAAGATTTTCAGAACTTCAGATACAAATATCCTAAGATGCCTAAGAACAAGGGATTACATAAGGCAGTATCAGGTAACATATTAATGACTAACCTGCCGGACAATCTTGTACAGGGTATCGAGGGTTCCCTTGTAATGGAAACAATCGGGAGGACATATCGAAACGGTACCGTGCATCCCGGCACGTGAGCATGAGGGGGAGCATCTAAGATCAGCGAATAACTGAGCCAAAAGCAAAAAATAACTGGATAATCAGCAGGAGAGACCTTCCACGGAAGCCTGGCACTAACACAAGCGAAGCACATACCATGTTTGGGCCGAAAAATGCCATACGACTAGTAAGGTCACTAAGCGGATGCGAGTAAGGAACGCCGGCAGCCTGTGCTTGTAAACGAGTCTGGAGGAGCAAAAATACAAGGCAGCAGCTTAAGAGAATCTCAGACGAGCATGACGGGGAAGGGAAATTATTTCTGAAACACAACTCGTCTATGCAACAACAACCCCAACAAAAGATATTAGCAACGACAACGAGGGCATCGAAACAATTCTAGAACCCTTAAATCGCACGAAACCAAAATCTCTAGGGTGACGAACCTTGGCGACATCAAGAGGGTTGACAATCACGGCAGAGAGCACCGCGGCCCCAGCAGCCGAGAACGCCCTCTCGACGAGACCCAATTTTACATCTCCCCTCTCCCCCGCATCCTTAACGGGGCCGGGGGCGGCGTCCGCCGAACCGCCAACATCTGGCTTCATCACCAGGGCGAACACGGTGGGAGGCTGAACATCGCCCATCGGAAGGCACGTTGATTCCGCAGTCAACCACGAATAGTTATTACTCGTCTCCTCGCTCCCTCCTGCCATCCCTGAAGACCGCCAAGTCCAGGAGTAGGAGGGAGGGAGGCGGGGGATCCCAGTTTTCTTTGGTTATTCTGCTTCCAGGAAGAGTTATGGAAAGCCGCAATAATTTCTATACATATAATATATATTAAAAAAATATTAAAGAAGTTAAAAAAAATTAATTACCATAATTGGGAAATCAACCAAAAATGTTAAAAAAAGAGTTTTGAACTATTTCTCCGCCTCAGAGGACAGAACAAATGGGAATGGGGGGGCCGTGGTTAGAACAGAACAAATGGGTGGCGCCTTTGCCCGAACGACAGCACAACACAACAACGCCAATCCCCCCTCTTTCTCCCCACCCCCCCATCAAGTCAGCCGACGAAACCCTAATTGTTGATTTCTGATGACAATGGAGGTTGATGAGGTGGAGGCAGTTCTGGAGAAGATCTGGGACCTTCACGACAAGCTCAGCGATGCCATCCACTCCGTCTCCCGAGCTCACTTCCTCAAATCCGTTGAAGGCCCCGGCAGGTGTGGCGCTAAGCATTCCCCCGACGACGAGAAGAAGGTCCCAGCCGCGGGGTTCGTCTTCGTCAAGGATTTTGGGGCAGGGTTCGGGGACGACGCACTTCGGGAGGCGAAGAGCCTCAATGCCATTCGGACTGCCCTCGAGAACCTTGAGGACCAGCTCGAGTTCTTCCACGTCGGTCTTCTCCTTCTCCTTCTCCTTCTTCTTCGTGTTTTGGATGAGATTTGAACCTAATTTGTGGATTTGGTGATTGATTGGGGTGCGAGGTCGACAATACTAGGTGCCATTTGGTGCTTGCTTTATTTCGATTGAGTCAGCTGATACATTTTCCCTGGGTTTTCGCTTTAACTTGAAATTGTCATCCTTTCAAGTAGTTAAATTTGAAGTCTGCTGATGGTCCCCCAGCCTAATTTCAAATGGTAGGCTGGGGGCCTCGCCATAATATCTCCATCCGGATAACCGGCCGAGAAAATTTACTATCAATCATTGATAATTTTCTGCTGGCTGGGATTTATGTATATATTCTGCTTCAATACGTTGGAAGTCACATTTCCGGAAATTTGCAGACGGTACATATTCAACAACGGGCAGAGAGAGATGCTGCAATTGCTAGATTAGAGCAGAGCCGCATTATCCTTGCAATGAGACTGGCTGAGCATCACGGAAAGAAGTACAAGGTCATTGAGGAGGCCCTTGCTTTCGTGGGGGACGTTGGCGAAGCGAGCCTTTTCGTGTCGCGTGATACCCAATTCAACACTGCAACTGGTCTATCGGGACAGAATTCGCCAACCGGACAAGGCAACAAGTGTAAGCTATTGATCAAGCTTCTCGTCTCTAGTCTTAGCTTTGCCCGGAAATCTTTCGGGCTAGATAACGTTGGCGGGTTGTTGGGCAATGCCGCGTTGGTTGGGATAACAATGTTTGCCATGATCCACTTCAACAATTCATCTCGCAAGGAGCCACTTCTGAAGCACGGAGGTGATAATTATAACAGCACGGCGAACAGAAGTAGGATTAGGAAGGGGGTGACATCTTCCTCCCGCGGCACTAGTTCTCGACAGTTGGATGTGTTGTTGGCCAGGGGATAAGGCAGGTAGCCTGTAGTCTCGCAAGAGACATCGACAGAGTCGTTCTTTGCCAGTTTCCACGCATGGTGTGGAGTTGCATCAATGGCCCGAAATATGTGGAAATGGAGATGTAGTCCTGCATCAGCCCTATGTTTCATTTCTGCCCATGATCTCGAGTGTATATTCGTCTTACTTTTGGATGTTTTACTGGACCGGAATTTGAGTAGTGGGGCGGTCCTCCCGGGGTTGAACTGGGCCTAATGGGCAGTGTCCTCAATTAAGCCAGCCAGGCCTGGAAGACCCAAAAGCGGTTCCAATTTGAAGACACTCCCCAAATCTGTTGAAGATATTGTTGTCGGGTCTAAAGACAGATATTGCTTTGGATAAACACAACACGACGCATCCCCCTGTGAAACTGTGTACCTTCTTTTTTACGAGGTCGGAATGGACATATGGACAGCCGTAAAGGTGGTAAGAAATCTGAATCCATATGTAGACCAAATCCATTCTTTCCTTTCTCTGTTTGATGAACCCGGCTGTTCTGAATTTCACGCCTCCCGGCCGACACAACAACAGAGCGGGGCGGCTCTTTGCTCCAATTTTTTGTTGTTGTTGTTGGAGTGGGAGATGGTCTGAACTGAACATAAACGTTGACATGACATCTGATGAAGCCAAATCACTTTTCGGCGATGCAGAAACCAAAACCAAATTCTGACAGTGGAAGGAAAAAAAAAAAGAGATTTGGTCAAAGTCGACCGCGAAACACGTTTTGGTGAAAGGAAGAGGAAAAGAATGAGAGGGAGAGAAAAAAGTTGGGGAGTTTGTGGGTAAAAGGACGCGGGGGGGATGGGAAAAAGGTTCGTTACATGAGGAGGAGGATGATAATTTATAACTTTTGGAGGTGGGCCTTTCATACGACCCACTTGGATTTCCGACACGAAGTGTTGTTCCTTCCTCTTCTAACGTGTCCGAAATGTTCACACCAGCACTACGCCGCGCCGTTGGTCAAACTCAAACATGTTTTTTTTTTTTTTTTGTGGGGGGAGGGGGGGAGATTCTTTCCATGACAGGAGACAATCAAAGCCTCCTGAATCTTTTAAGTAAGTCATCCGTTTTTCTTGTTTAATGATGTCGGGGACCTGCGACGCTATGGTTTGAAAAACCACAAGAAAGGAAGGGGGGGGGGGGGGGAACCTCTTTGCCTTGGAAAAATTTGCCAAACCCCTCACCACCCAAATGACAGGGAATATGAATGGGAGAAGATTTGATGAAGTTGTATCCGTTTATAATCAGCGGAACTTTTGATGTCGTCGGCCCTACGCGTCTCGAAACTCATTTCATTCTGTCCATCCACAAAGGATATGAGGGAGGGGGATGTAGAAACCGGTTTTTTTAGGGGTGGCCGTGATTATTAACAGCAGGAGCACGGGAGGTGTGCAGTTTCTATAATGTTGGGTTGGATACATGGGAATTCAGTTGCAATGAACACGTGCTATTACACTTCCTTTCTTTTGTGTGTTTGAGGTGAACTCAACTCAGCTTTCCATCCTTTGAGTGAAACAGAAGCGAGGAGGGGGAGGGGACTTAGCAGCCGACAATCACTGTGGATGGTAATCACATTCAAAGGTGATGGAACCGACTTCTTTAATATTTTGCCGAAATGGGCAGGGCATTAGGGCCCCCATCAAACACTCCCCTTTTCTCGTTTGTAGGTGTGGGTGTGTCCCCTCTCCTCTCCCTGTCTATCTTTAACTAAATATGGATTGGTCAACGCCATCGTCAATACTTGCGGCAAATCTCTCTCTCTCTCTCACAGACACACACACCGGCTTTGGACTCGGGAGGATACCAATACACACGAAAATATCAAAACAGACCATCATCCCCTCCTTCAATCACGCCTCTTTCAAAGATTTAAAAAAAAAAATAAGGAGGAATGCCACGTTTCTCCATTTTTTTCACTCAACAGAGATTCTAATTACGAAATTGAATCCGGGATAGAACTTTTTTTTTTTGGGGGGGGGATCATTCGCCGTCGTCGGGGTTAACAAAAACTTGCCGGAAGGGTCGGCAAAGCCAATTGCGACTCTGATCGGATCAGAGTGGGTCCGTTGCCAACAACTCCCCGATGTCCTCAAAGTAATCGTCCACGCTCAACAGTGACCCGATTTCGTCACCATTCCCGTTGTTGTTGTTGTTGTTGTTGTTGAGGTTTAGGAACATCAAATCTTCCCCGAATATTGCATCCCCCCCGAAGAGTGCGTCCGTATCCGGCCCCTCGAAGTTGAAAAACTCGTCTACGAACGGTATGTCGTCCAGCTGCATCAGGAAGTCACTCGTCTCCCTCGCCGCTTCCTCTACTTGTTTCTGCTTTATCCGTTCTACTTCCTCCTCCTCCTCCTCCCCTGCCGAGTGACTCTGGCTCTGGCTCTGGCTGCTCCTGAACAGGAGCACCGATGTTGGGGACGAGGTAACCCGTGACTCTTCCGCCGATTCGTAGCCTCCACCGCACGCGGATGCCGCCCTCCTCCCATTGGCTCCCATCACGACAGCCTTCTCGTTCGACGGAAGGGGCGTCATGAAGTTAGTCAGCGCGTCAGGACCCCGTAGTTTGATTGCCGCGTTGTCGTATACCATAGCAGCCTCCTCAGCAGTATCATATGTGCCAAGCCATAGCCTCACGCGCCTCGCAGGGTCCCGAATCTCCGCCGCCCATTTCCCCCAAGGACGCTGCCTCACCCCTCGGAACTTCCTCCCATTGCCGCCGGCAGGACACGACGCCTTTGGCGCCCTCTTCTCAGCTCCCCGCTTCACGACGCCGCGGGCGGTCATCGGCCTGCACTCAGCAGGCTCGATGTTGATCTCGTGGACGAAACGCTTCACCCGCCTGCGGGCCAAAAACATCCTGCAGCAATCATCGTCGTCCTCGTTGCTGGAAGAATCGGTGGCATCCGGGTCGGTGACAGATATCCTGACGACCCTAGGCACGTTGGGGCATCGCCGTCCCTCAGCAGGCCTCTTGTTGTTGTTGGCAAGCTTCTTAGTGGCCGTCCTGTGCTCGGAGTACTTAACGGGGTCGAGAAAACTCAAGTCCATGGTTTTCTTTCCTCCTCCTTTTTGTAATTGGCAAAAAACTCAAACAAGGCAACGAGTAAGGCTCATGGGCATGAGAATGGAAGACAGAACAGAAACTTGAATCAGAAGACGGGAATGGAGAGAAAAAGGAGAAGCAGAGAAAGGGGACTCTAAAACAAAAAGGGAGCCGTAAATATTTTCCCCAAACAGTGGAAGAAGCTCCTTTATATCAATCAAAAACATACACAGAGAGAGAGAGAGAGAGAGAGGGCATCCAATGAAATCATCAACAAAAAGGGGGTGGAAGAAGAGGAAGGTGGTTTCAGAGGAGGGAGGCTTGATATTTCTAGTGGGGGAGTAAAAGGAGGAGGGGAGAGTGTTAGCAGGGAGCTAACCACGCAAGAATCCCTCTTAAATAGGATCCCCACCCTCAACCGCCGGAATTCCGCCCCCCCCTACCCAAAATTCCATGCTCTTTTACTTGAAAATTTGACCAACCCCCCCCCCCCCCAAAAAAAAAAACCCAAATAAAAGACCAAATTTATAGAATATGTATTTTGCCGGTCTTGTTGTATGCAAAACTGTAGTGATGCAGGAGAGGAGATGGCATCCGTGTTTTACTCGTTGTCCCCATACATGCTCCCATCATTGTTTATATATGGGGGTGTTGGGACGACGGTCCATGACAAGATTTCCCATACAACTAATTATTATTATTTGTGTGTACGTGTGTAAGTTATTAGAGTTGAAGGGAATATTTGGAGGCTTAGCCAGTGTTTATATTCCTCCCCACCAACCAGAGTCCCATTTTGTGCTGGTTCGTTAGGGAGAGAATTGATGACAACTACCCAATAGTGACAAACACACACACACTCAATCGTTCTTCCCCTACCCTTTTTGGAACCGCGTCCTCATTACACACAGTCCCTGTTTCTAAAGGCCTGCAAAATATAATTTATAAACGGAGAATACAATGAACTCAACACATCTCTATCTAACTCAAATCTTCCCTTTACCATCAACTATTCCCTTGAATACTTCTAGGTTTGTACCTAATTAAGGTTAGTTGGAAAAAAATTTACGAGTTTTCAAAATTATCTGCCATTAAGTCACTGTTTCAAACCGAAGTTATCTAAAGTCGTTGTTTGGGATAACGACTTTGTCAATTTTAACCAAAGTCGTTGTTTCAAATGGTGATTTTTTTTTTTTAAATTCAAAGTCGCGGTTTGAACAGGCGACTTAGGGACGATATTCAGCTCGAACCGTATTTCATAAATTATTTTTCTCAACTAACCGTAATTAATTACAATCCTCTAAATAGTTCATCTATTTTTCTAGAATCGCCCATCCTCATCACGATTCTTTTCCCAAAGAGGGTATGGAACTTTATATATAATCGGGTTTAGATTTTAGACCCCTTGATTAAAGGTGAAAGAAGAAGATATAAATAAGAGAGGGAGAGAGAAGAGGGGGTCTTGGGTTTTGCATATATGCAAGGAGACATGTACAAAAGGACAGGAGAGGGAAGTACATCGAGCTCGACAATCTCAGCGGTTGTCTTCCTCCTCTAAATCCAGTATAATATATTGAATGCGTTTCTTGTTCTCTTGTGAGGCCGAGCGACATCTGCTCCCGGCCAAAACCCTAATTTCCGCGTGTTTGTCCCATTCGTTGTCCTCCCTGCGGCTCACCGCCGTTCTTTTCTTGTATTTTACTTCCCTCTGTCATTGCCGCTAGCTTCGCATTTTTCCTCTCGATACGTGTAGGATTCACGGTTTTGAATCAGTTGGTAAACTCTTACACAAGGAGGGCTATCGTTCTATGCATCTAGTTTTTTTTATTTCAAATGACGTACGATGTATTAAGAAAAAGAAGAAGAATCGGGCTTGGGACAACCACTGACGGGTGAAAAACATCGTGCTTATCTAATAATAGAAACCATACGCTTCTCCCGAAACTCTTACAACATTATTAGCACTACCCTCCAGATCTATCCTTAAAAGGAGGGCCAACCACGACCGACTCCTACATTTAAAAAAAAAACAAAAAGAAAAATCGAGAGAGAGAGATAGAGAGGATTGCTTTAATTACTCCCTTCTCGAAGTGCGCAAATAGCGTACAGGCTTCATTTTAGCTCTAACTTCTTCAGTCTTCGAATTTCAACTTTTTACCAACCCCGGAAAATGAAAGATTAAGTGCTCGTGTTCCAGTGTCACTCGGGATAATCATCACTTGTAAGGGTGCAAATTTGTTGTTAAGGTTTTACTCCATTAGTTACTCGCTTAAAATCTTCAACGATATTCGTAAATGGAAGTGCATTCTCAGTTTTTTATCAGAGTTTCACGTTGCGAGGGACACATCTGATCAACAAAATTATAATAAGTCGAAGATGCATCAAAATCGAGTCAGAGGCTTCGCTTCGAAGCAAGAGATGTTTTCCATATATTTTTTTTAATTTTCCATCTCCATTTCTTAACCATGTAAGACGCAGATTTGCACGCACTCCAGAGCGCCATCGATCACGCCCCTCTTTTCATTTTCTTAATTCAATCATTACCATCGGAATCCTCCAACCTTTCACGACCTCCTCGTCGTCGTTAACAATAAATAACCCATAAACCCTAAACTTTGCCCCCGGAAAGTAAGTTTGCATACCGACTGATAGCAGCATCAGTACGTGATTGCAAGTATCCTAATCAAAACAATCGTGAGAACGTCGTTTGACATAATCCCTGAGGGGAAAAAAAGAAGAACAGATAAACATTATCATAATCTGTTACTTATCATTTAGCTTGGCATATATGCTATGGAGGACAATAAGTAGAGATAAATTAGAAGAAGGAAGATATTTTTGAAGTCAGACAGACAATTTAATGAGGGGAGTTGGGGGGGGGGGGGGGGGGAATTACTGTTGCACGTAGAACTGACTTGGGTTTGCGACGTGCAGCTGGTTGACTAAAAAGGATGTTTTCTGGGGTAGAGACACAGCCGATTCTCTACGGATTTAGCATTTATAATGACGATTATTTTAACATGTGCAAAGCTTCCCTACTGAGTGTTGGTGTTAGTGTGTGTGTTTTGACTGTTGAGGCATTAGATTCTGAAAAGTACTGCGCAGCACGTCGTGGCGGTCTCAGCAGCCACTAGTTACGAGGAGGACGACTCCACCTCCTCCTCCACCACCTCCTCCTAGTACTAGTACTAGTAGTAGTACCACACGGGCGAGGTTTTTGCATGCAGTAAGTGATACCTCATCATGGAAACTAGTAGCCAATTCAAGTCGGACGCATTGGGGGAGTTTCGACAGAATTGATTACACGAGGCTGGAGGGTGTTAAAAGAATTGCCCTTTCCTTGTTTTCTCACTTCATACCATCCCAACACTGAAATCAACATTGATTGCTGCTTTCCCTTTGAATATGCAGGAACCAAATAAAAGAAGATGAAAAGGAGACGTGCGTACATCGTGACCCCTTTTGTTTTTACAAGACATACAAGTAAGTACCACAATCTAATCGAACGACGTTAGGTTTACTTGTGACTGCACGGTAGCTAAAAGCAATGACAACACGACGAGGATTGAGTCAGGACTTGTAGGGGTGGGGGGGGGGGGTTGGGTTGGGAGAGATGAGTGGCCTACCTTCTTGGTTTGCAGCCTACGGGAAGAACTACAATTAAAAAACCTGCCATTCAATCTGTCCCGCTATCGGACGACACATGGGTTCAGCCGGTGGGGTCCCCCCCGTCGTAAAACCAAGACTGCTGGCAAAGCAAAAACAGCTGCTGTTTGTTTGGTTGGGAATACACCGGTGGTGGCCGGCAACGTTCACTCCCATAGACCTGCCACCAAGGGCAAATGAGATTTAATAAGGATGTTTTTTAATGGCTTTTAACTAATAATATTTTTTTAATATAATTGTCCTGAAATTATGGGATTTTTTTTTTTTGACATAGGGAAGTGCTTTATTTGTTCTTGGTTTTTGGGTTTTACGGAGTTCCTTTTTTTGGACCATCCAAATTCTTCAATTCCAAAATATGCGGCGGGGGGGAAGTCAGAGCAATATGAAATTATTATTTGCTTCACTTTGTTTGCGATAAATTATTATTTTCGAGTTCAAATTATGTCGTACAATTTCCTTTTTTGTATTTTTTTAAAATAAATTTCTTTAAGAGAAAAAGATTGACAACACGAAGTGATTTATTTATTTTTCTTGTATTATCTTCTTCAAGATTTTTGAAAATTGGTTTTCTTCCATACGTGTCTTGGAGTCGCTTTTTGTGAACCTCATTGGACAGGACACGTGTGTTGTTCCTCTTTATTTAAAAGTAGTAATTGAAAAAAATGGTTAGTGATGAATTTATTAAAATTTGAGAATTAAAATTCATTTTCCGGGGCACCACAGAACAATATTTAGGATTTCAAGGCACACCCATTTTTACGGAGAGGTGGGCTATTATTAGATGAACTAATTTTATGCATAGCTTTCGTACAATCAATTTCATCTATTCCAATTTTGATAATGTCAAATAAATTTAAGTTGGGTGGAGGGGGATGCGTGAACTTACCATAAATTGGGGCGCACCGTTACCGAAGTGCATTCACTCACTCCCCGCGGAGGAAGAACAAGTATAAATTAAAAATCTTCTGGAGCCACGATCTCATAAACCCAGAAAGACAAAACATTCATTTTAAAAAGAAGGCTGTTTTTTTTTTTGGTAAGCAAAAAAGAAGGCTGTTTGGCCGAAGATATTGACTTTTTTTCTTTTTTTTTTTTTGCTTTGATTTTAACAGCAGGGGGGGGGGGGAGACTACTGTTGCATGCAAAACAGGAAAAAAAAATATATTAATTCAATTCATTCATTTGGGAATAGTGGGGAAGTAGTGGTCGCAGGCACAGCAACCACCATCCAACTACATAAAGTACGTGCCTACTTTTCATATTTAATTTCAAGGGGGGGTTAAATTTGAAAAGGTTCGTTGGTACTCTCTGCTATTAATTTTGCCCAGTCCCGAGATTATTACATAATTTGCAAGAGATAATATTCACTTATCTGATTTCTACTATCGCAGTCGAGTATATATACTTTTTATCACCGATGACAATACTTTTAAATCGGCATAGATCTGAGCGAGCAAAACTCAGCGCGTGCGCACTGGTGTGTGGACGATCGCAGAAAAACGGACTCCGGACTTATTTCAAGAAGAGGCTGAGTGAAGAAGAGGCGGGGAATACATATCTTGGTAAAAATGAAGTAGGCGAGTTTTAATTTCTCGTGGAGGATATGAATTCAGACAAAATTTGATTCACATGTCGACCCTCAGACTTTCAGGCCGGTTAAGCGACCCGGCCAACTCTACTGATCCAAGCAAAACCTCAAAGCCCATTTCCCAAAATAAACATGATCATCCATACAATCACACAAGAGATTTCTCCCTGTTCATGGAAAATGTTATTTATTTCTTTTTTTCTTTTCTCGTCTACAATATAAATTACTGTCGGGATATTACAAACATTAATGTAGGAGAAGAAAAATGCCATGGGGATGGAAGGAGGGCGGACAAAGGAAAGGGTAAGGGGTTCCCCCCCCCCCCCCGCCCCCCTGTCGTAGCTACCGTCTGGCCATTTTTAGCCCATCGCGTACTTCTGAGTCCAGCTTCTGGCGGTGACCTCATACTTGTTCCTGTCGCTCTTGTACATATGGGCTATCTCTGGAACCAACGGGTCATCGGGATTTGGGTCCGTCAGAAGAGAGCATATCGAAAGCAACACCTGACAGAGAAGCCGAGCATTTGTCATCCGAAAAAGACACTAGCATGAACTAAAAAGTTGTGATACCTTGGAAATGGTCAAGGCAGGGCTCCATTGCTCCTTCAAGATGTCCAGGCAAATGCTCCCATTGCTATTGATATTCGGGTGGAAAACCTTGGTCCTGAATGCCACCTATGAAAGGAATTTCAGAGGCAACTGTGTTAGCATCATCGATATTGACACAACAATCCACCAATTCTCCCACTTGCTCCAAGCACTAGACAAGAACACAAAATGTGTTGATTCTCAACGATGGTGATAAAGCACCTAACGGATTAGCAAACCTCTAATCAATTTGGGAGATATTACCACTTTCACACTAAATGATTCCCTCAAAAGCAATGGGCATTCCCGGTACACGATCACAGACAACAGAGACCAAACTAAGCACTCTTAATCCCCTAACCAGTGGATGAAAATGTATGTAATCATCACACCAATAAATGATTGCAAAGTAAATAACAAAGAATCCATCAATAGGTTGGACGTGTAATGGCTGGGTTACATAGAAAGCAAAAGTTCGGAATAAAGCTTGGAAAAGAAACAAAAGTTCAGAAATTATCAATACCTTGGGGGGCTTGAATGGATAATCGGGAGGAAAGTGGATAGTGACTAGGAAAACACCCCCAGCGTACGGACTGTCTGGAGGACCCATGATCGTTGCTTGCCAATGGAACATGTCCTCAGCAACTGGGCCTGCAAGGGGATCAGAAGATAGCAAATAAGCACAACAAAATTGAAGTACTATATGGAACAACTTTCACCAGTCAAACAAACAACGGCGACACAACCCATATCAACCAAACGAGCATCCAAAGAGGGTGTCCCTGTTGTAGCTGGGGTAAGGTTCGGGGCGTCCACAATTCAAAATCAGTCCAGCCCATGGGCTTTGCAATGCCACTTGGAGAGGGAAGAGGGTGCTCGACAAGATTCAGATAACAAGATCGCAACCGCCTCAAGGAGAGAGAGGTGGGAGAGAGCAAGTGCAATGAGTGATAGGCATCAACAGTCAACACTGTTGCATTAAAAAGGGAACTTCATGCTGATTTCTCTCTTCTTTTTACGGATGAAAGGCATAAGCAGAAGCAAATCCAGCTTAAAAGGAGTTACAAAAGCTTTCAAATTTTCGCATATCATGTGAATTATGGGAATAAAAATTCCTTCCTGTGCAAACGGGGGAGCACCAAAGGAAAGCGAAAGGCCATGAGAATCCTTTTCCCCCAACCCTAACCCCCCCGAGGTTAGAAGTACAGATAAATCTGAATTTGACGATGAAACAGAAGAAGGGGCCGACCAAAGCCACCCGGCACTCAAACAAATGAAAGGACCAAAAATCAACCGAACAACCATTACAAGGACCACAATCAATCAACAAACAGAGGGGCGCATATAATCACGAGATCTCCCCCTCCCCGAAGGAAACCAATCAGGTAGGAGAAACCATTGAAAAAGATTGCCGCTAAAACAAACCAATCTAAGATCCATACCTACAAGCAAGCGAAATCAAACCCCAAAAGGAAACGGAAAAAAACTTTAACACGAGGGAAGGGGAAGGAACGGATAATAACCAGCGCTGCAAGAGGTTGGAGGATCCTTCTGCAGATCCTTGAGCTCCTTGAGGATCCTTTTCGATGCCATCCCTAAAAGAAAACGACCACCACCATCAACGATAACAACGACACGATTAATCAATCAATTAAACAGGAGGAAACATCAACAGGCCAGCGATCGGAACGCGGAATTCTGACCTGATCAAGATTTGGTTCCTGGGTTCGATTTCCGCGTGGACGAAGAGGAAAGAAATGGTGGAATAGACGGAGGGAGGGACGATGAATGGGGGTTGGAGAATCGGAATGTAAGTCTAGTTTTTTTATTACAATAAATCCTTCCCAAAGAAGCAAAATTCTCCCCCCTTTTATATTTATATTACAAAGTAAAAATCCCGTATTCTCATAAATAAATAAATATTTTTATATATAAATCCTTCCGCAAAACTTAAAACAAACAACGTTGAGTGGTTTTCCGTGTCTGCGTTCCAACTACGCGACCAGAGGTTTGGTTCGGAGTCGCCGTCCGGAGACCTGGTCAATGCGGAGATTACCAACCCCTTTTGATAATCCTAGAAAGAAGAGGGACCGCGGTCAACCATGCGCGTTCCGCCCATCACGTTTGCCCAAAGTTTTGTGTCCTTAAAAAGATTCTACCCGTGAGAAATGTGAGTATGATATGGACAGCTATGTTTATCCATCGTAGAATTACAAGGGGACTTCACCTACTAATTTAACAAAATCAAATTGATGATTGCTTCATCGTAATTGCCGAAATTCATATATGAAATCACTAATAAATATATAAACGCTTCCGCTTACATTTCCTTTCATCGATATAATTACCATACAGGACACATTCTCCTACTGGAGATATCTCTTTCGGTAAACTTTTAACGACTTGCGGACAAAAGGGAAATAAATATGACAATACGAGTCACGCCCATACTCTTTCAGAAAAGATACGTATATATATGCGCAAAGGACATCGACTACGACGATTGGAGGGGTGCTGGTTGTTTCTTGGTAGCTCGATTTCCGCGTGGACATGACGTGACCCATTCATCGACCCATTCACCATTTCGGTCTCGGATCGGCACCATTTCTTTAGTTCTTGTTCGATGATATTGTTGTTGTAAAAGATGTTTGTTCATTGTAATTTAAAGCACAATACAACAAGCAACATGAAATTCTCGTGTCCACTCAAGACCAAGGCAAGAAAATAATTGCATGCACAATCCGTCCGGCACGACTGTAATTTTCATATGAATTATCATCGCTTGTAGTTTGGACTATTTTTTTATTCGTGAATATGAAATTTGGAATACGGAGATTACTAATGATATTTGTATACTATTTACTTTTGTATTATTCATCAAAGGTGTCTCTATATAACATTGTTTAAATATAATCCAACTAATTACAGCTAATAAAAGATGTTCAAATTTTAGCACGTTTTATATTTGTTTGTAATGGATGGGATGAAACGTTGCTCCCAGCTCTCTCTCTCTCTCTCTATATATATATATATATATACACACACATACCTTATTTTTCAATCATACACGATTTACTACACATTAAAATCAAGATGAAAATATCAATGTTGATCCTCTGCTATCTCACGTTAATCGATGCAGGCGGGGCGATCACCGTGAAGATCAAGAACGATCTCCGAGGCGGCAAGATGATGACTATCCACTGTCGATCGAAGGACGAAGATCTTGGAATGTTAGAGATATTATTCAACGGCGATGAATTTCAATGGGACTTTAGTGGACGACTATTTGGAGGAACACTATTCTATTGTACAGTTTGGCCAGGAACCGTGCAAGGTTTTGTGTTCGACGCGAATGTCCAAGCAAGGGACATTCGTAGGTACAATCTTGTGCATCCGCTGAGGTGGAGCATATCTGACAATGGCATATATGGTTACAATTCACACAGCAATACATCCGACATAATCATTCCGTGGCCAAAGTCGAAGTGATGGTATTCGTCGATCCACTATACTCATGTCGTTCGAGCTATTTGTCCCTTCAATCGAGTTTTGTGTCATAAAGTATGAGCACGTAGCCTAAAAAAGATTGTCGAATCACTTCTTATAAGGGCTTACAACTTTTCCATGGAAGTTGCCTGATGCATGTCTTTTATCATATCGAATACATTTGGATTCGATAAATGTGACAAATTTTCCTAGTATGGGCTTTCACGGACAAGATTCTACTTGACTGCATCCCTTGTTGTTACGTTCTATACAGGCAGACAACGCCCTATCCACTTGATCTGATCTGCATCGAATGTTAGGCATTTGCAATCGCCTGTCAAATAACATTCACCATCTTAGTCATCCTTAGAAATCCATGACTTCTTCTCTCGATGCATCTTTCCGCAATTTTCTGCCATCTCCAATCGCCTCCGTTATTAAGTTTTGGTACCCTTGGGAGTTACAAGCGGAGGTGAATTCATATATTGTCGAAGGCAAAATATAAAGATAATGATCCATTCTAAATAAAAAAACTTGAGGGGCCATTACGGCTTTTTTTTTTTTATCTCGGAGATCACTATTGTTGACCAAAAGAAATAAATAGAACTATTTTGATTTCACCGTAAAACAACATGACCAGATGGCTTATCAAGAAACGATGACAATCATTGTACATGATCTCCAAATCACCATGCTCAAACATCGTCATTTTTTCCTACATATTTAAGTACTTTACCATAGGTACAACGTAATAAACCCCTAGAACGATACAAGTTTAGCATTATATCATCTGCATTAAGGAAAATTTTCATACAATCGGACAATGTTCTTGTTGCATCTGTATGTTTGATCTTAATTGCTTCATTGGTGAATACCGTTTTGTGTATTGGATATTTTCGAAGAATGATGTAGGGAAAATCAAATCGCAGTAGTACTACAAACATTTCCAACAATTATGAGAAACAACATTGGTATTTTTTTTTATCAATGGGTTGTAAATAGAGACAAACAAGAGCATCGATACATTAGAATTTATGTTGATTGTCACGTAACCAAATACTATCCTCCAAAAAAGTTCTAACATCCCCCGAACAAAAACATGAATATAAATACATACATATTTCTAACTAAGAATTACAAAACTCAATATAAACCAAATCATGATACGAACATCAGTGACGATCATCGGGTTAATGATGATCATTAGTGTTTCAGCGTTGATTCATGAAGTTGGGGCGATCACTGTGATGATCAGGAATGATTTAAGAAATGGTAAAATGTTGACCCTTCACTGTCGATCGAAGGATGATGATCTAGGGCAGTGGGATATCTCCAATGGAAATGAATTCCACTGGCAATTTGAAACGCGATACTTCGGAGTAACGCTCTTCTATTGTACAATTTGGTAAGGCGACGTGCAGGGTTTCGTGTTCGATGCATTTCGTGATGGAAGAGACTTTGGCATTGGTAAGGTTATAAGGAGCATACGTGACGATGGCATACATGGTTTCCAATATACAGGACAATATATATTCATCTCGTGGCCAAAGAAGAACGATGGTTATTGATCTATTCCACTCACATTCTATATATATATATATTCATCTCGTGGCCAAAGAAGAACGATGGTTATTGATATATACAAATACATTCTAGTAATATTTTAATAACATTACTGTATTTGAATCAATAGCATTATTTGGTGGTAAGAATAAATGAATTAAGAGAGAACCTAAAAAAATTAATTTGATAAATGATATTTTTTATCGCTTTCTTGTTTGTCCAATAGTAGTTATTGAAATAGTCCCCTTGTACAAACTTCTAGCAACGCTATTAAACAAGAGAAAAAAGCTTATATGTTGAGACATGTTCTTGGGTCTTTTGAATCATATCAAGTTGAAATCATTGAATCATATATATATACACACACGATTCACAGCAAATTAAAATCAAGATGAAAATATCATTGTTGATCATCTGGCTAATGATTATTAATAATCTCACGGCTAATCGATGTGGACGGGGCAATCGTCATAAAGATCAAGAACGATCTCGGAGGCGGCAATAAGATGACCGTCCTTTGTCGATTGAATTTCGGCAATAAGAAATAAAGATCAAACTTCTTATTTTTTCTAAAAATGATTTCATCCCTTCTAATTGTCCTTAGCAAACAAACAAGAGCATTGATACATTAGAATTTCGGTTGATTGTCACGTAACCAAATACTAGCCTCCAAAATAGGGTTCTAACGTCCCCCGAACAAAAACATGTATATATACATACACATTCTCGGCTAAGAATTACAAAGCCAAATCATGATACGAACATCAATGATCATCATCGGGTTAGTGATGATCCTTAGTGTTTCAACTTTGATTCATGGGGCGGAAAATGTGATGATCAAGAATGATTTAGGACATGGTAAGAAACTGACCCTTCACTGCCAATCGAAGAATGACGATCTAGGGAAGTGGGAAGTCTCCGATGGAAATGAATTCCACTGGCAATTTGGCGTGCGAATCTTTGGAGGAACGCTCTTCTATTGTACAATTTGGCAAGGGGACGTGCAAGGTTTCGTGTTTGATGCATATATTCAAGGAAGAGACCATCGTTGGGGTAAGGTTCTATGGAGCATACGTGACAATGGCATATTTGGTTACCATTCGTTTAACGTCGATCCAGATATTTTTATACCGTGGCCAAAGAAGAATTGACTGTGCTTATTTATCTATTCTGCTCACATCTTTTCATCTTAATCAAATTCCATGTCTTAATCAATATTAAAATATAACACAACATAGTCTTTTGAATAATGGTTAAATATGTTTTCTTGGTTTGACATGGGTGCCTTCCGTCGTCACATAATGTTAATTACCTTATGTTCAATCTAATATTTAGATAGATCCACACTCTTATTGTGTGTCGTGCAATTAGAAATGATGCTGTCAAATCCACATTTTTTTTTTAATGTCGATGTATTCTCTTTCATTTTCTAATACTTAAATATCAATATAATTTATTTATTTTGAATATTGCGTCAATTTTGCTTATAATTTATGTATGAAACAAATTCTGATAGAATTGTGTTTCTAATTTCTCATTTTTATTTGGATTTTTTTAATAAAAAGTGAACTAATAACACAAAGTTTAGAAGGGATTAAGATTATATCTACTAGATATATCTAGTTTATCCGTTTCTTATTGCTCTTGCAATAAAGTATAAACCTTAACAAAACAATTATAAATATTAAAAAAAAAAATTTGTCGAAACTCTCATGAAGTAAAGAAATGATGCATGGTTTCCTTTCCTCCAAACGTTATAAATACAATTTTAGTAAGAGTTTAACAACATTATTGTATCTGAATCCGTAGCATTGTTTGGTGGTAAGCTGTTCACGATGTTAGTTTTACGTATTTTTGGTCATGTACTCGTGAGAATAAATGAATGAAGAGATAACCTAAAAGAAATTTAATTTGATAGATTATTTAATTTTGCCCTTGCCTACTAATTTCAGTTACAATGACACAAAATAAAATCTTTAAAAGGGACAGGAGAGTTTAGCCTCATCGAGTTGATCGGTATTGCCAGATGCCCAAACCATATATGCCAAGCCGAACATTATCGAATTCTCACCGACTAAATAATGAACTCGTAGTTACAAATGAATCCAACACGTTAGCAATGCAGTTCGAACCTCTATACCTGGGATACGCGGGTGTAAATACAGCCATAATGGCTTGAGACTAAAGCTACAATCAGTAACAATGGGTTGACCAGCCTGAATCACGCGCGAATGCCATCAGCCAGACAATCAGGCCATTGCTCAAGGTATCTCGTGTTTATAAACAAGCTAAGCTCGTACTATATTCCAGAACATATAGCTCCTGCATTGACAACAGGAAACTGTTAAAAAACATTCTGTGCTGCCTAGATGTTTGGGTGTGACAGAGGGAGGGACCTGATGGCCAGGATGAGCAGCAAAACTTCCCTTCATTAATATGCATAACATCAAGGCCGATAAACCATGAACCAGTGCTAACATCATCGTGGGCATAAGTGCGTAGCATGGACCTGCAAGATGCATGTTGGGTTTAATTCACGTGAAAGTCCATTATTCAGATAAGTGATTCTATCAATGGAGACGAAACCTGCCTGTTAATGGAAATGAACTTGGCCAAAGCCCAAGAAATGACATATATCTCACCAGAGGTATGGCGGAAGTACCTGCACAATCCAACAAGTAAAGAGCTGATGAATCCATCCATACGTAATAAACAAGTTGTCTCATCATCACCCTGATTCTACTGATTACAACAGATAGAATTCTAGTGAGAAAGCATACGTCTTTTTGTCGCCAAATTTCCACCAATCTGGTTCATACCATTTATGACCCCTGTTAAACATTCAGCAGCACAGTGGAAAAATGTGAACATGAATGCAATTCAAGATATAAGAATTTGAAATTTCAAACCATACTCACTTCTCTGAGAACACTTCTCCAGATTTCATGCAGCCAATGTAGACACGTGGCTTCGTGAGCTGAGCAGCGAGTATATTCATCAAACCATCTGTTCGATGAAAAGAATACGATTCCAATGAACGCCGCCGGAGAAATTATCATACTTATGAAGAGATTTACTTGAATGAATTAATTTGAATTGATTGGTGGGTGTGCCCGAAAAGGTATATTCATCCTGATAATAGTGAGTGCCTATATGCAGCTGCAAAAGTGTAATTTATCGTCCCAATACTATGGATATCCATACCAATATTGACGAAAACATTATCCTTTGCTTTAGAATAAAACTCGGCCTCCCATTTTTCTGCAACATGCGCGAAGAATAGTTTAGCTTTCTTTGGAGTCTCATCAGGTGCCTCCACGACATCATCCTGCAAGTGACATATACAGGTTAGGAGATATTGTACATCACCATATAATAGTGACTGGATCAACACATATCAAAACTGCGGCAAACACAAAGCACCAACAAGGATGATGAAGTCCTTGGTCTGACTAAGTTCTGCATCAATGCCCATATCCAAACTGTCCCCTCGATTGGCACTGCAGAAAAGAGCAAATATTCAATAAACCACAGATTGCTCCAGGAAAAGAACACTAAGCCAACCGGACCTTCTTCCAATCACAAAACGTGCTATTATGCCTCTCTTCTCCTCCAAAGCCTTCAAACTTGAGCCTGCACAGAGAATATATATTTACATTGAATCGTCATCGCCATCAAATTATTAATCGACATTCCACAGTTAACGATGGGATGAAGAAAGATCCAGAGGTAATGCTACAACAATAGTAGCAAAGTACTCATCCTGCAAAGTGGGACAAAGATACTCAGGAATGGGAAGCAAGATACCGGTTCCTATCCATGCTTTTCTAACAGCGTCTCTATTCTTTTTTCCTCCAAACGTGGTAAATACACCGATTACTAGCATCGGCCTTTTCTTAGGACTATCATATGAGCGTTTTGCTGCAAATCCTTCTTGTCTGGCTGCGGTCAGTTCCAGCTCAAGATCTGATAGTTTCTTCCGTTGCTCCCTTGAAGCCAACATAAAATTTAAAGTCCGTCCAACCCATATATTTTGAAACGTTAAAATCTACCTCGATTAAAGAAGACACACTAAAAGATTTTTATACCTGCAAGCAATTACTTTCAATGCATCATCCACTTGAATAGCAGATTGCCCCTATAATTGACGGGAAAGGACAGAATCAGTGAAGTGAGTCAAATCATCTCAAAGGTGGTGCTTTTCCTGGTATACCAGGTAATTAAAGGCCTACACAAGTAACAGTGCACATTTACTCAAATAAACCGGACGTGCAAAGCCGATCAAACACCGCAATTGTAACCTAGGCACTCAACAATTTCTTAAACGGTAGTAATCGACTGAAGGGCGAGACAAAGCTAGTAGCCACAACGCATTAACTTCTACTCTTTGCCAGCTTAAGCTTACATTCCTCTGCAGCACTAAAGAAGAAGGGAAAACGAGCCAATCACCTGACCAGTCAACCTATCAAGCTCCTTTATCAAGTAAACCCGGTTCTGGGATTCCTGCCACAATCTAATCGCAAATAAATCAACAAGAACAACCAGCAGCGGCCCGGACAAAGTTGACCAGCACGGCCCAACGACGACAAATCGGATCAGAAATAACATGACAGCGAAAGCACAACCTTCCAGCAACATAAATGGAAGCAAAGGTGGCCACCATCAAGAACATCAAGGCGGGGATCCTCGACGGAAGAATCGTCCTAGAAAACCTACTACTCGAGCCTCTCATGTCTATGCCCCAAACAAACCAACGTTACCGAACTCACTAAAACCCGACTCGATCAAAATATCCCTTTTCTGCAGCAATCACACTGTCTAACCTAATCTGATCTGATCTAATCCTCATCCTCGGATTTCTTTAACTAGAACAGTAACGACCGTGTCGAATCCCGCCAGCCACTGGAAAAATCCTAAAAGATCGGGTCTTCCCGAGGTCGAAGCTTCGCTGGCAGACGGCGGAAAAGCCGCAACGGCTGCTCTAGGTACAGAGGGGGGGGGGGGGGCTCCGGCGGGTCGACGGTATCTCCGGTCAAACGGGGAGGGGAAGTTTTTTGAGATAACGCAGAAAACGATCCTCGTTAGTTGCGCCGGGGGGGGGGGGGGACCCTAATTCGGGCCTTTGTCGGACCGGAACCTCGTACCAACCCGAGCCCAGGCCTGCCCGGTGTGATTTTCGACTTCGGTTCGGGTGGGTGGGATAAAACTAAAAACAGTTTCGCAGCACAATCTTGTTAAAAAAAAAAAACCATAGGTGGAACGAAACAACTACTCTCCAGGTGCGAATTGAAGCAGCGGGGAAATGGAGGGCTCTTCTTTTCTTGGGTTTGGTCAAGAAGAATGGAGAGATGCAAAATACATTTGTTTGTTGCGTGAGGATGATAACAAAATTGTATGATCGGGTTCCAAGGGCCTCCCTTGGAAGTAAGCTGGGACGAAGAAGAGATTCAGGGCATAACTGAATCTCCTCTCCACGTCCTTCTCGAGGTTTCCAGGTTCGCTCTTCTGGTACCTGCAGGAGGCAGTCCATATCGCAACATCAGAAACTGATAGCCGAGAGAACATGTTAGATGCGCGCGGCTCAGACCAATGAGAAATAACGAGCAGAAGGATATCCCTAGGCTTAACCAGTCTGCTGTAAAGCAGGTGTTCGATCCAACAGTAACATATCATATACCAGGCTTCCAAACTGATTCATGTCAATCCCGTGAAGGAGTAAAATTGAATGTGGAAACAGGCCACCATGAACACCCTGGTTTGGGGCTAAGACTTCAAGAAATGACTGATCAAGTTTATGGTCATCACTGATGCCAATGTGCCTCTGAAGAAGAGCCCCGCCTCCATTCAAAAAAAACAAAAAAAAAGAAAGAGCTGGATCCACACTCCAAATACAAAACCAAAGTCCCGGCAGTCAAGTCTCAATCGATTTTTCATCATAAACTCGATTCGTTTTAGCCAGGGTTGGCCCCAACACAATTTAAGGTTTTCTCGATGCACCATGAAGCCCTTTGTATCCAAAAGGAAGACCTTTTCGTCGTCGAGAAGACTGACAAATCGAAAGAGCAATGAAATCCAAATGGGTTTGATTATTTACATCTAAGCTCACAAACAATGAAAGTTATGCCCCAACTATTTCACCATGTTTATTTGCTGGTTGCAGGTACTTTGACTTCCTGGAAGATATGGTTAATCAAATATATTCGAGGATGGATCTGTTGTTATTCAATGGTGAAGAAGAGGTGCCTCTCAACAGCGAGGATAGCTATAAATCTAGCAGAGATGGCACCGGGGGAGAGGATATCACGAGATACATGGGATATTGCGGATCAAACTCTACAGGAGACAAACCCCACCAAGATGAAGACCATCTGCGCCGATTAAGTAATGCCCGGGAAAGGAGAAAGAGGGCTGGACGATTCAAGTCTCTTACTAGCTCAATGCCGGATCTGCTCAGAGTATGGGCCCCAAAAGTCCTCGCATCAGCAAAAACAAGATGGATTCTTAGAGGAATAAACTAAGGACTAGAGAGACTTGTGACATGGCCCTTGAGACCCCGTCAACCGAGAATAAACAGTTCTGCCATCGAATACGTAGGCTATATGTTCAACAGGTATCAACTTCTCAGTTGGGTGCTTCGATCTCGAAAACCTTGTTTCCTGAAGACCTGTGAGCCAATCCGTTCGCTGTCTAACCATTACCAATACACAACATCTTGTCATGTGGCTCAAATTGCTGCTGAGTGGTAATTATATTTTCACAGTTGATAAGTGCATTAAATTATTGTAATGCTTTGAAGATCCCTCCTAAAATGAGATCACAGAGCTGACCTGAAATCATGAACCAGTACATATGAGATCCCACGGCAAGGCTTAGGTATCAAAGAATGAATTCGTGATTATGATACATCAAACTAAAAAATCAGTGCGTAAAATAGTGCCACTGGTCTTTTTGTATACACACCGCCAATAACTCCACGAGGCAGTGGTCCTATAGGTTGCCACCACAGGGCATGCCTTGAATGAAGTTCAAGCTCAATATCAGAAGGGGTAATATTTAGCATACTATAACATGGATGTAACTCTGACCGAGTTATCTGCAGATCCAGTCAAGTAAATGGGCAGGGTTGGATGCCAGTCCACCGTGGTTATGGAGGCGGTATGTGGAAGGGTCATGAGACCATGGCCATCGCTGCTCATCTGAAATAAGGAAAAGTGGTCGAAGCTCACATCAGATTTCCATAATTCACATAAACGAGATTCTGTATTTATAACTGACTAAACCGGAAATTCCAATAGAGATGGGATAGTTGACCGGGTATATGGGCGCCCTCCCTGTGCCGGACGTTACTAATAATGACCTTCCATGGACATCCAAAGCCATCTCGGGCTTGAAATTTCTGCAGCAATCAGTGGTACGCCATCTACATCACAAAAGTCCAAGTGTGTTGAAGGTCAATAATCAAACTAGTTAGACACAGAAAGATTGCACCAGCAACTTTTATAACTGATAAGTTACGACACTTAAGACTTTGGAATATGGAAGCCGTGGAGCTAGAACTATCAAATGTCAATTGTTTATGACTCTAAATCCCCAGTCGAAGAAATATAATCTACATCAATTGTGAGAAAGACGCTCAAGAAAAAAAAAAACAGACTGATTCACTGGAAGAGCCAACGAATTACCTGCCCGGTTTTATCGATGAGAGAATTTGACCCTGCTTTTGCAAACTCCATTCCAGTACCTGTCACATTATCAATGTTAAGTCTTTGCTTCAAGTATGGATGATGCCAAAGTTGAAGGAATATCCACAAATGGTAATATAAAAGAATTTATAAAAAAATCTCACTTTCCCATCTGTACCCAAGCTAAATATGCTTGTCTCGTCAGCCCCGAAAAGAATAGAGCTTATAGGAGTATCATGAGCAGGCCATCCAGTTATTTGTAAACCAGCAGACATGTCTATCATTTTGGTCAAGGATTTCAGTACAAATGATTTGAGATTTAGTATTCCAAGCTGTTATCGCAAGAAAAAAGACCAAATTTCCACCTTATTAAACCAGAATTAGAAGGAGCTAATTCCAACAGATCATGCGATACCTCTTTAAGACAGCTGGAGCTAAAAGCAGAGTATCTTCAACCCAATTAAAGGATGAATCTTAAAGGATACCAAACATGTGTATCATTCCATCTGTTGCAGAGGCAGCGAGAATCTTCCCATTGTGGTTAAAGCAAACAGAAGTGATTGCAGGCGGATCTTCTCCCAGAGGAAGAACTGTCTTCACAAAAAGCACAAACAATCAAGTCATAAGGGATATTAGGTGAAATCCCAAACTCTGCATGGACAGAATTTAGAACAAAAAAATGCATACCATGGCCTTCCAAGTCTTCATGTTCCACACAGTTAGTGATGCAAATTCCAAGTTTTCCATGTAACCCGTACCATTTCTATTAAGATGAAGAAATGTCATATAGTTAACTATACACCATTCAACTTGAGATCCTATATAATAAACAAGTGAACTGATGAATACTGGTGTTGAAGCAGGAACTAATTATATGGACAGAAGTGGATAAGACAAAAGACGACTCAAAAGCATAGCAGGCCATAACAGGTGCAATTTCCTTGTAGAGAATCATGAACATACAAATTACCGAGCTTTAAAAGAGTGACAAGGAATCAAGCCCCACAAAAGGAAGGATGCACAAACATGAAACGACTCCATGTATAAACAACTGAAAACATTTACTTGATCTGTTCACATCTAAGCAGGAAAAATACCTCCGCGATGCAGCTGCCGATACAAATATTGGTTCCACAGGGCTGCATTTAACATCTAAAACACTACAGCATGACAGGAATGTCAATACTTTTGAAGACAGAAGGATACAACCAGCACACAACATATAATACTGCTACTGCTTTCAGACCTTGGAAACGCTTCACTTGTGCTAAGATCACAGACCACTCGTTTTGCATCAACATTCCATGCTTTGATTCCACCATCAGCAGTCCCAATAAGAAGCTTTAGTCAAGAACAAGGAATATCTCAATAAAATGCTAAAAAGCTCTTTTTCTATTTAACTGAATTTAGTTATTGCCATTCAAAGAGGGGGAGGATACCAGGCGATCAGATTTACACTCCCAGTCAAGTGAGATGATCTCGGTCCCACAGTATATAGTTGCATTTCTTGATGCTGAGGTAGACGAATCATACGTCCATATCCTAGTTACAAGCAAATGGATAGAACAAAATAAAATTCTCAACAAATGAATGATCCAAGGAATAGAATCGTGGGTGTAGTGTATAGAAGCATAGTTCAAGATCCCTTAACCAAGAAGGAGCCCTATTTCTTGTTTTTGATGCGGTATGAAGTCATCAAGAATAAAACATTTACGGCAGATATTTTTCTAATTATAGCCTAAGAGAAGGTGAAAGGAACTTGACATCCGATGAACATGACATAGAGGAAAAATAACCTAACGATCAGAGCCAAAAGGCAAAAGGCACATGTGCACGGGGAAAAGAATATTGAATGCAATGAGAAGAGTGACAGTTATTTGTACAGTTCCCCATGGAGTGGCATCATCTTCATTCAAAAGCAGTCAACACAAAATTACAATCAAAGTCTGGAATGACAAAACCCATCCAGCCTACTAAATGAAATGTGCCCTCCATTAGTACATCAAATCCTGGGCTAATTTTGTAACAAGAAATCCACCCTATTGATAAGGGAAAAGGTACCAACATATAGTTACCCGCGAAGACTTAAAAGCTTTTTTGGAAGACATGGCAAAGTAAAGGACTCAAGGAAGAGACAAACCTGACTGTGCCATCCATTGAAGCACTAGCAATATTGTCTCCAGAGGAAGAAAATCGGCACCTGGTAATAGGACTGGTGTGACCCAAAAATGTTTCCTGTTTATTAGATATCAAGGACAAAACAACACCGTCAATTTCACTGAAAAACTGATGCAGCAAATCTTCCATGCACAAGATGAAATGAATCACCTGAAAATCTACCCTGACCTCAGGGAACTCTTCTTCACCATCAATCTCTCTCTCCGGTTCTATCAAAAAAATTATATCATTAAAGCCAAAACATGCATGTGAGAAAGTGTAAATGTGCCTCACAAAGTTGATGGTCGAGACACTACAGGAAACAGATAATTACCGATGCTTATAGAACCTCGGGCCTTCGATTTGGGACTCATAATGTCACCATGTGGAACCTCCGAATTCGAAGAGCTTTGCTCCTGTCCAGATTCCATTACTATGAATTCAGACTTGACTTCATGTTTCTCAGCATCCACCCAGTCCTGAACCTGCTCGTTCCCGGATAATCTAGGGCCAGCAGGGTGCCGAGGCTCATGATTATCTGATGGCAACATAGTATCCTCTTCCCGAATGTCAATAGACTGACTTGAACTGTTACTTAGTCCAGGATAAGCATCCAATCGACTGCACATTATATAAGTTAATATCTTCATCGGACTAGTTGGTCACGTTTTTGTCCACCCGAAAAGAGACAGATCCCAAGATCAAGGATTCGTTAATACCTTCTCGATTGGGCCAGTTGTGTCTCCTTTTCTTCCAATAGCGACTGGAGTTGAGCCACCTTACTGTTAAGCTGTTCAACTTGCTTTTTCAGGTGGCTAACATTACTCTTCTCTAAGCAGACCTTCAACAGGGTAGGAATGCGTGATCCAGTTAAGAAAGTTCCAATTCTCCTCCAAGGATGTAAACCACAGAATAAACAAGTATCGATTACTATTCCCTACGTATCACGGGCAAACAACATACAATCAGAAAAAAATAGTGAAACTGGTAAGAGCAATGATACTGCCAAAAGGATATGAGAACCATTGAAAATCTCATCGAAGAAGTTCCTGACGGCGAGCTTCAGTGCTTCATACCACTCCTTTGAAAAATAAACCCGAAACCGAGGATCCGTGCTCGGATTCTTCATATACGGAACAGCTGCATAAACTCATCGCCAATAAGTAAACAACAAAAACAAACCGAAGATTATAACAAGGAAATGGAAATGAGAGAATGGCGGAACAAAAAAGAACTGACCGAACCATGGGGTCCATTCCTGGTCCTTCAACATCAAATCGTTCCCATTCGTCGTGAAGAAATCAACGACCTTGTCTCTCCTGCCAGATTTCACGGCACTGACGATGTAGTACCTCAGGATGGAGGTCTCCAGCCGGGAGAGAGTGTCGACGAGGACAGTATCGACGGAGGACGAGAGGCACTGCCGGAAGAACCCGAAAAGCTCGACCAACCTCTCCGCCTGAAGCTTCGGAACGTAAACGGAGAACACCAGCTCCATCAACTTGTCGACCTGGAAACCCCTTCCCATCTCGGAGGCCAGGTCGGTCTCGAAGGCCTGGAGCGTGGAAGTGAAGCCACGGAAGGCGAGGAACTCCCGGACAAGATCCTCCGCGTACTGCATATTCTCCATGGGTGATCGGGAAATCCCTCGCCCCACTCGACGGACCGCAGACCGGAGGGCCGTTCGTTGACAAGAAAAGGTGAGTTCTTTGACCGGTAGAGATGAAACCGAGGAGGTAAGTCGTTGAGCTCGCGGGCTGCATGGGCCTTTACTTGGGCTCCATCTACGTATAGTGATGGCCCGTGTGAGTCTTGTTGGGCCTGAGGTTACGAAGCAGCCCAATAGGTAACGGGTGTGGCCCTGTTCGCATTTGCATGCCTTGGATCCGTTATTTGATTTGGTGTCCAAACTGCCCCCTCCTGAAAAGTATATAATAATAAAGAAAAGTCGAGAGAGTTGGGACCAGTTTTAAGTTTGAAGTCGCTTTCAAGAACACACCTCCCTCCTTCTTAAGTTCCACAGATGACGACAGGATTCCCGGACAAACATGGGCCTCCACATTGTCTCCGGACAGTTAGTTTAGTGTTGGGAGAACTCGGTAGAAAATTAGATTCTGCCCCCTCCCCTCACTTTCCCAATATTTTACTCGTACAACATTTCTCACGTGGCTACAGAACAAGGAGAGGGGGTGTATTCCCCTTCTTCATATTTCTTCAGTTAATGTAGTTTGGCAGGTTTTTAAGAGTGTGTGGTCGTAAAATCTCCAGCCCCTTTTTGTCTTGTCTCGTGATATTTTCTCACTGAGATTGTCGTGTGAATGTGCATGCTACGACAGAGAAAGAGGAGAAGATGGGAGGAATCAGTCGTGTAACCTTCATTGTTCTTAATCTGTTTCGATAATCTAATATATTTAATGCTTTGACCTATGCTTGTTGTCTCCCCCAGTATAATTAAAATACGGTGCCCGTCATATAAATCAAACGAATGATAATGTGCTGGTGCGGGGGTGTTTTTGCTGCCGTCATTTCCCCCCGCGCATGGCATTGCATGCCTTCACGCAAATCAACTTGATTGAAAAACCATACGAACCAAACAAATCTATATTAAAAAAGGCAAAATATCGATTTTTGGCCCCAAGTATTGGCAAACTTTTCGATTTTGCAAATCGTTTAAAAATTTTTCAATTTGGCCTTAAATCGATGACACTTTTGTATGAGGCCTTATTTGTGACGGACGTTAGATTTTTGACGGAAATGTTGGTGAATTATTTACGTGGCATTGACATTATGGGATAGTCAGCAACTGGGACGACATGGAGAAGATCTGGCACCACACCTTCTACAACGAGCTCCGAGTCACCCCCGAGGACCACCCCGTGCTGCTCACCGAGGCTCCCCTGAATCCCAAGGCGAATCGGGAGAAGATGACCCAGATCATGTTTGAGACTTTTGATGTCCCCGCGATGTACGTCGCCATCCAGGCCGTCCTGTCGCTCTATGCCAGCGGTCGGACCACCGGGATCGTGCTCGATTCGGGCGACGGGGTGTCTCACATTGTGCCCATCTACGAGGGGTACGCCCTCCCCCACGCGATCCTCCGGCTCGACCTCGCGGGGCGAGACCTGACTGACGTTCTGATGAAGATACTCACCGAGAGGGGGTACTCGTTCACCACGAGTGCAGAGCGGGAAATCGTCCGCGACATCAAGGAGAAGCTTGGGTACGTAGCGGTAGACTTCGAGTAGGAGCTGGAGACCGCCATGACCAGCTTCGCCCTCGAGAAGAACTACGAGCTTCCCGACGGGCAGGTCAAACCAAACCTAACCCCGATTTCTAACCCAAACCCTATCCCCAATTTCTTCCCCTTTCTTTTTCCTAATTTTTTATTTCCCAGCGCTTGCCACGTAGGCCAACAAATTAAGTAATTCACACGTCGGACGCCATGTAGGCTAAGGTAACGGAGGCTAATTGACACGTCGCGAAAATCTAACGTCCGTCACAAATAAGGCCTCATACAAAAGTGTCATCGATTTAAGGCCAAATTAAAAAATTTTTAAACGATTTGCAAAATCGAAAAGTTTGCCGATACTTGGGGCCAAAAATCGATATTTTGCCTAAAAAAAAACCCTCAAAACAAATTAAGTTATCATTTTATGTTGTTTTTATTTATATTTATTTTCCCAGAAAAAAGAAAAGGAAAGAAAAAGGAAAAGGAGGGGGGGGGGGGACAGGAAAACATTCAATAAAAGGGAGGACTCATTGTCTCTCTCTCTGTCTTTTTTATTTTATCAGATGCCCTTATCATTTATTAAATTCCCATGTCCTTATCCGGGCAAGTAGACCGACATACAATACGATTCAATAAAATATTTCTTCCCAGAATCAAATCATTTTTTAAAATAATGATATTAAAAGAAAAAAATAAGCACTATATATAATATATATATCAACGGCAAGAGGCTAGAAAACAAACTTCCTCCTTCCTCCTGTGCCTGTTCTTTGCTTTGGACTACCGGCCAGGGATGGAATCCCCTCAACCGCTTCTCTCCGTCGAAAGCTTCTCCTACCGCTGGTTAGTCAAGCTCGATCGTACCCCCGCCGCCTCGTTCAGGAAATCCTTTGACGATGCGGCCGACGAAGCATCCTCCTTCATCGAGATGGACCCTACTATGCCCCCATCTAGGAGATTCTCCGTCACCTCATATTCCCACGACTTCAAGTTCGACTTCCCCGCCGTGCGGTTCCCGCTCGATGTCGTTCACGCCGACGATCTCTTCGCTGAGGGGCACCTCTTGCCCCTCTTTTCTGACCCCGCGAAGGTCAAGCATCCTGGGTGCGGAAGTTCGGATCCTGCCCTCCCTAGTGTAAACGACTCGCAGGATGCGTATGAGGTCGTTACTTGGGGCAGCGGCAACACGCCCGTTTCGTTCACAGAGAGTTGCCAACAGCTGCCGAAGCAAATTTTCCCAAAGCGCTTAAATTTCCTCGAGACGTTTTGCAAGATTTTCCGGCTTCGGCGGCTGAGCTTTAGGACAAAACTGGGCAGGAAACGAGGTAATGGGACGAGGAACTGGGTGTATCCGGAAGAGTTTCCGTCCTGCTCTCCAAGGATAAGCTCGGCCTTTTCCACAGATGATGGCCGGAAGTCCTCCATTTCCGAGTGCTCGATTTACGAGGCGGTTCTCCATTGCAAGAAGTCGATAGGCAGAGAAATGGATTGAAAGAGAGGGAAAAAGAGAAGAAAAAGAAGAAAAGAGAAAAGGGATGGGAAAAAGAACATAGCTCCAAGCTTTTTCTTTTTCCTTTAGAATCTGTTTGGGAATTCCAGTCGCTTCTTTTGATGTATAGAAAGTGGCCAAGGATTGTCTGTTTGTCTGTCTTAGATTGTAAAATGATCCGAGTAAGATGTTCTCTCTTCCATTGACTACTTTAAAATTTGTATTTCCACTGATATAAAAGCTTGGCTGGCAGAGTCATGGCTTCCAACTACTCTGTCCTTCTTTCGCCCTTGCTCTTCCCAAGGACATGCTATGCTTTCTCCCGCCATGGATAGGATCTCGATGGATTTCTGGTCCTCTGTATCAGCGCGACGCAAATAAGTGGGACTAGGAAATGCGCGAGGATTGTTCCATGCGCAAACCTTGGAATGATATCATTTTCAACAAATCACGCATGTTGTTTCGGGAATCAACCGGCAGGATAGCCAAACTATGATCTTCGAAATGAAGGAGAAAGAGACTGCTAAAACAGGGAAATGACAGGGATAAAGTTCGGCTCGCTTGCATTCTCTCCTTACCCTAAAACTCTGAACCTGTCTCTGTCCAGACATCAAACACTCGGTCATCTGCCCCAAGATTAAACAAAGGTCGTGGAAATGGATTACATCCTTACGTGTGGTAGGAAGAAATGGTTCTCGTTGATGTCAGTCCAAGACGGATGCTCGAGGATGATGGCAACACGGAATTGGAAAGAGAAAAGGATCAGATGAGGAGGAGGAGGAGGAGGAGGAGGAGATCAATCACATGTCCGCAGAAGGATATGGACAACGGACAGGGACCCTGCTCTTTGAGGACCATGTGCCCCAAGAAAAGAGTAACAATGACTCACGTCGCTCTTTCGCGCAATTCGTCTTCACTTGCTCGTGGAGGAAAATGGAAATCATCTTCCTACTTCACACGAAAAACTCTCTTTTGTTACGTTATGGTTTTTATGTTCTTGTTCACCGTACCGTGCTTCTCTTTGTGGGGGACCGAAAGCTTTGTAATGCTGCTCTGTCTCCGCTATCGGTTCCAATGGTCGCTGTGGATAATGACCTAACCCGAACATGGTCGTTGCCCTGTTTGTCAAGAAATAAAGACCATCGAGACAGATTATAACATGGGACAAGTTGATGTTTGTCTGAACTCCATAGCCCCCCTGAGTTCATTATCCAAGAGAGTTATCTCTATCTGATGACATTTATAGAGCCTGTCCCAGGTAATACTCCAGCAAGCTTCATTCCGTAATGTTCTTGTGCTGTATTAATACATGGATAGATGACAAAAAGCCAGACCGCGAACAACTAAGTATAGATGAGAGCCCCAACGACAAAATAAGCGCCATATTCTCGTGGCCGACTGACCAGACAGAACACGGGAGCCGAACCACTTGTCGGAGCTGCTGATCGAAAGGAACACTGCTGCGAGATTTCAGACAAGGAACGAAACCTAGAACCCAGTTTGCTGCTTGCGAACAAGTTAACACTGTAGCAGGACGTCGACCCGGGGGGGGTGGTAACGCTGGTTAGGTTCTTGCATGTCATGGGCAGGTTTGAAACCTTGGAATTATTTCATTTCACAAGGGAGCAAAAGAAGACAAAGATAAACACCGGACATTCCTGTTCTGTGGGGTGAGACTTCCCAAGCTATTTCCAAGGGAGGTTCATTGCATGTTCGGCTAAGGACAAAGGAGCAAACAGTGCTAACTAAAAAGGAGATGCATGAATTTGTTGTAAGGAGTACATCAGGACATAAGACACCACAAAGAGAGAGTAATCATTGCTGAAGTATAATGATTCTGTTTCTTCATCATCGATTGGACAAAGATCTTTATTTGACCTGTGACTGTCAAAAGGAGGTCCTAATGATGTGATAATCACCGATCATGTCTATTTTGCCAGGAGAAATCAAGACATTATCCATCGGACATCAATGAATAGGTTTGAGGGGTTTTTGTCTGTCTAAATTATCGAGCTAATTTGCCTTTAGATTCAATTCGAGTATGGAAATTTTCTGCATTGCATTTAACAGGAACAGTAAACCGGGAGCAGGCACCCACTGCAATTATTGGCAGTTTTCTATATATACACACATTGGAGAGATTGTAATGTTTAATTGCATTTATCCTTCCTCTTATCTTCCTTTGCTATCTGCGTATTCAAGGACATGACTAGCCTCTCCTTCCACTGGTTTGTCGACGTAAAAACGCCCATTGGTGGTCTTGACGTCTCAGTGAGGCAGTCGAGCGATGCCTCCGATGAGGAAACCTTCATCGAGATCGATCTCGGGAACCTGCCGTCGAAGGGGATCCGGTTTATTTCAGTCCCCATAGATTCTGAGTTCAGTTTTCCTTGCTTAGAATCTGGGGCTCCTTTGGCTTATGGGGACGAGCTCATTGCCAGGTCCTCCAAACGGCCTCATTTAACTTAACCTCCTTACCCTGGCTCGCCTCCTCGAAAGGAATCGCAGGATACATCAAAACAGGACCCGAGTCTCGCCAACCTTACGATATCAACGTCGTCCATGAGAAGCAGGACAACAACAGCGCGAATCGTAAAGACTTGCATGAAGTTTCTGCAGCCAACTTTTGGATGTTGCCAGGATCCAAAGCAGAGTCCTAAAGAAGCGCAAGATCTGGAAACAAAGAGCATAGGGGTCAATCCCATGCAGTCTTTGTCGTCATCCTTGATCGGCTTGGCAGAGCACTTCCTGAAAACTTGATGCACAGGGCGAATCAAGGTCATGCAGAAAACGATCAGTTCCAAGCCAATGACCGGCCATTTAGGTTAACGTGTAATGCGCATATCAAATCAACCGCATGTTATCTGTTGTAATCAGTTTATCTAGCACGCATCACTCTTTTGCAATTCATTCCTCCTCCTACTTTCAGCATATACAATTGGAAATCTGAAACTAGTGATTCTGAACCCCCCCCCTCCACACACACACACACAAAAGAAAAGCCGAGTGAGTCAAAATCTACCCCAGATCTCGACATGCTTACCATTTCCAATACACACTCTTTGCAAGCATGAAGAACATCTGGATAGCAAACTGGGCCTGAAAGTGGCCCGTTATGGTGCGATGTCGGACCGAATAACAGGCCCATTACGAATTACCCAAAGGGGCCCAAAATTGTCCCAGTCCAAGCCGGCCCTGACAACTCTCTGTCCGTAATTTGCTACAATGAAATTAGTAGCGTGATTTGTTTGTGGTCCGTGTGGGACAGAGGAAACTTTGCCGGCCTGAGGAAGATGCTCTGACTGGGTGGGGCGAGACTAGATATCATAAGCCCAGAGGAAGCGATCCTGAGAAGCTGCGCACGAGCGGAGCTCCTCGCATTCGACAACCAGCATTTGATAAGCTTAATGACAAACAATATATTCGCATCTCTTGAGCACTCGTACAACATTTTTGGCTTTAACTCCTCAGCCCTGCCCTCTTTTATTAGTCAAACCACATATGTACAGCCTCGTCCTACCCAACAGAGAGCGCGATCTCCAATATTCACAGGGGTTAAGAGCATTACGAACTAGTCTGCAGGAACTCCGGATGGCTCGTTCATCTAATGGAATTACTTCTTGAAGCCTTCAAGCTGATCAACCCTCCCTACTCATTCACGTTCCTAGCCTAGCTCCACTGTACGGCTTGGATTAGGAGGTGTCGATGGTCCTGCCGCTGATTGCCTACGGCCTCTTGCAGTCTTCAATTTCATCATTCCTAGCGAATCTACCTCGAATCCTGGGCTGACTGTCAGCAAGTGCCTTCCTGCAGGCATACTTCAAAAACAAGATGCACCCCGATCACCACTGTAGCCCATGTTTCAGCAGCTCTACTAGGTGCAACCCCGGTCTAGAAATTACCTTGATCTTCCTCCCGAAGTTCCTTTTTGTCTTCTTGTTTCTGTATCTGGACAGCTTCTCCCTACGCTCTTCTGCAGTGCAGTTACCCACGATCATCATCGGCCGTTCATTGCTGTTCGAAAGAGTCTGCCATGAAAACATAGTGTTAATGATCCACCCTGTGAAGAATAGCCACCACGATACATCCGAAACCTTCTCAGTCTGGAGACATTGTCATGCTTCCGAGAAAAACACAAGATTGGAGAAACAGTTGCCAAGATTGTGATGTTGAGGACCATTACGTATTCTTCTTGGCTCTATTCATTTCTATCATACCAGAAGATCATTCAAACTTCAGGGAACCTTCGGTGGACAGGCGAGATCAGGTTTCGATCAAACGAGACATCCAGAAGGTTTCAGACAGGCTGGTTATTAATTCACTTTGATGATACTTCAAAGGCTGTGACTAAGGGAAAAGTAAGTTTCACCTTGATGTCGCCTTCGCTGTAGGCCCTCCTCATACCGAAAGCAGCTCCCAACTCCAGGATGGGGTAGTCCAGGAAGCTAGGCTTCATGGGAGAAGCACCCTGTACCCAATCCATGGAGTTCAGGCATTCCGAGCTCACGCTCTTCTGGAACTGCGCGCCTGAAAATGGCATATCCAGAGGCATCTCGTCTTTCAGGGGCTCCGTCTCATCAATCATCAGGGGAAGAACCTTTCCCTCGAGGATAGCTTTGTCAAGCAGAGCCGCATGTATTGCCTCCTCCATCAGATCCTTCCCGCACTCATAATAAACTTCGCTGAAGAGTGGCTCAGTCTGGAGGGACACTATGTCAGAAACCTTGAGCCCCGGAGGCAAAACCATGTCTTGGCCGCTGGACATCATCGAGATGGTGGCCGTCATGGGATCGATTCCCATAATTGGTTCTTCTATTATGGGCTCCGGGGCTTTGAACAGGTCGCCTTCCCCGCCGAGGTCATATTCCGCTATGGTGGAGGCGGCCCGTGTCAGGTGGCCCTGCAACGGGGGAAATAAAAACATCATCGGATACATAACATATCACAACAAGGGTTACTTCTGTCTATCATCAACCTACCAATCCAAATCAGTAAACAGATTTAAGACACCCCAAGAGAAAAAAGAAGAAGAGAGAATTTGACAAAAGGGGGAAGAGGAATCAATCATTGTTACGATAGAATTGTACCAGGGAGGTAGGAGAGGTGAGTATTCTGTGGGATTTGCAGAAGAAGTCGAGGGATTCCTGGGAAAGGTTGTTCTGGAAGCAGGGGAACATCAGCCCTGTCTCTGCATACATTTTTTTTTTCTTCAGACAAACACAAGCTCAAACTCAACAAGGAGATTCGTTTGTTGGGTGTTGTAACAAATGATAAGAGGAGTGAAGAAAGAGGAGGGGAATGAACGAATGAATGAATGAGGTCATGAAAGGAGGCGAAGTGGGGTTTTCAACATTTATAGAGGAGGAGGAGGTGGTGGAGGCAAACTCTTCTTTTTTTTTTTGTGAGTTCGACGTTTACTTGCTTTGCTTTGGGCTGACATGAAATCGAATTGAATTTCGGGATGCCTGAATGATTGATTTTCGATACTCTCATTACAAAAAAAAAAAAAACACTGCTCCTAATTTTTGTTGTTTTGTGTCGATGCGTTTGTGTGTAGGAATGAGGACAAAAGAGAAAAAGGAAGTAAGAAAAATAAAGACAGCCCTCCCCAGTTATGTCCAATAAGCTTGTCTGATTTCTCATTTATTTGACTATCCTCCCCCGCCACCCCCCCATCCCTTCTCAACACTGAAACACCTATTTAAATAAAAAAACGAAATTCTCATTTGAAATATAAGTTTTAAAACATTCGTGAAATATTTTCGTGATTAACAACTTATACTTTAACTTGGTGACCTTTTCATTTGCTTATATTTATATTTACATATATCAAACACGTGCTCCATAGAAAATCATAGGTGTGAGTTTCTTTTCATTTGGCCATCCATCATATGCAGCCACAAAGGAACTTGACTGCAACTGCTAAAGGACAATCCTAATCCCATAAATTAGGCTTATGATGCGCGTTTTAGTGGTGCCAACCTCTCCCCCCCTCCCCCCCAAAAAAAAGACTTTATTCATTTTGGTAAAAAAAAACTCGATTAAATGTCCACCAAGCTTTGAAGAAGAATAACATGTCTTCTCCTTCACCTTTTAATAATAATAAAAAAAATGTTATGGTGGCGGTGGGGGAGGGGGGGGGATGATCTTGTCCATGTCCTTCTTGTTCAAAAATCCATCATTGTCGCTTGAATTTCACTTGCATTGGTCCCTTTTTAATTCATTCCTTTTCCTTTTATATATTGTGACCCCCCCCCCCCCTGTGTATCCGCATAATAATGAATTATTGCCCCTTCCAAGACATAAAGAGGTGATTCATGAACAAACATCTGCATAGTCCCCAGTATGGCAAAATGAATGATGCTGATATATCGTGTTATTTCAGTGGGCTGCAAAAGGGGGAGAGATTCCACCCCCCACCCCCTCCATGCTACAATCCCATCAAATATCTGTTTAAGAACTATACATAAATAAAAATTCTCTCCTTAGTGGAAAGGAAAGACGAAAGAGAGGAGGCCCCTATTCACATTCAACCCCATTTCGAATTTCCCACAACCTCTAGTCGCTTTCACAAAACCCTAAGAGAGCATTAAAAGGAATGGAAGAAGAAACAAACGATTCGTTCACCTTCTTATTATTGTGGGTGAGGGAAGAGGACAATACAACTAGACATTTGGGCGTGAGGATTGGTGCATCCATCCTGACATCGCTTTTAATTTAATTTCCCTGTGTTGTGTGTGGTAGTATATATTGTAGGGACGACATACCCATGCATAGAAGACTGGAGAGTGGAGAGAGGGAGAGCAGCTCAAAAAAAAAGTAGAAGATTAATAATTAAAGGGAATAAAAAGTAACAAAGAAAAAGGGATATGCCCCATCTCAAATTATAAAAACCCTAGCTATATTATAAATTCGGTGATTGGAATTCGAAACCCTTTTCCATTTTCTTTAATTTAACATATTATCATTATTATTCCAAAAAAAAAACTAATGTGTTCAACGTGCCTCAATTTCTTCATTCTCAATAATACTCGAATTAGGAACACTCCGGAAGGGCCTTAACTACTTGCAAAAGTTGCTTAATTGCAACAACGTGAAATTCACCCAATATGAAAGGATCTTTGGGGGAGAGTGAGAGTGAGATTCCGGATGGGAGAAAGGGCCAAAAAAAAAAAACTCGGACGATAATTGGAGGAGCAAGGCCTTTATTTGAGTGGGGGTGGGTGTTGGGAATAACATTGTGTTGATTGGGTTGTAAAAGGTGAAGAGGTGGTGGAGAAAAGGCCAGAATTTCAACCCTAAAGTTTAATAAAAAAAGGGAGAAAGTATATGCCTCCAAATTTTGTCAGATGGGGGAAAAAGCAAAAAGAGTTTGTTCATGCAACGTGCCCTTATTTCCCTCCCCCTCTTGATCATCTAATAATGTCAAGGAGCGTGTTTGTAGCCATATCCATCTAAATTTCTTCGTTGCATGTGGGGATGTAAAGCAACGAATAGTCCAAAAGATCTGTTTTGACGACATTTTGTAAAAGAAGTAGTTTATGAACGATGTTCTATAGAAGTAAAAACCATCCATAAGAAGACATCCGAAATAAATGCAAAGCATTCGAGAAAGGGACGAATTGAAGGAACAAACAAAACAGCTAGATTGGGTTTTGGGAGGAATTTTGTCAATGTCATTGCGGGGTTTTTGTCCATTTGCTCCGGGATCAAACTTCCAACTGGGAGCTGCGCATCGTTTCTCCTTCTTCTTCCTCCTCCCTCCTCGAGATGGGGGAGGGGGGGACCCTCCCGTTACTTTGGATCGTTTTCATGTAATGGGGCCGATGCTTTGGAGCGTACTACAAACAAACAACGAACTGTTCGAATAATTTGATGGATTGTCATCATGGGGGGGTTTTGAAAGTGGCCTTTAACTGGCTTGACATTATTTTAACATTTTTATTACAGCATGGACCCTTCACTTCTCCTTAAAGTTTATGTGAATGTTACTGGTACCGATTAACTATTACTCCCCCCATGGTTCCTGTCCCGGTAGCGTGAAACTTTTGAGTCATTCTCGACTTTGATATGAACGCAGGTGTTGATTGAACAAGGGTCCTAAAAAAACATCGGGATCCCTGAAGAAAGGCTACATGCGTATATGTCACCACCCCAGCATTAGTAGTAGTGGAAACGGTGAAAAATACTTGGGTCTGTATGTTTCTGGAACGAACCATGATTGCGAAGGCGATTGACATGGACTCTTGGGGTGAATTGAAGTGGATGTGTTACGATCAACGTTTTACCCTCCTCTAGGATGAAAGGGAGTCGTAATCTGGGGGGAAGATATCGTCGGGGATTTTGTCACTTCCGTTGCTGTCGATATGTTTGGCTTGGGAGACTCCAGTCTAGTGGTTAATATTGGGATGGGGTTTACGAACGTAACAGGCGTACCGGATTGAGCTCAATGGTCGGAGAGTGTAGTACAATTATTGGGATAATTTTTTTTGTCATACCATGAAAGATCAAGCAGGATGAAGAACTGCAATCAAATCATTTTCCTTTAGATCTGGGAGGTGGAGTGGTGGTGGTGGTGTTTTGAGTTCCAACGGAGGGGAATCGTTCGATTCCTTTCAGGTCTTTTGCCTCTCGAAACACGACAGAAACTGGGGGTTTTAATTGCGAGTATTGACTCCTCGGGGTTGTGTGTCGTTAATGTGTTGGCTTGGCACTCATTCATTGAATTTCGATGCATTCGTTTTCTTTTAAGGGTGGGTTGGGGGGGGGGGGGGGGGGGTGGGCGCAATTGGTGCATTGAACGTGATCTCAATTATATGGGCCGGGACCCTGTTCGAATCGGGTTTCTCGGCGCTACAACCTCCGGCCATCTTCCTTCATGCGGCTCAGCGCTAATATGGTTCCAGAGTATTTGGGACGCGGCATCTCTCCGGCCTCGTGTCAATCTGTCTACGGTGCCAATTTCATCACAGATCCAAGACAGTTCACCCCCGGACATAACATCAGTGTGGCCACTGAACACACGACGACGGATTGCCACACCCACAAAGACAACAGCTTAAAGTTCCAGAAACACAGGAGAAATAGTGTCCGCTATACAGTACAGCTGCTTCACAAAGATTTACAGATCACCTCCGATGATAGTGCACCAAACGCAAGGCTCAGTTTTGAGCTGGAGATCCACCTGTCATGTCACCCTGCAGATCTTTACATATAATCCTCTACCGGCCTTCATTTGAATTTACTAGCACATCGAGGTAGCAATCCATGATAACTGAGACGGATGCAAGGAATGCCTCTTCGCTAGTCCCTGGTAGCATAGCTTGCTCCGCTTCCTTTACGATTTGCTCTATCACAGATTCCTTCTTCAAGGTCTCGCGGCACATCATGCTTCCTATGGTGAAAGGAGTTAGTTTTCTCAGTACACCCTTCTGCAAGAGCATAGTTGAGATGTGCAGAGTCCGAGCGCATTCCATCGGGAGGTCCCAGCCATGCTGCTTCAAGAGCTGGATATCTTTCTTGGCATCAAGGTGAAGAATGTAGTCAATAGTTCTAGAAGAGTAAGGTTGACGAGCCTGGGGCCAGTACAGCCATTCAAAGGTACAATCTTCAAACTGCATTGAAAAGACATAACATTATCACAGCAAGGATGACTAACCCATATTACTAACATCTAATCGCAGAAAGCATCGCAAACAATAACCAAAATTTGGAAGAATACTCACATTCTCAGGCAAACAGTAGCCGTGATCAATTGGAGTTAGTACTATGTGTTCATCTAAATTGTTTTTGATGATCAAGATGTTCCCGGCATGCCTATCTGCATTTGCCAACCTGATGTCAAGGACGGAGATCTTATGCGCCTCCTCGACCGGGAAAGCACGAGGGCCCATATCCTCACAACTTCCGATGTTATTAACGAACATCTGCAGGGAACCTATCTTGATGTTGCTGGATAAGAACTTAAATCCTTCTGGGTAATTAAAGTCGCGATGCAAACACCTGACCATGACCGTTGGAGGAACACCAGCAAAGCCTATACCAACATCATCTAGAAGGTCAGAGCAGGGATGGTCTAAAATGTAAGCTGCAACTTCTCTAAAAGCACCCTCTCCTACACGTGTACCCCTTTTCATTCCTTGACCATCAACCGACACCGGAAGCCCCCTGGGATTGTTCAATGCCATCGGCTCCTCATCGAGGGGCTTAAAGACAGACACATACTCCTGACCAGATATGTCTTGCATGAAATAAGCTCCTCCAGTGCCTTCAGAGGAGCGAAGAGGTGGGTTGCCTCTTTCTAATCCTTGGAAAGTAGATGCCACTAACTTTTCTAAGATAGCATAACCTTTGAAATCTCGAGAGCTGCCGGATAGAGGTTCAAAGAAAAAATCAGCTTGTGGCTCACGTGTGATCACTTGTTCGTTCGAATGATGTCCACCCTTTCGGTCAGCAATTTCGCGAAGATCTAACGCATCGATGGTCAGCTGGAAATTCTTCTCGATTGGTTTCGCTCTCAATTTTGCGGACTTGCGGACAAGCAAAACGATGACGCCATCGCTGTTCTTACAGATGTCCTTGATGAGTCTCCTATCCTCAAGCTCTTTGCCATCACACACCAATTCCTTATCCTTCAGATCCACATACTTTTGCCCCTTCTCAGCAACCTGTTGCTTCACATAACCCACATTCTTATTCTTCTCAACGTTGAACACGAGTTTCTTTCCACAGACTGTTCGGACAGTAATAGCTTGAAGATCTGATAGCCTCAAAACAAGATGCAGAACATTTCCGTCTTCAACCCCGCAATCCCTAACACGAGAATTATAACGAGCCAACTCTCTCCCATCGAAAACCAGCTTCTGCTTCTTCACAAAGATGCCCTTGACCGACTGGATCCTCAGCTTCACAGATGCGATCGAATCTGACTCCATGATCTACATGGGGAACACGGAGCCCGCGACGCTGAGGTAAATGGTGATGGCGTCACTAACCTGAGGAAGGCACCGTCGAGAATTCATTCCGAATAAGTTCAGGGATCCCTCCAGCAAGTGACAAAGCGCTACACCAGCAACTGACATTCTACACCTCGAACCTCTGTAGCTCCCACAAAATCACCCTTGAGAGCCTTCTCTCGGACGATCGTTTGGTCAGGAATCCCCGACTAGAATAAACAGAAGCAAAGTAGACTATTCATTCCTAAGGTCTACCCTCAGAATCGACAGTCCGTACAAGAAGCAAGCCTCCCGTCCGAGTTCCTCGCATGGTTCCAGGGCTCCTCGAAACCCAGAGACCCTACAGGAAGTGCCACACCAAACCATCAAACCATTGATTTTATTTTCCTATTGTAAACAAAATCGAGATCTCAGGAAAAGCGAGTAAAGTATTCCCGACCATCATCGTGCCTCTGTACAGTGGTGGGGCTACGAGAGCTGTCCTCCATCGTGAGAATACGCCATCGCTTTTTCTTCTTTTCGCAGGAGCGGAGGAAAAAACAGAGGGTGTAAGAAGAAGCCAATGGGGAGTCGTCCTTTCGTTGGGGAGGGAGGGGAGTATTTATAGCTGCAAGACCAAAAAATGGAAGCTACCCCGAAGGCGAAGGTGACCGACCACCCCCCCGACTCAGGGTATAACTCCGTTAATTGCTTAAATAAGGGGAAGAAATATCACGTTAATAATGTCCTGGCTGGTAAGAAATCTCCCCCAAATTCATTAATTCGGTAAAATACAAATAAAAATAAAGAAAATGAGAAATCACAACCCCTATTCTCTAGAACAATGCAATCAATCCTCTTGGTCGACCGGCCGGGGGATATCCCGACGGGAAGAGTGAAACTCTTTTCTAAGAGACGGCAGAGCAGGTGAAGCCGAAACGTAGGCCAATTCCGTCACGGTGTGAGCACGTAGCCTCGTAAAGATTGTTGAATCACTCTACTTATATGGGCTGACAACTTTTCCATAGGCGTTACTTGATGCATGTCTTTTATCTTATCTAATAAATTTTAATTCGATAAATGTGACATTTCCCGTAACTTGCTGTCATGTCCAATAGTCCTCTCCATTAAGTTTGAGGTGACAACATATATTCTAAAACTTTAGAAAGCAAACTATAAAGATAACTACCTGATCTAAATAAAAATACTAGAGGGGTTGTTATAGGTCTGGATAAAACTATCTTTGATTTCTCCAAAACAGTGGGAGGCTATCAAGTGTGTTTCAGCCCATGTCGCCAAATCACCATGCTCAAACATCTCCTTTTTTCTTCTATTTAGTTAATTACTTTACCATAACTACAACATAATAAACCCCTTGCACGGTGGAAAATTTATATATAATTGTACGATTCTCTCGTTGTTATATGTGTGTTTGATCCCAATTGCTTCATTCAAAACTACCGTTTCGTGAATATGGACATTTTCGAAGACTAATGTAGGGCAAACCAAATCTTAATAGTACGTTAAACATTTTCAACAAGGAGAAACAATATTGGTATTTTTTTTTAATGGTTTTTAAAAGCGACAAAATATCATTTACATAAATTCCGTATTCAAAATAATATCATGCATAACATAGAGATTATCTTATAAGTTGAATTTGGGCATTTTATAACGATCATAGCTGTATTTGTTTGGAGTAGATCATCATATCTAATAGTCCCAATTTTACTATTGTAATTTTCATAGATGTTGGTGGTATGTTTTAAAACGTTTTTAACGGTTAAAAACTTCCTAAATTGCGTTATCATATATATATATATATATATATATATAAGATTAACAAAATAAATCTTTAAAAATTCGTTTTACATATTCCTGATAAAGAAACACAAAATCTAGTTTTTTATTATGCCATATTTGTGTTTTGAAGTTAAAGACTTAGTGTTTTGAAGCTCATTGATCGAATATTGTGCTAATGATAAAGCAAATTTGATTTTTGCTCTAAACCAAGCCTCATGTCGAATTTTACGTTTCTATTCTTAATCAAAACCAAATAATTTGCTAAAATCAAAATTCTTATTTCAAAAATAAGAATGCACCACCTTTTAATTGTTCTTAGCAAACACAAACGAGAGTATGGATTGATCATGGCAATATTAATACATCGAGATAATCGTATAACCCTTTAGAACTTCTATAGGTAAACATTTTACCAAAGTATTTGATATTGATTAGGAATATAAACATAGAATTAATTTTTTGTCCTAAACCAAGCTTTATGTCGTTTATATAAACCAATTTTACGTTTCAATCAAAACCAAATATGATCATCGGGGTAGTGATGATCCTTAGCGTTTCAACTTTGATTCATGAAGTTGGGGCAGAAAATTTGATTATCAAGTGAATGGAGAATATGAAGTCTTTTAAAGGGATTAAGATTATATTTAGTAGATATATCTAGTTTGTCCGTTTCTTATAGCTATTGCAACAAACTACCCAAACAAGTCTAAACCTTAACAAAACAATAATAAATATATAAATTGTCGAAACTCTCATGAAGTAAAGAAATGATGCATGGTTTCCTTACATTCAAGATAGTGGTGACACGCTCTACTCAAAGGTTTGTCATATATAAAAAAAAAAATGAGAGATTCAAAGAGAAGAACTTTATTGATATTTCCCAATTGTAGCAATTTTTTGTGTCCCGTGGTCAAACTAAAATGATGATTTTCCATGGACCGGCCTCATTTCATTCACTCCGGCTATGTTTTCGTTTTTATCACTCCTTTCGATTTATTCATGGAAGACTATTGCTCAAAAGTCAAATTGGTGGGTGCTCAAGAAGTTACATTCACTCTGATAATAGCGAGTGCTTATATGCAGTGGTTAAAGCGTAATTTATCCTCAATCGAGTCGTGAGAGCACGTAGCCTCATAAAGACGGGTTCATCTTTGAAGGAGGCCCGTAAATGCGTGAATAATTGGGCCGAGGCCCAATTCCTAACTGCAGCTGGGCCCAATTAGGATTTTTTTTTTTGGTGGTGGGGGAGCCCAAATTAATTTTTGACAAAAAAATGTACAGGGTGTCAAAAAAAGATAGGGAAGGAATGGTGCGGGGGGATCCAACTACCCTCCTTTTTGAGGAGTCGCTCCCAAACTTCCATTGCCTGTCCAGATTCAGATCCCACTGAGATTTGCATGACGGCTGCATTTTCTCTCTTCTTGTTCGCATACATTTTTGCAACCACACCCCCCCCCCCCGAGAGAAAGAGATTAATTGACTCTTTTTATTTTTTTTTTTGGTGGGGGGGGGGGGGGGGGGGGGAATGGGAGGGTGCTTGTCCGTCAACGTCGACCGAATTCCTGGGTACGAGGAGCCCGCTGTTCTCTCCGCCGAAACTCCCTGTGAGTGCGCGTGACTGGTTATCCATCCAATAATATATAGCCAAATGCCCTTGGGATGTTGGTCTTTTTTGATCGCTTTCGTCGTAGTTTCTGTTAGGGAAGTGGAGGCCTTGTACGAGCTCTTCAAGAAGCTGAGCCATTCTGTGTTCGACGACGGGGTCATTCACAAAGTTTGTCTAATCTGAGAACTGCCGACCCTCTCCTTTATATTTTCTTGAGATTCATTCTTTCTCTTTCTTTTCTTCCCACGTAAAGGAGGAATTGCTGCTCGCCCTCTTCCGCGACAAGAACAAGACCAACCTGTTCGCCGACAGGGTTCGGATTCATTCCTTTCCGGAGGCTTTTGTTTCATGACTTTAGCAAGCTCGATCACTTTTTCCATCCCACGCCTTCTTGCAGATTTTCGATCTGTTCGATTTGAAACAGAACGGAGTCATCGAGTTCGGTGAATTCGTCAGATCTCTCGGCGTTTTCCACCCCAGTGCCCCCCAGGAAGACAAAGTAGCATGTAAGTTGCGACACTATGTTTAGCAAAATGTGTTCCACTCAACTTAGATACTCCTAACCTCCTTGAGGTGATGCGGGGGCGAGATCAGTGACTGACCAGGGTCTTGTCTTTTCCGCTATTCATTCTGCAGTTGCCTTCAGATTATATGACTTGAGACGTACTGGATACATCGAGCGAGAAGAGGTGAGTGTTAGGTCCTGCCGTGTTATTTTTGTAAACAGCCTCAAATAACTTCACTAAGGGCCGTGGGCGGGTCTCGCAGTTACAGGAAATGGTGCTGGCACTTCTACACGAGTCTGAGCTGGCCCTCTCGGATGACCTCATACAAGCAATCGTTGACAAGGTGGCGACTCGATCTTCTCCTGCAGGTTCATCAGATGCGATATGTTCCCTAATATTGTGTCATGTTGCACAGACGTTTAACGAGGTGGATTCCAAAGGAGACGGGAAGATCGACCAGGAGGAGTGGAAAGAGTTTGTATCGAAGAATCCTTCCCTCATCAAGAACATGACTCTTCCTTATCTAATGTAAGTGCCGGATCGCAGCTCGCACAGGTTTTGCCGTCCTAAAGAACAATGCTAAAGCAGGTCTTCATCATTTTCTGCAGGGACATAACATTGGCATTCCCCAGTTTTCTCTCGCCTTCCGAAACTTAAAGAGTCAGGGAAGTTTCAGACTTGAAGCAGCAAGAGCCGGATGTTTCGGAAATGTTTACTAGGTTACAAATGAGCACGTCGGGACCATCTGCAACGAGGACAAGAGGAGGTGATCTTCCTGGTAAGAGTGGTGGGAATTGTTGTAATTCAGCAGGGAAGTACCACCGGGGAAGAGGGGGGAACCGAGGCATGAGGGTAAGGCGACGTAGGGGTTTTGGAAGTTGGGAATCAAATGGATGGAAGGAAGGGAAGGGCAAAGGAGTGAGATGGGCCGTGGTCCATGGCATGAGATGTGGTCTATTCATCCGAAAATAAAGCCGATTTCGTCCACTCGTCCTGACCATTTGCCTGATTCCATGTTTCGTGCACTCACCTCCGTTGCCCAAATCCACGCCAACCACAGAAGTGTATCCGGTTAACCATTCACGCTAAGCCGGAGAAGAATATGACAGGAAGATGACAGTAATTGTTCGGTCCCGGATCAAAGACGAAACCAGGCATTCTAAACCTTTCCTTGCTCTAACCCCGATCACGGTGTTATAGCTAATGAGAATCATAAAGATATAACCACCAACAGTTTCACAAGGAGCTGAAGTGGTCACCAGCAATCTCCGAAAACAGTAGCCGAGCCTCCCTAACTGCAAAGCTGGCCGCATAAACTACCATTTTCTTGACCTACACACGTTTAATGATGCACTCGTCAGATTTCGGGATGAACTGTCCTCAAGAAACCGAGAGTCGCAGTATTACCTCCAACTTATCTTCCCTAGATCCGTGATATTTCGGCAGCTTACGGAATTCCTCAGTTAACCGCATGCATTCTTGCAAGTTCTCTGGGGACACAAAATCCATGGCAACCTTGATGCAAGACTGCAGAGATACCATATATTTGAGTGTTTAAACTCTCGGACACATTTGCACTGGGAAGTCTTTTTAACCTAGACAGAAGTGTGGTAAGTTTCAGTTTTTAGTTCAAAGTACAACCTGTCTGTTTCTAACTTGATGAGGGCATCCGGCGGGTATGAAGATAGCCTCTCCAAGGTGCTGTTCGATCGTCCATGGTTCAACATCTGAAGATTATTCCCAGATGCGGGCAAAGAGTCAGGACAACCTCCAAACATAGTAAGGGCCATGGGATGTTTGAGTACATACCGTATTCCTCCTTCAGTTGCTTTTTGTGCTTCTCGGTGAGATAAAATATTTGGTCGTGAATTGGATGAATCACCTGAGGCACTGACTTCAAATGAATCCAGGAGACTCAAGAATAACAACATCATTAAACGTACTGGAATTGGCACAGAAGTACCCACCTTTTCGACTGGAAGGTCATTGAAGTCCCGAAATTCTCTCTTGTGTTTGTGCAAGTAGTCAATTAATTTAGGCACATCTTGCCTTCTAAAGATGTCCCAAACTGCACATCCATTAGAACTGTCGGTAGAAGAGTCCTTGGTAACCAGCTCTGCGTCCCGCTCAAGGGCAGACATGGACAAATCTTGAATTACCACTTCAGCGCCCAAACCCGGTGAACATCCTGATGCAATGTTAGTCTCATTCAAGTCAGGCAGTTCAGAGACCGTCAAATCTTCAATAACCAACTCAGACTGTTTCTGTGACTCTCTTAGGACAAGTTCTCCTTCAGTCTTATCAAACTTTCTTCGGCTTGATCGTGTTGCACAGCACATTGGAGGTTCAAGCCTCTGTTTACTCGGCTCTTTTCTGGATGTAATTGGGACTTGAATCCTTGCACCATTTCCATGTATGCCTGCATCCTCACTATGCTTATCCTTGCTTTGATCATTGCCAGGCAGTATCAGTGATTCATTGGCGCCTCTATTCAAGTTCTTCTGTGTCTCAATGTCAACTACATCGGCTTCACATCTTTGGCGAAGGATGCTTATGGCTTTGTGTTGCCATTCAGGAATATTAACTTCTGCTGTATGTGTTAACACATTCACCTAGAACGTTAAGTCCCACCAGGAAAACAATGAAGTAAGCGTTCTAAAATAGGAGACAACATGCTAAAAAATTGGTTCCCAACTTCAGGCAGTGAAACGCTAAGTTTCACAAATAAGTGACCTACATAATTAAGTTAATGTTCAAGGTAGGAACCAGTACCGCATCAGCAATATCGCAATGAAGTTTAGTAACCGAATCGCCATGACCAAGCTCTCTAGGGAAGCCATAGGCAATGTAGGTCTTAGGTCCCAGGTCAGGTTTCACAAACGGTGGAAGCTTTGTTGCCAGGTTCAATAAGCCAGACTTAGGATCAGTGTAGTCCTTGTAAGGGAGCATGGCAACAAATTCAGCTCCATGCCTGGGCAAACATTCCTGAAAGGAATTCAATGGCGGCCAGTCCTTCAGCTTCAACATTTCTGGCCATCCATTCTTGTGCTTACGTCCCTCTAGATAGCCTTTAAAGAACTGGAAAATGTTGACTTCCACCTGTTATGTCACGTGAGATGGACGACTAATGAGAGGATACACATCAGGACTTGCAACAGATCAACTCACGAGATACTTAAACCCATCAAAATGGCATGATTTTCTGAAAAAGGTGAAGCATATTGGACAACTGTCAGAAATAATAAGACAAACCTCACACCAGTCAAGACAATCAACAGCTTTGAAAACGAAAGATTCTTCTTTAAGCGTCCTTCTTGCTCCAAAGAAAGCTCTCCACATTACCATCGGTTCCCAACTTAGTCCAGAGGAATTCTCCAATAAGTTCCTCACAACAATAGGTTCTCCTTTCATCCAGTGCAATTGAAAATGCTTATAACCATCATCTCTCATTTGAGTAGCATCCGGACAGTATAGAAAATTGTCGTAACTGTCCACCCTATTAGCTGTTCTTCTTCTTTCACACAGCCCGTATCCAAGAGAACTTACAAAACAACACCAAGCGCATTCATCAGAAAGATCACTCTCGGAACATTTATAATGTCGAGTCATTCTTTCCACGCTATTATTCAATTCAGCAGTAAAGTTTGCGTCAAAGATTCGTCTCAACCCCAGAATCTCTATCCCGCATCCTCCCTGTTCTTTTGAAGGGCAACGGATGCAGCCATTAACTTCAGCTCTCCAATCATCATGCGGGTCTTTGGTTATCGAGACCAGTGCTTCCTGGCCTCGAATTATGCTCTGTTGACTGCTTGATCCATCGTTACCATTCACAGTAGAAATTCTTCTTAGCTCTTGACAGCAAGTCAAGCACAGATCGTAAGAACACGAGGAGCAGCTTCTATACAGATTGACTATGGACGTGTTGCATTTGTCACTGTTAGAAATTCATAGCACCGATCACACAGTAGTCTGGGCCCTCGCAAAATTCCGCAGAAAATAGACATTTTTTGCTCCGCTGAAGGAAGGAGAAGAAGACATACCAATACACTCGATCGTCATCCTCGAGTTGAGTTTTGGGAATTTCTTCATCCATGATGCAGCTACCTATAAATCATGGGGGAAGGCCTCATAAAGTACCGTCAAATCATCCACTAGAAAACTGATAAAGCTAAAAAAGACCAGGCGTATACCGCATATCTGGCTTTCAACGTCCAGTTCATATTCCTCCTCTTCTCGCAGATACCTAAGGAAAGGTGCAGTTTTGTCGAGCAAGTAAAACAGCTTCTTCAATTTCTTAGCTTTCTCAGCTCCAGTCTCCACACCCTGACAGGAAACACTATCAAAGTTCATTCAAATAATGTAATGACATGAAAATTGTTTCAGAAATGGAACACCAACCTCAGGAACTGAATCCTTTCGAAGGCATTTTCTGCAGTTGCAATTGCCTCTACAAAATGGGCATGCAATCATGACATCATCTTTGGTTTTCTGAGGGTACCTAAGAATTTCCGAGGAAGAGCGTTCCAGTTAATCAACAAACAGCAACCATCTATTGCAAAAACCTTGTTAAATGATTCGACAGAAGAAGATTTCACTACCATTTGGCAATGCACTCGTAGCAATAGCACCTCCTTTTGCATTGAGAACATGCTACCATTTCCATTTTGTCATTCCTCAAGCACTGATGACATAACAAATTCCTCTCCTCCTCTTGCCGTTGAACATTACCCTAGAAAGAACTCCATTTAGTTACTACTTTCATGCTACGGAGAAACTATCTTGAAAAAAGCTGATGATTTTTCTAATTTCAGACTGTGTCTACTGTATTGCCTATGTACTATTGAGCGTGGAGAGCTTTCCTTTGGCTTTAATCCAAGAAATAATCTCGCCAAATATTATAAGCCTACTACCTGCTCAATATCCAACAAGTCTGTGCTTTCTCGATTCAAAGTTTCAATCCTAACAGACGGTACACTCTTTGGGCCCTTTCCTCTTCCACGTTTGCGATTTCCCATCTTTCTCCTTAGACGAACTTTATTCCAGACCATTTCAGACACTTTCTTTTGTGTACGATCTGCTAAAGATGATGGATTTCCATGATTTTTGCATAATGTCTGCACTTTGCCAATGCCCTTATCTGCTTTCACTCGAAGATATCCCTCTTTACCTTCGAGAGCACAGACTACAGTGGCTTTGCCACGAGAATCGCTAGTATGAGCTAAGGCATGACTCTTTCTCCCTGCCTTGCCTTTTTTGGCACCCTTCTGCATCCGAGCCTTCGAAGGAGAAGAACATCGACCCTTTTCCTTCATAATACCCTCATTGTCACCCCCATAACTTTTCTGTTTCCAACTCTTAGATCGAGATTGAAATGAAAGCTTTCCCTTATTAGTCAGTTCACTCCCTTCATTTTTATTGTTCTTAGCGTTGCTCAGATTTGTTGGAAACACTGGGATACATGCAATTCCCTCACTTTCTCCCTCTGCTTTGTCTCCCCTACTTTCCTGATTCAGGTTCTCAGAACCAACTAGATGTTCTAACATTTCCTTCGAAACGTTGCTCATGTCTGCAGACAATCCATCATCGGGTTCGGCATGAACAGGTTTACTTGGCTCACTTCCGCTATTTTTCTGCTTCTGATTCTTCGATCCCAGTGGCCTTCCCATCCTTTTCTTCAGAACCAGATCAAATACTCCACTTTTGCAGTTCTCCTCTCCTACCCTTCCAACAGTAGCATTATTCACATTCCTCCTTTTCAAGTCAGTAGAACCAAGGGGGCAGCCAATCTTTTCCTGGGGAACCAGTTCACTTCCTCCATTTTCAGGGTTCTTCTCTCCTTCAAACCCAACATTAACATCGCTTGGATTCTTCTTATTCCTATTCTTCGAACCCAATGGCCGGCCACGCTTTTTCTTCAAATCCAGGCTGCTTCCTCCGTTTCTGTCGCCCTCCTCACCGTGTGATCCTGCCACTTCGTGGAGTGGTACCGGCTTTTTCTTCGTAACCGGCTTGGTACCTCCGTCTTTGCCTCTCTTCTCTCCTTCGGACCTAATGTCACAGCCTTCCTTATTATTTAACTCTTCCGTGATTCCCCTGTCTCCCTCACTAGTTGTTCCGGCAACTTCCCCACTCGTTCCTTCAACAACAGCCTCGACGTCAAGCCACTTCAGATACTTAGAACCGCGCGGTCTGCCTCTCTTGATCGGGGCGATCGCCCCTGCTTTGTCAACATTCTCTGTCCCAGCTCGCCCCGCACTGTCATTGCGAACTACCTCCAGGCTCCTGCGGCTCCTCCTCTTCCTCGGGCGCTTATCTTTCGACCCGAATGGCCGGCCCCTCTTTGGGGTAAAGCCCGCACTTCCGTCCCCCGAAGCCCCACCTCCCAATCCCCGCTGCAGCAGGGCACGCTCCCCCGGCAAACCCCCGGTTCCACCACCGGTACCACCACAGACGCCTCCATCCTCACGGTCACCAGCCACATTCCCGTATCCAACTCCGAGGACGGCAACCGCATCCCCGATCCCACACTTGCTGGCAGTCCCAGCACCATTTCCGTCGCATGCATGGGTAAACAAGCCAGCATCCTCGGAGAAAACACCACCACCTTCACGGGAGGGGCGGTCCCCTGGCACAGACACCTCAGCTAGGGTGGGAGAATCTCCCCGGGGTTTGGCCTTCCTGGAGCTCCTCAACCCCTCCCTGCGAATCTGATAAGACAAGTGATGCTTCTGGCACAGGGCCTTCCCGTCGAGGGCCATCTCCTTGCATCTCCAGCTCCTGTCCCTCTTCTGGCATCTACTGGGCTTGTGGTTGCCGGCGCCCGTCATCGTCGGCGACACAGGGGAAAGCGTTGATTATGGGAGTGTTTGAAATGCGATCGCCGACCTTAAATTACAAACGATTAATTCGAGATTTTTGCTTTTTTATCGCTGTAAACAACGGGATCTTCTTCTTCTTCTTATTATTATTATTAAAATTACAATTAGTTCGGCGCAGCTCCTGTTTGTTTTATTTTCTTTTCACTTATTATATAATCTATATCTTTATTGCATTAAATCTACTTCTCTTTTAACAAGGACATTAAAACGCCTTAAACAATGACTGTTTCCAAACAGCGCCTCTGAAATGATATTTCGGTCGAGAACACCCGAATATATATATATGCGGGTTTTTGTTTCGTCAGTGTATATCATTTTTTTTTTAGGGACAATAAATTGGATGCTTTGACTGACCGAGTGAACGTCTGTTGAATATTTTTATTTATATAAGGAAATAAATATCGAATTCTTCTCCCTTAGAATAATTTAATAGAGAGATGATCGAAAATTATTCAAGTTACTAACCAAACCAAAGCAGACCCCACTTTTGAATTATTCGATCCAGCCAGGATAAAATAATAAGACTAAGTGCTAATAAAGAAGAGCACAAATTATTCCTAAAACATATTATTATTATTTTATTTTAATAATCAATGATCCCAAAAAGGGAGGGGAAATAAATGAAAAATATAATTGAGTTTCGGAATAGTTAAAAAGAGTTGTAAGCTGATGCAAAGACAAAACAAACAAATAATAATAGGACAGGGGGAAAGGGGGAAAGGCGAAGAATCCAACGAAGCCGGCAGCAGAGAATAATTTGATATCCACGCTAAAAAATTAATTCAAAAATGGAATACGGGCTTTTGTTTCCGGGCCCAAATTTGGGCTTACCATGAAAATGGCCCATATTCCGGATCTAACCTTATTCTATCTGTTAACAGAATTATATAGATAGATAATGACTAATTTGTTGAAGACAATGAGTTGGGTTTGTTGATTTTGCAAGAAAACAACCTCCTCCCTCTTTTTTTTATTTTTATTTTTTTTAATCATCATCAAAAGGCGCACAATGACTTTGGAAAATTCCCCATGACGATGATCCCACCGCCACCGGACCACCTCCTCTACGCCTGCGTGGCCACCTCCACCACCATCCTCGCCCAATTCTCCTCCGACCCCGGCCTCATCCCTTTGGCCCACCGATGCATCCACTCCCCCCCACCCTTCCACTCCCTCTTCTCCCACACCTGCGGTAACACCTCCCTCGCCTTCCTCATCCATCCCCCCTTCCTCTATTTCGCCATCTTCCTTCCCCACCTCCCCAAGCCCCACCGCCTCCGCTTCTTGCACCGCCTCAAGGCCTCCTTCCTCGCCCTCTCCGATGATCCCGGCCGTCTCGATCAGTCCCTCCTCCAGAGAGAGTTCGAGCCCATGATTCCCCGCCTCGTGCCCCCCCTTGGGGTCCCCGACGCGGATTTGGATGCGGGGACCAGGATGCTCGTGGTGCCCTCAGCGGGGACTTCTTTCGAGGGTCTCAAGAAGAAGAAGAGGGGCAGCGGTGATTATTGTTGGAACAATGGAGAGGCTGATCGTCGTAAAGACGGGAGCTTCGAGAACCGGATGGAGGTTCGCGATGTGGTGTGTTGTAGTCGGGATCCCGGCGCCGGTACTGTGACAAAGGGCCCGGGGGATCGGACGAGGGCAAAGCAAACCTGGAGGAGACAACTTTGGGTGGTGCTGATGCTTGATGTGTTCTTCTGTTTGTCTTTGTTCGTAGTTTGGCTATGGGTTTGCAGTGGGTTTCAGTGTATAAGGGGCTGATTCGGATTGGTTTATGGCCTTACGATGTTACCACGGCGAAATGTCCATAGTGATTGAGGGATCCGTGTTTGAGCCCGCCGTTCCGCTCTATTCCCACGAAGTGCGCATCACAACTGTGACGCACAGCCAATGCAAGCCAAGGTTGATAAGAATCATGCCTTTTTGTGGCTTTGCATTTGGTTGGATTTGATTGTTTATCCCCTGCTGATGAAAAAATATGTCGACTAGTCGTGATAAGTTTTCCCGCATGTGCATATCGACAACAGATCAAGCTTCACCGCTGACTGTGGATTTATGTATTGGCAAAGATTGTAAGCTTGTCTTATGTCTCGGTAATATTGGCTTCGTCTCATGAAATTTGGTCGTTGAGTTTGCAGTGATAAAACCTTGTCGCCCCACCTGTACATATGAATCCTGGCAATAACAGGCCAAGTAAGCTCAAATAAACAATCCCTCCAATCTCTGTCTCTGTCCTTGAAGTAGTCGAGGGGCGCTCCTCTTCTTGCCTGTTAATGTCCACAGGTGTGCTCCCTTGAAGCTTCCATCTACGGACTCAAAGTAAGGCTAACCACATCTTTTCTGGTCGTCTTAACACATATCTGCTTGTTCTATTGAGCTGGACTTTATTCGTGGACATTGTGGGGGCAATGAGACTGTTCTGATGGAAGCTTGTATCTGCTCTGTTATCTATTATATTATCCCTTATCACCGTTTGGGGTGGGAGGAGTTTGAAATGGAAGGCGTTAAAGCAGGATCAACAAGTTCATGGATCCTGAACTAGTCTAATGTAAATCATGGGAGCCTGAGATATATATAATTTCTGCTGACCCGACAATCAGTTCTTTGTTTAGAAGAGGGCGTTCTGCTGTGGTGAGTTACAATTACAATTTGCTGTTTCTTCTCTTGTCCTTACCAGATAACTCTTAGGACATATCAGCCAAAGACTTTCTTACTGTCGCCAACCCAACCGCATCAACTCATTGCTCTACTCGACCGTCGCCTGGCGCCCTCTCCATGAATTAAAAACTGGACTAGACCCAACAATTGTATATTCCTGGCAAAGATCAAACAAACGAAACACCAAACTGTGTTGCGTGGTCTGATGCTATTTGATTTGCAATTGAAGAAGAAAGAAGGCGACATGGGTGAAGGCGATTCTCTGGATACTCCTATACTGCCCATCTGCTCGATGCCGAGGCAGGATGCTGCAGAGGCCCGTCCTTCTGACCCCACCCCTCTACCAGGGGCCACAATACACTTCCAGTGGGAGGAGGCTCCGGGGAAGCCTAGGCCCTGGCTAGCACGATCGCCTTGCCGCCCTCCTGTCGCCATGGAAGGAATGAAGAGATCCCTGGACCTGCCTCCAGGACTGCTGGGTGATGGACAAGGCACTACTGCTGCCGCCAGTAGCAGCATAACCGTTTCCTCCCCAGACACTGTCCTGGAGGGCCCCTACCCCCACCACAGGAAGAGGCTTATAGAGATGTGCTCGTTCAGCTGCATAGGCTCTAGGGAGAAGACAGATTTCGGGTCCTTGAGGTGGTACAGTCTCTGTTCCAAGGTCCCATTTCATGATCGGAAGAAGATCGAAACACACCTTGTCCGCAAGTGGTAAGATCCTGTCCTCTGATTCGCCCCGATTCTTCCTAGCGAAAATCACCATCTCCTGCAGGGATAGAGCAGCCGAGGATGAATGCGATAAACTGAATAGCGAGGGGATGCATGACATATCCTTCCACCGTGACATTCTTGAGGTGGTGCTCAAGGCTGCTGTATGGGATCGACTCAAACAAGGTCCCACAGCTCTCTTAATCTAAGTTGTAAGCTTCCCGAGAAAAATCCTGTCAATCATCCAAACAAAACGAGTTGGTTCAGTGTGCTCGGATCGCCAGTGAGCATTTTCCTCAACAGTACCTGAGACGCAACTCCACCTAGTCGCTGCCGCTAATACTGACAGGAAATCGTTGTAAAAGATTATGCTCCGAGTCGTTGGAACTGCCTTGGAAGTCCATGTCCAGGGTCTTAACCTTCTCGCTCAGCGCCAAGTCGATCTAGCCAAGTAGCTGTTCCTCTAGGAACATGTTGAGGTCCGTCTTGAGATGAAATCTGCCGATGGCAGGGCCATAACGCAGAGCCAGCACAGAGTCGACAAAGTTCTCAAACCTGGCGATAACCTTGTCGGAAAGATACCCAGACCGGGTGGTTGGGCAAACATGCAAGTCGCACTCGTTGAACGACAGGTCCCTAAGGCACTTCCAGATAAACGGGAATAAAAGGATCAATCTCACCCTGACAGCTTCGACGGTGGGAAGGAACGAAATGATGTATGGAATGATTTCATCCGGCAAGCTACTGACTGGACTGATCCTTTCACCAGCTTCTCCTTTGGCGGCTTTGCAGCGACCACCTGCCATAATCGCAACCCTGTGGAACGCAGAAAAAAGAAAAACCCCTGGAGCCTCTTGAGAAGTAATGACAACAAGACAATGGAATCACGTCCTATTTCATGAACGAAGATCACAACCCTCCGTAAGGGGAAAGGAGAAAATATATCTGATTATGATAAGAGATTCGTATATGGTCAGGCAAAAAGGATGACGTCGAATTGGGCTCTAATGGGCTTTTACGAATTAATAAAAAGGCCCAGGCCCGTGTTTGACGAATCGAGATTCGAGGCGGGGGGGGGGGGGGGACAATAGGAAATAGACGCCCCGCAATTTAGGCCATGCATCACGGGGGGGCCAAGGGACAACCGATTTTGTCCTTGTCTTAATTTATCTTACTCAATATTAGATATATAAAAGTAGTCAAACAAACATCATTCCTCTTCCTCCCTAGAGTAAATTCCTTTATCAAATTAAGTGTCCCCAAAATCCAGTCCTGTCCCCACCAAACCCCCCATCTTCTTTTTGTCCTAATCTTTTGCTTTAAATATAGTAATTATTATTAAAAATGTGAAGTTAGGATAAAAGGGGAAGGAACAGATTGGATAAGACATGACAGGTGCATGCATGACATGAAGAATTGTGGGACAAATCGATGGTCATAGGTAAAGGGAATGCAATGTAGCTTCCAGTCCCCCCAGTCCCAGTCCGACGTGCTTGGCAAACTTTTTTGGCTTTGGGAAGGACGGGATTGTTTCCAAATGTTGTCCTAAATCCCTTTTTTTTTCTCACTACCCCGGCAGAGAAAACACGGACTGGTCCTTCCATTTCCTGCGGGTCCCACGCCAATCCCACCTCCTATTAGGATTAATTAGGAAAGCCTCCCTCCCTCTTCCCCTTTGCCGCTGCGTCCTTCTTGTCGACCCACTTTATGAAGTGTCGCCCCCGGCTTCTCGTAAAGAACTAACCTTTCCCTCGTCGGGGTTCGTGGGTCTATCCCGAATTTCGTTGGTTTGGTTTCTTTATTTCCCAGAATGGGGAGAGTTAGAGCAAGTGATGGGTGATGATCCTTTCCCTCCGGAGACAAGGACAGCAGGTTGGGTTGGGGTTTCATTATTGCTTTCTCTGTCTCCTTCCTCAATGGGGGGACTGCTTCCTTTCTTTCCTTTTGACTCGGGAAAGTGGTGTCGTCTGTCCCTGCTTTTTCCGAGGAATTTGGGTTTCGGCATCCGCCTGCTTTTGCTTTAATGGATCTCTTGGGGTTGGATTGTAGTGATAGTTTTTGTTGGGGTAGTAGAAGTTACGCAGTCCGACGATTGCGTCCGAGGTTAAGTCGTTGTGCTTTTTGATCATCTTTTCTGGAAGGGGGTGGCTATTTTAGAAGTTTGACTACTGGTAAAGTTGAACTCTTGATTCTGGTAATTCATAACAGCAACGATGGTGATTCTCCCTTCCATTCATGGGAAAGTGACCGTACGTTCCCGGCTTGGACATTGAACCACCCAAAACTTATTGTTGGAGCAGGGGTTTGGTCCTGACGGGGACAATGACGGCTTCCTCCTTCCCCGTTTCCAGTGAGGCTTCCAATTACGATGAGGTATCGATGCAGCAGAGCATGCTGTTCTCAGACTGTCTCAAGGTAACATGAATGGTTGGCATTCCCTTTTCCCTGTTACGATTTTGTCCATGTGCTTAACATTTTCTGTTGAATGAAAATGGCGTGATCTTCATAGCAGGAGCGCTTGCTCTCTTGGTTCGGTGCCTCTCTAATTATCTAGTTGTTCCAGGATCTGAAAAATTTGAGGACGCAGTTGTATTCAGCGGCCGAGTACTTTGAACTATCATATTCGAATGATGACCAGAAACAAATGTGAGTTGGTTTATGTTGCTGTGCTTGGAAAAGCCAACCTGATAAATTTCTCAATATTTTCTTATTTTCTCAACTTTTGTCCTTCCTTCAGAGTTGTGGAGACATTACAAGATTACGCCGTGAAGGCACTCGTCAATACTGTAGATCATCTAGGGTCCATTACATACAAGGTGAATGATCTCCTAGATGCAAAGGTGGATGAAGTTTCCGGGACAGAACTTCGAATATCTTGCATTGAACAGGTGAGTAACTGGGTGTTGTCTCTTCCATTTGTTTAAGGGGGATTTGGAAACTGCGGTAAATGTCTGATTGTCAGTGTGGATGTATTATGGCGTGTTAGGTTACTCTTAGCATAGACTGATTTTTTTTCGAGTAAAAGTGCAATGGAGAAATCATTTCCAAGTTAGGACCCCTTTTGAATGGTCATCTAGTGTGTTATAGGAGAAGAAATTCTGTGGTGCATCTATGCTAAAAGTTGTGTCCTACGGTACTATTGTGAATAAGGTTTGTGTCACTGAGAACTAAGGGAAACCACGGAATCAACAGATTTTCTACTGTTATTGACAACCAAACTGATTTCCCATTCTAGAGGCTTCGGACGTGCCAAGAGTACATGGATCGCGAGGGTCTCTCGCAGCAGTCTCTCATTATTAATACGCCCAAGTTCCATAAGCGATATATCTTGCCAGGCAAATCATTGCTTACTCTTATGACCATTATGTTTCTCAGTTTGTTTCCGTCAACCATCAGTAAATTGCTCCAGATGATAGAATGCGTTGTTCTTACCTGCTGCATGATACACTTTCAGCTGGAGAGACAACGAATGGTCCTGATGGAGCCAAGCTGAAGTATGGTTGCAGCCTAGACGATGAAGATGATTGGCGGCAATTCAAAAATGGTATTTCCCTTGGAGCTCTTTTCATTACATATCTTTGCAGGATTTCATTGGCCTCTGTTTCAACTTCATAATATGTTCCTTTTCCTCCGCCAACCCCCGAAAGCTATTCGAGCCACAATCAGAGATACTCCTCCTGCAAGGTAAATACCAGTTTTGTTATGTTGTGGCAGGGTCCATTCCTTGTGTGCTTCTACTGTGCCTAGCAAACTAAGTGAATCGATTTGTATGCAGTAATAATGTCCAGCGAAATAGAGGGCGTTCACCATCACCATCCCCGCGGCCACCCCCACAGCGTTCAGGAACCTTCCATTTTACGTCTAGAACTACTAAAAAGGAGCTCGGTAAACTATCATTTTGCTCCCCACTTACGTGTTCCTATTTGAGAATATATTGATAACGGTATGAATCGTATGATTAATGCCTTGCTCGAACAGATAAACGGACAGAGTCGCCAAACAGATTCCCATTAGTACGCTCTGGATCTCTCGCCAGCCGGCCGGTGACTCCCAAAGGGAGTAGGCCAACCACCCCCAATCCAATTTGGCCCAGCACCCCTAGTTTTGCTGGCCCAGGACGCCAGGTAAGTGTTTCGTGCTATCGTGAAACAGCCGCTGTAATACATTTTAATGTGATTGGGAGTAAGCTTTTGCATTTGAATCGAAACAGTTTCCCTCGGAGCCACGTAAATCCGCTTCAATGCGATTGCATGCTGGAAGGAAGAACAGCCAGGAGGTGGAACAGCAGCACCCTCACCCGGGAAAGGGCAAGCATCTTCTGAAGGCCCTGCTTAGCCGCCGAAAGTCCAGGAAGGATGAGATGCTTTATACTTATCTAGATGAATACTGAGGCATGCGGAGGAGTAGCAATGTCTTCTTGGAGCTCATGGGTTTAAAAAGTCACTTTTGACACAACGATGGAGTGTTATTCTTACCATGTTGGGAAATGTAAATTTTTTTCGAAGCCAATGGGAAAACATTGTTGAGGAGGCGATACAAAGGATGGAAATTGATGTCATACAGACGGAACAGATCGTGATGGATCCTTGAATGGCGACAAAGTCTGAAAGGTAAGAGGAACAAAAGCATTAACACAAAAGTGTGTCACAACTCCATCCCTTCAAATTCTTCTACGGTTCGAGTGGCGAGCATGAGGACGTCCACGAAGGCACGAAGGAACCGGGCTTCCACCGCCTCAAAATGACTTCGGAGGACAAAGAATCCATCATCAACAAAGGCCGTTTATTTTTTGTTTGTTTCCTGGGAGGGCAAGGCAGTTATACAGAGAAACTCACGAGCTGAGTTTGCCATCCTCAGAAACAGACATTTGCCTCCTCACTTTATCCGGTTGCAACTGCCAGACACACGGAGAGGTTGTAATGAACAACTAGTAGCCAAACAAATGAAGAAGCAGAGAGGGTTAGAAAGAACCTCTTCATCAACTGCCAGCGTCGCATAAAAGAACAAAATCGAGTTAGACTTTTCTCAAACAAAATGGCTGAACAGATGGACATTTTTTAGGTCATGTGATTAAGATCTTGCATGGAAGATGAATACTAATGCACAACAGTTGTCCTCACTGACGCCGAAGCAGTGATTCATTCTTTTTACGTATTCAAATTTTGGAGATTCAGTAGGTGTTACTGTCGATCTTGTTCAACTTTCAGTTAGTGGAATTCATTGTCTTTTTTCTTTTTATAGCAACTTTCAACTTGCTGGGAATGTAGCCATGTGTATGTTTGGGAAGAATGGCTTATTGGAATGGGCAAAAACAGAGACCTCTCCATCTTCCCACTTCCAATAAGTTTACTTCTTGGCCGCCATATGATGGCAAGAAACATAGCCCCGCGGCTTGGTTTCGGTCACTGTTCAACTGTGAAGAAAGCACTTCCCGTTTTGTTTGCGAGAGTTCCTCGTTGTTAGATACAAGAATGTATTCTCTTCTTTTGCTTGAGTCAACGTCCCTGGAAGCCGGACTTACAGAGCTCACCCTGCGTCTTGAGAGCATGTTGCCTGGACTAAACAAAAACTGGCAGCTACACCGGCAACCCTGTGAGGGCAAACCACGTTTGAGAGAGCAATAGAAAAGGTGGCTAACTTAAATTGAAAGCCATGAGTCCGGAAATCGATTGTTTACCTGTCTAAAAGAAGCAACACCGAGTCTATTATGCTAGTGCTGGTCCGACTCTGGTTGGTCTTAAGCTTCTCGTAGCTTTCCTTGTGAATTCGAATACCAGCATGAATAAACCAAAGAAGTATAATAGCATGAGATGCATTCTCTCTAGCATGCCACTGACGATGTACGCCTTGTTTTCAGCACCAGTGTTCACCATCCACCCTGCCAACGAAGCATGGTGTGAACAAAAGAGTCTTTTGGCAGCTGAATTTCAATTCTACTCGACCGAAAACAGAAAAGCAAATTGTCCATCTCGGAGAAAACGACACACCCTCCTGTAACCCTCGTTTGATTGTTAGAAATTTCTATTGAGGCAAGTCGAGACAGTTATAAGAGAGGAGAATATTCACCTGATGTGCTCTTTGGCAAATTAGTCCAATCTCTGGGGATTATCTTCATTTCTGATGCCATGATCAAGTCAGTAAGAGCTTCATTTACCTGAAAGAAATAACAGAAGCTATGAGTTGCTCTGTCTTTGCCGTAATCTCATGACTCTTCGCGGCAGCACGCATGGTGATACGAGCAATTTTCCAAAAGTTCTCAAGAACATCTCATGTTTAAGTTCTTTGTGAGAAGAAACTACCTCTTCTGTCCTCTCTCGGCTGACTAGATGCCCTCCAGGAAGATCTACCATTCTAGAAAAGGGTTGCAGCCTCTCCGCAAGTCTCCTCGCGTGGCATATTTTAGCTATAATATCATGCCTGGAATGGATGAATGAATAACTATGGTAAATTAGCAGTTAATAAGCATGAACAGAAATGATACTGAAAATATTTAAATGCACAACTACCATTTCATCACACTTTGAAAACCGCCAGGAAATATTGATCAACTGAATTTTACCTTCCATGTATGACAGATAAGAGAAACCCCGCGGAGCGCATGGAGTTGATGTCTGCTGCAGTCACTTTATGATTCCAACATGCGTTGAGTTGGCCTTCCAAACCGTGGGGTGACTGCATTCCACTCGAGGATATCTCTTTGACATACTCCTGCAGCACCAGGGCTGAACAAGGTCAGAGTACTGAAGTAAGTGCGCTGCCTGAAATTGATGAAGGGGCAGTAGTTTTTGCATCCTAGGATTATATGGTCTCAATACCTGGTAAAGAATAGACCGTCGGGTGAGGGGACCTACTTTTTCTCGTAGATATTCCTGCAGATGAGAGACACAACGAAGTTAAGAAGCAGCAGTAGATGCAAAGTTAACATCAGGTAACATTTAGGTTGTCCATCTCATGTTGTGATTTACAGAAGACAAAATCCGCAGAGAAAATTTGGAGAGGCGAATCATGTACACATAGTAAACCTCAGAGAAGTGCGTGTCTAGATCAACGGCAGCCCTTTGTTCTGGTGTCCTTGCCCTCATAAACCTTAATGCGACTGATAATGTCTTGTGGTCAAGCTGTTGGAACAAAAAAATTGCCATTAGCTTGCTTCCCTGATTACCTCCAATCTAATTCTACGGCATGCAGCATTATTCGACTAACTCTAGGAAGCCATCCTATGATTCAGGTTGAGAAGCTTTGGTAACAGCCTACAACTTATTAATACAGATCCATGGTGGGTGGACATCGCAAGCAACTTCCCTGCTTGTGCAGTTGTAATGTACAATTCTACGCTTGGTGTAAGGAATGTTTTGACTACTGCTTCATCCTAGAAATTTAACAGAGGTGTAGAATTATCTACCCTTGGAATACACTGATAACCACCGCCGGTGACATTGAGCAATGCCAAGGATCGTATCCTATTTGGAACCAGAGCAGCCACTTTGCAAGCAATCATCCCACCTGCATTTGATGTTTTGAGCGCCCAACAACGTTATACGACTTGAACGACCTCACGGAAAGCCACAAGAACACGGGCAATCGTGTTTACAACTAGAAAAGCAGCTTCAACCCAAGGCCAGTAAGCGGTGGGCGAAAACTCACCCATGGAGTGGCCGAAAACATGGGCTTCCTTCCAGCCCAGATGATCCATGATAGCAATTGCATCCTTCGCCATTCTCTTGGTCCTGCAAATCCATCCAAACTAAGAATCATTACAAAGGAAACAATGGAAATAGAATGATCCGACGCTTATGGTTAATAGTAGAGGAGAAAGAGGTCCAAATGGCATGAGATGAGATGAAACTAACGAGTAGGAAGATTTCTTGGTGGGGACTGAGCTCCGTCCGACCCCTCGGTTGTCGAATGCACAGACCTCGACGCCTGTCCCTCCGACCTTGTCCCCGTCACCGATCGTGAAGGTGCCGTCATTCGGCAGGTCGGTCCCTGTCAAGCCCTTCACCTGCGGCAACCACGACACATGTGTCCCCGCCAATCCTGAGGCACAACATTTTGCCATTCCACCGGTCAAAAAAAAATTTAAAACAAAAAACTGAGAATCCGTTCCAACCACGGCGATCAAAACGTCAGAACAATATTTTCGGGTTAGTTTAATTGATATGGGATAAGGAAGGGGGGGGGGGGGTAAGAATTGTTTAGGATAGCATACCAATGATGAGGAGGACCTTGATGGGTCCGCGGCCATAGGTGCGATAGAAGAGGCTGACCCCGTTGTCCCCAGCCTTGCAGTGCGGCATGGTTTAGGAAAGGCTATAACTCCCCCTGGAAAGACCGGATTCGCGGGGCATAAAACGATGTAGCTTCGAGGAGGTGGTGAGTCAAGAAGTAGTTGAGGCTGAGGAAGAGAACAGCAGAAGCGGGAGAGTAATAACAAGAAAGAAAGCAGAGGAAAGGAGACGGAACGTGGTGGGATATATATATATATATATATATATAGATATAAAGATTCGAGCATGAGATAATAAATGTTCTTGTAAATGATCCAATCCAATGTGAAGTCCCCGGAAGATCTTGACTTTTGTGCCCACGTTGAAACTGAAGTTTCACAGACACACACATAAACATTCCCTTAAAAGGGAAAACTGCAGTGCAGTCAAGCTCATTATGCCTTGGGATTGGCTACCAATTCCAGTCAACGAACATGAGCAAACGCGTGAATATAAGAACTTGTAGTAGACCAGCAGCCCATGTAAAGGGGAATAGTCAAAAAGGGTGAGGCCCGCTTTGGAATCAGTCAACCCCCCTCCCAAAAAAAAAAAAAATTCCCAATTTGTTTGAATTATTCATTCTTACTATAACTAAATCAATGTGAGCGCTGTTACCATTCAAACCTCAAGTAGATGTCGTCACGTGAAGCTTAAGTCCAAGCCAGCCGACCGGACTTCTCCGGTGGCAGTTGATTATTCCGACTGCGATTCCGACCAACTTCGTTTTACTTTTCCACCATCCAACCCACCCACCCAACTCCGGGTAAATTTAGACGTTCAGGAGTATCCATGCAATTGCACAGGAAGTGATAACTGCAGCAACTCACGATAAGGAGGCAAGATTGACACGACAAAGGGACGACTAAAGATTCAAACGAGAATGGACCATGTACGTATAGGGAAACTGGGCAAAAGATTAAATCGCAGTGGATCCACTCCCTAGCTGGTGAGCAAGTTACAGAACAAACCTTTCTACCTTCTACAGCCGAACGCTATTCCAGTTGTTCTATAACTGGCAAACTAGCTCATAAAATGGCCAGCCGTTCACCGCCAGATAAAGTCGCTATAGCTGTCTGATAATTAAGGCCCATCCTCTTGTGCTGTAAAAAGGGCAGGTCGTGTGGCAAGAAGAAAGTTAGTTATTAGGGTTTAGCATTGGTGTGTATTCAAACTGGAGACTTACTGCTTAAAATGAAGCCTTGAAGTAAACTTTGGGCTCTTTCAGCCTGCTCTGGAGTGCCTGATATTTGTATAATCTTCTGCGTAGTGTCTGGCGCATCCTCTAGCAGTGTTAGACGTGCACCTGAGAGCTGTTCCTCAGAAGTATTCGGACTATCAAGTCAAATTTTCTGGTTTCTCGGCAGGTTAGTTTCAGGAAAAAGAGCTACAATGCTAGTCTCACCTCACTTATTTGGGAGAGTTTGCTCTTGGATTTCGCTAAGAGCTTTGGGACAGCATAATCTGGTAACACAACCTCGAGGGTACTCCAAGTAACAAGCGGCATAGGAATTCTGCAACATAAGCATGTACTGATGCGGAAATACACACTCTAGTGCTCGCAAGGACAAATTATACTCCAAACTTACTCTGATACGACAAATACCTGCTCAAACTGTAAGGATTTTCGTGCAGCTCACTTTCACATTTTTTAATGGTTTCATTTGGGCAACTTCCATTGTCCTTCACAAAAACAATTTTAAACTTAACACAGCTATATTTGGGATTATACGAGATTCACTGGCAGGGCCGAGGCACCGAGTTTGGATAAGACAAGGAAAGCAATCAAATAAATATATTTAACCTTTGATGTCCTTGATAAGGCAACTGCTTGCCCAACCAGGTTGTTAGTTACCAAGGAATTTGCAGGCAAATGACCTTCGGGAAGAGGAGTTCTATTATTAGCATAAAAAGCCTCGGCTCCAGGAGCACCAATTCTACTGTGAGCAGATACAGGAGGCGATGAATCTTTTCCTGATAATTCTCGGTATAGATGGTTCTTAAGTCTCGAAGTAACTCTCACAAGAGCTTCTCTAGCTGATGTTATCTCTCCCTTAATCTGCAGATGGTAGGACAGAGTCAATACAGATACGCCCAATCAGACAGACAACCTTCAAAGAAAGTTGCTTCACGAATACCTGACAATGGGAGTACAAATGCCAAGATTTATCAAACTGACGGACACCCATAGAATGTGTATTTATGCAGGATGCACCATCAATGGACTTTCTACGCCTACCATGTCCTATCTCGGTATTACCAGAAGTAGGTTCCAAGACAAACCTGCACGAGCTCATCATTGGAGAATACACAGCTGGGAAGCGCTTCCTTCGAAATAATCTCCACATTGGCACCGGTCGCTTTTCGTATGTCGGACAGGGGGCTGTCTTTTCCCTCTAAACATGCAACATCACAAGACGAGATGACCAGCCTTGTCGTTATGATGTTGCCTTTATCAGGAAAAAGGTCCGCTATTTGTGTTTGGATATGTAACAAAGCTTCCTGAGCTGGAAATAGCTCATCATCGGGGCCCTAAACACATTAAAAAAAAACAACAGCTGATTATAACCATGTTATGAAGTACCAGAAGATAGAAACACAGAATACTCACAAGGGAGTAGAAATCGCAGAATGGAAATTCCATGGATACCTCAACGGATGAAACCATTACAATATGTTCGTCTGAACCATCCACAGGGCTACACACCTTAACATCCACACCCACCTCATTCTGAAGTAATTTCATAATCCCAGATGACTCCCCAGCGATCTTATCCACCTTCCCAGTTGGACAAATTATCCGAAAAACAATTTCTTCTCCATCCAATGGCTGCAACTTATCCCCCATAGCACCACCAGGTTCTCCCAAGAAACCGGCTGAAGGAGTTGTGTAATCATCATTTCTCCCATGGGGTACACTATGCCTTGAACCAGACAGCATGCCATCATTAGAAGATGGGTGCGGTAAAAATTTGTCAATAGGAGAGAAGACCCTTTCCGGCAAATGCATTCTAACGCGAAAATGGCCACGATCGCAATGTTGACTCTCCCTCAAGCGGGACGAAATAATTGTTAAAGCACTCTTCATGGCAGGAACATCGCCAATCACCTGAATGGAGGCAAAGCAATGGTTTTTATGACACAACCAAGGGATGCTACAGAGGAAATGGGAGGGAGACTGAATATCATTGATCAGATTTCAAATTATCCAAAGGGAGACTAACTTCACACTCCACACAGAAAAACCGCAACCCACATGAAGTAACAGGCAGAAACTCCAAACACTGAATCGCCAGCAGTAATTATCAGTGAGATTCCAATTGATGGATTTCAAAAAAAAAAAGTAGAAAGCCATATAGAAATTAGCAGCATGCCGGGAATTAAGTTAATGTGGCCCTCAGTTGACTGAACAGTGAACTCCATGCTTAACGGCTAAAGCAGACGATTGTAACAATCTGTCAACGGACCTGAACAAGCTCTTCGAACGTAGAGATACAGCGAGGCAACGTATGGTCCCTTGGCATGACCCTGATCTGCGTCTTCGTCTCGTTCCTCATCTGCTCGACAATCTTGCCACCCTTGCCTAACAAGCTCCCAACATGAATCTTCATAACCACCAGGCGCGTAACCACCCTCCCGTCCTCGACGTAGCCCCCGCCGAAGTTATCGCTCTCTAGAATCCGCTCGTGTGTCATCAACAAGGCCTCCTGCGCGGGGGAGAAGGACGGCATCCCTCCGTCAGGGTCCCTCCGCCGAGAATCGGTTATCTCGATAATCCGCTCGGTGTCCCCGGGGATGAGCTCGTGGACGTTAATCCAGGCCCCGGTATGCTGCCTAATCGACTTAACGATGCTGCCAGACTTGCCGATAATGCTCCCAATCTTGGAGTCATGGCAAAGGATGCGGTACCTGGTGGTGAAGTTCGACGACTGTTCCTGCTGCTGACCATGGTTCCTGCGGTGGTGGTGGCGAAACCCCGGGGGTTCGCCGGTGTAGCGGGGCTTGGCATTACGGATGGATAGTGTGGCGGCGGAGTCGTTGAAGTAAGTCCTTTTAGATCTCGTCCTTTCCATGTCATCCAAACACAAAAAAAGGGAAAAGGGCAAAATCCCAGAATTTCCGGCCAAATATTAGGGTTCAAAATCCGTGGGAAATCGAATCGGCGTCGGGAATGACGCAGAGGTTGGGAAATCGCATTTACGTTCGCTGGGGAATCGAAGCGTTCTAATAATGCAAATCCCAATTACACTTGTGGTAAGAAGGGGACGTGGCGTTTCCTAGGGTCGGTTTGGGAAGGGAAGAAAAGAAAAGAAAAGAAAAGATTCGGGGATTTGGGACACGTGGACGACTGAAATCGATTGACAGAATGATCCACGAGATCTCAGCCGTCCGAGTATTCTCAAATTCCCAAATTTTTTCTTTTCTTTTCTTTTTTTTTCTACCCTTCCCAAACAGAGTCCCGCCGGGGTTTTTCGACCGGCGAGACTTGACTTAGATTTCACCTAATTGAAACGACCGTTCCTTTGTTGCTGTTTGTTTGATGCTTTTGTCCGTCTGAGGAATTGTCTCGCGCCGCGGAAAGCTGGTCATTTGCATGCTCGATTTTGGTTGTGCTGGCGTTCGGTATGAATACATTACAGCAGGGTCAGAAGTTCTCCTCCGGCCGAGTGCGCCAAACTGCGCCTGAGAGAGAGAATCATGATATGAACTTGACTTTCTAGTGTTACAGCCTTCGTTTGGTAGTCTAATGGTGAACGTACTAGTGATAGAGAAAAACATTTATCGCTTTTAGCTTGATGAGCCGGTTGGCCTAGGACCGTATGCAAGAACTCAACAGGGGACCGTTCCCTCAGCAGCGTCGCATATTCACCGCAGTTTTATTGTTTAAGGAGTGTTCTTGCAGCCAGGTTTCTTCCTAGGATCGTGCTTGGGGTTGGGACAAACGTCGTCATAGTCTTGGGTAACAACGCCAGCCGTCAAGATCTTCCTCGAGTAAATGGTTCTTCCATCACCGCCCTGCAACAGAAATTCGCTGCGTAGTTGTCAGTCATTCGTCAAACCAGGTATTTGGATGGAATACGAGCACCCCTACCTCCTTTCGGAGCTCCAAAACAGGATTCAGATCATCCAGACCACGCGATGATCCTGTACAGTAAAATAAACATCGCGACAACATTCATGGGAAAACGATCCAAACTCGCAGACCTTACCGCTCATCACGAGCAACGTCAAGAGAGCTAGAACTTGGGCATAGTCCTTGACCGAGCGTGCCATTGTTCGTTTCTTCCTGCTGTCGGCTGTGATAAAGCTTGCGCCAGATTTATACACAACAAGGCACTCGAAATGGACAGCAGAACTTTTGATAAAACAGTGACATTCATGGTGCGGTTCCCCCGAGCCGCAACAACGAAGGTGTGATGATGGAATGCATTAGCCATAAAAATCCTCAAAGTCAAACTGCACTTGGCATTTGCCTTTTGATACGTGGGTAACAACCAAAATAGTGCACCACCACACCACCCTTCTGCATGGTTCAAACTCAGAAAACCTTCATCCGAGGCCTTTGTTGGGTCCTAGTGGCGACCCTCAATTATATATCCCATTTCTTGCAACAGGACTACAACTTCCCACTTTCCCCACCACCACGTTCCCCTCTTACAACTATTCTTAAATTCGTTCAGATTCAGAATATTACCATGAACTGCTTACGCCATTGGCGCCATTCACACCCCTTGCATCGTCTATAACATTGTGGTGGCATACACCACATGTCGTGTGTTGACTGTTACACAAGTGGAGATGTTCTATTCAAATCCCAACTCACAACCCTGGCACAGGGGAAGAGGCCTAGAAATAACTCATCCACCCACCACTGCGTTTAAACCAGAAGAAGAGGGATCTGGAAACTTATGTACAGTAAACAGCAAATTCATCGACCGTGAAGACCAACGTTAATGGGATCAGTTATCCCGCTTCATGACGGCTTGAAACCAGGGCCAGTTTGACTCGCACAAATCGGCAGGAGAACTGCCTTCGTTGTCCTTGATGTTGAGATCTGCGTGGTGCTTCACTAGGATCTCGGCAATACTTTCCCGTTCACACATGACAGCGTAGTGCAGAGGCGTTTGGCCTTCATCATCCTGTTGAAGAGAGCGACCCTGTGATCACATTGTATACATAGTCCTACAAATAACATGACTGTCTGCACTTGCCGATAAGTAGTGGGATGAATTTCGTAAGCATTACTATGCTATATGCAGCAGGTCAGGGAAAAGAACCGTGTACCTTGGCATTCAAGTCGGAATTTTGGCTTATGAGTAACTCTACAGCCTTTTGATGACCACGATCAACAGCCCAATGCAGCGGAGTCCTACCCTCGCTATCTGCAACCAGCTACATAAATCTCACTTTGGGAAAGAAGGTCCAGAAAGCATGGCCTTTTCAGTTTTCCTATTTCCAGGATAAAAACAAGGAGTTGTCCCAGACCCACTCACTATTCGCAACCATGTATTTTCAAGTGTTTATGTACAACCGCTCAATTCCCATACAAGAAGGACACACTAAATTTCTTACATATGTCCTATATAACCATCCTATCTTCAAATCATTTTACCTAGTTCCGCAGAGTGTATCTTTAATAGCTTTAAGAAATGCAGATGTCCACTCAATATTCAGGCACATCTGCATGCTTAACAATCTGTTCCACTCATGAAAGCAGAGACACTTTTGAAAAAAATAAAAGAAAACAATCCATATGTTTAGTGGAAGAATCAAACAATACCTACTGGTCGAAAAACAATCACTTTAACCATTTGGTCAGCAACATAAAAGAACCTCTAATCTATGTACCTCAATCAGGATTAAAGACGTGAAGTACCTTTTACGTTAACTGAAGTTCCAGATTCAATACATTTAAGCAAGTTTTCCATCTCCCCTTCCCGAGCAAAAGCATGTATCTCGTCCATTTTTCTGCCGAAACACCATAAAATTATTAGTACTATAAAGATACAACCAATAAAGAATGTTACATATTTATAGCCGCTCCACTGAAAATCATATCTCAACAAACAAGTGACGGAGATATCTTTAGACCGATAATGTCACATGCAAATTAACCACACTTCTTTGTAAAGTTAATAAGAAAAGTACCCTTCGAAGCATAAGCAAAGAAAAGATTGACAGCCATTCACGTGTGCATGCATGAGAAATGTCTAAATGAATGACCACTTTGGAGCAAGGAGCATGAACAATTGGCAGTTGGAACCAAAGGAAGCTTACAAGTCACTACCCGATTCCTCATGAACAAATGAGCTAAAGACTGGTCCCATAGGTCCTTTCGTCTCTGTGTTGGATGCATCACCTCCAGCGCTACTACTCTTCTAATAAATGAAATAAACATTAGTATTCAATAGCAAGATTAATACCCGGAATAGCTGCATCTCCCACACAATGTATGCAGAACACACAATCTGGCAAAAAAGGGTTCGGGTCTCACCAAGCTGGAACCATCTAGCCAAGTAGGGTATAACCCTGTCACAATGTCAATGTACTGCTGCATTGCATCCTCAGGGGGCATAGCTCCTAACTTGTGCCATGCTTGCCTGTCACCGAGTAATTCTTTTTTCATCAATTCCTGCCTTCTATTGTTACAGCAACCTTAATCCCAAACACAAGATTCACGGTTGAATCCAATTAGTCCACTATACTTGTCCAAATTCTGATAATAAATAGCCCGATCTAATCTCCTTCATACAACATATCTCCGAGGAGTCAACAACAACATAGCTCTGTCTAGATCTAGTTCAACAAAACAACACGACTATTTCTGAACACATTACCGAACAGGCCAGATGTCTTACCACTTTGCCCTCGCGGACATCTTCAAAGCAGAAGGCTGTGCCCCGGTACAAGGCCCTTCTGTCGCGATCTTATACAATCCGTACAGCTTCAGCCGAATGTCATTCCCAACTTTCCTCGCCGATGTTGCTCTGTCTGCAGCGGCCGCAGCCACAAACGCGGTGGCGGCGCTAAACATCTCATCCAACTCGGTGCACTCCACTCCCTCCCAATCGCTGTCGCTCCCCAACCCGTCATTCCCGCCATCATCATCCTCGTTATCCCTCACGCTTCCGTGTTCCGCGAGGATTGAGTCCTTATCCGTCGGGTCCGGCACCACATCGGCTACCCTCGGGGCGTCACGGCCGCGAGTTATGCTGTGGTTATCCTCCTTGAATGAAAACAGGATGGCGATGAGCTTCGCCAACAGGTAAGAGAAGATCAAACCTAAAACTACCGACTGGAGAAGCTGCTGCCATTCCGCATTATCCATCGCGCAACGTCACAAGGACTTCCGATCACAAGAAACTACTCGCTCGGGGACCAAAAAACAGCCTCGATTGGCGGAATCCGAGGAAGTGATTGGGGATTTCAGGGGTCGAGAATTTACAACGCGCGGGTAAACGATGACGACGAAGAAGACGAGAGCAGGAAGATGGAACGAGGAGGCGGTGGCCGGTGCCACTAATTCAATTTTTTTTTTTTTTTTCGTTCTTTCGTTGTTTCCCGTCGAGTTTTTATTTCAGGTCGCCTTCGTCGGTGACAGGTGACGGGGCGACCCACCTGGCGGTTATCGAGTGCGGTACGGACCACGGTGGTCCCTCGCTCTGGTTTTCCTTGATGGGCTCCTTTTGGTGGAATTAAGGCCGGGCCCAATACCAAAAAAGCCCAGTAATTTTTGTTTACGGGAGGGGAAGGGTGGGGGAACGGGTGTGAGAATGGCAGTTGGGGTTTCTTCTCCATCTTTCAATTGCCTGTAGTTTTCTTCAGGTATTCATTGGTTTGAAAGCGACATTCAACTATAAACCCTCCAGAAAAAGGCTCCCTTTTTCACCTTACAAGTCCCCCCCATGTCGCGGCCAAACGAGATGACGGTTCCCCGCTGACAATTTGATGGGAGTTTTCGAGACAAATTGTACTCATTTAAGGGGCGAGACGACGACTACGATGTTGTTGTTGCATATGATGAAAGTTTTTAAGTTCTCTGCCAATTATACAGATAAACCGAATGATATAGGGAACCAGAGTTCAAGATAAACTTATCTGACGTACGGGAGGATCTGAGTGGGGTTACCAATATCCTGGAACCGTCTTAGTCAAATCTCCATGACCTCCATCAATAACATTCCTTGATCAAATGAGCATCTCAAAACATAATTCCAACGGGGAACGACGCCTCTCTGTTCAGCCGAAGGAATGTTTGGAATACTCATTTGAGCAAGAAACGTTACTAGGGAGGCCGGTAACATCCTCCTCGAATCAACTGCTCCCTTCTCCTTCTTCAACCTCCATCTGTCGACCTTTCTCGCTTATAACGAGGGGTGGCATATGGCTCAGCCGGCCCATGCTATACACTAGGGTAAAGAAGATGTTACGAAAAGGCCTCTGTTCTCGGTGGAGGACTGGGGGATAACACACAGCATTCCCGTTGGGTGAGGGGCATTTTGGGGAGACAAAGAAGAAAAGGAAAGAACAAGCCGTGGTTATTGGAGGAGAATCATGGACAAGTGCTTTTATTTTCTACTCTTGGATATGGCCCATCAGCCAAGTTGAGATCCCAAAAAGAGTAAATAATTCTTCCCACTTTGAGAGGGGGGTGCTGCTGCCTTGTAGCTTTGCGTTGTCCTGGACTCTCATTTGACTGGCAGTTTTGATGACGGATGCCAACAATCATGTGTAATTTGGAATAAGAACAATCCAGAGACGGCCGTTATAGGGAGCCAAACATCGTCCTCGTCGTCGTCGTGAACGACCAAAAGTAGCTGTCCAGGGAGGAGGAAGAGGGGGTGTTTGTTGAGAATAAGCGTGATCATGGGGGTAGTTTTGTTCATCGAAGGAGAATAGTAGTTGTTGGAATGGCAGCTATCTTGTCCAAATCTACTCCCATCTGTCATCTCGCTCTTCCCACCTCGATGAACAGCCGTATAGGAAAAATTAAAACAGCCAATTAAATAAGATGTCCATCTTGAGTATCTGTCAAATTTGAAAGATCTGAGGGCTTGATGCTTCTGAAAACCTCTTTAGTTAGCTTTTCGAATTTCAGCTTTTGTCCGACCAATGCTGTTTTCGTTGTAAGGACCTCAGCATCTGACGAGCTTTGGATAGAGGTTTGAGACAAAAGAAGAAGAATAGGAAGCTGTAAACTAGCTTGCCCATTCATTCAGACGATGTCCACATTTATACATGTCTGCATGTCTGGTTAGCCCTTCACCTAAAAGCTAGCAGAGTCCCAACTATATGCCTTTTCTATCTGGTGTGGGACTATCCCGGGTTAGCCCTTCACCTAAAAGCTAGCAATTAAATAAAGGGTCCTAACTATATTTAAGGCGTTGGCCCAAGCCTTTTCTATCCGGTGTGGGACTATCCCAACAGCATCCGGATATATGAACGAACTTGATCACGTCTACGTTACTCGGATTCTGTACTTATAGTTTCCATTTAGTAATGACGAGAAAGAGCCGAAGCATGCCACTTCTTAGTAGTCAATGCTGGTCTAATTGGCAACCAGAAACATTTCATGGACAATGTTCGCCTTATCCCAAAATATGATGTCTTCGCAAACCCAACGAAGCGCAACAAAGTTTCTATGGACATTACTAACTTGTGTTTGGTCCTAACCATAAGTTCAACTCATTTTTTTCAGACCACAGTAGAAAATCCATGTATTTGACAACTAAATCTCACATAACCATTTACAATAGATTCTTCTTTGCAACAAGCCAAATACATTTTCTCCCGCCTCAGGAGCCACATTACAGGCCATTGTCTCGCCCATGGAGACCAAGATGCTCTGCGGATCTTACAGGATTACAAAAATCTCAAGCACGAGAGTGGAAAGTTGTTACTATTACCGACACCCCAGAGTGGCTCTTCCATCTACAGTAATCGTTGTATTGGTGCAAAGCTTCTGAAGATCAATATAGCCAATGATCGTGTCGTCAAAAACTGCATCCTGCAACTGAGCATCATTAAAGGTAGATCCCGATAGCACCGTGTTCTTGAACAAAGCACCTTGCAGATTTGCCTTCCCAAAATTTACCCTATCTAGGACTGCATTGGAGAAGTCCACACCTGAACAGAAGCAAATGTTTGAAACCCAATTGAATTGCACGTCATCAGCAGCATACATGGTGATGGCGATTCAACGAAAGTCACATGCTATGCAACTCAGACAAAGAAATAGGTTACCCTTAAAGCTAGCTCCGACGGCATAAGCTTTAGACATTACAACCTCAGACATGTCCGCACCGTCAAACTTTGCATCGGACATCAGTGCAGCTGCAAGTGACTTTCCTTTGAGGTTAGATTTCTCATTCGTGTAGTCGCAGAAACGGAGATCGATGGGCTTATCATAAACGCCATTAGCCTGTCCTATTGTGTTTCCAACAAACGCTCGTTCACAGCGATTGGGCTCCGTCGATAGTGGAGGTAGCCTAATCTGAAGAGAAAGGACACGAATGCATTGAACAGAACGAGCAGATGCTTTTCTACATGCAATAATATGCCAACTAGATAGGCAGCAGTAGCAAGTGGAAACCACCGGGTCACACATTCAATCCAATCAACCAACATTTCCAGATGAAACCAATCTCTCGCATTAAGCCTGGAAACCTAACCTGGCCGGCTGCAATCACGGGGGATGCCGTGGCCACAGCCCAAGCAGCCAGGACACCAAGAGTCACACTCTTCAAACCCCTGGCAGAACCGGCATCATCCTCGCCTAGGCTATCTCCTTTACCAGCTGACGTTCAATCAGAATCGTAAAAAACCATAACAACGGCATTCTCAAGCAGCAGCCGTACACACCAAATCCTCAGTGCCTAAACCGAATCCGTAAATATAGGCGACAGGATCGGGCAGAGAGACTCACCGGAACATCTCACCGGGAACGCGGAGGGCAGTGCGTGAGATGACCGGCGGAGGATGGGCGCAGAGCGACGGAGGGGTAGACAGTTGTGGGAGGCGGGAACTAAGGGAGTCGCCATCGCCTATCCTTTTTATCTCCTGTGTGGTAGATTTCTGCCATCCTTCTCTGGCTTTATCCGCTTCGGTGGCTGAAAATGGAAGCGCGTCCCCCTCCACGTAGGATGGGGGGCTTCCTGCTCTTATGGGCTGGACCTCCCTTATGCAGTACTCTAGGCCCATGTTTCGTTACACGACCCAAGTTGTGGCCCATCTTTTGAGGAGGAGGAAATATCCCATGATTTTTTTTAGGCGAAATATAAGTAGATGGCCTCGTTTTTGGACCTGTTTTTGGCTTTACTTGGTTTATTATACGATTTTATTAACAACTTTTGTTTTAAACTCAAATAATGCACTGACATTCTTTCTATAATAGTAGTCAACCTCTCTTTCTCGTATTCCTTCTCCTCATTCTCCAACTTACCCGTTAGCAGTAACCCTAGGGCTGAAACATCATCCGGCCTTCGTTGACTTTCTATATTGTTGACAACATCGGTAATACCTCCCTCGTCGACGGCTTACAACCACTTGATACTACCTTCAAAATCTTAAAATATAAAACTCTATGACGGAGGCTCCAATATTATTATCCTTTTTTCAGTTTTGTTTTTATTTTTTTGTCAATAAATGACACTTCTATTAAAATTTTGCCTGCTTTCGCACGATAAAATTCAAGATTAATCAAAATTAAGTAAAAAAATGAAAAAATTTACCTAACAAAGGTCAAAAATAAAAATTACCCCAAAAGCCGATTCCATAAAATTAATATTTTCCATTTTTTTATGCTCCCGAATTCTCAAAACTTGGGCATTTGGGAATCTCATAATTAGATTAGGGGTGCCTTCCTTTATTCATATATCCCTCTCGGATGAACCACATGTTGTCGACGCCTCGGTGACGAGCATTAGCATCCCCGGAAAGCATTACACATTGAAAAAGGGAACATGTCCTCCGCTTTACTTTGTTACTCTCGAGAGAAAAAAAAAAAGAAAGAAAGAAAGAAAAAGAAAGCAACTGCTAACGCACTAAAAAGTCCAACACTCAGGGACAGCATAACGACAAAACACCGGTTCACGTTCTCACTGTAAAGATAGGTAGATAGAGAGGAGTGTGTGTGTGGGATGTGGACTTCGCTTTCGCCCGAACCTCATAAATAATGTGTATCGGTCAAAAAAGGAGGCCCATAAAATATTCCCCCTTAATTAGAACGGATTATAGGGGCCCATAATTCAACCTAACACATCATTATTATCTAACATATCACCCTAAAACATTACAAATCTCGAAAATTATGATTCGGGTTTTTTTGGAAACTCATCCTTAGGCTACAATTCGTATAAAAAATGTACCTAGAGGAAAAATCCATGATAAGGCTTTCTAATTCTCTTCTTCAAGAATCTATCATGCCTCAGGATTATAATCTTGAGAATGCATGAGTTTGGTGGCTTTTTTCCGAACAAAGCACCGGGATTTCGGCATGTCCCCCTCTCAAATCGATTGGACCGCCAACAGCGAGCAACTTTTCGAATTTTAATAATTTGACATCATGGACAAGGGAACCGATTAGGGAGGGATGGGAATCATGAATCTCAGGGCAAAGGAAAGAGTAGACGAAACTATCGGGAGTAGGAGGAGAGGGGCTCCATGGTCGAATCATGGGTGTGCCCTTCTTAAACAGCGTGGGAGGATCGATCATAAGGGTTTTCTTTTGTTTTTTTTTAGGTAATGATGATATTTGGTGATGTGTGTGGGGACCGATTCAATTGACAAATATATTCTCTAAAAATCTTTTTTTTTTGTTTAATTTAATTTCATGACTTACGGGAAGTTATTAAACCCCCACTAATGAAGGGATTGCGGAACGCATTATTGTGTTTTTTGGGGACGCCCTCGGCTCGACCTTTCTGTTCTGGCGATAGAAAAAGAAAAGAAAAGAACCTTAATCACGTCACGTGTTGATTTTCTGAAAATTGGGGGGGACGCAATGATTGATATTCATAAGAAGGGGAGAAGGATAAGTGTAAGAAGGAGGAAGAGGAGGAGATAAGAATGAATGAACGATGAAATGGAAATCCAATGACAAAAATTATTGCCGCAATACCAATCAACCGAAGACAAGATTTAGGGCAAAAGCACAACCAAGAGATTCCAGGAAAGAGAGGATGAGGCATACCGGTTGCCCGTGTCGGGCAACAACGAAAGTGACTTCCCCCCTCCCGACCATTGGCATCCATCATCACCTGTCGTTTCTCATGAAGCGGGGGTTGGTGATGGCGTGTGACCCCTGCACCCTCTTTTTTGTTCATGCCTAAAATCCCCGAAAGTCCGTCCCCCCCTCCCTAAACAGTCTCCAGCTCGCGGATGCCGAGGAGAATGTTTTCTCTCGGTGAGGGCCTACCCGGTGTATGTACGAGAGAAGGGAGGGAGGGACGTACTCCATTTCAATCCGAATCAAAATAGACAAGAAACAAACCTTTGTTTCAACTTTTGCTAGGAAATTTGGGTCTTGTTAGAGGGCCAAAAAAGATCACAAGGGGCTGATGTTGAAAACCCCATACTGTATGTAAAATACGAGAATAAGCTGAGAATGGGGAAGCATCTCCCAGGGACGACACCCGGCTAAATAAGGCAAGGCAAAACAAAACAAAACCCTTAGCCTATCTTCCTCCCCTCCCCTCACCTCACCCCAAACCCCAAGTTTATCTAAGGCCATTGTCAGTCATATCCATGGTGCTTCGTTAGAGAAAGAAATGGAAGGAAAAGAAAATAAAAATTAAAAAAGGCTGCTACACATCCATCATGAGCATCATGATGTCCCTCTGTGTGTGTAATTCCAAAGAGGAATCACCACCACCCCCATGTGGGAGAATAAAGTTGGGAATGGATGGGGTCATAGCACATTCTCTATCTCTCTCTCTGATACTGTTGCTTTGATCCATCGTATAATTTGAGATATCAAATCTTACTGAAAGAAATTCCTTTTTCCCATCTCCGAGAAAGAGGAGGAGGAGGGGGGAGGAAGCAGGAAGAAGAATCTCTAAAAGGGACTCTCTAATCTCATCTATCAAGATGGTCTCGCTGATAAGACCCGGCTTCCCTCTGACTTGGTAGAAAGTATTTTTTTTTTTTTGCACTGGCACATGTAAAAAGTCGATAAAGATAAAGAGAAAAGAAAAATGGTTGGAGATTCTGGACAGGCAGGGGATTTTCGATATATTATCATTCCGTGATTCCTTTTTTCATCTCAAATCTCTCTCTGTATCCCTCCCTACCATTTGTTCTCTCAAAGGAATATCTAAAGATTAAAGAATAGGGGCCAAAACTTGGGATCATGACGTGCATATAGTTCCGCGTATGCTGAGGACGATAGAGTTAAAAAAAACAAAAATCACAACATTATTTTTATATATTAATCCAAAACAACAATTGCATTCATGTGGGAGTACCCTACGAAGTAAATATCATAAAATGAGATATATCATTAATATTTACTTAGGAAAAGAGGTAAAACAAATTGTTTAGGGGGAAAAAACCAAGAAAATACAGGTGATGGTGAGACGAGAAGAAGAAGAAGAAGAAGATGGCTAGTAACTCTAATATATGACTTGGAAAAAGGGACAACAAGAAAGAAAGAAAGAAAAAACAACTCAAACCAAGTTATTACGGTCAATCGCCATTGAAGTTAGCGATGAACTCCAATGAGGCAACCTGCCACAAATCCCGTCTAATGCCAACCCAGCCCTCCTCTCGTTGTTCTATATCTCGAAGATATGTTGGATTTTGGGAGATATGTCATTCCGACTATTCGCCGCATATCATTTTCCTTTTTGCATAACGATATTCTCTCGGTGATTTACCAGGACCCTCCACCCAAAACACCATTCCAATACCCGCTAGGATCGCCCTGCGGCCTGTTATGATCGAACTGATGTTGGTGGTGGTGGTGATTGGCGCCACTGCTTGGCGATGGGCCAGGAACCTGCTTCAAATCCTCCACCGGGAAGAACAGCTTTGCACCTGTGGAACTGCTCTCTTGCAAGCCCTGAAGGCTTCCGTACCCGTTCTCGAAGCCATCAGAGTTTGGGAACCCGAGGCTTGGCCTGAATTCCACCAAAGGGAACCCCGCAGAGTAACTCGTGCTCGTCTCCAGGATTGGCAGGGGAGGCATGAAGGATCCCAGGCTGAGCCCCATGGAGGCAATCCCGCCGTTACCTTTGAGAAGGTCTATGGAGGGAGATTTAGGGTTTTCATCACGGTCATGATCTGACGGTGGGGGGAACGCCAGGTTGAGATCCTGGCCCTGGTGGATAATTCTAGGGTTCTGGCCCTGGTCTTGCAGATGATGCTCCACAGGGAGCTTTTTCTTCGATCCTGAAGAAGACGACGAAGACGACGAAGTGGACCCACCCTTGTTCTTTCGTGATCCCCCACCAACCGGGACGTTCCTAAGGGAGCCGCCCTCGGTCCAGTACCTCCGGCAGGTCTTGCAGAAGTACCTGGGCTGAGAGAGGCTGTAGTTATTGTAGTAACAGAACTTGGTGTTGCTGGAGTTGCACCTCGGGCAATTCAAGGCCCGGTCCTTGTGTGGCCGCATGGTCTTCCTCTCTTGTTGTTGCTGTTGATGCAGCAGTGCCTGCTGTCCGGAACTTTCCATGTGCGGCTTAATATCATCCGGAAACGATCCCTAATCGATCACCAGAACATACAAACATAAAAGTACTGGTAAGAAAAAGAGGCCAGAAAAGGGGAGAAGGGGATTTAAGGGGTTAGATTTAATCAAAGAGAAAGGTACATGGACAAGACGAGGGAAACATCAGTCCAAAAGGTGTTCCCTTGAGGAGAGGAAGGAGAAGGAGAAGAAGAAGAAGAAAGTTATCTTTGCTTTTGTTGGAGAAAGGTGAAAAAGTTAGAGGGAGAGGAAGAAGAGATGGTACCTGAGTCCACTGAGAAGCATCCATGGATAAAAGAGCCAAAGGGAAAAGGAGAAAACCACAAAGGGGGGGCAAAGGGTGATTGAAAAGCTAAGGGTGTTTCTCTTTCTTTTGGAAGAAGGAGATAAAGAGGAAGATGAAGAAGAAGAAGGTGGTGGAGAGGAGAGAAGGGTGTGTGTGTGAGAGAGAGAGAGAGAATGTCAGTGGTGTGTTTGAGAAGGAAAATAAGTGGAGGTAGGGGGGAAGCAAAAGACTTTCAAAGGGGGGATGCTGGTCTTAAAGGGCAAAAAAAAGGCATAGTAGAAAGCTTGCATGCTATCTGCTCCTTTTTTATCTCATGATGGTTCCATGCGTTTGCCTTTGGCCTGGCCCTCCCTCCCTTTGGCCGCTGGAGAAGTCGCTGGAACGTAGCCGTGTCTTTACCGGCATCGCGGACGGTTCATCCCCCAGATACCCTTAAGTTGTTAAAAGTGTCCGAAATTCGTGAATTTTTATAATCCATGAATCTGAACATCTTAAGAGGATAGATCAGAATGAAACCAAAGCCTCTTTTGCCCTCTAACTAAAACATAAAACATGGGATTTGAAGAGGGGGGGGGGGGGCGGATGCGGAGGAGGATAACATCTTTCTTAGTGGGAGGGTGGAGGGAAGATGTCGATCTTTGATTATTTATGCCTCGATGGGATCACCGCTGTTGTTGTCTTTTTTATGCTGTGTTCCACTAGAAAAGATCTTCGACTTTGTTAGTGGGATCGAGATTCCTTTCCCGACCTCGAATTGAACTAAAAACTGAACATCACTTGCCCTTTTTTTCGCTGTTCTCACTACACAAATTCCTTGCTAGCCGCCCCTCCTCTCCGTTGTGTTGCCGATTAATGATTAAATCAACCCCATTTCTCAGATTTGTGTCGCTTATATCTCTAACCAGTTTGGACGTCTATCTTTTGACTTTTGTGCAGTAAGCCTTACTCGCATGTTTCTTGCACTTGGGGCAAAACTGGCTCCCACACTACTCTGCTCCTTTTCCACCTCCCGCATGCAGTTGTTTGGTCATTGACAGGATCATTTCCCCTTGTCAAGATCATCGATATCCCATTCTTGGTCCAACTCAAAAGCCACCGCACGCACCCGACTAGACTCTCTGCAGTCGACCCAACCTGATGCCGAGGCATTATCATTACGACAAGTTTGCCGCGACCACGTTGTCATTGGCATATGGGAGATGCGGCACTGAGATCTCCCGCCTAATCGCCTGAAAGGAATTTGCCCAACTGGGTGGCAGCCAATGAAAGTCCAGCGAGTATGGGTTGCTCTCATTCTAGGCAAAAAGCTTTTGGAGATCCCGTGACTCGAGGGACCACGCTTTCTGGAACCCAGGGACCATGGGTTTCGAAATACCTGTTCTGGATGGTTTGGTTCTAATATCATGGAACTCGGTGATCAATCGTCGGATTTCTTCCAGAGGCACTGATACAAAGATACCGAAACATGCTTTAGGGTGACACGGAAGGATCCCAACCAAATGCAGGGACTTTTGGCTGGGGTCATTGTCCTGCCGCCATGGACTGAACATTATATTGAGTTGAAAAGGCAAATTACGCAGACAACTAATTTTTACCTTTTGAGATTGTTCCTGGTGTAGCCAGATATTTAAGATAAAAAGAACAATCGCCAATTAAAGGAGAGATCCTATCAAGCATATTTGTCAGGCTTCAAAGATCACATAGAAAGTCAACAGAGTAGCCACATTCCAAAAAAAAGATGGGTGAAAAGAATACAAGACCCCCACCAATCGAATCAGATCCCTATCCTTCCTTCTACTCTTGCTTCGTTAATCAAGCATCGAACATTCCGAACCTGATGGTTCCCACTACCCTGGTGGATTGCTGACAAACAACATTTTAAGATGCTCTGTTTCCGTTTCATTTTCGATAAGGCTGAGAATGAAGGAGAGAAAAACATGTACCCACCCACAATCAAATCGCCAATATGAGCTAAGCAGTGTGCAAGTCTTTACAAGCTAATAACGCCACACAACACAGAAACAGTAACTGCTTTTGTATCTTTAACACAATATTATCGAACGCGACACCAGCAGGCTTCATTCATAAATAAAGATGACAATGATATGGACAACTTGCGGAGTACCAGCAGAAAGATTCTGCGGTAATCTCAGACGTTTGTGACAGATATTCATAATCCTTCTTATAAACAGTTCCCACCAGAGGATGTGGAAAGAATAGAAGGCAAGAGACACCACGCAAAAGTTCCGAATGGGGTGAGAGATATTTACATTTTCGGGCATACGCAACATTCACCATCTGGAAGATTGATGAGGAATCATGTAGTAGAGGCGGCGCTCTACCAATTGTCGTCCTTGACAATCTTAGCTTTCTCAAGGATGAACTTCCCTTCCTTGTATTTCTGTGAAGCTTCATAAGCTCTCTCATACTTCCATCCCAATACCTCATTGCAATCAACACAAGAGATATCCGCAACGGTGTGAAGGCCAGTGAGAAGATTCCTATCCTCTTTCGGACCAACGGTGACATTCATAGCATGAGAAAACAGAAAAGCTCTTCCATTCCTTCCCTGGAATAAAAAACAGAACACCCGAATCAGTGCTGCCGATATTATTTAAGGACCAAGAAAGTCAAAGCAGGGAGAAGGCCGGAACAAGATCAAAATCACTGAAGGAATAACAACCCATTAGCACTTGCCAGCAAGCACACTGTACGAAGACAAACAACCAATTCATCAATATCCAATCAAGTATAGTTAAAGCAATCCATTCCCCTCATTAAAACAAAGTTGCCAGGCAGAAACTCGTTTCAACCACCGAGAATCCAAAAATCTTCGTCCCTCAACATCATCAAGGGCAAACAAGACGCGCCCACCTGGAAAGTCTTTGATATGATATCATCGTGAAAGGAAACGTGATTACGGCACCTATAGCAGCAATACAATCGAGGCCCCACAATTTCCGCCATCAAATCGACAATCCCAATGAGCTCCCTGACAGGACAAAATCACCGACAGAAATAACCCAATTCTCACCATCAACAACAAAGTGATTCTTTCGGAATATACCAGAACAAACACTAAATGTCTTACCCTGAAAAAGATCAAGAAACAATCCTCATCTGGCCTCCACCCAATGACCTCAGGAAATATTGATTTCACGCGTAATGCTTCCACAAAGTAGGAATCAAGAAATGGGCAAAAAAAAAACCTGATTTGATCCGGAAAGGGAGTGAACAGGGAAAAGTGCGAGATGGGTTTTAGAAGAAGAAAGAAAATATGGGGAAGGAAGAGGAAAGACGAGAACTTTGGTGGGGGGAGTGGTTGGTGGGATTGATCGGCGGAAGTGAGGTGAAGCGAAGATGCGTGTAGAAAGTGGTAAAAGAAGGAGAAGTTGGGGAAAAGCAAGTGTTCTTACTAATACGACAAGCTCTGTTTCTGGACAAAACCTTTGTCCGTCCTAAAGCAACTGTGAGGCCCAATAGGCCCAATATGAGACCAACCTATCATTTAGCCCAAGAACGGACGGAAGGCGAGAACTCCGTTCTCATTTTTGCGGGAGTTCAAAGAGACTCCTTCGCCGGAGAGATCGGCGAAGACGAAGAGTTCATCCATGGGGGAGGACAAGCACGGACTTCTATACGAGACTCGTCCTCACGCCTCCGGAGGTTACGCCCCCAATTATCCGCCGCAGCAGGTGCGATTCCCGCGAATCTGACTGTTTCTTTGCCGATGAGCTTCTTCTTGACAGTTCTGACTGTTCCTGTTTTCTTTTTATTTTTTCTTATTTGAGATTAGGCCAGTGAGGGTACCCCCGGAAGGTTGTTCCCACTAGTTTCAGGTACGGACCCCTTTCTTTGAGTCGATGATCGGTTCGCAACCCCTTCTGATTAGTTGTTCCGGTTGCCGTCATTCTTTGAGTTCGTTGGTTCTTGGAACAGGTTTCTTGATGTTTTTCATCACTTGTGCTCGTGTAGGTGTCAGCCGAATTAAAAGGATATGGGACGATTACAAGGAACCAAGAAAGTTGAAACGACTGGTATCACTGTTTATATCCCCGAGTGGCGAGCACATCGCCGTCGCCGCCGCAAATCGCATTATAATTCTACGGAAGAGCGACGATTTCCGTGAGCCTTGCGGCATATTTACATGTAAGATGTTTTTTCCTCTGGCTTCTCTTGCAAGTGACTGCTTGTGGATGTAATGGGTGCTCTTTTGGCATATTTCAACTATTTAATAGCATAGAACTGTGTGCACTGCATCGCATGTCAATCGAAGAAGTATGTGGATAAAAAGGAAGATCTGATGCAAGGTTGTTAATGGAGTTGGCTAAATCTTTTCGGCAATGATATTACCCTTGCATGGCTGCAAACAGTACATCATTGAAGCCTGATTGATTGTTTGCTTCCTTAGATTTTTGTTACACTTGCATTGATCTGAAATTGTTGCATCAGGTAGTAACTTATGTACCTTTAAGGCTGGAGCCTGGTCAGAATATCAAGATGTCATTGGAGTTGTTGATGACTCTAACACAGTGTATTTTATAAAATCCGATGGTAATGAGATGGATAGAATTGCCATGAAAGATCTGAAAATTGTACAGCCAGTAACCGGCCTAATCGCACCTGATGATAGCAATGCGCAGGGTTCAAGCTTGTAAGAACGTCTGGTTTTGTTTAATTCTTGATTTAAGTTTTGATTATCATTGAGGCTAACAAATAGTCTTTCCAGATGTGGCTTTACCATAGTCACGTCTGATGGTTCTCTCCAGCACGTCGAGATTTGCCATGATTCGGGGTCTGTGGCATCATCCATACAAATCTCTTATCTCCAGTTAAAAACAAAGAAACTCTCCCAATACAATGCTATCTGTCTTGATTACCATCCTAAACTCTGTTGGCTAGTTGTCATAGGTAATTCTGGCCGTGGTTCATCTGCGTCAAAGGGGAGCTCAGGTATGTCTTTAATCATTTTTTGGATTTATATTTTATTTCGCCTATCTCTTTGAGACTCAAACTCTGCAACAAAACTAGAACAAAAAAAATTCTTGGGGGGCCAATTATAACTTGACGTAAAGCAAGGGAATTGACACTTCTGATAATTGTAAGGCCTATTAGATTACTTCTGAAAATTTGTTGGGTCATGGCCTTTACTTGCCCTCATGTAGTGCCCCACTCCACTAGTACTCAAACTTCTGTTAGTACTAGTGCTATAGGCCCTGACGTAAGCTGAAAGCTTATTCGCATTCTCTTGTGAGATCAAGAAACTACATGATTGCTAGACTTTGCTTATTTTAGAAAGTTCCTTACGCAGGCTGCCCGTTTCTTTCTCTTTGGCACAAAAGGACCAGCTCTGATCTGGATATTTTATTTTCCATCGAATTTGATGGTGTCTTTTTCATATCCGGAGGTCACCAAGGTACGCAATCATATCCGAGGGTGTCCATATCTCAGCAAGGCGCATTTGTTGCTGCTCTGGATATGGCTGGTGACTTGTTTCTTTTTAGCTTGGATAGAGATAGTTTGGTGATCAAACCAGTCTTCTTCAGAACCGAAATTGCTGAATTCCTCCACCATGTGGTAGACTTTACTTGGTGGTCTAATCATGTTATTGCTGTCTCAAAAGCAAATGGCCTCATCGTTATGGTTGAGTTGCCCCATGGTAAAGTAGTTATGGAAAATGTTCTTGGATCTGTTATTCCTGCAATGGAAGAAGCAGGCGAGGGTAGAACATTCTTCATTGAGAGCACATCACTGAATCGGGTTCATGATCCTTTGTTGAATACTGAAAAACAAAGCCACGAGGTGAAGGAGCTGATTGGGTATGAGCTTAATCAATTGAAGGTTTCCGGTCTCCGCTGGACCTTGATGTCATTTTCTGAGAGGTCTGTCCATGAAATTCTTAACACTTTAATCTCTAATAAGGAGTATGAGGCTGCCTTAAGCTTTTCTATCCGTCATGGCTTGGATAAGGATGTTGTTCTGAAGTCACAATGGATGCACTCTGACAATAGGATGAAGGATATTAAGGATGTTTTGATGGTGATCCAGGACAAAGAATTTGTACTTGCAGAGTGCATGGAGAAATTCGGACCAACAGAGGATGATGCAAAAGCTTTGCTGGGGTATGGGCTAAGTCTAACTGACCAGTATGTTTTCTCTGATTCAGACTGTGAAAACCCTTCCATATGGGATTTCCGAATGGCTAGACTAAAGTTGTTGCAGTATAGAGACAGGCTGGAGACGTTCATGGGCATTAACATGGGCAGGTATCAACATTTTTGCTGTTGATCCCATCTAAGTCATTCTACATTCAATCTTCTGCTTGTCCTTCTGCACTCCTTCAGTCAATGTGATCAGCATGGCTATCTGAAATGTGTTTCTTTTCTTGGTCTCTATGTTTTTATCCTGCTAAAAAGTATGAATTGACTTCAACATAAAAAGACAATCACTCTGTGTGGCTAATGCAGATATAGGGATAATGGACACTTACACACACCACATGTCCGCAAAAATTGGAGCAATTTAATCTTTGTGCAAAAGTTTAGATCTCGTGATTTGAAATGAAAATGCTTGAAAAAATCATTGATTTTTTCTGTTCTTGTATCTCGATGGTCCTAGCTTCTGAGGATGCGATTTCATGTTCTTTCAGCTTTTTTTTTCGACTTACCGTGTTTGTATTGACATGGTCTTTTGCAGGTTCTCTGTGCAGGAGTATGTCAGATTTCGTGAAACGCCTCTTCATGATACAGCTACGCGACTCGCCGAAAATGGTAAAATTGGGGCTCTCAATCTCCTCTTTAAGCGTCATCTTTATTCGTTGATACCTTTCATATTAGAAGTCTTAGCCGGAATTCCAGAGACTGTTCCTGTGCAAACATATGGCCAACTTCTTCCTGGTGCTAATCCCCCACCTGATATTGTGTTGAGGGAAGAAGATTGGGTTGAATGTGAGAAGATGGTAAACTTCATCAATAAATTACCAAACGATAGTCAGATGGGTCAACAGATCAGAACTGAACCTATAGTAAAGAGATGCTCAGAATATTCTTGGCCTTCTACTGATGAACTCGTGAAATGGTACAAGAAGAGGGCTCTAGACATTGATGATTTCAGTGGACAGCTGGAAAATTGTCTCTGTTTGATTGATATGGGTCGATCCAGAGGCATTAGTGCATTACAGCCATTCTATGAGGACATTATGTACTTAATGCAAGTCATATATGCTGAAGATATGAATGCTGCTACGGACCCCAGTCTTACTCTCTCTGAATGGGAGAGACTGACAGATTATGAGAAATTCTGTTTCATGCTCAAAGGCTCAGAATCAGAAAAATTTGTTAAAATACTTCAGGATAAGGCAATCCCCTTTATGAGGAATAGGCTTTGTCTTGCCTCAAATGGTAAAAAAGCATATAGAGATCATTATGAAGAGGAACAAAAATCTGAGTCGTTCCTTGTTAGATGGATGAAAGAGATGGCTTTAGAAAACAAGTTGGATCTGTGCTTAATTGTCATTGAGGTAGGATGCAACGAGTTAGAAAGCATTGATACTTTCTTGGAAGAGATGGAGGCAGTGGACTGTGCCCTCCAGTGTATATATCTCTGCAGTAGCTTGGATAAATGGAGCGTCATGGCAACATTATTGTCAAAACTTCCTCTTATTCAAGGTAAAAAATGATCATGTGCACTGTCAATGAAATGATTTCCTGGCAGTTGTGCAGCAGATTCCCCTTTGTTATAAAGAGAAGTGATCACACTATTTCTTCTTAATTAGCGGTTCTCCATACCTTAGATCCTTTCCTCAGAAATGTGAAAGGAAAAAGTAAAAATTCTAGAAAGCCACGAATGGAATGTCAAAGTCCTCTGATGTGTGTTTGACCTGGCTAACTTATCGGCTGGTCTCTTTCTTTTTATAGACACGTGACCGGGTTGTTTTCTGTTTCTTTTCTCAAAAACATTATCCAAAGTGCCCTGTTTTTTTTTTGTCTGGAAAATGTCTTGTGGGATTCCAAGGTACCAATGACAACAGTATCGCTACGCAAAAGCATGCTGCTCATTGCTTCTAGCTATAGTTTTAACTTTTTATATAAAGTATTTATAGATTATTAGAGCGATGAAAACAGCTAAAAGTTTAAGCTTGAAAGATGCAAATCGGTCCTAGCTTTGTAGTGAAACCTGAGATGATGGGATTCGTCTTATTTCTCAATACCCCTCAGGAAATGCTGAATTTTGGTTTAACCTGTACCTCTATCTGTGTTTGATTCAGAGTAGCCAAGAGATTGTTCTTTCTGACAAAATATTGTTTTGGTATAAATACGTCTGTGTATGTTCTTATGGTTTTATATGCCAACAAGTTAGTTTGTTTGATGGAAGAAAGAAATTAATTTGTTGGTACCTAGGCAATGATGGGCTTCTTGGAAGATTAAAGCAGGCAGAAGCTCATATCGAGGCAGGAAGAATATTGGCTTTTTACCAGGTCTGTCTATCTTGTATGTGGGCAATATCTTTGGTTATGTCGCCTGTTTTCCCATGTCCAGTTTTAATGTTCAGTGTCAATCTCCTGCTGATTCTCACCATACGGTGTTCATTACTAGGTACCAAAGCCAATAAGCTTCTTTTTGGAGGCGCATACGGATGAAAAAAGCGTGAAACAGATTTTCCGTCTCATATTGTCCAAATTTATTCGTCGCCAGCTCAGCCAATCTGATAATGATTGGGCAAGCATGTGGCGGGATATGCAGTTTTTGCAGGACAAAGTCTTCAACTTTTTAGAACCAGAGTACATGTTGATAGAATTCTGCCGAGGATTGTTAAAAGCTGGAAAGTTTTCTCTTGCCAGAAATTATTTAAAAGGTACAACTGCGGTTACTTTGTCTTCCGACAAAGCAGAGAACCTTGTCATTCAAGCTGCAAGAGAATACTTTTTCGCTGCATCAAGCCTGGCCTCCTCAGAGGTAGGTGAAAGTTGTTAGACGGTGAGAAATTGACTGCTTTTCCAATATTGTTATCTATCTACTTAGAGAATCTGCTCACAATTTGGCTATACATTTCTCTTTCTTGAAAAACTTCCTTCCCCTGCTATTTGGGATACCCCTCTCACTTCCTGATAGAACTTGGTTGATCATCTGCAATGAGCGACTTTCTATTAGATATGGCTAACAGACATCAAGCAAAACAGCCTGAAACTAGTTACAGCCATTGGCACTTCTTAGTTTGTAATCCTTTACTAAAGGATTGAGGCTTAATGTTGGCTGATTAGATTATGGCTGCCATGAAAGAAATATATTTTTTCCATGTTTGTAAAAAGGATGTACCGGACTTTTTGAAACCCATGCTATCCTTATCAAGTCCTATTGGAGAGAGGACACATTTCCTTAAGTGCATCCCCTGAAGTTTTACTCTTCCCATCCCATAATAAATTTTTTTCTTTGCAACATTGAATAAGCAACGATTCAACAAGTCCTTAGTGTCTTGTTTAGAGCCTTTATTATTCTATTGCAAAGAGTGAGACGGAATATGTTGTCGCTGTGAGCATTGTGTGTTCATTGAGGTTTTATATGCTTTGCACGTATTTATTTTCACAGGCAATGACTGTTTTTTAACCATTTTTTTCAGATTTGGAAGGCTAGAGAGTGCCTTAATTTGTTTCCCGGCAGCAGAAATGTCAAAGCAGAAGCAGACATCATCGATGCTATCACCGTCAAACTTCCTTGTCTTGGCGTGACTCTTCTACCCATGCAGTTCAGGCAAATAAAAGATCCTATGGAGATTATCAGAATGGCAATCACAAACCAACCTGGAGCATATTTGCATGTCGATGACCTGATTGAAGTTTCAAAGCTTCTTGGGTTATCATCTAAGGATGATATCTCAGCAGTTGAGGAGGCGATAGCCAGGGAAGCAGCTCTATCTGGTGATCTACAAGTGGCATTTGATCTATGCATAACCTTGGTTAAAAAAGGACATGGACCTATTTGGGATTTGTGTGCTGCTATAGCTAAGGGACAAGGACTTGAGAACATGGATGTCAGTTCCCGTAAGTTGCTGCTGGGTTTCGCTCTGAGTCATTGTGATGAGGAGTCAATCAGTGACCTGCTCCATGGATGGAAAGACCTGGATCTGCAAGCTTACCTTGAAAATTTAATGAGTTTAACGGGGTCAACACCTAATTTGTCAGTTCCTGTGCCCTTGACAACGTCAGGACAGGTCCAACATGAGGTACTTCCTGATGACATCGAAACAGTGAAAACGCCTGGAGGGGGTGATGAACCAGTCTCATCCTTAAAAAACACGCTCGCTCTTGTTGCCAGAGACTTGCTTCTTGAGAGTTGGACCTCTTGGGACGTCATCCAGCAAAATCAAAAGATTCTCTCTTTTACCAGTTCATATCTTCCCTGGTTGCTTAAATTAATTAGAACTGAATCCAGTGCAACATTTGATGCTGGAATTATATATGGAAGTAAATATGTCAATTCTAAAGTGTCTGCTATCATGGTAATCCTGTCTTGGCTGGTGAAAAATGGGTTTGCTCCACGAGATGAGTTGATCATCTTCCTTGCGGAATCAGTTCTAGAGTTGTCTGGGAGTGAGGAGGTAGACATTTTGGGGTGTTCCTTTCTACTGAATCTCGTGGATGCTTTTCATGGGGTTGAGGTAATTGAGGAGCAACTCAGAAAAAGGGTTAACTACCCAAATGTGTGCAGCATGATGAATGTTGGAATGAAGTATGGTTTGTTGAACAATTCTGGAGTTGAATGTCAGAATTCAACTCAGAGGCGAGAGCTGCTGCACAGGTTATTCGGTGAGAAGCATCTACCGCTTAGCTCAGGTAGTTAATTTTTATATTGTCTGTTAAAATCTCTTTCTATTCTAATTTTCTAAACCTGTACCGAAGTTGAGGCATGCTCTCCTTTTACCACAGAGCGTATATATCCTTTTCTAATTATTATGGTAATTTGGGAAGCATATATCTCCTATTCTTTAGTATAATAGTAGTCGTTGGCTTCTTTCTTCCTAGATGAAATGGATAAATTTGGTGAAGTACAGTCAAGTTTCTGGAGGGAGTGGAAGATTAAGTTGGAAGAACAAAAGCATGCTGCTGATCAATCAAGAACTGTGGAAAGTGTTATTCCTGGTGTTGAAGCTGCGCGGTTTTTGTCTGGTGATATTGAGTACATTCAAGGTGCAATATATTCGCTGATTGAATCCCTGAAGACAGAGAAGAAGCATGTTCTGACAAGTGTGTTGAAATTAGCGGAAAGTTTTGGTGTTAGCCGTGTAGAGGTAGGCATTTAGTTGTTTTCAGAGGATGCCTAAGATATGGGTACATATCTTTTATTTCTCGTGATGAATAAATGTTTCTGTTGTATTTGGCAGGTGCTATTGCGATTCTTAAAATCTGTCCTCACTTCTGACATATGGACGAGTGAAGATATTACAAACGAAATAGCTGAAGTAAGGAAGGAAATAGTTGGCTTCGCTGGGATTACAATTGACTTTATTTCAACAGTTGTATATCCTGCCATGAATGGTTGCAGAAAAGATCAACTGTCCTGCCTGTATCGTTTGCTCTCTGATTGTTATGCACGACATCAGGGAAATGAAGAACTGTTGTCTGAGAGGTCTGGCAGCCAAGCAATTCATTCATCATTTAATTTAGTGGGCTTCTACAAGCTACTTGAGCAAGAGTGCAAAAGAGTTGGTTTCATTGAAAATCTTAATTTCAAAAACATTGCCCAACTGGATGGTTTGAATGTACACTCTTTTGCAGAGGAAGTCTACCGGAATGTCAGTGAGAACTCTATTGAAGCCTTAGCCAACATGGTTCGGTCCCTCGTCAACATGTATGGTAAAATGCCATCAGAGGGCCTAATATTGGGGGAAGATGTTTACAAGCATTATGTCATGGAGTTGTTGAATTTATTGGAAGAAAAAGCTTATATTGATGTTGAAAGTCCGCTAACCTTTCAGGAATTGATTAGTCAGATTGAGTACACTTATGCCAGATGTAGACAATATATCAAGCTTTTGTCTCGATCAGATATTGTTGATGTGATAAGACGGCTTTTCCTTCTAGGGATACCGAATAGCGGACCATACTGGGAGTTACGGGATGACTCGGCATGGCAGGAATGTCTCATTGTCCTTATCAACTTTTATATCAGAGTGACTGAAGAAATACCACAAATAGCTTTGCAGGAGGGTGCTCAGGTGATCTTCCAATTCGACATGAACTGCTTGACGAGTTGTCTGAGGCTTTTGGTTAGGCTGGTGATGGAAGATACTGTCTCTCCCAGTCAGGGATGGGGTATTGTTATCACTTGTTTAAACTCTATCTTTGTTGGAGAATCTCCTTCTGTAGCATTCATTTTCTGCAGATGTATGCTGTTGTTCGGTTGTAGCTTTGCGGTGGTTTCAGAATTGTTTTCTGTTGCGTCTACTTTTCATGGGACAGAGATGATGGTTGATCCCGATGTTGAAGATCTTGTTGCCATATATCTTAAGATTTTGGAGTCAATTCTGCAGCACCTACCAAATGATGTCTCTGAGCATCAGAACCTGTGCCATTTATTTTCATCTTTGAGTAAACTAGAAGGCAACCCGGAGGGTCTCAAAAGAATTCGCCATTCGGTTTGGGAAAAAATGGCTGCCTTCTCTGATGACATGGCGTTACCCAGCCAGGTGCGAGTTTATGCCCTTGAACTTATGCAGGCAGCTATTGGTGACCCCATCAAGACTTCCTCTGTTGAGTTTCTGCCCATTGTGCCATGGGAAGAATGGGACCTATCATATGATACTGGTATAAGTCGTGCGACACAGTCAATTCTTGGCTCTTCGGATTCTTGTGGTGCTTCCAGTGGATTCACGACCACTTTGGTTGCTTTGAGATCAACCCAAATTCTTTCAGCTGTCTCCCCTGGTTTGGAGGTAACCCCAAATGATCTATTGGATGCAGATAGTGCTGCCTCTATCTTCGTTAAGTTGTGCGGAGCCTCTGACATGGAATCACATCTCGATGCTTTGGTGTCTGTTCTGGCGGAGTGGGAAGGGCTTTTCGTTGTGAGGAAGGCCGACCTACAGCATCCAGAGGCACCTGATCCCACTAATGATTGGGGTAACGATGATTGGAATGAAGGTTGGGAAAGCTTTCAGGAAGCAGAGTCATCTGAAAACGAAAGTAAAGGTGATTCCTTGTCCCTCCACCCGCTCCACCCTTGTTGGAGTGAGCTGTTCAAAAGATTCCTGGCCAGATCACAATTTGAGGATGTCTTACGGCTCCTGGATCGATATTCATCCAGACCCAGCAGTTTACTGCTAGACGAAGGCAGCGCAAGTAGCTTATCTGATAGTTTGGTTGGCCCTGACATTTTCATGGCTCTCAAGATGGTTATGTTGCTTCCCTATAAGGAGCTTCAGTTGCGCTGCCTTGATGCAGCTGAAGATAAGCTGAAAGGCGGAGGCATCACGGATGAAATCGGCAAGGATTCCGACATCCTTGTGCTGCTACTACATTCGGGGCTCATTTTGACAATTATGACTCAAGCTTCCTACGATGCCGTATTCTCATACATTTCCTTCTTGGTCGGTTATTTGGCAAGGCGATGCCAGGAATCATGTCTGTCTCGGTCCATGGGGCGAGGAGAAAGTGCATCCCAGGATGACCGGTCCCTTCTCCTGTTGTTTGAGAGGCTCGTCCTTCCGTCGTACGTATCTCACCTCGTGAAGGCAAATCAGCAAATGTTGGCTGCCTTCATCATCACGAAGTTCATGCATGCTGACCCATCTCTGAGCCTGATTAATGTCGCGGAGAGTAGTCTCAGGACCTACTTGCAAGGCCAGCTCCGGCTACTTCAGGGCGGGGACTTGGACGTGGCATCGGTCAGTTCGGGGCAAATCCTTAGGAATACTGTGTCCAGATTGTGGGAAAAACTAGGGGATCTGATCCAGAACGCTCTGTCCTTGATGCCTGCCGATGTCAGGTAATGATAGGGGGTTGGACATGACTTCCGCTGTTTTTAACTTTATAATTACCAAAAAAAAAAAAGAGGAAAAATGTTTGTTTTTAAAAGATAGAATTCAAGGATTTTAACGGGTTAAGTAGTTTTATCGCAAGATAAGTTACTAAACTTTACCACACACTTGTAAAATATTTAATAAATTTAAGATAAGGTAATATGATACTTATATATAATTTGTTGGCGTAATCCCACGTTTTATGAAGAGAAAAATCACACTTCCATTTCGAAAACTTTATAATTTACGAAAATATGATAGAAGCATTTATCCAAATTTTCATGAAAGATTGCGATTTAAAACAACTGGTATTTTTATCAAATAAAATTTATGATTTAAAAATACGTTACCATTTTTTATAAAATGAAGATCATGATCTAAAATAACTAGCGGAATAGAGGTTTTAAGATACGATTTTTCTTAAAACTTTTTTACTAAACAACGGTAACTTCTTAAAGACTCCAGAAAAATTAGCGCTCATCGTGATGTTGCTTTTACGCTTTGGCATATCGTTTCAAAAGTTTTCAATTTGACCTTATTTTAATTTTACTTTTCAATTTGGCCTTATTCGTAACGGCCATTTTGCTTTCGCCGTTAGCTTTACGAATAAGGCCAAATTGAAAAGTAAAATTGAAAACTTTTAAAACGATAGGCCAAAACTTAAAGTTGGTAAAAATAAGGAAACAGAACGTTACGGGTTAGGTTTCAGGTCCACGTCTAAACAACCCATTCGGAACTTGCTAATCCCTATCTTTCCCGATGTGTACAACACATTCACTAATTTCGCTCAATTTTAGCCTCCGTTTACATTTAATTTTGACGATATTTCGCACACACGACGACAGAACAAGCTTTAGGACGTTAACCTCCTTGTACTTTCATACCCTCTTCTCGCCTTATTTACCTCAAATCATTCAATTAATTTGTGTTTGTCTTTGCTTGTCTGGTATCCGAAACTTGGGTTAGACAAATTCGGACTCAACATGAGTAACACACTTAATTTTAGTATGTGAGTCTTCTAATAAGAGTCACCGTATATAATAGGTTTCGATATGAGATCTTCTTAATAAACTCAAGTCGTTTACCGCTTGAATTGGTCATTTATGATTTTTTTTCTTATAAAAAAATGTATATTTATGATTTTTTTTTATAAAGTGTGGTTTTTATTTGAAAAAATATCGATATTTAGCTCAATGAATTTATAAATTTTACGTTTGGCCTGTCGTTTTAAAAGTTTTCAATTTAGCCTTAAATTAATTTTAATTTTCAATTTGACCATATTCGTAATGCTAACGGCGAAATCACGAACGCCGTTACTAATATGCTAAATTAAAAAATAAAATTAAAATAATATTAAATTAAAAAATTTTAAAACGATATTCAAATATAAAGTTTGGAATTTAAATGGCATAAATATCGATACTTTTGACCAAGAACGAAGGATGAGAGAATCTCTCGCTCTGGGCCAGTCGAAGATATCCGCCACAAGCTCCGATTTCTCGCGAAAGAGAAGATAATTTTCTCAATATCTATAAAAACAAAATCTTCCGCAGCCTCCGTGTTTTTCTCTTTTCTTGTTTTGTGCCCCTCGGCTGCCATGTTTGCTTGATCTCTACCCAGAATTGGATTTTAACCTGAAAGAGAAGAGGGTGAAGAGGGAGGGACGGGAGTGTTGTGTTAGTTATTTCTATCAAAACAATGGCGGTTGGTTTGGCCGCGATTGCGATCTCCTACGCCTCTTCTCCTTTGCTCCACCCTCGTTTCAAATCCACTACCCTGTTGCTGCCATCTCCTTCGACGACTTCCCTCGAGGGCAATCCTTGCCCATCGACCGTGAGATCGCAGCGGAGCTTGTCCTCGAGGATGCCGACTATCAGGAACGCTGCGACTAAGCCTGTTAAATCCCCTGGTAGGTTCTTTCCTCGTGTTTTTTGGGTAGTGGAGGTAGTGTTCATTTTGGCACGCTGATGTGTTGATTTTCGTGGTTGTAGCCGAGGAAGACTGGAAAACAAAAAGGGAGGTCCTCCTTCAGAAGAAGGTTCGTTATATGTTCACTGCTACGATCACGCTCTCCGACTGCTGCTTCCAATTAAGTTACTATTGGTATAAGCACAGAACATCGATTATTGTAGACCGCAGAATGTTCTGCCGTTCCTGACCGATGAATTTGAATTGTGCTTCTTTATGACTGCATTTGGACTGTCTGGGTTTGAATTGAAGTGATAAAAGAAGCTTGTTGTATGGGTGGATCGCTTAATTTTTTGAGAAGGAATTCCGTGTAGGTGAGGAGCGTGGATGCCAAGGAGGCCCTGCGGCTTCAACAGGAGAATAAGTTTGTAATCCTTGATGTGAGACCTGAGGCGGAATTTAAGGAGGTGAGTAGTCTCCTCAAACCGAGATGATTTTGGAGATCGGTCTTATGTCTGGACTTTGATGACAAAGCTTTTTTCTTATATCTGCGACGGTAGGGTCATCCTCCAGGAGCTATAAACGTCCAGATTTATAGACTCATAAAGGAGTGGACGGCATGGGATATTGCCAGGCGTGCTGCCTTTGCCTTCTTCGGGATCTTTGCTGGAACAGAAGAGAATCCCGACTTCATGAAAAGTATACTCAGCTGTCGCTCGGCCTATTTGTTTACCCCAGAGCGAAAAATCTCTGTCAATCATCCGCATATCTATCTGTCTGATCTCAGGTGTGGAATCAAAAATCGGGAAAGACGCAAAGATAATTGTGGCTTGCACGGCTGGAGGTACGATGAAACCAACTCAAAACCTACCCGAAGGGCAACAGTCCAGGTGATCAAAGTTTTCCTTCTGGCATGATTTGCTGGACCAAAAAATTTTCGAGTCCCACTTTTGATAAGAATGTAAATAGGCTGTTAAACCTTTCTGCAGGTCACTAATAGCAGCATACCTGCTTGTACTTAATGGGTACACCAATGTCTATCATCTGGAAGGGGGATTATACACATGGTTCAAGGAAGGTCTACCTGCTGTTGCCGACGACGGAAGCAGCTGATTTAGGGCACGGAAGGTTTTGTCAGTCGGGGAGATTTAGTCTGTATTTCCTTGTAATATGAGGTTTTGTTGTAATGACATGCGATTTGTGCGTCACGAGTAACATGATGTTGCCAGCGCGGCCCTGTAAGCTGATTTCGGAGTTCGATTAGTTCAGAAAGACTAACATCACGCGATCCACTCCAAGACATCAACATCACAACAACAAAAAAACGAACGAACGAACAGCCGACCCAGGAAAAACCACATAATCAAGAACTCTGTTTGTTTTACACAGCCTATCCAGGAACAAGGGAGGATAGCTGGATGCACACTCGGCTTTTGGAAGCACTGTAGACTCCCTTGGCAGGTTCAGAAATATGAGGTTAGTTATAAATAAACCGTAGATTGTACAAGGCCTGTGAATCTACCAGAGAATCCTCAAAGATGGACAGAAACGAACTTCAAAAAGACCCTCTTCTCTAGTTCATAAACAGGTAGCTCCTATGGAACCACAAGCCTTTCCCCATTACAATTGGTTAGCAGTCGGCATTATGATGAAGTTTCCTGCAGCCTGTAAATCACGACTTCCTGCTGCTTAAAGTATCGGCGGTCCTCTTCATCCACAAGAACGAGATTTAAGTAGTACTTCACACTGAACTTGTTGTTCACATTACGATGAGTCGGTGTCAACTCATAAGGACTGAGAAATAATCTGATTGGGATTGATTCACCTGCAAGAGCAAGTATAAGCATCAGGCCCATTATACTGGAGCACAACCCAACTGAAAAGTCATAGCCTCACCAGGTGCAACAGTGGTCTGCCCTGTCCTATTCTCATGTTGCATGGTCCCACAATCCAAAACCACTCATTAACTGGAAATATTGCTAGGTTACTCAGCAGGTCATGCATACTATGCACACTGGATGCATTTATGTAAAGTCTATTTCAGTACCCACCCCTGTTCTGCAAAAAAATGAAAGACAAGAAGCATACCTCTGACAGGAGCTCCATCCATCAATTCAAACTTAGCTAATGTTTCCGTCTCAACATGAGTATTGGCTCCTGACCCAGTTGATTCTCTTCGTCTTATCGAGATCCATATTCTTTATTTTGATCCTCACCAAGAGGAAGTATATCTTGCCAATAATAACATCTTTCAGGTGGTATCTGCAGAATTCATGAACAGACGAACAAATTACCTATCCATCCCTAATACTTAATGAAAAATTTTGTATCAAGACAATGCCGTAGGGTCGGAGTTCATCCATAAAACATAGGAAAGGAGAGTTTAAGTAAACACTCACTTGCTCTTATTATACTCAAACTCTATATGCAGGCAATCTTCAATACCCACTTCCATCTGCATGACAAGAAAATCCAAAAAGGTAAAATTTCTTGTAGAGGTGTATGAGAAAAAACATAAAAATGTGTTTCCTGCTTTAATTCTCCAGTATCAGAGATTCAGAACACAAGTAAGTCAATACACACCTTTATGCTGTTATTAATTGATGGCTGAGGTGTATATTTGCGGACCTAATAAGGAAGGCAACAGAGAAGCAAGCGGTGAGATATGATTTGACACAAGACAGGATAAACTATGATCTGTCCACAATAATATCTGGATGCAAATGATTACCACAAAATCCTGACGTTCCATAATGCTTCCAGCATAACCTCGGTTTATTGTCACTTTAAGAATGTACCTATCAAACCAAGATCATTTAAAAATATAAAAAAATGTTGTTTTCTGCACACAAAAAGAGACGATAGAAAATTACAACAAAGAAATTGACATGGAAATTTCATGCAACACTTACCTAAGCCTAACATTTACCCCATTGTATGTCTCGTAGGGCATTTCAACAGTGGAAAACTCAAAATCATAAGTCTTCCGCTCATATATTTCACCAGGAATGTCCAACTCACGAACTACAAAATAGGATTGTTAAGCAGAAATTAATAATCAAAAGATCAGCAAATGACAAGAATGAAAAGCTAAGACTATAACTCACCAAGTGAAGTAAAATCATAAAAGTTTCCTTTGTCAAAGTACATCTCTGCAAAGTGAGAATGCCATCTCAAATTAATATATTCCTTCCATTAACTAACATCCGAGATACAAAACTAGCAGGGTGGTCATCTAAAAGAAAAAGTTCTCGTCGTGCCAGCTAAAGTACTAACCGATCTGTCCAAGAAGCTCAACCTTTACACCGTTGTGCTCAACCTTTTTCCCTTGAATTGGCTCCACAGAGATCTGGAATAACAAAATGACAATGAATTACGGACGTGAGGTAACTTAAAGAATAAACAACTCTATAATACTAGATGTCAAGAAGAACAAGTCCGACTGCACCTTTCCAGCGATAGTTTCGTGGCTGTGAAATAAGGGAACCATCGCAGTTTGGCCATTTTCCTTCTTTAATGGTACCTATCAGTTAAAAGAGGCATGGCATAGGCAACTACATGAGGTCAGAGTAAAAGCTCGGTGCTGTGCACATAAAAGCAAGCTCTCCAATGAACAATGGGAAAACTCTAGGGCCCTGAAATAGAAAGTGGCCGCAAATGAATAGAGCACTCTGGATCCGTTCCATAAAGTGGAACCACCAATGCGAGTAAGCAAAATACTAGAAGGTTTTTCATCACAATGGGAGATTACCTGCCTACGGCTTTTCCCATCATTGAAGGTAATGAAAATATTGCAGGCCGGCTTGAATGCTCCAAGAAGATAATTCTGACAATTAGCAGGAACAAGTCAAAGATCATTCACCCACTAAAAATCTAAGGAACAGACTGACGGAAGATCGGGCTGCATCGAAACGAGAATCATGTCTTACCATGCTGACCGCCCCGAATCTCTCCTCGACCTGAAAATCAAAGAGCATGCGGGTGAGGCGAACCCCCGAAACAATTTTCAATAAACAGCAAGAAGAAGCATTGCAATTCCAGCAACTAAGAACGAGCAATACCAGAAGGAAAGCGGAGCTAAATCCCCTCCCTCTTCGACGAGATCATGCCCCGAAAAATCGACTCCAAAATCAAATGAGGGCAGTCCGATCACAGGAAACGACTAACCAAAGACTATTCTAAGGGAAAAGGATCGGGGGCAGACGCCGCAGCTGATCGATCGGAGGAAGAACCCTAGATATCGAAGCCCTCCTCTCCCCGGTTGAAGCTGACGAGACACATCGAGAGAAATCCCAAGATCGTTTCTTGATCCCCAGCTCCTCTCTTTCCTTCTTCCTTCCTTTCTTGGCTTTCAGACCGACGACCGCAAAAAACAATCAAAAGACAAAAAATTTTACGAGAATGCCTGCCAGCACCAGCTTGTCACGTGACCTTCAACTCTCGGTCCCACGCGTCCTTATTTAGTTGCATGTCCTGACCCAACTATGTCCCTGTCCATTGGAATTAGCTATTTAATTATTTAAATCCGATGGAATATAATTATAACTCGTGAAAAAAATAACTACAATTATACCCAAAGAATTTCAATAATCATGACAATGATGAAGATTAACTACAACGAGGCCGATTCGTTTCCTTGTTACTGGGCCGACAATGATAAATGGGCCTAGTTTGGGCCTTCGTTCTTGACTGCGAGGGCCTCCTTGAAGTCAACGGAGCCCAAGTCCATGGAGTCGTCCCTCCGCCTGCTCCCCAGCTTGAACAGCCCGTAAAGCTTCCTAAACTCCCTAACCGTATGAACGCTCTCCCTGCAGAACAACGACCCCGGATCCCCCGACCCGTCGCTCGACCTCCCCGACCCGCTCCCCATCAGCTTCCCCCCCTCCCCCTTGCCTCGTGCCTCTGCCTGCGCCTGCTGCACCGCCCCTATGACTGCCTTCAACGCCCTGCTTGGGGAGCCCTTGTTCGCGAGCATGAGCTCCCCGACGTGGGCTGGACTCAGTCCTGGTCCTGCCTGGATCGCCTCTTCCACCTGGGGAAATAACTTGTGCTCCTTCACTCCAAGGTATGTTCCCGCCAGGGCCTTCACCATGGCGAGGTCGCATAAGGGAAAGTGTATCTGGACGTCAATACGGCCCGGCCTTATCGCGGCCGCATCTACCCCCTCCCTTGAGGTCATGGTGAGCACCATGATCTGCTCTTCCCCGCAGCAAGACACGATCCCATCCATGAAGTTTAGCACCCCAGAGACACTCACACCGGTCCCTGCGGCCTTCGAGAAGAACCGGTCGAGATCCTCCACCACGATGACCGACCGGCTCGTCGTCTGTATCAGCAGAGCCTTCAGGTCGGAGTCATTCGTCACCCTTGACAGGTCAAGGTCGTAGACGTCGTACCCCAAGAACTTGGCCATGGCAACGGCAAAGCTCGACTTCCCTGTTCCTGGAGGCCCGTGAAGCAGGTAGCTCCGCCTCCAGACACGCCCGAGCCTCTGATAGTACTGCTTCGACTTGAGGAACTGCTCGAGGTCCGCCTTAACCTTGTTCTTCTGGTCAACATCCATGAGGACCGTATCCATCGTCGCGGGGTGAGTCAACGGAACCGATCCCCACTGCCTGCCTCCACCAGCGGCAGAGCCGCCCCTTCCCAAATTCACAAATAGCCTCACCTCCTTCCTCTTCTCCTCGATCTCATCCGAGACCTGGAAGATATGCTGCAGATACGGCTGCAGTATCCTCTTCCTATCCTTCCTCCTAATCTTCAGCACGAACGCGCGTCCCTCGGAGCCCTCCCCTTGGTCGGCCCTCTCGTTAGTCCACGACAACCTCGCGCTCATGAACTTGTCGCGAACGACCTGACTACGATTCAGGCGAAGGACGACATCGTTCGGCCTCGCGCCAGAGACGAGGTCGGTGAAGTCAGAGTCATCAAGGGACGGGAGGGATTCGAGGTAGGTGGAGACCTTCCGGTAAAGCTGGTTCTCTCGAGAATTATCGTCGAACTGGGGAACCCTGTAGGACTGATGCAAGCAACACCTCTCCTCCAAGGACTGAAGAAACGAGAGGAGGATGCGAAGGGCGGAGGTCTTGTACAGGAGACGGACAATCACCAAAGCGGGCAGGATCCCGAGGTAGAAGGCGAGCTCCACATCCGGAGTCATGGCTGGCCGTCCGGGAAGGAAACACGAAATAAAATATAGGAAGGTGGGTCGGAACAGGAATCCTAGGGCAACCGAGTCTATGGTATATAATGGGGGTGAGGGGATGAAAATCCGGGGAATTGAATTGAATTGGTGGGGGGAGGGGGAGACTAAGAAAGGTATGAACAGAGACGGATTCAATCAGGGCATAACCAGAAACCATTAAATAATTGGTCAAAATAAACAAAGAAGGAAAAATAAGAAGGCTGAGTTTTAACAGGTCAAAAGGAAAAATGAAATCCGATTCTCATTTGGTTTTATACTACTAGTTAAGTAAATAAGAAGGGAGGGGGAGGGGGAGTCTTTATTGGCAGGCGGGGAGGGCATAAGGAAGGAGGATGGCCTAACCTCAATTATTTTGGCCTGTGGTGGTTTTATGGCTTTGTTTTGAATGTTTAGTTTATTTAAGTGAGGAGGATCAGGGGAGGGGGAGAGATTTTTAATTGTAAGAAACAGGAGGACAGCAATGATTGGAGTGGAGAGGGACACTCTTTTGAATGCGAAAACAAATTACCATCTGTGTGATGGATTATTGTCATTTAATAAGAGCAGCAGGAGGAGGGCAGAGAAATGGGGTCCCTCCCCCCCTTTTGATTATCTTTTTGTTTATGGCTTAATGGTTTTCGTTGATTTTGCGTATGCTTGGGAGAGTAGTTTAGATTGAATGGAGGTCGGCCGTCAAAACAAGACTTGTGGTGGGATGGTAACAACACCACAAGCAATGAAATAGCACGCCAACTTTGTCCTAGTCCCTCTCTTTTAGTTAGTTGCTTCTTATTACCGTGGGTGGGATTAGGCAGGCGGATTCTCTTGGCTAAGCAAAGCTGACATCTTATTATTTTGGGCCCACTTGCTTTTTGCATCCCGTTCTTTACAATGCAAGGACCATCAATCACCGCTTATCATGAGACGTTTCCCTTTTTCTTATAGGACGAAAGATACCATAAAATGGGGATTTAAGTATTAGGAGGATTAACAAATTTCTGGATTATAAAATTTGTTATAGCTGCTGTATCTGTCCTCCTCCAATGAATCTCATCATCGGGTGCACGGGCCCCGACAAGAGTTAGTATTACTTCCGATTTACATGTGAAATTGGTTTATTTAGTTTTGAAAATTCATTGGAAATCGGAGTAAAGAAACAGACGTGTTTCAAAACTATTTCATCGTCGTAAACCGAATCAAATTGAACTGACTGCTGCTCCCATCGGACTTGAGAGTGAAACCCCCTAAAATGGGTCACGGTGGGGCGGGGGGGAATAACACCACGTGCTTTAACTTGGGGCAAAACGTCATCAGCCAACTCCCACTTGATGCGTGTTTGCGTGTGTCTGGGTGGTGAGAGAAGGAATTTGTTCTAAGCCTGTTAAAAGTGATTAGCCTTTGGATCATACTGCTACTACTACTACTACTACTTCCTTTAGGAAGGGAAGGGGGAAGGGGGGAGGGGGGCGTTAACTTCAGAAGGCACCCCCATCCTCCTCCTCGATTCACAGAAAAAATAAATAAATCAAAGTGAGAGAGATGCTCCCTCAAATATAAGCTAAGCGACCTTTTTTCCTTATACAAGACGAGAGAATTTTTCAAGTTTATTGTTTTGTTATTACTTTTTCCAGGCCTAAGAAAACAAAACAAAGCAGCATGACCTCTACTTCGATGATCAAGAAAGGATCACCAAATTACTCCCACACACGCCCACCCATGAAAACACGTCTTTGCCTTTGACTCGGGACGACCTCTTTTCTCTGTGTTGGTCCCAGCCAATTTTGAAGGTCGCCTCCTTTCACATCAGGAACCACCCACCCATCCTCGTTGAAGATTTATTTGAACACGAGCTTCTGCTTCTACTGTCTTTTCCTAACGACGGTCCGAAGTGGGGGGGGGGGGGGGGGGGGGTAGAAGAGGATAGCGAGCCTAGGGAGGGGAGGGATCAAATCCTACGAATCCGATCTGATGTTTTAATCCTCGCCACACGCACTCGTTGGTAAATGTGCCCTCCCACTGTTCCATTGATGCCTTTGGTTTTAACAGGTCATTGTACTGCAAGAGCCCCAACCTTTCTTTCTTTTTTGTACTACTTATGCGCATTCTTTGTAGTACATTTCCCATTATGTCTTTTAAGGGGGAAACTAATCGGCTCGTACCCAGTAGCTGGTTTTGGGTTGTGATTAATTCGGGGGGGTTGTATAAATTTGGGACCTTGGCCTTTCCCTTATGGACTGCAATTAAGTCTCTGGGTAGGAGAATCCTATCAAGAAGCGAGTCCGTTTCGGTATTAAATTGTACTTCTGCAGTTTTTACCATCATCATGTATAAAAGGATTGGATTGCATCGGCCAACACTGCACTGCACTCTGGGATCCTGAGTTGGGGCTTTTGCTGTTGCCTCTTCTTTACTTTATAGCAGAGGTTGATTGATCAAATGGGGAGCACGAATATCGAAGATACGCCACTAGACGAGGAAAAACACCAAGAGGAGGCTGACCATGAGCTGGAAGAGGTGAAAAGGATGGCTCCGTGGACGAAGCAGATCACGGCTCGGGGAATCCTTGCGAGTTTAGTGATTGGAACCATTTACAGCGTGATAGTAATGAAGCTGAATCTCACCACGGGTCTCGTTCCAAACCTCAACGTGTCAGCTGCCCTGTTGGCTTTCGTGTTCTTACAGTCTTGGATTAAGCTGCTGGAGAAGGCGGGAATCGTGTCGATGCCGTTTACCCGACAGGAGAACACTGTGATACAGACTTGTGCAGTGGCATGCTATAGCATTGCAGTTGGAGGTAAGGAATGGTTTTCAATCGATCACACTCGCTGGAGATGTGTAGTTGTCTGACTTATGCCGATTCTCCATCAAACAGGTGGATTCGGGTCTTATTTGCTGGCTCTGAATAGGAAGACATATTTGCTAGCCGGTGTTGATACTCCTGGCAATAGTCCTAAAAGCATCAAGGAACCTGGAATCGGTTGGATGACCGGTTTTCTTTTCGTTAGCAGCTTTGTTGGTTTACTTGCGTTGGTTCCTCTGAGAAAGGTAAGCGATCTACCCCAAAGGGAGCTCAACTAGTCCTCTTATAGGTGCCGGCCAAATTGGGTTTGCCGAGACTCCTCTCGAGACATTATTAATCAGATTAGGACTGCTGATTGTGGCTTCTTGATTTTGGCAGATAATGATAATAGACTACAATCTATCCTATCCCAGCGGAACTGCCACGGCTGTTCTCATCAATGGATTCCATATGCCGAAAGGAGACAAGATGGCCAAGTATGTAATACATGTTTTCCCACAAACTTCACTGTTTTTCTCCCCAATTGGGTCATACTTTTGGAGTGATGCAGGTTCTACCCAATAATCTGCAGGAAGCAGGTGCATGGTTTCCTGAAAAGTTTCTCTTTTAGCTTCCTATGGGCATTCTTCCAGTGGTTCTATTCAGGTGGAGCTCAATGTGGATTTTCGCAGTTCCCGACATTCGGATTGGAAGCTTGGAGAAATTCGTGCGTCCTCGTGTTTTCCTAATATGCTTCTCTATTTCCAATGGTTCCTCCAGTTAGTCTCTTAAGTCTTGTTTATTTTTTCTTTTGGCAGATTCTACTTTGACTTCAGTATGACTTACGTAGGAGCAGGAATGATCTGCTCTCACATCGTAAACTTGTCACTGCTCCTCGGTGCGGTCCTCTCCTGGGGATTGATGTGGCCGCTTATAGGAAAACGTAAAGGAGATTGGTTCCCTGCTTCATTACCTCAAAGCAGTATGAAGAGTCTCAACGGTTACAAGGCAAGGCTTTTAGGTTTCATGATCGTGTTTGAATCGTCTAAGGCGTTGGCCCATATATCTGCGTCATAATTCAAATAGTTCGGCAGGTATTTATCTCTATTTCGCTCATACTTGGAGACGGCCTATACAACTTCCTCAAAATACTTCTCTTCACAGCCTGGAACATCTATTCCAGATTGAAACACAGAAACAGCAAATCAGGTGGTTGAGGATGAATTCCGTGTCGTATATTTCATTTTCATGTCGAGAATATCAATTCTTATGCACTCGTCGACTCAGAGCTCTCTACTGATTTAATGATTGCTCGGCTGGCTTTGTCGTTATCAATCCAAATCTAACCAGAGGCTTCTATTTGCATTGCAGTTCCTGTGGATACAGACCAAACTCCCCGTGAATTTAAACGAAATGAGGTTTTTATGCGAGAGGGCATCCCATTTAGGGTGGCGTGCATCGGATATATCTTCTTCTCGGTTGTCTCAATAATCGTGATCCCCCTTATGTTTCCAGAGTTAAAGTGGTATTATGTACTTGTAGTGTATGTTCTCGCTCCATGCCTGGGATTCTGCAATGCTTACGGTGCAGGCCTCACTGATATGAACATGGCCTTCAATTATGGGAAGGTTGCGCTCTTTGTTCTTGCAGCCATATCTGGGAACAGTTCGGGTGTGGTGGCCGGGCTGGTGGGCTGTGGCCTCATCAAGTCTATTGTGTCCATCTCCTCTGATCTGATGCATGATTTCAAGACAGGCCATCTGACATTGACTTCGCCTCGGTCAATGCTTGTAAGCCAGGCAATTGGGACGGCGCTCGGATGCGTCGTTGCTCCTCTTACGTTCTTCCTGTTCTACAAGGCCTTCAATGTCGGAGACCCAGATGAAGAGTACAAGGCCCCGTATGCAGTCATTTACAGGAACATGGCGATCTTGGGAGTTGAGGGGTTCTCGGCCCTTCCCCACCACTGTTTGCAGCACTGCTACGGATTCTTCGCTTTTGCCCTGGTAGCAAACTTAGCCAGAGACCTCCTTCCAAATGCAGTAGGGAGATGGGTGCCACTTCCCATGGCCATGGGGGTGCCCTTTCTCGTGGGTGCTTATTTTGCGATCGACATGTGTGTCGGTAGCCTTGTCGTACTCGTGTGGAACAACTTGAACAGCAAGAAGGCGGAGCTAATGGTACCGGCGGTGGCATCGGGTTTGATATGCGGAGATGGGTTGTGGATTCTCCCGTCGTCGATTCTCGCACTGGCTAAAGTTCGCCCTCCAATATGTATGAATTTCTTGACGGGGAAGTGAAAAGGAAGGCCGAACAAATCAGATTAGATCAGTAGCAAGCAACAACTAGTTTGCCAACAATAAAAATAAACTATTTTGTGCAATCCTCCTCATCTCTTTCTCATATAGCAGATTGCACCCATGATTATATTAAGGATCTTGTTTTGATCACGACACTCATCTCTTCAATCATATATAAAAATGAAAGGGGTGGAGTGGGGTACGAATTCTTCCTTTATACACGTAGAAATGAATTAAATAAAAAAAAAAGGAAGAAGAGACCAAAGAATGTAATGAAAGTCATACAAGGGGGCTCTTTTTTTTTGTGCATTTTTTTCCAAGGAAATAAGTTAAAGAAAAGTTGGCCACATTCACACGGCCTCGCCTTTTTTTTTGTGTGTGTGGGGAAGAGACCAAAGGCTGGACAACCGAAATCAACCCTGATCCCAAAAGTACGAAATGTGAACAGTAAGTAATTGGAGCAATCATTTTATGTCTATCTACACCTCCCCCTACCCCTCCCCCAACCCAACCCTACAGCCTCCCCATTTCTACCTCCCTCCTTCTCTCTCAATCTCACCACCCGTCTCCAGAAAAACCAACTGAAGAAGACCAAGTTCAGAAGAGAGAATGTCTTAGGAAAGCATGGTTAATTGTGGGGAATGTTGTCTGGTCCAAGGCTCTCTACCCATAAAAGAAAACACATCATTGCACGTTTATCACCTTGTCCTAGATGCTGTTAAAGCTTTCTCTCCATGGCCCCGGACCAGGCTTCATTCCCCTCAACATCTCTTGCTATTTCCCTTTTTGTGAAGCGGAGATGGCTGTTCTGGGGCATCATCCCTCATAGATCTTTGTCCGGTACGCCCTTTTTTCTTAGTGGCATCATATTCATTTTAATCTTCGTATTCATGCACGATCCATCTGTTACGCTGCTTTCATGGAGGAATCTTGCAGTTTGTTTTGAAGATCAAAGTTTTGAAACTCTCTCAAGTCACATCCCAAATAGTTCCCTTCCCTTGTTACGACTTCCTGTCTAGTGAAAGAAGCATAACAAACTTTGTCAAAACACGAAAGGGGTAAACGAAAAGCAGGTCTCGATGATGATGATGATACAGGCATAAAATTTCCTTTTTGTTGCAGCGGGGGTAATGTATATGTATCATATCATATCCCATTTCATTCATTCAATCCGTTTTTTCTTCCTCCTTTCTTGGGGAGAAGATGACATCATCGTCAATCCATTTTCCATGGAAAATTGGACAACCCAGATCAACAGAAACAAAAGTTGTTTCTTTTTTGTCTGCTTTTATGCCCCCACACACACAGACAGACAGTTTCAAGACAACTCCATTGCTTGTGGCATGGGAAAAATCCACTTTCTTGAAGAACTGCAGTTTTTGCTTTTCCTCTTCTCGTGCTAAAACTAAAAATGTCCGTCTTGTGTAAAATGACTCGTCAGATTCACAGAATCTAAAATGAAGTCCTGGGTGGTGGGTGTGTTGTCCACCTGAAGAAACCGATGCAATCATTCATGCAAAACCCACACAATAACTTTTTCTCTTGTTTTTTTCTACGTACGAAAAAGAGGATTTGGGCGACGGCCTTTCTTCTTTTGCGTTGCGTCTGATCTTTTTTTGGCAGAGGAGAAAAGCCATGATATGTAGAGTTATCAATCCATGGAGATTTGTACGATGCGGAAGAAAAAGAGGAGGATACAATTAACTTATAACAAAACCAGAAACCATGAACAAGAACCCAACCTTAATGTCTCCGAAATCAAAGTAAACGATTGAGGTTACAAAAAACACACGTCCCTCCCAAAACAAAACAAAACTTAAGAAACCTCACTGTTCTTCCCTCCCCGCAAAGGAAAAGAACAAGGAAGGTGGTTGGTTGGTCATCTTTTAAATTTTATTTAAACTCCCAAATGGTTGATATTATTACGGGGAATAATAGAGGCCCAAACCCCTCCACGCCATTTCCAGCCTCATAAGGAGGAGGATCTTCAACTATTGATCCAACCATCGATGACATTCGTCTTCCTGCCGGCCGCTGAATCATCTTCCCACACTTCCATTCCCTCTCGGCCTGTCCCGGGCTTCCGGCATTGCTTGTCCGGGAGAGAGACGGCTCCAGCATCAGGGGTTCTTTCTCACCCCCTTCCAATATTTTGTTGATGGCTAAGGAGTTAAAGGAGGAGACAGGTTCGATCAGGAGGGGCTCATCAAACATCCCCCTGCCGCGTCCACAAGTGCTTACAAGTCAACTGATTTTCAACCAACCGACTTCCCCCGCTTATCTAGACAAGGTTTGCTGATTAAAATGTGCACAACTTGTACTCCAAATCCAAAATGTAATCCATGATCGGCAAGAAGATTTCCCAAAGGCTGATCCGATATACCCTGGTTCGCGAAGCCATGTACCGAACTACTACAGGCGACGCCGTAGCTCTGGGGAGTAGAATAGTTCGGCAGTGCTGGTTTAGTCTTAGGTAGGCAGATGTTGAGGAAAGGAGTGCACGGCTTCTCTCGAAAGCTCTACTTCCTTTCCATTATGACAATTATTGGGATAATAAGTTACATTATAAATAAATAGAACAAATAAATCTTCATGTTGCATATAGTGTAGAAAATACAACTCAACTTATGGAACAACAATGTTCTTGGAACAAACACTTAACATATTCATACTTATCGCCGCTCATCATACACATCGTCAATCGCCGGGCCTTCTGCCGTGTTGTATATACCCTCGTTATGCATATAGAAAAACTCTATACAACATAAAATGACATATTTTGCAAAAAAAAAAAAGGAAAACAATTTCCCCTGCTCTGCTACAACATTCGGATCCTCTGTTCCTATCTCTGTCTGCTGTTGATGTTCCGAAGGTACACCCCATGTAAGAACTTGGTGTACCCAAGAAAACTGAGCTTCCCGTCCGAACTCCTCACACAGTTATCCTGCGCGGATTGAGCTCTGGGGTCTAAGTTCATCACCTGTGCCAAATGAATGAAAAGTATATCTTTACGAGTTTGAGAAAAGATTTGATGTAAATTAAATAAATGCTCCGTCGTTAAAAATGTCGAATACCCGTGCTAGCTCAATGACCGAAATAACACGCTTTCCTTCGCGCTCAAAGCAACTGAAAGCAGCTGTTGCAATGTTGTCCCAGTCTTCTCGACCCTCGAGCTGATGCGGGTTTATTGACGCTGCACAGAACTCCTCAAAATCCATGTTCTTGTCGCCCAGGGGTTCCATCTAGGGACCAAAAGCGGAGAGATTTAGAAAGAAACGGCATAAAATTTAAACACAAACAACATGATAGACAAATACAGTCTTTCAACAGTCTAAACTGAATACACCGTTAATTTATATGCAGAATAAAAATGCCTTACAAAATGCAATGTCTCGGATACCCTTGACTCCTTCATTGCGTCGGTTGCATTTTCCATCAAAGCCTACACCGTGATAGCATTTCGACAGAGGATATTCAATGCGGTAGAACAAGTACAATTAGGGGATAATCGGGAACATATATATCACATTTAAGCTTTTCTCTGGACGAGTAATGACCATTACAGCTTCATAACCTGTGAGCTGATACTCAGGGATTATTTTGCACAAGTGATTCTTGCTTTTCGCTAATTGTGAACAAGAATATATAGCCAAGTACAGTTACAACCGAGAAAATACTTACCATTCTAAAGTTAGACAGAGAAACAAATCCATCTGCTGGTTTTAAATTATTAAATTATGCAGTTATGTAGGTAAGTTCTTCCTCCGGTAACGCTTTTGAGAGAGACTGCGGTCACAGAAGATAAATCCCTAAAGTTGTAAATAATTGCTAACAATCTATTGATAGAAGATGAGGTGAAGTCCAAGCAAAAGTTCCGATTTAGTTGAAGTTACTCCACAAGAAAATCTGCCTTTATCTTCCCATTTACCATAGTGTGATTACTTTAAGTGCAGATCTTTTGAAAGGTGTTGTCCGAATATATGACTTCACCAACTTGAACGTCAAGATATCGAGCGGAACAGCACGTGTTTCATCCCATAGCCATGGGTGAGCTGCAATTAGGGCAACAATGCAAGTAAATTAATTAGACAAAAGCAAAAGAAAGAAGAAGAAAATCAAGTATGTTTGCACCAATCCATAAGGGAGTTTATGCTTTGGATGAATGAAAGTCGATCATACAGTAGAAGTCTTACTAAGAGCTTGCGCTGCTGTCATTCTTTTCCTGTAGTCCTTGTTCTGAAGCCGTTTCACAAAATCCTTCCCTTCCGCTGATACCCCAGGCCAAGGTGAATCTTGAAAGTTAGGATCCGCTCTTAGCACAGAACCAAAAATTCCAGACTCGGTCCGAGCCCAAAATGGTCTGCTTCCACATAATAATATATACGTTATGACACCGATACTCCACATGTCTGATTCGAGGCTATACGACCTATGAAGTACTTCAGGAGCAACATAATATGCACTGCCAACGACACCGCTCAGGCGCTGACCTGCCAAGCAGAAACAAACTCTATATGCAAGTCTGGCTTTTTGTTGGATAAGAGAAATGGTGGTTGATTCGTATCAAAGCCATGTTTTCTACCTCCAGAGTAAAAAAATGAAACCAATGATATGTCTTACTTGACTGACAAATCCCACAAATCTCATGTTTTGTTCCACAGACATGGTGGTTTAAATTGTACAATAGCAGTGGGAAAGGAGAATGTGATTTTCGATGCATATGGAAGCAGTTTTGCATTAAAAATTTCCGCGCAAATTATAGCTTCACCTCACTCGAAATTTTTCGTTGCAAATAAACGCATTCGGAAAACAGGGAAAGAAAGGAAAAGTAGCAGAATAGGCGTCCGGAGATGAATGAAAACAAAAGGTCCCATAAGCATCCATGCGCCTTGCCCTTGCGGACAACTCTGGATCTGTGTCCCTCTACATAATAATAATTGCATATACATATTTGCCAAGACAGGCCACTCGCGCAACGGATGTGCAGAATCACCGCATCTGAGGTCGAGGGATCCTAGGCCTGACTGGAGTCTTTGATGGACTCACCCTGCGATTTAGTGGATTGACTCCTGCTCAATACGTAGCGGGCAAACCGATATACTTGGCTAGAACGTTTAATAAGATTTGTCACCTTATGGGGAAAGATCCCAAGATGGCACCACTACAGCTGAGAGCAGCAATTGCGCTTTCCGCCTGCACCGTGCACACGGAAGTGGTTACTCAACGTATACCAAAACAAATGCGGGATGAAAAACAGCAAACGGATAATGGTGGCAGGAGGGCCACACCATGACAAACTCGACAAAGGCGATGCGCATAGGATGTTGGTAATCCCCGAGTAGCCTCAAGCGTTGAACCTGCAAAGTGGAACGAGCAGTGACACCTGGATAGAAATTATACCAAGAGAATTGTCACAAAGCAGTTGGAATCAGACCTCTCCACAAAGTGATTCGAAGAAGATCTTGACATCAGCTTGAGTAACCTAGAATTAAGCACCATAATCAGCAAGAAGGCTGAGCACAGACTGTATAATTCATTCCCGACGGAGATCTAATATACCTTCCGGTCAATGTTAGTACAATAAACAGTTCTTGAGCACATCTCCCGCTCATCATCCGACTGACAGAGTTACCAGCAGTATTCAGTTGCCTCCAGATATCCAAACAGTTGCATCCTATTATTAAAAATATAGGAATACAAAATGGCGGGGGAATCCTACCCTGGGCAACAACGTGGGATTGACGGGAGCAATTGCAGTTTTAGAAGGCATCACTCTAACCGGGTAAAAACCAAGCATCATTCCTGACAGACCCAAAGCAGCCTTTGCACCTTCTGCAATTATTAGTTCCAATCCATGTAAGTCATCCAGTGATAAAGCTATCAACAGATTGACATCACAAGTAGAAAGATGACTACCTTCTTCGGTAAATTCTATAAAAGCAAAATGGAGACACGAGTTAGGATCACCACATACACGACAATCCACCACCTACATCAACTCGGACGGAAACCGTTAGATGATCAGATGAAAAATGCCCTGAGACTACACAGAGCCGACATTTTTTACCTGCCCACATGTTTTGAAAAGTGCAGCAAGCTGTTCTTCTGTGACCTGCTACATTGAAAAATACGAATCGCGAATTGCAATGGCATAAAATAAAGGACCAGGCTCGTCAAATTTCAATTTGATGATGTAAACGGCGAATTCCATACCTGTTGATCTATGTCAGATACATACACAGTCCTCCTAATGATCTCTTCATGCTGGGCCATGTTAGTTCTGTTTTTGATCCTGGATTTACTCTGGTAACTATCCCTCCTCTGAAAGGTACACAAAATCCAACAGAAGCAAAATCAATAGCACTCAGGGGCTTTCTATTTTCAAAATTCAATCGATAAAGAGCAAGACGACCTCGCCATGATCACTGACTAACCTTTGTAGGAAGAAATCCCATGGAGTCGGGTCCACTGTCATCTACCCTGAGACCAACGCCATATCCAAAACCTTTTCCATTGACCTTGTTCCCATTCTTGGGAACAAATGAGGGAGGCACAAACTCCGCGGCCATGGGATTCAACTTGCTCAACATCTCAGCCAGCTCCGCAATGTTCCTCACCCCGCCGTTCTTCATCACCCCATTCTCGTACCCACCGTTCTTGACTGCTCCCATTATCTGCTGACCTCTCACCCCGTTACTCTTCACCTGGCCATCGCCATCACCGTCTCCATCGACTGCATCGCTAACCCCATTCTGATCCTTAACTGACAAACTAGTCACTTTGGTCGAAACGTTGGCGATAATGCGGGCATCATTGCCGTTCGTATAATTAAGCGGCGGATTCGAGTCTGGCGGCGCCACGACTCTGTCCAAATCACGAGCCGACTGCCCAACGTCGACCCCAGAATTCTCAAGAACCCCCATGGATGATCACAGGGAAAGAGGAAAAAAAATCCTTAACCTGCAAAACCCATAACCAAAATCACAACTTTTTTTGTGGGCTGACGATCAAAACTCTCGAATCCTCCAAAAAAAAAAAAGAAAAATACTGTCCCACACCAGACACACCTGTTCAGACCAAATCATCAAGATTGACACGTTCACCGAACCAAACTCCCCCCCAAAAAAAAAATCAAGCCTTTCTTTCCGGGAGTTCGTTATATTCGAGAGAAATGACATCCCAGGAACGAGACTAAGAAAAAGAGAACATACTGCTGATTCGGATCGTCCGTTTTTGCATCAGCGGAAAGGCGTTCCTTTTCTTTCTTTAGCAAGATTCATCAACTCCTACTACAATCCCATTGGAGCACATTCCCCACGTCACACAAAGACAAAGCTAATTTATGGTGTTCTTTGCCGGACTCTCCCTTCGGACCCCACCGGGTAAAAGTATTCCAAGAGGACATCCGGGGGTTGTTAGACCACGTGACGAATTGAACCCGGCGGATGCAATCTTGGATGGCCCAAACATTTATCATTGGCACCCTCCGATTCGGTGTGGACCACATCATCACCCGACAACAACAGCAGAAAATTTATGCCACGATAAAAATAAAAAGCTTGTCCCTCAGACCCCCCCTCCCCTTCAAAGGCTTGAAGAAGACTCTCTGTCAGGATGTAATGGGCTTAAGACATATCATATTTAGCCTAGGGCCCCAACACAAGGGAGAAAGTTCAGCCCAGTAATGGAAGACGGGCTACATAAGGCCCACGTGATTATCTTTAATCAGCCTCCTAGGCCCAATTGTGCCCCCGCCATGTCATCCAGCCACGTGTGCTCCCACGCGTGCCATTTAGCAGAGCCAAGGAGCCGCCCGGCCGATCCCGACGAGACACAGGAAAGTCGCTGAACGTTCCCCTCCGTCCCGTCCTCAGACGTTCCTTCTCAGTGGGGAGCAAATGCTCTGCTCTGCGCCTACTTTGCCGTCCAGCGCCAACTGGCTGGACCGTCTCCGGTCGGCCCGGGGCTTCCCCGCATCCGATGCCGACGACCTGGACGGCGCTCCCCCGGCCGACGCTAACCCTAATGCCAATACCGTGCCGGCTCCTCCTTCCGGCCCTGTAGCTGTTGTATCGATGCCTCCGTCAAGAGGTATGCACGAAATAGTGACGTCCATCCTCTCGGACTTGTTTGAAATGGGAGAGACGGAGCGAGAGCCGGTGGTGGAGAACAGGAGGAGCTCTAGGAAGCAACCGAACCCTAGGTTTCTGCCGTGTTTGCAGGATGGGGTTAGGGCGTCGTCGCTGGATTCGCGGTGGGACGAGAGGGGGAAGGAGGGCTTGGAGGAGAATGTGGGAGTTGATGAGGTGGGGGAAGAGGAGGGGAGGGGTGTAGGGGATGGGATGGAGCAGGGGGCTGCGGAGGCAGAGGAGGAGGAGGAGGAGGAGGAGGGGCTCATTGGGTACTCGAGGAGTGAGGTGACAATCATTGATACGAGCTGTGAGGTGTGGAAGTTTGAAAAGCTGGTTTACAGGAGGAAGGATGTGTGGAAAGTTAGGGATAGAAAAGGGAAAGGGAGAGGAAAGATGAGGAAGACGAAGAAGAGGAAACTGGGTGGGAGCGAGAGTGATGTTCGGGGTGGCATGAAGAGGAAGGTGCTCAAGATTTCGAATGAGGTAAAGGCTGGGAACTTTTATTACTGGGGATAGATTGATCTAGTGGTCTTGATTGCCACTAGCTGCTCATGTTGGTTCAATGATGAAGTGAGTTTGTGATGCTGGATTTCACCTGGGCAGTTTTTACACCAGGGATTGGTCTAGCTGGAATGATTATGGTTCCGTCCATGGCTTGATTTTCTATTGATTCTGGTGTCTGGATTAGAAATCTTGTCAGGTTTTCTCATCTATGAAGGAATTATCTTGTTTTGGCTATTTCTGATTCCATGACTCGGGAAATCTATTCTTCTTTAGACCAATCCGGCGTAAAGATGTGTGTTCTTCGTGATTGCTTGCGCAAACAATGATTTTTGGGCAATTGAACTCTCAGCCAGGTGTTTGCTCACTGTGGTTCAGTGTCCTTTGTGTAGGCAATGATTATAGGATTTTGAGTGACTCTGTTGAGTGTGAGTCGATTGGTCTATTCTTTGTATGTAACGCCTTTAAGAAATTGCAAATAACGTGGATGATGTCTCTGATCCATCTTGTCGCTTGACAGATGCCTAATTCAGCGAAGAAGGACGAAAAGAATCATCAAAATGAGATGGGAGTTATAGGTAACATTGAAGCCGGGTGAGTATCAAAAGTGAGACGATTTTGTCTTTGCAATGAGTATCTGGATACATTATCGCGTAGATCATTCATGTTATTCCCCGTGTTCTGTAGACCATCCTTTTCCGAATTGGTGGCAAGAAAGAGAGATACAGGAGGCCCCTCTGTTGCGCTCGTCAAAGTCATGCCTGTCAAGATTAAGAAGACCAGGGTGTTCAGCTGACCTTAAGCAATGTTGTAACCCCCATCAATGTCCCTCACATTCGTTGGGGACAAAACTCGGCATCTCCTCGCTCTGAGTCCATCTCGACTAACTGAGGTGAGCCAAGATCTGCCTATGCACACGGCAGCTCACGGAAGATGGGATTCGGAGCTGTCATTGTACAAAAGCTGTTAATATTGTCATTGCCCTTTCGTCCCCTACCGGCCATGTTGACACTATTATCCATTCATACTCAATCTCTCTCTCTCTTTTGGTCAAATCGTCAAAAGAACTTGGTCGTCTTCTGTTGATTATGTATATGTTATCCTTGTGAAGTCCGGGGAGATTTTCAGGTACCGTGTTTGCCTTCTCAGAGGTGTCGGGCAAGGCAGCGTCGCCAAACAAGCTCCTGTCCATTTCGGCCGAGAGGTTCAACAAGATGACAAGTGAAGTCTTAGTTTCATTTTTTTTACCACCCACCCTCTCATCTTCATCATCTCCTGCAGTCAAAGATGATTGGGATTTGGATTTTTGAATATGCAACCAACCAAAAAAGGACAGGAAAAGGTTGGCTTTCTGAAGATGATACATGCGAAAAAGTTTTCTCGTCTCGGTGCGAAGTGTCCAGGGAATAAAATAAAGTGGGACCCACTACCACTGGACTCTCTTATTATTACATCATGGCCAAGGCTGTCCTCCTCCTCCTCCACCCGCCCCGACCACAACATCCAAAAACAGGTTCCACTTCTTCCATCCGCATCCGCCTACAACAACACCCTCTTCCTTCCTTGTTAAGAACTATAATCATTCCATGCATCTAGATTGGATCATTTCGCTTCTTTTCCAAGTACCACTCCTTCATTTCAAACCATCCGCCGGTCAAAACTAAAACCTACCAAATAAAATAGAATGACCCATTCAGAAAGACCACCTTTCCTTCCCCCCCTCAACCAAAATTCTTCATAAGAAAAGGCCTCTTAACTTATCACTTCCACTCTCTTGCAAGGCAGAACACTCACACCCGGCGCAAATGACTCAACTCGACATCGAATCACCGAAACACTGCGCAGCAAAGCAACCCCACAACTCCCACCATCACCACCACCACTCCTTCATCAACTCTTCCAGCTTCTGGAAGCTCCTCTCCACCCTATTCTCCGCCCTCCTCGCAGTTATCCTCCTCATGTGGCTCGTCCTCCGCCCCTCCAAGCCCTCCTTCTCCCTCCAACAGGCTTCCGTCTACCACCTCTCCCTCTCCGACTCCGTCCCCGCAGCCGCCTCCTTCCTCAACTCCTCCTTCCAGCTCACCTTTGTCGCCTCGAACCCCAACTCCCGCCTCGGCATCTACTATGACTCCCTCCGTGTCTACGCCTCCTACCAAGGCCAGCAGATAACAGGACTCACCTCTTTCCCGCCATTCTACCAGGACCACGGGGAGAAGAACCTCCTGTCAGCCTCCCTCACGGGGAGCAACCTTCCCGTTGCGCCATACTTCGGGTCGGAGGTGGCGCGCGACCAGGTCTCTGGGAAGCTGACGGTGAGGTTTGCAGTGGATGGGAGGATAAGGTGGAAGGTAGGGACGTGGGTGTCGGGCAAATACAGGATGAACGTGGAGTGCATCACCGCGATGGACTTTGGTCGGGGGTTGCCGGCCGGGCCATTGACCTCGCAACAGGGAAGTCGTTGCTCCACAACGCTGTAGAGATGGTGTGAGAAATGAGTGAATGATTGATTATTCACGTAGAGCAAAAGGAGCTTTTGGCAGTGTGTTTATGGTTCACGTAATGTATCAAATGTACGGATACTAAGTAGTATTTGAGAAGCATATTTTTCTTTTTCTTTTTTTTTAACCTGCCTCGTCTAAATTTACATTTTCCAAAAGCCCATAGTTAGGCCCAAAGAAGGCCCAGTATAAAAAGCCCAGGACCATACTACGATTCAGTAAAGCCCAATTAATTAATACGTTTGCCTTTTTGAGCAAGAGAGTCAACGGTTTTCGGCTTCGCGCTATCCATTCGACAGTGTCCCCCGTGAAGAGAAAATAGGAAAGGAAAAGAAAACCCTCGCCGGAACACAAAGGAAGGATGACGCCTGCTCCGGTCGCCGACGCCGAGGAGGTCGAGAATAAGCCTCTCCCTAAGGTACCTCCTGATGTCTCCCTATCCTACCCCCCGTGCACTTCGCTTTCGTTTCTCTTTTTTTTTCCTGTTTGGAGATTGAGGCTTTGTCGATTGTTGTGAGTTTTTTTTTTGGGGGGAGGAGGTCGTTGTGGAGGATGTGAAGGATGATGAGAAGGACGAGGATGATGACAAGGACGATGGTGCACCTGGTGAGCTATGACTCGCCTCTATTAATTCTTGGGCCGGTCGGTTTGATTTTTTTTCCTATTTTAGCGGTGTAAATTTGCATAGTTTTGCGGAGTGATTGACTAAAGATTGGATTTGCTCTGTCACTGCTGTTTATGTGGAGTTCAAGTTTGAGCATATGAACTTGTTTTGGATTTGTTTCATTTTTGTTGATGCATTCCTCGGGCTGTGAGCAAGTTGAATTTAATGTCAGGTTCAAATGGGGGCTCCAGGCAGAGCAGAAGTGAAAAGAAGAGCCGGAAGGCCATGCTGAAGCTGGGCATGGAACCAGTCACTGGTGTGAGCAGGCAGGGTCACCATCAAGAGGACCAAGAACGTAAGTAATACTAATGACTGTCTGTGTCCGTAAGAAGATGTACATCTGTCTGCTAATCAATGGCATCATCCTTTATCTGTCGACTTCAGATACTGTTCTTCATTTCCAAGCCCGATGTTTTCAAGAGCCCTCACTCTGAGACTTATGTCATATTCGGGGAGGCAAAGATTGAGGACTTGAGCTCCCAGCTACAGACACAAGCTGCTCAGCAGTTCAGGATGCCAGACGTGGGTTCTGTGATAGCCAAACAGGAGTCTGCAGCCGGCCCCACTGAGGCTCAGGCCGATGAAGAAGAGGAAGAGATCGATGAGACTGGCGTTGAGCCACGCGACATTGAATTGGTCATGACTCAAGCTGGAGTATTGAGGAGCAAGGCCGTGAACGCCCTCAAGACGCATGACGGAGACATTGTTAGTGCAATCATGGAGCTTACTACTTAAACATGCAGGGAGGGATGATGCCAGGTAGTTTTGGTTCTGCTCTCTGGTGATTAAAGTATTTTTGCCAGGTTTTGGTTACTGGATTGGATGGATCGCCTTATCCGGTTGAAATGGAGCCTTTTTTAAGCTTGGGACTTGTAGAATATTTCCGGCAGTTGATTTTGATTTCTCTTGATATGAGCTTCCTTGATGTAATCTTTATGTTCTCTTTTGAAGTTGCCGAGTTACATGAATCCGTTCTTCGGAAAATATTTCACAACTTTCAAAATTCGCCGAATAATATCCTTGAATCAGTATGACTTGTGTCCATCTCTATTACGTGTGAACAGGGTGAAAGGCACTAAAAAAACCACGATATCAGCGATTCAAACACGAAGGCAAGGTTAAAACAGTATTTCTGGATGGTATGAGCCATTCAACGGTTCACAGTGCTTTAGGGTAGTCTCAGTCTTTTGAAGAACTTCACCATCTGCCAAATACACGTTTCCAAATGCATAGGTATCTGGTTGGATGCTGGGGTAGGTCACACCAAATTGCAGTTCAGACCCAGCATCTTGCAGCGGACGACGCTTCGCCTCATGGGATGGCGTCGAGTCAGCAATAATAGGAATATTTGAGGCATCAGCTTGTAATGCTGCTGCAGGCAAGGAGGCAGACTTCATAGCTAATTTTTCATAATCTGGATTGGACCCCTTGCACCGGGCGGACTGCTCACACAAAGGTGGGAACAGTGTCTACATTTCCGAATATCCCAGGCCAACTCAGGGCAAGGTGCTCGGCGCCATGACTCGGAAAGTAGTGGAGGCAGTGCTCACTCAACATCACTTGAGGAGAGAAATACGGCAATTATGAGCATTCCTTCGCTTTCCGGATATTCAATCAATTCGCGTATGATGATGATGGCGATGATAACAGTGATATTATTAATCATGATTACGATGGACTCATCGCTTCACCCTATCTAATCCAAATGGTTAGCATATTCAGTTCCAATTCCAATGCACAATTAATATATATATATTTTTTTAAATATTAAGTTCCAATGAGCCCACAAAAACCAAATAAGTCAACTTAAATGCCATTCATTATTATTATTATTTTTATCGTGGTAAAACAAGAAAAAGGGCAACAACTAAACCACCCTTCTCTCCCTGAACTGTAAAAAGAAAGAAAGAAAGAAAGAACCAACTAACTTTACAAACATAAACTCCCTCCGCAAATCCCCTTCTTCTGAATTCCGATCACCGGAACAAAGACCTTCCCCGTCGGCACACGGGACAACTATACGTTAAAAAAAAAAAAAATAAAACAAGGCAGACTTCCGTGGCCGAACCACCGATCCCTTCAGAAGTAAACGAGGAAGCACGAGTTCCCGATCCCTGGGGACGCGGAGGAGGACGAGACGAACCTCCACCTCCCAGCCAGTTCCGCATGCGACAGTCGCTCCGCCAGCCTCGCTAGCATGTAAGTGCACTCCATCAGCAGCTCCGTCGCAACGGCCACCGTCATCATCTTCTTCTCCCCCTACTTTGTTGTACTCCCTGGGGATTCGTGTAGCAGCTAATGATCGGGCGATTCCCTAAAACCTCAAAAGATCGGATCGTGGCGTGCGTGTGTTTGAAAAGAGAAATGTGTGGATGGAGTTGGGAAGTTAGAAACTACGGAGGGGAAATGGGAACGTGTAAACATCGAGCCACTTTTATATAACCTTCGTTCAAGCCATTCCTTTTGTTTATTTCTTTTTTTTTAGTGTAAGAAAGGGGACAAAGGAGGTTGTAATAATTCGTACGCGTCTCTTTCGTCCGCCGAATCACGATCGATCGATCGATCGATCGATCAGACCCCCAGATCGCACAGCGTTGTCCTCTAACATTAGTAGCTTGATTTTATAACGCCCCACCAACAAATGTCATGTGACGTGCCATGCTAACTTGTTTGACCCGGTATTTAGGGGGGGGGTATAAACAATTTTTCCAATTGATGGAAGGTGGGGTGGATCGATCATGTGCCCATAACTCAAATCATATGAAGTAGGGCCATGAATCACTTCATGATTGGCATGTGCATTGTCCTCCCTCTGGATTTACGATGATGATCTTGTGGATCGCTTATCCTCCTCCCGGGCTTTGCTTTTATCTTTTTATTTCTCCCTTTTTTTGTGCATCCATGATTGATGAATGAAATTCGTCAGTAGGCCCAATCCATAAACGTTTAACTTGGACACGTGGGTCCCGAAAGCGGAGGGGGTTGTGTGGTTTCAGTCAGTCCTTTTGGGGGGGGCAGGAAGCATAGTACCGATGACATCGTCATGTTCGCCGGGGGGGATAATATCGAGGTCGACACCAGATTTTGATGAACAGTTCCCTGAAATTATTTTTACTATAATGAGAACGAATGGGTCCCCCCCGATCACGGGGGTGATGGAGCTTGGCATTGTCATGTTCTGAAATTGTCGTATAAGCTATTATTAAGATCAAGATGGGTGGGTCCTTCTGCGTTGACAAATTAAATATTTTAAATGAAATAGAAGTGGACAGACAGCAAGGGGTGGTGGCGCAGTTGGCTAGCGCGTAGGTCTCATAGCTTTGACTGGAGTTATCCTGAGGTCGAGAGTTCGAGCCTCTCTCACCCCAACTACTCTTTTCTCTTATTTTTCGGCCCATAAACTTATTACTTGAAACAATTACGGCCCAAAACAAGCAAAACCCCCCCCCCCCCCCCCCCCGGACGCGAAATCTTAGAAAACCCTAGTCTTAATTGGTCTTCCCAAATATAGAGGAGAATATCTAGGTCTCAGTGATCCCTGCTGCTCCGACCGACGACGCCACGAGAGGAGGGAGAGGGACCGGGACCCGGATCCGGACCGGCCAAAGATGAAGACGATCCTCTCGTCGGAGACGATGGACATCCCCGATGGGGTCGCTATCAAGGTGAACGCAAAGGTCATTGAGGTCGAGGGCCCCCGCGGCAAGCTCGTCCGCAACTTCAAGCACCTCAACCTCGACTTCCAGCTCATCAGGGACGATGCCACCGGCAAGAGGAATCTTAAGATAGAGGCCTGGTTCGGCTCCAGGAAGACCTCCGCCGCCATCAGGTCAGCCATGTCGAGAACCTCATCACCGGCGTCACCAAGGGTTACGGTACAAGATGAGGTTCGTGTACGGCCACTTCCCGATCAACGCCTCCATCACTAACGGGCAGCAAGTCAATCGAGATCAGAAACTTCTTGGGCGAGAAGAAGGTGATCGGCACTCGCTTATTCCACTTGAATAGTCGGTTATATTCCGCTGGTGGTAATACATGTGGTAGTGATAATCTTTTTTGGGTGTTAGTAGTAGGTAGTCATTAGTTGATCGGTTTATTTTATCCGTATAAATGATGGATTAGGGCATTTGAATATTTTGCTGTAGATGAATTACTTCATGTATACCTTGAGTGATGGAAGAATTGGGATGATTGCCAGATGGATTTGGCATGCTACTTCTGGTCACGTCTTCAGGGTTTTCTAAGCATTTTTTGTTGTTTTCTGTCAGGTGAGGAAGGTTGACATGCTTGATGGTGTGTCGGTCACCCGTTCCGAGAAGGTCAAGGACGAGCTTGTTGTGGACGGCAACGACATCGAGCTCATCTCAAGATCCTGTGCCCTCATTAACCAGGTATTTTTTTTCTTCCCTGGTGAAGTTGACGATTGACCTGTTGATTCTACTGTTTGAGGACAGAAATGCCATGTCAAGAACAAGGATATCAGGAAGTTCCTGGACGGTATCTACGTCAGCGAGAAGGGAACAATCCTTGAGGAGGAAGGAGGAGGAGTAGTAGTTTACCATCCAAGTTTGAGGGCGATTTCCAAGTGTCAAGTGTTATACAGACTCTATCAATTTCTTTCTGCCTCGTGTCATTTATCGTGCCCCTTTTAAATTCTCCCGGGAAGTGAATTTGGGAAGGATAGAAGTGTGGGCTGGAAGCTGCCAGCAGGGAGTTAAAAAAGAATGATGTAATCCAGCCCGAAGTCCATAAGTCGGCCTGGCCCACTTATCCGTTTCATGGACTCCTGGTTTATGGAAGGAGAAAATTGATGAGGTGATGACACGTCAGCCCATCTAGAAGGGGTGGGGGTGGCTTTTGCTTGGGGAAAAAGAAAATCTCGTTCTCCCTTTGCTAGGGCTTTCTGAACTAAACCCCCCCTCTCTTTTCCTCCGCCACAAAACCCCCAACCGCCACCGCGGGTCCACCGACGATGAACAACCTCATCCGATCGTCCCCTTCCCGACGATCACTTCTCCTCCAACTCCACCTCCACCGTCACCTCCATTTCCTCTCTTCCCAATTCCCCTCCATCGCCCCCGCGGCTGCAACCGCTGCTCGCCAGCACCTCCTCCCGGCCCCTCCCTCCCCCTTCTCCGCCCACCTCCGCGGCCTCCGAACCGGTCGCGACCCCAACACCGGGTGAGCTCCACCCCTTCCTCCTCGTCCTCGCTCTCTATTCGTCTCTGTGTTGTTCTCATTGATGTTCATAGCGGTGGCAGTTTTGTAGATACGAGATCACCCCTCCCGTGAATTGGGGGATAAGGATCGTTCCCCAGCAGAAGGCTTATGTCATTGAGCGCTTCGGCAAGTACGTCAAGACGCTCACCTCTGGTATCCATTTCCTCATCCCGCTGGTCGAGCGGATCGCTTACGTTCATTCCCTCAAGGAGGAGGCTATTCCGATCCCCGACCAGTCCGCCATTACCAAGGACAATGTCAGCATCCTCATTGATGGCGTTTTGTACGTCAAGGTGTGCTTGAGTGGCCTCTTATTTAGGCATAAAGCTGTTGTTTTTACTTTTGTGACGTGTGATTTGAACTGAATTGGTGGAATTGGTTGCAGATTGTTGATCCATATAATGCGTCTTATGGGGTCGAGAATCCCATTTATGCGGTGATTCAGCTGGCACAGACGACGATGCGTAGCGAGCTTGGGAAGATTACCCTTGATAAGACTTTTGAGGAGAGAGATACACTCAATGAGAAGATAGTGGTCAGTTGTTTTGGTTATTTTCCCGGAGATGATATTGTGATCCAGTAATATTAGTAGAGTGAAATGGATACTGTAGCTTAGAAGTTAGGAAGTTAGGATTCTCCATTCCAAAAAGGTACTTTTAGTTCTTCGGTTCGGATTTTATTGATGTGGAATAGCATGAGACAAGAAAGAGGTGCCGTGGCTGTTTTCATCTGACTGGTGCTATGAACGCCTATGTGAGACATGCCTTATGCTTTTATGATGGAGATACACTATGCTTGTTAAGTAGAGGTAGTGATCTGATGTGAGTTAATTTTCTGCTTCCAGGAGGCTATTAACGTGGCTGCTCAGGACTGGGGTCTGAAATGCCTTCGCTATGAAATAAGTGTGTTGCGGTTTGTCTCTTAAGGCGCTTTTATATACAGGATGCGTACTGCAAATCTACTATTATAATTCCAACCCCCTAGAATGGGTTCTTGTGGTCTCATATTCCATTCTTTTAACAGGGGATATATCACCTCCACGTGGAGTGAGGCAGGCTATGGAAATGCAAGCAGAAGCCGAAAGGAAGAAAAGAGCCCAAATCCTGGAATCAGAAGGTAATTGAACTGTTCTGCCTTGGAGTGGTGATAACAATGCTTTTATGACGGGAACTCATAATTTTGTTTCTAGAGAGGGCTTCTAATCCACCATTTCTTTCCCAAGCAATGCCTAAGGGATCCATGTAATATGGCCAACACTGCAGTTTCTGATTTAAGGCTGGTGTGTCTTGTTTTTCAATCAATGGTGGCATGATATTTCATCTGGATAAGTTGATTCTAGATTTCATGGTTTGGTGGGTGGGAAACTTGGTATTAGCTTGTTGTGGAATAGTTGTCTCTATGTCCTACCTCTCCTCTTGCACAAATGGGTGGCATTGTATAGAAGATATGTTAAGATGCCTTTTACATGGTGAAGCATTGATCATACTAATTTCAACAGGAGAAAGACAATCCAACATCAACATTGCTGATGGGAGAAAGAGTGCTGTCATCTTGGCTTCAGAGGCTGCAAAGATGGATCAGGTCAACAGAGCACAAGGTTAGTGGTTGAAAATAAGCTTATCTTCAAGTAAGAGGATGGTGGAACGTGATATTTGACCTTAGTTGTGTATTAGTGTGCACCTTTGGCATGGTTCTGTTTCTTTCCTGGCAATTACTTTGATAAACTTTTCTTGCCGCTTTTGCATCTCTTCTCAATATGTGTTTCTGCATTTATGATATCAGGAGAAGCAGAAGCTATCCTTGCGAGAGCAGAGGCAACCGCAAAAGGAATTGCCATGGTATCTGAGGCCCTTAAGGAATCTGGAGGTGTTGAGGTATCTGTTTTTCTGTCTTCTGCCTGGTGAAAGTGGTGTCCAACAGACAAGTCTGTGTTCTAGTGTCATTTAGTTGCAATAAGGCGGTGTCAGTTTTCGAGCATCTAGTATCTGATGAGGGCATATACTTGCCAGGTTGCCTAATTAAGCTAAAATTTCCACTCCAGTTTTGTATGGCTGCTGCTGCAGAAGCATTGAGGCTGGTGGTTTGAGCTATAACTTTGTTGTGTTTGCAGGCTGCCAGTCTGAGAGTTGCTGAACAATATATACAAGCGTTTAGTAAAATTGCCAAGGAGGTAAAAGGAAGGATTAGTTTTTTAAAGTATACCTGAATCTCGGTTTGCTGTACTTACTTTATTTGCTGACTTCATCAGGGGACAACATTACTGCTTCCCAGCTCTGCTGCCAACCCAGCCAATATGGTGGCCCAAGCTATGACAATGTATAAAAGCTTAATTGGCAGTGTCCCGAAAGAAGATTTGGACTCTTCCCATCGACTACCTGATGCTTCACAGGATGACGGCATCTATGGAGAAGCAAGTGAGATACTCGATGCTCCTAAGACTCCTAAGAAGAACACCCAACAGCTCGAACCGACGTTTTCCCTTCAGAGTCCTCAGAAAGGAGAATAAACATGATTACAGTTTCGTTGAGCAAAGGACAATGTGTGCCGCGGTAACACTTTTTTCTACTACGTTGTCTGACTTGCTTCAATGGATGTTTCTTTGGATTAAAGGTCAACTTTGTTGTAATTGGGAATTTAGGGAGACTTGTCATTTTTTTGCCTAGGCAGTAATGCTTGTCAAAGTGAGGATTTCTTGTCCGAATGAGAGAATTTGGGTTGGAATTCCTTTCGAATTATTCTCATTGCAGAGAATTCGACATGCTTTTGTTATATGGTCATAATAGTAAAAGGCAGAAAACTGAATGAGATGTGCTAGACGTGCATCATCCCAAGCTGGTCATTACCTGCTCAAGATTGACTTCGAGCAGCCCATAGCTGAAGCACAGCACGAACGGCCCAGCGTAAGCTGATCCAGAGTCCTTGAAGAGCTGGTTTGCAAGACCTCCACCCCAGATCGCAGTCCCGATCACAGCGACAACCTCAATCCCGACGAAACCCCTTGTCCTGTTCTTAAAGCTGAAATCCAGGATGTACCCGATGGCTAGAAAACATTTTTCAGACCCCTAGTCCCGAGATCGAACAATTCTCCGTTCGCATTGTTGAACTGGCAGTTTTAGAAGAAGTTGCTAGCCCAAGCCGCTGGCACGATCAGAAGCATCTTCCAGTTGAGGAAGAGCTTGAACTGACGTGGCCTTATGTTCCTCCCTCTCATCGTCCCCATTTCCCAAAACACGTGTTAGGCGTATGGGCTTTTATAATCCCATCTCTGGCCCATAGTACCAATCTTAGGCCCATTTAAAACCCCATACTAAACAAATGCCCAACCAGGGATGCCCTTTTCAACTCGCGGTCATTTTCCTCTCCCTCCCTCTTATCCTCTCAATTCCTCTCCCCGTCCCCGCCATCCCCAACGGTCGCCCCAAGAACCCGATGACGGCTCCATCGTCCCCGCCGCCGCCGTCGTCTTCCTCCCTTCGTTCCGTCGTCCTCAGGACTTCAGCCCCCGCACGCCCCACTCTTGCTTTTTCCGTCAAGATTCTTTTCATCAAGAAACCGTCGTTCGCCTCCCGGAGTTCATCCGTCCTCGTCCGCGCCAAGAACTCTTCTTCGGAGTCTTCATCATCGCCGTGCTCCTCTGCTCGATACAACAGTCTGAAGGTGCTCGAGTGGGACAAGCTCTGTGATTCCGTCTCTTCCTTCGCCGGCACTTCACTAGGCCGTGAAGCTACCAGGGTAATGATCGCCTAAACTCGTTTCTTTTTGGTAGATGTCGGTGTTTCGGTGTGACCTTTATGGTGTATTAATGGTTTGGATGTTCGTGTAGAGGCGGCTGTGGTCCTTGAGCGAGACATATGAGGAAAGCGTGAGGCTTCTTGAGGAGACCGACGCGGCTGTTCAGATGCACCAGCACGGGGGCTTTAATCTGGATTTAAGCGGGATTGATGCCGTGTCGGTAAGTTTTACCATCTTGTTTCTGGATTCTCTTTTTAAATTCTGGCTGAGCGCATCTTTTGTTACTATTAGTTAGGACGATGAACTGATTGTTTTGATCGTGTATATGAATATTTTGGTGCTTAATTTTTCTCTTATTTGTTAAACTTGGGAAAAAAAATTGGGTAATCTGGTTATAGACAGTTGCCTCTTGTGATTCCCATTGGAGAAGTTACTGGAGGCATTCGCCTTTGGTTTCTTTCTGTTAGCACATCTACTTGGATATGGACCATTCAATTGTAGTCTAGGTGACTAATCTTTCTTTTTCCCACATCAAAGGTTAGGTCTGCAATTAAACATGCTCGGATGGACTTACCAATGTATGGAAAAGAAGCGATTGCTTTAGTTGCTTTGTTAGAATTTTCGCAGAATCTACAGCTCAGTGTTAGAGCAGTAATCAAGGAAGATTCAGATTGGTATTCCCGGTTCATGCCTCTAACCGAAGCAGTAGGGCCACTGAAATGGATTTCTTTTCCTGTACTTTAATGTTCTATTGGTTATTTTTATGTTAGTTGCTTGCTTTTCAGGTGTTGGATTTTCAGGGGAATCAACCACTTGTGAAGTTGATACAACGGATTGTTGATGAGGATGGTTTGGTCAAGGACTCTGCAGTGAGTTCTCTGTATTTTGTTCTATCTGTGGTTGGTTGTTAGCGGATGATTTTGAAGCTCAACTTAACCAGCTTTCAGAGTTGTCTGCTATGTTAATTTTTCTTGATTACAGAAAGTTGAAAGCACATCATAGTAGGTGATATCACTAACATAACTTTATAAAAACCATTGGTTTATGGTGCAGAGTCCTTTGCTAAAGCGAACACGTGAACAAATACGATTGCTGGAAAAGAAGGTTTTTTTGCTCTTATCTGATCCTCTTCTGTTATCCTTGTGACTGATTATGAGTGTGTCTTGTCTCTAGTTTGGGAAAACTGAATGCATCAAAGTCCTAAAGCTAATGCTGTCCATGGGCCTTGATAACAGGATTAGTAAACATTAGAAACTTTTCATGCAGGTACACAATTTATTTAGGCTTGTTGTCTATAGTGCATTGGAGGATTGAAATATTGGCTATAGTCAATAAATCTGATAGGTTGTATGTACTGTTCACATCAATAAGCTTTTTTATCATTTCAATGCCAGTTCATACATGAGGTGTACGATAAATCAATTCTTATGATGTTATGATGTGCCTAGGAATCCTCTATCATGTATGAGAAAATTGGATGATTTCTAATGTTCAGGCGGTTGTGGCCTATTCTCCTGCAGATATTTTTAATATGCCAATTATGTTGCTGTTGTTCATCATTTGGTTATATTAACTTTTTTCCAGAAACAACATAGTTTCTATGGTTCTTGATTTTTTTGAGTTATCCTAGTACTGATTGGCCATTAACTGATCCTTTTACTTTTCAGCTGGATCAATTGATGGATCACATAATCAGAAAAGAAGCAGATGAAACATCTTTTCTTGTAAGAAATCACAAAAATAAACTCTTCATTTTCAGTCCTTTCCTTTATCCTGCATGTAACTTCATTTTATATTCAGGAAATAGCTAATGTCAATGGAAGATGGTATATACGATCTGGGGTAGATAAACTGGCGAACTTGAAGGGTTTGTTGGTATCGAGGTGCTGATCTTATTTTCAAATTCTTTTATAAATACGATATGCCTTCAAAGAATCCTATGAGGCTGAATTCTTGTCTTACCTGTCGACCATCTAGCTGTTGATTCACCTTTCATTTTGTTGCTCCCAGATAACTTTACACACATTTTTTTAGTTTTACTATCTCTTTTTTGCATGCATGGCACTAGATGTGCTAGAAAAAAGCTCTTTCTGTGATTTTAGAGGATTGATCGCGCGGATGGTTTTTTATTCTAATAAATGCAACTTTGGAGAGGGAATACGTTATTTAAATTATCAAATTGGGGATTTTTATTAAACAATGCCACTGGTGTAGTGGCACAGGCAATTCAAGCCTCATAGAGCCACTCTCTGCTGTTCCTTTGAATGACGAGTTGCAAATGTTGAGAGCATCAGAGACAAAGGCCGAGGAAGAAGTGCTCTTAATGTTGACAAAGAAGGTTACAACTTGCATAATGAATATTTTTCCAATTTGTGCATCTATTAGTAGTAGATATCTTCTTACATTTTATGTTCTCAAGCAGTTGCAAGTGGATTTAGAAGGAATAGAAAAGTTGTTGAACAACATCATCCAACTAGATGTGGTATGTCTTTGGTAATCTAACCTCATAATTTCTTGTGTTTTGCTTATATGTAATGAAAGGGTTGGGGTGTGCACCTGCTCTTGACCTTTGAATGCATTTAGGTCTGTGAAGTGGTTTGTTGAGGTCAATAGACAATTTTTTATCACTCACTTCAATGGAAAATCTGACAGTTTAGCTTGAAGAAATATCATGTTTAGTGTCTTAAATATGCAGGTGAATGCTCGTGCAAGATATGGTCTATCATATGGAGGCACATGCCCAGAGTTGTTTCAACTCAAAGAAAAGACAACTTTCCAGAAAATGCAGGCTTCCCTATCTGATAATGAAGTTTCTAACGCATCAACAAATTGGACATTATATCTTCCGAAAGCTTATCATCCCTTAATGCTTCAGCAACATCGAGAAAAGTTGAAAATGGCAAGAAAGCAGGTCACTCAAGCTACTTTGGTAACTACTATGAAGTTAATACACCGCCTTTGATTGCATTATAATAGGAGCATGTTGATCCTTCTGGCGTGAAATTTGTCGTTTTACCATTTGAAGATCTGACCATTAGGTGCTTCACTTTGGGGAGTAAGCTCTACCAAAAAATAATAATGGAAATGGAATCACGCTATATGTTTTTTTATTAAGTTGAAGGCAACATTGATTCTTCTCCAAGTGCACATGCTTACTGAAATTGGATCCTTCCTATTACTTTTCACGGCTTGTGTGCATTCTCAAATTTGGCAACAACTATTTCATTCTTTCTTATAAGTGTGTTTTTGGTTGTCCTGAATTCTTCAAAGTACGAAAAGAGACGAAATCGGCAACCAGGACTGCGAGTTCGAGAGAGGGGAAAGTTGGAACCGGATCTTCTTTCTTTGAAAGAGAAGGTGATCTCCATTATTGTTGAAGCTCACAATTCGAGAAATGTATTCTGTTGTTTCCACAGTTGTATACAATTTGTATAATCTTACTACTTAGGTTAACAAGTTGGAACAAGCTCCCCCAATACCAGTTGACTTTTTCATTACCAAGAAAACCAGAGTGCTGGTGATAACAGGACCTAATACCGGTGGTAAAACAATTTGCCTGAAAACGGTGGGATTGTCTGCTCTGATGGCCAAGTCAGGTCTAATTTGGTTCCTTTTGGTGCAAAAGATTGAAAGTTCTTTCATATTTGTTCATCTCAATTGAGGTTGTAGTTCCATTCAACATTATCTTATCTCATTTTTGACGAATCATTGACATGTTAATCAATCTTCTGTATTTGCAGGTTTATATGTTCTCTCAGCTGAATCTGTAAAACTTCCTTGGTTTGATTCAGTTTTTGCTGATATTGGCGATGAACAGTCCTTGACTCAGTCTTTGTCTACCTTTTCTGGGCATCTGAAACAAATTAGTGTGAGTACAGCTTCTAGTTGGCTTCTGAACCTTGCTTTATTGATTTATGATAAAATATCTTTTCTTGGGTAAATGGTACATGATAGATGTAATTTGGGTTTTCTAATAGATATGAGACCGCCTGCTTGAATTCTTTGCATAAGCGACCTTTCGGCTCGATTCTCGATTCAGTTACATCAGTGCATCTTACTGCTATTTTACTTTCCTGCTCATTGATACTTGATGACATGTGACTTGTAATAAAGTGACTTATTCAGTACCATTCACCTTACAGGGTATTCAGTCAGAGCTGACAATGCATTCGCTAGTGTTACTTGACGAAGTATGATCTCATTTCTTGGATTCTGATTCTCGTTTTCGTTTTTTCATAATTGGGTTTATTTAAAAGACCTGGAAAATATGTACTGTACAAAGACCAAAATTAGGTTAAGCTGTAGAGTTGTTAGGTTGGTGCAGGTACAAACCCTCTAGAAGGAGCAGCTCTTGGAATGTCACTGCTTGAATTTTTCTCCAGTGGAGCTCTATTGACAATAGCCACAACACACCATGGTGAATTGAAAACATTGAAATTTAGGTACCATTCAACACTAAAACTTCAAGAAAGATGTTCACAATTCAATGATTTCTTGAAAGAGCATGTGATTTTGAGGATAGCATGTTCTCTCTACTCTCTTTAGCTACATGATTCAGACTGCATCTAAACAAATACTGTTTACCTATTTTCTTCATATGAACTGATCAAATGTAAAGCTCCAACAGTGCAGAGGGCTTCGAAAATGCATGTATGGAATTTGATGATGTTAATTTGAAGCCTACTTATAAGATGCTTTGGGGAATTCCAGGTTTTCTTCTCTATTGATTTTTCCTGCGTACTCTTGTCCAATATGTCTAATGTCTTGCATGCCATATTACGTCATTGGAGCTTTCTACTGAGACTGGTAAACCTATCACTATGAATTTTTTTCCTTGTTTATTTTCGCCTTCGTAGAGTGTTGACTGCTGTCAACATCCGTGAGTGTCAGGATCTTTAAGTAACAGTCTGTTGTTAGACTTGCTATCGCATTGCAACAATCTCCCAATCTATTATTATTTAGATTCTTTGGGGGTTAAGTGCTTTCTAATAAAGAAAATATATTGAAGTCGTCAAAGACTTTATCGTCTTGATATGCTAAGAGTTGTAGGATGAAAAAATATTCATGAAAGGCGCAAACATTTTCTAGGTCTTTGTTTTTTCTTGTTGGAAATTGTCTTTGATTGCCAAAATCCTTGGAGAGCAACTAAGTTTTCATCTTACAGGGCGTTCAAATGCCATTAATATAGCCGAAAGATTGGGACTACCTGGATCAATCATTAACAATGCTCGGGAACTATATGGTACTGACAGCACAGAGATTAATGAGGTAAAGCGATGTTTATTATGTTTTTTGTATATACTGGCCTGCCTGGTTTGCAGCGAACTCTTATAGGATTTCCCCTAAGAAGAAATTAAAAGAATGACCCTACTTATTAGAAGTGTTCAGGAAAGATCAAAGTTTGTCCAACGAATTAGATTCTCGGAGACTTAAGCAGAGGAGAATATAAATTTTGTTCCACAGAGAAAGTAAGCTCAACTTTTCTGATAGCGTACCTTTTTGCATATGCAGGTCATCACGGATATGGAGAAATTAAAGCAAAAGTTACATGGACTTCAACATGACTCTGAGCATTATCGCACGTAAGCACCATAAGGAGTCTCTTGAACCTTACCCATCTGTCTAGTTGGTCTTGGAAGCTTTTTTTACCATTATCTAACAAAGCTCTCTGTATATTATGCTCCTGAAGACTTTCGAAAGATTTCCACGAGAAAAACTTAGTCACCAAGATGAGAATTGAAGAACACCGAATCAAAGTGAGGAGGAAAATGTTTAAAGACATTGCAGATGCTGCTACCATTGCTCGCTTACAGGTTCGTAAGAAAGCACACCAGGTTCGAGCATCTAATGCTCAACCGCTCATTAATGCAAACCAGAGGACAGGGACCAAAAGAAATCAGGAAAGTACAAAGGAGAAGGGCAAAGGTCTTTCAGAGGCAACAGCCGCAACAAGAAATGCAACTGAAGGACATGAACAGTCTAAACAAGGTACTTCTCACTGTGCTAATGAATTATGTACTCTTCCCAACATGCTGAGCCGGGTATCGCATGCAGACTGCGTGCTTTTTTGGCTGCATGAGAATGACATCATTTTGTTTTTTTGTTTTTTTTTTTTGATGCAGTGGAGAAAAATGAACTTCCGCAAGTTGGTGCTATGGTTCAGGTTGCGTCAATAGGAAGGAAAGCAACTGTTCTGAAGGTGGACCCTGTCAAAAAGGAGATGCTAGTTCAAGCTGGAAATATGAAATTGAAGTTAAAATTCGCAGATATCAGGACTTATGGTAGAGGGAGATGATCCTTCGCTGAAGAAGCTTCTATCGCTGTTCGGGCATATGACCTCAATGCAGGGTATCAAAGTCTAGAACCCATTTGATAGGACCTTCAGATGAGGAAGTTCCTGAAATTACCCCTCTGAGTTTATTGTTTATCCTGTGGAGACTCGTTCTACTATTGCAACTAAGGTGAGAGCAAGTTGACTTTTTTTCCCCAGTTTAGGTTCTTGTGATTTCATACGTTGGTTTCAAAGCTTGGAGTCCCAAGCCTGAGCAATGCTCCCTGGTGCTTCAATATGTTACCAGGATTCTCCCTATACCGCTAATGTATATATGATGGGAATTAGGAGGATTAATGAGTGACTTTTTTCTATTTTTTGTGCACAGAAAACAAGACAGAGGAATGTGATTTTTTCTTCAGTAATGGAGTTGGAAGCTAATGAAAACTTTTGACGTGAACGTTAGAAGGTTCCTGTTGCTCAAGCAAGGAAGAGGGACTTGACTGGTGAACATTTTTGGTTTCTCGGGGCACGAAATCTCCACACTACTGCAGAAACGGCCTCATCATATCTGTCAACTTGTCGCATTACAACCTCACTAACATAGACCACGTGACAACCCAGAAAAGCTCTAGACAGATTATGCTGTATATTTGGCCTTTGAAAAGTCGAACTATTTACCTCAGACTTCAGTCAAACCTCACTGACTCCCCCTCCACTGATTTCTTGGAGAGTCATGCAGGAAGGAGACCCAAAATGATAAGGAAGTTAACTTCAGGTTATGAAGCTCTACTGTCATTGAAGATATATGAGGTAAGCCAGGTTTTTTATAGCATATATGTCAAGAGACTTCACCCAAAAAAACACAAGGATGTCAAAATCTCTTTGACCTATGCTGCATACATTTTTGCAGTCTAGGCGGTAGGATTACCCTAGGAATTCAGTCGCTTTGATTCATTTAAGTCTCGATGGTGGCATTTAATATCTTGTTGGTTAAGCACCGTTTCTCCTTTACATAGGCAGACGACTTCTGCTGGCTGTTTCTATCACTGTTGTTCCTAAAGAGCATGGCTTCCGTTTGCATGGTGTTCCTGCAGCTTCTTGTCTGTTTCTTATTTCTTTTGCTTATTTTCTGGTTGTCACATTTGGAATGACGAGTGGGTGGAAAATAAGGGCGTGCCCAAGTGCGTTCTTGGTTTTGGTTAGAAGGTTGCAACATTCAATTTCACCACTGCCCTGCATATTCGAATCCCAATTTGGATGTGGCTGCTTCTGTCAGGAGGTGGGTTGATGCAGAGTAGTGCCGCTTAGTTTATAAAACTAGATTAGATTCCGGTGGCTTGGCTGAGTGGCTCTCTCTGTTTGCTTTTGGGTGCGTCACGACGCAATTCTTGTCGTTGGCCGTACTTTCTCACCAAACCCATTTTTGTTGACATGCAGCTCTCTTTGGTACTTTCTTCCTACATTTTTGTCTCCTCTCCCAAAAGACTAACGATGTTTTTTTTGCTGCCAGGCCTCCGGAATCACGTCAAAAAGGCGAGCCAGCTGATCATTCCATCAGGGAAAAAGTAAACCAAAAAATGGAACAAGGAATGAAAGAATCCCACTTTCTATAAACTAATGCGGCAAAATGGAGGTAAGTCGTCGATGTTACCCTGGTTATTCTTTTGACAGGGGACATGTTACATTAACTACTTGGATTACTTGGACCTAACCACGGGTACGAGGTTGTGATAAGACACCCAGAATTTGTCCTCGACCTCATTCAACTTGGATTGAATGTCGGTTAATAATATATCGCTAGACCATGTCATATCGCTTGCAAGTTAGCACCTCTCCCCCGCTCGACTTTCTCCCGACCTCCTCATCGTCATCACCCCTGCCATCCTCACAAACACCAGCCAGACCAACCCTGCCCTTGGGAGAATCCGGCTTGTAAAGCCCGAACACAAGCGACACGCATGTCACGGCCATCGGGACTGGCCCGAAGATCCAAAGGAATAAGGGGAACGAGAAGTAGAACGCCCTCAGCCCTAGGGACCAGAAGTATCCGTCCTGGTTCACTGTCGATGCGACGTACTTGACCTTGTCGTTGTAGTGACGCTGGCTCGGCAGGACCTTGTTGTAGGGGACGGAAGAAGCCGACGAGAGAACTTATGGAGAAGATGAGCAGGCTCCTGTCTCCCATCAGGTCGAAGAAGAGGGTGCCGTGTGTCTGGATTGCCGGAAACGACAATCACTGTTGCGACCTAGTCATCAGGACGGTGAATATTAAGCTCACCGCAAGGGTGGCCGCCATGATGTTGTTCCTGAGCGTTTGAACCGCCAAGACACCATTTTTGGGTATGTCCTGCAAACATCAAGATAAAAAATCAGAGAAACTGATCCGGGGATATCGACTTGGGAAAGGAATAATTAATATATAGGTACCTCCATCATCTCCCGAACCCAGAAACGGCTGATGACGGCGTTAACGCCGATGACAGTCTACTTGGGGTCTTGACGATGCGATGGAGAAGCCAAGCATGGCAAGAAATCATGAGGCGGCCCAGGGACACCAATGTGCAGTCCAGGACCGCCTCTATTCTCCGTTTTACCTTTTTTTGGTCAGGTGGAGACGGGAGAGGAATCAAACGGAACAGGAAACAGAAAGCAGATATCTCAGGGAAGAGGAAGAGGAAGAGGAAGCCCCGGGTGTTGTTAACGTAGGACTCGGTGAAAATGTCAGATGTGGAAGATGAGCCTTCCCGGATAAAGTAGGCCGATATTACATAAAGATAATAATGACCACAAGAAAGGTAAAGGCCCCCGGGGTATTGATTTGTTGCATATGATTTTTCAAGAGTGGGAGCTCCTGGGTGGGGGAGAAAGCTTTTCTAGAGTGCGTTGCTGATGGAGTGAGTATGAGTTTGATAGATAGGGGAATCTGATCTATGTTACTTCTGAATTTTATTTTAATGGAACACGTATGAGCAAAGCCTGTGTATGGCAGGATGATGTGCCTGCCTTTTTCTGTACCACCATCCTTGTTATTTTGCTGTTGATACTCTGGTGTATCTGATCTATGTTACCCTGGTGTTGATACTTAGCATGCTATTTTTGCAGGGATGGAGATTGTTCAGTTCAGGGGAGTTATACTGTTTTTTTTTTTATCTTTGATGCAGAAATAAGTTTTTGATTAGCAAGGTTTGCCTAATGGATACATTTCTGCTTTTGCAGCCATTAGTCTGTGTTTCCTCAGCAGAGAGTGTCGTGGAAAAAGTTGAACATAAAATACGCCAGTTCTGGACAAGATGTGCAGATATGAGCTTGTGTGTGCTTGGCACAAAGACGCCGCTTCCCTGTCGGCTCGGTCAATGCCAGATAATTCGTTAATTATGTTCCCTTAACTTGATCTTAAAGAAAATATGGTTTTGGCCCCCGGCATTTTGGAGGTTAGCCATGTGATGGCACGGTCTTGCTTCCCTCTTCCTTTTTTCGTTTTCTTTATCTCTTGTATTGGGATCTGTTCATTTGCATCTGTTGGGTTTGATTCGTTACCAGGAACATTATTGATGATGGCATCTGCTGGTTAGTTTATTTGTTCGGTAAGGAAGCTTGTTCCCTTACAGCTTCACAGTTAAATGTTTAGTTTTTTCTCCCTGGCAAAGTTCCTTACTGTTTCTTTGTCATCAGTCTCTTGGTAAAGTATATGTGTTCCCTTTAGAGATGTGGCAAAGAGTTCCATCGGCCTTGAGTGCGACTTCCCTGCCTTATGTTTCAGATGTAGGTCGGGGGACATCATTGACTAACGAAGCCTTGGACGTTGAAATGTCTGTCCAGCAGCTGCGAACATCTGAGAAAATCTCCCAATTGCATGATATGATGATGTTGAGGTGATGCTAGTTCTCAGAAGCTGGGGCGGAGGCTGATGTTGAATAGCGATGTGCGTTTGCAGGCTATCAATCATTAATGCCGAACATGTTAGTGATTCGCAGTTCCCCAAGACCTAAGTTATTCTCTTAGAAATCAAATTGTTCTGGGATGCTTTGGATGATGGTCCCTTTTAGACGATCTTTTTTTCCTGTGCATGATATTCTTGCAGTAAAGCTTTAAGAAAGGGATTGCTTCTTGGTGAGGCTATTGTGAGACTAAGGGACAGAGAAATTCTAAACCTAAGGCGGCCACTTTGCGGCTGATAAATTCATACAAGCAATTCGCAGAATCCAATAAATAAGGCAGTTGTCGATGGCAACCTGCAGACCCCTCCAAACCATCCTGCAATGAATACGGCCTCATTCCACTACTCGCCGGGTTTCTTCCTGCTATTGTTTCTCTGTTGTTTTCCTTGTTCCAGATCCTGCACATTCACCATTACCAACAACTGCCCCGTCACGATATGGCCTGGGACACTAGCTGGCGCTGGGACCCCCCAGCTCCCGACGACAGGGTTTGAACTTGAGTTAGGCCGGAGCATTAGGATACCTTCTGTTCCGGGTTGGTCGGGGAGGATATGGGCAAGGACGGGATGCACATTCGACGAAACGGGTACCGGTACGTGCCTGACCGGTGACTGCGGAGGAAGGCTTGAGTGTGATGGCAATGGAGCGATGCCTCCTGCTTCGCTCTTTGAGATTACCTTGGGAAAAGGGGCAGAGGACAAGGACTTTTACGATGTCAGCATGGTGGATGGATATAACCTACCCCTCATCGCAGTGCCACAGGGTGGATACGGTGAATGCAATGTGACCGGATGCACTTTGGACATCAATGTCGGTAAGCTATCAAATCGCATTCACAACTATTTATCTTTTAGTAGTCAATAGAGGGCGTTAATGCAGAGAGTTGCCATGCTTATGCTTTGAGCAGGTTGCCCAAAAGAGCTACAGGTTATTGGAGGCGACGGCAGCGACGAATCTGGAGGAGTCATCGCTTGTAAGAGTGCCTGTGAAGCATTTGGTCTTGATCAGTACTGCTGCAGTGGTGAGTTTGCCAATCCGACGACTTGTCGACCATCCTTCTATTCGGACATCTTCAAAAGGGCATGTCCCAGTGCCTACAGCTACGCTTTCGACGATGGGACGAGCACATTTACATGCAAGTCCTTTGACTACGGAATCGTCTTCTGCCCTGACATAGATGGGTAAATTCACCAACCCGAGTTAAACGGCCATTTGCATACAATCCGTCGACTGTCTCAGCACCGAACATAGTCTTGCAGGGTGAAGGGACCAGACGGAGCGCCGACGTCACTAAAGATCACAAGCCATAGGAGGGCAGTGCAGATGGTTTCCAGCGTCGGCCGAATTTCCTCGTTTCCTGGCCCGATCCTCATCTTCGTCATGGCATCAGTTTATTATTTGAATCGACGTGACCAAATGGTTTTTCAGTTAGATTAGAGCATGCAAAAGTGTTAGGTTCTATTCTATTTGAACTTTTATTGGGCACGGGCCCAAATACCATGGCCTTGCCGGCGGACAGCTCCAAGTAAAACGACAACGTAAGAAAAACTAAAAACGACGGTCTAAAAGTGACTCCAGCAATCCACGACATTCGTGGGAATTGCAGTGCCCTTTGAGACGTGAAGCTTCCTCCTGGTCCGAGACTGCTCATTCTTGACCACACGCATTCACGATCGGCGACGATGTTCTCCGAGCCGTCACACGCTGTACGTTTTCAATTGTTTTGACAGGGACGCTAGCCTGAAAGGAGCAAGGAAGCCGTAGAAGAGCCGTCGGTGGAAGGTCGGAGCCGTCTCGTACTAGTGAGGTTATATTGATCGAGCTTTTATTTTGTCACCACAATAACAACGCCCCAATTCTCCCTATTTGGTGATTGGATTGGTAAGGCGCAGCTTTTAATTTTTCCTTTTTCTGGACAAACGAAACGAAGGCATGTCGTGGATTGGGGGCCCCTCAACGTCATCCATCCAACATTTGCAGAGTTTCTCTTCAGAATCCAGGTAATATAACGTTGTGATCAAATTAAAATTACAAAAGAAAAACACCTAAGGAAACCGTACCCATCTAATAATCCCTTTCTCTACAACAAGACATAGACAACAACCAGAACAAGAGGCACGTCATCGTACGTGCTTCCTTTCGCTATAGGGAGACGGAGGAACCAGACCGGAGGAGCAGCTGGGACTCAGCGAGCTGCTCCATGAGCCCCACAATCCTGGCGCGGTAGCTCCTCGCCTGCTTGACTGCCTCTGCCTCGAGCTCCCCGAGCTGGGAGCAGAGACGCTCCTCCGCCTCCTCGGCGATGCGGAGACGAGCCCAGACCCTGTCCACCTCAGCCCTCATCCTCTCCTCCCTCTCGAGGCTCCGTCTGAGCTCTCTCTCAAGCTCCTCGTTCCTCTTCCTCAGATCCACATCTCCATCGCCGCCATTGACAGTTGCAGCAGGAGCCATGGACGTAACTAGCTAACCCCTCCGAGATTACTGGAACTTTAAACCTCTAAGGAACCAAAATAAAGAAAAAAGGGGGAGTCTCGCTTTCCTGTCCTTACAACCACCTTGTCTGTAAATTAAATGTAAGAATAGAACGAGGGGAGGTCGGAAGTGTGTGTGCATTCCATGCGTGGAAGCCAGCCCCTCCTTAATATAAGACCGGGGGGGGACCGGCAAGGAGGGCATGAATCTCCGAAAGTGTCCGGGTTCAGTGTATCTATACTCCTGCATCGCAAAAGTAAAAAAAAAAAAAAAGAAACAGAAAATGTATTAAACAATTGATGATATTTAATTACACGCAACCCTCGACCACGATTAAAAAAAAAGAAAAGGCAAAGCCGTCCAAATTCGTCCATTCTCCGAAACTGCCCGAATTCATTCCTTTGGCGATTGTGATTAGCCAGCCAATCGCTGGACGAAGAATGTGTTGGCCAGAAGTTTCCAGAAACAGTAAAAAACGACTATGGACGAATACAACCGCAGCTTCCTTTTCTTTTTATTGTTCGTCGTCGAGCATCGATATTCCTCCTAGGAATCAGTAACTTCCTCCCAAGGAATCGTGATTTAGATTGAGGCATCGTGCTTAATTACACTTGTCGGTTTCTCGAGGCGGTTTTGACGTCGAGAAATCGTTGTTTTATTCGTGGGACGACGGAGGGACGTGATTCCCCCGCCTCCTCCGGTTCGATGATCAATCCTTGAGGTTTTGGAGCTCGAACAGCCTCGAGTATATCCCGCCCGACCTGATCAGGGCGGAGTGAGGCCCTGTCTCCACGATTTCCCCCTTGTCCATCACGATTATCGTGTCCGATTTCACTATCGTCGAGAGACGATGCGCCACCGTGATCTGCGTCGTCCTCGATAGGAAACCCCCTTCCCCTGCCATTGTCGCCGTTTCCAATGCCCTTATGACCGTCCTTTCGGACTCAGCGTCCAGCGCGCTCGTCGCCTCATCTAGGAGTAGGATTGCCGGTCTCTTCAGCAGGGTCCTCGCGATGGCTATCCTCTGCTTCTGGCCTCCGGAGAGTTGGCACCCTTTCTCGCCCACTGCCGTGTTGTATCCCTCGGGCAAACCGCTGATGAACTCGTGGATATTCGCCTGCCTCGCTGCCTCCTCAATCTCAGCCTCTGAGGCCATGTCATTCCCGTAACAGATGTTCTCCCTTAGGGAGGAGCTGAAGAGGAGGGGCTCCTGCTGCACCACCCCTATCCGTGCCCTCAGCATCCTCAGGTTGTATTCTCTAACGTCCCGTCCATCGATAAGAACCTGCCCTCCAAGTGGATCGTAGTATCTCAGCACGAGGGCGAGGATCGATGACTTGCCTGCCCCGCTTGGTCCAACCAGCGCAACCTTGCTTCCAGATTCTATCCTCAACGAGAAGTTTCTCAGAACAAGCACGTCAGGCCTCGTAGGGTAGATAAAATTAACGTTTTGAAATTCCACCGTTCCGCCGATTCTCCGAGGATTTTCATTTTCCGGCACGTCCGGCTCTATCTCGGTCTTGCGATCAAGGGTCTGGAAGGCCGGGGTCAGGATGTTCATTGCGGTTATGACCATTGGGATCAACGTCCACAGCTCAGTTATGGAAGGGACCGTGAGGGAGAATATCTGGTACGCTCTTATCCCGTTCTTGAAGGAGGCCTGATGTCTCTCGACGAGGATGGTTGTGTACCAGAGCGCCACCGCATGCGCGATGTTCCACAGGCAAAGGGAGATCCCTTGGATTATTCCGAACTTGACGCTTTCTCTCCTGCTCTTCCTCTTCGGTACTTCCAACGACCTCCTGGCCTTTCCCAAGATGTGTTCTTCATAGCAGAATGATGCAACTGTCTTTATGTTTGTTGCGGCCTCGGATGTGAGGGTGACCAATTGATGGTGCGCAGCTGCGGAATCACCCGAGAATCCTTTGGCAGATTTGGCTTGAATCAGGCCGCCAATGAAGTGGCAGGGCATCACCGCCCAGGCCACCAGGGCCATTCTCCAGTTCACGACCAAGCTTACCACCGTCGCAATTAGGATGGAACAGATGCACTGGACGATCACAGCCATGCGGTCGGAGATTATCACTTTCACCATGGCCGTATCATTAATGACTCGTGAAGTCACGAGGCCTACACTGTTCTCGGGTTTCTCGAACCAGCCCAGTTCATTCCGCAAGACGCCAGCAAACAGCGATTTTCTGAGGTTTAGCATGGCCTTCTCGCCAACTACTCCGTAGAAATAATGCTGCAGAATGTGCGAGACTAATGCCAGAAGCCCTACCACGGAGAATATGATCGAGAACCATCCCACTTTCTGCTTTCCATTTGGTTCATAATAGGCTACACCGATCGTGATGATGAAGTATCCGAAAAGGGGCTTGGAGATGCCAGAGAAGGCCGCGGCCAAAGAGCCGAGGGCTATTCTGACTAGTTCTTTCCTGTCTAACTCATACCAGATTCTAAAGAAGAGGGATAGCTCCAGCCTTTGGTTTTGGGCTTCTATCACGGTAGTTTCCTTCTGGAACTCTTCCACAATGATCGGTCTCTCCTTTTGCCCCTTCTTGTCTGGAGAGCCCTTAGTTATGCCACTTTCAGAGTCTTCGGCTTCATTAGTAGAGCTGCAGCATTACGGAATCAGTGGTTGAGAAGGCGTGTGCTTTGATAAATGCATATGTAACAGGAATTTTGGAGTGAACCAACCTGGTACCATGAACAGTGCTAATGTCCTGCATATGGAACAGGTTGCTGTAAAACTTGCTGGTCTCCTGCAAGCCTCGATGAGTTCCGGTCTCTTTAACCTGTCCGTTCTCTACGACTGCGATTATATCAGCATTGACTATGGTCGACATCCGGTGTGCGATCAAAATGGCTGTTCTTCCCTCCATGGCCTTCTCGAGGGCGTCTTGAACCAGCTTCTCTGACTCCGAATCGAGGGCACTTGTGGCCTCATCGAGCAAAAGTATTGGAGGATCCTTCAGGATGGCTCGTGCTATGGCGATTCTTTGTTTTTGTCCTCCAGAAAGCTGGAATCCCCTCTGCCCGACCTGATATGCAACTGAATGATCAGTGCTTGTATGAGAACAGAGCAATCACTCACGGCCGCTCACCGTGTGTCTGTTTTACCTCGGTCAGATATTTGTCTGGGAGTTCTGATACAAAGTTATGCGCATTCCCCATGATTGCAGCTTTCTCTATTTCTTCATCGTTTGCATCCAAATTTCCTACTCTGATGTTATCCTTGATGGTTCCTCCAAACAAGGACGGTTCTTGTGACACTGCTCCGATGTTTTGCCTAAGGAAATTCATATCTAGGTCTTGAATGTTGTAGTCATCGACGAGAATTGTGCCTGGAAACGAAGAGAAAAATGTTGTTAGCTCATGTGCTTCTGTTACTGCGGCAGTTGTTGAGGAAACCATAGAACGATTAAGGAAAAGTGATGCGCGTATCGGACCTTTCAAAGGATCATAGAACCGTGCAACCAAGGATATGATGGTGCTTTTACCGCAACCACTGCTGCCCACCAAAGCGACAGTCTTTCCAGCCGGAATTGATAACGTGAAGCCTTGAAGGATCGGCTTATCTAAACGAGATGGATATGCAAAGTGTACTTTGTAAATCTCAATGTTCCCTTGAACTCTATCAGGATTCTTGCATCCTGTTGTCTTCCTAATCAGCGATTGTCTTTGGATCACCCAGAAAACTTCAGCCCCTGCTGCCTTTGCTTGATTAAAAACTTGCATATCGGGGGCGGCATAAGTGAGGGAACTGCAATTTTGAAGTTAGTCACTTCTTGCTGCTTTTGTTGTTGAAGGTAAGCGATTCAATCACGAACAAGGACAGTGGAAGATTGCAGTTTCTGTTGTAGGACTACAACAGTACTTACATTGCGCCGAATAGGATGCTCATAATGGCAGCAATTACGTCCCCTCCAGTCGATCGCCCTGCTTTGACTACCACTGCTCCGACCCATATGATCAATGCCCAAGAACAGTTAGTCACAGTTTGGAACATCCCAGTTCCAACTCCTTTGATCATGGCCTCTCCTTTGCTTATCGTAGATTGCTTGTCCATACGTTGTGAAAACGTCTGTATTGCACGATTTTCCCCGACGAATGCAAACACAGTCTTTATCTGGGATATTGTCTGCATGACCAACATTCTCGTCATTTACTTTGAGATCATAACCAGAGGCATATGTCTGGAAGGAGCATAGGTTACCTCTTCGACGACTGATGTGGCTTCTGACAGATAAATCATTTTGGCTGCCGAAATAACATTCATCTTTTTGGTGTAGGTGGCTCCAATTATCAAGATCAAAGGAACGATGAACAAGGCAAGGAGCGATACTTCCCAAGAGCATATGAAAGCAATCAGGACACCGGTCAAGAAAGTGGCAATACTTGAAAGGAAGTGTCCTAGCTGCAGTTGGGGAACGATACTGGCTTGGTATATGAGATTAAGCCCTGTTACAGATTGAAATCGATTTTGGGTGGTGATCATTGTTACCTTCTCTCCGATTGCATCCTGGATGATGCTCATGTGTGTTGTTATCCCTGAAATGACTTTTCCGCTGGATAATTCGGTGTCGAAAGCGCCTATCTCTTGGCTGAGGACTGAGCTTAGGAATGCTAACCTGAGGCGAGCCAATTGTCTCTCGCTTGCATACATCCAGCATCCAATCTCTGCAGGAATTGGAGAAAGTTGCTACATAGCAATCATCAGGAGCTCTGACACATCAGATATAAGAAATGGATGAAGGTTACCTAAAATTCCAGCAGGGAATGTCGCAAAGGCCATGTACCACACATATGGAATAACCTGCAGAAGAAACGAGTACGATGCATCAGAATTCTGGCGACAGGAAGGGCAATTTACTTGTTTTGATCTTCAGCAACAGGGCATACCCTTTTCAATGCTTTCACCATGGCGTCGGTGTCATTGATATTATTGCCAAAGGCATTGAGTGCTTTTCCTAGCAACAGGTATCCGAAAGGAAGGGCCATACCATGGACAATAGCACCCAAGCCACCAAGCGCCATGAGAATCCAATCGAGTGCATCTGCATAGCTCAGAAGCTTTAAGAAGGGCACCACTGAAGGACCTGTTTTCTTCTTCTCTTCCTCCGCCTGCATGTCTATCTCTACGTGCACCTCGAGGAACAAGACGGAGTTATATGAGTACTTATTGTCACTTTAACTATATTTATAATCTGTGAAGTCCGCTCGCACAGGCTGCAGAGGAATATATTCGAGTATATACTCTTCATCGGAAGAGGAAAAGGAAATGGCAGGCTTTATTCTATTCACGAAAGCCTCTGCTCACTTGTTGGGCGGCATGTAGTATGCGACAAGCAGAAGCAAACAAGTGATCCTTGGTTTTTCCAAAGGACTAGCAGCTTCCATTGCAAGAACCGTTATTGGAGAAGTTATACCAAAACCATCGGGGACATGGATTTCGTAGCTCCTTTGGAGAAATTTCTGATGCCGGCCTAGTATTTCTCTGCCTCTAACCAGATCAGAGTTAATGAAAATCCACTGGTATGTCTTCCCTGGGTATGTCCGTATGTCATGATTTGTCTGTACCAGTAGACAACAGAAAATGTCTGCTGGGGTATTCGCAGAAAATAGTTTTCTTCTCGTCAGGCGTACATTCAAGTGTTTGAATCAAAATCCCTCATTCCGTCGTGTATTAGGAAGGCAGTTATCTGTTCTGATAAGCTTATCTGGATCTTTTGCAGGCTACTTTAACTATTGTTCTGGTATCAGGACTAACAACGAGGGATCATTTTGCCGTGGAGCCGGAGCTGCTGCTCCTAGCTAGAGTTCCCGACTATTCGGAGGAACCCAGCATCCAGACCGGTAAGGTTGATCTTATCTGGAACTTGGAAATATGTCGCATCAAGTTCTTGCATAATGGCTGCCTTCATCCAAACCAGTTCCCTTTTTCTTTTATTCATAAACCAGTCTCTGCAACATGCCGCGTTAAATGACATAAGTAAATTGAAATTCACACGTCGGGCAACAGCAAAATTAGACATCTGCTTTGAACTCAACGATGGGCTGAAAACAAGGACCCTCGTGAAAAATGCTGAAAGCGTAGTTCTCGAGGTTAGTGTTCCGAGACGACGGCCTGTCCATGTTAGATGCTTCGTGGCAGACGTCTTTTGGGATTTTGTCTCAAGCTGGTTAGGCGGAAAGTATCAGCTGCTGTCCTGCTCTTCAGCACTCCATCAGAGGATTCACCTTGTGATCGCCGCCTTAAATATTCCGAAACTTGTATCTGGCTAAGGGGAAGCGATCAAAGCTATGGTTATGTTCACGTACCCATCAAAAGGGACGGAAAGTAACGTTGACACGAATAAGTCATATAGTGACGAAGACGAGGAGTCTTTATGGATGTATCCGCAAGACAGTGACATGGGTTTGATGGAGGTTCTTCTATGAATCTTGTCTCTGCCAGCTACAAGAGAAGTTCTCATATTCATCGAAACAGAAGAATGTAAGAAAAACTAGACATGGAAGAACACCAGGGGATGTGGTCATTCAAGAAAGACCTGATTGAAAATATTCAGTCGTTTTAAAGGAATATTGAAATAACCGCCATGGTCTTGTCCTCACCTGCAAAACAAAGAAAGTTCTCTTTTCCTTCTTCGGAGCAATCTCGATCGGCGGGGCGCGGCGATGGAGAACGGTGAGGATTGCGGTGAGTAGAGTCGCGGAAGGTCAACGGTGACCAGACTTCCAGTACCCTCAAATTCATCGTCCCTCACAAGGTTCGTTTTCGGCGGACATTTTCGGAGTCAAGATCGTCGTCTCCGTCTTCCTCGTTTCTTCATTCGTCGGATCTCGAATGTTTTCTTCTTTCATTCCTTTCGCAGGCCGGTTCGTCCGAGGACGATGCTGTTTGGGTTTACGGCCTCACCTACGGCGGTGGAATCGTCTCCGTGATTATTCTCTCCCTTCTCTTTCTCTTCTTGTTTCGGTTCTCCCTTTCTTTTTAGGAATTTGGCCGAGCGATGACGTGCTGGAGTTGCTGGTCTTGATTGTAGGGAGATACCATTTCTTGCAAGTTCGAGGTTGGCGATGGTTGCACCCTTGTCTTGACTACTCAAGCCTCAACTAAGGTTTCCGGTTTTCTTAGGTTCCTATCTGGATCGCGAATGCCATGCTCGATTCATTTGTCCAACGCTTGCTCGTGTTTTCGTTCAGGTACACAAGTCCCTCAGGATGAAATGTTCTCAACAATTGCTCGAGGTAATTGATGCATGTTATACATGGTCGTGATTTTGGTGATGGTGCTGCTTGTGCTGGTATTCTCGTGTTTGTGGTTAGCAGGCAGATCTGGATGTTCTTTTCTGAACTGATACAAAAGTTTGTGGTTGAAAAGGTCTCGCTTTTTTCTTGCAGTAGGCAGAAGTTGGGAGCGGCTCTGTGTTCGTCATTATTCCAGATCCTGTGACTTGCTTCTCCACTGCGAGGTACTTCCAGAAGCAAGTCTTCAGAGTAGCTCCGGACTCTAATTTAGTTGTAGTTGTAGTAGATTGGATCACGAGTGAACGTCATGAGAGCGGGGAGAAATGGGATTTCCAGCTCTATAAGAGCATGAACAACATCGTCGCCGGGGATGACCTTCCTCTGTTTATTGATACGGTATGATCTCTAAGTGATAGAGTGACAAACATTTCAAGTGCCATTGATCAGACCACGAATAAATATGACGACGTGACAATTAGTTGTTTGTAGCTACACCTTTAGTCCAGCAGCTTTTCCTATGTCTAGTATATGCATACTTGAAGTTAAAAGCCAATCACCATCACAACTGAGAATCTGAGCAAAATCATCCATTTTTTTTTTGTAGAGATAGTGTGTTTACTGACAGAAAGCGGCCCTAATCGCAAGCATGATCAAATTTTCGTTGATATTTTCTCTAGCAAACAACATGATTGCTCATGTGTATAGGAGTATCTTTTGACCGTCTTGTTGCAGATTTTTCACCTCTGGCTGAGGGCATGCGAGATTATCAAGTGACTGCAATGGTCATATTCTTGGGTAATATAACCTTCGACTCTCTTGGCAGCTTGTTTACCATCCTCTTTCTTGATCCAATGCACTGCAAGCTCTATAATGGAGAGTGCCACGATGTAGGCCCAAGTTGACGTATATACAGGGACATGTTCAAGAAAATGTACGGAGGATGATGTTGGCGCAATTACAGGGTTACCATGGCGCATTTGGCAGCCAAACGAGATTGAGGGCTTGTAAACCCCCTTTTGTGGCTTCTCGCAGCTGCTTTGGTCCCGAGGTACTTTCTTCTTTCTCTCACTATTTCTTGTGAATGGAAGACGAAGAGGGAACTCTTCTAAGACTGCAACAGTGCTTTGACGTGTCGCCCTTCTTGATGAGCAAGTCCTCTGATGGTTTGGTCGGCTGTTTTCTGGTCAAACCTCTCGGTAGGGATTGGGCACCGTGGTTCACGTAGCTTTATGATGACTGAATCAGTTTATACATTCCTCCGGCATCAGTTGGCCGGACTGGAGGCACTGATTGGGGTTTCCCCTTATCACATTTGAGGTATATCTTCCAGCATATGTTTGTTGAGGCATCCGAACCTTTCCCATTGACAGAGACGAGAAGGTATGTACATGAGCAAGATATAGGTCAAAGTGCATATGCTCGTGTTGTTTAAATTATAGTACACATGTAATTGTTGGTTTTAACTTTCCTATATGAGGTGAATTCAAAGGTATCGAATTATCATTTTCTTATAGCATAACAAGATTGTTATGTTCTCCTCTCGATTGCTTTCCTGTGTTTCTGTGGAATTGATGCTAACCTGATTCGATTATGCAAGGTTGCACCCAGGGTTCAACCATCGTGTGTTCTCTCTCCTACATGGTAAAATTTTGAGTTCTAGTGTTGCCCTCTTTTACAATTTTTGGTATTCCCATTAACCCTTTTGTACTGGTCTCGGGCTGAGCCCATGAAAGGCCCGATATGAAGTTCAAGTATCCGGACGAATGACAGTTGATGTTTAACTTATTTTATTCGGCTGCCCCCTGATTAAAAAATGGTCGCTGCAGGCTGGAGAGGAAGCTTCTACAAGAATCAAATTCTCATTCCCCGACAGAAACGATAACTACATTCCCCGAGTCGAAATGCCTTTTCTTGGTTCCTAATTTTTCGCTTCTAAAAGCCCGGATCGCGTAACGACTCTGATCGAAGAGCGGCGAACGGTGGACGATGACTTACTTCATGGGCGATTTCTCTGGCGGGCAGTCGGCGGCGAGTCCAAAGCCGCAGGGGAATCAAGTGAACGTCGAACGGGAACATGGAAGCAACAACCCTTACGTTCAGCTTTCCCCGGTTCCTCCAGGCGGTCCTCATCCTCCTCCGAACTACGCTGCTCAGTCCGGATGGACTAATAATGGTGAGCGGCGAGTGATTCCGGTGGATTGCTTTATTTTTGGAAGGGGGGGAGGCGTTGTTTGGATATCTCATGTGATGGAGTGGCGAGGTTGTAGGTTCCAAGGATCGGATCTGCGACGTCATCAATAAGTGCGGGAAGAAGTTCGACGAGGCTGCGAAGAAGGCTGAGGTGATCGCGGATAACGTCTGGAATCATCGTAAGTTTGTGGTTCTGGATCATTTAGTTTCCTCGGACATATGCATGGCTCTCCATGGGTTGACATAAATTATGGCCAGATTTCTGTGAGATTTGCTCGATGTAGCTCAAAAAATAGCGTCTCTGAGATGGATAGTTGAGATACTACTACCAAGATACAGTTCCCTCGGAGAACAATTTTTAGCAAAGTAATTAGACACCTAGCAGCGGATGCTTATGTCTGATAATTTCCTAGAAAGAATTCATAATATACTCAACCACGGGCATTCTCGTGTTTTAGGCTGTAAGAGATGTCCTGTAAGGAGTGGCAAGTTTATGAGGAGCTATACTATAACGAAACAGAGTTTGCCGTATACATTTGTTTTGGTAGTCTGACTGATGAAATAACCTTGCATAAGTTTTCTTGATTTGTGAGAAGCTTCTTATACCTTGCCACGCATGTCTGAAATATTTGGACAAGCGTGATTGGTTAACTTTTCCTTGTTCTTTGATCTGTCTTGGTGTGGGGTTTTCACTGTTGACCGCAAAAAGTCAGAACAAATCCGAGCATAACTGATGCCGCAATGGCGAGGCTTACTCAGGGGACCAGGGTTCTCACTGAGGGAGGATGGGAGAAGGTGTTTCAGCGCACATTTGATTATCTTCCAGGAGAGAAGCTCTTGAAGTCATATGCATGCTATCTATCGACCACCACCGGACCAGTTATCGGGACACTCTATTTGTCTACCAAGAGACTGGCCTTTTGCAGCGACCATCCCCTTTGTTATTATTTGCCTAATGGACAGCAACAGTGGATGTACTACAAGGTAAATTTAATGTTATTTTCGTACGATGCCCTTTCTTACTGTAGGTGCAATTATGACTGGAAATCCAAAATAATTCCCTTTCATATGGCATTTTCTTCCGAACATTTATATAGAATTTAATTAGCCCATGAGATCGAAATGATTTCTGTGCAACGGAGAATCTGATGTGCCCAAGGAGTTCATCTTGGATCAGCAATAGATAGATCCCCCTGTTAATCCAGGATTTCTTCTTTCTGCCATGCCCAATAATAACATGCTGACTTTTATTTGTAGCGGATAGTAGCGTGACTTGATTTTTGTGTTCTTAATTTGTGGGAAGATCCCATTGGTCTCGATTGATATGAGATTTGGGTCACCAGGGCACGGTATGATTTCTGCGTGATTACAGAAGTCTGCTTGTTGGCCAAAACATTGAAGTCCCTCTCATTTACTTCCAGCAATTAATTATCCTGATACTGATGACTTATCCTTTTCGCCTCATTTAACATGCAGCTGGCTGTGCCGCTTGATAATCTGAACGGGGTGAATCCTTCCGCAAACAGATTGGATCCTTCAGCAAAGTATATCCAGATCCTTACCAGAGAGGGCCACGAATACTGGTTCATGGGCTTCATTTCCTATGAGAAGGCTCTGAAGAACATAAGTGAGGCTTTGCAGCAGTACAGAAACCAATCAGCTGGAAATTCTCCTCGAGTGTGAGAGAATCCTGTCAACCAACTTGTCCAGAAGGCCTTGCGACTTGACAGGTATACGTATTGTTGTAGCAATATGTTTGTCTTATGCAGGAAGTGGAGGCAAACCTCTCTGATATTACTGATCGAGAATAAAATAAGTGGCTGTTTTATGCTGTATATGTAGTTGGGACTATTCTAGTTGAAAATACATGGTCCAAGGAAATCCAATCGTTAATTCTGGCCGTATGGATGAGTTGATAGATGATGCTGATGATGGTACTGACGAGAGGGTCATGTCTCTTTCTTTTTACTTAGTGGAGGCTGATGGGGCTTTCTTTTGGTGCTTAGTTATAAGGATATGAAACTGGGACCGTCGACGTGCCTGTCAAGTGCTTGTTTGTCTGATGCGTGGGTTACACGATAAGAAAGCGACTCTCCAGTCTCCATCACCTTATTGGGTCTAGCTTACGTCTGATACAATTTTTGATGTTTTATAGAAAGAACTATTACTTCTCCTATTCTTGTTTATTATGGTTATGATTTCGATACGTGTGGCTGTCATTTCCTGGGGTTGATCATACCCGGTTGCGTGATTTGATTTAGATGCCTTACCTGTTTTTGCCCTGGATAAATATTTAGATTGAATGTGATGAAGACTCTTATCCATTCGTGGACTACTCTACAAATTGCTTTACAAGCAGTTTTTGTCCTCACGTTAAAGTCGAAGGTGACGAATAACTTGTGATTGAGACTTGTCTCTGCTGTTTACTATTCCGTGTCTGGCCTTAATTTGAGAAATTTGCGGCAATCAAGCAAAGAACAAAAAAGGGGGGTCTCTGCTACGGTTATTGATTTCTGGGTTGCTGTTATCCCTTTATCTTCCACTCGTGTGCTTCACCGTAAGCTTACGTATTTAGTGGGGGATGAGAAGATTATTTTGCCTTTTTGTTATAAAGACGCGGGAAGTTGTTTGGGAAAAAGTCATAGGAACTTTTTAATTATCACTTGTTTTTGTCGTTTTGGTTGTTTAAACACGTTTACTTTGTTAAAGATTAGTTTTCTCCGGCCAGATAAAATTTGTCCCCAGGGCACTTATTAAACGTGGACACTCATTACTGCCCCTTTTCCCCTTTTAGCTTTAGGCATGTATCATGCGGAAGCACCGTTTTCTATAAACTCGTTGCAGATTATTATATTACGTTTTTCCCTTTTTTTAATATTTTTCTCTTATAAGCACACTAATCAAAACGAGGGCCATCTCAGGTATCAAATCAAGCAACACCTCCCCATCACGTCCCCTTGACTTTACTCTGCCTCTCAATGTCGTGACACGAAGTAATCGAGTTAAAAAATTTTATTTAAAAAATCCCCGTTTTTTGAAATGTCGTGACATTGTGAGGTGGTGGTGGTGTGAGGATAGAAATGAAAGGACGCACGTGGTCCATCAAAAACTCTTTTTAGCCACGGGTGTGCGATTACCATTCATCGACACTTGCTTTACATGTATTTCTTTTTCTTATCCTAAATAAAAATCTCCGAAATCAGATATTTTAAAAGACTCGAAGCATTTTAAATTGCTGGATTTTTTTAAAAAATGTATATATATTTCTTATAGGGATTAAAACAAGCGGAGAATATTCGTGCCGATATCCATCCCTTGAAGCCGAACCAGGAATATCCTCCCCCTCCCGAACAGAATTATCCCAGTTCCAGTTCCAACTTCCCATCCTAAGCCACCAAACTGAGGTTGTTAGTAAAGGAAAAATGAAGGCAAGATTGGGGGGGGGGGGGAGGGAGTTAGGCGGCGGCGGCGGCGACTTCTGTGACATGGAAAAGAAGAACAGAGAGGAGATATTAGGCCAGAATATCCGCTCTCTTTTTTTTTTACCATCACCCACAATCCACAACACCCCTACGGACCGCATATTTTTCCTTCGTTCCTTGCTTCCTTTTGTTTGGGGGGGGGGGGGGGGGGTGTTTCGTCGTATCTTAAAGGAACGCGGACACGACGACCGGACAAGCAAAGAATCCAATGAATATTAAAAAAAAAAGAATGATTATTACACAAGGGATGAGGAGGTGGAGGTCAAGAGGGAAATAAAAATGAGAAAAAAGAAAGAAAGAAAGCAATCCAAATCCAGTTCCCACACGCCTTTCACGTTCCCTGTCTTGTTCCTTTTCCTGCTCCCTCCCTCCCTGCCCTTTCCCTTTCTCCCACTGTTTTCTTCTGTCTTTGATGATTTAAATCCCCTCGCACCCACCCCATTCCATTCTCCTCTTCTCTCCTCTCCTCCCGGCTTGCGTCCCTTATCCGCTTGTTTTGTTCATGTGATTTGTGTCCCCGTTGTCATCCCCATCTCATTCTCGCCCCCCAAACCCGAGAAAAAGAATCCCATTCCCGACCCACTGTTTCGAGGTAATGACCGGGTTTGGACTGATGGGTGGTCGTTGAATTTGCCACAGGAGACCCGTTTGACAGTAAAGATTGAATCTTTGTCGTGGTTCGGTGTAGGGGGGAGTAATAGGGTGTTGTATTGTGTGTGGTGCGCACCGTGAGGAATCGAAGCTTGGGATTTACACGAGACATGTCGATGCACAAGGAGCCGGAACAGGTGATGAAATCGAGGGGAGGGTCGGTTCTTGGCAAGAGGACTATACTGAAGAGCGACCATTTCCCAGGTTGTCAGAACAAGCGTCTGTCGCCTCAGATTGATGGGGCTCCCAACTATCGTCAGGTTTGTTCTTTTTTCTTTTTTCCTTTTTCCCATTTCCCGTGTGATTCTGAATTCGGTGGGCTTTTTAGTGACCTCGGTCAGAGAAATTTTAGTGAGGTTTCCTCAGAAGTTTGAGGTGAGCTGTCTGAGAATGTCGTTGGGGTTTGGTACTTATCAATGTTTAGTGTTGTTGAGTTCCCTGGGTGTTGGTTTAGGTGTGGTGGAGGGAGTGCAGCCTTTGGTGGCCATCATTCCTGAAATTTGAGCTTGTCATAATATTGTTCTTTTGTTAACATGGGTTTGCATTCTGCATTTATTCTGAGGAGACTGGCGAAATTGTCGGTTTTGGTTCATTGTAGTCCCAAGGTGTGTCCTTGTATAATTTGTTCTATTTTAGAACATTTATGTAGTTTCTTTTTTTCAAAAAATAAAAGAGTCCGCTTTGGATGGCTTTTTCTTTCTAGTTTATCCAGTAGATTTATTTTCTGCAGGCTGATTCTATGCATGTGCATGGTGTTGCAATTCCTACCTTTGACGGAATTAGGAATGTTCTCAAGTATATTGGTGCTCACAAAGATGGCCTACAAGTGCAAGTTCTTTGGATCAGTCTTCGTGAGGAACCGGTATGTGGATATTGGCATCAACTGTAGTAAGTTTGTTGTGAATGTAGGTAAAATCAAGGGCAGTTCGACCTGATAGCCATTTTATCAATGTTAGTTCTGAGTTACCGTGTAAAATACCTCTCTCATTTCATTGATGTTTTCTTGAAATTTGTCTGCGTTCTCTCTTGATGCATCATTATTTGTTTTGTTCTTTTGGAATAGGTCATTTACATAAATGGACGTCCATTTGTTTTGCGTGACGTGGAGAAACCCTTCTCCAACCTTGAATATACGGTATGTTTGTTTCTTTTTTGGAGAATCAGGGTGTCTACATAATTAATGCTTTATGATAGCCCTTGTAAACAATCTCATTGGAATTTGTATTTATTTCTGTTACACTTTACATTCACAAGGGAATCAACCGAGATCGAGTTGAGCAAATGGAGGAAAGACTGAAAAAAGATATCATGACGGAAGCTGCCAGGCATGTCACTCCCTTCTTAGTGTTTTTTTGTTCAACGTCTCCCCAAAATCCTCACTAGCGATCTTGTTACAATTGCATTCAAAATAGCCCGTATTCATTTTGTATCTTGAATTAGCAGATATGGTAATAAGATCCTTGTGACTGATGAACTGCCAGATGGTCAGATGGTGGACCAGTGGGAACCTGTGTCTTGTGATTCCGTGAAGACACCCCTTGAGGTGCTGATCTTATAAGATAACACTTCACTAAACTATGCCGCTGTCCACCTTCCGATTAAGATTTTTCATTTCTCATCCACACAGGTGTACTTAGAATTGCAAACTGAAGGTTACCTTGTAGACTATGAACGGGTTCCCATAACTGATGAGAAGGCACCCAAGGAGCATGATTTTGATACTTTGGTGGGTTTTTCTTTACTGACACAAAACTTTATCATAATAACTAGCAGCAGAAATATGGGGTCCTTGCAATTTTTTTGTGATTGCTAATCCTTTTCTTCTCTTGTTTTCAGGTTGATAAAATATCTAAAGCAGATGTGAATACTGAGGTAGTGTTTAATTGTCAGATGGGGCGTGGGAGGACAACCACCGGCATGGTTATTGCCACATTGGTGTACCTCAATCGAATTGGTGCCTCTGGTATGCAAGCTATTAGTTGTGTCATTGATACATCAGTTTTTCTTTGGCTGTTATTGTTAATCCTGTGCACGATGGTAGTTGATATATCTTGGTACCTGTAAGATTGTGCCAATAGAGCTGAGGGTTGCTCTTCATATGATTTGTTCTTTATACACTAATTTCTGAGGATCTCAAGTGTCCTGGCATATGTCAGTAGGATGCTTGAACATATCTTAAAGCCATTTACCATTTCATTTCGCGGCTGACTATGAAATCATTTTTTTATGTGGAATTCTTGTCAAATGGGCCTTTTTGGTGCCACACTCCCCACCCCCTCCACTGTTTCTGGCCGGTGCTATGGCATCTTCTATTTGTGGTGATGTTCTTATTCATTTATTTGCTTCAAGGTATTCCCAGAACCAATTCAGTTGGAAGGGTTTTGGATTCAAGATCCAACGTTACTGATAACCTACCAAATTCGGAAGAGGCAATTCGTCAAGGTGAATATGCTGCAATAAGAAGCCTAATACGAGTTCTAGAGGTACTTTCCATACCACTGGTGTTTCCTGACTTCTTTATGTTGTGAATGCTGTCTTAATTGGAATATTTTGTGCAGGGTGGTGTTGAAGGGAAACGACAAGTTGACAAAGTTATTGATAAATGTGCTTCTATGCAGGTATAGTATTACTGCAGTTCTCTTCTTTATTCAAAAACTGGTTCAGTGTATCCAATTCATTCCAAATTTATCAGTTGTCTTACTACTGTGATGGTGATTTATTTTTCATTTGACTGAATTGATTGATTACATTAACTCGGTTTATGCTCAATTGGATTGGACTTGAATATGGGTGCAGAATCTACGAGAAGCGATTGGTACCTATCGTAATAATATTCTACGTCAACCGGATGAGATGAAGAGGGAGACCTTACTTTCATTTTTTGTGGAGTACTTGGAGAGATATTACTTTCTCATTTGTTTTGCCGTGTATATCCATTCGGAGCGACCATCTCTCTTGTCCAGCTCTTCTAGTAATAGGAGCTTTGCTGACTGGATGAAAGCAAGGCCGGAACTCTATAGCATAATTAGGAGGTAATATCTTTTTCTTATTCTGAATTTTGTGTAGTGCCTGCGTCTCCTTGGAAAGCAGTATAATGGGCCTTATGAAGAGAATAATGAAGGAGTAAATGGCCAGATACATACTAGATATCTGAATCTGAATAATTATTTCCCCGAGTCTGATAACTGCGGGTTTGCAGGTTGCTTCGAAGAGATCCTATGGGAGCACTGGGATATGCCACTCTGAAGCCATCCCTGATGAAGATGGTTGAGTCAGCTGATGGTCGTCCTTATGAGATGGGTGTGGTTGCTGCCAAGAGAAATGGTGAGGTTCTTGGCAGTCAGACTGTTCTAAAAAGTGATCACTGTCCTGGTTGTCAAAACCTAAGCTTACCCGAGATAGTTGAGGGTGCACCTAATTTCAGAGAAGTTCCTGGGTTTCCGGTTTATGGTGTTGCAAATCCAACTATAGATGGAATAAAATCTGTTATCCAGAGAGTTGGTGGTGGAATATCTGGACGTCCTGTATTCTGGCATAATATGAGAGAAGAACCTGTTATTTACATCAATGGCAAGCCATTTGTTCTGCGAGAAGTTGAAAGGCCATACAAAAACATGCTGGAGTATTCGGTACACACTGTCCTTGATTCACTTTGTTGTGTTACTATTATTGATTGGTACATAGGAAGTTCATCTCTTTTCCTTTGATTACCTCGTTGAATAGAGAGGTTTTGCTTCATTCCTCTTACATAGAAAGGGTGTCCGGACTTTCACTCTATTGTTGTTTTCTGCATTTTGGCAGTTGGATTAATGCTTTAAGATGGTGATTAGAGATTAGTGGTTGGGATATATATGGGATTAAGGCTGTGCAGTTTACTTTTGTTTGCATGTGTTTCGAGTTTCTTATTGTCCATTATTTGTATTCAGGGAATTGATCAGGAGAGAGTGGAGAAAATGGAAGCTCGTTTGAAAGAAGACATACTCCGAGAAGCGGGGCGTTATGGGGGTGCCATAATGGTCATTCATGAGACAGAGGATGGTCAAATATTCGATGCATGGGAACACGTAGACTCGCGATCTGTACAGACACCTCTAGAAGTTTTTCAAGGTTTGGAGTCTAGAGGTTTCCCCATTACGTATGCACGAGTTCCAATTACAGATGGTAAACCACCCAAAAGTTCTGACTTTGATAAATTGGCATCGAATGTGGCTTCTGCTTCCAAGGATACAGCTTTCGTTTTTAACTGTCAGGTCAGATTTCAAGCTACGGCATTTGTAACCTGATTAATCTAATAAATGAATATGCTTGATTGCTTCTTTCTGCGACTTAAAAGTCTTAATATTTGCATGATTCTCATAGATGGGAAGAGGAAGGACAACAACTGGAACTGTGATTGCTTGCCTTGTGAAACTGAGAGTTGATTACGGCAGGCCGGTCAGAGTACTCTATAGTGAGTCCAAGCTGGAGGAATCAGATGATGGCAGCTCTAGCGGGGAGGAAAACAACAGTAGCATCCCCATGTCTGACTTCCCAGTTGCGGAAAGTAAGGGGGAGAAAGGTCGTGCTTTTGGCATGAATGACATTCTTCTACTATGGAAAATTACTAGGTTGTTTGATAATGGATTGGAATGTCGAGAAGCCCTGGATGCGGTTATAGACCGATGTGCCGCATTGCAAAACATTCGGCAGGCTGTTTTGAAATACAGAAAGGTATTTAACCAGCAACATGTTGAGCCAAGAGAGCGGCGGCTGGCATTGGATCGTGGAGCTGAATATCTGGAGAGGTACTTTAGGTTGATTGCGTTTGCTGCATATTTAGGCAGTGAAGCATTTGACGGATTCTGTGGACAAGGAGAATCAAAGATGACATATAAGAGCTGGGTACATCAGAGGCCAGAAGTCCAAGCAATGAAGTGGAGTATTAGATTAAGGCCTGGACGATTCTTCAGCATTCCTGTGAGTGTGATGTTCTGCATGAATTGCTGCTACCCAGCCTCCCTTTCTCTAAATTTCTCAGAGAGGAATCTGATAAATCAAGATGGCTTCTATTGACATGCAGGAGGAGCTTAGAGTACCGCACGAGCCACAACTTGGTGATGCAGTTATGGATGCATTTGTCAAATCGCGAAACGGTTCGGTGCTTGGAAAAGGATCTATTCTGAAGATGTACTTTTTCCCTGGCCAGAAAACGTCGAGCCACATACCGATTCAGGGCGCACCTCACCTTTTCAAGGTAATCAGGCAGCACTCTTGCATTCGTTTTGTCCTCATTGCTTAAATAGATATATTATAAATTTGAACTGCTTCCTTTTCATCTTCTTATTGGCTGTGGGTGATTTAGGTGGATGGATACCCAGTCTACAGCATGGCAACTCCAAAAATCTCTGGGGCTAAGGACATGTTAGCGTATCTCCATGCTGAGCCCAGTAGAGGAGGATTGGCTAAGAAGGTTATAATCACTGATCAGAGAGAAGAGGCGGTAGTTTATATCAATGGCACACCATTCGTCCTCAGGGAACTTAATAAACCTGTGGATACGCTTAAGTATGTTGGAATCACTGGACCGGTGGTATGTATTGATCAAGCCCCATTAGACTGACTAAATTAAAGAAATTGAAATTTCTTATGGAGAAAATAAATGAAGATTATGCTGACATGCATTGTGATTATGATGTAGGTGGAGCATTTGGAAGCAAGGCTTAAAGATGATATAATATCAGAGGTGAGACGGTCCAGCGGGCGGATGCTTCTACATCGGGAAGAAGATTCTCCCAACGCGAATCAGTCGACCGTCAGTGGATATTGGGAGAACATCTCAGAAGATGATATTAAAACACCTGCTGAAGTTTACTCTTCTTTGAAAGATGAAGGTTATAACATTTCCTACAGGAGGATACCATTGGCAAGGGAAAGAGATGCTTTAGCTTCTGATGTCGATGCCATTCAGTATAGCGAAGACAAGTGAGTTCTTCAACCCTTGATTTCCTCTCCCAATGATTCACGGTCTGTCACTGTAGCTTTCTGCCAGTGCCTTGCGATGCTGATAGATCATTACTTTCAGGTCAGCCGATTCTTATATCTTTATCTCCCATACTGGGTATGGTGGTGTTTCATATGCGATGGCCATTACCTGCATAAAGCTAGAGGCAGAGTCCAACCACGATGACGCCCACCAGTCATTGTTTGGAACCAAGATTGATCCTTCTGGTGTAGAGAACGTGTCCGTTCGGTCTTCTGATGAGGGAGCATTTAGGATGGGCGAATACAGCGACATACTGAACCTCACTAGAGTTCTCCCGTATGGCCCCAAGAGCAAAGCGGCTGTTGATGTCATTGTTGATAGGTACTTATCTCATGCGATCTACCCTGCTTTCGCTTCTTCAGTTCTCAGGTCGATACTAACGTTGAAGTTGACCTTTCGCTGTATAGATGTGCCGGTGCCGGACATTTGCGAGATGATATTCTTTACTATCGGAAAGAGTTGGGGAATACACTGGAGGATGAAGAAGAGAAGCGTTCGTACCTCTTGGACATAGGTCGGAAGTGTTTGAGGTTAGTTCTACGTGACCTTCCTATGAATCATGGCCTTTCTAACAGTATCGTCAGGGAAAAAATATTAATGTGAAGGATCCCCACTGTTCTCATACAGGAGATACTTCTTCCTCATAACATTCAGGTCTTACCTCTACTGCACATCCGCCGCACAGACCCGGTTCGCGGCCTGGATGGATGCGAGACCTGAGCTCAGACATCTTTGTCACAACCTCAGGATCGATAGGTGAGACGAGCAGCGTCTGGCGACAGGTTTCGTGTACAGATGCGGACAGTGGTTCCTTCATCAAAGTAGATCCCCCAGACGCAGATTGTAACTTCCGACAAAGACAGACGTAGATGTTAGAATGGTTAAAAGGTCAAATAGTAAACGCCGGCTTTTGCCCTTTCCCTCCTTCACCCACCCCGCATGTTGTGCCTAGCTTTTATTCAATTTGGGCCGATGGGAAATAATAAACTAGGCCCAGCTAATTTTGGGCCCGTATACCTAAACTGGGTCCCCTGGACACAATTTTATATTGTCGTCTCATCTCATCCCTCTCAGAAAGGTGGCGGGAATTGTCAGAGTTAGTCTCCAATTTGTAAAGATTAGAGTTCCTGGTGTTTACATTGGATTGGGTGGAGGAAATACAACACACCACCCGAAGGTTCACATAGGTCGGCGTGCGGTTTTCTATTCATAATTCACGGGATAATATTCTTTAATTCATGGGCATCATCTTCCATCCAGTCCTAAACAACGGAAGAAGCTCTATTTGCCTCGAGTTTTGAATGTGTTGGCGTTTTGCTGCTGGTAGAGGAAGATTCAATTGTAAACATACTTGAAGCCCTATTTTGATTGATTGCTCTTAAATCCAAAAGACTCAATTCAATCAGTGTACAGCAAGTACTTTTTACCAGGGAATGAACTCCGCCAATCCTCGAAACGATCCTCCGTGAGCAGGTTCCCGTTTTGGTAATCTCGATGAAAACCCCACCACACTCTCACCAGACCCATCGTCCGCAAACCCCTCAACCTCTGTCGGCTCGCCAGAAGTCGTCCGAAGCAGGCGGAGGCGAGAAGTCTGTAAAAGGGAACGGCGCTGTCCCAACTGCCCGCAGCAGAGCATGGTCGCTCCTCTTCTTTCGCCGCCAATTGATCGGACAACAAGATCGGAGGGTTCGGCCCATTCAAGCCCATATATGGCCCATTATCTCCCCGAGGGTGGGAATAAGGGGGTAAAAAAAACCCTAGCACTTGTCGCCGACGAATTCTTCTCCTAGAACCTACCAGCCGACGGACGGCAGCAGATCGCCGTCGGTGTTTTAGCGAGGAAGATGGTGGGATTTTGATCTTTGTCTGTTTTCTTGTGATGTTGGTTGTTTTAGTGAAGTTGTGGTTGTTGTTGTTGTTGTGGGTTGGCGGCAGTCGTTGGTGGCGAACGAGGAATTCCAGCACATACTGCGTGTGCTCAACACCAACGTCGATGGGAAGCAGAAGATCATGTTCGCCCTCACCTCCATCAAAGGTATCGGACGCCGCTTTGCCAACATCGTCTGCAAGAAGGCCGACGTCGACATGAACAAGCGGTAAATTCTCCTTCACGGTGTAGTAGATCTTCATGTTTGGGTACGGCTTGGTCGTTGTTTGCCAATGATTGTGGTATATGATCTGCTACATAGGGGGTCACATGTGTGTTGCTTCTTGTCTGACTCTGATCTGTTCGTGCTTATAGTTTGCCACTTTATTTTATAAGGTAGATAAGATCTTTTCTTCATACATGGTTAGTGAGTTCAAATGTGGGTTAAGCGAAATTGAGACTAGAGAGTAAGTTTGCAGTATGAGTCTGATTCTAGATAAGAAAAACTTGTGCAACTGGCTGGGAGAGTTTCGAACTTTCTTCCACGAGTTGTGTACGCATGTACCATGCCATTGGGTCAATATTTTAGTTGATCTGAAGTCTTTGATTTGCTACTGCTCCTGTCGGGTTCCTATTCCCATCCCAGGGCTGGTGAGTTGACGGCTGCCGAGTTGGACAACCTCATGACGATTGTCGCGAATCCTCGCCAGTTCAAGATTCCAGACTGGTTCCTCAACAGAAAGAAGGACTACAAGGACGGGAAGTACTCCCAGGTTGTCTCTAATGCTCTTGACATGAAGCTGAGGGATGATTTGGAGCGCCTGAAGAAGATCAGGTTAGTGACCGATATCCCCAATTCCTCTCATTTTTGGCTTGCTGTGGTCCTCTTTCTGATGAGGCAACAATGTGCTTCTGACTGGAAGTGACTTGTTTATTTGATCAGGAACCACCGTGGTCTGAGGCACTACTGGGGCCTCCGTGTGCGTGGACAGCACACCAAGACTACCGGACGCAGAGGCAAAACTGTTGGTGTCTCTAAGAAGCGTTGAGAGCACTTATTTCTTTTACTTTTGAACTTATGTAATCTAGAATTTATTTTCAGAAGCTGGGGTTTTGTTCTGGAACAAATTCGAAAAACGTCAGTTTGTGGCCATTTTTATAGTCTTTTAGAAAGAGACCGTGTTTTTGGTTTTGGCTCTAGTCTTTTGTTTCTCTGTTTCCTTTGCTGGGATAAGGAGAAAAGAAAGGAAGTTGTGGTAGGATATGTACCGTCTTGCTGGGCTCAACATTAGCAATCCTGATTGCAGCTTCCCTGGCTTCTACAGTTGGTTTACAGAGGATTCTTCTTGGGACAGACACTTCTGCGGTCTCTGCGTTAGAGGATTGTTTTTGTGCAGCAATTGAGCTGCATGCTCCTTGTCGCTGTTCGTAAATATCTTGCACTGCAGCATGGAAAGGAGGAGATTTCTGAGCACGGGATCTGGCTTCAGTGTGGAATTAATTGCAGTTGAATTCATAACCCAGTACCGTGAACATAAGCATGGAATTAATCGCCGTTGAATTCATAACCCAGTACCTACAAAAAAGAAACAATTTAATTCAGATGAGAATAGCATCATGACAGTGGAGACAAGACAGCAAATTCTCTGCAGATTGTGTTTTTCGGAATTTCCCTGTACCTTGAGGCCTGCCATGGTTGTTCCGTGCTCCCTGTACAACTCCAAGCACATCCTCGGCACTTCGCTTTCGTCGATATTCAACTCATGCAGCATGAATTCTGCAGTTTGAAAACACAATCAATGCACTGATCCTAGATCCAAGCATGGAAAATAGAAGCACAGAATACTTTAGGACAATTGATCTCCATGCGTTGTCCCTTCCTTTGACAAGCAAGACTGAGTCCGGATCTCAAAGGATAGAGAGTGTCATCCATGTCATCCAGTCCATTTTTCTTGCCAGAATGCCCCGACCTGGATCCTCTTCTTTCTGTTCCCATGTTGTAGTGATGACATTACATGAGGGGGTAGTTCTCAGTTGCGTCATAGAAGAGGAAGGCTTAAGTTCAATTTCGTAACTTTTCTAGATTCCACTAGCAATTTGGAATTATGGGTCCTTTCTGATTATCCGTTACAAGTACTGGGTCATTTGGTATTTGTTGTTCGGACTTGGAGAGTTGTCAAGGTGCCAAGTCAGGGGGATTGTCACGGTCGTTGGAGATTATGATTTGTTGCGAGGTCAACGTTGATGCAACTTGTAAGATGCATAGTCCAAAGCTTAATCTGACATCTTGATTTGAAACTAACGGCAATAGCAACAGATTAAGAAGGTTGGGGATGTCTCAAGTGGCGTCCCAGTTCTGCTTCCCGGAGTTGTAGAGGGTGGTTCAGCTTCTTTTGACTCGAGAATCTTGGAATGTTGTGCATTAGAAATTCACCAGAGGTGCATATTGGACATGGATGAGGCGCGAATGCAAGAAAGAGGTTTAATCTGTGGCATCATTAGAAGTTTGAAACAACTTAATGTTTTCGTTCGTCTTCGAAGTTAATGGCCAGCATGCGATGAACTTCAAAAAGAAGTCCGTCTTCAGGGCAACTCAAGCGGATGTTTCTTCTTGCTTGCTTCAGTTTTGGTTGATCTATGTAATTAGTGACACTAACAGCCAAACACTTCTCTCCGGCTGCTCTGCAGGGGAATTCTAAGTTGCGATGATTCATTTTCAAGCGCATCTTCTTATAATGGCTAAACCAGTAGAAGTCTCGGTTCCCTTGTTCTGGTGATTTGTGGACCAGTTATCAGAAGGAGCACAATAAATGCTCTGCAACTTTCTGATGTATAGAATGGAAATGACCTGTGTTTGGCCTGCACCCCTCAATGCATTGGAAATTTATGTCAAGTTTGAGCGTAAATCTTCCTGGGGATACTTTGATGAAACTCGCCTTTCGAGCTTTGCCACGAGTCTCTTGGATCAGTCACTGGCACAGTGTTTCTCGCAATATAACCGTAGCCCCGATGAATCCTCCAAGGAGAGGCCAAAGAACAGTGAACACAATCATTGATACCATTTCTTGTTCTGAATTTGGATTCGTCACCTAATTTCCTGCAACCTGTTTGCAGCGTGCCAGCCGCTTTTCGACTTGCTCCCGTCCTTTTCCTCGGAAAGCAATGTTTTGTATTCGACTGCAATATACCCATCTCTTTCGTAGAATATCGTCACATAAAAGCTCCAAATCAGATCATTCCCTCCCACGAATTCGTCAACGTGATCAAGAAAACTTCGCTTTCCACGAATTCCTAAGCAATCCCCAAGTCCCTGTTAAGGATTGGACTGGACTATCAATTTGTATTCCCCCCTTTTCCTTTCCTTCCTCCCCTCAAGAAACTCAAATTCAAATCTGCGTTGTCAGAAAACACAATTCAAAACTGCATTATCAAAAGGGCCGATTGTTAAAATATGGGTGTGATGAAAATCACAAGCTTTGACAAGAAGAAGAATTATTATTTGGTGGAGGGTGGGGAGGATAGTGGGGTCCAGTCCGATTTGCACAACCACAATTTGTCTTCCCTACTGTCATCATCTGGTGTTTTCATGGATGGCGTATTCAATTCATATATATACTATATAATTTGTGTATATCATCATCATGCTACTGTTCTTCACATGCATTGATTCTCATGCAATCATTGTCCAGAAAAGTCCACTTCATTCATCCATCCATCCATCCATCATACGCACAATACACACACTGTTAGATTAGAGAAAGAAAAGAAAAACTGCTGCAACAATCCCATATTGGCATTATCCCTAAAAAGTCTTTATCTTTTCCGAACGCCTCAGCTAATGTCGCACGGGATTTTATCAAGCCCCACAACAGCCACAGATCCCTTCATTCATTCATGAGTTTGTAGGGAAGGAAGAACAGTTGGGAGGGCGTGGGAGGCCGCCCTTTGTGACTGACTGACTGATTGATTTGCTGCAGATATTTGAGTTCTTTGTCTCCCCCCTCCATCTTCAATAAAAAAAAAGAAATGGGATGATGGGAAAATGACACGTATAAGGTCCTCATCAAATCACACTTCACCATCCTCATCGTACGGACATCCCCCCCACATCAATCTTCATATGTCCCTGTCTCTAACCTTGGCTTGTGCTTCTATCCATCTATTTTACGCCATACCCACATGGATTTGGAAATGCTTCATTTGCAGTGGTTATGTGTGTGCTTGAGACTAAAATGTGTGCTCTCAATTGGAATCGATGAGTTCCTTTTTGTTGGCATATGAGAACAAAAAGGAGTAAAATCCAAACCAGTGAAAGAGTATTTGATTCCCGGAGCCGACAGTGTACTAAATGTTTGTTTCATAAGGTTAAGGAGAGGGACAGGACAACAGTTGGAAAGATGAGGAAGAAGAAGACGAAGTCCGAATGGGGGAGTTTGTGTAAAAATTATATATAATGTAAACAAATGTCCTGGTGACCCACACACAAATACATATACACTCACACATGTAATAAGGGCCGGTTTGGCATCATCTCGTCAAGTTGCACAAATCTTTTTTTTTTTGGGATCATTCCGGAGTTTGCTAAAGATGACCAAACACTGCAGTGAGTCTATGGATGTCCTTCGAGCAGGCACCGCTACTAGGAAAGACATGCTGTTGTTGCTGCTGCTGGTGTTGTTGTTGTTGTTGGTGATGATGATGATGATGATGTTCCTGATGATTCTGTCCCTGATACCAACCCTCATCGCCTCCGCTGCAATGAACCCCGAACCCGCCCAGTTCTTGTAACTGTATTCCTCCTTGACTGTGTTGCAATGCAGCAGCGGTGGCCACCATTAATGGGCTGTTGATGTACTCGTTGTTATTCCACTTCATCATTTCTCCTCCTGTGGCCGCCGTCGACCAGGGGAACGTCCCTCCGCCGCTGCTATCGAAGAACGAAGCGGTGCTGTTGTTGCTCAGTGTGTCCATGGAGAGGGTCTCCGGAGGGATATGATGAGGCCTGTAACTGATTGCATTGAGGTGGAAGGAGCTCGTCGAGGGAGGGAGGACCACGGAGGGAATCGAGCTCGGGTCGAGTTCTCCGAACGATTTGGTGTTCTGGGTGACCCAGGCCGGGGGGCTAGAGGAGGGATAGCCGAGCGATTGGAGTGAGGGGAAATGACCCAACAAGTCAGGAAGAGGAGGTGGAACTTGAGTGGTTGTTGGGGTGAAGCAGTTGAGTGAGGTTGGAGTGAGATTACTGATGTTGTTGCTCTTACAGCTGTTGCTGGAGAATTCGTAGGTTTGTTGGGTCCTATTCAACTGGTAAGAATGTGAGTAGGATGGCCCTTGTCCTTGTCCTGGTTGCTGTTCCAGTAGGCTGTTGGTGTCAATCTCTAGCTCCAGCCTCGAGCTCTTGAAGCTGTCCTCGTAGAAGGACGAGGACGAAGATGAGGAGAAGGAAACTTTCTTGTCCTGCTGGCTCCTCTGTGGAGGCCTCGGCGGGGTCTCCTTTTCGTCTCCCGTCTCGACCTCGGACAACGACTTGTGAGTGACAGGATCGATCCCCCTTTGCCTCAGCTTCTTCTTCAGGCAAGAGTTCCACAGATTCTTGATCTCATTGTCTGTCCTCCCCGGCAATTGAGCAGCTATCTGAGACCACCTGTTTCGTCCAATCCCAATCCAAATCTCAATTCTTAAGGTTCCCGAAATGAAGGTTTTAAGCTCGGAGGACATACAGCATAGGAAAAACTGATGTGAGTAAAGGATGATCACCTGTTTCCTAGGACTGCATGGAGTTCGATGATGAGGTCCTCTTCCTCCTGAGAGAATGTGCCCCTCTTCAAATCAGGCCTCAGGTAATTTATCCATCTCAGCCTGCAACTCTTCCCGCACCTCTGAAGACCTGCGAGCATCCCCCCAGCGAAAGGATTCCCCCCAACATTCATCAGCAAACAGTGCAAGAACAAGAAAACATGTACACATACAAATACACGTATACGATATTTACCGGCTTGTTTAGGGACGGAGCTCCAACAGCCGTGGCCGAACTGGGTGATGTAGCGGAGGAGCTTCTCGTCCTCCTCGGGGGACCAGAGGCCTTTCCTCAGCTTCTGCTTGTAACAGCAGGAATGCCTCCCCATTCACACAGGAGGGAAAACTCTCTGTATGACACAGAAACCAAATTATACTTGCAAAAACACAGAAAACTTCCTCCTTCTCCTCTTCTTCTGTTGTTGTAGGTGAATAATGGGAGGGAGGGATAAGGAAGGAAAAGGATTGGTGGAGTTGAAGGGGAAGCAGCATGAGGTGAATGAAGGAAGAGGGTGTGGGGAGGAGTTAGGGAGGGGGCTTTAATATAAGTAGTGAAGCCCCGGGGGGGTTAAAAAAAAAAAAAAGACAGATGACTCCCCATCAAAACAAAAATTCCCCCCTGTCCTTTTCTCTCTAAAATCAGTACTCCCCAATTTTCAACCCAATAAAAAAAATGGGTAAAAAGTAAAATAAGCAATTCCCCAATTTCCTTTTTCTGTTCCATAAGAGAATGCCCAATATTTCCCCTGTTGTTATGAATTTGACATGGGGGTGGGGGAGGGGGGTGTCTGTCCCTGTAATGGGTAAATGTCTGGTCATAGCAATGTCTTTTGAGATATTATCCTTAAAAAAAAATAAGAAGAAAAAACACATGTTTTTTGTTAGTGGGATGGAATAATTTAGTGAATTGGGTGCCTGCAAGAGAATTAATTGACATCATAATCGGGCTAAGCAGGGACTTTTCTTCTTCAATTCAGAGATTACCCAATTCCAGTAACATCTCATTAAATGACCCACCCCTTCTCCCCAAAATTCCTAATACAAATCCAACGAAAGAGCTAAGAACTACTTTCCAAATAACTTTTGTAAGAGAGCAACTCTCTCTTACTTTCCTGCATGGAAATTTCCACCCCCAACCCAACCACAAATCAAAAAGTGTGTTTCTCTAAAGGAGTAATTTCTTCTCGGTCGTGATCTCTTTCGACAAGCTAGCATCGTTTCCGACGCTACGTAAAAGGGGAGGGGGGTCGAATTCATTCCCCCATATTTTTAGAAAACTCACGCTCTCAGACGCCTCCTCCCAATTTCATTCCGAACAGGCGAAAAGAAACGCCCTGAGGTCACGCTATGCTTCCCCGGATCGACATGTCCCCTGGTACCTCTCGCGTGGATACAAAGTTCGGACGCGATTCCGTGTAGTTTTATGAGGAACCTTGTTATTGACTCCGATAACATCTTGTGACACACATCAATATCAAGAACGAATTCCATGCATTGACAATAATTCTCCAGCCCCATTATTGTTATTATTATATTACCCTTGTTGAGAATGGGCGGATAAAAATGAATTAAACAAGTACAAATGGATTGGAGATTCTCTCCAAAATTGGGATATATTTTTTATATATAAAAAGAAAAGAAAAGAAAAACATTTTCTCATCTTCAATGATTGGAATTATACAAGAATATGATTTGGGGATGGGGTTGGACAAGTCTTCGTGTGACCTTGGCATATTATACATGACTCTCTTCTCTTCTTCTGTATAGATAGAATCGTATTATTGCCGACCAGGGTTCTCCTCCCAAATTGTAATAATATTAACTCCCAATCATTTTTTAATGTTTCCGGACAGCTGCGTCTGCCTATAAAATTGGATATATGGCATCCGACTCTACACTCCAATAACCAAAAGGAAGAGTTAAAGGAAAAAAAAAAGAGTAGTCTTTTTACACGGACTTTAGGCAAGTAAGGGACATTTTGAGAATTTTAAGAACTGATTTTACAGATGAAGAAGCTTCAGTTATGTAATTCTATAGGCAAGTAATTTGGGACAACTAAACTTGCTTAATTAAAAAAAAAGACCCTTTTCTTGGTGGCTGCGAGAGAAATTGTTGAGGAATGAATTTAGAGACTGTGATCGATATAACACAAACACAGGAGGAAACATATAATTAATGAGGATTTGTTTTTTTGTTTTTAATACACCGGCGAACTTATCATATGATTGCACATGAGCTGTTCCAATTTCTAAGTCAAACCCCCCCAAAAAAATTAAAATTAAAAGAACAAAAAATTTTGGAGATTTCAATAATGAGAGCGGCAGCCAACAAAGAATTGTTTGAAAAGATTCTGAAAGGGGAGATATTATTTTTTGTTTTTTTTTAATGAGTTTGCGTGTGGACAAATTAAACGGCCTGCTATGTTATTATTGGCTTGATCTTTGCCTTTCTTTAAAAAAAAAAAGATTATTTAAAAGGGAAGGATTCTTCTCTTGACTTGAGCTTATGGAAGACGATGGGGATTAAAATTGGGCAGGCCAGTGATATTTCTTTTTAGTAAAATCCTTTTTGGGTTTTGTTTAAATGTAATAAATTTTACCTTTTAAAAATTATTTAATGTAATTTACGATTTGAAAATCTTGTGGCCTCAGCTTACACAAAATCATTCAAAATGAAAGACATATATAAATTCCTTTTTATATGTTCTTTTCAGGAATGCTCAACCTCGTAAGTCCCTTTCATTCCTAAGGGCTAACATACCACGACTTGAATCGATAAGTAAACCAGTCATTCACGACATTCGTGAACTTAAATGCATGATTCACGACGATGGAACTGCAGATATTGCTCGTCGTCTTTACGAGGGAGGGGGGTGGGGCTTTCTTTTTTTTTTTCTCTTTTTAAAATCAATCAACGCCATACTCCAAACAAAATATAATATAAGAATGACTTAAATATCGCGTTACGTGCAATGTAAATGAAAGTACGTCGACGATGCTATCTCTACATATTACGTGCATAAAGATGCACTTAAATATTTAATCAAAATTCATCTTTCTTACAACTAATCCATTGTTGTACAGTTTTGGGGTAGCTACTGCCAAAGACGATATTCCCCTAACTTGACGTATAATTTGTCGAAATAACAATCAGAAGGAGGGGGGGGGGGGATGATTCATAGTGCAATTAATATAATTGCATGCTTTGGTTCCTTCTTGCATCATTAGCTGTCTTTCCTCATGTTTTGTATTCATATCCTCAATTGTTTCCAAGCTGTTATAAAGAAGAAGGAGGGAAAAGAAAAGGCCATGGCTAGAGACAAACTGAAATTGAATTGAACCCCCACATTTAAAAAAAAAAATATTGTTGGTAATATTAATATATTATGGGCACACGAACACGTACACCCTTTTGCTAGCTAAGGATTCGAATAATTCAAGAACCAATCACACGGACAACCCCATGAACTATAATCAATCTCCCGATGGAATAATAATAATAATAATAATCAATGACCGTGTGTCCGTGATAATAGTCTCCATGCGGCTGTCGGAGTTTTTCCTTTTCCTTTTGTCCTTTGAAAAATTATTTATTGTGGGGTTTTATGTCCGGAATTTGTGACAATAAGAGAAATAGACCCCACTGACTTTTTATTATTACAAAGGGCTCCATCAAAATTATTGGACGACTGACCCTCCTCACCTCTGTAGTTTAGGATCAAAAAAGTTGTATCCCCAATGTAAAAGGGGGCGATATGCCTTCATGGATAACTCAAAAGGAACCAAACTCAGTTCCGATCCTCCTAACTATCGTGAGGCCAGGCAGCGTCCACGAGCATTTCCGAGCCACCCCCCTCCGGCCAAACCATCTTGGTCTTTTATGTGAAAATGGAGTTATGATAATAACACAACAACATTCGAGTTGTCCCCTCCCCTCTTTAGACGTTCCATTTTTTTTTCCTCAAAGCTATGCAAATAAAGTCTCAGTGATAATCCCTCATTTTTCTTTGTCCCGTTTACAATTATTATTGCTTCTTCTTATTCTTTTCTTTTGCACTTTACTCCTAGAGGAAGAGAAAGAAAAGGAAGACGAAGAAGAAGATCCAATAATTAACATAGAGATTTTGGTTGGGGGGGTAAGTTGTTGTGTGGGGGATTGTCCTATAAAGCCTTAGCTTTTGAGGCATTTACTCTCGAAATTTAACAAGATGGGAAAAAATATTATTTTTCGTGGGCCCTTTTATTTGTTTTGGATTTTGGTTCGGTGAGGGGAATGAATTGAATTGATTGAGTGCATGAATGATTGTTTTTTTTTTCCTAAAACAATTTCGGCTAGTCGTAATCTGAATGAAGCGATGCCACAAATCGTCCCCATGCACTGAATTTTCTTCTCCCATGTCGGAGGGAAAAGAAAAGTACACCAAATCCTAATTTCTCCCCCCTTTTTTGATTATCATCCTCATAATGATTTTAAAGCAAACCCTTAAACCCTCCGATATGGATTCAGACTCCACCCCAAGTCGGCAAATGCAGTCGGCCCCGGAAAAGATATCATGCAATGCACCGGCGGATCATTCCTATTTACAATGACAGGCTAAAGAAAAAGAAGAAGAAATTTGGGAAAAAGATTTTCTCTTTTGACCCCCTTTTTTTGTCTCTTGAAGTAGAGAAAAAGTGAAAGTTGTGTTGTTTATATATACACATATTATTATTATTATTATTGTTTAGGGAGTGTACAAAATCCAACCGTGTGGACAGCGATGTGTGAGTAATAATATATTTATATATTGCTTTACTAGCACGAGCAGCCCACCCCCCATAAATTCGAGGGAGAAAAAGAAAATGTCCCCATCACTAATAATTGAATTCGAACCATTTTATTTGCGAGTCAGTGTCTTGAAAAAAAAAAAAAGCTTTCTTTCTCTCTTTTCTTTTTCCCCTCCCCTTCCTTTTTAGCCCTCTAAATTTTACATTTACTAGGACAGACAGAGAAGACAATTTTGATACCCCTTATATTAGAGGAAGAGTATAGAGTGGGGTCAAATATTTAGATTAATGAATTAAGTGAGTATAAGATTTCTACGATTCTTTTTAACTTTGGGGAGGAGGAAAGTAATAATTAAGGATGGGATTAGATATGATGGGAGGAGTAAAGATTAAACAAAAAAAAAATGTCAACAGAATCATTAAAAAAGTGAGGTGAGGTTGACCGAGGAAAAAGAATCGTAAATATATCTATTTGTGATAGCAGCTTGCTCGTGCTCTCCACTAAAGAGGCAGGGATTAAATTAATATGTGAGGAAGAGAAGGTGGTTAAACCAAACTGTAGCGATAAGATGAATGGATGGAAAAAGAAAAAGGTATAATTATATTTAATATGCTTAGTAAAACTATATTTTTTCTTACTTTATGATATATTAAAATTATGAAAATATATTTTTATCATTTATTTCTCTTAACAAGTGTCCTAAATGCATCCGATAACAAAACCCTCATTATTATTATTATTAGTAAAGTAAGAGGGGTTTGCCGACATTCACTGTGCTAATGATGTTACATTATTGCCTTCTTTTCTTGGAGAAAAGAAAAGTCCCTCCCTCCCAGTTTGCACCAAACTTGCAACTGTCCCAAGTCGAGGGTGTAAATTAACTCAATTCCCCTTCACCTTCTAAAGTAAAAATTTCATCAAAAAGATTCCTTTTTTCTTATTATTTATCCTTTTGCCTTCTTTCCAACTCCCCGAGTATCGATTTTTTTTTACCAGGTGTTGTTGTTAGGTTATACAAAAGAATGTTAATAAATAAATATATGAAGAGGTGGGATTGATGGGATTGTCTGATTAGGATAGGATGATGACACATTATTTTGAGTTCGAGGGACATGATGACAGGAGGATTTGATATGTATCTTTTTTTTCCCTTGCTTTCTTAATATTCAAAAAATGGGTGTGATTGGTTTTTGATTAAACCGAGATATGAAAACAAAAATCTTTTCAATTATGGGAAAAAAACATAATCTTTATGTCCTTGAACAAAAAAGAGGATGAAGTGACGTGTGTGATTTAGTTTAATACCACATAATCTTCTGGGTTTATCTTATTATTATCCTTCTTTCTTTTCCTTTTTTTTTTCCTCCAGAGAGAGAGAGAGAGGATGACAACTCATGTGACAAGAAACATCAACCGTCTTCCCCTTCATCCCCCTAATTGGGAGTGTAAGATTAGACATTTTCCTGATATGTTCCTCTCCTCGTTTAGTTCCATTAATTATGACGAATGAATGAATGAATGAATGATAAACATAATCATGTTATGTATGGTAGGAAAGAATATCTCGACCCAAAAAAAGAAAACAAGAAAGGGATAACCCGAGATCTACTTGTAAGTGATGTTTTTGTGATGTCATTAACTATGAACCTAACCAGTTGTTTCTAAAAATTAAAAAAAAAAGAGTGGAATCCAATTTGGAGAACCTTTTTTGGGTTTTAGAAGTTGATGTTTAGTGGCTGAATTGAAGGTATCATTATCATTAATTATGATTATGTCCATAGAACTCTTGTGTTTTTTTTGTTCTGTTGATATATGAATGTGGAGGAAGCAAAGACACGTTGAAGTTAAGAGATTAAGAAGCCACATTAACACACAACCTCTTATAATTAAAAGAATCATCAATTCAGGAACGGCCATATTACGCGCGACATTAAAAGTGCAGATTTTCCCATATTCCCTTTCTAATGATGAGCGGAACAATTTGGGCGATATGATTCTGACACCTATTTAATCAAATTATTAATACCGTGGACCAATTACTCTTTTTAATTTCCGGGCCATAATGCAAATCAGTCCAGCCCGACCTAGTATTGATTCCTCCATATTAACCGCTGGGGCTCGGTTGTTGTTTCGACTGTCACGTGAATGTGTGCAATCCTATGATAGATGTGAATATTGGAACACGAGACTTTGGGATATATTTTGATGGGTGTTGTCTCGTGGAGCACAATTATAGTTGTATTCTCACATAATCATCGTTGCTGTGAGTGCATTGAGTTTTTCTTCGAAATGTTAAAAGAGGGTCACCAACTAACCCGATTGTTGCTTAAAGCATTTTTCAAAAAAAAAAAAGGCAAAATATACATTTATGTCCCTAATTTCTGACGAACTTTCTTTTCTCTTAACATTTTTTTTTTCATATACAAAAATGTTACTAACTATGTTATCAACCTTTTTTCTGGCCAATGTTAGACGACGCTAGGCATAATGCTGAGATGGATATAACGGAGGTCCACGTGGCAACCCCGTAGGATGTCCTACACGGAAAAGAGCAGAGACGTGGAGAGGGTCCTTCTATCCCCAAATCAAAAGCGAAGGCACAACCCTTGTCAAATCGGAGGAGAAGGCGGAGGCCCGAAGGAAGTGAGGCGGCCGTAATAGAGAGATCGTAATCGAAGGCGAATGTTCCGATTCGGTGACTGTAATCGGAGGCGAAAGCGAAGAAAGTGAGGCGACCCAGAAAGAGGGTTATGGGTCTTCGCCTTAAAACGCCCACCCCACTAACACCACCATCATCATCAGCTTAAAACCAAAAATCATGAAAAAAAGAGGGATCGTCAGATTCAGATCTCCACCCCCAATCTCCTTCTCATCATTCTTTATCCCCCCATTCCCATTAATCAAAAATTCAAACAAAAAAAAATTATATGGAGAGAGACGCAGAACTCATGGAGTCCCCACTTCCACAAGACCCCTGGAGACCACCAGAGCAGGAACAGCACTGCGGCAGCGACCTGTCGAAACCAGGACGACTATCCGGGTCGGAGCGTCCAGTCTTCATCGGCAAGCACAAGCTTGTCGCTTCCATATCCGCCCTCCAAACCCACGCCATCGCCTCTGATTAGGGTTCTAAAATCTTTTTTTTTATTTGGAGGGTAGGAGAACCCCTCTCCACGTCGCTGCTCTTTTCCACGTAGGCGTCCTACGAGGTTGCCACGTGAACCTCCGTCATGTCCACCTCCGCATTATGCCCAACGTCGTCTAACATTGGCCAGAAAAAAGGTTTATGACATAGTTAGTGACATTTTTATATATGAAAAAAAAATATTGACAGAAAAGAAAGTTCGTCAAAAGTTAGGAACATAAACGTATATTTTGCCAAAAAAATATATGTTATGTCCTGAAGCGAGCTGATATTGTCATAACATGCTCAATCATAAGTTGCAGACGAGTGCTGTGAACTATTAATAACGACAAGAATTATGTAATGTCAAAACTATTATTTCAGATGTACTAGATAAACTTCTAGACGCACACGCAAGCGATTACATTCGGGACGGCTCTAATAACATTGATATAAGGATGAGAGGATTCAACTTCTTAAAATACTATATAATGGACTCCCATCCAAGACATTTTTTCCATACAATCACAATCATTAGAGGTTTAGATGCATGAAAAATTCTTATAATGATATTTCCTAACCGGGTTTCAATGATTGTAACATCAAGAAACACATGAAATCATTCGTTAATAATGAGTATGTGTTTTGTGTATGGAATTCCAGGTAAGTGTAACGCATGAGTATTGCCTATTGAATAGGAAAAAATTTGAAACTCGCAAAAAGAAACGACTAAATAGATTTATGGATACAAATCTAATTCTATCCTTGGATATTGTCATATTATATAATTCATATTATTTGGTATCAAAATCATGAGTATCTTATTAAAAATTTCAATGTGTATCTTTAATGATATAAGAGATGAGGTGTCATGTATTTTGAATTTTAGCTTCTCATTACGAAAATGTATTTGGACAACAAAGCTCCATTTTTTGAAAAACCCCATGTTTTAACTTTTGTTAAGGTGATAGGTGATTTGGATTATTGACGGGAAATTTCGAGAGCACGGCTCCATCTCTGTCACAATGTTTTTTTAACATTCTTTAGTAAAGCTGTCTTCGTAATAATTCATGAGCAGCGGCTGGGGCAACTTTTTATGGTCAATTTTTGAACGTGTCTATTCTTATTTAACTTGTGTTCTCACATAAACTTAATATATTTTAAGCTCAGTTGCTCTGGAAATCTTTTTAACTAGAGCTCTCATATGATATTTACATGAGGTTATGAAAATACAATTCAATCCATGGCCAGCCAGACTTTTATCTAGCCACACCGATATCTACCCGGAAAGTTTGAACAAATCGGTAATACATCCGACTAGAGAGACAAAAAAAATGAAAGTCGGCAGCTTACACTACATAAAATGCCTTACTAAATTTCGTGAAATCAAAGTAAGGAACGGGAGGTGGGTATAGAGCCGAGTCACACTTTACCTTAACAATTAGTCAATTAAAAAATTAAAATAATATAAGCATAAAATTTAAGGAACGATTTTTTTTTTAATTTATTTACGACAATCTCATACAAAATGATAGTTTTCGTGAAATTCGTTGTAGATTTATTTTTAATCACAATAAAGTTTATAATACATAAAACTTAATATAAACTTTATAGTCCGGTTTTGCGTCTATCTATATGGATAGGGGGCACCATCTTCAATACTGTCTAAATAACACATCGAGAAAGTCTCATTCTTTTAGTGCTGACCGTCTTCAAAGTAGAAGTGATTAACAAAGCACGCCTTCTAGTAAATACTAGAGCCTCAGCCGTAGTGTGGCAAAATCGAAAGAATATTCATGCATGCATGCTGTATACGTTCTTATATTGAATTCCTAATCCAGGCTTTATGTCAAACAACATGAAACGGAAATGAACGATTGTCACTTTAAAACGAATACATAGGAAAAAAGAAACTTGGTCCAGAGAAAGAGCGCCAGATTTCTATATTTATCACCACCTCGGGCCAAAAGGGAATAAAAAGAAATGTTACCAGCAATATCAATATGTTGTTAGGGGAAGATCAGCGGTTGTAATAACTAAGGCAGCTCTGCCTGAACAACAAACAGTTAACACGGCCAGAGATCAACAACCATGCTGCCTTTTTCTGGTCAACTGCCTTCCAAGAGGTCGCATGAAGTTCGCTGATGAATTCTGCCAAACTCAGAGAATATAAGCGAAGCATAATTCACATCAGAGGAACGATGTAGCTAAGCAGCAAACTTTAGTCTCACGAGGACATTTCCAGGACCCGTTCCAATCAACGGAACTAAAACAAACTACAACGATTAGAAATGGAAAACAGGCGCATGCCCTTCCTGCAATAAGAGATGGGTTCCCACGCGATCTTAATCAGGTCAAAACCAGACGATCTACAGGAAAGTTTCGCCAGATTTCGTCTATTAAAACACGAAAAGCTTAAGTGAGGCCGAATCGAAGCACGGTTATTTAAAAAACGATGCAAGTCACGATGGTTGTTTGCAGCAAAACAAAAGAAAGAAAGAAAGAAACCATCAAGAGAAATCGTAATTTCGCTGAAAACAAAATATCGAAGCAGGAAAAGCCATAGATGATGCCCATTTAAGCATATCCTAGAACGAAAATTAACAAGGACCGTGAAGCGTTGAATCAGAAGAAAAATCAAGAACAAGCGATTCCGCAAACAAATCAGCGAGATTTCACCCCAACCAGCATAATCACAACATCCACAAGTCGGAGGATTCCTCAACCTTCCCACATTCCTAGCAAATCCAACGGCAACTGCCATTCCCCACTAACTCCGGCGAAATTCCTCTTCTTTCCCCAAAAATATAAATCCTTCCGTCTCCACTTTATTCGCTATCTTCATTTACACCACGCATCGGATCAAGTGCTCAGGCTTCAGATAGAAGGATCGGTGCTCGCCGGCGCCTGAAATGTAATCACTCAAGAAATGGTCAGGATCAAGAAATGAAATGATCGCCGCCGGAACGATGGATTTGCAGAGAGTGGGGGGAAAGGGAGGATCGACAAGATATCTTCTTGAGGCGGGAAAATGGAGCGCGGATTTAGGGACACGGAAACGGTCGCGTCTGTGACGCGAACATCACGGAGGCAACCGGCCGAGGGCAGAACATCCCGTCGCAACGGTCTTATTTTGAGAAGGAATAGAAATATCCAAGGGCAATTATGTAAATTTCCTCGAATTGTAATGTTGGCGAGATTTCCCGTGTCCGACTCCCCCCAACGGATAAAATCCCCCGTCAGCAGCCGCCCCAAGATGGCCTCCGCCGCCCACCCCGTCCTCCCGTTCAATGTCAGTAGGTCAAGAACGATCAGATTCCCTTACATGTCATTCGCCCCGAGGATAAGATGCTCCATCGCCGAGGGCCCCACTATCCCCTCCTCCAGGGCCTTCGGCAGTTCCGAGACGGCCGATTGCGTCATCGTCGGAGGTGGAATCAGCGGACTCTGCGTAGCCCAGGCGCTTGCCACCAAACACGCCGGAATTGCACCTAAAGTGATCGTCACCGAGGCAAGGGACCGGGTCGGCGGCAACATCACCACCATCGAGAGGGATGGTTACCTTCGGGAGGAGGGGCCAAACAGCTTCCAGCCGTCTGATCCTATTCTCACTATGGTGGTCGGGTTTCTGGTCCCCTCTCTTTTCAGCTTAGCGCAACTCTGATTCTTAATTGTGGTACGATGCCACGGGAAGGTAGTGGTTTGATTGAAGGAGTTGTGAATTCTGATCGTAGGTTGATAGTGGCTTAAAGGATGACTTAGTATTAGGAGACCCTAATGCTCCACGTTTCGTGCTGTGGGATGGAAAATTGAGGCCGGTGCCTGCCAGGCCAACTGATCTGCCGATTTTCGACTTGATGAGTACTGGTGGAAAACTTAGGGCTGGCTTTGGTGCCCTTGGACTTCGTCCTGCCCCTCCAGTGTGTCCTCTGACCTCTCTTTTAAGGTATATGATCGGGTTAATAGTGTTACATGAACTCATAGTTTGAAGTATTTCACAAAGGTGACAGGGGCATGAGGAGTCAGTGGAGGAGTTTGTGCGGAGGAATCTTGGGGATGAGGTTTTTGAATGACTGATAGAGCCATTCTGTTCAGGTGATATACTTTACCTCTACTTGAGCTCTCAGTAATTTCGCTACTCTGGGGACTAAGCGTCTGGTAATATTGAGGAAATTACGAATTGTATTTATTGGCGGTAATGTTGTCTGTTCGAAGTTACATCTTGTTTTCTATTCCTGTAGGTGTTTATGCTGGTGATCCATTCCGGTTGAGCATGAAACCTGCCTTTGGGTAAGTATGGAAGCTGGAGCAAGTTGGCGGTAGCATTATAGGTGGCACTATTAAAACGATCCAGGAGAAAAATAAAGTCCCAACACCTTCTCATGACCCGTAAGATGTGTGACAGCTGTTTTGCTTTTACTCTTTCTTTTTAATAATATTTCGGTGTGAACTATGTAGTGCCTTTGTGGGCGATTTCCAACACCAAAAGGACAGACCGTTGGCTCCTTCAGGAAGGGACTTATGATGCTTCCAGATGCAATAGCTAAAAGGTTCTTTGCTTTCTCTGGTGAATCTGCAGCATTTTATAGGCAGAACACCATTTAAGCTATTCAGGACAGTTGGCGTTATGGACTGTATGGCAGGTTAGGTAGCAAAGTTAAACTGTCATGGAAACTCTCAGCCATATTGAATTTGGATAATGGAGTCTATGAATTGACATACGACACACCAGAAGGAGTTGTCTCATTGAAGACTAGGAGTGTTGTCCTCACCATTCCTTCCTACCTTGCGAACAATCTGTTTCGCCCCTTATCAGTGAGTATAATCTATTTTTCTGGCTTATTATCAATTTTGCTCTTGACTTGAGATGATGGCTACTTCAACTTGCCATTTCTTTTTCTAGCTCTCTGTTATTTATAAGATTCATAAATTATGTTTCTCATTATATGCTATTCACGCTGCTCTTTGATTGATTTGGAATATAGTTGATAGAGGAAGACCATTTTTCTGTTATGATAATTTTCTTTTTTCTTTCAATTCAAACTCTGATTTATGTGAAGTCTGATATTTAACTGTGAAAAAAAATTCTTTATTCTGGCAGTCATAATTCTTCAGCTCTATAGTCTGTCGGCACACAGTCTTCTATGATTTGATTCTCTTCTTCTTTTCTTCTTCTTCCAACCAATGTAGGATGCTGCAGCAGATGCATTGTCTAAGTTTTACTACCCTCCAGTTGCTGCAGTCACCATATCATATCCAAAGGAGGCCATTAGGAGGGAGTGCTTGATTGATGGTGAACTCAAGGGATTTGGTCAGTTACATCCTCGTAGTCAAGGGGTGGAAACAATAGGTAACTCTTCTAAAGTTCACTCTGCTCAGTGGAGGAGTACCTTATCAATAATCCGTGTTTCTGCCAGTAGATAATTGAAAGAATTCTAAGGCTCATTGGGGGTTAATTTAATTGGATTTTTTTACCAGGAACAATATATAGCTCGTCTCTTTTTCCCAACCGCGCACCTGCTGGAAGAGTTTTTGCTTTTGAATTACATTGGGGGAGCCACCAACACTGGAATCATCAGCAAGGTGAGCTGTAGTAGATTGATCAAGTGTCTTTTGTCGTTGTAGTAGATTGATCACTTGGTCGTCTCATTTTAGCCTGCAGAGAAGTAGTACACACTGCACACAAAGTTGGCCCTGCTTTTGAACGTAGCAGTTAAATATTGATTGATGACCATCATAATGTATGTGTTGTCTATGTGCTCCATCTTTGACAACTGGCTTGCTAATCTCCCTGTTAACTGGCACATGTACTCCAGACATCCGATCAGCTAGTGGAAGCAGTGGACAGGGATCTAAGGAAGATGCTGATAAACCCCTGTGCAGCAGGCCCTCTAGTTTTGGGCGTACGAGTATGGCCACCGGCTATACCACAGTTCTTGGTGGGCCACTTGGACCTCCTGGATGCCACGAGATCCGCCTTGAAGGACATCGGATTCCACGGCATGTTCCTCGGAGGTAACTACGTTTCTGGAGTGGCCTTGGGTCGATGTGTGGAGGGTGCATACGAGGTCGCAGTTGAGGTATCAAACTTCCTATCTCGGTATGCATACAAGTAGTAGCGTGATTGTAGGCAGTTGGTTATTAGCTGGTGGTTGGGTCTGGTCTGGTCTAGTTTTCGTGGAAAAAAGTAGTGTTGCTATTGGCCTTACGACTCCGGCTTGAGAATGGTGGTGGTCGTGCTCGTCGTTCGGTGTCCGAATGATGTCGGCACGAGATCATGTAAGAAGGTAAAAGAAAAAGAAGGGGAAGAGCAAGTGGGTCGACCGATGGGGAATAAGAGGAGAAGGAAAACAGCTGTCCCTGGGACAACGCGAAAGAGGGGCCATTGCCTCCTCAATCAGGACCAACATCCTTACATGTCCAAATCCCAAAATCAGATCTCGTTTTTGACCCAAAGTTAATGCTGTCCAGTTAAAAAGGAAAAAAGGAAAGACCGGGGGGGAAGATCCATGTAACAGGCGAAATTGAAATCTCGTAAAATATTCTGGTTTTTTTTTGAAAAATCTTTCACGCCGTATAAAAGGAGGGATGGATGGAGGGCAAGAAAGCATGTCATTTATAATACCAATTCTCGACGGAACAGACTCTCACATGCTTATGTTTGTTGAAAGCGGCTGCCACTTGGAGGGGGGCGGGGGTGAAGTGGGGGACATCCATGATACACGGCCGCCGTCCGAGCGTGTCCTCTCGTGTCGCTTTCGCCATCTCAGAAGAATCGTTGTTTGTGAGACGTTAGGGGCGTATCTCCAAAAGGCGGGAATGGGGGATAAGTCTTTGTTCCCTGCTACTAGTGACTTCGACTTGGGGGGAGACAAAGAACAACATTTGGAACCGCATAGGTTACGATGTGGATTTTTTTATAAAATTTTGTGGAAGACAACAATACTTAGGCCAGGCCGCCGGAGGGGGGGGGGGAGGAGGGTCGGTGATTTGATTCAAATTCCGGGGTGTTGGTCCGCTCCACTCCCCCCTATTTTTGGATTAATCGGTTACACTGTTAATGAATTTGATTGACGGGAGATTCTTCGCCCACCCAGAAAAGGATTCCCACTGTCAAAGAAATTCGACCACCGATCCATGGAATCCCAATTTTTTAGATAATACAATTTGACAAGTATGATGTTATGCAATCAACGAGGGGGGGGTGTCACCCCACACCCACAATACACGTGTTGTTGTCTGCTCCATTCTGGACAGGACATCCTAGTAATCCCGATAAAGATTTCTAATATAGTCTGTTTAGTACACGAGGTAAACAGTGTTGGTTGTCCTATAAACATGACTTCCGTTAGGAAGAAGAGTTGTTGTTACCCTTAGGACGATGTGGAAGGGCAGAGACATCGGTAGCAGCAGCGCCGGCAGCAGCAGAAGAAGAAGCTCTAACTCATCTTCCAATGACAGCAATCATCCCCGCCCTCACCCTCACCTCCCTCCTCCTTCATCCTCCACTTCTTGGCTCGCCCGCCTGAAGAACAACCCCCGCACCGAAGACGACAGCCCTGCGTGAGTAGTGTCACACATTTTCCTTGTCTTCGCCTTTTCCTTTCTTTTTGGTTTTCTTCAGTGGGCTTTTTTCATCGATATGTCACACAGGCACCGCCGGATGGAGGTGGATGGTTGTCGAGAAGAAGGGGATGAGTCGGACTTCAACGCGACTACGTTCTACGTTAAAGTCTACATGGAGGGGATTCCCATAGGTAGGAAGCTCGATTTGCTCGCTCTTGACGGGTTCCACGAGCTCGTCACCGCCGTCGACTCCATGTTCAACACCAGCATCATATGTGAGCGGTTGTCATGTTACTACTACAACCCCTTTTCTTCTTTTTGAATGGTTTGTCTGAAAATATTGTGGGGGTGACGGCAGGGTCAGAGATGGATGAGGCTCAGTGCGAAGGTTGCCATGTCCTGACCTACGAAGACAAGGAGGGAGATTGGCTCATGGTTGGTGATGTCCCTTGGGAGTAAGTACCGAGTTCAGTTCTTTGTTTCTTTTCCAGGGATGGTTACGTCTGAAAGCGAGCGAAATCAATCTGCGGCGAGGAACTTTTGTCAATCTTATTACATTCTGGGCAGGGTTTTCTTGTCAAGTGTGAGGAGACTGAAGATCACCAGAATATGTTAGAAGACAGGGTGCTGCTAAGCTGCATAAGGACAACAAGGTGGTTGCTGCCATTGTCCATGCCCTTATATTCTTCAGCCTGATCACTACTCCTTCAACCTGATTACTACTCCCTTTAGCATGATTAATCGAGTTCGAGTTCTTGTGTTGAAATTTGATGAGGGAGTTCATATATATATATATATATATATATATAGATGTACGCCCGGACGTCGCAATGTTGATGGGATTTGTACCACCAGAATTGATTAACCACTAGCTTCAATGCTTCAGAGGATTCTGCCCCGACAGAGATGAGGAGGAACCACGAGCCTCTAGTAAAAATTTGGGTCCCAATCCATTCAATTGCAGTTCACCTGTAAGCTAAAAATCATCACTGTTCCTTGATGTAGAATAGGATATGTAAGAACATGAATAGTCATGCAAGGTTACACGATGTCCGCAAGTATATTATCAGACCTGAATGGCAACTACAATGGACAAAGTTAATTCCTGTAAAGCCAAGTCCTAGGAATAACTGCCGATGGCGAAGTAGCCAGGGATATTAACAGCATGTGGACACTCATGGAGGTCGGACGAGCAATCCCCCTCTTTTCTGCGGAGCTCAATTGCGTCGGATCTTGACCAGAACAAGTGGCTGCAGATTGAGAAGAAGCTGACTTCTGTTTGTATCTTGTCAACAACGAGTGACTACTCACGTCTAGGCATCAATATACTGTTGTTTAGCAGAAGGAATCCTTTCACTAGTTTAAGGGCTCCAAAGTTCGAGCTTTTTCAGTCTCTTTTACATAATCGACATTCCAATAAATGGTTACACTTCGAGCAATGGTCAGGGAAAGTACCTTGTTCCAGAAGATTGCATGGTCGTGGAGAAACGAGATCAGAGTAGCCCTGCACGTTTGAGCAGTTCCAAGGAGGACTTGTCGTTACTTGTAGGTTCACGTTGTAGAGACAGATATCGGTAAAATCATCGCCCTCTATTCCTTGCATTTGTCCAGCGACTGTTATATTTTCCCCTCTGATGTCCTTGAAAGTAATCCTCTCTATCTTAGGGAGGGCTTTTGGGTTGTACTTATTGTCAGGATGCTCGCCATAGAGGCCGCTGAATCTTAACGCGGTGGTCACATTCAGCAAAGTGACATTAGTGACAAAAATGTTCCTCACGTAACCACCCCGTCCCGCCGAAGACTTTATCCTGATACCGTTGTTTGTGTTGAAGAACAGGAGATCCTCTGCCTTCACGTCCGATACGCCACCCGACATTTCGCTGCCAATGGCTATGCCCGAAGACTGAGTCTCTCCGATGAGCCGGCGGATGGTAATTTTGGTGCTGGGACGACCAAAGGAAATGCCGTACTCGTCCCAACCGCTTTTGATGGCAACGACATCATCTCCGGTGCTTATATAGCAGTCTTCGATGCACACGTGGTCAGAGGAGTCTGGATCTACCCCATCCGTGTTGGGGGAGTTTGATGGAGCTCGTATGGTGAGATTCTGGACAGTAACATGGCTGTAAAGGCAGGACCCAATCAAAAGTATTCCGAACTGACAAAATGATTGAACATCTCTTGTTGCTCTACAAACCTGCAGTAGACGGGATGGATAGTCCAGAAAGGCGAATTCAAGAGCGTCAAATTTGAAATGACAACTTCGGTCGAGTTCATTAGCTCGATCAGGGGTGGCCGGGTGTAGGCCAAGGTTTTGTTCCTAAACCTTTGCCACCATCCACTTCCCTGACCATCGATGGTTCCATTTTGACCTAAGAGCAGATGGATCAACTCTTATGAACGAAAAGTTGCACGGATTGAGTTTTTTTCAGAAATGAACACCCACCCGTTATTACCACATCCGTCAAGTTACCCCCAAAGATTAGACTCTTGTACCTGTTACCAGGCAACTCCCTTCCCCGGCCATATGAAGGTAGTGGATCAACAATTGGCCAGTCGACGGGGTCCTGCAACAAACAGGGGGAACGTCGGTATTGGCATTTCTAACGCGGGCGATAATTCAACATCTGGTAGCTAGAGAAGTACAGGATTACCGTCGATCCCAGAATAACCGCATCCCTGTCGAGCGACAGGGTTAGGTGGCTGATCAGGTTGAAGCTTCCAGTCAACCACTGACCTGCCGGGATGAAGAGCTCCGCCCCACCCTTGTCTGCAAACGAATTGAGGTAAAACATGGCATTCTGGAAAGCCTTGGTGTTGAGCGTCACGCCATCGCCCACCGCTCCAAACTCTGCAACGGTAACCCTGTGCGGCCGGGTTTTATCCCCACCATACCTCTTACAGTGAGACGAAGAATCCCCGTGCAAGGCAGTGATCCATCGGGTTATGGAGGAAAACACCAAAAGCCAGAACAGAAACTGAGAAACCTTTAAGGAACAAAAGAAACGGACAGAAGCCCACTTCAGGGAAGATCACCTCAAAGCCAAACAAGATTCCAAAACAAAAGAATCCCTCAGGCCAAGGCTTACAAAAGGGGGAATCTTCATGGGATCGAGATGGGTCTTTCCCAGAACTGATCAACAAAGGCTTGAGAAAGCAGCTTGGATGAGAGATCGGTGAGAGGATAGTTAACAGCGGATGGGCCTCCTGCCTTGTGTGCGTTACAGGACAGGGAGACAGTCAGTCCAAAGGTCAAGAAGGGAGACAAGCTTCCCTGGACACAGGATCTCATGTCACGTTCGGACACGTCTCCCCCCGCTAAGAAACTTGACGCGTTTCTTTTAAGTCGTTGGCTGGTTTTTGTTGCTTGGTCATGTTTCGTTTCTCGGAATGTGTGATCAGCGAGGCGTCATTGGTTGCTGTTGGAGAATGCAGGGTTTGGCTGTCCAGCCTGTCCATCCAATGCCCAATTAGCCAAAAACAAAGAAAGAAACAAGTCACGGGCATCGGAGATATTAAGGAGGGAATAAGGTTGCCGTGCCTTAAAGCCTTTCTGGGATGCTTTTGTTTAGGCTTCTCTGGTGATACTTACTGTTTTTGCATAAGGGTGCTTCTGGTGACATCCAATGACATGACTGCGGCTGACAGAAAGAGACCACATCCCCAACCACAAACAAATGCATAGATTCCGTGATTGGAGTGATGACCAAGATTCCTTCTATAGTAACAACCCACTCGTGAACAAACCTTCCCCAAATCCAGCCAAAGCTTACCAGTTAAAATGCAATGTTATTCTGAGTATACATCTTCGTATATGCGGGCGAGGCAAACTGCGAGTGACGATTGCTACGAGGCCTTAGTTGATATAACGCTGGCTTCATAGTCCCAAAAAATGTACTCCCAAACAAAAACAGGACGGAAAATTCCACCAGCATCACATATATTGCCACATCACTAAACAGGGGAAGTTGTCTAGTGATTAGAAAACTCAATCTGTGTGGTCTAGATGAATTAACTCTCAAACTTTTTTCCTTAGGACGAAGATCCTCCGCCCATGGCAAGATTGTCAAGCAAAAGGGGATGTGTGAAACTCTAAGAAACTCAGTAGCTCCTGCCCCAGTAGCTCCACACCTTGGCTGGTTTTCCAGAGGCGAAGCATTTCGTGCCTGTTTTGGGTTGCATTGTATCTCCATTATTCATTCAAGTGATTGACATTTTGTGTTGAGGCCAGTGATCCTCAAATTGCGCCATCCATCAGAAAAAAGAAAGAGCACTCAAATACCAGGAAAATGCTCACCTTCAGGAAGTTCTGGTTGCTCGAAGGGACAACAAAGGGTCTTTGCAGCTCCTGTCTCCCCTTTTGTTCGTGCTTTAACATCCTTTTCCACCTCCTACGGAGAAGAAAACAAAGGGCACAAGATTTTACAATGAATTACAGTTGGTAAGAAATGCTTTCAGAGTAACCAGTACCTCTTCATCACACCAAGGAGCCAAAATCAGTTTCTTTTGACCAAGGGCTTCCACAAATTCATCCCACGTCTTAACCACTTGGACGCAAGCATCTCGTTTTTCTTTTGCAGCATTAAATAGGCTTTTCTGAATATCATCTAGCAACTCCGTAACTTTCTCCACCAAGTTAGCTTGCGGTATGTCACATTTTGCAGAATTGTCCCGCCGAACAGCACGTACCTGCAAGTATAAGGAGGATATGCTTTACAACAAGAGACATCTGCCGAGGATAGTCTAGCAGTGTTTTCATTCCTTTAGCCAACAAATAAATACAATTAAAGGACTGAGGTAATTAAATGCTCAAATACCTGGTTATTTGCAAAGTCCTTCGGACCAATTTCAATCCTAAGAGGCACACCTTTCAGTTCCCAATTGGAGTATTTCCAACCGGGAGAGTAGTTATCTCTCAAATCAACCTCAGCACGAATTCCAGCTTCACACAAGGCATTCATGGTGGAGGTACAGGCATCGAATATTCCTTGCATATCAGCATCCTTGTAGGGCACTGGAATCACTACAACCTGAACAGACGCCACCTTCGGAGGAAGCACCAAGCCCTTGTCATCTCCATGGACCATAACCATTACTCCAATCTGCAGCGATTTATGAACATGAGGGAGTAAAGCATGCCTTTTGAGAAGAAGAATAGGAATAAAATCAAAACGATGTCAGATTTCCTTTCAGAGTTAATTGAACAGTGGAAAATCCATGACATCATTTCAGGCCTCCTCTCAGCATAATACCAACGCAAACTGAACTCGTTTTAGGCAAACACACTTCCAGTATTGAATGCATCACAGATTAGCACAGGCGTATGAAAGGGTGAATTAACAAGGGGCCCTACCGTTCTAGTGCTGTAAGCCCAAGAGTTCTGCCAGACCATGTTCTTCTCCCCTTTCTCATTCTCAAAATATATCTCAAACATTTTTGCAAAATTCTGGCCTAGACAATGTGAAGTTGCGCCCTGTACACCGCGTCCAGTGTTTGGAATGAAAGCCTACATATAAAGAAGAGTGGAAGACGTTGAAATAGAATATAGATAATAACTAACCATTCAAAATTGGAACAAAAGAGAAAAAAAATATTATTTAATAATTCCCCTGGTCTTCTGTACCTCAACGCTAGTTGTATAAAAGCCTCCAGCAAATTTCTCTAGCTCACTCTTCTTTCCTTTTATAACAGGAATGGCCAAAAATTCTTCATATATACGTTTATAAAGCTCCAATATTTGAAGAACCTGAAGAAGGCGAAGATTTTTCCAGATTATTGGGAATCCAAGACTACTTAAAACAAGGGTACTAACCCACGACTGAATAAAAGCATAACGAACCTCTCTATCAGCCTCTTCCTTAGTCGCAAAAGCAGTGTGACCTTCCTGCCATAGAAACTCACGACTCCTGCAAAGAAGGCCCATTTAGACGTGTCGGGAGATTAATCAAAGACTAGAACAAGGCTGTTAACACTAAAGAAGGTTTAGATCATATATCTGTCAGCTAATTACATTGGAAGCTTTGAAGTTACCATGTTCGGGTAAGTAGTCTGGCATCGGTTCTACACGCTTTTTCACAAGACATTTCTCTTTAGAATCTCTATTTTGGGCTCAACAAATAAGTACCTGATAAATGGTGTCGGATTGCTGAACTCCCAACGCACAACATTGCACCATTGATTTAGTCTCAAAGGCAGGTCCCTATGTCCTCTTATCCACTTGGAATAGAAGGGATACATGACAGTCTCACTAGTAGGACGAATTGCAATTGGCACTTCTAAATCAGAATCACCAGACTTTGTCACCCATGCCACCTAAAAGCCAAGAAGCTAATTAGCTATCTGGAGCCCTACTGACTATGCTGATGCAAACCACATAACAAAATTTTCCAGTACATGGAAACGGTAAAGTTCACATAATGAAGAGCTATCACGTCCACATTGTTATCATGCAACATTATCAAATTGACCTGGGTTAGATCTACCACAAGGATAACATGGGAGAGGGATTTCACCTCAGGAGCAAAACCTTCGATGTGATCCTTCTCTTTCTGAAGGACACCGGGAGATACAAAAAGAGGAAAGTAGCAGTTCTTAATTTTCATTTTTTTGATCTCAGCATCAAAGAATTCCTGCATATTCAGATGAAAACCATTAGCACAAATTGAAAACAGAAAGCTCTGCATGAGAAGAGGCTGGATGTCTAATAAGGAAATCGAGTCCATTCCTTTGGATAACAATAATTATTAAGAAAATATTATAGGAAAACACTTCAAGTACATGAGCACTAAAACTGGAAACTCACTTGCATAATCTCCCAAATTGACATTGCCCAAGGCCTCAAGATATAGCATCCCGAAATATCATAATACTCGATCATTTCTCCATTGACAACAACCTACACAAAATCGGTTACAAGAAGTGATTATGACTACACAACTGACCACAGAATTATATCCTGGCACATGGATTTTTCCCATATTATAAAGAACAATAGGAGCAAACAGGGGAAACGAAAAATGGGATGAATCCCACCTCCTGATACCAATCTCCAAAGTTTTCGTCCTTCTTGATGGATAAACCCAACCCGGTTTCCTTCTTTACCTCCTTCTTCTTTCCTCCTACTCCGAAAACCAAAGCTTGAAACGACTCTTGGCAAAAAAAGAAATGCCAATTAAGGACCATAGTACCAGGTACTCACCCGCATTTGCACTGGCATTGGGTTTCTTTTTCTCAGCGCCGGTCATGATGTTTATCTACAAGCACATCACCAAAACAAAAGTGAAAGGAAAAAAAAACCCAAAATCTGCAACCTCGACAAGCAGATCAAACGATCAAATTCCCAAACAGAATCTTCCACAAAAATCCCCTCTACAGGAAGATTCGATTTTGCGGTAACTTCAACCATAATCCAGAAATCCCAGATCAGAAGGAAGAGAAGCAAAGTCTCCGGATTTAGCAACCCACGAGGCAATCCGCCCATAAGGAGGAGGGTGAGAGAGAGAGAGAGGTTAACCTGGCGGAGATGGCGGCGCGGCAGTTGGGGAGACGGAAATGTTGTGTAAGAAGAAAGAAACCCCGAAAGCCCTAATTAAAGACAGGTTTGGGGATTTATTGGATTTTGTTACAACGTAGTCAACGGAATCACACCGCTCTTAGATTTGGCGCAGTAACAGTTTGACTGGAGCTCGGAAACCCTGTCAAAGATTTCACTAATACCATTTCGATGTTGTGAAAAATGCGACTATAAATTCAAGAAGTTTTTCATGTAATTGAATTATATTAGATGTGATTTCACTTAAATCGCTTATAGAAGATGCATACTTGTGGTCAGCTTTTGAAAAATTATTTTCAATCTTACCTTATTTTGGAACTTCTACGAGAAGAACAGATAAATGAAACGCTGTGGGGCATGTTTTTAGAATCTCAGATGCCTGAGTTTACATAGGATCAGACAGGCATCCATCAGCAGCAGCTCAAATCGTCCCAGTGAACGATGCTTAGCAGCTGTGCAGTGCGACCGAGGCCCGCATAAATGCCACCCTCGATGCCTATCAGCTTGTCGTGGTTCCCCTTCTCGACAATCACCCTGTTCTTCACCACTGCGATCATGTCAGCATTCTTTATCGTCGACGGACGGTGTGCTACCACAACCTCTGTCCTGTTAACAATGGCATTGTCCAGCGCGTCTTGAACAGTGTGCTCTGATTCGGCGTCCAATGCGCTCGTTGCCTCGTCAAGGAGGAGAATCCTTGGGTCCCTCATTATGGCGCTCTATCTCTTTAGTCGCAGGGATTTAATGTTGACTTCCGTCCAGTGAAATGTATCCTGAATCAGGATCGTAAAAGTGTTGCAGCGATGCAATCCCCGTCGACTTCCCACTCTGGTTTTCTCCAACCACAGCAATAGTCTGCATGACAACATATCAACGAAGAAGCGAAGCAACAACCCAAGAAAATTACAAACAAAAAGAGGGCAGTGCATATTCAAGCTCAGATCTAGAAAGATCTGTACATTGGGCGGAGAAGGGTCTTGAAGACGAAATTGTGGAGTACTATTTCGTACATTTTCCAGCATCATTCAGGATTCATCACTCGGGTCTATGTTCGATATGTATGGTTGAGAATCCCAAAAGCAGAAGCAGCAGCAGCTTTTGCTTTGCTGGAACCAGGACACAGAGGACTGGACTCAATAATCCTGGTCGCAGCCAGTGTCGGAGCCAACAACACCTGCATATTTTCACATCAATCGTCAAACCAAAACCGTCTGATGAAGAAACATTCTTACACGCAAAAACATCCACGAAAGTCGTCTTGCCATCCTTGACAGACCAAGCTCCTCCTGCATAAAAGCAGGCACCATACACGGAATAAAGCAAGAACAAAGAAATTCCAAAGGCAAGCCCGCAGACAATTCCTTTGCCCGATTCCGGCTTTCATGAGGGCCCTCATATTTCATTGCATAAAGTCGAATTATCTCCTCTTTGGCGCAGGAAGAGGTGACAGTTCGAATAAAGTTAAATTATCTTCTCCGGGATATGATTGGTGTCCCCACCGTAAGTGATTATCGAGACAGGGCCACAGCAGTTCGTGTTAACGAGAGCGGAACTGATGTTGCCATGCTACACTTAAATCATCCCCCGGAGATTTGAGGGTCTTTTTTGCTTATTTTATACATAACAGTTACGGATGTCTTTGCCCACATCACATTATCAACGGTTTTGGAAGTTGAGCTTCACAATGGCGATCGAAAATACACAGGCGTAAGCCAATGGGAATGCCATCAGCACGGTGGCGACTGCGCCTAGCCCATCGTAGTGATACCCCAGGTAGCTCCCCAAGAATTCGCTTATCGTAGTGTTCCCTCTGTTCACTGTGATAACGGTCCCGATGTCCCCGTACTGCGACGCGAGAATACCTTTTAGTGACCACGCAGTTGGGCATATCCAGTAGCCCCATCTCCACCAAACAGGTATTCTCTGCCAGCAAAGAGAAATAAGAGAAATAATGGTTGAGTCTAACAAAGGGGGTGGCTTTTTGTCCTTTGAAGTGTGGAGTGTTTGGTTGGATGGGACGACTTACTGGTCCAGGGATGAGGTACCCAGAGAAGAGGTTAAACAAGGTGTAGGAGAAGCTCGCCCAGACTGCAGCCACTTGGTAGGTCGAGGAGAGGGACACCAGCATCATCCCAAAGTAGTTGAAGTAGAGCAGTGTGCAGAACATGGAGTACAAGTACCAGAACAGCTTGTAGGTCGAGAAGTAGAAACCTATGGCCGGGCACGTGATCACCGTGAACAGGACGGCTTCGATGAATATATATGGTATCTCAATGAGAAGCTGCGACAGAATTCGACAGTGCTCGAGTTAAAGCAACTAGTCAGAAATGTCCAGTGCATGTAATGCCAGGATGGTTCAGGTACCTGAGCCAATGCGTAGGACACCAAAGAATACATTCCAGCGAATCTCTCCCGATAGACGACATTGCGTTCCATGGCAATGAACGGTAGGACGGTGGAGCAATTTCCTACCCCTGTCAACTGCACGAAAATGAACATCGCCCCCAAGATGTTCAAGAGGTCCTGTTGAGAATTCCTATGCAACAAAACAAAAGCTCGAAACCAGTGCGTCGACGAAATCATGACTTCTGACGATATCAAGAATTTCCTGAATCCTAGAAAGAATACTCACACGTTCTGCCCTTTCCCCAGAGGAGTGCCGCACACAGCAAGGATGATCCGGTAATGAATGCAAGTCGTGAGAAGTTGTACATAGGACTTCTCCAGTACGTTAGATTCTGCTTCCATAGGCATGCCTTGAACTGTTCCCATCTGTTTTGAGGAAATTTACCGGAAAATCGCAATTCCTTTGTAGCGATTGCAGGTGAATTGAGCTCTTTGACTAACTGTTCATTCCTCCTGCAGACACTCGAGTAAACAGTCAATCTGTTTGGTCCAACCATGTGTTGTGCGAAGAGGCGGATGGTAGACAAGTACTAGAACAGCGAAGATGAGGAGAATTCAAAGTCATAGTCTTTTAGGATGCTTACTCGCACAAGAGAGACTCCCTGTATATAGCATTGAAATCTACATCAAGCTGAATTTCCATGGAAGGAAGTTGTAGTTCTCCTGAATTTTCGGCACTCCTGGGACGTTCTGCAGCCAACCAAATCTCCAAAGAGTCGGATGCACGTGGTGTTTACAAAATTTAAGTGTGTATTTAGCGTCGACTCTTTTGGTTCAGTTACCTCAAAATATTCTATGAGCTTGCTGGAATGTTCTCCCAGATCTCCACAGTATATTATCCGTCCACCTCTTTTCATCAAGATAAGCTGCGAAAGGTGGTACAAAATGTAATTTTCTACCGGATAGATACCAAATAGCGCTATGGAGATCCAGGATAAAGAGAAATGCCTCATCAAATGCCTCGAATATGTCTATGCTCGGCTGATGAATGGTGCAAACGATGGTCCTGCCTGTGGTAACAATATTCTTCACCACTCGCATGACGATAGCAGCCGCTCTTGCATCCAAACCGGAAGTTGGCTCATCCATGAATATTATTGATGGGTTAGAGACGAGCTCCACCGCGATAGTTAGTCGTTTCCTCTGCTCTAGCGATATACCGTCTCTTCCAGGAATTCCGACCATCGAATCCTTTATGTCATCAAGCTCGATTATTTTGATAACTTGGTCAACAAAATCCTGATAAAAGATAGTGAATCAATGGTGATCTCACGAACCAAGAAAACATTCACTCTGATAATGAGAGTCTTACCTCTCTTGTTTTCTTGTCGATTTCTGCAGGTAGTCGTAGCCAAGCCGAGTATGCAACCGACTCCCCTATGGATGGTAACTTGTGGTGAATGTATATCTGTTTGTTCACTGTATGCGGATATTCTGGCATAAGTGTCTTGTACCTTGGGGAACCCTCCGACCTTAATCTCACCTTGAATTATGCCGCTGGTCTTCCTGCCTGAAAGCACGTCCATCAGAGTTGTTTTGCCAGCTCCACTGCTGCCCATCAAAGCTGTCAGTACTCCCGGCCTAAATGATCCGGTAATTTCGTGGAGAAGTTTGAGCGTTTCTTCTGAATAGCCTTGATCCTTCAGTTTCTGTTGCAGTACAAAAAAAAAACGAGATAAAGTGAGCTTCAGGTCACATAACTGGCGGGTCATATCAATCCTTCTACGCGTACTTCTTACCTTCGGAGCCTTGACAAAGTACTGTACCTTCTCGAATGTTAACGACATGGGCTCGAAAGGTAAGACCAACCCTGCAGTAAGAGAGAGAAAGATGTTTCGAGCAGAATCAGGTGAGATATCTGTCGTGTCGGTTTCATGATTATAGCAGGAGCAAGCTAATATCGAAGCCTCTCACCAATTGTTTCTGGTTTCATCTCGACATTATTAAATCCCGTGTCTTCTTGACTAGTCTCCGCATTAGCCTGCCTTGATCTGCCATGATAAATTACAGTTCGAGATCTCTGTGGAGCTGAGATCCAGTAACAAGAAGTCATTTGACATGGGAAATTGTTTGGGCATATCAACACAGGAAAGGATGGAAGATACAACTTGAGAAAGTAAGTGCGCAGGTAAAGCCACCATTGATTATCACCCAAGACCCGATCAAGGCTCCCACGGATACCCGGTAAAACTGATCCCCAAAACTTAGGCCACGCTTGGTCAGAAATTCTTCCCCTAAGGTAACATTTGAAGACGAAACCTAGGAAAACAAACGATGTGATAGATATCGCTATTCATCCAGAATATATCAACCGAAGATGTTTATTATGGGTGCCCGAGGCCAAACCTTCTGCCATCTCGGGGCACGGAATTCGTTGAGTGAGGCGCCGATTTCTGCATAAGCTAACAGGGAGAGCCAAAATGCCCAACTCAACCATCCCGGCAGAGAAGCTGCAAAGACAACGAAACCCGACAGATATGAATAAGCAGTCTCATGACATGGCTAGAACTAGAGGTTGCACTGAACTTACGTCTTGGAATCAGAAATCTGCCAAACATAAATATGACCAGCAGAGAGAAGAGGCCGCTGGTTGCTGCCGCTGACTGGTTACGCACTACGGAAGCAATCAAGCGGAACAACGATATCGACACTTGATGCACGAGAAACAGGAGGAACAATTGGGCGAAGAACCTGAAATCGAGTGGAAACTTGGCGTTAACATAACCTACATAAAGTAGCTCTGAGGATTCTGGTTGACTATTGAAACACACCTTTGTGGTTCCGGACTAAACCGACAACGTAGTAGGTCGAGCCAGTCCACAGGACAGAATCCACTAAGGATATCGGGATCTTCAGGATCGCAGAAGGGATGGAGTACACCCATGCTGGATAAAAATAAAAATCCCTCTGCTTGTAAAGGGCGCCGAGCCTAGAAGCAGTCATTGCGATCTCTGGGATCCCATTGCACATTAGTCTGACGAGAGCGTAAAACAGCGCACCCACGTAGAAGTTTACGTGAACTGCATCGACGGCCATGGTCGTACGCAGGAAGACTGTCATCATTATGATGGAAACTGCTACAAGTTGTACCCAAAGACATCAACAGATGAACTGTGACATTGACTTAGATTCTCTTATCTGACGGACTGCACTAACATCAATTCTTCCGGTCACCTGAGCTGACTTGAATACGTAAAGAAATGAGTTGACCTTCATAAGCAGCCATTCTCTTGCTAGGCATGCCTTGAATAACTCCCATTTCTTTGACGAGTAGATACTAAACGTCAAGGCGGCCTTATGGAGCTGTCTTGGGAAAAGGTCTCGAGAGCTCTTGTTTAAGGGATATCCCGACTGAAAATTCCCAAAACCTCTTTGCAAACATGTCCGTGGAAACGAAGACATGAGGGAGATCATCCCGACTCCAGTACCGCGCCTGATCTTTCCTCGATACCAGATGGAAAGGGAACATGGATTGGAATGACGTGACGGATCCTGTCAATTAACAAAGCTATATCTCAGATACTTGAGGGAACAGATCGCGTACTTCTTGGAGAAAGTCGCCCACGCCTTTCCTAGTTGGGCATTTGAAGCCACAATGCTCGAAGAAATTAAGAACGCTCGTGCGAGGTCCATTGTAGACGATCTGACCCTCCGCCCTCAAGATTACGTCGTCGAACAGATTGAAAGTTTCCGGCACCGGCTGAAGGAGTGAGACCATGATTGTGAACTCCATTAGGTGTGCCAAGTGTTGTAGGCATGTGACTATCTGAAAGGTTGTGAATGTATCGAGGCCCGTGGATATCCCATCCATCAACAAAACTCTCGCTGGACCAACAATCATCTCCCCTGGAGAGAAAGATCACATAAGACAGTTTCTCTTCACGTGTCAAAGGAAACAGAAGCCGAGGCTGATTTCAGAAGACATGCACGAACAGCGTTACCTGTTGTCAGTCTTCGCTTCTGGCCTCCCGATATCCCTCTGGTCATTGCATCCCCGACAATGGTATCGGCACACGTATCCAGCCCAAGGATCTAACAATGCAGAGGAAGTTATGTGGTGGAACCACACAGGATGCAATTGACATCCCAACATCAAGTCATAATGCCAATAAATCATGCTACCTTCAGTATATAGTCCGTTTGCAGCGTTCTTGTTTGTCCTTTGATGGACACCGCCTGTGCATGTGAATGATTTCTCTTTTTAAGCAGGGTGATATAATGACGAGTGAGTTCTCATGTCAAGAACAAGGCGAAGAATTGACCTTCATGTATGTGTCTATAACAGGCTCTGGGGTAAGTCCAGCTTGCTTTTCTCTTCTACTAAGTTCTCGAATGATAACTGGTCATGAAACATCATCAAGAGCAACTGCTGGTACCAAAAAAGAGTTGAACTCAGGCATGACCCGGAAGAGTACCTTTCCTATTTCCGACGCCTTGGCAGCATGCAGAGAAATCAAGCGTTTCCCTCACTGTCAATTCGCATATGTGCAGGTCGTACTGGCTTATATAAGCCGACGTTTTCTGAGGAACAAATTCATCCAGCTTATAACCATTGTAAGTGATCTCCCCAATAACCTGCACCGAACATGTCTCTGTAAGGTATCGAGGTGAATCGACACCAGCATACATTATCCAATCAGAGTATACCTTGAGAGATGAGTCCGTCCTGCCTGCCAGCGCCTTCAACAGGGTGGTTTTTCCTCAACCCGGAGGACCAAGCAACAAGGTCATCCTGAAACTCAGCACTATTTTGATCAATCCACTAGTCTGCATACCGTGCACGAAACAAGAAAAAGGAAAGCTCCCATATATGCATATACTGTAGAGAATTCCATGGTCTTGGACACTACTACCTCCCGGGCTTAAGAACTCCGCTGACATGGTCAAGGATCCGAATCTTCCCTGCCCGACTCACGCAAGCGGCGTTATAAGCAGGAGCCTACAAAATAAATCGTTTCCCGGGAGAATGAAACTCCATCAAACAAAAGGTGGAAAGGAAGAAGGATTTGGATTTGAATATGATACTCAATGAGGAGAGTGGACTTAAGGGCGTTCCAAAGCGACGGGATCGGCTTGCCATGGACGATCTCAGACTCCGCTTCCATGCACAAATCCTCGTACCTCACTTCCACGGATGGTAGCCCAATTCCAACCCTTGGTCACATGAAAAGAATCAATCATCCGGACACATTCCCATGGCACACGTAATAAAATCACTTATGAAAGACTTTTAAAGAAGCTTTCGCTGATTTGGGTTTTCATCTAAATATTCTTTTAAAAAATATATGATTTCTTCACAAATAAAAAAAAATCATGGTGAGGGTGTGAGGGAATATCGGGATTCATCTGAAGACAAAAAACATGGTCGGATAAGCCGTGTTCATTTTAAAAATGCCGTAAGGAATGAGACCCTTGGTAGGGTTGGTGCAATACAAAAAAGCTCACTGCTAACAAGGGTATTATGTACAGATCCATTAACTAGCAGGGAGATATTGTTATTTCTATAATGTAGTAGCACCCACTCGTAGACAGGACGCATACAAAAGAAAAAGAAACATTGATGGAGTTTCTATAACTATTAGGACTGCCTAATTTTCGGCCTTGAATTCTATCCTCAAGAGTATGGTCGGGTTTTTGAACTTTCGATGAAAGGAAATAGAGGAGGAATTCGAGGGGGGTCTGCCTTGCCTGCAATCCTTTCCTTGAGCTTCCTTAGCAGCTTGAGGTTATCTTCCTCCACCTTCTCCAACAGTTTGTCGATGAACATCCGCCTCTTGATATCGTCCATCTTCGTCACGTCCACCACCGCCGTCCTCTTCTTCCCTTCCTCCTCCCCATCCCCGGACAACATCAACGTCCTTATCCTCCTGTACGTGGGCAGCCTCTCGATCGCCGCCCACTGCAGCTCCACCTCGTCCTCCCCTGAGGAATGGCGTGGCATGACGGTGTCGGCCCTGTAGGGATCGTCGTAACCGCCCTCGTCGTGGCTCATCTTCCGGCCAACTGGTGGCAATGTCCCTCGAGGACGAGGATGAGGAGACCGACCCGAGGGAGGGGAGGCTTTGCCCTTCTTCTGTCTTCTCCGGAGGGGGAGTAGGCGCGAATGAGAGAGGAAGGTGCAAAGGTGGTGGGCTGAAATATATAAAGAGAAAAGGGCACACACCTGCCAAAAGAAAATGGCGTTAGAAAAAGGAATAAACGAACGGCTGGTCAAACTCTTAAATTTTAACGAAGTCAGCTTTGATCCATGAACTTTGGTCTGTTCTTGTAGGCATGTCATGACATTTCCATAGACAGCTCCCGACGATGATTCCCGGGTCGAGCCTCTCTGGTTAATGTTTGGGAAAACAGAAGAAAGCGAAGGTGGCAGTGTTGGGATAGATAAAAGCGCGAAACTCAACGGATACCGAACGGGCAAGAAAATAAAAAGGTGGTGGTGGTGGGGGATTCTGTTGTTGTGTTCCCTAAAATCGTATGTATCACCCGAAGTTGACCTCTTTAGGAATCATAACACAACGAAAATGCGCTTTCATACGAATAAATAAAATAAAACATTTGTGGCAATCGGTGATGAGATGGAGGAGATGTAATGAAGAGGTGGAGATGGGGTGGTCTCTTTCGTGAATATAACAAGGGAGGGGACAGCAGGTAAAAACGGGGGCAAAGCCAAAAATTATTCATTCCAATTCAAAAGCTGCAGGGGTAGGGTAGTAAGCTGCGGCTGCTGCAAGATTCGAAAGAATGCGGGACGGACTTGGGTCCTTCAGGCCTGCGGCTTCTCCCACTTGAGCGGCTTCACCACCTCCCATGTGAAGTCCTGGTCATCCCTTCCAAAGTGTCCGTACGCGGCCGTCTTCAAGAACCTGCCATTCCCTCCCCTCTTGAGGTCCAGGTTGATGGATATCATCCCTGGCCTGAAGTCAAAGCTCTCCTTCACAATCTTCAGGATCTCCCTGTCGGGGATTTTCCCAGTTCCGTAGGTGTCCACGAAGACAGACAGGGGCTCTGGCACTCCAATGGCGTAGGAGACCTGCACGATGCACCTGCGAGCCAGGCCGCTGGCCACAATGCTCTTGGCTGCCTGCCTGACAATGTAGGCGCCGCTCCTGTCTACCTTGGTTGGGTCCTTTCCGGAAAAGGCCCCGCCACCATGGGCTCCCCAGCCACCGTAGGTATCGATGATGATCTTCCTTCCGGTAAGACCGGCATCACCGTGAGGTCCGCCAATCACGAAGCGGCCAGAGGGGTTGAGGTGGAAGATGGTCTTCTCGTCAAGGTACTTCTCGGGGATGACAGGCTTGATGACGTGCTCCTTGAGATCAGCGGCGATTTCATCATTGGTGACGGTCTCGTCGTGCTGGGTCGAGATCAGGACGGTGTGGACACGGACAGGGACCATGGCGCCGCCATCATTGTAGTACTCAACGGTGACCTGGGTCTTTCCATCAGGTCTCAGCCAAGGGCAGGTACCGTTCTTCCGGACCTCGGTGAGGCGGGCGCCGAGCTTGGTAGCGAGGACGTGGCTCAACGGCATCAGCTCAGGGGTCTCATCAGTGGCATACCCAAACATATGCCCCTGGTCACCAGCACCAATCTCCTCCGGCCTCTTGGTAAGGTGGCCGTGGACACCCTGGGCAATATCTGGGCTCTGCTGCTCGATGTTGACGAGGACCTTGCAGTGGTCAGCATCAAGACCGACGTCGTCAGAAATGAATCCAATTGCACGGCAGGTGTCACGAACAATCTTCTCGTAATCTACGTTGGCCTTGGTGGTGATCTCTCCAAAAACCATGACCATGTTGGTCTTGGTGCATGTCTCGCAAGCCACCTTGCTTTCCGGGTCTTGCTCGAGGCAGGCATCGAGGACGGCATCGGAGATCTGGTCGCAGAGCTTGTCGGGGTGACCCTCGTTCACGGACTCGGAGGTGAATAGGAAAGTCTCCATTATATCCGGCTGAAGAGGAAAGCAAAACACAACAGTGAGTTCGGGCTAACTGCATTTGCGTTCTCACTGATCAACATCTAGAGTCGTCTAAACATATAATCATCCAGACTGAACAAACCAAACAACCTCCGTGGGAAGGACATAAAAAATCCACAGCGAATGACTCGAACAACCAGACTTATGAGTAAAAGGGACTTAAACCACGATGCAGGTTGCTTGAAGAAAACACAAGGCAAAGAAAAACATCGACCCCTCGGTCTCTTAGTTCTCCGTGCAGTCAGAACAGAGTCAACATCTAGTCCCGCAAGGAGAAAGAAACCGTGACAGAGGGCACCCAGAGGCAGATCAGGAGCAATTGAAATAGCGCAGATCTAGTAAATCCAAAGTGACAAGATCCATGAAATCGGATGGGAAAACCTATTCATCAGATCGAAGGAAATTAAACCCCCATTTCCAGATCTCAAGCCAACCAGCAAGATCGAAACTTTCCGCAACCCCAGATGAGGGCACACTCGACCAAGAAAACCCAATAAACCTCCAGATCTAAAACCTCATCACGGCACCGACACTCGAAGAATCACATCAGCCGAGCAGAACAACAGGCAAAAAAGCAGAAGAAAGGAGATTCTTGGATTATTGTGGTAAGAAAGAAACCTAACAAAGGGTACACGGATCCGCGAGACGGGGGAGATTTGGTGCTATTCGAGTGGCGCACTTCTTCGGACAAAGGGTCTCTTACAAATTTATAGGACGGGGGAAGATGCTAAGGTTTACCGGTAACCCGTCAACGTCGGTACTCCGCGGGGGTCCAAACAACCGCGAGTAGCAAAAAAATCAAAACGTCGTCGTGTATCGGGAATAGGAAAAAAAATTGGTTGGTGAGTCGAACGCGCGTGTTATATTATCATTACATCCGTGTTAGGTTAGGAAATACCGGCATTTGCCCTTCCCCCACGCGTTTATGTGACCCGGTGACAACTCGGCTTGTGGAGGGACAGGGTCAAATGTAGCCTTTGCTAAGCTGTTTCGACTAAACCAGCTTATAAGCTTCCCAGGCTAATTCCTTCCTCGGGATTGGTAGTTGCGTGTCACATCCCTCTGACAAACCACTTACATACGCCACAAAAGAATAAGGAGGAGGAAAGCCAACGTAATTAATCTCGTTGGCAGGGGGGAGTTGGTGACCCGATTTTTTGCGTTTATTTTTAATTATTTTTGTTGGCGCACGATGAAGTCATCGGAACCTAATATCATTTAATATATTTTTTCAAGAAATATATTCTTCCTTTCAGAGAGAATGTAATATTTTCTCCGAATCGTGATATAACCTGCCACAAAAATCTTTAACAATTTTTCCAACAAGAATTGGGGGTTGGTGTGCCTGGCAATGAGTAAAAGAGAAGAAGGGGAACTGACGCATCCACAACCTACTGAGATGATCAATGGCAAAGTGGGTGGACGACAGTCTTTGGAATGCGAGGGCAGGCATCGACCAACCTCTGGGATGATGGGAAACCATTCCTGTTCGAAGGAAGTGGTCCCCCCGCTACCCAACCCATGTCCTAATTGGGACCTCTTTCCTTTCATCCATGGATCTGGGCATGTTATTCATGAATTATGTACCGGCAGCATGAAGCATGACCAGGTACACCCACCATCCGACTCTTACCTACCCATTTTACTCCCAGACATTGGGATGGCTGTCATAAGACTGGGTCAAATTCCTCGACTCCTCTTAGGATCCGTGGTCAAGAAACAAATCAGAGTTCCCCAACAATTCCATTCCCACAAATTCAATCCCAATTGTCGGAGACTGATTTCTATACCAAATATAGCCCAGAAGAGAGTCAAGGAAGAGGGTCGGGAGATCCGGATTTCTTTACCGATGAAGTCCTGGCCACACGAGAGAAAGAGAGACAGACAGCCCGGGCCGGCGCGTCTCCCTCGGGGTCTGCCCGTGGATGTTGTTGTTTGCGGAGAGGAGACGTTCATCAGCCAGCATTGAGCAGCTGCATTCGACATCTCATCCAATTATTTCGATGCAATTCTTGCAGATCAAGTGCAAGTGATGTAAACGACAGCCGAGGGCCAGGGCGCATTGGGTACAACAATGTGCGCCACAAAACAGTGAGGGACTGACTGCTTAAAAGCAATGGAGATGTTTGTCATTTTGCAAGCGCTCGAAGATGTATTAATGCTTGTCGCGATGCGCATTACTTGCAAGTAGGCACAGGACAAGAACTCAAGACAGAAAGGAATATCTGAGATGACACCAAACAAATGAGGATTCTGGAGTCAGATTCTTGGTCTTCACATTTTCTGCAGCATGTCTAGTGCTGCGGCGAGATGTACCAGACAAAAGTACTACCAAAAGTCTAGCTTTTCCTCCATCTGCAATCTGGTGTTATCCCAGAAGCAGCTATTATCACGTAAACGGGTACTTCCATCACATTTGTATGAAAAATTAAAATGTACTCGGACCATTTCATAATGTCCGAACGGGTCATTTCATAATGAGGATTCGAAGAAGAAAGGTGTTCTCAACTCCTTGCAAATTGTTCCAGATGCGATTCGAAAATCTTCAAGCTTCTTGGGCCCTCGGATGTACAGGGGCAGCCTGATGCAAAAATATCGATGTTATGATACATAAGAAATCCAATGCCAGCAAAAGCAGTGAAGGTCCAGCAAGTACCAACTGCCGGCCATACCTACCACCTGGCAACTAGACCATAAGCAGACGAGAAACAGAGGCCAAAATGAAGAGATCATCACATGATAAAGAAGCCAGGCCGGAAGTCAAATGAAGACGATGCGGTTTAAAGGCTTCGAGATGCAACGACAGGGCTCTGGGTTCGCGGCAGATGAAGTGAAGGTGGGCTATGCAAGTGAAGCGTCGTTTCTCTCTGTTTGACACCTGAGCGAGAGAACAAGGAAATGTGAATGCATAGGAATGGGAATGATTCACATTTCTCTAATCGATTTTGCCACCAAATTCTTATTTAATTCCATTCAGGTTTACTGGATATGTTATGAACTACATGCTTCGAAAAATCTTTCTCCTTTAACAAGTGCAATCTTCCCCAACCATACAAATTGAATCTCGATTGGTAGTTCATCAATACCGATTGGTCTATGCGCTAAGCAGACACTAAATTCGTATAGGCGAGACGAGATGTTTATGCTGACAGGTGATCCTGGATTAGTTGAACGATGCCTACGCAGCCAGGCCGGCTGAGAGATGCCTTCTCCAGCGATCGACCTTAATCACGATGTTAATTAACTATAATGCGCCAAAAAAGGAACGGTCCCTTTCCAATTATTTAGATGATGTGAGCTGACGACGAGTTGCTTCTTCAAAATTCCTCCTGATCTTTGAGTTGACTTGAACATTCTTTAACTCATTCGCGGTTAGTAGACCGCCATCCATGGCCTCATCATAAAATGCCATTTCCTAGATTAAGTACCACTAATCTCGACTACTTAAACACCTTAGGCCTGCATAATACCGTAACTTCACCAAAGTTCCCCCAAAAAAATATGGCTGGAACTGTTTCAGATGGCGATCGACCGGAGTCGCTGCCCTCGTCTTCCTTCAGGTCGTTAGCCTCCTCTTTCCGGGAACTCACGTCTAGCTTCCGGAAGACCTGCATCGACGAGAACTGTCTATGCGAGCTCCCATGTATCGAACCATCTCATGCGAGGAAGGAGGCCGATGAGACGGAGCTGCAGTGGGCGGCAATCGAGAGGTTGCCAACATTCAGGAGGATAAGGACAACGTTGTTCAATGGAGAGGGAGGCAGTAAGAGGACTGTCGTCGACGTGACGAAGCTTGGCGATCACGAGAGGCGAACGTTTATGGACAACCTGTTGAAGAAGGTGGAGGAGGACAACCTAAGACTCTTGCAGAAGCGCAAGGAAAGAATGGACAGGCAAGCAATATTCACACCCATCGTATCTTCTTCTTTTTCCTTTTCAAAAACTTTTGAAATGGATGAAAAACATTTTTATGAATATAACATTTGTATTTTAGATCTAGCAAAATACGTTAATCTACGTGGAAGGCGACAATGAGTCCGTGAATTAATGCATATGATATGATAATCCGGCGGCTGTTCGTATTGGATTAAAAAGTATGGTGTTGTATTTAAATCTACGTGCACTCTCCGTTTAGAATTTTGTTGTTATATTGATACACGTAGAAATTTATGATTCCGATTCATATAATAATATGATATTTAGGAAAAAATTTAATAAAAAAAAATACTTATATGAACCGAATATGTGCCTATATATATAGGTACTTCAGCATGCATCCTTTTTCTCCTATAATTTTTTAATAATGAAAACCTTGTAGGATGAATGACGTAGACCAAACGAAGGGTGCACGTTCACGGATCCGTGTATTATATCTGATTAGTCCCATAATAATGACCTTCGCATCATGTTTTTTTATATCAAAGTTTACAAAATACACGCTACGAGTTTGAACGACCTTTCTTTGTACCAAGCGAAATTGACAAGAACACAACATGTCGCGGGTCGTGTTTGAGTCGTGATGTTTTCAGGGTCGGACTGGGATTGCCAACGGTGGAAGTGAGGTACAAGGATCTGTGCATCGATGCCGACACGGAGGTCATCGTCCCCGGCAAGTGTGCCCCATCTATCTGGAACACCCTCAAGTCGGCTGCCCACGTAAGATCAAGAGTCATGCCAACAAGCAGTTCGTTGGAATGTCCCTTGGATTCCATGTTTCCACATTCGTTGGAATGCCCCTTGGATTCCATGTTTTCACAGTTACTGCACCCAAACTTGTTCTTTTGTACCGATAAAAAAGAAACTTGTTCTTTTGTTTTGTTGATCCACATCGGCAGGGCTGCACGAGTAATGGCGGGTGTAGTTATCTGGCTGAGAAGGTCAGGATTCTCGAGAATGTCACCGGAGTCCTTAAGCCTGGAAGGTCTACTTTTGTTGCATAATCTGACATTGTCCGTTCGCTTGCGCTAATACTTGAAGGGCCGAGTTTATTTTCTTTTTTCATGAACATGGATCGGAAGCAGGATGACTTTGTTGCTTGGTCCTCCCGGATGCGGAAAAACCACCTTGTTAAAGGCGCTGGCAGGCAAAACAGAGCAAAATCTAAAGGTTTATGATAACTGAACGATGCTGAACTGATTCAAAGTTGTATCGTTTGGGTTCCCGATGCTTACTGAATTTGCTCGATCTGCCTAGATTGCTGGGGAAGTTACATATAATGGATATAATCTGGACGAGTTTGTCCCTCAGAAAACATCAGCTTATATAAGCCAGTATGACCTGCATATATCTGAATTGACGGTGAGAGAAACTCTCGATTTCTCTGCTCGCTGCCAAGGCGTAGGTGGAAGGGAAGGTTCGTGTTCTGGTTATAATGATATGGAGAAAAAAAAAGGTTTTGGTAATGAAATTGAACACCTCGTTGTAGCAGTGGTAACTTCTTAGATGGTATTGTTCTGTGATAGATTTAATGAGGGAAATTAGTAGAAGGGAGAAGCAAGCAGGAGTTACACCCGAACCGAACTTAGACGCTTACATGAAAGTTAGTCTGCTGTGACCTTGTTCTTTATGCAATTACATAGCTATTAAGTAGCATGTTCTTTAAAAGTGATATTCGAATATCCAGGCGATATCTATAGAAGGACTTAAGAGAACTCTCCAGACAGACTACATAATGAAGGTGACATGGTCCGCATAGATAATGAATCGAAATTTTCCGCTTTACTCAAGTCCTGTCATCCAGCTAAGTGTTTAACTTCCTCCCATATTCAGATACTGGGTCTGGACATTTGTGCGAATACCATCGTCGGGGACGCAATGGTTAGGGGGATCTCAGGAGGTGAAAAGAGGAGACTAACGACAGGTAAACTAAATTCTCAGAACATCTCACGGAACCGACTTTTTCTCTGGCCGGATAGTCTAGTTCATAATATGGTTCTTTCCAGGGGAGATGATTATTGGTCCAGCAAGAGTTCTATTAATGGACGGGATATCAACAGGCTTGGATACATCTACGACCTTTCAGATTGTTACTTGCCTACAACACTTGGCCCATCTTACAGATTCCACGATTCTAGTTTCACTTCTTCAGCCATCGCCAGAGACGTTTGATCTCTTTGACGATATCATCTTAATGGCGGAGGGCAGAATTATTTACCACGGACCTCGAACCAGCGTGCTCGGTTTCTTCGATTATTGCGGCTTTAAATGTCCAACCAGGAAAGGCGTGGGCGACTTCCTCCAAGAAGTAAGTTAATCTTACCTCCAAGTTATGCAAGCAATGTTCCTTGTGGATATTGATGATAACATCAGGCATTTCATCTCAATTCTGGAATTATTTGTAGGTAGTGTCAAAGAAAGATCAGGCACAGTATTGGAAAAATAAAGATGTCCCTTACGCTTTTGTTTCCCCGGAGATGTTTGCGAAGAGTTTTCTGGGTTTTCCCACAGGGATGGTCCTGAACGAGGAGCTCTCCAAATCTTTCTTGAAAACAGAAATCCATAGGAGTGCCTTGGCATCTAGCACATATTCATCCATGAAATGGGAGGTATTCAAGGCTTGTCTGGCTAGAGAATGGTTGCTCATGAAGCGCAACTCATTTATCTACGTATATAAATCAGCCCAGGTAATATCAGGACATATTATTTCCCATAATATGAGTTGACATGAGTTGCTGGCATATCTCATCATTTGTGTCTTGGGTGCAGCTTCTGGTGGTTGCGGTAATATTGATGACAGTCTTCATACGCACCAGAATGAGAATCGATGTGGTGCACGGGAATGCTTACATGGCTTCCTTGTTTTATGCACTTATTAGACTAATGGCAAATGGCATCCCAGAACTCAGCCTGACTGTTTCTAGGCTTGGTGTCTTTTACAAGCAGAGGGACTTCTATTTTTACCCTGCATGGGCATATTCCATTCCAGCTGCTATTCTGAAGATCCCATTTTCTTTCCTGGATGCACTCCTGTGGACAACTCTTACCTACTACGTTGTAGGTTATAGTCCTGAACCACTACGGTACCTTTCCGTATTAACTGCACTTCTCGAGAAATTTTGCAACTATTTTCTTCCGAGTCTGACGTTCACTGTCATGTCAGGTTTTTCCGTCACTTATTCCTCTTGTTTCTGGTACATCAAGTGTCCATATCGTTGTTCCGCCTAATTGCTTCCGTAGTCCATAATCCATCTGTTGCAGCAACCTGCGGCCTTTTCTCTCTGATGGTCATGTTCCTGTTTGGTGGATTTGTGATTCCAAAACGTAAGTTCAGTGTAAATATTTGTTTAAACCGCTGAAAGAAAGCGGATATAATGCATGAGGACTTTGGTTTCTGTAGCTTCTCTGCCAGGTTGGCTGGGTTGGGGCTTCTGGCTTTCTCCATTGTCATATGCCGAAATAGCTGCGTCTACCAATGAATTTCATGCCCCAAGGTGGCAGAAGGTCCGACTCCCGCATACACTTTAAAGTACTTGGAAAATTTATTGGCTAAAATATGCACATTGCTTATCGTCCGTCGTTTCCTTTTTCCAGGTTTCATCTGGGAATGCAACCATTGGGCTACTAGTGTTGGAGAACCATGGCCTAAATTTTGATGATCGGTATTATTGGATTTGCGTGGGAGCTTTGATTGGTTTTTGGGTTTTCTTCAATTGTTGCTTCACTTGCGCTCTGAGTTTCTCAAAGAGTATACACCTCCCCTCTCCACAAATTTTTTCAAAAGATAAAAATATATCTACTTGGAAAGTTTCACCAGATTGACATGGATCTCCCAATCAACTGCAGCTTCACAGAGATCTCAAACAGTTACTTATCATAAAAGGTTTGCTCAAGCAAATGTGGAGCAAAAACCAGTTTCTGCATCTCAAAAGAGTTTGATGTCTCAAAATATCATGTCAAGACGAGAATCTGTCGGTGAGAAATCCTAGATACTAGCTTTATCATCATCTGCTTGTGGTATGATTGCCATCATAACCGGAAGAATTTCTAATATGCTTAGTGTAATTCATTTCCGATGTTTTCAGAAGAAATTTCTTGCTGAGGGGTTTACTTTCTTCCTGACATTGTAGGAGTGGACTTACCCTTTGAACCAATGACCTTAACATTTGAAAAGGTGCAATATTTTGTCGAGACCCCAAAGGTAAGAATGGTTGGTCATACACGAGTGTGAAATGAAAATAATGCTCACAGTTTCTCGGTTTTCACGAATCTCTTGACAGCAAATGAAGGACCAAGGTCATCCGGAAGACACACTCAAACTCCTTCATGATATTACAGGGGCATTTAGGCCTGGAGTCCTAACAGCTTTGATGGGTGTAAGTGGAGCAGGAAAAACAACACTTATGGATGTCCTTTCAGGTAGAAAAACTGGGGGTATAACTGAAGGCGATATAAGAGTTGGTGGGAAACCTAAGGTGCAGGACATATATGCTAGAATATCAGCTTACTGTGAACAAACAGATATACATTCTCCACAGCTGACAGTTGGGGAATCACTTGCATTCTCAGCTCGGCTACGACTACCAGAAGAAATTGACAGAAGTACTAGAGATGTAATATGTCGTTGAAGTGGCCATATATTATTATTCTCGTGCCTTAACCTCTTTCTAAATTGACATATCGAAAGAAACCTCTCTATTTTTCCTTTATCTGAATGGTTTGTTTTTTCACCAGGATTTTATAAGAGAAGTTCTCGAAATTATTGAACTCGATGACATAAAGGACGCAATAGTTGGGATTCCCGGAAAGAATGGTTTATCAATGGAGCAGCGAAAAAGACTCACCATAGCAGTGGAACTTCTCTCCAATCCATCAATAGTTTTCATGGATGAACCTACTTCTGGTCTAGATGCCCGTGCAGCTGCCATTGTCATGCGAGTTGTGAAGAATATAGTCTCCAAAGGAAGGACTGTTGTTTGTACTATTCACCAGCCAAGCATTGACATATTCGAGGCATTTGATGAGGTACTTGTCTTTCTACTTTCTGGGATGCAATAATCTTATCTGGTATCTGGCCGCAATTATTTCCGCGCAAGGAAAATTTTGACATCTTGTTTCTGAGGGGCCTTGTATCATTACTATAGTAGATTGCTCTGCAGCACAAGTAGTTTTGTGTATGAATCCTGGTCAGGATCTTCAGATGTTGATCCCAATTATGTCCTGGGATGAACATGTTTTATCATTTTGCAGCTAATCTTGTTGAAAAGAGGTGGCCAGTTGATATACTGTGGAGAGCTGGGAGAGCATTCTGGAAAGCTTATTGAATATTTCGAGGTGAGAGAATATGACAGCCACGGTGCTGTGTGATTTATGTGTAAATGGACGGCATGTGTGTCATCTGCCGTATTATGGTTCGATGGAAGCAATGATTGTGTAGTATTTTGAACAAATTACTCTGCTGAAGTTTTTTGAGAAATTTGATGGGTTAGAGGGCGAGAAAACATTTAGGGGAGAAGTTGGAGCTACAGATTGTAACTATAATATGCAAAAGTCCTTTGAGGACTGCCTGCCTGTTGAAGTTTCTTTTGCCACAGGGTATCCCAGGAATACCAAAAATTCCGGAGAACTATAATCCAGCTACATGGTTGCTGGAAATCACAAGCCCTTCCATGGAAATTCAACTCAGTGTCGATTTCAACCTCCTTTACAAGGAGTCTCGCTTGTGCAAGTAAGTATCCAAAATAGTTCACTAATAATCCCTGCAATCACTTCTTCGTGGTTGAAATCCGATTCATATTTGATTTTACTGAATGATACCAGGAGGAATGAACAATTAGTTCGGGAGCTCAACTCGCCGAAATTTACTGGGAGCAAAGTACTTTTCTTGCATCCATTTCCTCGAAATGGATGGGAACAATTCAAGGCGTGCCTCTGGAAGCAGCGTCTGACATACTGGAGAAATCCGGCATACAATTTGGTGAGGCTGGCTTTTGCTGCCATAAATTCCTTGGTTTGTGCAGCTCTCCTTTGGCAAAAAGGGCAAAAGATGTAAGTAAAATGTTCAGCATTGTGCCAAATTCTGTAGCATAATGGTTTAAACTATTTGCATCATATACCGTGCTGGGTAAAAAAGCATGGTTTTCAATACAAATGACTAATCTGGAGTTTTTGAACTCTGCACGTAGAAATGATGAGCAGGACCTGATCAACATATTAGGGGTGCTGTTCATTTTTGTTCAATTCACTGGACCTGGAAATTGTTCATCTGTCATTCCATTCATAGCCATGGAACGCGTTGTTGTATATCGGGAAAGATTCGCTGGAATGTACTCCCTCTGGTCATATGCATTGGCTCAGGTCCGATACTTTTCTCAGCTTCACATATTGGAACAAGGCAATTCACAGAACGAGGCATCCCTCACTAGTTCTTCGTAACACTAGCTTACTTTCTTCTGTTGCAGCTTCTCATCGAGATACCATATGTTTTTGTCCAAGCTCTTCTGTTTACCGCGATCACGTATCCTGCTATCGGTTTCTATTCTTCATCCTACAAAGTGTTTTGGTACTTCTATTCCATGTTCTGCACGCTGCTCTACTTCAGTTATTATGGCATGATGTTGGTCTCTCTTTCCACATCGTACCAAGTGGCTTCAATTTGGGCCAGCTTCTCCTATACCATGTTTAATATCTTCGCCGGATACCTAATGCCAGAACCCGTAAGTCATTGTGTTTGACCATTTTCCCTCACCTCTCTTCTATCGAAGATAACATTCATCTCTTGTTATTACTGACGGATTACAATCCTGCCTGGTTCTGTAGATGATTCCCGTTTGGTGGAGATGGGGTTATTGGATTTGCCCCACAGCGTGGACCCTGAAAGGTCTAATTACTTCACAGTACGGAGACATGATGAAAGGCATCACGGCATACAGAAAGCCCGTTACACTAAGCGTGTACTTGCGAAGCTACTTCCGGTATAATCACAATGAGCTGGGCATAGTGGCGGCGGCGCTGTTGGCCTTTCCTTTGGCCTTTGCCTGTATATTTGCATATGCAGTGGCAAAACTCAACTTCCAGAAACGATAAACTATCACTTTCCCGAATACATAATAAGTGTATGAACATGGGCACAAAATCTATCAGTAGATTTCCAGATTTTATTATCGTCACTTGGATGTTATCCAATAGTCAGATCCATTGCATGATCTCAAAAGGGCAACCTCTAATAAGGCCTACCACGGGTGCACTGATTCCCGGTTTTTATGTTTCATTCAAGAGTGTGGCAGCTACAAGGCGACCGGAGGCAGATGACGAGACAGAGCTGCAGTGGGTGGTGATCGAGAGGCTGCTGATGTTCAGAAAGATAAGGACAGCGTTGTTCGACCATGAGGGTGCCCGTACGAGGACGGTTGTCAACACGATGGGGAACGAGGATCTTGAGAGGACACCCGAGGACGATCTCGTCCTAAATTTTGTTTCAACACCGACGACATATTTAGTGGCAGATTTCCTGATTTAATTATCTGTACTTGGGTTGGCATCCAATGGTCAGATATGATTGGTCCTTGCGTGATCTCGAAAGGGCAACTCCTCTTTACTGTCTCATCCAATTACGCACACTCGCCCAGACCAACACATTGCCAAGAGGTCTAGTTTCTTTCGCCATGAACTGCACCAACCCGCATTCCTGCTTCTCGATCATTCCCGTTTCCAATTCCAGCCGCAAGTCCAATCCTTGTTCTTCCACTTCCCGTTCATCTGCGGGCAACCATGTGGTTTCGCCCCTCAAGATCGAGTCTTTCCCTCGGATGCGTCCTATGATTCCGCATAGGAAGGGTTTCCGGCTGTGTTCCTCTAATGGGCACTCCCTCCAATCCGTTCCTGGTACGTGGGTTCTAGGGAATTTGTGGACTTCGATTAGGAAAAATGACGCGTCTCTTTTTTCTATTCTGGTTTAGTGATTGTGTTGCTTAATGGCTGTTTAGGTGGGGATGCGAGTGTTTATGCCGAGAGTGATGTCAAGTATATAGAACAAGGAGATCCAGATCCTCTTGTCTATTCAGAATCGGAGGCGTCTGAGTCTGTGCTCAGCATAACAGTGGTTGGGGCTTCCGGGGACCTTGCCAAAAAGAAGATTTTCCCTGCTCTATTTGCCCTTTATTACGAGGATTGTCTGCCCAAGGTGTTACATCATATGTGTGTTCTTTCTTCAGAGAAGATCTATGATAGGGTTTGATCAGTTGTCAGGAACTTGTTATGACGATGTTGTGTTGTGATCTGCTTGCAGAACTTCACAGTATTTGGTTATGCTAGGACTAAGATGACAGATGAAGAGCTGAGAGACATGATTAGTGCCACCCTGACCTGTAGAATTGATAAAAGGTGAACATTTGACGTATTGTAGTCATATGAACTTTGCTAATTTGTGGACATATTCCTGATTTTGTGGAAATAAAACCCCAGTGAGAATTGTGAAGATAAGATGGAGCAATTTCTGAGTAGATGCTATTACCATTCTGGCCTCTATGATTCAGAGGAGAACTTTTCAGAACTGGACACGAAGCTCAGAGAGAAAGAGGTGAAGATGTCACTGCAATTGATATCCAAATGCTATTGAATACTCATAAGAAACCTCTATCGAAGATAGGAATTGACAATTATTTCTGTTTTTTATCGCGGATATTGAATGCCCCAAGGATATTGAGATAGATTTTCATGGCTTTGTGTTAGGCTGGAAAACTGGCCCATCGGCTATTTTACTTGTCCATACCTCCAAATATCTTTGTGGATGTGGTCAAGTGTGCTAGCATTCGGGCTTCTTCATTGAAGGGATGGACCAGGGTCATCGTTGAGAAGCCGTTTGGTCGAGACTCTGAATCTTCTCGTGAGTTGACTAGGAGTTTAAAGCGGTACTTGTCCGAGGATCAAATATTTAGGTACTGTCTGATGACTCTGATCCACTTGGCTTTTGCTTCTTCTGCATGGTCTTGACTTCTCAAGAAGGCTAAATATATGTATATTTTTTGGTATGCTAGGATTGATCATTACTTGGGTAAAGAGCTCGTCGAGAATCTTTCTGTTCTTCGGTTCTCTAATCTAGTCTTTGAGCCTTTGTGGTCAAGAAACTACATCAGGAATGTACAGTTCATTTTCTCCGAAGACTTTGGTACAGAGGGTCGTGGGGGGTAAGTAATCCTGTCTTTTCTTTTGAACAGAGTCAGTCTTCCTGGTTGCTGAAAATTACTAATTCAATGGCTTCCCATTTTGTCAGTTATTTTGATCACTATGGAATCATAAGGGATATAATGCAAAATCATCTCCTGCAAATATTAGCATTGTTCGCCATGGAGACACCTGTGAGCTTAGATGCCGAGGACATCAGAAATGAAAAGGTATTAACTCTGTGCTCGTAGCCCATCTCTTGATGTATCTTGGATTATCTGTTATGTGCATGGTATGACGCAGTTTAAGTCCATGGCATCGGTCTTGATTAGGTGAAGGTGCTTAGGTCGATGAGACCGCTTCAACTTGAAGACGTGGTTGTTGGCCAATACAAGGGTCATAGCAAGGGTAGCAGATCTTATCTTGGCTATACTGATGACCCGACCGTGCCAAATGACAGTATAACACCCACATTTGCCGCAGCAGCACTTTTTATCAATAATGCTCGGTGGGATGGAGTTCCTTTTCTTATGAAAGCAGGGAAAGCACTCCACACGAAGAGGTACATAAAAGGCCACCACCTCCCCTGTTATGAATCTACGATTTGCACAAGGTCTAAAGTGTTAATCTCTTCTGACGGAACAACAGAGCGGAAATTAGAGTTCAATTCAGACACGTACCTGGTAACTTATACAGGAAGAATTTCGGAACTGATCTAGACAAGGCAACGAATGAGCTCGTTCTACGGGTACAGCCCGATGAGGCTATATATCTGAAGATTAACAACAAAGTTCCTGGTCTTGGCATGCGATTGGATCGCAGTGACTTGAATTTGCTTTTCAGAGCCAGGCAAGTACAAATCTCTCTTTATCTTTAGGTTATCTTATGACCCAGTGCATGAAATTTGAGTTATTCAAGTTTTAATTTGTAGATATCCTATCGAAGTACCAGACGCATACGAGAGGCTTCTTCTGGATGCTGTAGCCGGGGAGAGAAGGTTATTCATAAGAAGTGATGAGCTCGATGCTGCCTGGGCACTCTTTACGCCTTTACTGAAGGAACTCGAAGAGAAGAAGATTGCACCAGAACTCTATCCATATGGCAGCAGAGGACCAGTCGGCGCACATTACCTCGCTGCAAAGCACAATGTGAGGTGGGGTGACCTCAGTGCTGATGACTGAAAAGGTCATTTTGCTGCAAAGCACAAATGTCAGGGATGCTGGAGTCACCTTGAGAAAATATAAAACTGCTTTCCTCTGCATATAGGCCTCGTCAGATCGATATCGGATGCATTCTGCCTTTTCTGGGATCCGCCATCTATCTGCGTATTCGATAGTCCAAGGACTCGAAGGCCTCGAGATTCCTGAGTGCCGTTTATGATAGGAGAGTTTATTGTAAAAGCAACTCAACCCCGACGTTGAGTTTCTGGTCTGAATAGTTGGGAATTGCTCTGCTATGATTATTAGCATGGTATTATTAAAGTGTCATGGTAGGGTGAATTACCTGGATATTGGAGAGAATGACTTCAGTTCCCTGCCTCTTTCATCGTCCTGGATTTGGAAGATGACCAAACTAAGCAAAGCTTCAACTCCGGAAAATGAACCTGCAAGGTGGAATCTCTCCTTTGATTGGTAACTTAACCAGACTTGCCGAGCTCTCTCTGGCCTTCAAACAGTTGACCAGCACAGTCCCACCTCGAATCTCAAACCTCACCAGGTTTGAGCTCTTATTGCTGCGAGTAAACAAGCTCTCAGGCCCAATCCTATGTTGTCTTATGAACCTGACTGATTTGGCATTTTTCGCCCTCACATCCAGCAGATTCAGCAGAGAGATACCACCATCGATCTCTCGACTTCAGAATCTGTAATTCTTCGGTCTTAAAGGGAATGTGTGCACAGGCACTGGTGAACTGGATGAATTGATCCAGCTGAAGAGCTTGCCAGTCCTGCAGGCGTCATTCAGTCAGTTGTCAGAGCAAATATAACAACGTCATCCGCGATGCCCTGCAACTGGACATTATCGGGCTTTCTTCTTGTAACCTCGGAGAATTCCTGGGTTCCTCCGACACCAGGAGAATCTGGACTAGATATACCTATCTGACAATAATATCAACTGGGACGTCCCAGAATGGATATGGAACCTCAGTTCCCATAGACTAGAGTTCACGAACCTCTCTCGTAACCTCCTCACAGGACAGGAGATCGATCTGCCGTTGCTTCCTCATTTAAACCTGCACATCTTTGATCTCTCACTCGACAAGTTTAAGTGGCCAATTCTGGCACCTCCAAAGAGCATACTGTTCTATCTCATATCAGAAAGCAAGCTCGAAGGAGAAATCCTGTAAAACTTCTGTGAGTTGTGCGACCTTGTTGCCCTCGATCTCTCTCTTAACCACATGTCAGGCGCTGTTCCGGGTTGCTTAGGGAATGCTAACGGGCATCTAGCCATACTGAACTTGCAGAGCAATGGATTCCACGGTAACATACCTGAGTTTCTTGCAAATAGGAATAAGTTACTCATGATCGAGTTGAGTCAATCAGCTGGGAGGGAAACTACGGGGCCGTTAGCAGGTTGCAGTAAGCTAGAGATCATCGACATTCCCTAGCGGAGCCCGTACTCAAAAAATTGCATATCATTGACATCTTTGATGATGGATTTTCCGGTACCTAACCTGAAGAGAACTTCCGGAGCTGGCCGGCCATGAGAACTGTAAACTCATCCAGGAACTAGTTTACAATTTACATACTTGCAACACACCTTGGTGCCAGGGCAGTATCTTGCTTTCACGTCCTACGGCGACAACGATTACAAAGGGTGGTGATCTACAAAGGGCGGAAACTATATTATCCGAAGATCCCCGATGCCCTCATGATGGTCGACTTTTCGAGCAACCTTTCCCATGGGACAATCCTAGATGTGGTCGGCAAGCTGAAGGGGATCCAAGGGTTCAATTTCTCGAACTTCCTCACCGCAGCATCCCCCAGTCGCTAGCCGACATTACGACATCCTACATGTCGTATAATGATCTCATGGTGCAGATATCGAGGGGGAACCGGTTCGATACTTTCCTGATCAACTCCTACGAAGGTTCTTTCATGGGGCTTTGTGGAGAGAAGACACCCAAGAAGTGCGGCTACGCTGGAGGCAGACAACCACGGCAATTCCCCACGAGTCGTAACAACGGTGATGATTCAGGCAACATTACACATTGGATAATAGTTGTGATGGGCTACGCAAGTGGGCTGGTGGTCGGGGTGGTTCTCGGGAACCCATTTGCTTCCTGGAACCGTGCCTGGTTCGAGCCGACTGTCCGTAAGAAGCCCCAAACTGACAACGCGCGGCAGGAACACTGCCTGTGCCTGACCTCAACAAGTTTCAGATTCCCTCTCGGGGGATAGTTATAACACAAAGCTAGTGGGCAGTCAATCGCATGTTCATCTGCATCTGGAGGAAGTCAGTGAACCTCAGGCCCATAGAATTATCCGGTAATCCCAACGACTCGGCGGCCCATCATCGTCAATGCATCTCTTTGAAAGTCGGGGGTCCTCTCCGGTGAAGTCGACCCCCTCCGGCAACACAGAGTTTCCAGTCACTGACCCAGGGGAAAACACTCCTAATACCACGGAAGGAAACGTAGGAGGAGGGAGGAGGAATGGGACAGGCGTAGTAAATCAGATGAACTCCGATTTTAATAGAGTTTGAGGGTAACAATAACAACGGACGGAGAATTCCTGAACTTTATTAAATTCGGAGTTTATGATTCTTATTTTAAGTTTGATCAAATTTTGAATTTGAAGTTTTTAACTTTGATTTTTTTGAAAAATAAAATTAAAATTTGTAACTCTCGTCTACCTATTTTAATCAAGAAATTTTTAATTTGACAAATCCGTTTTACTAACTAAAATTATTTTAAACAAACCTAAGATAAGATTCTGACGTCATTTTACACCTTCCCTAAATTATTGCCACTCTTTTTTTTTTCCCTAGCCGTACCATTATTACAAGGTTGTATAATTTACCATTACTTAGAACATCAGCCCGATTCCCTCCCGATTTGTCCCCACATCTTTTAATATTCCCATTTTCCATTTGTTTCCCATTTAATAATAACAGTATGTATGCCTTATATTATTGACTGTGATATGATACACACCCTTAAAAGAAAGGACTCACTAAAATGCGCACCCAGTCTCATTTTAGTATTATTACTCCCCTTTTCCCCGAACTTTAAATCAACACATTATTTATAATAAAATACGGACCGAATTTTCTACTAAATAAATACCAAAAAAATTAACCCATCTCTTCCCTTCTTCACTCTCATTCGTTTTACTTTTTCACTCTCTATTTTTTAATTAATTATATATTATCCACTTCCTCCCACCACTACCGGCGGCGATCCGCCGGAGAGATTCGCCGGCGGTGGTCTCCGGCATAAGTCGACCGTTGGTAGCAGTTGTTTGATTTTCGTCAACTCTTGTTTGAAGTTCCTTCCTGGGCGGGAGTGCTGGTCCTTCTGGCGGTTTTTTTTGGTCGGGAGATGTAAGTTTGGGATTCCGGCTTGTTGGAGATCCGGCCACGATCTGTGCCGGATTCGGGGTCCTTTCAGCTCGGAGTTGCTGTAAGTGATCCGATTTACGGTTAGTTTGTGGTGATTGAGTTTGGTTTGTGGGTTTGAGTTGGGGGGTTTCAGCTGAATCGATGTGGTTTTTTGTGGATTTGAGGGCCGTCAGTTGTGTTTCGAGCTGTATGGTGATGCTGTCTTGGCGGTGTGGGTGGCGTGGAGTGGGAGTGACTTAGGCTGGGACTGTGAACCGCGAGGTCAAATTTGGTAGTTTGATTTTCCTAGGGTTTTGTTGACTTTGGTTTTAGCTTGATTTGGATTGGCTTCTTCCTTATTGGGGTCTTCAGCTAGCTTGGGAGTTTAGTTTCGTGTGTTTCGACTTTGATTTGCAAGTCTTTTTGATGAGTAGATCTGTTGGTGTTTAAGTTGGTGATCTGGTGAAGGGACGTTATAACTGGGTCTGGCTTTTGGAAATGTGTTGGCTTTCACTAACTATAGGTAATCTGAACTTACATGTCTGCCATCGGTTAGCTCGATGCGGACATAAATAACTTTGATTGAGGTAGAAACTTGAAATCTGAAATTGAATTAAGCAGATGCAGTTGCATTCTTGCATTAGGGATTCCACGCTTGCTTAAAACAACGTAAAAGAAAGTTGACATGAAACTTAAAGATATCTAGACTTTGGAAACACTGTTGTTTTGTCTCACGTAGAAATTTTATTGAATTCTGAGATAACGACTACATATTAGTCTATTTATTTTGTGCTGGGATTTGACCCCAAGAAATGACAGTGCAGGCAATTGCGAGTGTCTTTTATAACCCGTAAGTGATCAAACAATGATTATCTGGCGAAATATTTGGCCATTCTCAATTAGTGCCAATGCCATCTCATGGACTGTTGTTAAACTTTTGACTTGGAGTTGGATGGCGTCTTAATTCCGTTTCCTTGTTTTAGTGCAGGGCGTGTACAAGACACGGTTCGCCATGCAAGTTGAGCATGTTTCTCTGCAAAGTACGCTGAGCAAATCATAGATAAATTCCTCGAATCTGGTTTTGGGGAGTGTGACAGCACTGTATGGATACGGTTAAAGAGGAGGCCCTCAAGGCAAAAGAGATTGCTGAAAAACGGTTTGCGGAGAATGATTTTGCGGGTGCAAAAAATTATGCCTTGAAAGCCAAATCTCTTTGGCCGGGTCTTGATGGGATCTCTCAGTTGGTGGCCACGTTTGATGTTTACGTGGCTTCTGCTGCAAGATTTAATGGAGAGGTAGACTATTACTCTATTCTGGGGTTAAAACCTACGGCAGACAAGTTTGCTGTCAAGAGACAATATAAGAAGTTGGCAGTTTTACTTCACCCAGACAAGAACAAGTCTGTGGGTGCTGATGGGGCATTTAAGCTTGTCTCTGAAGCATGGACTCTGTTGTCTGGTAATGCTGAGAGAGGCTCTTACGACTTGAACAAAAATCAGAATTCCATGGCATCACAGACGAACTTATCACCAGTTCATATGGCAGGTTTTACTGGGCACTGCAATTCACATCCACCTGTTCCTCAAGCTAGACTGGACACTTTCTGGACGGTTTGTACCTCGTGTAAGGTGCAGTATGAGTACCTCCGTAAATATGTGAACAAGAGACTTTCTTGTAAAAACTGCCGAGGTGTTTTTATTGCTGTGGAAACAGGGAGTGCCCCAATCAGTGGGTCCTTCCCTTATAGTCCTAATACATATGTTCCTGGTAATGGGTATGGAAACCATGGCTATGACAGTGTTTCCCATGTCCATTCAAACAGCCCGTACTACTCATCAGATAATGTTGCGGGATATCATCCTGGACAAAGCTACGAGTATGCATCCGACATGTCCTTTCAGTGGAATTCAGTCTCTAGCAATTCTACAGTGATTATGGGCCCTAACTCTTCTCCTGCCACGGTCAGTGAAACCGTCTATCAACCCAATGGTAAAGTTCATAAGGCTAAGTATAGATCAGGTATCAACGGCGAGCAGAGATCTGATTTTGGCAATGGATCATCTGGATCTGTTATCAGGAAACCTGATAAAAGAAGAAAGGTCATGGTGGAGATGGAAAGTAGTCCTGGAGTTGCACTAAATTCTCCTGGGGAAGGTAATGGTGATATGGCGTGTGATCTTAAACTCCCACCTAGAAATGACGCTTCAGCTAGACCTTCCCAGGCTGCGCCAGCATTTGATGCCAGAAAATTGCTCATTGACAAAGTCAGGACAGAGATCCGTAAGAAGATGGAGGAGATGAAGCTTGCTGATGCAGCTGCTCAGGAAAGGGCCATTCAACGTGAGGAAGCAGCTCAACAGAATACAGCTCAAGAGAGAACTGCAGGAGCCAATTCCAGTGTTGTCTCTTGTCATTCAAAACAGGGCAAACACGGGCCTGTGTCCATTACAGTCCCTGACCCAGACTTTCATGACTTTGACAAAGACAGGTCTGAGGAATGCTTTCGGCCGAAACAAATATGGGCTTTGTATGATGAAGAAGATGGTATGCCTCGGCTCTATTGTCAGGTCCGTGAAGTCATGTCTGTGAAGCCATTCAAGATATTGATCACGTACTTGAGCTCGAAAACTGATAGTGAATTTGGGCCTGTTCACTGGATTGACCGCGGATTTACCAAGTCTTGCGGACATTTCAGGCTGTACAGCTCTGATGTAATTGAACAAGTGAATATTTTCTCGCACCTGCTGAGCAAGGAAAAAACTGGAAGGGGTGGATGTGTTCGCATATTTCCAAGAAGGGGAGAAGTATGGGCTGTTTATCGCAACTGGTCTGCAGACTGGACCAAGTCAACCCTTGCGGAGCTGAGGTACCAGTACAAGATGGTGGAGGTTGTGGATGATTACACCGAAGAACTTGGAGTTTGCATCACTCCCCTGGAGAAATTGGTGGGATATAAAACTGTCTATCAAAGGAAGGACGCCGTAAGATGGATACCTAGGCAAGAGATGCTACAGTTCTCGCACCAGGTGCCTTCATGGTCTCTCAAAGGAGAAGTTGGTATTCTACCAGATGGTTGCTGGGACTTGGACCCAGCTGCTACTCCGGACGAGCTCCTTCACTCCGAACTCGATGACAAGGCGGCTTAATACCATACAAGGGGAGAGTTATTTACTTTTTAGTATTCTTTAGACAATTTTACTGTCTAAAAGGTGTACAAATACTTCTACACGACGAAGGAAGGCCATTTGTATCATTAACCCCAAACAGGGTGGGTGTCTTGAGGGTTCTTACCGAGTCATTTTCTGCAACTGAAGCGTTTTAACTCTGATTACTGTGATTCAATGGTTGGTCTGGTCTCATGGGTGCGGAAAGTTCTGCATTTCAGAGTATTCAGTAAGTGCGATTGGAGTTACCGTGATAGGGGAAGGGATGGCTGATTTGAATGGTTTTCATCTATAAGAAGGAAAGTTGGACAATGCAAGAGACTCAGTCGAAGCATGACTGCATCCAGATTCATCAATCAATTGCTGTATTTTGGAGACTTCATTTGTTACAAACTTAATGTTGATGATAGTAAAACAGTCACTGGCCAGTGTCGGATGTCCTTGTGCTCATTTTTCTTCGATTCACTCCCGAATCCTTAAGCGTAATATTCATAACGGCATGAACCATGACCTGCAGGTGAATGCCCAAAAAGGGACGAATAGCATGACATGAGCTTGGGAGATTTCATCTGCAGAGTTGGACCTTAAAAAGCAGTAAAATGCCTTACTTGGATCGAGTTCGGTGATCATGGCAGCGCTGCGGAAGTAACAAGAACCGCCCCTGTGCTTGAACTTCTGATAGTAACTGTTGAATGCGAAAGAGGCATGGTCCTTCAGTGTGTTTGGGAGAAAACAAGGCTGACCTGCCTGTATCGTGCTACAATCCATGCCTCCTTGTCCGCACGCCCAGTCCAAGGCGGCCAGCAAATCCTCATCTGGGGTCTGTGGATCCGCCACGCACCACTGCTCGAATTTACCCCTGGCTGCTTGCCGGCAACGAAAATGAGTAAATTTTTTCTATAAAAACACGAATGGTTTGAACAAATAGCAGTTGAGTTGCTCTGCAACTGACCTGATTCGAGCAACATCGCTGCAAAGAGTACGGCCACAACTGTTTTCTGCAGAGCCCAAGACATGATGAACTTAGGATGCCACTGTCGTGGGAGATGGGAAAAGTATCCGAAGGGTTGTCTAAATCTTACAGCAGGATGTTTATCTGAATACAATGAAGACGATGTCTGAGATAACGAAAAAGGGCGAGATCTGTGACATTCTTCCAGGAGAAGCATGGAATATGAGTCCCTTTGAATAGTCGACTGTCCCCTGCAAGAATTTCCCTTTCAGGAAAAAACTATTCATGTGATTGTGACAGACATTACTAGTCATTGTTGCGACAGCGGGTTTCGAGATAATTGCTGAATTGTGTCCGTGTATAGCTTGGGAAGTTTCCCATCGCTTGGTTGGTTGAGGAAACCTTCGCACAAATCACCGACCCTAAATCTTGCCGAGAGAAGTAAGCCAGGCCAGACTATGCAGCAAGCATCGAAAAGTTTCGTAGTTTTCTTCAGTTTTACGTGTCAGGTATTAGCGAAGGGATGCGTGAAATTTGTTCTTCTTCTTCTCCGAACGGGATGTGTTTGAAAAGCTTGTGGAAACGGATGGCGAATGCTGATTCAACGAGACATGGCGAGGCACCTTGCATGACCTAACCGTAACAAGTTGGCCGAGGCTACACACATCTCATACCCTCTCCTCTGCTAGAAGCTTTCCAATAAATGAAGGTTCTCCATCTGCATGAATGGCAATCGGCAAACAGAAGAAGCAGGTTACACTCGGTTTGTACAAGAGACAAATCGCCATGGCCCTGGCGATATCCGTTTGGCTGTTCGCCCTCCTTCCGATATGCGCAATCACAGAGTCTCAAGCCGCAACAGAGATAAACCAAACTGACCTCCACAGGGCCCTTGGCGACATGAGGATAGGGTCGTACCACGGATTCGTCATCCTGCTCAGGATGATGGATACCAACCGCTCTCTACAGGGCTTGAACATGACCTTCCTGACGCCAGCGGATGAAAATATTTCCCTACTCCCAATCAGTCGGAGCAACCTCCAAGAATTCATCCTCAGGCATACGATCCCGTCCCTCCTCGCAATGGATGACCTGCTGCGTTTCCCTAACAGGACTCAGATCCCAACGAGCATGCCCGAGAAAATGGTGAGAATTGCCAACACTGGGATATCAGGATTATTGTACTTCAACGATGCCAAGATCGTGAATCCAAATGTCTGTCATAGCTCATTTATAAGGTGTCACGGGATCAACTCCCCGATCGCCTTCGATGGTCCATCGCATACAAGGCAGGGGAGAATCAGAGTGCGGGGCTGAAGGGGATTTTAACACTGCCTGCGAAGATCCGCTGTTTCCTTTTGTCATCTTAAATAGGAGAAGGATAAATAATGCGTTAAGACATCAATAATGATGCAGGAATTTTCTTCAGAATAAATTTACAGACTTTTGAATCCAACAACGAGAGCGAAATGCTGTATGTTTTTGTGAAAGGAAGGGTTAGGAAATTCAAAGACGGAGGGTAGTGTCGACTACGTCTGAATGGCTGGGAGTGCTCAGCGTAACTGGTTGGCGGTCTGAGCATCTCGGCCGCTTGTTAGCTGGTGGCATTTCCAGAAACCCACTGCCTCCAAATTCCCCTTGGTTTTGCCGCGAGCTGGTCTCCAATGGAAGAAAACAGCCTTCCAAGGACTTCCATCGTTGTCTCGCCAGATACAGATGATAATCGATCTGATGCTGGACCGAGGGCTTGGTTTCATTCCCGCGAACAGGGCCGTCGGTGAATGTTCCGTTGAAGTGGCCGGCGAGAGGTTCGGTGAAGTACATCACGAGCTCCTTCCGCTCCTGCCTCTCCCTTTCACGCTGCAGCACCGCAAACCTTTCGTGCAGGATGGCAAGTGAGGACCTGATCGACTTAGGATCACCGCTCCCTCTCGCCATTGATGTTGCTGCTGCTCTTAATGGACTCTCGCATTCGAGATGATGGCCTTATGGGGTGCTCCTCTTGTGATGAAATACTAGGAACAGAACGGCAACAGAGCAACAAGCGACAAAGGTAAGAATTCCAGTGGAGGATCTCTCAGAGGAAGAATTGATTCGGCCAAGAGATCAAATAGGAGGTCGGCTTCAACAGGTATAATCCAAATCGAAATGGGCATAGCGCCTGGAAGTGCGATGGAATAATAGGATGCCGCCAGAAAACGGGCGTTTGCTGTTAACGGCAAGGGGCAACCTCGTATACATGGCATTCATCGGAAACTGGAGAGAGACAACCAGAGTTAAGACAAGGAGATGAAATCAAGTGAACGGTCGAAACAAACTCAGCACTTGGAAAACACAATTTAATACTAACAAGAACTTCGCGTTTTTTAAATACGATATCCTTCTTCAAATATGAAATCGCCTAGGGTTAAAAGAACTTGTAATGAAGGCGAAAAATGCGATTTAAGGAAAAAAAATTGATACGGAAACAATTTTTAGAGATGGAGGCAGGGCCAACCAACCTAGCCGGGAACTTCGTCTCATACTTACGAATGATCTTTCATTCCATGCAGATAAAAGAGAGCAAACAAAGATTTGTTTTCCTTCTGTACAAGTATGACTCAACAGAATGCAAGAAATGAAAGAATGCTGCTGGTACAATTGTTACACGCAGCACTTATTTTTAAAGCATCTGCAAGTGCTGCAACTGACATCTTAAGGAAGAAAGATTCCAAAATTGATTACTGTACAGTGGCGGCCATTTCAGGGACCTACTAAGAAGTTCAGTCTAGCCTTTTTGTTGTGGCAAGCAAACAAGGTGAATAGTTAGCAGTATTTTAACCAATCGGAAGAAGAATCAAGCCTCCCATGAAAGAATCCGCAAAGAAGAGGCTAAGCCTGCGAAATTCAAATAGCTTGTTAGTCTTTTCTACAGTTATGGAACCTTTCCAGGATCATGAACAGCATTTAGTAAGGAACAAGAACATGTACATGTAATACCTGCTAAATTTGGCAGCATAGAAGACTGAAATGTCTGTGAACTGCCAAATGTTGATACCATTGATACTAATCTATGAAGTAAATATAATAATTTTCACTAATATGTAACTTCCATCAGTTAATCCTTATTGGGGCTGCAGAGGCTTCTTCGGTAGGAGTGGCAAGTGCAGGAGATTTACCAACTCAATGCTACAACCAGAGTGTTATCTGGAATTAGAAAACAGGAAATTAACCAAGCAACGGTCATAACCCTAAACTTAAGATACGTCAAAAGCAGGAGTCATCAGATCCTCACCAATCACGAGAACAATTGCTGCAAAGACAGAAAGCTGGAGTCCCCAATTACAGGCCTCCTCCATGACTCTCAGCCAATTCTGAAGATGGTTACATCTCCAAAGAGGTTCGCGAGGATGGTACAACAAAGTACATTTAACTTAGTTCTTCCTGAACTGTCTCAACTTCTGACCAATGAAATCTGCTTCCACAGGTTTTCCCTTGCCAGAAAATTCGCGGGCCAATATGACATACGTATGCAAACTAATGGAATAATTTTTTGACTCAATGATGTGAAGAAATTTGATTGCTTTATCTGAATTTCCTTGATAGATCAAGCCATCTATTAGTACTGTCCAGACAATCTCATCAACATTCCAACCTTGGCAAAGCATGCACTCAAACAGCATTTGAGCATCATCAACACGACCTACTCGGCAGAGAGCAGAGATGAGCGCTTTGTAAATTGCCAACCGATGCTCAAACCCCCTCAAAGTCATCTGCTCATAAATTTTCAAGGCTAAATCCACCTCTGAGTTCCTACAATATGCTAGCAAGAGAGAACGATATGCCTCCTTGCTTGGAGAAAGTCCTCTCTGAATCATTAAATCCACCAATTGACCAGCTTCGGTGCCTCTACCTTCCCTACATAAGCCAGTGACAAGGGCATCATATGTATCTGCTGTGGGTTCACAACCCATTTCTGAAAGACGAGTTAAGAGCTGAAAGAAAATGTCCAATCCTATGCACATCTCATCAGAACCGCTAGCATACATGGCTTCATTTTGAGCCACAACTTTGTGTGAGAGCACATGGCATTCCTTCTGCAGGCCTTTCAATAGCACAGAATATGTTCGGTAATTAGGTTGGCACCCTGCATCCAGCATGCGCTTGAGAAGTAAGAAAGCATGATCCAGCCTGCCGATGATGACATAACCATCGATTAAGGAAGTGTATGTGACATGGTCCGGTACTGACCCTTTCTTCTCCATATCCCCTAATAGCTTTTCAGCATCATCCACATTACCCTCCTGACAAAAACCGTATATCAGCGAACTATATGTGAGGAGATTTGGAAAGCAGTTCTCGCTATTCATTCGATGAAAAACCTTCAAAGCATGATCCAGTCCACCATTTCGGCAAAACCCATAAATTAATGACGTATATGTGACTACATTGGGTCTCAGCTGGCAATCTGACATCTTCAAAAGCATCCTTTCCACGTCAGAACAACGATCAGCTCTACTCAAGCCCCCTATTAATGCATTGAAAGTTTCTATACTGGGAGAGCAGCCATCCTGCTCCATCTTATAAAATATGGACAATGCATCATCTACCTTACCCTCCTTACAGCACGCATCGATCCAAGCAGTGTAGATTATGTGATTAGGAGGAATTCCTTGACGAGACATATCTTGGAAAATATCACAAACGGCACTAAACCTCCCAGACTTGCATAACCCAGTAATTAGCTCGCAATATGTCCATTGATCCGGTATTGAGTTATACTCCTTCATGACTGCTACTATCCTCATTGCATTATCCATGCACCCCTGCTTGATGTACCCATTGATAAGAGTGTTATAAGTAACCGTGTTCGGAGATGGGCCGTCTTTAAGCATCTGGTCAAGAAGGACCATGGCCTTCTCCATATTGTCTGCTAAACAGAGACCCTTGATGATTTCGTTGAATGTCCTCGTGTTACGCAAGCAGTCACTTTTAGCATCGGCAGTACCCATCCAGTGAAAGATTACCGATGCCGCATCACTTTTCCCAGCCACACATAAAGCATTAATTAACGCATTGCAAGTGACAGTGTTTGGAGTCAGCCCCACCTTAATCAACTTATGATATAAACCAACAGACACTTCCAACATACTGGCTACAGAAAATCCACTGATGAGAGCCGTGTATGTATGAACATTCGGAGAACATCCACTCTTGATCATACTTCCCATAAGCTGCGCTGCTTCCTCCGCACGCCCAGCCTCACATAATGAGGAGATGGGAACAGTGTACGTGTAAACAGTAGGCCGAAGCCCGTGGTCGGACATCTCATTGAGCATGTCAAGGGCTTCATCCAGCCTTCCCATCTTGCACAATCCGTTAATCAGAGTCGAGTAAGTAGCTGCACTTGGGTCACATCCCTCCCTCACCATCCTATCAAAAACCGCAAAAGCCCCATCTAAATCCCCATTCCTACAGTGTCCTAGAATCAAAGAAGTGTATGTAAAAGAATCTGGGCATATGTCGTACTGAAAGATCCGGCTGAACATCGACTCTGCCTCCCGAACCATACCCTCCCTACACAAGACATGAATCACTGCATTAAAACTCAACAAGCTGGGTCTGATCCCATCACCCAACATGTCTGCAAACGCGTCCTGAGCACCTCGGGCCATGCCAAACTTCCCCAACCGCAACAACAAGGTATTATAACTATACAACGTGAACGGGAACCTCTGCCTACCAATCCCATCCAAGAAACCCATGAACGCTTTCAACTCATACTGATTCCTGCAGGCCTTAATCGCATCTATCCTAACGCCGTCCGCCTTAAAATTCCTCTCCCTGACCAACCTTTTCAGCAGGGACATGTAACAACCCACGTCATGCTTGACGAAATTCCCCTTAGAAATCCAATACATAAACCTCAGCGCGACGGCCGTCTTCTCGTGGGTTTCGAGGATTTGGGTTACCTGAAGTGGGGTCAATGTCGAACAAACCCGTTGAAGTTCTGGGTTCTTGTCCCACTTGGTATTGGATAGCAAGTCGCAAACTTTGGCCACCATGGCGTCGGAAGACGAGGAGGAAGAAGAGGAGGAGAAGGGCAGCAAAGGCAGGTGCTTTGGGAGGCGCAGCAGGGTTTTGGATATGACGGGGTTTAACAACATTGCTCACCGTGGTGAGCAATCATGGGGTTGTGGTGAATGTCTCCTCTCTCTCGGGTTATGGCGTCTGCATTAGGCGACGAGGAGGCTGCCTGCCCTTTGTGTGTGTATTTATTGATCGATGTGCTTAGGGCACTTTTTTCTTCAACGTGTTCATGTCCCGACCATGAGATTGATTACATTGGCCAAACCCAAGTGTCTTGTCATCGTACCTGAAATTGGGAATTTGTGTGCAGACAATCTGGATGTCTCTATTGAAGATCTAACATTTAAACACACTGGCAAAAGCCGTGGGATGGTTACAGCAAGATGATTCTTTCATATCAGCTTATAGGGGAAGACAGAGTTCAGAATAGAAAAAAATAATATCACGGAAGGAAAACAAATAAGTGTAATGCAAAAACTAAACATTACAGACTGCAAGCAAACACTAAACATGACGCGTCTTATTTTATACAAAGCATCAGTTCTCCATAGAAGAACCTCCGCAACCAACTACGTCGAGCTGAGTTCTTCGCGGGTTCCAGTCCCGGCGAGAGCAGACCTCGTAGATAAAGGCAACGACAGGTCAGACTCAGGGTTCCAGCTTCAGAGAGACGACTCTAGACTGTCTGTTGCGCTTTTCTGCATTCGTGAAGACTGCCGAGAAGCAGGAGGGCGCCCACCACGGCCGACGCACCTTCTGTTCGCCCTTCAGACATGCCACTGCCAAACACCATCCGCAATGAGAAGATATTCTTTCTTGCACGCAATAATGAGTTTTTAGGGGGGATAGGAAGAAACCTTTGATCCGTCGTAGCTCTTTGCACAGAATGATGAAGTCTCCCCACTTCATGTGACACCGTCTAATGAACCGAAGGATCTGTTCAGTTGTAAATGTTGACATGCTTTCCAGGTATTCGCCATTGACGCTGTTTTCCTCAAAGATCTGGCGGTAGCTGCCCAAATTTATCTCCTCCAACCATAACCCAACATCCTACGTAAGAAGAAAAACAGGAAGAAGGTCAATTAATCATAAAAAAGTCCTGGCTTGGCTGAAGCCAGTTGAACTTCGACTGAGATAAAAGATTTAGCCACAGTTCTCATTGAGATTATCTCTGAGACTTCACTCAAAATGCCTATTTGCACTTAATACCAAATAAAAAGGGACAAATTTCCATTCAAGGGAGCAGCAACATCATCCCCTTCTTCTAATCACAGGGATGCAATTACCTATAGCTCACTGCACAAGCAGTACCTCCCCAACCACATGCCAACAATATCCAAAATCTCACAAAGAACCATTTTCTTGGGTGTCCAAAAACAACCCAATAACATTACCGGACAAATTGGTATGGGTAAAGCCTGCGGTGGATTTCACCAACCCTTCACCGACTTACTCATCTTTTCTGACAAAGATTGCATTCACCTATATCGTTTTCTCTACCTCCACTAGAACCAATTTCATCGGGAGTGCTTATATTCACATCCCATAGCACTAAAACCAATCCCCCAAAAGGCAATCACCCGGAAAGCATAACGCTTGAGGAGGGGAATCAACCCAGAGAACCAAATCAACAGCATCGAAATTCCCGTTACACGATATAGGCGGAACCTGAAGGCAATCAATCAATCAAAGGATCGAAGAAGAAACCTCCAACCAGCTCACTTACCTCGACAGTCCAGATGAAGAAATCCAGAGGCTCCGGGGATCTCCCTCTGTTCATCTCTCTCCCCCCACCCCACAACCAGAAAATCAAAAAACCAAAAAAAAGGGGGAAATCAACAAATCAACCCACAACCCCCAAAACAGGGAGATCAGGAATCACTCCATGAAAAGAGATCTCGAACTCCTTCCCGAACCCGATTTCAACCGTCTCGTCTCAAAATTCATTAAGAAAAAGGGGAGGGGGGGGAGTGAGTGGAGTTGGAAAGCGAGAAAAGGGATGCGACCGCTGTATAATGCGCTTTTCTCTTTCGTTTATCCAAACAAAGAAAAAGGAAATTAATTTAAAGTAGAAAGATGACACCAATCATGACGCTCCTCCTCTCTAACTCTTTTTCCATTTATTTTTTTATACACTCAACCACCTGATTAATAATAATAATAATCGTATAATTGACGTCATTTTCGCAAGCCTTTTTGTCGTTTGGAGTCGGGTCGGGAGGGGGGGGGGGGGTTCTGCTCCACTGAGATTTCATTCCCAAACCCTCAAGGTCAAACCAGTTTTTCTTCATCCACCCAACCATACGCGCCCACGTGTCCACCCCTCCAAGGACTGGGTCCCATCCTCCTCACTATAACCACTTAATCTTCCTCCCTCGTCCTACAATTTCCTTTTTATAGGATCGGACAAACGCGTGGGGAATGTGCCTCAAACACGAGCCACTCTTTCCAAGTTCTTCACCCCCCCCCCCCCCCCCCCCGGGTCAGTTTCTCCAGCAGGCACTTCTTGAAGGTAGCCTCATCGGATCCCTCGACCCGTATGATCTCAAGCTTGGCGCGGAGTGCCCAGACTCTGTAACAGCGGAGATGTCCCAAGATCTCTGGGTCTCGGTCGTAATCCTGCGGAAGGAAGGGACGGGTTAACGGTTAACAGAGACTGCAAAGGAGAACAGGCATCCGCCAGATTAGCTTTACCTTCTCCGTGAGAATAACAACTGGCTTGACACCCAGCTTCTGGTCTAACTCCTGAAGCCTTCCCTGGACCATGCGGATATCCTACATGGCCGGAAAGACTGTCAGAACAATCTTCGCAGCATTTGTCCGGTTTGACAGGAGACTTTAGTGAGAAAATGTACAGAAGATGGAAGACCAACGAAAGGAAGGTGATTGTGTTTACCGTCATTTGGAAAGAATGGTGGTCACTGAAGTCCAAGCGATCCACATGGAGTGCTCCTAGCTGCGGAGGTGAAGTTTTTGAAGTGATGCTCTCATTTAACACTTACTTAACACCTTAGTTTGAGGGAGACGACCAGGTTAACTCGACAACACATGCCCAAAATTACCTTTTCGACACTCTGGATGAAGGCATCTGGGGAACCTATCGCAGAGAGGCACAACACCACTCTTCCACGCACTGCCTCCAATGGTATTTCAGAATTCATGTCTCCCACTTTGTGGAAATTCATCGGCATCATCCTCGTGAAGAAAGTATGTATAGATTTGTTAGCTTCTTGAAGGGTTGCTTCAACACGTTTCAGCTCTTTTTTTGGCACCTGATACAAGATAAAGACAAAAACTTCAACCATTCATTGTGCATACATGGCTCCCACAAACCACTCACTTCAATTGACTGGGCCAACGCGATTGTGATAAAATATGAACAGGAACACGAGATTACTTGAGATAAACTGACTTGTGATGCAGAGTATTTTCTGATAATTATAGAACTGGAATAATCGAGGTACAGAACTCGTTAAAAACAAAGGAACAATACCATGTCGGCATTGTGAATAACAGCAATCTCTGCTCTTTCTAAAGCTGTCAAAGGTTCTCTCAGAGGTCCGAGTGGAATCAGGCGACCATTTCCCCAAGGATGCAATCCGTTCACCATTACAATGTTCACATCGCGGACTAATTTTAGATGCTGCAAATATAAGGGAAAATATAAGAACAGCAGCGAGGATCCATTGTGATAGCACGAATCATTGATTATAATGGATGTAGCTAGTTTTACTTTAAGCATAATCATCTAATGAAAGATTCTTGTAGGGATTAAAAGAACTTTATAATCTATACACAGCAACATGGGAGAACGAAACAGTTCCAAACAAAAAAGGAGCTAAGTGCATCTATTTCTCTCAAAAAAAGATGAGTAAGAGAATAAAATAAAACCTTATGTGACGAACCTGCATTCCATCATCTAGGACGGCAGCAGAGAGTTTGAGTGGTGTTCTATCTCTGTTCCCCGTCTCAAGGATAAATTCCTCATGGTAAAGATCATTGCGAGGATCCCGGTAACCTTGCTTCCGAAGAAAGTTCATAGCGATCGCAGCTCGATTAGCACCAATGCCAATTTGTAATGATCTACTTGAAAAATGCCTCTGAAGCATCCTCGCTTCATCACCACCAGCATAACCCTACCCTAGAGGGAACCACTCGAAGTAAGAAACGTGCCAATGAAGAATTGAGTTGAGTAAGGTCAATAAACCAGACCATTTCACAGCATTTTCACTCAATCTGCAGCACTACAACAGGCGGAAACGGGAAACTGATCACAAAGATTCGCAGAAGAACGATAAACAAACGAGCATCAACGTGGGTGAAGAATTACCCTAGTGAGAATTAAAGGCGGGATTCCGGACTCCACCAGCAACTCAGCGATGAACTCGACCATCGGGGTCTTCCCATTTCCTCCCCAAGTCAGATTCCCCACGCTAATAACCGGTACCGGAAGCCTTCATGTGACAAACAGAATGATTAACTCCCGGGGGAACATATTGGATCCACGGGAGGCGTCACATACCTGGACCTGGGGAGCAGGCCGAGACGGTAGAGGTTGAGGCGGAGAGAAACGGCGACACCGTAGAGCGACGAAGCGAGGGAGAGGGGATGGACGAGAGCGCGGAGTAGAGGAGGTAGAGCGGGGAGGTCGCCGGCGTAGGCGATTTCCTTCGCAGCCCTTCTAAGGCTTTCCATGGCGAGCGGGGTGCCCGCCGGGGGGTGGCGGGGGGAGGGAATTTGGACCTGAATAAATGGGCCGAAAGAGTAAAGGGCTTAAAACTGGGAACGGTTTCTGAAAGGGGGACCGAGAATCTTGGGGATTTTTTATTTTGTAGAAAATGAATGTAGTTTTTGACTTTCAAAAGTGTTAGCATTCCAGTCTCAAGCAGTAGCTTGGAGGTGATGTAGTTGTCCTAAAATTACCATCTCCCTTCCCTCTTCTTTGTCTGCCCCCCCAAATCTTCCATCACGCCTTGCCCTATCCCTAATCCTAATTTCCCACCTGGAAACCATAGCCATGCTTCTTTAGCCGGTGCCATTCCCCTTCCCCGGGAGTTTCCCTTGCGCCAGGAAGGATAAGTTTTTGGGTGCATGCCGAGAGGTGAGGAAGGGGGATGTTATCGGTTTGGTTGAGAGTGTTATGAGAGGTATGATTAACGATGGATGAGGCACTGCAGACCAATCGCCAGGCTGTTTGGAAGGGTGGAATTACATGGCGGCCGAGAACTTGTCTACGTACCGCCCGGGCGATCATTCGCCTGATCAGTGAGTGGATTAGCCTGTCAGATGTTCGGGGAAGTGGTAATGTGTGCCTAATTTCAACATCTCTTCAGTTCTTGCCTCGTGCGTAGCTGCAGGGAAGCTGTGGCACTGGTAGTGGATGTTTCAGAAACCACCATTTCGGGGGTGTGGGGAGTGCAATCTCAAGGTTGTCTGCCACAGTCGTCTAATCTCTCCTTGCTGGTTACCCAGGTGGGAATCCATGGATTCATGCTCTCAAGATCTAGGTAGAGATAGAAGCATGCCTAGAATGGTCGAAAACTAATTCTTCCACTGCCATGATATGGTCTCGATTGCTGTTTCTTTCCGCAGCACACGCTTAAGGCAGGAAGGTGGCCATTAGCTTGGTTCCATTGAATAGTCTCTTGGCAGTAGGAGTAGAAGGGGAGAGTGGATTTCTGCAGCCAGCATAGAATTACTCCTGGGAGACATGAATGGCCTGACAGGGGGAAGAGAATGTTATTCTTTTGGGTGGACAAAAAGGTGAGAGGAAAGTGGGGGGCACATAGTATTTTCCCGAAATGAGTATGTCTTCCTCCTTGCTCACATGAAGAGAAAGTAACCCTTTCCCTCCCTCACTGGGAAGTGCCCTCCCTTCTGTTCAACATGTGGGGATAGCTGTGATTGTTGTGTGAGCGGGTAACACTTGCTATCATGGCCAAAAACCCTCCTCTCTCTCTCTCTCCCTCTCCCTTACTTTTTAACCTTTTTGTTTGGCCTTCAACTGCAGGCTACTTTAGGGAGTTCGGAGGGTAGTTTAGATGAACAGAGGGGAGGGACTCTTTTCAAGGCCTCTTCTCTTGCTCAGAAAAAGAGAAATCTCTCTTTTTTCTCACACGAATCTCCACGGTTTCCATGAATGGTGGGAGATGGAGAGGAAAAGCGGCCGGTTTTGGTTCCCTAAATATGCGGCCGGTGTTAATAAAAGCGGCGAGATTTGACTTATTTCCCTAGACTTTGAACAAAACCCACATGGATGGCATGGCGTGTTGTTGGGGTGGTGAAAAACAGACAGCGGCTTAAGTGTTTGACAGCTTTTCAGTTGTTGGGTAGTCACTGACCCAATTGGGGTTGAAACCAGATTAAAAAGAGAAAAAGTAAAAGGAAAATTAGATCAAAAGGGTGAAGAGGTCTACTGGGGAAGCAAATACTTGGGGCAATTTGGCAACTGTCATCATCTTCCTTCTCCCAGTCATTGCAGATTGCATGTGGGTCTTATTTTATTCCCATTGAATTCCCATCTCAAGCCGTCCATCCCCATTCTAGCCAATTACCCTGGATTGTCCTTGACATGTTTTGTACATGTCAGAGAAAAAGGTAAAAACATGGGATGGAGGGAGGAGGGCGAGGATGAGGAGGGTGGAAAACAACAAATATATATAATAAAAGCCTGCAGTGGAGTCTGACTATAGAGGGACTAGGCAAAGATATCAATTTGATTCAGTTACCTGTTCCTTTTTTTCCTTCTCTAAAGTTAAGAAGAAGGTTTTTATCGACCCCCAAAAAAAAACGTTAAGAAGAAGGTACTATCGGTTTTTCGTCAGCTCCCCACAACAGGGCTTCCTCAAAGTCATTACATAGGCTTCTTGTGAGGAGATCTAGATTTGTAATAGACAGAGAAAAGTTTAGGAAGAATTCTTGCATCCCTTGTGAATGTGTTAGATGACATGTGAATGCCTATGTTCATCTTACATAGACATAATCGACAGGATGCCCGGACAGGCATTTTGTTTTTTTCGAGATGGGAACAATACAAGGACAGACAGCTATGAATAGCTTGGTTCGAGACTAACTAAACTCCCCACACTTTCACCTTGGAAACATCAAGCATGGTTTCGTGGACACCACTAAGGAGATCCTCCATGTCAATTATCTGCATATAAAAGTATAGCCTTTTTCATATATATGTGTGTGTGTGTGTACATAAGAGGGCCATTGTAATTATCACCATGTCTTGCAACGCAAGGTTCCTCTTAGAGGATCAGTGAAGAGTTCATTCATTTCCTCCAATTGGATGGTGTATCCCAATCTGGGATAAATTCCTTACATGATTACCATCAAACGATGATGATGACCAACGTAACATCATCAAAATCCGCTCAAGCTAAAGTGCCGTAACAATGCAACGTGATCGCGTCTCGACCGGTCCAGCGATCTCTTGAAAGCTCTTGAAAATTGCACTAGGGGCATTGCGTTTCCTCTTCAACAACCACTCGTACCAAACCGTGATACGTATTCTTGATCCCAGACCGAAATCTCCTTTCCATTAACAACAATTGGAAGAGAACCCTTCTGGCAAGACATTGTCATAAAGAAAAGGAAATGTCTGGATGCAAGAAGAAAGATTGAATTTTGATTGAAATGGGTGCTGAGAAAGATTGGATTTTTATCTTCTTACCACCGGAAAAAATTACATTTTTTTTTTCTAATTGGGGAGTGGAGGGTGGGGGGCGAGGTCTATATCTATATAAACTCGGCATTGCGCGAGCCGTAATCTCTTCCCTTCTCCTTCCTTTTTCTTTCTTTCTCTCTCTCTGCGTCTCCCCATCTTCACACCTCTCTCTCTCTCTCTGGTTTTGTGCAATTGGGGACGCACCATCATTTTTCTAAAAAAAAAAATAAACAATTTCTTTGAAAAAAATTTGGGAGTGGAAAATTGGGTCGTGAGGGGAAGGATTGGATTTTTTTAGGTCGGGGCGTCGGGGGCAAAGGGGGAGATCATGCCCTCAGTCCGTGTTAATCATCGGATCTTGAAACAGTTTTGTTTCATTTTTTAATTTTTTTTTCGGTCTTGGGGGGAAGGAGGTTTTGGGTGGTTGGCGGATTTAGTCATTGATCGGTGAGTAATGTTGTTGTGTCGATGATCGAGTTTAGGATCTTATCTGGGATTGTGAAAATTCCGGATCTTCATTGAATGTGATGATTTTGTATCCTGCAGAATGATGGTGGGATCTGATGAGAGTTTGATTGAATCTCGGTACAGCTTAGTTTGCAATCTTGATTGGGATTATGGAGCGATTGTTTGTGTTTGATAGGGTACCCCGGGACTAGGTGCCTCTTTTCATTTTCTTTTTCAGGTTCTGGTCTTGTATTGATGCTTGAGGTGGGTTGATTGGATTTACTCTGGTGCATTCTTGCTTGATCACTCCTGGTTCTTAGTTTGATGATTGGCGTTCATCGCATGTTGATCATTTATTGTTGGCTTTTGGCTAGTTCTTGCTAATATGTGGAAACGGCTGGGGGACGAGGGGATCCCTCCATCTTCCGACGAGTTGCATACCAAGATTGTTTAGATTGATTAAATTGAGATTTGCATATTTTCGTATTAATATTGGCTTATTGATTTTTTTTTCCGGTACCCAGAGGCAATGCAATCCGATAATGGGAAGCTATTCATCGGTGGAATATCTTGGGACACTAATGAAGAAAGACTGAAGGAGTATTTTGGTGCTTATGGGGAAGTGGTGGAGGCAATCATCATGAAGGACCGGACAACGGGTCGCGCCCGTGGGTTTGGTTTTGTGGTGTTTGCGGATCCCTTGGTGGCTGACAGAGTCATAAAGGAGAAGCACAACATCGATGGGAGGATGGTAAGTAACCGGTGTTACCCCTCTAGTTTGTTTGGCATTGATCTATCATACAGCTGATTGATTTACTTGCTGGTCTCTCTGAGTCAGAGTTGAGATATATCATTTTCATGGGATCACAAAACTGAGTGTGCAATTCCAGGAATGGATGAAATCAGGTTCCAAATTCAACTGAATTTGGATCGAAGTAAAACTATTGCCTTATCTTCTAATTCTTCCTTTTGTGTTTGTGTGGTCCCACTCATCATAACTGAAATTTCTTTCTCTCTGGACTAAGAGTTAAAAATAATTGTGTCCTTTGAATCGGCTTTTTATTGTTTGTTTCCCTGTTTCCCAGGTTGAGGCTAAGAAAGCTGTCCCAAGGGATGACCAAGACGTGCTAGGTCGAACTACTAGCATCATAAATATCTCTCCTAGTCCCGGCCGCACAAAGAAGATATTTGTTGGCGGTTTAGCATCCACTGTCACGGAAAGTGACTTTAAGAAGTACTTCGAACAGTTTGGGGCAGTTAATGACGTTGTTGTGATGTATGATCACAACACTCAGAGGCCCAGAGGTTTTGGTTTCATCACTTATGATTCTGAGGAATCGGTGGACAAGGTTTTGCTGAATACTTTCCATGAGCTCAATGGAAAAATGGTTGAGGTGAAGAGAGCGGTCCCCAAGGAATTATCACCCGGCCCTACTCGTAGCCCGCTTGGCGGTTATAACTACGGGATCAGCCGTGTCAACAACTTTCTCAGTGGCTACACTCAAGGATATACTCCCAGGGCTGTCGGAGGCTATGGACTCAGGATGGATGGTAGGTTCAGCCCTGTCGGTGGAAGTCGAAGTGGGTTCCCTGCATTCGGCTTAAATTTTGATACAGGACTCAGCCCAAGTTATGGAGGGGCCACAAATTTCACTAGCAACATAAACTATGCTCGGGGCTTGAGTCCTCATTACATGGGAAACTCTAATAGATTTAACAATGCAATTAGTTACGATGGAGGCAATGGCAGTAACACTTCCTTTTTTAGCTCCGTGACCCGGAACTTATGGGGAAATGGTGGTCTGAATCAGACGGCTAATCCTGCAAATTCTGCTGCGAACGCGGGTTTTGGGAATATCGGAGGAAACAGTTTTGGTAGTGCTGGAGTTAATTGGACTTCTGCCCCAATCACTGGACAGGACGGTGGCAATAGTGTCTCTAGCGATGGTACAGGTTTTGTTTATGGAGGTGGTAACAACAGTAACTATGGTTTGGCTGGTGTTGGATATGGACGAACAAGCAGATCAAGTGGTGCCCTGGCATCATCCTATGGTTCATCAAATGGTGCCTATGACACTACGATTGGTGACCTCTATGGCAGTGGCTCAGTTTATGGAGACTCCACTTGGCGTCAGTCTAATAATGAGAGAGGAGGACCAGGTCCCTTGGGTTATGGCATCGGCAGTGGAGCTGCAGATGTACCAGCAAAAAGTTCTCCAGGTTATGTTGGCGATTATAATGTTAATAAAAGAGTCAACTAAAGGTACTTCCTCTTACTGGGTTGTTGCCAACTCTCCTTTTACTGAATGGATCACTTATAATCTATCGATCAAACACTGGCTAGTTTGGTGTTTTTTATCTGTATCGTACTCTCTGGTTGGAAGAAATCTCGAAAATGCCCTAATATTGTAGGACAATAAAATTATCAACCTGCTCTCACAGACTGGAACTTTACGTGGCCAGGATTCTTGGCTTAAAACTGTCCCATATGAATCTGACATGTGCAAACCATGTTTAGTCAATTTATTTCTCTTCTCACGTTGGCCAGTTGAATGTTACAATACAATCATTCGTGATATCTGAATTCCTGCATCTGCAACATATGCTAATCTACTCTGAATCGTGTATGGCAGCATGGGTCTTGATATTGTCCGCCTGGTTGCGGAATGATTGCTAAATTCTAATCCTCGTGTTCATTTCATGTTAGAGATCAGATGGTGTTCCAAAAAGTGGCACCTGGTGCCGTAAGATGGTTAAAACTGGCCTAGAGGTAGTTGAAGATAAAATGTGTATGAGGATTGTGATTCTTCTTCTGGGAATATAGAACATTAGAATACTGAATCAAGAGCTTACGTTTCATCAACTGACCACTTTTTTGCATTTATATCAAGTAGGTATGGTTGGTCAAGAATGATATAATATCTCTGTTTCTGCTAGGTTGGTTTAATCATCATAATGCTCAATTTGGTCCCCTCTGGTTCATGAAAATAAGTGAGAGCTATAACTATCATTTGGTGCGGAGAAAGTGGGAATGAAATCCATTACGGGCATAGGCGAATTGAGAATCCTTATAGGAATTAAGGTAGTTTTGTTCTCCTACAGAATGTCTTTACAGAATGCTACTCCATTAGTTGATCTCGTTGAATTTATCAGTCTTGTTAGATTAGTTGATAAGGGAACCAAGTGCTGGTCATCGTGGGATGTCTCAAATGCTAAGCCCCCATATTGAGGATAATTTTTTAATGCTCTGGTTGCGAGGGAACTATACGTGAATGCACTTATAAAGACAAGAACAAATGGGGACGAGAAATGCGTAGTATTAGCCGATCAAGTACTGGTCTCTAGTTGAAGCTACTTGGAAGCTATTACAGCAATTACCTGATTGAGTAATGAGAAATTAGGTTGCGTTGCAAGTACATATTCAAGGTTTTTCCATTTCATTTTCATGCTTTGCCATCTCTCTCTCTTTTTATGCATTCCTTTTGTCGCAATTCCCTTTAGTCTCACCCTGGCAGTTATCACTGATAATGTTGTTTTTCCCTTGATCAGATATTGCATCCTAGGAGATTGTTCTCATGTACCAGAATGCTGTTAGTTGAAGCCGCATTTCTATGAAGCCTGTGAACGGTTGATTCCAAGAGTTGTCTGAGGTATTTACGCCGAATTGGAGGAAACATTGGTTGTTTAGAGCTAACGGGAGTGTCTGTTTTGGGAGAGGAGAATTTTACAGATAGTTTACAAGAAAAGGATTTTGTGGTTGAGGCTTGAGATTTTGGAGGTACAACAATCTTTAGGGCTTTAATGTTTTCCGGGTACTTGCGAGAGTGATTGTAAAATTAGCATTTTGAGATATAGTCAGAAATGTATCATGCATCCTTGGGAGAGGTGGAGATACATAGAAAAACATCATAGACTGATATGACTTTTTCCTTCCTTTCTTTCTCTTTCTTCTACTTTGGTAGATTTTCCTTTTCTCAACATAATTTGTCTGGCAAGTTTGTGAGGTTCTTGTCCAGTTCGTTCTTTCTTTCTCTTTACCCTGAAGATTGTAACTGGAATCGTTGATTTTTACTAGTGTGAAAAACCTTTTTTTGAGGGAATACCCATGTAGGGTCCCCCTGCAATAAGTTTACTACTTAGATGTTATCCTTTCCCCGCCATCTATGCTGTAACACTACAATTGACAGACTTGATTTTTTGGCGTTTGTCTTTACTTTCTGATACCTGGTACATTATGCCGCCTTCGTCTGATGAAAAAAACACGGCTTTGATTCAGGCTGCTTAGTATTCTTTCATCTCTCTGCTGCAGTTACTGTGGAAATTAGTTGATGAGGTGCTGCTGTGGGTGGTTTTTGATTGCTGTAGGTTTGCGAGTAGCTAACTGTCATTTTGTTCTAAGAACTCAAGAGTCCGACAGTAAGGCGGTTATGCCTATTGGAATGACCAGGGAGTTGCAGGTGCTTCTCGAATAGATGGACTTGTGGTGTATATATTACACGCTGCTTCTTGTAATAACATTATAGCATTGGACTGAACGAAAATTCAGTAACTACATGTAAGGATCGTTTGCGCAGCCTGATTCAGCGGAAGCTTCCACTTCCCTTCTCAGAAGTCCCAATCAATCCTTCCCTCCTCATCTTCTCCTCCTTGGACTTCCTACAGAAGATCACCCAGCTGTTCACCTCCAACGATATGCAGATTCCGATCAGTGTTGACAGGCAGAGACAATAGGTCAGTTTGGCATAAGACCTACTCAATCCCATCGCCTCGAATCCTTGGAAAATGTTCACCACGCCGATTATTACACAGGCGTACCCGACAAAATGATGGTACGACTTCCAGTACTTTCTGAAGACATGCGTGGTCTTCGGCCGAAACAGCAGTGCCATTGTCTGGATGGCTCCCAGGGAAAATGCTGCAAACCCAAGCTTCCTGTGTGTCCCATAGGCTACTCCTGGGGAGAGTTCTCCGAGCCTTACACCAATCGCGAACCCTACGGTCCCTAGAAAGAACGCAAATAGCTGAGCACCCGCATGTGCATAGAACCATGCGGGCCCAAGCGACTTTACATGTCTTAGGTACCGAGCGATGGCTGCACCAATAGGGAGAAGAATCCCCCAGGATATCGCATTGATTATGGCATGAATGACTTTGAGGGTACGGGTGCTGTCCTGATGTGCACCGGTAGTTTTGGAAAGGACGTCTATGGTTGCGGTTGATGAGAGATCGTTGATTGTCGTCGGATGAATTGTGGGGGAATACCCCTGCACGTACAGTCCCCTGTTCCAAACAAAATGGATCCTTGTCTTGTTGGGACTAAGATTCACCGTGGCGAATATCTGGATTTCGGCTCCATTGTGGACAGTTGCCATTTTCCCGCCATAGAGGGCAGCAGAGGACGACAGGAGGTGGATGTCGAGCGGACGAGAAAGAAGAGGGCTCTTCTGCAGCTTCACCGTTGGATCCAGGACATACGGCAACAGCACTATCTGACCCGAGTTAGGATCAGCGAAGGCGATGAGAGCACGGGTCCCAGTCATCTCAGCGGAGTCCGGATTGATCCCGACTCCTACCCAACCAGATGGCGAGATGAAGCTGCCGAAGAAGGCGAGGTCGAGGGTGGCATTTCGGGGGTGAAATGTCCATGCCAACGATGCCTGTTGGGTAGGGAGTGAGGCACAATTGTCGTAGCTCTTGGTGGCGGTGGACGTAACACAGCGTGCAGACAAAGCAAAAGGCAAATAGGCAGAACCCAGGAAGAGCAGGAGAAGGCAGGCAGATGCCAATGTCAACATGGTGAGATCTCTGGGACCGCGAGGATGTAAAACCGAAAGATGGTGAGATCTCTAGGTCAGGTTGCTAGAGAATGAGGGTCCATGCTAATGACATTAATACAAGCGAAAATGTAAGAAGTGTGCGTATCATGATTGATAAGCTACCTACCACTACGAAAAGGGATAGAAATAGTTGCAGGGACTTCGCTTTCAAGTTAAGGTAATGACGGTAGGGGAATTAAATGAAGTTGTGCGTTTAAAGCAAACCAAAAGATGCTTTTGTGGGAGGCCAATTATGGCACACCAATTACTACTAGGTTGTCTTGTCTCCCTGTCTTTCCTTAAAACAGAGAAATCACATCTGCCCATAATTTAGATAGTCCAAGCCCAATAACTTTGGGCCCATACATAAAGCCCAACATTTGTAGGCCCAATAACCCGTCAAATCCTAGTGTTAAACACGAGTCCTAAGTGTACGCGGCCGGGGGGGTGGGAAGTTGTTTCCTAAGCATACATATCCACACGTGCACTGCAAAGAGCTAAATTTGTCCAAACCCTTACAATAATAACACCCCATGTTTATTATTAGCCCCTCGATTTAAAGAGTGGAACAAAATGATTCATTACCACTCCAAAGATCTGGACTCTGCATATTCACCGTTCAAACGATATTACGAAAAATAAATCGCCAAACTGATTAGGCCTTAGGATCTTGTGGTGTTGTTTCCTGCCTTCTTCCCTTTGGCCATTTTATAAGAATCGGACGCCCGAGTCCAGGAGATCAGAACCAAGGTAAGATCACATCATGGGTTGTAAGAACTTCTTCAGTGTCCCCACGATAGTTTTGTTGTGGGTGTGGATGCACTCGGCCGGGGTACGTGGTGCCAACTTCGACGTCAGGCATTACGGGGCCAGGGCCAATGGAAGGTCGGACGATAGCAGTGCGATGATGAACGCGTGGAACGACGCGTGCGCTTCCGATGCCGGTACTGTCACCACATTCACGATCCCCCCTGGGAATTACTTGGTCGGCCCGCTGAACTTTCAGGGCCCGTGCAAGGCTCCCTCCGTGAACGTCCAGCTTCAGGGGACGCTTGTGGCTCCTTCGGACCTGAACAAGGTGAAGTCGCAGGGGGCCTGGGTTATATTCCAGAACATCGACGGGCTTACCATGTCCGGCGGTGGGACCTTTGACGGACAAGGAGCTGTGGCCTGGTCAAAGAATGGATGCCAAAGGGGCGGCATGTGCGATTCGTTGCCCGTTGTAAGTCTTTCTATGATCCAAGCATTGTTTGTCGTCGGAGAAAAGTTGTCCGAAAAGGTTATGACAATCTTCGGCTGGACAGAATCTGGAGTTCTCTTCCATCACGAATGGAATCGTCGAGGATATCACTTCCCTAAACAGCAAGTTGTTCCACATCGAGCTCATCAACTGCAAGAACATGACGCTCCAGCAGTTGACGATCAAAGCGCCAGGAAACAGCCTGAATACCGACGGCATTCACATTGGTCGGTCAACAGGAATCAACATTACGGATATTGACATAAAGACTGGGGATGACTGCATCTCCTTTGGAGATGGGAGCCAGCAGGTGTATGTCTCTGGCGTGACGTGCGGCCCTGGCCACGGGATCAGCGTAGGAAGCCTGGGGAAGTTCCAAGGCGAGCAGCCTGTTACGGGGTTGACTGTCAAGAACTGCACGTTGACAAACACGATGAATGGTGTCAGGGTTAAGACCTGGCCGGCGTCCATCAGCAGCATGGCCTCCAATCTGCATTTCAAAGACATAAAGATGATGAACGTGGGAACTCCGATACTGATCGATCAGCAGTATTGTCCATATGGCAGATGCCAGCTAAAGGTCTGTTTCGAGCATGCCATATTACAGCATCGATGCCATATTACCGCATCGATTCATTCTCATGCCGAGAATTTCAAATTTCGATTTCAGGTCCCCTCCCGGGTGAAGTTAAGCGACATCATCTTCACGGGGATCCAGGGAACTTCATCCACGCCAGTGACCGTCAAACTCGCTTGCAGCGCGGGAGTCCCCTGCCAGAATGTGCAGGTCAGCAATATAAACCTTCGTTACGATGGCGACGACGGAAACTCGACTTCCCTGTGCTCGAACGTAAAGCCCACGACCTCAGGAATGTTGTTCCCCCCATTGTGCACCGCGGAGGTTCCAGCGCCCTGATTTCGCAGCTTAGATGAAAAGGACACCCCCTTCATGCTTATTCCAAGGACATGACGAGTGATTGGTGAATTTATGTAAATTCTAAAAGAATAACGCGAATTATTTCTTGAGTAGAACTCAACTATAAATACCTTCTCGAAGAAGGGAAGCAGTTGCCTACAGAAAACGAGGATACATCCTCGCGGCCTCTCCGAAGTTCTATACAGCGCAATCCATTGAACCATGAACCATCGACGGGACCAGCTAAACAGGACACATTTCAGAAAAGTGCCAAAGATCTCGCTAAATGACACTGAAATGGAGTCTGTCGTCCTCCACATGCTTCATCTCCGTCAGAAATCTAATATTTACCTGGACGAGCTCGAATATTTCATTATGATACATCGGCCACTCCATCCACCTTTATAATCACAACCATAGTTCTGCAGGACCTGACATTCATAAATACTAGGTTGCTGTCTTTGTTTGACAACATCCAACCATCCGTAGCAACCTGCAAATGCTATTGCAGCCATTGCGCAACAACCAGATATGAATCTCATTGTACAGATGCGGGATGGTTAAGAGGAGCAGGGGGAGGATCTCCTTCTCCACATGCTCTGGAAATTACGTAGAGAGCAACTCGGACAGCAAGAAGGTCACCAATGTGATGAAAATCAAGGATGAGGATGAAGATTGAAGGCGCACAATGAGTTCCTTGTGATGATCAGTTCTAAAAGAAAACCTCAATCACTTTTCAACTTGTACCAATAGGATCGAACACTGTTCTTAGTGATCTATGAGACCAATGACTCTGCTCGGGTTTATTATTACCATGAAGGTTCGTGTGGGCACCGGGGAGTACTACAGGTTCTTCGACGAGGACTGTTTAGCGTACACATATTGCAGTGAAAACGGGATGCATCTGACTGGCGTGCGTGGCAAAAGGACCAAACCCCAAAGCCTGACCAAATTCATAACCGATGCGAGTCGACGCAACCAAGCGCAGGGCAGTCTCTACGAACGACGAACAAAAGCACCCAGGTGCTGGGAAATGTGTGTGTTGGAGCACGCCGGATCTTTAAAGGACCTTTGAGAGCATTATGTTAAGTTAAACACAAAGAACAACCTAAACAATTATTTAAAAGGATTTATTTATATTGAATCCGGCAGCGTTCATACTTACAAATGGATGAACTGCAGTTACTTCCGCTGCCTTCCACCATAACAAAATCTTACCCAGAACTGTGGGTTTAAACAACCAAAAGAAAACTATAATTATAACGTAATTCTTTGGTTGATGCCCCCCATTATAAATACCTCGTGATCGTTTTAGTGAATTCATCACCACCTCAAAACTTACAAACACAGAAGAACATGGCTGTCAAATCCCAACTGGGTTTGCTTTCCTGCTTCTTGTTCTTGTTCTTGATGGGTTTCATCTATCCCAGTTCTGCTACTTCGATTTTCGATATCAGGGATTATGAGATCAGTCCCACTTCCGACATTACGGGGGTAAGATATCTCTGATCGTCTAAGTCTCTCTTTGTTTTGGCTTTTGAGGGAATGACGCGAGCCTCGTTGATCTGTCTACAGGCCCTGCGACGTGCGTTCAGGGCCGCGTGCCTGTCGACAGTTCCCAGCAGGGTCGTGATCCCATCAGGAAAGTTTAAGTTGCGTGAGATCCTCCTTCAGGGCCCTTGCAAGGCGCCCATTGAGTTCCTTGTCCAGGCCAGGGTCAAAGCCCCGGCCGATCCCCGCAGGTTCAGGACTGATGGCTGGGTCGTCCTAAATTACATCAATGGTTTCAAGTTGTATGGAGGTGGGGTCTTCGATGGCCGAGGGAAACGTGCGTGGATGTTGAATGACTGCCACAAGAACACCAACTGCCCCAAGCTCGCGGCGGTAATGATTAAGGCCTTCGGCTTGTTCTGTCTTTTCCGGGTCAGTAGGATTTCCATGCTGAGGCTGTGCTTCGTGTTGGATTTGGCAGAATCTGCGGTTCAACTTTGTCAATAACGCCTTGGTGAAGGATATCACCACTAAAGACAGCAAGAATTTCCATGTGAATGTCCTCGGCTGCCACAACTTCACGATGGACCATTTCACCGTCGTAGCCCCAGGCCAGAGCCCAAACACAGACGGTATCCACATTGGCAGTTCGACAGGGATCTTCATCCAAGACTCAAACATAGGAACAGGCGACGACTGCATCTCTTTAGGCGACGGTACCAAGGAAATCCATGTGACGGGCGTTAAATGTGGGCCGGGCCATGGGATCAGTGTCGGCAGCTTGGGGAGGACCCGGAACGAGGCCCCTGTGGATGGATTCTACGTGAAGAACTGCTCGTTCACAGGAACGGAGAACGGCATCAGGATCAAGACGTGGCCGGCATCTTTCCCAGGGATCGTCACGAATGTGCACTTCGAGGACATCAGGATGAACAATGTCAGCAATCCCGTGATAATCGACCAGGAATACTGCCCGTGGAATCTTTGCAAGAAAGGGGTAATCCTTCTTACAGTCTCCCTCCCTGAGTCCAAAGAAGACGAACCTGTAACACATCCATTTTCTTCCAGGTCCCTTCACTCGTCAAGATCAGCAACGTAACCATCGACAAGATCTACGGGACTTCCTCTAACCCGGTCGCCATGAAGATCGCTTGCAGCCCAACCGTTCCATGCCAAAACATTCAGCTCGGCGAGATCAACCTCACTTACAACGGACCCCAGGGCTCAGCAGTGTCTGCCTGTTCCAACGTCCTCCCGAAACTCACAGGCATTCAATTTCCGCATGCCTGCACGGCATAGCTCGTCGAAAGCACCCGTGGCATGCCAAGTCATCCCGCGAGGTTAGGAATGGCCCCCACTCGACGCATCTCGGAAAAAGAGTAACCGGGCCGGCCCTTCTCATCGAACCACATGTTCGAGGCGGCTGCTGCAAAAATCGCATGAGCGGCAATGCTTTGTGTCCCTTTACATTCTAATCACATGAATCGTGAGAACCCACCCCATTTTAATAAATTCTGTTATGTCTGGGATATCTACTTTTTTATATAAAAAGGATATCAGTCCCTCGAATAATAATAATAATGATAATGAAAAGGAAGGGACAGAAGAGACGGAGAAAGGCTTATTATGGGCCGATAATAGTATGGGCTTTTCTAGTATAAGCCCATAAATATGAAGGGCTTTCTGATGTAAGCCCAGTGTAAACATCCATCTAGTAATCAAGCTTGTGGATTAGGGAAAAGCCGCTTTTTATTGCAGGGGGTGGCGGACAAAATCGAAAAGCTACGAATCGTATAATATCGAAAGAAAATGGGACGACGTCCTTTTCCCTCCTTTTTTATTGTCTATGGAGATGATCTTAAAGGCTATCATCCACCACCTCCTTTCTCTTGTGACACACACACAAACACAAACACATATATACATATTGACTTTTGGGCAGGGGAGGGGGAGGCCAGTTGTCTTCTTAACTTTTGGACAGGGAAAGAAAAGAAAAAAAAGGGGGGCTTAGGTTTAGGCATGGGATGGGTTGGCGTGGTGGGGGAGTATAGTATTTATTCGCTCTCCTCCCGAATCTCATCGACACACAAAAACTCTATTCATAAAAAACTATACGCCCATTTAACAAAAACAACTGTATTTTTTATCAAGATTAGAGATTGGAATATTCGGGTGCATATTACATATCATCGTCATCATTCAATCTCTTGCATTTTGTGTAAGAAAAATAACACCTATTATATTCACATATCATATTCTCTCTCCCAATATATATATACACACGCGCGAGGGGCTAACTTTTGCTTTGGCCCCGTCCCAAAAGAAAATGGGGAGGCATTTTTTTTTTTACCTTTTTATCCTTTTTCTTCTATGGAAAATTCAACGGGGGAGAAACCTTTTTTATTATTATTATTATTATTGATAATTTATCACATCAATATTTTAGTGATTGTGTGTGTGAAGATCGAGAGGGTTTGACATTTTGTGCTCCCCTCTAAAAAAAAATTTACAAAATTACACCTATATTATCATAATACATACCCACTCCTCCAATTTTTTATTTCCGAAGAAGAAAAAGCTACATCAGAAATTGTTTTTCATTGAAAGAAGTTGGGGGGAGGGGTTGGTATTTAAATTAAGTGAACTCGATATTTCTAGTACCGAATTAAAAGTAGAATTTCATAAATTTTATTTCGAGCGAGAGTTTATTTATTTTGGAATAAAGGCACGGAGGGGTCCCCCCACCACACTGGTACATAAATACATTGGACCATTACCCAAATTCATAAACCTTTTTCTTCTACCTCTTTTTTTACCTACTCCCTTGTATTGTTTTGTCGCAGTTATTGTGCATGGGCATCATCTCTCTTAATGTTGTATCCTGTAAAAGAGTTGCTACGACGGATCTGAAGAATAAAAATGCATTGGCATCATCATGGCCTACGACAACAAAAGGTTAAAGCCTATCCCTTGCAGGAGGAAGTTTCCATGTGAGTTCTCTCGCCCCCTTACATACACATGAATTCACCCCCTCCCACTTCACCCGAGTTTTTTTCCTAAATGAAAATTATTTAGTTAAATATATTCATAATTTTCTAAATTCGTTACTGTGAAATCGGCCTTCTTTTACGAGACATTATTTTTTTAAATTTAAAATCTTCGTAAGTCGATATTACAAAAACCAATTTCACACGAATGAGACGGATAACATAAAGTCGACCTTTAAAAGGCCGATTTCGCAACCTTAATAGACGAATTTTTAAACTCTTTCCCTTGACAAAATAATTTTGGAACAAAAGGAAAAGTGATGTTCTTAACCATGTACAGTTGATCCGACGGTCCGGAATAATCGAGATGAACCCAACCCCTTCCGCCACGGAAGTTTCTGCGTCTTTTTGTTGGGTTCAACCTCCCCCCCACTCCCTTTTCTTTTATTACATCCACGTATACTAGTCACGACACGAATGATCATCTCTAATCGCTTCTTTGAATTACTTTTTAATCCTCTCCAGCTCTGTCGGCTTCCCTTTTGTTTTATTCTTCTTTGCGTCTGCTTTTTATTCGGTGTTGTTGTTGTTGTTCATCTTCTTCTTCAGACTTTGTGACATATCCTTAACCATTCATCCGTTTTAGTCTTATCCTTTCATTGGTCTCCATGGACCACGATGTTCTCCTCCCCCAGCAGCCGCCACCCTGTAAGAAGATCAAGCTGGGCTGCTCCCTTCCTCCAGGGACGACGAGGATGGAGGATTTGCCGCGGGAGATCATCCTCGACGTCCTCTCCCGGCTGCCCGTCACGTCCCTCGTCCGGTTCCGTCTCGTCTGCAGGTCCTGGAGGTCACTCTCCCGGGACCCCCTCCTCGTGGACGACCACCTGTCTCTCACGGCGGAGAAGGGACCCTTCCTCGTGTTCCACAGCGACTACCCCATCAGGAACCAGCTCGGGTTCGTTGAGTTGTCTGCCGCCACTGCATCCTCCGGAATCCCCTCTCCTCAGGAAAGGCCCCCCATGGTCAGGAAATTCTCCCTGCCTTTCCAGGACTCCATGCCGGAGTTTGATGTCGTGGGGTCCTGCAACGGCCTGCTCTGCCTCTCTGACTCTCTCTTCCGGGAGCCCCTCCGCGTGTACAATCCCTTCACCGGGGATCTCCGCAGCCTACCTGAGTCGAGGCAATACACGGACCAGGAAGTGATATTCGGGTTCGGGTTCAGCCACGCCACGGGACAGTACAAGGTGATCAAGGTCGTATACTACGCGAATTCCAAGAAAACGTCCTCTTCCCGACGCCCTCGAAGGATCCAGAGAATGCAATCAGACGTCCAAGTCCTCGCCCTCGGGGGGGCCGAGCCGTGCCCGTCTTGGAGGAGCATCGGGAAAGCGCCCTACCAGATCGAGAGGAAGCAGCCGGAGACGTTCGTCCACGGAAGGCTACACTGGGTAACAGGCCCAAGGAGGTACAGATCGGCGAGGCGGATCGTGTCCTTCGACCTGACAGAGGAGAGATTCCACGAAGTCCCGAAACCAGAGGGAGGGTCGCTGGCGAAGGGGAACTACCAGCTGGGGGTCCAGCGGGGGTGCCTAACGGCGATAGTATACTGCAACTACGGGAGGATGGAGGTGTGGGGGATGAAGAAGTACGGGGATAGGGAGTCATGGGCGAAGGAGTACAACGTTGGGGCGTACATGCCAAAGGGTCTGAAGCAGAACGTGAACCCGACGATCATGAAGATATGGAAGAACACGAGCGGAGGGAGGGTTGCGAGGGTGTTGGGTGTGCTTGAGAATGGGGAGATCTTGTTGGAGTACAAGAGCAGGGCACTGGTTGCTTTGGATCCAAACAAGGGCAAGTTCAGGGATGTTGTCATCCCTGGTTTGCCCAGTTGGTTCCATGCTTTTGTTCATGTCGGAACGTTATGCTGGATTGATTGATTGGATTGGATTACATTACATTACATTGTTTGGTTTAATTTCTTTTCCCATTTTGATAAACCTTTTTGGCACAAAAACACCCCATAAGTTCCTCTCAGGACAAGACAACAACCTTAAACAAGTTCGGCTGTTTTTTTTTTTTAGGTTCAAATCTCATCTGGGTTTTCAAGCAAAAGAAAGATTGATGCTCTTGGATTGTGGTTTTCTTGATTGAGCCAGTGCAATCCAGACAAGACACATAATTAAGATCAATCTTTGGAAAATGCCAAAGACCATACAATACCAAAGACATGTCAATAAACTTTTTTCAAAACTGCAATCAGAGCATGGAGGGAGGGGGAGGGGGGGTTAGATCTATGAGTGACACAAAATATTTACATTTACACACCCTGTCAGACAGTCTTATGCTGTTGTTGTAATAATAATAATAACAATAATAATAATAAATGTTTACCCACATGACGCATCCAAATCTCGTGTGTGTATATATATATATAATATCTTAGCGTAGCCATGTTAGGCTACACCGTATTATTATTATTAGTTTTATTTTTTGGCAATCGTTCATTTTTCTCAAAAGGGGATGAAAATTTTTGGGCAGTTCAAAAAATAAATATAAAAAAAATAGAAACAGATTGACACGTAATCAAAAGCTTTACCTAACCCTCACCATCCAAAAAGAACAAAAACCTTGAAGTTGCTCGATGCAATGGGCAATATTTTCAAACATGGGGGAAAGGAAAGGACCTACCCCCTCCCCCCCCAAAAAAAAAAAACAAAAAAACAAAATCCAGAATCGATTGGCTTTAGACATTAGATCGCTTTTGTATGTCTCAATGCCTTGAAACTATGATTAATGGTACAAAGTCAACATCATATACTAATAATTGGCCCTTAAGATTTTGATAAGTTGATGATGTCGGAACTCTTTCTCGTAACGAGTCGAATCTCGTAAGAGTCACGGACTAATTTTGCCGAAAATGTTATATTTTTATTTCTGAAAATGTCTTACTTTTTTCTTCAACATTTATTTATAACTTAAAAAGACATTATTTTCCAAGATATTACTCTAATAATAAAATTTGAACTAAATATAACAGTAAAAATATAATAATCCAGGCACCCGATTGTTAATAGCATGAGAATGTCGTGTTAAAAACGATTAATTATAAAAAATAATTAACGATTTTAAATAAGTAAATATATTATTTTTTATATCTTTTAAAACATCAGCTGGGGGCGTGGCCCATGAGGGGGACGGTTGCCACGAAGAACACTTGGGACGGGGGCAACGGCCATGGATAACCGTTGTTTTATCTCTGGGGCCGTTATTTCTCCAACTTCGGCCGTTTCGGACGACGTATGACGGCGTGGTGTGTATTTGGGCCCGCGAATAGAGTTGAGCCCATCCAATTTGAGGAGTCGTTATTATTCTTATATCATGTCCTTGAAGAGAGGAGGTGGGCCGACGTCAGATCACAATTTTCAGACAAGGGCCCGGCCCATTTCAACTCTAAAACCCAAACTAATACTACTCTGTTTTTAAGGTTGACTTGAGTTAAAAATATTTTTTTTTTTTTACAATAAATAAATGTGACTTGGGTTTCAATGTACAATCACATGCTCCAAACTTCAATGTATATAAATAAAAAATAGATAACATCCTCATCCGCCGGTCATGGTTGAAGAATTGTGATTTGGTTAAGTTTAACTAACTAATCATCCATGTTAGGAAGACACACACGTCCATGTCTTAAACCAAGAGAAAATAAATAGAGTTTTTAAACCAAGAGAAGATAATCCATTTGAACAGGCCGATCTGATACCACCCGCCTCAGTCGCCGTCTTTTTCTTTTCCTTCTCTATTAAACCAGACCAAAAACATTTATTAGAACTAATCCTCAGATTTAAACTCACCCCCTCCCCCCCTGGAAAATCTAATCTCACTTCTCAAGGTATTTGGTAATGTCTTTAAGTTGTGCTGTTGTTGTTTCTTCCCTTCTCATAGCCAGACGTCTCTGATGGTCTTTTACATGAACGTTCGTTCACTCATTCATCGAATCGCATGTTTCCCGCGCGCTTCTGCATAAGCACAACCCGGATCTGGAGATCCACGTTTTGTGCTTTTCGTCGGATTTTTAAGGTTGCGTCACCTTTGCTCGAGTCCGAGGCTACTGACCTGATCTTGTTCTTGTTAGTGCAGGATCAAGACACATTTCCTGTTCGTAATGGGGAAAGGGACTGCCTTTTGCCTTATTGCGGCTTCGGTGCTGTTGTTGCTGCTTCCCCAAAATGCACTAGCTCAGACGGCCGCACCTCCTGCCCCGACCCCGACCCCGGTACCAGCACCAGCGCCTGCCCCCGTGTACGTCAACCTCACGGATCTCCTCTCTGTGGCTGGACCTTTCCACACCTTCCTCGGCTACCTCCAGTCCACCAACGTCATCGCCACTTTCCAGAACCAGGCCAACAACTCCAGGGATGGGATAACGATTTTCGCTCCGTCAGACGATGCCTTCTCGTCTCTCACGAGCCCCTCCCTGTCCAACCTCACCCAGGACCAGCTTCGGTCCGTCTGCCTCTTCCATGCGCTTCCCAAGTACTACTCCCTGGCCGACTTCAAGAGCCTGAGCCAATCGAGCCCTGTGCCCACCTACGCGGGGGACCAGTACAAGCTCAACTTCACCTACACATTCGGGCTGGTGCGGATCAGCTCGGGCTGGACGAACACGAAGATCACCAGCAGCGTTCACGCCACGGACCCCATCGCGATTTACGAGCTCGACAAGGTGCTCCTCCCCGAGGCGATATACGGGACAGACATCCCGCCAGCAGCAGCACCGTCGCCGAATCCCAATACCGCCCCAGCAGCAGACGCTCCTGGGACGAAGTCAAACTCGACAATCCCCTCCACGACAGGATCGAAACCAAGCGCAGCTGCCACGCCAACCGGGGGGCCAAACCCGCGGATCTCGATGGCCCTGATTGCAGCAGTCCTATGCACGTTTATAACATAAGTGTTGCGCGCGGCAAGATTAATGCCTGCACGTTTGATGTTTAGGGGTACGCTTGGATTTGTGCAACGACTTCATTCAATTCCTAGATCCGCATTTGATATAAATTTTCTGCTAGTTGCATTAAACATTGACAACGTGCTGAATGAAAAGGAGAAAAAGTCACGAGGAATAATCTGAAAAGAAGAGTGAATATGAAGGATCAAAGAGTAATTTACTTAAAATAGGAGGACCGTACAGGTGGCGAAGGAAGTGCATGAAATGAATAGGAGGACCCGGCAATAATCCCAACCTCCGACATTTCTTTCTTTCTTTCTTTCTTTCTTTGTTTTTTTTTTTGCGGGGGGGAGACGACGGACATGGTTGCCTCTCCCCCCTACGTGGCGGTTGGATCGGTCGGTCTGCCGTGTCGCGCAGTATCTAAATTTTACCGGTGGGATATTGTTGTTTTTTCTTGTTTTGGTTTGGTTTTTATTTTGTTTTTCTGGTTTGACGTTAAAGGGGATGAGTTTGAGGTCCATAAGGTCTGGAAAGATGGCAATCTTCTGGTTGATTTAGAGATCTCTCTCTTTCTCTTTCGCCTTTTACAGTTTTCTTTTGTCGATCGTGTTACGCGTGGGGATGAAGGATCTCGTTGTTTTGGATTATGGGCATTGATGTTATTGGGTGGGTGGGTGGATGAATCTGGGGAACCGGAATGAATGGGCGATGCTTTTTGCATGTCCTTGTGGCAGAGATGGAGGAGGAGGAGTACATCGAGGATTAATGTCTTCCTGAAGGGTACCGCTTATTTCTGATCTTTCGTTGCCTGGTAAATGTTAATGCATAATTCGTTCGGGCATTGAATCTTTTTTATCTGGTCTCAGGCGTTCGTTTGTGGGAAATCCGTGGGTTGAAGTATTGGTAAGAAAAAAGGCAAAAGACAATGGCTGCTTTTGTGGGTATTCGTGTCTCCGATCCATGGCTGCAGAGCCAATTCACTCAAGTCCAACTCAGGACCCTTAAATCCAAGGTAGAAAGAAACTTTGGAATGTGATTTATATCCGATCGGATCCTATCATTTTCTTTTTTGACGTTCATTAACATACGATGGCGTGGCTCATTCGTAACTTTGGGAGGTTGAGTTACTCTTTTTCTGGCCGTTGCTTGCAGTTTATTTCGATGAAGAAAGAATCTGGCAATGTTACGGTTGGCGACTTGCCACCCGTTTTCGCAAAGTTGAAAGGGTTTAGCAAAACTAATGAGGATGAAATTAGGGCCATACTCGGGGAGAACAACACTTCCATGGAAGACAAGATTGATTTCGAGTCATTCCTCAGGGTAAGTGTATAATCCTGCTCGGTATTGTTAGGCCTTTCGTTGTGCTAGTCCATGTTTGTCCTTTAGATTACATAGAATGTAATTGTTTTTCTAGAGTAAGTTTGCACCGGAATTCAGACTCAGAGCAGTAGTCTTAAACTTTCTATTTTCGGTCGAATGGAAGGGATTGAATTTTTATCTTTGAGCAGGCCTACCTGAATATACAAGCTCGATCTGCTAAGAAAACAGGCAACTCGGAAAGTGCACCGTCTTTCTTAAAAGCATCAACAACCACGTTTCAACGCACGATCAATGAATCTGAAAAGGCTTCCTATGTAGCACATATTAATAGCTATCTGGCGGAAGATCGTTTCTTGAAGAAGCATCTTCCAATTGATCCGGCGACAAATGCTTTATTCGAACTAGCAAAAGATGGGGTTCTTCTTTGGTTAGGCACTTTATTTTACATTTTTCTTGTATTTTTTAAGTCGGTCTCAATGACGCGTAGAATTCTTTGCGCAGTAAACTCATAAATGTTGCCGTCCCTGGTACTATAGATGAGAGAGCTATTAACATGAAAGCTGTCCTTAACCCATGGGAGAGAAATGAGAATCACACTCTGGGTCTCAACTCCGCAAAGGCCATTGGCTGTACAGTGGTTAATATTGGAACACAAGACTTGGTGGAAGTGGAATCAAGGGTAGGCTGAATATACGGTATTGTTTCTTTCTTATTTGCAGCATATCGAAATATGCATAACATTTTTTGTCCATTACATCTTTCAGCCACATCTCTTACTTGGATTGATTTCACAAATTATTAAGGTAAGAACAATTGATCCCACTTGTTGCGCAGGAAAGAATCGGATTCATTTGTTTCTTAAGTTTAGGCTTTTCGGTGACCCTTTTCTGGTGACTACATCAGATTCAATTGCTGGCTGATCTTAACTTGAAGAAAACTCCTCAACTGGTGGAATTGATTGATGACTTTCAGGTGATTTGTTTTAACAATTTATCCTCACACGTCTGGCTTAAGCCGGTAAAGTAATTTACTGGAATAATTGGTATAGAAGGATCTCATTTATCGTCTTCTTTGTTTGAACTTCTGCAGGACGTAGAGGAGCTGATGAGCTTGTCGCCTGAAAAGGTCTTGCTAAAATGGATGAATTTCCAGTTAAAGAAAGCTGGATATGAGAAACAAGTCACGAATTTTTCGTCCGATTTGAAGGTAAATTTTAATCATTCCTTTATAGATGCATATCCTTTTAGGTGGTTCAGGTGACAAGACTTCTTTATGGTGCTGCGATTCTCCATATATGTTTTATATGCTTGCTTTTTTTCTCTGTAGAAAGTTAATAGCACGATCAAGTCTCTTCTTTTCTGAGTCCTTGATTTTCATGAAGTTAGTGATCCTGTATTCAGACATGGTCATTTCATTTTGTTATTACCTTATGTGACTAAAAGTATTGGCATTGTCACAAACTAAACCGAAAAAAGAAAAGACTTCTGTCTTTAAGGTCATATTAGAGTGAGCTATTCTTCCCCGTGATCTTCTGACAGAACGACATTACAGGATGGAGAGGCTTATGCTCACCTACTCAATGTTCTTGCTCCAGAGCACTCTTACCCTTCCAACTTGGAAGCAAAAAGTCCAGAGCAAAGGGCAAGCATGGTCCTTGAACAGGCAGAGAAGTTGAATTGCAAGCGATATATCACGGCTAACGATATTGTCGAGGGTTCTCCAAATCTTAACCTCGCATTTGTCGCACAAATTTTTCAGCATAGGTAGTGACATGATTTGGCATATGATTGTAGGTTCCTGTTTCTTCTTTTGCGATTGCTTTCATGCCTTTGTGCAGTCTGGTATGATTGAATTGTGAATTTGGCCACATATTCTAGATCTTTATTCGGCACCATTGGTGGCATTCCTCAGTTTTATAGTCGTGTTCATCCACATTGAGAATTGCTGATCTTTTTCTCTGTCTCAAGCAATGTTTTAGTTCGAACACAACATTCCACCCCAATCCAGTATCAATTACAGGAAGAAGAGGACAGGAATTGATTCTTCTGTGACCCAAAGTTGGAGTTTTTAATCTCTAGTTGGATACTCACATCAACTTTCTACTGCAGAAGCGGCTTATCTACCGACAACAAAAAGATTCCATTGTCTGAGATGATAACAGAAGATGCACAAACTTCTAGGGAGGAGAGATGCTTTCGGTTGTGGATGAACAGTCTTGGAATAGTTACATATGTCAATAACGTTTTCGAGGATGTCAGGAACGGGTGAGTTTCTTCTTACTCAAGTGAGGACTGCACTATCTGGCTTTTCTGACGACTTTTGTGTCGTGTAGATGGGTTCTCTTGGAGGTTCTTGACAAAGTCTCACCAAATTCAGTTAACTGGAAACAAGCATCGAAGCCTCCTATTAAGATGCCCTTCAGAAAAGTGGAGAACTGTAATCAAGTCATCAAAATCGGGAAGCAGTTGAACTTCTCCTTGGTGAATGTATGTGGAAATGACATTGTTCAAGGAAACAAGAAGCTCTTACTTGGTAATTCCGACTCTTTCGCATCCCCCAGTGGATTTTAGTATTAACAGAAACCAACGACTTTGATATAGCATGAACATCCGATCCAATCTTATGTTCCATGTCAGTTTGTTTTCTTGACCATCGTCTCCTGGTCAACCATTGATGACATTGAAAAGGTTGTCTGCAGCATTTTTGTGGCAATTGATGAGGTTCACGATGCTCCAACTTCTCAAAAACCTGAGATTTCACGCACAGGGGAAGGAAATCACAGATTCCGACATTCTGAATTGGGCCAACAAAAAAATCAAGGATGCAGGTGGCACGTCACAAATAGAGAGCTTCAAGGTGAATAGCTGCGTAGTGATTGACCGGAGGCTGCTAAATTTTGAACCATACTTTTACCATGCAAGCCTGACGATGTCTTGCGCATTCTCTTAGGATAAGATCATCTCAAGTGGGATTTTCTTTCTTGAGCTACTCAGGGCAGTGGAGCCACGAATAGTTAATTGGAAGCTAGTCACAAAGGGAGAAACAGGTGCGTCAACCGTGTTCTGTGGATTACTTTCTTATTCGTTCAGTTTCATGTGGTTGTTTTTCTTGCTTAAAGGGTCTCCCTCTCCTTGTGTAGAAATGTATACAGTGCAAAAGAGCTACTTAATTGTTGTCGAATGTGCAGATGAGGACAAGAAATTGAATGCGACATACATTATCAGCGTTGCTCGAAAGCTTGGTTGTTCCGTTTTCCTGTTGCCTGAGGACATAATAGAGGTATGATGGCCTGTGTGGTAAGTTCATAGTAGATCATACATTCTACCTTTTGCTCTCTCCTCAGCGGTCTCCATGTCCGTACGGTTTTTGTGCTGTGGCTAATGGCAGGTAAACCAGAAGATGATCCTCACGCTGACCGCGAGTATAATGTATTGGAGCCTGCAGCAACAGGTTGGGGATTCCAATGCCGAACAATCCTCGAATAATGAAAGGGCCAGTGACGAAGACTCCTCAAGCGTTACCTCAGAACAGGGTCAAACCGGATAAGGAATGATTCGTTCCTCGAAATTACTTAATTCTTTTGTTAACCTCTCGGAGTCTTTCTTTTCACGGAGTAAGTGATGCGTTTTCATTACAAACTATCCTCTTGGATTAGGGGCCTGTCCAAATTTGTTGGTTAGAGCGATGTATATATGTAAGGGGAAAGCGATGAGAGTGACATGATTTAGCGCATCCTTCCTTAACTCGAAGGTGCGCTTAGTAAAGTTTCAACAGATGGCCATGAATCTTTACCATTTCTTTTGTCCACTAAGTAGTAGAAAAAGAAAAGGGACCTAACAAGCACCCTAATCAGAGCTGCCTACATCACAAGTTTTTTCCTGTTCAGCCACCCGCGTGACCGTCTCAAGACGCTTATCAAAAAGCAATGCGCTTTCATCGCTCTTGTCATGTTCAGCGGCTTCCGCTTGAAGCCATTTCTCGCGGAGGCCGATTGCCTCTGTCCATGTTAGCCACAGCTCCCGGCACACGTTCTGAAAGTTGAAGAGTTTGAGTGGCGGGGTTACCAGCCGCGCGTTAGGAGGGGGCAATATTTTGAAACCTAAGACTCATAATATATATATGACCCATAATGACAACCAATAATATATCCCATCCACCAAACCACGCGACCACTGAGGAATGAAAAACGCGTGCCCGAAGAAAAACTCTATCTCACCGTTTAAAATTTTTCTTCCTTTCGTTTTCCTTCTTATAAACACAGCTTAAGGCCTTGTTTGCAGCTGGGCAAAAGGAAAATGATTATGCTACTTGCAATATATATATATATTTTAAAACTCTCGCTGGATTTTACAACTAGCTGGGGAAAAATTTGCAAGCACGTCCTAAAAGATTACACAGGAGGAAATAGAAAGGGGAAGAAAAGCATAGAAGAAGAAGAAGAAGAAGAAGTTGGGAAAAATAGTTGGTCGTCTTTTGCCTGGACTTGTCCCATGTATGCCTATGCCCTCCCCTGCCTTACATTTTTTGGAATGGAAAAAGCAAATCTCTTTTTGAGGTTCCGTTTCCAATTGGGAGTTAGTCCTCTTCTTCAACTATTGTTCCTGGTAATCAGCTCTTCTTCATCTTCATCTTCAGCATCAGCATCAGGGGTAACTTTCCTTCTTCCCCAGGGGAAGTTCCAAATGGCGAGGCGAGGCATTTGCAGAGAGAGAGAGAGTTACAAAGAGGAAGAAGAAGTAGAAGGTGAAATGAGAGAGGGGAGACAGGAAGACGAATAGAGAAAAGAGAGATGGTGTGGTGCTACTATTTTACTTACTACAAACTGTCTGTCTGTCTGTCTGTCTGTGAGTTTGAAAGTGAAACAAATAAAGACAAAACACACGACAACAACTCCCCCCCCTTTGGTTTCCCACACGTTTTGGTTTTATGACACCAAAATCATAGCCCAGGTTTTGTGGGTTTTGCTTTACTTTCTCCTTAATGCCCAAATGTTTTAAACATAGAAGAGTTTTAGTATTGCATCCCATGAATTAACTAGAGGCATTGGGCAATTGTCTGTGACTGAGTTGAGGGGGGGTTTGGTCGCCTGTGAAAGGGTTCACATTTTGGGTAGCACACGGCGACACCACCCACACACACACACACACACACAACACAGCAGCAGCAGCAGCAGGTGCGGACTAGAACAAATAACAACGACTGTTTTTTGTTTATTACTACTCTATGAAATGATTTATTTGATTTTAAAAATGGTTATAATTACGAATCATATATATATATATATATATATATATAAGAGGGCTCCCGGCCTTTGAGAGAGAGAGGTATATAAACGAAACGGAATCCCCAAATTGGTGATCGTAATCGGAAGGAAGGGCCTCAACCCTAACCCTAAAAGATGCCGAAGAACAAGGGGAAGGGAGGCAAGAACAGGAAGAGGGGGAAGAACGAGGCCGACGACGAGAAGCGCGAGCTCGTCTTCAAGGAGGACGGCCAGGAGTACGCCCAGGTCCAGCGCATGCTCGGCAACGGTCGCTGCGAGGCCATGTGCATCGATGGCACCAAGCGCCTCTGCCACATCCGCGGCAAGATGCATAAGAAGGTCTGGATCGCCGCCGGGGACATCATCCTCGTCGGCCTCAGGGATTACCAGGACGACAAGGCCGACGTCATCCTCAAGTACATGCCCGACGAGGCCCGCCTCCTCAAGGCCTACGGGGAGCTCCCTGACAGCACCAGGCTTAACGAGGGCATCGCCGGTGGCCTCGATGAGGAGGACGATGGTGCCGGTGACGACTACATCGAGTTCGAGGACGAGGATATCGACAAAATCTGATCAGGATTGTTTCTGCCATTCTGTTGGATCACTGCCTTGGAAGGGATTTGGTTTCGTTTCCTGTAACGTAATCAGCGAGTGTTTTTTTTTTTTGGGGGGTTTGCTTCATATTTTGTCCTTTTTTTTTAATTGGGTGATGGTGGATGTACCGTACCGCCTTTATAGAATTGGCATTTGCCAGTTATTTCGAATGCGTAGCATGGCATTCGACATGAAGTGTTCAGGGGTCCAGGTTTATGCCTGTCTTTCATCCTTTGTTCTGGTTCTTACTGGGATATAGAAGTTCCATTTGCGGAACTTTGAAGGTGATCTCGATTCAGTAGCTGCCGCAATTGCACCCTAGGAATGCATCCAAGCCTTAAGCGAGGAAGTCCTGGGAGTGGCTCGTGCTTGCACCGTGAGGTTTGTTGGACTCTTTTTCGGCAGGGAAAATAGACTTTCAATGGCATTGATGGATTCCTCTGGGTGGATGTGTATGAGGTTTACATGTAATACTCGCTCGTTCTACATCAGGAGTGCCTAGGTTAATGCAAGAACTGCCTGATCAATTCCTCCATAAGCTGTGATCGTGCCCCAATGTGTTAATTATGATGCTTTCACATAATTTAGCACCATGGATGCAGCTATTTCGCTCGGGCTGCCATAGAAGTGCTTGGATCCCCAATGTGCCGCTGATTTGCACAATACCTCTTTTGATGGCGATAAAAGCTTCATGACCTTCTTGGCGGTGGAAGTTTGCTTTTCTCTAGAACACTCGTCGTGAATTAATAACCTGCACGAGCACTGCCATTCAGTAACAAGGACCACACTTATACATCGGCAAGCATTATTGGTAAGTCATTTCAAGATCACAATTTGCTGGAGACATAAAAAGGAAAGGAATGTATAACCGGAAATTGGCTTACTCGAGCTTCGCTGCTATGTTTTCCGGTGTACATTTATTAAATAATGCTTCCGGAATGGCCGCTGAATCAGTGAGGATATTTGGTATAGAGATGTATGGTATCTTTGCTTTGTAGCGAATGTACCACTCTGTTAAGAAATGGGCCCGATAAGCAACAATGCATGGCAACTTAGCAAGTTGCAGCTCGACGGCAACTGTACCCGAGGTGCATAGAGCAACTTGACTTGCCTGCATCAAGTTCAGTAGAAAATTTACAGTAAGGATAATTCCCAGCAGCAGCCTAACAGATTCTCATTCACAGTTGAGTGAGATGCCTGAAATAGAACTTCAGTGATAGAACAAGAATTTCATCGGACTTACCTGAAAAGCGTCATATTTTAGCATCGTATTCTCTCCTGAGATCAAGAAGAATGAGACAGGCCAATCCTTCATGACAACATCAATATGGCTCTCGACATGCTTATTTGGAGCTACATGGATAACTGTCAGCAACTCTGGAAATGCATGCTTTAGCATATTGATTGTTTTTGCAAAAATGGGAAGCATCCTGGTGACCTCCTGCAATCTACTTCCAGGGAGCAAGGACATGATTGTAGCTCCTAATAACCAGAATGGCAACATGATCATGCAATCAGTCCTGCCGATTAAACACTGAGAAAACCGTGGGCATAGGTTCCACACTTACCTGAATGAATTTGACAGGCAGAACGAAATCTTTGACCATCACCAGGAATATTCCAATAATCACATGAAGCATCAATTGCCTAGAATGCATAAAAAGGCCAACATAACCCTAACTGGAAGACATAGGAGCCAAAGTGACCACATTAAAATGCATAGAGCAACTTCCTGACCAGATTACCTCATCCATATCCAGGATATCTTCTAGCACAGGGTGGCCAACAAAGCTCGCATCAAGTCCATTCAACTGGCAGACTTCAGCTTCATTAGGAAGGATGCAAAAGACATGGTCCACAAACTTGGCAAGGTTCCGGAGCCTTTCCTCACCACCTTTCCAAGCCCAGAAGGATGGTGCCACATAATGGAAGTGCATCGGGCCTCCCAGCGATGGCTCACTCATTCGTGCTGCCAAACAGAAAACGTCATATACTCCCCGACCTCTCATCCATGCCTAGCTTCCCAAATAAAATGTTATTCGTAACATGTCAACATAGAATGCTCGCTACCCCTAAGCTGCTTTAGCAGACGAAAGGAAAAACCCTTGGAGTCTATAGTCACTACCACGTGAGGCTCAAACTGGACAGCAGCCTCTTCCGTTTCCTTCAACTTTCCCTGCCATTCGACGCCAAAGACAAACAATCATGTCTCCAAATCTACAGAAACTACGCCAGCATGAAGAAGATCAGGCTTTAACATTAAACCCTCACCCTGATTCTACCCAGGTGAGGCAGGAGCTCCCAGATCCCCATCACGGAAATATCCTCCATTGGGAAAAGGCTTCTCAATCCTTCACTCAACATCATGGACCTAAAAAACGACACAAGGAAAAGCCAAACAATCACCCCTGACCACGATTTCCGAAACCCAACTCCGACAGAGCAAGGAAACCAAAGAAAGGCAACAGCCTTACCCTCCGACGCCGGAGAATAGTACTGGGAAAGGGGATAGCCTTTTCAGTGAGGACATGAGTCGACCACCCATGCGATCCCCCGAGACTTCTCCCGCCACCACAAACACCCTCAGCTCTCCGTCTCTGGCGGCCATGTCCATCGCTGACTTCCCAGACCTCGAGGCGAAGGCCCTTGGCTTCCACAGCGCGCAGAGGCTCCGGGCTGCTCTGAGCGTCCGCATCGTTTATGCTGGAGGCCGGCGCTCCGCTCGGACATGTCCCTCGGTTTACCCAAGTGGATTGAAATTCGGACACAATTAAACAATTCCTCGATGTGTTTAGCCACTCACGGTCGTCCACCTGTAAGCATGGACTGTTTAACTGTTGAGCAGGCGATGTATGACGGGTCGAAAAATCGATTTGAGTTATTACACAAGCAAAAAGAAGGCCTCCATTGCAAAATGAATTAATTTGGAACTTCTAAAAAGAACATCCTTTCTCAGATTTCATGGAATCGTTTATGCTTTAGCCTACAATTGTAAATCCATACAAGATGTGCTATCCAGTCCTCACATGTTTTGGCCAGGGATATACTTGGCGCAAGCTACTCCACCTGGAGCTTCTGCTGTGGCATGTTGACACGGCTTTGCAGGCACGGGGGATCTCACCTTCTTAAGGAACTGGAGCTTCAGCCCGCCTCTTAGGCTTCATTCGACTAAGCATTTGCTATCTACTAGGTATCGTCTGACCCAGCTGTTTCATTTGCTCCCTCCTGAACTTTCGAGTTGCATGCCATCTTCCCTCGCACCAGCCCAGATCATATCTACAAAGGCAATGAATCCAAAGAGATGTGATGAGATTGCGTGCAAAGGGGTTGTGAAGGAGGACGAAAAGCAACGGGAAGCTGATTTTGAACTAACCCAATAATAAGAGCGGTGCCAGCAGAGGCAATGCATGTGGTAGTGTTGGAGCTAAAACAAATTCTGCATTTGGTATAGATTCCACAGAGAAAGGAAGAAGAGTGCACGAGAATGACTATTGCAAATGCTTATCCTTGGATAGCTGAAACTCATTGTGCATTTGGTGTAGAATCCAGGAACACTCACTTGATGCACATTAGAAGGTATAACCAATCGACCTGGAAACACTATCGAAATGTTCAATACAGTAAGCAGGCTGACAGTTTATGTATATCGTCACAAAAGATTATGTCACGAGAAGCCAGTTATGTCATCTTCATCTACGAATACAAGCATAAACACACAAAAGTAGAAATTAAAGCATAAAAGACCGACAGCATCGGCAGATGGCTGCAAGCAAAATCAACTCCCTTCATCCTTGAGGTTCTATGCATGAAGGAGCACAAACAATGGCCAGAAGCCCTAAAAAGCAACAACACCGATCGATCACACCTTCATCGACACTTTCTAGGATAAATCTGAATCAACTGATGGGGAGAGCAACCAAATGGGGAGCTACTTAAACTTGAACTTAAAGTGAGCGGAAAAACATGTGATCCACTACAAATGAAAATCAAACATGTAGGTGTGATTAGAAACAAATACTCACTGCGCTTTCTATCGATCCCAACTTCTGATCAACCTTAGTCTCATGGTAGTGACGTAAAGTGGAACCTGAAAATTCCAACAATTACTCAGACGAAAAGCTGAGCAAAGCCGCCACTCTTCATCCTACCCAATTCCTAAAACACTTGACCAATCTCCAAACAGACGATCGAAATTCCTCCACCCTATCAGAATTCCATCACAACACAGAGGGACTCACCACCCCATGCTGCAGCAAAAGACGTAATCGAGGCCCCGACAGTAAACAGAATCCTGTGCCTCTCAAAAGTATCCTGATGGGATCAAAAAACACGCCCACCAATTTCACAGACCCAACAGGCGCCAAATACAAGTTGGAAGAGAAGTAACACAGCAGAAAACTAAGAAGAAAAAGATTTCACCTTTGTGGAGAAGTTGTCATGAACAGCGGCCCAAGAATTTATGGCTTTCTTCTTGAGGAGAAGATCCGAGAAACCGTCGCCCAACGGAGGACACTCCATCCCACCAGAGATATTGGCGACGATGAATCAAGGAGTCAGGCAGGATTCAGTGATCGGAGGAAGAGAAACCCCGGGGGTCTTCCGACAAGGAGTCGTTTGTATAATGGTCATTTAAGACCAGGCCCAGAGCAAATCACTAAAACCATGCTTACATCTTACAATGTCCAAATCTAAAACCCCAGTTCACAGCAGCATTCAGACATTACATTTTCTGAATCTAGGCAAGCAGCGCATGGAAAATTCTTGTTACTGGTGTTGTTGACCATTTTCTGCACTGTTGTGAGCGAATTCCTGGGCACATATCTGGTCTAAGATCCGACGTCCCTCCGATGACCAAGTTCACCGCAAACAGGAATACCCCCAGCATCCTCAAGACTGAGGTCATCATCAAGCAACAACAGAGAGAACCATGACTAAATTCGACAATCTCCACCGATCTAAGCACAAACAGGGATACTTGCGGAAAACACAAAATCATTCTGCTAATTCACCATTGAATTACTGGCATATCATTTACATCCAGACCCAGCAGGAACTTCTCCAGCAAGAGGATAAGATTCATGGTATCACAGTCTGCCAGATGAGGAAGAACGAACAAAGGATTTTCACGGCCATTTCCAGGGAAACTCAAGAACAACGAAGATTATATTAGTCGGGGCCGGATTAATTGTGGAAAACACGGAAAGGTCAATGCTTTTCATACAACATCATACAACAACAACGAGAACAACAATTAGTCTTCAAGTTGGATCCAAAGACCAATCCCTCATTCCAGATAGATATGATGATCATCGCAGTGGATCACAACCTGAGATCGGTGAAAACCCCATCGCCCTTGGCCTCGTCCTCGACTGCAGTTTCGGGCGGCAGATTCAGATCAAACCCAAGCTGCAGCCCCGTCCCGAGCCTCAACCCTAGTCCCAACTCACTCCTCAGCCCGATCGAGACCTGCTCCTCCTCCTGCTTGACCTCGGCGTCCTCATCCACCACGGAAGAGGACGAATCGCAATCGCTGTGACAGCCCTCGCCAGGTCCAACATCTGGCTTCACGAGCCGCCTCTCGACCTTGACGATACCCGAAATCCTAGAAGACTCCACGGTGCTGCTCATGCCACTGCTCGTCGGGCCGAAGTTGAAAACCTCTCGTTCTGCCTCCCCGCGGTCGCCGCCCAAGTTCCGGACGAGGCCCTGCTCGTCGGCTGCGGAGGAGGAGGGGAAGTTGGTGAGAGCCTTAGGGCCGTGGATAGCACGGGCGGCGGAGTCGTAGGCACGAGCGGCGTCGTCGGGGGAGACGAAGGTGCCGAGCCATATCCTGGTCTTCTTGTAAGGGTCCCGGATCTCGGCGGCGTATTTCCCCCAGGGACGCTTCCTGACGCCGCGGTACCGGATCTCCGGGACCGGCGACGGTGAAGCGCCGTCGATCGTACCCACGCGCCGCATGGAGGCAACGGGGAGGTGATACGCGCGTCTAATGCATGATTTCCGAGGCATTTGTTTTAATGGCCGCCATTGTTTGTTTTGTCTGTTTGATGATGATTTGTAAGAGAATTTGAGGAAAGACAACTCCTTCCCAGCATGTGAAATTACCATCCTATCCTTACCAGCCCCCCTCCCCACACCGACCACTTCTTCCGGCATGATGATGATTTGTGTTCTCTATCACTCGCTGCCTTTACAATAAAGAAGATCAACATAACAGGTTTCTGAACCCATTATTCAAACTGCCAAGGGATAATTCTAAACCTGTGCGGCATTCGCGAGCTCGAGAAGAGAACATGGTACCGAGGAGCTTAAAGTCGAGTCTTAACAAAAAGGAAGCAAAAGAACTTGACACGGCATGGCATCCTGTTGTAACTCGATTGTACTACTCCTTAGAATGATTTCCTCCATCGTAATTCCTGTTCCCACTGTAGTCGATGTCATGTCCGAGGTGCACAGGGTATTGACCACTTGAAAACTAGGTTAGCAGGGTCTGCTGCTGCCTGTGACGAGCATGACATGGCCCCTAGCGCAGAAGAACAACGAGCTCTTCATCTATCATGCAAATGGGTTAGCTCCTGGACAGCTTATGCGCTCTACTGCCCATAAAAAGTTTCTGATAAATCCTCAAAGTTAATAAACTGAGAGGCATGTTGTAGAACTAGGTTAGCAGGGTCTGCTGCTGTCTGTGACAAGCATGACATCGCCCCTCGGGCAGAAGAACATCGAGCACTTCACCCTACCATGCAAACGGGGCAGCTTCTGGACAGCTTATGTGCTCTTCTGCCCAGAAGAAGTTTCTGATAAATCCTCAAACTTAATAAACTGAGATGCTTGCTGTAAAACTAGGTTAGCAGGGTCTGCTGCTGCCTGTGACAAGCATGACATCGCCCCTCGGGCAGAAGAACATCGAGCTCTTCACCCTGGCATGCAAATGGGGCAGCTCCTGGACAGCTTATGAGCTCTTCTGCCCAGAAAAAGTTTCTGATAAATCCTCAAACTTAATAAACTGAGATGCTTGCTGTAAAACTAGGTTAGCAGGGTCTGCTGCTGCCTGTGACGAGCATGACATCGCCCCTCGGGCAGAAGAACATCGAGCTCTTCAACCTAGCATGCAAACGGGGCAGGTCCTGGACAGATTATGCGCTCTTCTGCCCATAAGAAGTTTCTGATAAATCCTCTAAACTGAGATGCTTGCTGTGCCACAAGATGGGCATAACAGATTGGGGCCACTGAAGATGAGAATATAGGCCAAACGACGGGAGATTAGACAAAAAATAAGGCAACAAGCAAAAGAGTTCATCGTAAATATGCTATAATATGAGAGTGCGTCTACCGCTCATTTGGTACCTGGATTGACACAAAGGGGGATGATATATATCAGTTGAGAAGTGATTAAGATTCACTGAATTCATGGAGTCTAGTTACGAGAGAAGTAGAAACACGCACACAATCGGAAGAAGGAACTTACGCGTAAGATAAAGGGCGGACAAGATTTTGTGATCCATCTGGTGAAAAGCTGATCTCATCAACCGGCACATTGCCGGACTAGAAGTACCCTACAGTACATCAATCATCATAAGGTTAGAAGAGGGATACACCACAGAGATTAAAGACAGAATCCAGTACAGACATGCTGCCAATCAAGATAGTCGTTTCTAAGATGCAGGGCATCTTTTGTAGAAATAAACCAGGATGCTCACTATCATCCCTGCTTGAGTGCACATGTAGAAGTCATATTCTTGGATGCACAATCTTTGCATCCACAACAGTACCTGTGTAAGAAAATGGACAGCATCAGTGATCACCACTAAAATGGGCAATTAAATGTACTCAGGAGTAGCTTGGCAGAAAGTATATACCAGGAGGCACATTTTCTGAAGCATTTAGCTTGGAAAAGCTCAGATTGGTGATTTTCTGAGCAACAATCACTGTAAATTTAGGGAGTTTTCCCTCCCCTAAATGCTGATAAGCCAGTAGAAGAATTTTGCTATCTTCTTTCCATAACAAAAACTAAAACTTAAAAACTAAAAGGAACAGCCATATCAAAGAAGCAAGGATGCATGTCCAGCCCAGAAAGCACTCTCTCCAAGACAACTAATTTAGAGGATAATTACACTCGCCTAATGCAAAAAAATCATAGGCTCCGAGTTCTCACTATGGAGAATTTGAATCACATCCATGCCAAAACAAAAATTGGATGATTCTCTACTGTCATCAATGTCATCCACTAGACAAAGTCAATAGTCATCAGCACATCTACTATAGGAATGAAAGCCCCTTTAAGTCAAAAAAAAAAAGAGGAAAGTGGAGGAACCTGGACAATCTGTGTTATTTCAATACTCAAGACTTGATTGAACTGTGATTCACTGACACCGTCTCTGCAAAAAAAAAAAAGGACATAAGACAGCAGAAATAAGATTTAACGGAAAAAGACGCTGCTATACCGGAAAACAATTACCTGATGGCTTGCGTTTATTGCTAGACAGAAAGACCATTATGCCATTATCAAAACCATTCTCTAAAGGCATGTATAGAGCATCGATCATTACCAACTTTGGCAATTGGGACCTTACATGTGCTCCGTATCTGGATATTAATGGCCAGCAGTGAGAGCCAACTACCTGAATTTGGAAGGTAATAGCAATAGGAGGCCATACGGTAAAGAGTTGAGCCCATTAAAAAATAGTAACGGGAGCAGTGACTTACAGCTGCAATCGAAGAAACATCCGATTGACCTGGAGACCCATGAGAGACATCCATTCCCAAAATCAATGTAGGAGTACCCCTTATAATGGGAACAGCCGAAGCATGTTCAATGGCTAACAAAGAATTTATCCCGCCAAGCTAAGTGGAATCACCAGAAGACATAATAAAGCACTAAGAATAAAATGATGAACTGAATACGCTCATCATGCAGCTATGAGGAAAGTTCTCATACCTTTGGATTTATTTTCAGAAGCACATTGGTGAGGTACTGATCATTTATCTTAACGGGAGCAATGCATTGCATCACAACTCCAAAGTCTGCCAGACACTTCTTCCATGGCCCTGGAAAAGCAACGACGGATAATTACTGTGGCCACTGCATTATTAGTTAAAGCGAAAGTGCAGAAAGGAAGGAAAAGATAACGAAGATGGAAGCCCAGCCTCATCATAAATTTCAGAATTTTCCCTCTCAGGCAAGACACAGAATAAAAATCCGGTGGATTAGTTAGCTTTCCTCTGATTTTTTCAAGCATTTTCTCAACCCTTGTAACCGTATTACACCTTCTCAAATTGGAATGCTCCATCAATTCAAGGGGTCCTTCGATATGCAGGGATGGATGGGGAGAAGGCGGATAAAGCCATGAGTGTGAATGAAAGATGCAGATGAAGCAATGGAAACTTAACAAACCCTTATTCCGGGCACTAGTCAATGAGATCACGAGAAAGACCACTAGTATCACAGCGTGCAGAGAAGTAGGCGTCACCTAACGATCAATGTTTCAAGGTTTTAGAAGAGTCTAGAATGAAAAGTAAACCAGCTTCATAGCCACAATACCCATTCAGAAAAAAAGGAACGAATTCTTCAAAGCATGAGAATTAACACGGAACACATCAGGCATTCATTCTACAAACAAAACTATTTAATTTAAGCGCTAGTATCATGCAGAGGAATGGACTGCCTTCTGGTTGAAACTTGACCGTCCATTACGAGGGAAGCAGTTGCTGTTTTGACCCACTTCAACTGCCAATCGACAAATTTCAATCTCTTAAGCTCTTTCTAGCTATGTGCATCATCCACTTAAAAAAAAAACTACTATCCAATCATCTACTTTAAATAATGGGAATACCTTTGGACACTTGAGAACACAGCCTTCAAACTGTATCAATTGCTTCTCTATGGTAGTACCACACTCCACAAGCACTGGATCATCATCGTAGCAATAGTTTCTGAAAGCCCGGTGTGAGAACAAGAAACATAAATCATGCCAGACCTAACTTATAGATTGACCTAGCGGACCAAAAATTAAAATCAATTCACATGAGTTATAGTCTGTATTCTTTCCTGAGGCTTTTGCCTAGACTTTCCAACTAAAGAAGCTCTTTGCAATGGTGATAAGGCCTTTGTATAGCGTTGCAGCGAAACCAGTGAACAAAGCTGCAGGTGACAAGTGACAACAGTACCATTCAATGACAATATTAGAAAACATCCGGGAACAATAATATTAGAAATTTATTAGAATGGAAATGTTTGAGTTTCCCAACCTCCAAAGGTATGTAATTGGGCCGTTTTGGTTTCCCCACATCAAGACACAGGAAGTATGCCGAAAAAGATAGTTCTATGGCACAGTGCTTCATGAAGTATTCATACACAGTTATATCTTCTCTTCATAGAGAAACTAAAAATAGAAAAAGGAAAAAATCCAGAAAACTTCAGTGGAACATAACATGTAAAGGAAAGAGGGCCAATTCCATAGACTAACGAGTGTGATATATAACTGCTGGTTGCAAGGCTTCTCACTCAGGCCGATAATTTTCCACTCCCTATCACGGTGCCTTGTCTTAATCCTCAGATGTTTTAGCATCTTCTTGGCCTAGATGAGAGAACAGACACTTCATTTAAGAGAACGAAGAATTTGGGGACTTACAACTGAAGCTTTACCTTGATCCAGTCAATATAACGAGGCTCTTTAACATTCTGGTTGGCCTAAAGGAAGTTAATCACAGGTCCAGGAGTCAAGATCATTGTTGGCAACACTTCTTCATGAAAAATAAACAAACACAGAGGTCGAGCAGCAAATCAAAGAGCAGCATGATACTAGAGAATCAGGAAAGAAGTGCATCAGTACCCATGTTAAGGCTGGGGCCACCTTGAGTTGAAGCTGGAATGGAATTCTTTTACACCAATAGCACTCCCACCAACATTGATGAAGTTCCCTAAATCATCGTGTTAGAACGACTTTATTTGTAACACTAATAAACATCCCCAGTCCATTCAAAAACCAACAAACTGTGAAAAGTAAACTTGTGAGGAAAAATTGGAACGTGTATTGAGCCGAAAAAACCTATTTGCAGCCTGTTATCTCAATTCTATATCCAGGACCCTCAAGGCATCCTGAACATTGCTGTCCTCGTCGGATCCTTTGAGAGAATGAGATATAGCCTTCAGAGGGATTTTATAAGAATAAGTTATCTCCACCTTGTCAGCCATGGAACGGTAGGTATGATCTTTTCGAGCGTTTTGTTGATCCATTTACACCCGAGTCCCCATCCGCTCCAGCACTTCCATCTTGGCTAGCAGAAAATAATAAAAGGTGGGCAGAAGTTAATTCACTATTCAAAATCAACGAAAAACCCCACAGTGAAGGAAACGGAACTCTCACCGATCTGCAACTGATCCCTCCAGTAACACTAGAAATTGACACAGTTTGTGGCAATAAACCAACAGTAAACAGGCACTTATCTCCATCATAAGCAATCTTTTTACAAACGAGCTCCTTGGAGTACGCTTGGCATACTTTATTAATGATCTTCCAACCAATACCTTAACCTTCAACGGGCTTCCCATCCTCCATGGTAATAGACAACTATAGATCACATAATTTACGTCAGCATAAATCAGCAGATGCACAACAACACAATTCTCCGGGGCAGTAAACATCAAAGTTGTCTCATACACTTCACTGATAAAATACTGCATCTGGATTTCCCAGAACAACTTGGAAATGGTTACTTAGGAGTGGTATGCGTCGCCTGATGGTGCCCACCATGGGCCTACTAATAATCTTATACTCAGGGCATGCTGAACTCTCAATCCTTTACTAGGCGGATCAGCAGGAGGTGTTCCATCTGGTTTAGATTCCACAACATTAGCCGTCTCGGCCATCCTTCACTTGAAAGGATCCAAGACATTGGCAACAAAAGGTAGCCATGGCGAGTTCACAAAAACAAGGGTCGCCTCATCAAACAAATAAATAAGACTCACCCCGAAGGAAAACTCATGAGCAAGCATGGGACTAAAAACACGGAATCAAACACAAAAAAGATAGAATCAGGAACTGAATAACAAAAACAGCACATATCAAAGCAACCCAAGGATGCCATCAACAGGCGTTGCATTCCCAAACAAAAAGTTTCTTTAGGCCCAAAGAATCAAATACAAAGTCAAAACAAGAAAAAAAAATGGACGGAACCAGCTGATTCAGAGACGGAAAAAGAATATGCACACGATAAAGACAAGAACTAAAGAACAAAAATATCCCACAAAAAACAGCAAGATTGTTCAAGAGGGTCGAAGATCATAAATCCATAGTTCTGCTTACTAACGAAAAGGCCCACTATCCAAAGAAGCAAACGATATTCAATTCCACAGAGAAAAAAAGGGAAGGTGGGAATCGAGGGAATCCTCCGAAAGAACAGAGAACAAAACAAAGAACGGATCATCCCGTCCGAGGGTCAAACAAACAACCAAGAAAACATTGTCCCCATCTTTTATTTACCAGAACAAGCAGTAAAAACCAGAGGCAAAGCACACAGAAAGAGAGAGACCCAGCCAAGAAGAAGATGACAACCCACAACGGGGGACACAGGGGCATGGCAATGCAGCGTCAACAACCCCTGAATTCATTACGGGCGAGGCGAGGCGAGCAACTTAGTGAAGGCAGGAGAAGAGTCGTGGGGGGTTTGGTTTGGCCAACGAAGAAGACGAGCAAGTTTCGAAGGGAGGGGAAACGGAGAGGATCGCTCCTCTTTATAAAAGTTTCTTTCTCTTTTCTTGATTTATTTTTCTTGTGTTTGTATATTATATTTATAGACTCCAAATATACTGGACACTTCCCCCTCGATGGGCTTTTAATGTCGGGCCTTTACTAGGCAAACGTAGGCCCGCTCTCAATGTTCCGCCTCCCATCAAGCAACACTCCAGGCCCGCCCCACCAACCAAGTCCCGTTTAGTTCCCTCACCCTCTTTTTTACTACGGCCCACCTCATTCATTCTTGCTCCGGTGGAAACGGCTGGCTCAGGTTGCCCGCTGCTACCGAGTTGGTATCAGACGCAAATACAGGGAGGTATATCTGACCAAACTTCCCACGAGAATCGAGCTTAAGTTTAGAGATCGTTCTCGGGGAATGACAAGCTTCGGTTTACTGGTCTCTTCCAGAGTCCTACACTCTTTTGACGTGGTTAGCGTAGGAAGAAGGTAAAATATAAAAAACTATTGAAGGGTATTATTTTATCTTAATTTTATGAGTAAGGAAATTTCGGATTAATTTCTTAAATACAACATAAAAAGGAAGAAAAAAAAAAGTTACAAGTGGATCACGATTAGGATGTTACAGCCTGGCCCAGTTCAATTCCCTGCTGCAGTAACATCACAAATCAGCCATCTTCAGGGCTCCCACTCTGGGATTCCTTCCGCATGGAAATTCGGTAATGTAATCCTCCTGCATTCTTCCCCCCCTCTCCGGCCACACTGCCGAAGGTGGTATAGGACAAGGCGACCGACCTGCATCCTTGTTCCCATTGGCATGGCATGCGTCTCCACCCCGTGCACCGGAAACTCTTATTACCTGCAGAAGTTTCGGATATCCTGAAACATGCCTTGCGGACCGGCATTGATCCACCAATCATTCCTGAGAAACCGAACTCCACTCACTTGTTGTCCTAGATCAGCAGGACGATGCCCAGTTTGGGCCCTCGATTGGCTCCTGCTTGGGGGCATCGTGGGAGGTGATGTAAGAAGCCAGAAGGAACTATCTGAGTCGACATCCTCGACTTTATTGCGTTAATGTGTTCCACTTCCAGCCCCCCACACGAGTCCATGAATTCAAGGGAGCCTCTCTAACGAGTCCATGAATTCAGGGGATAAAGGATTATTAAACCAGCTGACTAATACTCGAGAAGATTATGATTAGACCGAGATTGAAAAATAACAAGAACCTCACAAGCTCTTCTCACCTGTAAAGACAGCTCGCCACCACAAACAGCCATCACTTCACCATTTGTCCGACAAGTCAGCATAAGCATAAAGTTCAAGGAGGTGAAATGACTTGGAAAAGAAAGATGCATGTTATAACATGCAATGTCTAGCATACCAGGGTTTTTATTTGTAGCCTTCTTGTAGCATCAAGTGACGATAGCTACGGCCCCGAAAAATTCGATGCCATAAAAATAGGATGGAGCTCCAGAAACTCAATTTCATTTTCTCCTCGACAAGCCTGTAATGGGATCAGCCAGCCAGGCATGCAACAGATTATTTTTTTACCTAAGGCTTATGGCAAGTTGCAACAGACTACATACCATCTGACAAGACATCTCTGGATACCCCTCGTCACGGGACGCATAAAAGAAGGATCCCGTTGAGTATAAAGTAAACCAACCTACAAGTCGTGGGAGATATATAATTAGTTTAGTCCAGGAAACTCTCAGGCCTCTTAACTGTGGAGAAAGCAAAATGAATCAACAAATACAAGATATAAACAATTATGTGTAAACGAACGTTCAGCACCTCCAACAATGCGACAGCCGCTGGATCATCATAGATTTCAAGGCTGCAATCAGCGAAGTAATTTACCTGACCAACAAATAGCCTTAGTTAACAAAGAAAACCAGAAAGGGTGGCATCGGAGAGGAACAAGTAGCAACTGGGCTACTAGTTCTAGAAAAAGAATGTTGATTAAGACTAATGACAAGAAATCGACCAAAATAAATTTCATCCCAGATTATTACTTATCTTGAAGGAAAATGACATTACAGGAGTAAAGGTATAATATACTGTGTTGAAGCAAATATACCCCAAATTCAGCAATGACCAAGGACTGAACAAAGTCCATCAATTGAAGCTTTGCCCATTGCAAGTTCAATTCAGGATTGGGGTCAGAAGGGGGATGTCTCCAAGGAGCACCAAAACGAAGTTTATCTTTTGGGATTTGTCCACCACGGGCATCAGCGGCAAACTTTTGAATTATATGAAGCGCCTTCTCCATTGCTGGATTTACTGCAGTGATCTGAATTAAGAGTAACTCAGGTCAGACCCGAAAAGCAGATGGAGAGTGAAAGGAACCTCTGAAGAATTACCTGCAGATAAGCCAGGTATGCATCGATGATATCTTCAAAGGTGCTTGTCTTGTTGTTTATAATCCTGCATTTTTACAAATCAAGACTCCAGATCGAGAAGCAAAACAAAGTCTAACAATAGCGCATAGCATTTATAAAATTGGGAAAGCATTCCCAGACAATGAAATAAAGAGGGAACCGACATATCTCTTACTTGTCGTAGTAACTGCTCTGCTTCAGTGCATAGAGTTCAAAGAGATGGCGTGCATTTGGACCAAGAACCTCAGATATCAGCAGCCACTGCATGATGCAATTGAAAACATTGTCAAAACAAACTACAAGTCACAGTAAAATATGAATGACGCGACAATATCACTTAGTTAGTCGTGATAAAATTATAGCTACTTCAAATTATGCATAAAGAAGGCCACACTTTACAAATTTCGATCTGCTTACCTCTGATTTTCTGAAATGATCGTCCACCATATGCATGTTAGCTTCTTGTGGAGTCCAACCAAACATCTGAAAATTATAAATTTTAAGAAGGCCAGAAAAGCTAAATAAAAAAAATCAAGCATCAGCAGCGGTGCTACCATCATCCGAAGACAACTAATCTAACGTTGCACTAAAGGGAATATTTTCCAAGAGAATTTATACAGATGCATATTGGCCTTGATTTAAATGATTTCAAACTAGATACCGACACGAATTCTTCAACATAAAGCACCACATAATCATTTGAATGCCATTGAGTAATGAGATCTAAATTCATCATGAGCCAATGCTGGCAGTACATTTATTCCCGTAGAAGAGAGCTTCAAAATGCAGTACCTCACGAGATATGAATATATCAGGAAACCCAAAATCCATGAAAGCTCGATAGGAGTAGTACCTAAGAGTCACAACTCCCATCAAACTTTGGAGGAAGACATGAACAGGCAGCAACTCATGAGAGATAATCTAGCTTACCCATCTGAAGTCACAAGAATAACGGGTAGGCATCGTTCGTTGGCGCCCAGAGCAATTATTCTCCAAATTAGACTATCATGGTACAGTGATGCTCGAACCAGGGAATCATCTGTCAAGACTGCATTTCTCAGCACATCAATATTGTTGATCACCAACTTCGGCTGGCAAAGCAAGAAAGAGTAATGGGTCAGAAGACTAGACAATACCCAAACAATCCAACACCACGAAAGTTATGCTTTCAGATGTTAAAGTTAGGCATCTAAAGCTGAAGATGCAGCTTGGTGCGACCATTTAAGACAGCTCATTCTAACACAATTGCGAAACGTGTGACATGGTTCCTTAGCTTTCCACATTCTACATGCCTACCTGAAAATGTTCGACCTCCGCTGACTGCGACAACAACTCCAACAACAAGCAAGGCCAATCCGTGCAGGAATTCGACAACGACCTAGAGAAACCCCCACACTCATTCAACTCCCGTATCGCATTCTTCCTCCACCCATGCTGCACCCTAAGAATCTCTTTTGCCAAGTTCAATGCAACCACAGCCTCTCTCATATACGCTGCCTCCTCTGCCGACAATGACCCCCTCCCTCTCCCTTTCAAATCCAAAACTCGATCGATCTCCTCCTTATCCATCCAACCTGATGCAGCAAAGACAGCCCTGCTCCACAAGACCGACTCACTCATCTTCCCTGAGAAAACCTGCTTCCCTGATGACGAACGAGCCTCGAGGACTCTGGACAACGCGTTATTAACACTATGCCACTTCTTGAGGGCAGAAAAAACCTGCTGCGAACTAATCACGCCGAGCTTCACCCCCTTGTGAGCCATGGACTCCAAGCACTCCTCGAGCTGGGCTCGGAGCACAGTCAACGGAGGCAGGTCGCAGTTCGACCAGGAGTACCATGGAAAGGATCCGCCGGAACTGGGATGGTGATCCTTAACGAACTCGGCCAAGTCCACGTATCCGGTCACGTGGGCACCGTTGTTCCACTCCCCAAGAAGTTCTGCAACCAAAAAGTGGGGGTGGGCTGGATAGGTAAACTTTGAAAGCAGCTAATGTGTTCGACGAAATTCCCAAAAGAAGAATCAGGCTAAAACTCACTATCGAGGATGAGGGTAGTCTTGCCGACTCCCCTGGGACCGTGGAGGAGGAGGGGCTGGGCGACGCGGTGGTGTTGGGCGTGGTTATTGAGGACTGTCTCCATCAGCGGTCTGGGGATTATCCTCCAAGCCCGATTCACCATCCCTTATTTCCTCTGCTTCTCCCAAATCCACTTCCAACTCGTCCTCCAATCTTGGGGGGAGGGGTTGGCAGCCGGTGGAGGGAGGTTCTCCCAGGGTTTTACGTTCTTTTGATTAGCGGAACGACGTCGGGCTCGGGCAGGAAGGGAAGGCCCATTTCAATTATGGCCCATGATTATAGACTATTTATTACATATGATCTTGTTCTGATTTTACAGCCATAGCTGCTGCTCGTACATCAACTTCTGCTGGTCTAAGCCTCCCCCCTATCCCGTTTCAAAAGGGTCGCTAGCGGCCTGTCCTGCGGCCGCATCCCCCACGCTGAATGCCGGTGCCTCTGGAAAGTGCGCTTGGCCGGGAAGATACCAAAATCTTGGTCCCATGTGGTCCTGAACTGGATTCCCGATGTAGCTTTTTCTTGCAGGAACGGGTTGGTTTGCAGGGACTTATCCCTGTATGCATGTTCCCAAGTCTTCGCTGGCTCAAACTCCCACCATTCGCTCGACTGGTCTGTTCCTTGGTTCTGGCTCGTTTGGTCCAGCGAGACCCAATCGTCAAACATAGCCAAATCTAGAGTCTGATTCATTGTTGCCTGAGGTAATGTTTCTGTGGTAGATGTCAAGGATGGAGTCGAACATGAGCTGTTGCCGCTGTTCGAATGTTCTTCTCCTGAATATCCGTCGGTCTCTTCAGAAGAGTGTACGCTGAATGTGAAAGATGGGATCGTCCGTAATCGGTCTTCACTGTCAGGTCCTCGAACGAGACGCAAATTGACACGTGCTCTGATGCTTTTTTAGAAAGTCTCTCCGCATGATCTGATGTCCTGGGCTTTGTGTGAGACTCAAACTGGTTCGTTGATGTCATGTTCAAGCTTCTTGGATTGGAGGGAGGTGGAACAACCGATGGCAGAGACGCTGGAAAAGAGGCTCTGTCTTTCAAGAATTCCCTCAGTGTCTTGATGAGCTCATCCGAGATTGTCGGCAGGCTTTCGAACTTCCTTCCAATCCCCCACGACTTGCAAAAATGCGTGATAGGACGATAACTGCTCATACTGCTGCGAGGTCCGAATGCACGTCTGGAAGGCGCTGACGCAAGATTGTTACTGCAGATTAAAGAAGCTGTCTAAGAGCAGCGCAAGCCCATCCGAGATGTCCCGATACTGATCAAAGCTCTCTTGGACAACTGAATAAAGGGAAAGCCGCACAAGACCATTATCTTTAGCAGCCCCAGTCGGCCTCGTCACCATCGCCCGGCCTAGAAGCCTTTGCCAATATGTGATCCAATCGAGCAACATTGACAGTTTCATATCCCTTGTGATCGTGCTAGCTGCCTGCTCTTTCTCCCTCTTGTGGTATGCAACTCGTTTCTGCAGTTTCCCTTTGATGAAACAGTCCAGCCTGTCATCAAGGTAGACGGCGAACAGGCGGACGTACGCGGCAAAATCCAATGGGCTCGAGTATGAGTTATCTCGGAAGCTCCAGAGGTTAAGGATCTTCCCCCTGCCCTTCATGGTATGGAGGACCTCCCTGGGGAAGTACGGATCCTCATCCTGGAGTACCCTGAGGACGAGCATCAAAGATTTCAGCACAACTATCCAGCTACGAGTCTTGCCAATACGTTTCGAGATGGCCTGGGCGCGCGATGCAGCGTAGGACTCATCGGAGGCGACGAGCTGAAGGATCTTGTTGACGTAACGTTCGTCCATGGGAGTCTCATCATGGGACGTTGGCCAAGTCAAACCTTACACAACAAATTTGAACCACCAATCGGTTCAAATATTGTTGTTTATATATTACGTAAAAATTTTATTACATATCATTTTGTTATGAATTGCATTTTCTTGTTTATTTCTAGAAGAGTTAAGAACAAAATCATGAATTGACATTTTCCAGAAAGGCGTGCACTCAAAACTGTACATGTACATTTCATTTGATTATACCTGGGTTTGGGGTTAAAATCCAAAATGAGAGACAAAAATTATCAGCAGTGCATATCGCTTTATGCACTTCAAGGATCATGGACTATATACACAAGGATGCACAGGCAAGACCGATATCGGCCATATCGTTTTCGAGCCGATGGAACTCTTCCTTCCTCGACCTTCCGGCGGATGACATGCCTTGTGATCGGTTGATAAAGTCATTAGTAGTCTGTCACACCATCCGAGTCTGAAGTTTCGTCGAGATGCCTTCGCTCAAGATTTCAGGGGACACCGGTCTCGATATTCTCAAAGTAAGGCTGCCTTCCGAGGGTCGTGCGTAACCGCTGCTCCTGGGTACATCGGATTGTCTTCTCGGACTGCGAAAGACAGAGAAATGAATGAACTAATGGATTCGCGAGGAGGAGATAATTATCGCTAGTGACTAAGGAAGAAACCTCGTCGTGCCGCTTCTGACCCCAATTGGTGTCCTACAAGGGCTTTGGCGAGAAGAATTGATCTGTGGCTCCTGGCCGGCAAGTCTATGAATGAATACCTGGATATGATTGTAAATGCTGCAGAAAATAAAAGGCATAGTGAATGGTCTGGTTAGCAGTTTGCCAGATAACTACAGCCTACGCTGCATTACCGGATACCAATATTACTGCGTCACACTCCAATTACCTCAGTCGATGCCGGTTGCAAGCCAAGAAGAAGGCAATGAAGCCGTTCAGTATACTTCTTATCGCACGGAATACCTGAAAGAACAACTCACTTTTGTAAACGGAGGAGGATAAAATGCAGTTTAACATACAAAAGATGTGTTACTGCACAACACATACGTGGGAGAAGAGATCATTCCAAAGGACGCGCCACTTTGAGGTTCCCCCAGCAGTTGCCACGGCAGTAGAAGCCGAGGCGACCCGAAACATGCCGCTCAGAGTTTGCCACAGTGAAATCAGAGAGCCACAGAGGGAGGTCAACAGAAACGTGAAAACATCCTCCACTTTATCTGCTAGAAAGATGATCAGGCGGATTGGCAATGCGAACATCTCCCAGAGGAATTGAAAAAGAGGAAATAAGACAGAGGTCCCTGCAGAAAGTCGAGGCCCATCATATCCACCATAAAATGAAAGCCGGGTAGAGATCATCTTTGGATACTCATTCACTGAAATACTAGAAGGATGATGATAAATTTCACTAACCAACTGTCCAGATGGATGAGAAAGGCCGCAGCAACATTTCTCCCAGGTCTTCCAACAGGTTCCATAGCGATCCAATCACGTCGCACAAGACAGAGCAGAGGCTCACAGCCCCACTAGAGCAGATATTCCATAATGGGATTAGGAAGTCAAAGGTATATATAAGGGGTTCAATGAGGGGCTGTGTAAGGACCGAAAGGAAAGATCGAAAGGTCCGGCTAACCGTGAGGAACCCTTTAATGGCCTTCTTTGAGTTATGAAGAAAAAGCATTGTCCCCAGGTACTGAATACGGGTTGCCATTTCCCAAGTATCTATCCAGTCAAGGAGAGGACCACATAAATGGGCGGCGGTCGCCTTAAGTACGGGCACGTTCTTGTACAAGTCATAGAATCCAATGAGGACGGTGACGATAGAAATGCTGACATACAGAGCTCTGGCAAGGGGACACATCCATGGCCGATAGACATGGCAGAGACCAGGATACGATTGTAAAAAAACAACCCAAGAAGGAAGTCCTGCCTCTAGCAGAGTGAGCAACCTCAGATCTGACACTATTATGTCTTTCAGTTTGAACGGAAGGTCGTGGTCCTTGAAACGGAAGACTATCAAAATGTCTTTGTACATGAAGGAGTCTGTGCTGCTTTCGGAACCGTTATTAGAGCAGGTATTGTGGTCTTCAGATTCATAGTGCCTCCCTTCGGAAGAATAATTAGCTTTGACGTCAATGCTGATTGAGCTGGTCACCTTCCTTCTCCTGAGAGCCAGTGGAGTGCTAGGAATGGAAGTTTGAGAATCCTCACATGAAAGAGGTGCAGTTACATCCTGGTCGAGACATGAAGGAGGAATATCTTCTCCTGAAGGATCTCCATGAAAACTATCTTCCCGAAGGTCTAGAGAATCAGAGCTCGAGAATTCTTCTTTGGCATCAAAGAACTCCTCCTCTGCAGAAGTTTTGAAACAACACCCAGTCCATCTTGAGGGCATGCAAGCAAAATCAAAGAAAAAAATGAAAATGCCTAAATAAAACACCACCTGTAATCAAGCTCGTTCAAAATTATGTAACAAAGAAGCATGGGCCATGTAGAAGTACCTACGCTATTGTGCAGATGGTCCTTCAAAATATGTGCTTCCGCCTCAGTCCCAGAGAACCAAGAGGAAAAGCACCCGACAGCTTGACCTATGCAGTCGAATTCCCATCTCTTCATAATTTTTGTCTCCAAAGAGAAAGAGGTATCAGTCTGCCAGATGGACATAGACAATGAGAATGCAATCCAGAAATGAATCCCAATAAAGAAACGAGCTTTAAACAAAAAAAAATCAGTACCAGAAGTTCATTGAAGTAGTTTATACCCCGAACATGAGCCCATTCGACTTCAAAAACGATAAACCCATGCAACACCCCATGTAAGTTGCTATTCAAAAGAATTTGGTCTCGTAGATTGTTCACTGGAAACAAAACCCTCTTATGCGACAAATTTGCGGAGTCGATCAATGAAAACAACTTTTTGAACATTTTCCTCTTGGCAGAATCAGCTCTGAAAGAACCTTGCTTCTCCACTGTTTTCTTCCTCTGGGTTTTGGTTTTCGCAAAAGGGGACAGCCGCGACTGCTCACAGTAAAGCACCAAATAAATAAGCAAACTAAGAGCAGCCGAATCAATTCAAAACAAACAGCCAATCCGACGAACCTTTGTAACCATCAACTGCCATATCCATGCCGACCGCGAACTAAGGTTGTTCAACCACGGCCGATTGTCAACCAATATATAGAACCTCTTACTTTCAAAAGCCAAGAAGAGGCTAAGATCCGATAGATAAGATTGCAGGTCTCTGCAATACATCACAAGCAAGTCAACATCGAGAATAACGAGGATGTTCCCAATCCCAAACAAGCAGTTACCACCAAACGTAAATGGTATACTGCAAATGCATTTCAAAGAGATCTTGTTCATATCATGCCAAGGATCATAACTCAGACTACTCACTTCATGACCGGTCCATTCTAGATAGAACTACGAGCAAGATATTGTAATGTTTCTGTTCCATAAAAATTCATTTGAAAGAAAACAAAAGATGGGTTCCCCCGATCACCAACAATATAGCAAGAACAACAGAACCCAAAGAACAAGAGAAACACGCACCCAATCTGCAGGCTCGTCAGAGGGAAAACGCAATCTTGGTGACGATGATGATGACAAAATGCAGTTTCCATCGAGAACCCAATTCACCACCCCCAAATCCCTGCCAAAACCCGCGACAACAGATCTCCTCAACAAACCAGAATCCCCATGACAAACCCAAGAAACACTGGAAAAGATCAAAAAACCTGGGTCAGAAGAATCCCAAGAAGGAAGAAATGAATCACCGCCACGAACTCTCCCTAAAACTCACGAAAGAAGTGGGAATTCCACGACGGGGAAGGGACAACGAATGACAAGCGAGCCCATCTTCCTCACCCCTTAATCAAAAGGCGGCAATCAACTCCCTATATATATTTTTTTATTTATAAAAAAGCAATGCAGACAAAGCAATGGAGGACAGGACGGGAACAGAACAGAGGAAAAGACAAATGGGACGGATATTATTATGCTCTTGGGATTGATTGAAATAAATAAATAAGAAAGGAAGAATGGAGAAAAGGGTGCGAGTCATTTCAAGGGAAACGGGAAGAAGAAGAGTGGAGGATTGGGATTCTGATTGGAGCAGGTGACAAGGCTTTGACAATGACACTGTTTGGCGTCGTTGGTAGGTAGCAACGAGGGTGGGGCCTAAAAGTGGTAAATATAAATATGTACAGAATCCAACTCCTCTGTTTTCATTAGTTTACTGTGACGTCACCTTTTGTTTCGGTTAGCTTGATCACGGGAACGGATGAACCTTGATCAAACCTTTCATGGAAGAGAAGCCCCTCAGGAGCGGGCTGGAATCGATCCTGCCCGAGGAGGATGCGATCGCGCCGAAACGAAACGGAACCTTATTAGCCCAAGGCGGTGCAGGAGGTGACGAAGGAAGAACTGACCGTTGGCGTTAAGCAAACGCCTGCGCCAAAAGTTGTGATCAAACTCCCAGCCCTCGAGAATCTCTGGGCGTGGGGAGACCGTGCAGTTGAGTGCCATCGCCATCCACAGCCGCCGACTCAGCCGCCGGTGGTCAGTGTGCTAGTCTCGTATTATCCTTTCCTTGTGCGCGTCTCCTCGCTTTTATTATTTGCTCTAATAAAACGACGTCCAATGCAAAAAGATCGGAACTTTGAGGACAACCTCGTACGAGAACAAACGTCTCAGGGATATCTTTCCACAATCAAAACCCTGCACCACTTCAAAAAGACGCTTGCGGAGACGGAAACCGAAGCCCAAGATTTCGGCTTTCTTCCCGTTCGGACATAATTCTATCTTGGGGATCCCGCAAACATGAGGAAGAGGCGCGGGAAGGATCCTGCGATTGGGTCCAGCGACGGCTTGGATTCCAACAAGGGAAGTCTCGGGAAGGACAGATCTTTTCATCCAAGATCTCCGAGAAGGTGTTTTTGTTTTGCCTGGCGTTTCAGATCGTCGACGCTCTGCTGATCCAGACCCGGTTCCATCCCGACGAGCACTGGCAAGGCCCCGAGGTCGCCCATCGCCTTGTTTTCGGGTAAGTAGGAATGTCTCTAGGTTTCTCTTTGTTCTTCATTTTCTGGAGTTTTGGATGGTAAAGCTTTGGCGTATGCTTGTTTTTGTTTGTTGTAGTTATGGGCAATTGACGTGGGAATGGGAAAAGGGTGTTCGTGGTTATCTTCATCCGATTATATTTGCTGCCCTCTACAAAGTTCTGGCTGCTACACCTTGGTTCATGGTACCCTGCAGCATGTTATACTGTTTCCTGGTTGCAAGAACTTGGTTGTAGCCAGATTCAGAGTTTGTTTGAGGGCTTCCCTTCTCTATCTAGAGACGGCTAAAGCTGTTTGTTTTTCCTTACAACTGCTAGGCCTTTTTCGACAATGCACCTATACGATTGGTTGCATTTGTTTTGACGTGCAACTTCTACGTGTTCAGATCAATGCTCTGAAATTGCTGCAGTCGGTGTTTCGTGCGTTGAGATGATATTTCTGAGGACCTTTAACTCTCATCGGCTCTTCTCGGAACTGACAAACTGGTTCATGTCTTTCTGTTTTCGGCGGACAATTCTCGAACAGTTTTGAAACGGTTCTCACGCTTGCTGGATTATATTACTGGCCATGTCTGAGAGACCATCAGAGAGAAGCGATCCCTCACTTTGAAGAAGATGGGGATTGGTGTTGGCAGCCATTTCTTGTGTGATCAGACCGACCAGTGCATTACATGGCTATACATTGTTGGTCTCTTGGAGCTTTATTTGGGCCATGACAGATTGAAGTTCATTTTTCTTGAGGCTCTTCCAATTGGGTGGGGTACCGCCGTGGAATATAATATTTTAGGTTTGTTATCTCTTGAAATATTGAAAATTCACCTCTTTTGCCAAAGTTTTGGGTTGTTTTATCTGTGGTTTTGATTCCTTTAGGAATATCATATTTCTCGGCCATCTTCTGAATCACTAGTTGTGTTCCTGATACATGTAATGTTCTTCCCAAGAGATTCAACGACCTCCCTTCTCTATATTACCATCCCTACCAGTAGTAATGGATCGAAAGAAAAATTGTATACTGTGTAGGCAATGCTAAATTGGATTGTCTGCCCGGGGGGGGGGGGGGGGGGGGGGGGGGAATGTTTGTCTTCGGAATGTTGCTAAATATGGAGGAGGGATAATTGATATTTTTATAACTGGATGATGGGTAACCAACGGAATTTATTTCTTGGGGATGGACTCCCATCTTTTCTGCACGTGGGAAGCAACGTTTGCTGGCATCGGGACGAGATAACGAATGGGAATGTATGAATCCGATATTTTAAGGTCACGCTGTGGGAAGATATTTCTATCTCGGGTCTACCAATTCTGAAACCGATTGACGTGGGGGCTTTAATTATTGCAGTGTTCTATGAATAATTTTTTATAGGATTTCGTTATATATGATTTTAATTTTAAAATATGTTTTTATACCTTAAAAAATACGAAAAAGATCTTTCTCTCTGAGTGGTCCTTAACCGCGTGGCGGAATTTGTCATTGTCATTGTCGAAGATAACATCCTTTGAATTTTCGATGTGTGGTTCGGAGACAGCGCCAACTTATTTGGGTGCATGATTCACGAACTCCATATTTGCTTTAAAACAAGATAGCTTTGTTCTTTAATCACGTCATTTGATAAATTATTTCATCAAATAATTTCGTAATTTTTAAAATTCGTCGACTAATTCAGTGAAGTCGACTTTACATAAATCGACTTCCGTTAAGTATGAAGTCGGTCCTACAAAAACCAATTTTTCTACACTTAGGCAAAAAAAAATTCAAAGGTCACTTAAGGAAAGTCGACCTTTATAAGGCCGATTTTTCTACGTAAGCAAAAAGATATTTTCAAAAAAAAAAAATCAAAAATCATTTACGGAAGTCGGCCTTTCTAAGGCCAACTTCCTTGTATAGGTAAATTTTTTTTTTTTAAATTAAAGGTCATTATATAAAGAAGTCGACCTATACTTAGATAAAAAAAATTTTCAAAGGCCGACTTTATTTATATGGAGTCAGCTTTATAAATACCGACTTTCTCGGAAACTGAAGTCAGTCTTTACGAGGTCGATTTTACTTGGTGGATGAATTTCGAAAGTTACGGCAAAATAATTTGCCTGACGTAACGAAACTCTAAAACAAGGCGGTCCCCCTCGCTGTCCAGCAGTAATAGATTCGGACAAAAAACCTTGTCCTAAACCCGAACACGACACGATCATCACGCCCCTCTTCCTCTTCCCACTTCTTCTTCCCCCGAAATCATGGCCGCCGCCGTCGCCATGTCCATGGCCTTAGCGACCATGAAAGCCTCGTCTTCCTCCTCATCTTCCCTGTCCCCTCCCCCAGCCCAGGCGGGCTTGCCCATGAGGTCCATCCCCGGGACCTACGGCTGGCCTCTGCTCGGTCCCTTATCCGACAGGCTCGACTACTCTTGGTTCCAGGGCCCCGAGAAGTTCTTCAGGGCCCGGATCGACAAGTACAAGAGCACCGTGTTCAGGACCAACGTTCCCCCTAGCTTCCCCTTCTTCTTCGACGTCAACCCCAACGTGGTCGCCCTCCTCGACACTGAGTCCTTCTCTCACCTCTTCGATATGGACAATATCGACAAGAGGGACGTCCTCGTTGGGGACTTCATGCCCAGCGTCAAGTACACCGGCAACCTCAGGGTCTGCGCTTATCTCGATACTTCGGAGCCCAAGCACGCCCAAGTAAGGGAATACGCCCCCCATTTCTGTTAACTAAGATTCTTACTGCTGTTTTTTCTCTTAACAATTGGGTTGAATGATGAAGTTGAAAGGGTTCGCTTTGGACATTCTGAAGAGGAGCTCCAAGGTGTGGCAGACGGAAGTGATATCGAATCTGGACGTAATGTGGGACACGATCGAAGCTGGAGTAGCCAAGGACGGGAGCGCCAGCGTGTTCGTCCCCACCCAGAAGTTCCTCTTCAATTTCCTCTGCAAGTCCATCACCGGTGCCGACCCTGCCTCCTCGGCCAAGGTGGCGGAGTACGGCTACGAGATGATCGACCTCTGGCTCGCCCTCATGATCCTGCCAACGGTCCCCATAGGTAATTAATTATACGCCTAGTGTGCGACAATGGCTTCTGCTGGGGTCACGAGAGGTTTACATTCTGAGGAGTGATTCCAATCGGTGTATATGCAGATGTGTTCCAACCGCTGCCGGAGATATTCCTTCACTCCTGGCAGTACCCTTTTGCTCTCGTGAGCGGGCGATACAACACAATGTTCGAGTTTGTGGAGAAGTACGGCGCTGAAGCGGTCGAGAGAGGCAAGACCCAGTTTGGTCTGACGCAAGAGGAGGCAATTCACAACCTGCTGTTCATCCTGGGGTTCAATGCGTTCGGCGGGTTCTCCATCTTCATCCCGACATTGCTTTCGACAATCCTGAGTGACAAGACCGGGTTGCAGGAGAAGCTCAGGGAGGAGGTCAGGGGAGTCGGGATGAAGGGAGTGATCGATTTCGAGTCGGTCAAGGAAATGGAGCTCGTGAAGTCCGTCGTGTACGAAACGCTCCGTCTCAACCCTCCGGTGCCCCTGCAATACGGAAGAGCCAGGAAGGATTTCCAACTGAAGTCCCACGATTCAGTTTTCGACATAAAGAAAGGTTCAACCCTTGGTCGTCGCCCCGCCTTCATTTTCCCGCATCACGCCTTAATTTAAGCCGACATCTACATCCACAGGCGAATTACTATGCGGATATCAGAAGCTGGTAATGAAGGACCCGAAGGTGTTCGACAACCCGGAGACCTTCGTGCCGGACAGGTTCGTCCGTGACCCGGAGTTACTGAACTACCTGTTCTGGTCCAACGGGCCGCAGACAGGGACGCCGGCTGTGGCGAACAAGCAGTGCGCGGCCAAGGACTACGTGCCGATGACGGCCTTTCTGATGGTGGCGTACATGTTCCGGAGGTACGACTCGTTTTCCGTCGGCAGCTCCGGTTCGATCACGTCCGTGAAGAAGGCATCATCTTGATTGACGGTCCCATCCCCCCGGCGGTTCGAATGATTTGACTGGTTAAAATCAATAAAAACACGTGGCCCTTAGCTTCTTGTTATGCCATTGGGGTGGACGAGGTGACGTACGTGGTCGTGTCGGTCCCAAGAGAAATAAATATCTGTCCTTTTACCCATCTCCCCCAGATGCTTCAAAGAAATTAAAAAAAAAAGTAATATATATATGTAATATTTAATGTGAGGTGGGGCCTACTTTTAGATGAGACAGTTGACACGTCATTGCAACCGTTGAGAAACAACTAACCGGCCTTCTGCAAAGCCAATTCCATGCTTCCTTCCATCTTCCCCCCCACCCCGAAGATTAGTTTTTTTTTTTTAATCTGAATCCGCCGCCAAATAATGCCGATGCCCATGTTCTCCATTCCCGCGGAGGTCTTCGACCGTCTTCGCCACGACCTCCGTGCCCAATCCGGAATCCCTTTCTACGACCCGACCATCCCGTCTGTCTCCGATTTGACCCCTCCCGAGTCTTCAATTGCCGGGGCGGATCCCTCTCCCTCTCACCTGAGGTGCAATAACTGCAAGGGGAGGCTCCTCCGGGGTGTCGATTCGTCGTTCTGCGTCTTCTGCGGGGAGGAGCGGTTCGGGGACAAGATTCCCGATCCTCTCCAGTTTAGGGATACCATGGGGTGCGATTGGTTGCTCGAAGCTCTCGGCGTGGATGGATCTGTGAGTCGTTCTCGATGTTGTTTTTCTTCCCGGCGGTTGAGTTTTCCTCTTTCCCTTTTTTCTTGTTTCTTGATATCTTTTCATCGAAGGATCCGAGGAGTGATTTTGGGATGTGGGGATTGGAGAAAATTTGTTCTTTTTCTCTAAATTTTTTTCTTTTGAGATTGGATGTCTGGGAGACTGAAACCCGATTGCTTGGCTTTGATTCGTGATTCGGGGAAGTGATGTTGTTCTCTGATCGGTGGATTCGTCTATAGAGATTGATTTAGGTTGGCCCACTTCGGATTTCTGGTTTCACTCGTGTAACTTCAAATGTGGGTGTTGTGCCCGCATTACTTGTTTGGTTATCCTTCCAATCGACGTCTTTTTCTTGCTTGTCGGTCTTCCTCTCGATGTTGGTAGGAAAAGCTTGATTTGAGTATCGACTGTTTTTTTCAGGAGAGTGTCTTGCCAATCCCTGCAAAAGACATGCCATACCGAGGAAAGAACAACAAGGTGAATCGTGAAATTCGTCTGTCCGATCTCTTGAGCGTTGAGATTAAGTGGTCTGTTCAAGAAGAGAAATCTGCAATTGGTGGTGAGGCTAAAATTGCTCGGCCAAAAAGCTTCTTGAATTTGGGTGGTGTTGACCTTGGTGATTTTGTTATCGAGGGGACTACGGGAATTACCTTAGCTGAGGCTGATAAGAAACGGGGAGATGACGAAGGAAATCGGGTTTTTGAAAGCAATGCTGCTCTAGCACCTGATAATCTAAGCTTGTTTGGAAATGTCCCAGCATCCTCCACGTCTGGCAATTTGACGGAGGAAGAGAATGGAAAATCTATCTCCACATGGGATGCAGAATTTCAGTCAGTTGATTCTGAAACATCACGAAAGTCGGACCAAATTCAGACACTGATGTCTCAAACACATGATCTTTCCTTCATGCTAGACAGCAATCTATCGAGTCCGCCAAATTCAGGGAATGCCCATGCCTTGGAGAAATGACAAGGTACCCACCTGCGAGCTCTCTCTTTACTGTGGATATTTTGTTCTTTGCTTGCATGGATCGTTTGAACCGTGAGGCCGTGAGAGTTACTGTTTATTCATCAGATCATCTCAGGGCATTACCAAAGGGGCCTCCTTGGAACCTTTGCCCGGTGTACAAAACCTTTTTCTATCAATGAATCCCGCTCTTTTAGCCTTATACAAGAGAATATGAAGATGACTACTTGAATTATGATACTTCAATAATGGTGCACACAACAGAGGTAGGAGGACTCTCAAGCCCTTGAGGTGAATACAGAGAAGTCAACAAAGAGGGTTGCAAGGGCAGCTGACTTGAAGACTGTAGGCAAGGGAATTCCTCTTTTCTTCTCAAGCAACCCCTCTTATGAACATGCTGAAGCACAACAGTATCCACACGGCGCATATAACCTCCCCAATGCCTGCGCCGCTAACACTATGGGCCTGCGGATGCAGCCCCAACACCATTACGACCAACGCTGTCGACTCCACCAGGACCAAGGTGGTGCCCAGGATGGACGCCTGGGAGTTGTTGAAGGTGAACTTGCCGGCAGGGACTTCCTCACCCCTCTCCAGGACCCGAACTTTCCTTCTTGGTCACTTCAAAGATGGTCTGAGATTTGCCCAGCAGCTGGAGGACGACCCCCAGGACTGCGAAGAACCACGGAGATGCAGACGTCACCCGCTGCATCCTCTGGTTGGAAGAGGTTGGAAGTACTCTGAATAAAGTGAAGAGGTTGTATGTTTGTTACAAAGACAAGTGTTGGTATTGCCATGGCCGCGTGATTGACCTGCATATTTGGGAGATGAACATGGGCATCCGTTGGTGCTCTCCGTCTCCTTACCTTGGGGAAGAAGTGGGAGTTAGTGATGATGCAATATGCAGGGAGAAGTGTACAGGTGATCTCAGGGATGGACCTCACTGCCCAAACCGAGAGCCACACTTGATGCTAAGCACATCCTGTACTTCTCCCAAATGATCTTTGGTTCCATCCGCTCAACGAACACAAAAAAACAGTCATCAGAACGAAGCAAGCGGAGGTCTACTTTTGCTTGTATTTATTTACCTTGACGATGGGGGGAGGGGGGAGGGAGGGGAAGATTCCTGCTGTCAGTATTCGAAAACTCAGGACTTGTCTTCTCGCCGGCCGGCAACTGCCGTCTTCTTACACCTTCTCGTACTCTTCCTACACGACAAAAAAGAAAGAAATATGACAAAAAACGGTTTCCGAAAAGAAACAAATAGCAGAGGTAGAAAATAGAGGAACGTGATTAAGGTCCTTACTGGGGCTTTGGTGGGGATGTCGTTGCCATGAAGCCCGTGGATTGGGAAAACCATTTGTTAAATAATTTGGGCCAAGCTTTCTCCTAATATTTATTATATTTACAGAGGGAGGAGGGTCTCACTCTCTTGAAGATAGTGTTTCTTGATGATGGACACTGGCATTTTGGGCAAGAAGAAAACCAAGTCCCAAAAAGGTTTTTTTTTTTTTTTTTGTTATTACAAGGAGATGGATGATTCAATATCAATTCAACTCCCACCCCCGGGGAGAGAGGGGGGGTTACGTACGTGTGTGCATATCTGTCTTTTGACCCCGCTCTTCCCGCTTGCAGTTTCTCTTTTTTACTCCATATTTTTTTTTCACTTGGTCAAACCTAAATCCCACCACCAACAGACCAATCCACAACGACACCAACACCACCCCCCAAAACCTCTCTCTCTCTCTCTCTTTTTATTATTATTTACAAGTGTTTAGTAAATTAAGTAAAGTGGGTTGGGGAGGGAGAGTCCTATTTTTATTAATAGAAATCATCCCCTAAAAAAAATCCATGATGATTGCCCGAGTCCTCTGCACCTTGTAAAAAAAGACTTGACTAAACACCTTTTCCTCATTTTCTTCATTCCCTCCTCCTCCTCCTCCTCCTCCCCCTTCCTTCCTTTCGTCGTTGTCACCATTGTAGAAATTGTAATTGTATATATAACACCCCCACAACCCCCATGGACGATGCTGTGGACTGATCCTTCCCCCCCCCCCCCACCAAATCTAAACCACCACTCCCCCCCCCCCCCTCCACTTTCAAGGCCTCCTCGGTTTCATGGAAACCGACCACCTGCCTGCTTGTTCCCTCCACTTCCCCCACAACCACAATGCCGCCGAGGATGACCGGACCCCTTCCCCTCAGTCCCCCGTCAACCGTCCCGTCATCGCCGAGGTGGACTTTTTTGCCTTGAAGTCTAATGATCATTCCGATGCCGGGCATGAGGACGCCAATGTTAGGAAGGACCGTCTCGATGGACCCGCGGGGTTGGAGCTTCTTGTTAATGTGAGTTTGGTGGGCTTTTCGGGGATGTGTTCGGATCGGAGCGAGCGATTAAGTAAGTTCTGATCGGGGACTTTTTTTTCTTTCCTTTTCCAGACCGGGTTGGATCTTCTTACGAGGAATACCAGTAGTGACCAGTCGATGGTCGACGACGGGATATCGCCCAACACGGAAGAGAAGCGGGCCAAGAACGAGGTGAGTTTGAGCTGGATAGTTCGGGTTGAGTTTAGTAGGTAAGTGGTCTCCCGATTGTTTATATGTTTGGCGGAATTCCTTCGTCAGATGGTGGTTCTTCAGGCCGAGGTCGAGAGGATGTGCTCTGAGAATCAGCGGCTGAGAGACGTGCTGAGTCAAATGACCACAGATTACCACGCCCTGCAGACGCATGTGGACGCGCTCATGCATGATCAGAAGCCTGAGAATCCCGAGGACGTTCCTGAGAGCTCATCCATCAAGAGACAGACAGATCGCAGGACCGAAAATGGGAGGATGGTCGTCCCCAGGCAGTTCACGGATCTTGGCCTCGCCACCGCAGGGAACGAGGCTGAGGATCATTCCCCATCGTCATCCGATGAGAGGAGCCGAGACGAATCGGGATCACCTGCCAAGGTCTCCGAGGAAGGGGAATCAAGGGAGATCGGCACGAGGAAGAGTGCTAGGATCAGCGAAGAGAAGGAGTTCGGTAGTCGGAAGAGGAGGGAGGAGAGCCCTGATCAGGAATGGCTTCCCCGTAACAAGGTCACAAGGTTCGCTAGTCCGTCGAAGAGCACTGTCTATCAGACGGAGGCAACGATGCGCAAGGCCCGTGTCTCGGTCAGGGCACGATCCGAGGCCACCATGGTAAGAGAACTCGCAAAGAGCACGCTCCTGTTCGATTTGATACGACAACCGTCTAACCAACATTAGTCTTTCTTCATTCTCGAAGATCTCGGATGGATGCCAATGGCGAAAGTATGGCCAAAAGATGGCGAAAGGGAACCCTTGCCCTCGAGCGTATTACCGATGCACCATGGCCGCCGGTTGCCCTGTCCGCAAACAGGTACGTCACATCTCAAGGAATTGCTAATCAGACTACTATTAGCGAAGAGCATTAGTCAATCCGATTAGTTAATCCCGGCTGATTAATTAATTAATCACATCCGAGTTTTGCTAAACTAATCGTGTTCTCGAATAATTAGGTGCAACGATGCGCAGAGGACAAATCGGTGCTTATTACAACCTACGAGGGCAACCACAACCATCCTCTGCCCCCAGCGGCAATGGCGATGGCATCGACAACGTCGTCCGCAGCCAGGATGCTTCTCTCGGGATCAATGTCGAGCTCCGACGGGATGACGAATGCCAACTTCCTCACCCGCACGCTCCTCCCCTGTTCCTCTAGCATGGCGACCATATCCGCCTCTGCCCCATTCCCAACCGTGACATTGGACCTGACCCAGAACCCGAACAACAGCCTACAGTCCCAGCAGCCGCCCCCGGGCCACTTCCCGGTCCCATTCCCACCGTCCGTGTCGAGCTTCACCAGCCAAAACAGCGCAGCGACAGCCACGACATTACCTCAGTTATTCGGCCAGGCATTGTACAACCAGTCAAAGTTCTCGGGGCTACAAATGTCGCAGGACGTGAAGGGAAGGTCATCCCAGTCGGATGAACCTCAACAGGGGTCCTTCAACGACACCCTGAGCGCAGCCATAACGACGAGCCCAGACTTTATGGCAGCCCTGGCGGCCGCGATCAGCTCGATCATCGGAGGGCCCGGGGGAAGCAGCACGTCGAGCGTACTTCCGCCAAGCGGTTGCCTGACCCCGACCCCGACCAATACCAATACCAATACCAATAATAATAATAATAATAACTCGAGCAAGGAGGGCGGCAGCTCTTAAGATCGGGAATAATTCAAGCTAGGCCAGAAAATAGCAGCAAATGCCACAAAAAGGAAGAAAGAAACAGACCCCCTACATCCAAGAGAATAATTAATTCGCAATATTATATGAATTTTCTTTATTGGATCAATTGTTTTTTTTTAATTGGTGATCTGTGTCTCGAGCAGTTCTGTCACAATTTTCTGAATATGTTATCATGGTTTGCTTGCCAGACAGGGACTATGTATAACAAAATTCCAACTTGTCACAATTCCAATCCTGTTATTTTATTTATTTATTTCCCATTTTACATATTACTTTACATTGTTCATTAAAAGATGGCATAATAATTGGGGGAATGTAAGGAAGGTTTTGCAATTTGCTTTTGTTCTTAATTTTTTTAAAAAAATAAGAATATGACAGGAATTGCACTAGAAGGCATTTGATTATGCGAATAGAATTAGATTTTAAATCAAAGATTAATTAAAATGACAAAAGAGAAGAAGTATTGGGGGTGAAGGTCAAGATGGTGGGGGGAATAATTGTCAAAAAAGATATTTACATATAAGTTAAAAGAGTTGGGCTATGTTTGACACGTCTTACATGGGATAAGTCGTTGCACTAAATTTCACAATTCATTTTTTCCCAATTATGTCAACACAAACCCCCCTTGGACTCTTCTTCTTATTCTTCTTAACTTGATTTAATTTAATGACGACAAAACATAAATAAAAAAAAAAACCGAGTTCGGATTTTCTCCATCACCCCTTTTTCTTAAAGGAGAAGAATTTAAGGGCCCAATGGGCCATCCGGTGCACCTAAATCCTGCAAAAGGCCCAGCAAGAGAATCTCCAGCGTCCCGTTCAAATCAAATCCGCACGGCGGCTTTGTTGGACTGCTAGTTGCGCCCAACTATGCTACCGCCTACCGCACATCCCCCACTTTCCACCAACCCAAGTTTGACACGTGCATGTAACTACAGATACCCGTCCGATCGGGCAAGGTTCTCCATCGATTCGACGGTTGTCAGTGTCGGGCGTAGGCAACAACCCTGGAACTGCTCCCATGATAACACCGCCGTACCCGGACTTCAACGATTTAGTTTAGTTTTTACTTGATCTCCTCGTTTGCTTTGATTCCCTGGTCTCAATCCTCCCTTCCCCTGAAGCCGTCCTCGTCGTCCTCCTCGGACAAGGTATCCTTTCGTCCCAAGGCTTCCTTGGATTTCCCTGTTCTCGTTCGATGCGTTTCGGTCGATGTTGTTGGGGGAATTAGGGCGGGCCGGAGCAACCCGCTGTTTGTGGAATACTTCTGATTTTTTGGCGTTCTTCGCTTGAATAATTTCCTTATCCGGAGGTCAATTTCCCTGCTTGATTTTGGATGTTTGCGTGGAGGATTTAGACTATGTGGAGATTTGGGGAGTTTTCGTTATCGGTCGATATTGTGTTGTGATTTTCTGGAATTTTTTTTTTTGTCGGGGTTCACATCCGATGGAGATTGTCAGATTGTGGTCTGTCGCTTGATGGAAGGATCTATAAATATGATTGATTCACGATGCTGACGTTTGTTATGTTTCATTGAAAGAATTCTTTCAGTTATAGTTTCTGGTTTTGATTTCTATTTACCGGGGGTGATGATAGCAATTGTTGTTTTGGGAAATAAACATACTTTCAGCTGTACTGTTTTCTGTAAATATAAGAGGAGGCTATTTTTTCCCAATGTTTCCAGTGGAAATACGAAGGATATATTGATGTTGGTGGTGGGTTTTTGTTTACTCAGCTACCCGATGAGGACCCCATGCAGCTTGGTCCTGGTGGCAATCTTCCTAGTTGCAGTCCTTTTGCCCTCGACGTTTTCTTCCTCCAATGATGGCATCATCAGAATCGGATTGACGAAGAGGAAGTTGGATCAGGTGAACCATGTTGCAGGGAAAATTAACTCTAAGGATGGGACGGCGTTCAAAGGGCCCGTGAGGAAGTACTATCTACAAAATGAACTCGGGGATACCCAGGATATTGACATTGTTTCGCTGAAAAACTACATGGATGCTCAATATTTCGGGGAGATTGGAATTGGAACTCCTTCCCAGAAGTTCACGGTGATATTTGACACCGGGAGTTCCAACCTTTGGGTGCCCTCATCAAAATGTTACCTATCTGTGGGTATCCCTTATTGTTCACATCTGGTTTTCTTTTCTCCATGTTATATTTTTGTTACCATCTTCAATGCAACGACCTCACTTTTCTCTATGGCTTAGGTTGCTTGCTATTTTCATTCAAAGTACAAGTCCAGTGAATCTAGCACTTACAACAAGAATGGTACTAATCTCTCTATTCAACTTAAAGTTTTCCTTGTTATGTTATTTGCAGCATGTTAATATTGGAAAATCATACATTGATTTCATCTGGTGTAGTTCTATTCCAATGTGGTCCAGTATTTTCTGTCTACATTCTCTGTGCAATGTCAATATAGTTTTCTGTGCGTTAGAGCAGCAATTGAATAATGAGAAAAGGAAGACGTGGAGCGGTAACAAACTGTGTCCTCGATGAAAAAACTTGATATTCTTTTTCTTTCAATCTAGGAAAAGCTGCCGAGATACACTATGGAACTGGAGCCATTTCAGGTTTCTTTAGCCAGGATCACGTGAAAGTTGGTGATTTTGTTGTTAGAAAGCAGGTATGACTTCCTGTGCATCTTGTATTCGAGCCTGCTTTACTGTTTGTTAAGACGGTGATATCGCAATGCTTTTACTGTGCCTTCAGGATTTCATCGAGGCTACACGAGAACCGAGCATTACATTCTTGGCAGCCAAGTTTGACGGTATACTTGGACTTGGGTTTCAAGAGATTTCTGTGGGTGACTCAGTTCCAGTGTGGTAAGTTCAAGCTCAAGCGATCAGCTTTTTCTTTTCCTTTTTACAATAAAAGCATATGAAATGAACATGAGAAAAATGATCGTTTAAAATAAACAGATATTGTGGTAGATGAATATGTATCCTGTTGTCTGCACATATTTTTTGCGAAAATCCCTTAGATTATCATTTTCGTCTTTAGGTATAATATGGTCAATCAAGGCCTTATCAAGGAACCAGTTTTCTCCTTCTGGTTGAACCGTGACACAGACGGAGAGGAAGGTGGTGAAATTGTATTTGGTGGGGTTGATTCTAGTCACTACAAGGGAAAGCACACATATGTTCCTATCACACAGAAAGGCTACTGGCAGGTTAACTTCTAGTTGATTTCAGTACTTCTCCACTTCCGTAGGTTCTTCATGATCAGACATATTGACTCTATTTATTCGTCTTTTGCAGTTTGATATGGGTGAAGTCCTGATTGGGAACGAAACGACTGGTAACACTTTAGAATACACTGTGGTATCAGTTTTTTCCCCTTTGTGGGACTCCTTTTATTGAATTGAACGATGACCTAATGCTCCACTTTTCAGGATTCTGTGCCAGTGGATGTGCAGCTATTGCCGACTCTGGAACATCCTTGCTGGCTGGTCCCACTGTAAGTTTTGTGAGGATGGATGGTGAACAGTTGCGGTAATTTTGGTTTTGCTATGCTTATGCAATCTAGGGGGCGCTATCAGGAGAGATTGGTGGAGGCGAAGTTGGACTTCATGCTTAAGCAATCTTAATTTTTGGGAAATATTGTTGATGACACTTGTTGAACTGATAGAAACTGAATCCATTTCTCAATAAACGGTGCCTCATTTTTTTTTTCCTCAGACCATCATAACTGAAATCAATCATGCCATTGGGGCAGCTGGGGTTGTCAGCCAAGAGTGCAAGGCAGTTGTTGCAGAGTATGGCCAGACTATACTGGATATGCTTTTGGCCCAGGTGTGTGATTGATGTTATTTCTGATTTATATCACACAAGATACAGCTTGGCTGCTTAACCCTCTCAAGATTTGACTTTATCCTTCCTTTTGTGGTTTTCAATTCAGACCCAGCCACAGAAGATCTGTTCCCAAATTGGTTTCTGCACCTTTGATGGCAGCCGTGGTGTCGGGTTAGTTCGAGGACCTGGTCCTGTACTTTCATTGCTGTTTCTCTCGAATTCTTAATTTTAGTTTGACCCCATAAAGCGAACTTAAACATGCTTAAACAGGATGGGAATTGAGAGCGTGGTGGATAAGAGTGTGGACAAATCATCCGACGGCTTCCGTGATGGGATGTGCAGTGCTTGTGAGATGGCAGTTGTCTGGATGCAAAATCAGATTAGGAAGAACCAGACTCAGGAGCAAATAATGAATTATGTGAATCAGGTTAGTGATAAGTGATCTCCCCTCGCATGGAAATGGCAATCGTTCGACTCTTACGAGTAAATCACATATCCAGCTCTGTGAGAAAATTCCCAGTCCGATGGGTGAATCAGTGGTTGAGTGTGAGAGTCTTTCATCCATGCCCAGAGTTTCATTCTCCATAGGTGGTAGGGTATTCGACCTTGCACCCGAGCAGGTACATACTTTTATAATTTTTGCCTTCTCCGGAATCTGATGTATATACGGAAGGCTCAGATAGCTGTGGTGGTTATAATTCACCCGATTTCTCGCTCAAGTTTGGTTCTAATATGTGTCGTTGTTGAATGGTAACAGTACGTTCTCAAAGTAGGAGAAGGTGGCGCAGCCCAATGCATCAGCGGGTTTACAGCGCTCGATGTTCCCCCTCCTCGTGGCCCTCTCTGGTAATTTACTAATTCGTTACTTCCAATCCATGTATCATCGTCGTCGGGAGTGGGGTTTCTAACCACGTGTTGCCTGCCTTTGGCAGGATCCTGGGTGATATCTTCATGGGACGCTACCACACTGTGTTCGACTACGGGAACATGCGTGTCGGGTTCGCGGATGCTGCTTAATAAGTTTGTCCCTTTCAGACTTGACTACTGTTGGGCTGCTGTAATATATATATATGTCAGCAGAATTTAATGCCTTAATGTAAATATCGTTATTTTTATAGCGTAACCTTTCGACTACTCCCGTTTTGATTCCCCCTAATCCACTTCGCCCCCGGGGAATCAATTTAATTTAATTCAAGACATGCGATAGCTGTCTGATAAAGATGGAAAGCATAAAAGTGATTGAACGAGCACTGGGGGTGGATGACATTGCGGTACACAAGACTCCTGGCAACGTTTGAATCTCTGCTATGGACAGAATGATCCAGCCAAACTCAGAGATCCTATTTGCGATGATGGCGTTTGCTACTTGCTGACTTGAAGGATGACCTTTCCCGTGTTGGAGCTTGAGAAGAGGGACTGGAGGCTCTCGAGGAATCCTTCGATGCCGACATAAGTCTTGTTCTTCGACTTGATCTTCCCTTCCTTGAGGTAGTTCCCCATCTGCGTTGTGAACTCCCCCCACCTGTCTAAGTACGATCCCAGCATGAACCCTTCCAACCTCACCTGTTTGCCCACCGCGTTGAGCAGATTCCTCACTCCTTCCCTTTCCGTCCATACCTACGACGACGGACGGACAACAATTCGCCATTTTCATCTGAATTGGTTTTACTAGCCGTGTTTCCGGAGGCACGCAGATTGACTGTAACTCACCTGGTTATACTGAGAAATCATGCCGCAGAGGGGGATCCTCCCATGTGGATTGACATGGTTAAGCACGGCTTCAAGCATCCTGCCGCCAACGTTATCCACGTATACGTCGATTCCGTCAGGGAAGTATCTGCAATAGAAGCTGTCAGCACGTGATCTTTTGTGGAAGATGGAGAAATCGAGGAATCATTTAATGGAAATGGCGTCGAGATCGAGGAATCATTTAATGGAAATGACTTCGAGACTCAGCTTGCTTAAGGCGGCATCGTAATCAGCCTCCTCCTTGTAATTGAAGGCATCATCGTAACCGAACTCCCTCTTGAGGAGACCGACCTGAAAAAGGAGGCATGGGCTTAGATTTAGTCGGATGAAATGTTTCCTTAGTTATCGGCCATACCTTGTCATCAGAACCAGTGCTGCCGACGACCCTACACCCTCTGAGCTTGGCCAGCTGACCAGCGTACATCCCGACTCCCCCGGCAGCCGCCGATATGAACACATTCTCACCTTCCTTTGGGCGTGCTAATAACTCGATGGCTATCCAGGCTGCGAACCCGGGAACTCCTGCGCGTGCAAAACAACCCGGGTCTAACAAACAAAAGCAACAAGGACGCGGCTCCAACGCGAGGGGAAGGAGAAGAGAGACACCCAAACATCCGAGAACATCCGACAGAGGGATGTCAGGATCAGCCTCCAACTTCGTAGCGATGGGATCCGAGCCGGGGAGCACGCTGTACTCGGCAACAGGCAGGAAATGATGGAGGACGACGTCCCCCTCGCTGAACTTCCCATCCTTAGAGGCCACCACTCTCCCGATCCCGAATGCAGTTACGACCTGTGGGTCCAAACTCAATAAGAACGCGGGATAGATACACGGTCGATGGATGGAGGACGCGGACGAAACCTGGTCGAGCTGGAACTGAGGGAAGTAAAGACCATCGTCACAGCCGATCAACCTGGAACGGAGATAGGGATCGATGGACAGGAGGAGGGTCTGGATGGCGTAGTGTCCTTGGGGGAGATCAGTGAGGGAAAGCTCGGAGGAGCGCAACTGGAAGTGGTCGGAGGAGGGGATGCCGTTGGGAGAGTAACGTACCAAGTACCATCCCTTGTTGCCAACCTTATTCTCACGTTTCGACATTTTCCTCTCGACGAGCTTTGTAATAATATGATGTAAGACCGACCTCTCAGAAAGAAGGGGAAAGACAAAATGCTTCTATTTATATGAAAAAATAATAATAGCAGACGATACCAAACCATCTACAGTAATCGTAGAAGATCTTGGGATATTATTATTAATTTGGGTAGGGGATCCAAAAAATGAAGAGCCCCCTCGTTTGGTTTCTTTTCTTTCCTCCCAAAAACCGCTGCACAAATCAAATTAAAAAAATCCTTGTAAATTATAGGAAGAATAGATATAATCTTGTAACTTATTTCATCTATTCCATTTGATATGAATCACATCAATAAATTCCTTATATAGATATTAAAAAATCAGATTTTTATTTATCTATTCGGGATGGATGGATGAAGGGGGATTTCATTTCATGGTGGTGATTTTTAGTGATTCTTTCAGCAATTACAATTTATTATTTATTATTATTACGAATTCACTCCTTGGTCTTTTTATTTACATCATCAGCTAGCAACCCTGGCTTGGCCTGGCCCTGACCACTACCCGAGCTTGTCCCTTTCGGACGTCGGTAGGCAAACCTTGATTCCCCAAACTTGTCCAGTTGATAAGCCTCCATTCCCCCGAGTCATGGACTGTTTGATTTTCTACTACGGATAGACTGCTCGGGAGTGACAAGAAAAATTCTTGGAAATCTTATCGGCCTGATGTGTGTTGTTAAGACTGACGATTGCGTCGGCAACTTGCTACTGTCCTCAAATCCTTTTTTCCTTGTGATTTATTGTCGATTCTTTGAGGTGAAATCTGTGATGTTCTGCATTTCTCGCCGGAGTTAAATATGCAATGCTGATGTCATATCTCTTACATCGGGGGTGGTTTCTTATGTTGTTGGTCAATAAATTCGGAGAAGGTGATAATCTTTGCAAGGAGGAGGCAGTGATCGACTTTGAACAGATAGTTGATGGGTCAACCGTGAAATAGGTGAACCGGAGGAGTTACAGATGAAACATCATGAGGAAAACCTTTTTTTGAAGGGTGATATCGACAACCTCGTGTTACAGCAAGAAACAACCTGACATTTGTCTGTAAAACTGTCAATGCTCACAGAGAAGCATCATTCTAAGTATGTAATGAAAATTAAGGTGCAGCTGAATAGCAATGGCTCAGCTACTGAATTTGGTTTCCTTTTCCTTTAAAGTATCTGTCGTAGTTCTTCCTAGCTATTTCCCTAGCAAATTAATCGAGGCGATGACCACGATCGGTCACTCTTTTAAGGAAAACATCTAACTAATCATTCTACTTAGCCACTTGAGAACTCGCCAAATGGGGATCTACAAGCACCCAACAATTTGTAAGATTTGGTTTGCTGTTTGCATCAAAGAAGCTTCTTCTGCTCCTGCTGAACTGCAGATTAAGAATAAGAGGGGCTCGAGTGTTGCAGTGCTCTATAAATTCGCATAATTCGTTTTCTGCTTTTTCTACTTGATTTAATTTAATGACGACAAAAGATAAAAAAAAAACCGAGTTCGGATTTTCTCCATCACCCCCTTTTTCTTAAAGGAGAAGAATTTAAGGGCCCAATGGGCCATCCAGTGGGCCTAAATCCTGCAAAAGGCCCAGCAAGAGAATCACCAGCGTCCCGTTCAAATCAAATCCACACGGCGGATTTGTTGGACTGGTAGTTGCGCCCAACTATGCTACCGCCTACCGCACGACCCCACTTTCCACCAACCCAAGTTTGACACGTGCATGTAACTACAGATACCCGTCCGATCGGGCAAGGTTCTCCATCGATTCGACGGTTGTCAGTGTCGGGCGTAGGGAACAACCCTGGAACTGCTCCCATGATAACACCGCCGTACCCGGACTTCAACGATTTAGTTTAGTTTTTACTTGATCTCCTCGTTTGCTTTGATTCCCGGGTCTCAATCCTCCCTTCCCCAGAAGCCGTCCTCCTCGGACAAGGTATCCTTTCGTCCCAAGGCTTCCTTGGATTTCCCTGTTCTTGTTCGATGCGTTTCGGTCGATGTCGTTGGGGGAATTAGGGCGGGCCGGAGCAACCCGCTGTTTGTGGAATACTTCTGATTTTTTGGCGTTCTTCGCTTGAATAATTTCCTTATCCGGAGGACAATTTCCCTGCTTGATTTTGGATGTTTGCGTGGAGGATTTAGACTATGTGGAGATTTGGGGAGTTTTCGTTATCGGTCGATATTGTGTTGGGATGTTTCCAGTGGAAATACGAAGGATATATTGATGTTGGTGGGTTTTTGTTTACTCAGCTACACGATGAGGACCCCATGCAGCTTGGTCCTGGTGGCAATCTTCCTACTAGTGCCCTCGACGTTTAACTTTTAGGTGTCTTTTAGTCTCGGGCTGCCAGCCACACGCATCATCGGCCTGCAGGAAAATCTTGTCGGTCTCGTTATAAAGAGAAAAAAAATACAGAAAAATCTAGCGACCATAGTCAATCTTCGCCACCCACCCTAAGAACCCCAGGACAGAGACAATAATTGGCTCGCCTCGTCCCCCCACCTCTGGCGAGACGATCCACGGAGCAATACTAAATGGGGGTAACACAGAAAGGAAAGCTATAATATAGGATTATATTACGAATGAGCATATGAGGCAGGGGGAAGAATTTACAGTTTAGCACTGATACTTAAAAGAAGATTCGATTCCAGCCTACTTACATATCATCCCCCCCGGGATGGGAATTCTTTTTATCAGGATCATTGCCTTCACTGAGAACCGAAGGTGTTCTCCCCACTGTATGTCATGTACAGAAAACCATCCTCATCCTTGTTCTCCTCATAGATTGCGGACATCAGGGCAGCTATAATCGTCCGCGTTGAAACACACTCAGTTAAAATACATTATATACGAGAGAGAGAGAGAGAGGTATGGGATTTTAAGCTCACCTGTAGGAGGCAGGATGTTCTTAATGAACACAAAGATTGCTTTCTCGGGGCTGAGCTTGATCCTCTTGCGAACGACATACACAAACTGCCCAACCGTAAGATCCGCGGGAACTAAGTACCTGCATAACGTAAGCAATTCGTCTTAAATCTGTCATATGTGTTGTTTAGACAATTTTACATCCAAAGGAGGATTATATTTCCAGACATTTCACTTGGCAAGCTAATATCAATGACTCATATTAGGACATCAACTCCTCCGGCCTTGCCAGACCTTTCCCAATAAATAACACACCTACCAAATTGTTAACTTCTCAAGAGGAATGAACAGGCAACTTGAATCACAAACAGTAAAAGCGCAACAGAAAAAGTAAAGCGCACCCTGAACCATTTCTCCTGTGCTAGGAATAAGGTATGCAAAAAAAAAGGAAGACATCTGAAAACAAACAGGAGCATACCATTCCACAGATCAAACAATTCCAAATTCAGAAACATGACCTAAGGTACTTCTATAAGCAAAGATTTTGAGAAACATTCACAAATACAGGCATGCTGACAGAAGACAAGAATCAACAGTTGGTTGCAAATAGTGATTGTATCCCTACGAGGATTTACGTGCAACCTTCAGCAGAAAAGGTGAACTTAACATGGCAGGTCAGTAGAAACACAATAAATCCGAGACGGCTAGAGCACAAGTGTTAGAGTTCAAGAATACGAGCACATGCAGGATTCATCATCCCAACTCGCCTGTTTCCAAGCCAAAATCATCGGAAAAAAGAAAAACAAGGTTAACCATCACATATGAAATGAACACAAAACTCCCTAAAAGTAAAACCAACTTTTTCTTGTCGATGTCGGGAACGTCACTCTTCTCAGCCCTTTCAACAATAACCTACGCACAAAAATCAATCTAAGTCACATAAAAAAACAAAATGAAACGAGAAAGGGAATCATCAAGAGGCAGCACAATTAGAGGGAAAAAAATACCGGAATCCGATCGGGATACTTCTCACGGATGCGAGAAGATTCTGCCTGCCTCCTCTCTGTCAAACAACAAGAAGTAAAAACCAATTAGAATCCCTAAAATAAAAAACATCAACCTTCCACAAATTAGGTCAACGCGCACCCAGAAATTCCTATCAACGTTAAACAAACACATAATCGATCGCGATCAAGCCAATCAAACCGTAACCCTAACTAACACCATACGCTTTCCTTCCGGCGACTGGAAGGACGATCGCCCACGTAATCGGGAGAAATCGATGGGACTCACCGAGGGGGTGCTCGAGCTTGAAGGAACTCTTGGCGGCCATAGACAAAGGATTTCGCCGATCGAAGACGCGAACGGAGGGAAAAGAAGGCGAAGGAGGGAATTGGCGGAAATGGGAAGGAACGGCGAGAGATCCCTGCGATCGAATTGGGGGAAATGAAATCGACGCGAGAACTTCCCACGGGATTATGACGGAAAGGGCAGGATGAAAAAATTGACGAAAAAGCCCAAGGATCTTGCCCGGCCCATGGGCTATTTTCTCTGCCTCGGTCGACATAAGCCGAGGGGCTACTCGCCATTTCCCACCGCCAAACCACCCCATCATCAACCTTCCATCGGAAAATTTCACGACGGGACTACATTGTTTAACGAGTGCACAAAGTTTCAGGGCACGACGGTTTCCCCGGCAACAGCGACCGACGGGGTAGGTGCCTCTCTCTTAAACAACCTCGCGGATCTCTCAGCAACGAGCTTCTTCATCGTAAGGCACCGTGGTCCCTCTCCGCTACAAACCCTTCGCCGAAGGAGATGAACCCGTAAGCCTTCGGCCTGACCCAAGGCGGAGGGAATCTCGATGTCAAAGAGGGATGGAGGGAAGGGATCGGCCCTGCGGCAGTGGGATCGGGCGCGGTTGTCCCTAAGCCGAGCGAGGGATCCTGGTTTCAGGTAGGGACGGGGGGACGGATGAGCCCACCAAATGCACAAAATGACGACAACACCAAATACCCCATTTCTGATCCAACGTACATCACTTGATCAAAGATTTTTGAACATCTGAACGCTGGCAAGAAACAACGCAGTGCATCATGAATTTATTGTGCGGCCAAGTTCCAAGAGATGAAGACCAACAAAATGGCTACATTGCGGTGTGTCACGGGATGGTTTAACGGCGTTCAAAGTCCACAATTCCTTGAACTTGGAGGTCTCCGTTGATTGAACGGGATTGTGCTGCCCGAGTTACCTGATGAGAATAACTTCATTCCAACTTCACCTCCCCCTTTGGGGGATCAAAGTCCAAGTAGTAGAATGGCTCCGTAGGCTCCTCCCTGAAACACAGTCCAACATAATGTTTGATCAAATCAGAAATCAGCACGCTGTCCCTTCATTCAAGTTCTGCTGGGACAACTGACTCTGGGGAGCGAAGGTACAAATTTTATCGGCATGTATTAACAGGGGATATTGCAACACAGTCAGCTACAAATGATCTATGATTCACAGCAAAGCACTTCAAGTACTATACTAAAGAAGATGAAGTACACTCAACGACCCCCTACCAAGCAGGGAATGAGCATTCAATCCAGCTTCTGATCCGATCAGCCATGGACTGGAGATATGCTTCAACTAGGAAGTAAGACCAGGAGTCAGAAACATACCCAGGTTTGGAACGCATGCATTGCCAGAAGAGCTTGAAAGGCCCAGGAACAGTCTTGAACGGATTCCCTTCGAAACAAGCCTGCATAACGAAAGGGCGAGGGCACAGATCAAACACCATCGCATCCATGCCCCAATCAGACAGGCATTAAGGGACTCCAATAACAAAACTCAAAACAATCGCCACAATAACCGCGGAACAACGAATTGAAACATTCCCCCCCCCCTCCCCAAAAAAAAAAGAAAAGATCAAAGATAAAACTCAGAAAGCAAAAAGGAGAAACCACAAGCGTCCATATCCCAGTCAACCCCTCACCGCACCAAATCCGAAGTGGGTAACGGCTGAAACCCATCCGGGTAAAGAAATTTACAATCTTTTCATGTTACAGAGAAGGTAATCGACCGCAGGAAACCCCGGAACGGAGAAAGCGCTGGAGATCATCGTGTTTAGTCAAGTGAGAGAAACATTACTTGGATGACATCCTCGGCTCGATCGTTGCAGCGGTGGGCCTTGGGTTCACCCTCTGGCATCCCCCACGGGCTCTCCCTCCTCGGCACCGGTCTCGTCTGGCTCGCCATCTCCGCTATCCCCCGCCCCCTCTCTCTGCTCGAACCGCCTTCTTCAATCAGATCGTATGGGACATTTTGGGCCTTAATTCATATGGGCCCAAATATAAAGCCCATTTCCATCTCCTCTTACAAAGTAAATATAAATTAAATGACTCGTAAAACAATCATTTTATACCTATATTGTAGCTTACAAATCGCCTTAGTTTTTCCTCTACCCCGAAGAAGGGAAGATTAGAAAAACAAGGACAAGAATAGAATCCACCCTAAATCTCCAATTTTAATTACTCGAACACCATCGTCATCCATTTATTCAACATAACACAAGTTCTTTCTTTATTATTCTTCTCCTCCAGTTCCTCTCCGCAACTGGGCTATTTTTCTTGAAGTAGTCGTCCCCACACCCGACGCACCCCAGGGAGCCCGCGGCGGCCCTTACATCCTCGCCTCCACTGCCATGAGGGCGGCCCCGGCTGCAAACCCCGTGGCTCCCGGCCTAGTCCATGTTTCCTTGAACTGCTCCTCAGTCACTCCTGCAATTGCCATTCCAACGCATTGGTTATGGAAAAATGAGTTTGATTTAGATGAGTTTGATTTAGATGAGTTTGATTTAGGAGGGGGTGAGTTTCCGTGACTTGCCTTTCCCCATGGCTGCGGTCGAGGATATCCCGCCCTGCACGGTCGTGAGGTACTTGTCGTAGTAGTTTGCGCCGGACCACTTCTGGTGTGCGAGCGTGTCGACCCCATTGTTCCTCTCCTCCCTCTGGATCCTCTCCACGTAGGCCAGCATTCCCCTCTTCGAATACTCCCTCGCGAACGTGTCGATCACCAGCGCGTCCCCGTGGAATCCCGCGAGCGTGATGAACTGCCAGCAGTAACCCAGCTGGGCTATCTTTGGTATGAACTCCATTATCTGCTCGTCGGTCATCCCCGACGCGTCCCAGTTGAAGGACGGGGACAGGTTGTAGGCCAGCATGATGTTCGGGTGGACAGCTTTCATGCCCTGCGCGAACTGAGTGCACTCTTCGAGATCCGGGCTCGCCGTCTCCATCCAGATGAGGTCGGCGTGGGCTGCAAAGGCACATCCTCGGACAATCGCGGCCTCGACCGATCCCTTGAAGCGGTAGAATCCCTCCCTCGTCCTGGGGAGGTCCCAGTCCCAGAACAGGTTGCTGATCCCCAACTTCTCCGCGATCTCCCGGGCCTTCTCATTCGATAGGCACTTGTCGTATCTGTTGTGGCTCACCCACTCGTTCAGCTTCCTCTTCTTCTCGTCCTCCGCGATGTTCATGCACTTGATCTCGTCCGCGACGCAGTCATAGAAGGTCTTCAGCTGCGCCATCTGGATCCAGTTGTCCTCGAGAGCTTGGAGCTCTGTCCCGGTCTTGCCAGAAACCATGGCATCGGCCAGGAGGGCGGCGAGGCTCTTCCCCCGAAGGAGGGGATTGGTCACCCCAAGGACGAACTGGTGATCCCGGGTGTCCACATTGGTTTGGATCAAGTTCGCCCCCACGGCGTCCGTCCTCGCGACAAGAACAGTCTCAACCCCCATGACGTCAAACTGCAACCGAGCAGCCACGAGACGGTTCACGTGCTCGCTTATGGCCACAAGGACCTTCCCAGCCATGTGGCCGCATTTCTTCGTCACCGACGACTGGTCCTCGAGGTGGACCCCGGCAGCGCCACGCTCCACAAAGAGCTTGCAGAGCTTGACGGTTGCCGTGGTCCCACCAAAACCGGTGTCCCCATCGGCGATGATCGGCTTGAGGTAATCGATGTAAGGGGTCCTGGCACGCTCCTCGCGGCTGGCGTTCATCCGTGCCTCCCTCTGCTTCCTGTCGTGGAACTGCTGAGCGAAGAACAGCTGCTCGACCTTGTTAGGGACAGTGTCATAAGGGTAATCCGCGAGGTCGGGGCCAGGCTCATTGGTGGTGGTATGGGTGGACGAGCATTGCCAGCCGGACACGTAAATAGTGTCGAGGTGCTTGGCCATCATGGCGACCTGAACGGGGTCGAGAGCGCCGAAAGTCCTGGAGGCGGTGCGGTTGGCCTGGCGAGCCTTGAGTGTGGACCAGAGCTTCTTGGCCATCTCGTTGGAGGCGTAGGACTGGGGGAGGGTGCCGCGGAGGGCAACGACGTCGCGGGCGGAGTAGGGACGTTGAGTAAGCTTGAACCTCTCGGAGTTCCACCATTGTTGAACCTCCCCTACTTCCGCCTCGAACCTCGCCTCCTCTTCCTCCAGGATCTGATTAATCAATAATAAAAAAAAATAATCTCATAAACGTGCACACTGTCGATCGATGGAACTCTCTGAAAAAGGTCTACTAAGATAAATGACGTAATAATAATAATTATTATTTAATCGATGCGGGAAAAAGGTGTCCCCGGCACGTCATCGGGGTGAATTCATGACAGGACTGATATATAGAGAAGGCACAGAGAAGGATGCGTTACCATGGAAGAAGGCACAGAGAAGGATGCAGCCATTTGGGAAAAGGGAGAGGAGAGGTTTGTAGGTAGTAAGGAGGGAGTGGAGTAGTTTCGACTTGAGGTTTCACAAGTAGTAGTAGTAGTTCATGTGATAAGGCTGGATGCTCCTCTATTTATACTACTAAGCTCGAGGGGTAGAGAGGATGGCAGACGATGGCTCGTTTCCTTACTCTAAAATGGAGGAGGAAGCAGCCGCAAGCATGCCTACGCATTCACACGTGGCCGAATTCTTTTGCTCCCGTCAATTTTTATGGTCGATCCTTGTCCTCCTCCTATACTACTACTACTATAATACTCTTTTTTTTTCCTTTTCGAAATCGAAAGATGATATAATTGCAAATCTCTAGTAATGTTTTTTTTTTTCTTTTTGCGGGGATAGGAGGAAATTACAATAGAGGGGTGACGAAATTTCCCAGTTTTGTCGGGAGAAGGCCACGAGACTTGTCCGAACGAGTTCGCCATTTCTCCTACATGCCTTGGGTTTGTTTGTTTGTTTTTTTACTGTCTCGCTCGCTCCATGTCGAAGATAATGTCAGTGTGATATGCTATTATCATATCCGACATGTGATAGATAACTTTTTTTAACCCACCCACCCACCAAAAGAAGAAAGGTAGGAGACAATTCCACGCACACACAGAGAGAGCTCTTATCTTATCATACACACACAACACATGATATAAGAGAGACCCCGGCGGAGGGGGGAAAATTCAAATCAATACTAAGATGAAATAAAACACGACAAGTCATCAACTACCGTGAGTTTGGCAACCTAATGATGGGGAGGGGTGTTTTTAATAATCGAGGATGGAGGGGAGTCGTGTTTAAAAATGTGGAAAGGGCTTTCCGTGTTTTAAACCTAAACGTAAACCCCACCCAAGATGTTCTCAATGATTAGGGGGGAGGGAGGAACGTCTTCTTTTCTTTTGTTTTTTTCTGAGTCGTAAGGTGTCATCGTATCGTGTTTATCCTTTCAGATTAGAAGAAACCGTGATGCCCTTATCATTAAAAGCCGCCGGTTTCAGAAAAAAATAATAATAATAATAAGCAAAAGTTATCAAAACTTATATGTATGATGATAATACTACCAACACCACTCCTAATCACTCCGACGTTGGGGGGCGGGGTGATTAATTTCTGACCCTTTCCCCAGTCGACCAGGTAATCACGAATCAATCTCTCATAAGAATGATTACTACTACTACTAGTAGTAGTGGTATTGAGTGGATTGGGGGTTAATGGTATCGTGTATGGTGCGTTTTAGAGTCAAATTCAATGCAGGGGGTGGTGAGGACAGGCATCTTTGGTGCATTATTTGGGAAGGAATGGTGGATCGGGACATTATTTACTTTACATACACACACTCAGCACATCTTTCCATTTTCTTTTCTTTTTTTGTCGATAACTTGGTTTACGAATTCCGGGGTGTTCACGACACTCCACCCTCTCTCGTCTCGGTACATCCCGCATTGTCAATTGTTGAATAATGATAAGGTTTTTACCGAGTTACGCACCTGCATTTATTCAGATACACGATTGCATTTCGCTTAGGGTAAGAGATTAGATTTGACATGGGAGGATCACACAAATATCGCCTTCGTGGGTTATATTATCTAACTTTTTTTTTTTACGAGATAAGCAATGATTGAACGATATTTTATGTTTATTGGTTTCTCCCCCTTTTGCTAGTTGTAGTCATGAATGAATGATTGGGTTTTTATTATATTCTATTTTTCATTTCTTCTGGATGACAATGAATGCGTGTAGTTTTTGTTAATGACAACGTCGTCATTATTATTATTATTATTATTATTATTATTATTATTATTGTGGTTGTTGCTGGTAGTGACAATTCAAATAACATTCAACAAACAAATATACGAACGAATCGTACCCCCCGGGGGGAGGTTCCAAATGAATCTTCTCAACCCCCTCCTCCCCCAGTTTTTATATCATATCGTATAAAATATAGAATTTAAATTACGGGTTACATGTAAATAATAATAGCAAGTGGATAGAGATGACACGCAGACAGAAAAATGTTTAGGGTTTTTTTTTTTTGGGGGGGGGGGGGCGGTGGTGGAGCAATGATGGTAATAATCAATGATGAGAGTCGTTTAATGATATATATGTATTTTTCCCATTAAATGACCCCCCCACCTAAGATGGATACGTGGGGGACTCATCAAAAATTGCCCCCCCTCCCCCCCCATGTGATGACATTATTAAAAAAATATTATTATTATTATTGAATGTGGGGTGGGGGAAAGGACAACAAGGAGGAGGAGAGGCCCCCACGCCCTTATAAAGTGTCCCCTTGGGATGGATGATATTACAGCCCACATATCAAACACCGACTACTGATTGATTGATTAGGGGGGCTGGGGGGAAGACCCTCGCTGGATCTAGCATTGCTCGCTTGAGCTTTGATGGATGATACGTGGATACGAACACGAGACCGCTCGTTCCTTTTCCGTTTTGGACAACCTAATCTCACCTTCCTAAGGACGGAGAAAGACGCGTATCCCCTCACAATCCAATACACGAAGAAACTCCGAAGCTTCCCGTGATGGTACTACACATCCTAATGATCACCCGCCTAGTGAGGCTCCCGGCTTCCTCGTATTCTCCCCCATGGGACAGGAAGTTGTCATTACTGCACCATGCTGCAGGGCAGTTGAGAAAGGATAATGTAAAAATAAGCAAGGTGTTGCTCCCCTTGGGAACAATATGAGAACATGGGATCCATCAATGGTTTCAGACACGATTAGTTGTAGCAGTGTCAGTAGAACTAGTAGCAGCTGGGTTGCCAGTTCCATGAGTGGATGAGACACCGGGGTCACCATCAACAATCAACTCACCCCAGCTGTTCTCAAATGTTTTTCTTTCCTTAGCCTTCCTTTTACAGCAGTAAAACAGAAGACAAGATGGAGGAGGAGAATAGACGAGGTACGGGATGAGATGATTGGATGGAGTGTTGTGGAGGAGGGGGGAGGGTGGAAGACTGGGAGTTGATGGAGGAGAATGGTAGCTCTCACTCCTCCCCTGCAAAAATCCAAAACGCCGATCAGTGAGAATGTTCAAGCACTGATGAGTTGTCTTGCTTATCTGGATTGGTCATTGGGATATTCCCTAGTTTAAGATTTTAGCCGCATTCATCCGCTATGGTTGTTGTCGTTGATGATGATGGAGTGGTTTTGTGCGGACAACATGAAAATGCTGCGGATGCTGCACCAAGTCTGCCAAGATGAATTTGACTGTCAGCTCTAAGGATGCACGGCGATGATCAACATCGGTAGATAGCTGAAAAAGATACAATCTTGGCAGCTTGGGCCAAACATTATTAACCCTTCACTTTTCTAAATTGGGCCAACAAGAAAAGACTACAGCCACTTTTCTGTCAGCCTGCCCGAAGGGAACTTGCAATAAAGTGTCGTCGTCGGACAGTCCGACCCATCCCTTAATGGGCGTGTGTACCTGCGACGCCGGGTGGTTAAAGGGGTGATCCGGCGGTCGGGGTCCTCGTTTCGTAGTCCCTACGGGTCGAAGCCGGAGGCGGACCTGGAGAAGTTGCGGCCGATGATCATGAGGAGACTGGAGGGTCGTGCAAGGGAGCACCCAATCCAGAAGATGGTTCCCCTAGCTCAGGAGGTTTTGATGTCGTAGAACTCGCTTCATCGTGGGGTGTCCGAGATTCTTAAGGATGTCCCTGTCTCTGCTTGCCAGTCGTCGTTGCTCTGGTTGTTGCGCGGGGTGATCTCGGGGGTTTTGTTGGACTGTGGGTTGGTAGGTGTTGCGGCGCCATCATTATCGAGCTCCTCGGTGTGCTTGTTTGTTTGCAATTGAATTGATGCGTGAGCAGGATGAGGCGTTTGGTGATTCGTTACCCGTCCGCTGTTTGGTTTTGTCGAGAGGAGGAATTGAGTTGTTTCGTAAGAAAAGGTTTGCGAGTGTGGAAGATTGTTCGCGTACGAGTTGTTCTGGCAATGTAAAGATAACGAGAAGGTATAAAATTTGCTGCTGTACGGGCGTGTTATAGCATCATCCTTTTGCAAATTGTGCCTTTTCAGTTGGGAAGACAAAAATGGGGAGATTCATTCCTGGTTTTCCCGTTTTATGTTTGTCTGTTGCCCGACTGTTGCACTCGCATGTTTTGGACTTGACTTGGATGGTTTCTAGCATACGGGAAATGGCTTATGTTCCTTTGTGTCCCAATAGAAATGTATGCAGTCCTGTCCAACCCAGAGGTGGTCCTTAGAAAGATTGATGATGGCGAAGTAGCTTCAGAACGTGACTTGATGCTGACAGCAAATAGGATCTAAGGGCATGGGAGGCACTCAGATGGCTTACAGAAGCTTTTGTTGGCTTATCCGGCTAAAGTCTGCAAGTACTGTTCGGAAGTTCATATTGGGCCATCTGGGCACAAAGCGCGGATGGGCAGGGTGTTCAGGTTTGAGAATTGGCGTGGCGGACACATCTGGCAAAATGCAAGTGTGGATGATCTGGTGCCTCATAAGATTGTGTGGCATTGGCGGCCTCAGGATCCACCGGAGCTTGTGGATGAAGGGAAGCAGTATTATGGACATGCACCTGCCGTAGTGGATCTATGCGTGCAGGCTGGTGCAGTTCCTCTTGTCGAGTACCCTTGCGTGATGAAAACCCAAAGACTATCAGCTCCTTTCAAATCAGAGAATGAGGACTCGGGTCGGTTGTATTGATCTTTATATTGACCTTCATGAAAGTCAGTATGCTGCATCTACAAGGCTAGCTTATTCACGAGCCTCACGACTTTAAACCTGCGAAGGGGCACTCGGGGCCACACAATTGTGAGAAACAGAGAAGTCCCTGGATGAACAGAAGGAAGAGTTACCCATTTTCCGGGTGGGTACAATCTATGCGTGTGTTGTTAAGACTGACGATTGTGTCGGCAACTTGCTACTGTCCTCAAATCCTTTTTACCTTGTGATTGTTGTCGATTCTTTGAGGTGAAAACTGTGACGTTCTGCATTTCTCGCCGGAGTTAAATATGCAATGCTGATGTCATATCTCTTACATCGAGGGTGGTTTCTTATGTTGTTGGTCAATAAATTCGGAGAAGGTGATAATCTTTGCAAGGAGGTGGCAGTGATCGACTTTGAACAGATAGTTGATGGGTCAACCGTGAAATAGGTGAACCGGAGGACTTACAGATGAAACATCGTGAGGAAAACCTATTTTTGACAGGGTGATATCGACAACCTCGTGTTACAGCAAGAAACAACCTAACATTTGTCTGTAAAACTGTCAATGTTCACAGAGAAGCATCATTCTAAGTGTGTAATGAAAATTAAGGTGCAGCTGAATAGCAATGGCTCAGCTACTGAATTTGGTTTCCTTTTCCTTGAAGTATCTGTTGCAGTTCTTCCTAGCTATTTCCCTAGCAAATTATTCGAGGCGATGACCACGATCGGGCACTCTTTTAAGGAAAACATCTAACTAATCATTCTGCTTAGCCACTTGAGAACTCGCCAAATGTGGATCTACAAGCACCCGACAATTTGTAAGATTTGGTTTACTGTTGGCATCAAAGAAGCTTCTTCTGCTCCTGTTGAACTGCAGATTAAGAATAAGAGGGGCTCGAGTGTTGCAATGCTCTATAAATTCGCATAATTCGTTTGCTGCTTTTTCCCAAGTCACACCACATCTTGACACCACAAACAGCGAGGAAGGAAGCATGATGATCAGGATGTTTTCTGGGCTTAGAGCTGTTTTCTTGATGGTGTTTGTGTTTGGGCTCATGGTCTCGTCGAGTGGACAGCTGCAGATGAATTACTATGCCAATAGTTGTCCGAGAGCGGAGAACCTCGTGCAAGACTATGTCCGTAAGCACGTCCCTCGTTCCCCAAACTTAGCAGCAGCTATCCTGAGGGTGTATTTCCATGACTGCTTCGTCAGGGTATGCATTATGGACATGTTTTCCAATAAACTAAGCTTGACTTGGTTAACGCGGCAGAGGAATGTTGTTACTAGTGATTCGTTGGAAATGTGTCCACCTCTGCTGACGAGGTATTTCCTATGTCAGGGATGCGATGGGTCGGTCCTCATAAACTCGACTGCAAACAACCAAGCTGAAAGGGACAGTATTCCGAATCAAACTGCCAGAGGGTTCGAGTTCATTGACAGAGTCAAGAGCATCCTGGAAGCCGAATGCCCTGGCATTGTCTCCTGTGCCAACGTCTTGGCACTGGTTTCCCGAGACAGTATTGTCGTCACGGTACTCAAGTACCCCAAAGCTCGTAATCTGTAGAGAAATGACCACCCGGGGATAGTTTTATGTTACACACGTAACCGACGATGATGTGCATAGGGAGGTCCATCATGGAGAGTTCCGACAGGCAGAAGAGATGGAGTGATATCAAGGGCCGCTGAAGCCTTGAATAACATCCCGGCTCCGTCCAGCAACCTGACAACTCTTCTGAGGGCTTTTGCCAACAAGGGACTCGACCTCAAGGACCTGGTCGTACTGTCTGGTAAGTGAGAACCATCTTCTAAAATTTCCTTTTGATAAACACGGCGACACAACCCCATGCTCATTGTCCTGTCAGGGGCCCACACCATCGGGGTGTCTCACTGCCTCTCCTTCTCTAGCCGCCTCTACAACTTCACGGGGAAAGGGGACCAGGACCCGGCCATGGACCCAAAGTACGCGGCGATCCTAAAGTCGCAAAAGTGCAGGAACCCGAATGACAGCACCACAGTCGTGGAGATGGACCCGGGGAGCTCCGAGACCTTTGACCTCCAGTACTACTCCCAGGTGCTGAAGAGGAGGGGGATCCACCAGTCGGATTAGGCACTGACCAACAGCACGAGCGCCAAGGCGTACGTGGCGCAGCTCCTGAAGGGTTCACAGGATAACTTCTACACAGAGTTTGCGCTCGCGATGGAGAAGCTGGGGAGGATCGACGTCAAGACGGGCTCGGCAGGAGTCATAAGGAAGCACTGCGCTCTGGCTAACTAAGCTAAGCAAGAACTTACACCAGTACCACGCGGGTTATGTCGAATACTCCTACATACTCACTGTGTGTAACGAATATCATTGGTTACTACTCTTTCTAACTGCTGTGTCAACTTCCACGTTAGGCTGAATGTTTTGTTCCTCGCTGAATGTCAGCCCCTACTTTCCCCCGTTTTCTTATTGGGCTTAGGACCAAGACAAAATGGGCCTAATATCAGGCCCATACAAAAAGCCTCCCCATTAATTCCGCCCTCGAAATATTCCCCAACCCTAATCGCGTCTTCCCTCCCGCCTCTATTTAAGCAGCTGCCTCTCCTCCCCTCCCCATCCCTCCCAATAGCAGTCCATTCCGGCCGTTGCCGTCGTCATTCGTACAGCCCTTGTCAGTGTCCGCGTCACAGCACTTTTGCTTTGGTGTCGTGTCATGGTCGTTTACGATCTCCGATTTTTCTTCCCTGGATTGTTTTCGGGAGTGTTTTTCATTCTTTTTTGCTTGTGGTGGTGTCGGGGAGGAGTGCGGTGATGATGACATAATGTTTTGGACTAGAGTTTCTGATCTTCGAGAGTTGAAGACTAAACCCTTGGCTGTCTGAGCACTCATCTCTTGCCTCCATCGTCATACGTATGCCTTTGGTTTTTGTTTTTCCTTTCTCTTATTCGAACGGTTTTTCATTCGATCTGTGGTTCTGTCGAAGGGGCTCATGATGATAACATAATTTATCTTAGCGGATTTCAGTGAGATTCCTTTGGTTTTCTTCCTTGGAATCCGTGATCTGATTGTTACACACACTGAAGCCCCTTGAGATCACTTATGCTTTGTTATCCCAGGAAATGTCTGTCAGTCTGTTTGTTTATCGATCGTGGGTGTTGGTGCAGTGACGATATTAAAACACCGTTGGAGGGTGCATATGGGCAGTGGATTCATTGAGTCCGTGAGCTCTTTTAACTTTTAAACGACTTCTCCTTCCACTGAGCACCTTTGCCTTTCCCTGGAGATCATATTTTTGTTTTCTGATTTTGCGTCCATTACCAATTCTGGGGGATTATTTGTTGTTCCTCTCGGTGTAATGGCTCGGGCGCTATATTAATTGTTTGGGAGGCTTATCCTGGTCGATGGCTTAAAGTATTAGTGCCATTGGACCCCGGAAACACCTCCTATATGTATTCCTCCTTTAATGTCGACCCCTATGGTATACGGCCCCTTGTTTCCTTGGTGGGCCAATTCTCCTATCTGGGAGCCCTTTCACGAAATTATTCAAATGCCTCTTGATTCCTCTAAGGTAGTGATACCAAGAGAATTGGCATTGGCTTACTGATTTCTCGTGGACAAGTGTGTCCAGATTAGTGAACTGTTTGTGCATGTCTTGGACCATGAGAGTCACCATGTCAGCATCGTTTGTATCCTTAAGCTGCCAAGAACAATTATGAAAGACAGTAAAGTATGCAGTGACCTGACCTGAAGTGACAATTACGAAGCTGAGTTCCTCTCACTTGTAAGCAGTGTCCTGAAGAGTAGCATCCCTACCATTTTGTTAAGATCTTCTCTGCTCGGTGGTAGAAAGAATAATTGGAACAGTAACGAGTATATTAGTTTTGTCTTATGCCAAAGCAGCAATAATGGTTCTAGTTTATGGACAACTACTGATGTGCACCATTTTGAAATTGCAATTGCTCGTTGGGTAAGTGTCTGGATGCATAGTCTCAACAACATTAGCTAAAGTCGAACATGATTACAACAATCTGCTGTGAATGATAGCTGACAGGGGAAAGGAAACTAGACAATTTGCAGATGACAGTGCCATGAATCGTACCTTTCCACCATACTTCCATCGTATGCCATGCAGAAACTCAAATCCTGGTAAAACCTCCAGCTTCTGCGCAACCTATTGACCACAAGACAATTCACTGAAACAAAACATCAGAAAACATCAGGTGAAGAGTCACCACAAGACAATTCCCTGAAACAAAACATCAGAAAACATCGGGTGAAGAGTCACCACAAGACAATTCCCTGAAACAAAACATCAGAAAACATCGGGTGAAGAGTCATACCGTATATGAAGAGTCCAATGTTTTGGGATATGCCTTGGCTAGGAACCAGCTGTAAATGACTCCAAATGCGTTGTGCTTCTTCTTCCTCACATCCACTATTTCACCCATCATAGGAACCTGTCGAGTAGAAATGATGAATATGCCGTGTGCTTCTGGGGCCATCCCCAAATTACTAGGACAAAGGCAACCTCCGACTGAGAACAGCCACTCGGCTATCGCACAACTCCAGAAAACAACCTGCCATCACCATAGGAGCAACTGAACTTAATAGTCATGATGACAATCACGGTCAATCATTGGACAATATTTGTTTTGATCAGAACCAGCAAGTTAAGGAAACAACACAAAGCAACCGCCGGCATCAAGAAACTAATCAAGGCCTGAACTCTTTGGCAAGAATCCTGAAACCATAACAAGAACTTACAATCAGTCGCCAAATTCATCATGAAGACCAGAAAACAAGCGGCTCGGCCTATCAAGATTCACCAGGGAAACGTGGGCGGTGCAGACGTTGCAACTACCGCCAGGGCGGACCTCTTGCAAGAAAGGACCATCACGTTCCTGGATAATTCGTCCGGCGACGTCGCTGTGGCCCAACCCGTTCCTCCAAGATCCCCTCCCACACCTTCGGCATCTTAAGTGCGGCACCGGCCCCATCGCCCTCCTCCGGGGAGTCATCCTCCGCCCCGACTAATCTCTCGTCGAGGCTCTCAGCATTTGGATCCAGATCCTCGATGTGGACGTAGTCCTCCGCGGCCCCAGTGGCTACAGCAGGGTCAGGCGGGAGGGGTCTTCCATCGAAGAGACGGCGGGGTATGATCTTGGGGAGTTATTGGACGCGAGGGTTTTGACGGAGAGGGGAAGGGGGAGTAGCAGGTGGGAGAACCCGGCGGAGGACGGCGGCGATGAGGAGCGAGTCAGAAAGGAGGTGGCCGAGTCAGGCGACAAGAGTAATGGCGATCGGCGGTTGAGTGAGAGGGAGCTCGGGAAACGTCAAACATTACTTCCCCCGCTCTTCGCCGTTAAATTAGCGTTTGGTTATAGGATCGTTTTGTAACTTTGAGGAAAATTTAAGGACTTGAAAATAATAAGAACGAACTTCATGATTTTGTAATTTTTCAATCTTAGTAGCGAGGCGCTTGCTTGCGGGGGGAACGAGCAAAAGATCTACCGCCAAAAAAAGCGTGAGCACGGGCTTTTCTAGGGTTTTCGCCTCTCCTTCACCTTTCTCCTTTTGAGGTTCGTTGTTTCGTGTCCCAACAATCCTTTTTTTTGCTGTGATTCGCTTGCAGGAGGTTCCCGCCCCCCGTATATCTGGTGTCGATCACTGGTGGATTCGAGCTATTCGTCGCCGGTTCGCATCTGCCTTCCTTTTGGGGATTTACGTGAGGAGAAATGGTGGATGGGAAGCTGTTCAAGACGAAGTTATGCATATTGTACCAGCGAGGTCACTGTAATCGGTCGAGTTGTTCTTTCGCTCACGGAGAGTCGGAACTCCGACGCGTGTATGGCCCCTATGATGGTAATGTGAGGTGTTTGTCTGTGGTGATTTTGTTCCTGATTGTCCTAATGGATTTAAGAAATGTTTACGGTGTTGACGGTAGTGCTTTTCTTTTCTGATGGTTTTGGTGTAACCGAGACTGTTTGAAATATGTGCTGCTTTTGAATTTAGAATCAGCTGACAGCTTAAAGCAATGATCCTGGAGGCAGTGCTGTATTTTCCGTGTGACTGCTCGTCAACTCTAGTCGCTTTCCTTTTATGGCTACTTCCTTTCACTGTTCACAATAATCACGTATTTCTTATCTTTGTATCTGTGGAATATTTTGTATAATTTGGTATTTCAGTTAAGACTTGATGCATGACCCTTTGTGCATTTTTGCAGCTATTCTGTCTATATGCTTCTGCACAACACCGCTAGTTATAATTTATATATTCTTTAGTTCTGGGTATCTCTTGATTTCTTGATCTGAAGATGATGGCTATACGTCCAATTAAATGTGACAAGTTGTGTCTTGTCGGGCCCAACATAATTTGAAGCAGAAGCACCCTTAATATGTGTATTTCTGATACCCTTCCGACCAGAGTTCCTTTTATTCATTCGCTCTCTGCCAATGATATTTTTATCTACCAGACTATATCAGAGTTCTTGCTTTTCGCTTCATAATATGGATTCTCCAAAGTGAATCAGCCAATATGGAGCCCATGGAATTCACTCTGCTATTGTATGGAAATTTAGAGGAAAATCTTCGGATGGTTGTGATGGAACTCATGTTGGGTAACATTTTCAGTGAACTAATTTATTTGAATGGGCATGATGATCGAATATGTTTCTGATGTTGCCGACATTTTTATCTCACATTACTGGAGCAAAGCGGAGAAGTCTTATATTTATGGGATTCTGATTCATAAACCAGTTATCTCTGTGCTGTACTACCAAGTGGTTCTTTTTTTCCTCCGAAAAATGGGTCCCTTTTACTTACTCCTTCCATAAAAAATCTGTTTCTATGTTACTTTTGCTTGGAAGGGAGCTACCATATTTAAATTCATGATTTTTTTATCATAGTGTTGGATTGGATGCAAATGGTAAGTTGGAACTTCCCACAGGATGTTACTTTTGCTTGTCTGACTGGTTGATCAATCAATTATGTTGAGTTTCCATCTCTCTGGAAATTTCCCCAATATTTTGCAGGTAGACGAGACCATCGAGGTGCTGATCTTCGGGACAGACTTGGTAGGAGGTTTTCGCCTAGAAGAAGATACTCCCCAGGGAGAGATGCTAGAAGTCGGCATATGATTCGAGGTCAGATTGCCCTTGTGACTTGTTCAATATGCATCCCTCGAGTTTCTTTCAAAGAAAAGAGTTACAAGCATTTAAGTGCATGATGATTGTCGATGAACTTATTTTGATATTATCATGTAACTGTAGGTTATAGCCCTTCAAGGTCCATTGACGAAAGCGTGTAAGTCCTTTCAAAGCCTGTTTGTTCTTTGTTTACTTTTTGAATTATTTATCCAATATTTCAGATTCTTTGCATCTGGGGACAATGTTAAAAAAGTTATCGACCTGGTGTTTTCTAGCAACTTGATGAAAAACCTGTAGTTCTATTTTAGTAAAATATTTGAGGCAAGTTCCTGGCACACTGTCAGCGTTGGTGGGTTAAGATGCCTGACATATGAAATGTCAGGTTTATAAATGGTGGTTGTGTATGATTTCTTGTTTGATGATAGCCAACCTTGACTGCACATTATAGTTGATTGCATAAGTGCCTCTTATTTTTCCTTACTGATAAATGTCAGTTGTAAATTATAGTTTTGTTTCATTGGCTTTTGTTTTACTTCTCAAAATACTTGAAAAAGCAATTCCACCCCTTCCTTGTGTCAAAATACTTGAAATCACTGCCTGATTTCGGATGTCTTACAGTCTTTCTTGTGTTCCTTTGTAACCCTAATCATATTGGGTCCTATGCTCCAGTCACAGTGATAGAAAGCGCCAGAGGAGGCCGCAGTTGGATGGTCATAGTGATGTCTCTGGGGATATCAGAATATCGGAAGAGCCTGCTGATCATGTAGATGGCAGGAAATCTGCTTTGTCCAGGTCCGGGCATGCTCTACTGGAACAGGTTTGGCACTTCTAATGCTTTTGACAAGGCTCTTTTTCTTCTGATGTTAACTGAAATTTTGGATGTTGTTGTCCTTATAGCTCAGACAAGTTCGTGCAGATGTTGATATGCTTCAGACTCAGAGAGCTGAACTAGAGGTGATGTTTTGCGTGCCTAAGTTGTGAACTTAAATGAATTTTTCATTCTCTATTATCATATTTTCATTGCATGTAACTCGTCCTATATCTGGTGTTGATAAATCCAAGCTACTCTATTCCTGTGTGATTTAAGTTCATTCATACTGAACATTTACATCCATTCATTACTCGAAGCTTTGTTTTTTTGTTAAGAAAGTCCTTTCATTTGTTTTGAGTATTTAGAGATCTGTTTTCAAAAGTTAATGCTGTTTGGGACACATCTGCATTTCCCATGGTTCTTGAAAAATCAAGTCAATTTTTTTTTTGTTTCCCATTATTAACAGGTTTATCTGGAAGAACAAGTTCAGGAGGCAGATAGTCTTACCTCCAACATTCAAGAACTCGAAGATCAATTATACAAGGAGAAGAAGGAACATAAAAGGTTGGAAGAAAGCTTTTCTTCTCCCTCGACCCTTCATTATTTACTGGTAGCTCGTTATGGTGGATGGATCCTCGTCATTTTCAGGTTCACTTCGAGGATCAAGAAGTTTGTCAAAGCACATATTCGACACTCAGAATTACAAGAAGAACTAAAGAGGCATTGTCTTTCTTTCCAATGTTTTCTTTAGGTTATTCTGCCAGTGGAATCATCAGGGATCACCCTTTTTTCATTAATCTTATCCCTGTGTTCCTTTTCATTTACAATCATGTAGATCACAGCTCCATCTCGCGAAACTAGGAGAGCAGATAGGTCAGAAAGCCGTTGGAATTAATGAAGATTCAAGTATCAATATTGTCAGTGATGATGAAGCCCTGGCACATAATATGAGCAATACACAAAATGGCAAACATGATTATTCTTCTCCAAATATTAAATTGCTTGGCCTTAAGCGGGCTGGTACTGAAGAAACGCGACCACCAGGTGCATTATCCCGTTACTTTCTTCAGTGCGATTGACATAGGAAAGAAAAGGGAGGAAATATGCCTCTAAGAGGTTTGGAAAAAGTGGAGCATTTATTCTGTTTAATTAGAAAGACCTGAAGTGGCATGTCTGCATCTACTGAAACAGTGAAGCTAAATTTTCACATGGGGAATGCATATCAGCCAACCAAGCAGTATGAATCAGGGGATAAGCAAAGGTTCGTGACTGGGCAATCAGGGGATGCTAAACAGAAGAAAGACAAAGGTGTATCATCTATTGTGACTGCAGGGGAGAAGGTATCATTTTCTGGGTTAGAAACCCGTTAGAGTTCAGGACCAGTAGAGACCTTGGTCATTGCAACATTTTGAGCTCTTTTCTCTTGGTAAATTGCAGTCCAAGGTTTCTGGTTTTGGGGTTATTCCACCGACCGTGATGGCTGCTCATGCCGGTGATGAACTTGTCGACACTGAAGAGGAGAATGTCGAGGGGGGTGAATCTCTTCCATCTGGAAGTAATGCTTCAGAAGCCAAGCGATTGCCTGTTTTGATTCCCCCATTGCCTCCTGTCCAGGCGAACTCGTATTCTCAGGTATTTATGTCCCTGCTCATTGATTCTATATATAGTATTGTATGCTGAAGATTGGTTCCCTTCACCTTATAATTAGGGTTATAATTATTTTTTTGGAGATTTCCTGGGAGTTTAACAGTAAGTTGTTAATTTACATGGCTTTTAAGTTTCCTACCAATTTTTGACATATTACCAGTCCAACTGTGGCAGGAGGCTATAATTCTCGTCAAAATGTGGTAGTTGACCATAGGATACTGGTAGTAGTTAGTTTGAGTTGGGACAAACTAACCAAAGCAATTTACCATACTAGCCCGGTTTACGTCCTGGATTCTGAAATAGTAGGAGTTGCCCCACGCCCCACCACCATAGTTAGATGCATCTTTGAAAAAGTTGCTTTTCTCCTGTGCCTAAATATCCTACTGCTAAAGTTTGATTTATTGGATGTGTTGCAGTACCAGGGAGCTGATGAAAATGTGGATCTGGATACTCTAGAGGATGCTGAGAACATTCAGAATTCCGATAACGTAGACATTGTTTGATCATTGCCTGGAAAACCTATTCCTCTGTCAGATCTTTTCACTCTTTCTGTAACTAGCTGGCATGTTAGGCAAGGTACCTTTCCTTTTCCTCGTCTTGATTCTGAATGGAGGAATTTTAACATCCCTTGGTATAGGGACTTTGGGATCCTTCAGAAGCTAGTAACCAATAGTAATCAAGACCGTGTTAACCAATTATCTAGCAGGTAAAAGATGAAGCCTTGGGAACGACGGTCGCACATCTCAATCAACATCTTTTGTCAGGAATCTAGGCTACACCAAATACAGCTTATTTGTAGTATTCTTTTTTATGTAGGCACTATGCTGAATACCTTAACAACAGAAAAGAAATAACACTTGTACATGACACCGGGCCAAAAAGTTGCAAAGCAATACAGCTTTTCAAATAGGTGAAGGATTGTGGATCTCAGCCATCCTTACCACCGGAGGAGACAATAAATACCAAAACTTGTCTATCTGATCTGTCTATGTTGGCTGCAGTGGAGAAATCTCAGCGTATAAGCCCAGCCGAGATATATACGGGATTTTGGGTAACAGGTAGCAGTCTCGGCCTCAGTTGCGCCTAGGCGCCTTAACTGACAAGGGCTAATAAAGATGTACAACTTTAAGTAAACAGGGACAAATTACCGCTAATGGCTTCCAAAGAACTGCTCCAGAGAAGGAGAACTGAAGACATTTGAGGCCGTCTTTTCCGTTCTGGTGGATGATATAAAAAGTTGATACTTGATGAATCTCTGCAAAACAAGCCCACCCAGTTACAAATGTCCTCTGCTGATAAACACTGAACAAAATCTTAGGAAACTTACGGCTAGCTGAGAAATGATCTCAGAATTCGTGTCAATGTGCCAATCTGGTTCTAGTTGTCGCACAAAGGACGATCTCCCATTCTCCGTGTTACAGAAGAGAACCTGTCGCCACAGAGAACACAATTTACTAAATGTCCCAACAAATTGCAAACAAGCTATAAACTCAGCAAGAAGATGTATTACTAAATATCCACGACAAGGGAGCGTCAAAATCTACTAACGTTGCACCAAATAGAAAGATATTAAGCACAACCAGGAGATAGAAAATGATTATTCAGAACATTGTTGACACATCCAGTCAAGAGTATTCTCGTTCACCTTGTCCTTGACTAGACCACCGGAGGTAAAGACCCCAGCATATTCCAGGGCAAGAAGAACCTTCTTCTGCAAGAGGTGAAAGAAACGGTGTGAGAGCAACATCAACTTCAGCCAAGATCCCAACTCGTTGTCGATATGTGCATTATTGACAAGGAAGAGAGGGATGGCACAACTGCAGGCATGCCGTCAAGAGAATGCCATGCCAATAGTTCTCTCAATCAACAGAACAGAGCCTGGCATAATAAAGCAGGTACCTCGCTCTCGTCGTCTAGAACTCTTTCCATGAGGTAAAGATCACAGAATTTTGTAATCTCAAGAAGTACTTCCAAAACAGATGATCTAACGGTTGCTTTACTCTGGCAATATAAAAACAACAGGTTAGTGCATTGATAGATAGTCATCCACTAAAAGGGTTATGATCATACAAAACATTAATTACCTGAAGTTCTTTAGGGTCATTTTGCTCCAGAATGACTCCTAATAACCGACAAGTTACCTGCATGGAATAACCAAAACGAATAAATTGATCCCTGAAGAATACCACGAAGCTAAGTGTTGTGCATAAGCAATTCAAACATGAACAATAGGCAACGACATAAATATATTCTTCTATGGTAACTCTGTTGTTACAAGTATAGAGGCATTTAAACAACACTTCTGCAGTTAGGCTGCGTACACGTGTCAGTCCTCGAACTATACCTCACGCCCCCCATTGTGTGCCTGATGCTGAATATGATAAAATACGATCAAAGAATCTCTCTAAGGGCCTCAGAGAGTAAAAGGCCTATGCCTAGGAAGCTGATTCAACCAACTGCTATACATTCAAGAGAAACAATTCGACCATAAGAAGTTTGACAGCGATATCTGGAGACTCCAGACCAGAGAGCAAAAAGAAAGCAGAAAGCAACACAAGGATGATCTCCTCTGCCAACCTTTCTGCCTTCACTCAATCTTTGTCTCACTATCTGCCCCAGGGTAGGCTGAAAATAAAAGGCAGAATAGATAACTATGAGCATCAGTTCAAAGTCATTAAGCGTGGGCAATGAGATCGGCAATCCACGAGTACTCACCTTAACCGGCTGGAAAAAATCATCAACCACATTTTGTGCTCTGAAGTCCTCCGATGCATTACTAACACCAGGAGAAGATAGTGCCACATTTGTTGATGCAGCGATGTCAGAACTACTTGTGGAGGATGTTTGGCGTTTCTGTACACGTCTTTGAGCTCCTTTGGGTGATCTCAACAATCTCCAAGTAAAGACTACCGCAATAGCAAATCCTGCTATGGCCCCAACTGATCTCGAATTCTAGAAATGACAAAAGTTCTCCATAAGCAGCTCTCCAATACTCTTATCCAGTCCCAGAAGGGACATCCTCGCTTCATATTAGTCGATAAGTCTAGCTGAGGTCACAATGCTAGAGAATCTCCCGATCATCAACTTAAGATAACTAACAGGTCAATTTGGATATCACGCCGGATGTGAAAGATAATAGAAAAACCCTAGCATCCAAAATCAAACCAGCCGAGACCGAAGGGGCCAATCGATAGAATCCGCGCGATCGAGACCGGAAGTTCGATAGCATGGATAGATCGAGTCGCATGGGTTTCGAGGGCGTACCAAACCGTTGGAGGTAACGGAGGAGAAGAGATTGGAGAATTTGACGGTTAGGAAGGCGCCGAACCGCCTGATCAGCTGAACGAGCTCGTCCTTCGATACGTCCGCCATGTACCTCCGGCCCTAATCAGCTCGAAACGGACGGGACCGCCGGAAGGCCAAAGGTACGGCGGCGTTCCGAAATGGAGGGAAAGGGAAGTTTGGGTTGTTAAGCTCGCCCCTCCAGGTAGACGACGAGAAGAGGGAGAAAGACGCGTAGGGTCGGATCGGGAGAGAACGGCCTGATCTCGTTGGTCGTCTCCGGTTCGGACCGGGTTGGCTTTCGTTAATTAATATTTTTAGTGGTAAAATAATTTACGATGATTATATTTTTTAATTTGTGAAATGTAAAAAAAAAATTACAAATCAAGGGAATGTGCCTCTATATATATATATATATATTCGGTGTTTGAGACACTGAGGATGATCATGGCCATCGGTGGTTTAGTCTCACTGTCCGAGAGCCTGGCGAAGATGCGCCGATTTAGTCATTGATCACTTCCTCAGCTGCTTCCTCAGAAAATAACAGTGCCTTCTCTATCGGTTGCCCGTCAGTGTTCATGAGCATCTCCCTTTCCAGGTGCAGGCAATAGCTCTCGAAGACCTGCGAGCTCACCCCGACCCTGAAGTCCAGCAGGAAGAGCAGCTCCAGCTCCAGTCTGTTGAGTTCCAGATTGCTCACGCCGCCAACTCGCCCGCAGAATGCATTGTTGTGGTGGCTGCAGTAATCGGAGAACAAAAGTTATCCAACTGCTGATGACCATATCGATCTGGTTGGATTGACAACATTGATACGACTTACACGTCATCGAGAATCTTGGATGCGACCGTGATGCTGGCGATGAGCAACCGGTGCACATTCAGGGAAACGACGAGTGAGTCGGGAAACCGATGCACTAGCCTGTCTATGTATACGAATCCGACGACAAAGCAGGACGGGCTGCAGCGAGTGTACTTGTGTATCCTTTCCAGGTACTTGTGGATGCTAATACCAGGCAGCCTCACGCCAAGGAACCCACTCAGGCTCTTGCCTAGCCCGCATCCGGTAGGCTGGCCACTGCTTTTGCCCTTGCCCAAGATGTCCAGGAGCTGGTCGTTCCGGGCCACCAGCTTCTCCAGCACGAAAGAGAGGACAGTCAGCACTTTGGGGGAGGCGGCAAAATTGGACCTTCTCTCATGCAGCCTTGCGCAGTCGACTTGTTCTCCCTTGGTCAACATTTTGGGACCCTTGGCCGGGGGGGTGGGGGGCTCGGCAGCTACTGGCAGAGTTTGGAGTTAGATTTTTCTTTGATGGGTGGATAAGAACGATGGAGTATGCTTGTGTTTCTAACGTTCTTGTTTTATCCGAAGGAAATAATCGGGAGTGCATCAAAATGATGGGGTCAGACAGATATCCGGGCAGACGGAAAGACAGAGAGGTGTTTTAGGATTTTGTGTACCCCACCAAAAGAATAACAGATATGAGGATCAGTCGATCTTCAGGATATTCCAAATTCTGAATACTCCCAAAAGAATCACGGTGTCGTTTTCAGCAGTCAAGTAATCTTCAATGGACACTCGACCAGCGGAAGAGACTCCTAAATATTCTTAAACACGAAAACAAGGAACATTCAGAACGATTTTCCTGCAGAAGTCAAGTTGAAAATGTCTTGTCCAGCAGTAATCCAAGGCCGGGAGGAAAATTTTGACTATGGACATGGGTACAAAACAGGTGAAAGTGCAGCTTAGGTAACTGAAAAGGAGAAACTGACCGGGGCTGCAAGTAAGCTATGGTGGTTTTCCTGGTCCGCCCAAAGGAAATGACGAGGCATGCTATACATTATGGTGATCATTGGCACCGAGTAGTTTGTCTTCTTCATTCCCCGTTTCAATCTGCGAGAGCTGAATATTTAACTTAGAGTTCATTTTGTTCCACTCGTTCTCGACGCGAAAGAAAGCCCATTGGAATCGGCGGAAAATCTCGAGGGCGGCGATCGTGAAGACGGTAAGGTAGTTGTGTCGAAGATGGGCGGAGAGCTTGTATGTCCACGTGCACCGCAAGATCAAATTACTTCCCAATACCCATAAGTAAACCTGCAAATTAGCATAGAAGATCCCGATTTAACATAAATGAAGCATCCGCAGGGAAACTATTTTAGTCTGAAGAATTTAAAGAGTATCAGACGGGTTCTGCGGCAAATAAATGACTTACCCACTTTTGTCTGTAAAGAAGAGACGATAGCAGGCTTGGTCTGCTGAACTTGAATATGCGAGTGAAGCAACTGCCAGGAGAGTATTAAAGATTCAGCTTCCTTTATCTAGAAAAAAACACCACCTAGACATTGTGATTGGTGACCGATAAAGTGGGTTATGTCTGGATGGATATACAGATTCCAAAGATGGGACGGACTCGTCATAAAAGAGAGGAGGAGAAAGCCAGGCAATATTCCTATTCGACCCATGCATTGGAAAGGCTATTATACCTTAAATCCCAATCCCGGGTCACATCCCAGTAATATGAATACAATGAATTGACCACCCCAGAGAAGAGCCACAGGGGGCGATAGAAGCTTCTCCAATTCTCTTCGATGACATGATACTTAAGTGCCGAAAGAAAAATCACCGGCACAGCCGTTGAATATTTCAAAGCTGAGAGGAGAGTATAATGGGACCATGGCATTAGAAAACAAAACTCATTATCCGTTATATAACATAATGGAATGAGGACAAGGCTCGATGGAATCCATGCATTATTCTTTCAGGACCAAAAGTTAAGTTTTGAAGGACGAGTTAGCCAAGATCATACGTACCATTAAGAAGGGTAGTTTGCTCTCCAGTATCCTTGTGCTGCCTTAGACATTGGAACAAACGAAAGAGATAGGGTAGCACAAGAACTATGGGAATGGCAATGGAGTGGCTCCCACAAATGGAATCCGCTTCAAACCAGGCAATAGTTGCAACCTACCCAAAAAGGACACACCCCTTTAGTAGTAAATTTCATTCCCATTCGAGCCCCAGAAAAAGAGAAAAAGTGAATATCTGCTCAGATCAGATGAGCTAGAAGAAGCTACATCCAATAAGGACACGACAAAGAAAGTCACGATGCATGGGTCAAAATTCCTGATCTATACTCTGATAATGTTCGTGCAATAGCAGCATCTAATTCTGCAGTCCAGGCTAAAAACATCAATTGAATTGGCCAAAGGTAGCACATTCTATACAGGAAAGGTCAGGGTGCATGCACTAGGAAAGAAAGTACAGGCCCTAGAGAAGACACCCTTTCACATGTAAATAATCCAATATAAGAGTATGCTAAAAAAAAGTACTACAATGATACGTCCACTTAAATAGGAAGGCTTCAAATATCACTCAAATGACCAGCATGCATGATGTAACTTGAAAACAGCCACAAACCTGCCGATTGACCATTCTACAAACGGAGCGCTCCAAATCAGAGAAGACCTGCATCAATTTTCAGGGTATTAGTTCTCCCAAAAGGAAACAAAAAAGTAATACAAAAATTCAGAATATAAGAGAGCAGGCGGATGGAGAAAATTTAAAATTTTACTCATCTAAGAGGAAACTTCAATGTTTACGAATAATTTACTCACCATCCTTATCATGAAAACAATGAGAACATGTCTATACCTTTGACATGGAGGTCAAAATATCAGCCAAGAAGAAATCACAGAAGCTAATTGCCTGCAGGACATCAACCAAAGAGATTACGAATCATATTTTTAAAACCCAGAAAGGAAGAGAAATTCATACAAAACAAGGCACTTGGACAGATATAACATCCTTATTTTCAGGGTGACACAGTTAGTTTGATAAATACCATGGGCAATAGTTATGTTGCAGCTATTAGTTAGATTAGATCTATCCTATTCCATCCTTTCTTTTTCTCCAGGTATTTTTCTTTAGCAATGAAAGGCCACGGCTAATATACCGGGATAGAAACTACCTGTAAAGGAAGAATTATTCTCCATAGAGTCCGTAATAAGAAATAACGAGATGACAGATAGAATATATCAAAAGGAAAAATCAAAAGCATCCCGACGGCCATGTAAAGCAGGACCTGAAAAAAGGGAGTTTTACATCAGATAACCAAGCAAAACAAGAAACCTCTCACGATATCCCACCTTAATAGGGGAAAATGATGCTCAATGAAATTTATTCCATTGTAATCAGAGTATCAGGATTGGTAAAACTAATTATTGACATGAAATTGTTGGAATATTTTGAATAAATAAGAGGGAATGCATCCACTAAACTGGTTGAGAGGCAGCCAATGACACTTCTCCGTGGGAATAAAGATAAAGATAAGCTGTCATGCTCGAAGGGACGACAATAGTCATCCACGTAGCACACTGTATGCAACACATAAAGCAACTGTGAGATCACATGAGAATTGTAAAACCAGTAGAACATTCACAACACAGAAGACATCACCTTCCATATCTCTCTGTGTGTCAGATGATTCTGGTCAAGATCAAAAATTTTGTCATAGTTAACATTGGCTTGTAAGAAGACCCATAAATTGATTCCCCAAAGCCATACCATTCCTGTCTGTGAGAAGAAAACAATAATATTTAGAGAGAGATTCAAGACAAAGAATTTAGTCCTACAGAGGATATTTCTAGGGGAAAGGGATTGAGGAAAACTCACCACAAGAAGAAGGGGGTTATAGTACAAAAATGCTTCATAGAGGAAGAGGTCACGCAAATCTACACTCATTCTCATCACTGAATCCCAACTAACCTGCAATTTCGATAAGCAATGGTGTAATGAATAATGCTTCTGTAACTTTGAAACCGTTAAAGTTCAGATTAACCTAAAGATGATGAATCTCACCTTGCAACAGATGAAACCCCAAAGAAAGAATAAAATCACCTGAATGAAAATAGAACATGAATCATATCAGACACAAGAAAAAGACATGGAGAACAATTCAAAAAGGTAATAAATGAATATGGGCGACAGTTCACTGAATCAGGTCCCTATACAAGATTTATGCCCATTGGGCACATAAGCTCTGAACACCATAAGGCACTCTAAAAAACTCAAATTTACGAATAAACAAAAATCATCAGGGAAATTATCCATCGATCTCCACAAAGTGGAAAGTTAAATGAGAAAAGTAGACAGTAAAACAAACTTCGGACCTTAAATCTCCATAAGAAGGTGGGAGAAGGTACAAATGGAGTAGCATTTATAGAAGGCATATTCAGACCCTTGAACTGATCTCCCACCATCGAATGCATTGGACCTTCCTCCACATCAACACCTGAAACGTGTTCTTTTTCCATTTAGATCACCTAAGACAATGATGCAGAGAATCTCAATATTACTAATGACAGTCCTCCTTACCGAGATCAGCAAAAGTAGGTCTACTACTGGTCTTTCTTAGGTGCGGACTATTTCCAGGCTGCGCAGTGAACCCTCCGAACATAGATAGTTTTGCAGCCAAAAAGACTTGTCTCTGCCTTTTAGCTTAAATTGAGCACCTGGACCGCACTGAAGGCCTTAGAGTTGCAAAAGCAACTTCCATGAGTCAACCGAAAAAAGAATTCACATAAATCAAACATCACATAACAAACAGATCTTTCCACTAGAATAATTATCATCAACTTCATCCTCAATCATCCCAAATTCTAAACCTACGCTACCCGATCCAGCAACTTAAGCACAAATCCCTTGGTCTAAAAAGCACGACCTAGCAGAAAAGCCTAACAAACAAAGGCAAACTCTAACTAGATACTCTGGCGCTCTGCTCGAATCAGCCTACATTAGCAATGCACCGCGACCGATCCAAGCACCAATCTGGGAGTACGAACAACAAACAATCGGAACCTCATCAGCACATCCCGATTAAACTCTAGAGAATTTCGAGACCAAAATCGCCGAAATCCACCGCGAATTGCACGCGCGGACGAACAACCGATTAAAAAATCAGCTGATATCTGAGGAGGAGCTGGAAATACGGAGAGAGAAAGGCCCGGAATGATTGCAAAGCGACCTACGCAGATCATTCAGTACGTATGAGAATGTGATCATTGCGTGGATCGCGAGCCTCTGTCTGCGCAGCAGAGAGGAGGACGGCGGGGGGGCCGAGATTGCGGACAGCGAGAGGAAGATAAGCGGAGAGGAGGGTGTAGAGTAGGTGGAGGAAGAGGGGCTGGCTATGTCAATTAGGTTGGAGTTGGAGGGTATTTTCGGGAGTTCGACGTAAAAGATTTACTTCGAACCGAACCTCAACTGGACCGATCCGAATCGACCGACCGAAGCAAGTCATAAGGCGGCGGCACCTTGCACAGCTATCTCGACTGGCGGGAATCGCTTTTCCGCAGACCAGGGCAACTCCCCACTCCCTTCCCTTTCTCGCCGTCATACGGGGACAAGAACCTGGGGGCGGCACTGGGTGGCGTGTGTTATCGATTTCTTGAAGATTCTGTTTCTCGGCTTCCTTTGATCTTCGTGATTCATCTTTGCATCAGGATTCGATCTTTGTCACGTCACCCGTTATCTTACGAGTTTTCTTGTGTACTTAAAGGGCGTTGGCTTGATTGCTTGCGAATGGAGGCAGAAGGGGGGGAAGAACGGGTAAATGAGGAGGGCGGATGTGCTGTTTCTGCCGAAATCGAAGGGAAGGTTGGGGACAAGGGTAAGGAGAATGAGGTGGAGGAGGGGGATATTGATGATGAGGAAGAAGAGGAGGAGGAAGAGGAGTATGCTTTCAGATTCGAAAGTGGTATGAACCCTTTGGATTTCACAGAGGACGATGTGTCTGGGCTCCAGCCATATCAGCAGTTCGAGCGCCTTGAATATGAAGCTTTGGCCGAGAAGAAACGGAGGGCTCGGGAGAGGTTCCCAATTTTATCATGGTTTAATTAGTGTTGATGGTGCTGTGATGCTCATGGAATAGACACTGGGTAGCATATCTGTACTGCTTCTCATATTTTTCCTTTCGCACACAGTGTTGGTGAAAGATCTCCCAAGAAGGCTAGGATTGACGACAATCCAGGAGCGTCCTTTGCAGAGATCATGGAAGTCATGAACTATAGTGTTCGCAGAAAGTCCAGAAAGGTCTCATTTTCATATGAAACTCGAAATCTTCTTCCATGGGATATGCAAAAGACATTTAGTCATCAAAAGAATAGTTTAATTGGTCTTGTAATGGGAGAGAGTATCTATCTTTCCATTCTTTGGACCGTTCTCTTTTTCCATGCATGAGAGTTGGTATGTCATGGAGCAAATAAAAGCTAATTATAAATGGTGATTTATCAGCTGGGTTTTTTCTGTTAAATAGTGGCAAGCATAAAATATCACTTGTTCCTTCCGTTCTGTTATTTTGGTTTGTCCTTACTTAGAACTATCAAAAGTTGCTGCTTTTGTTGTATGAATCTGAATAGGGGTTACTTCTTTTTGCAGCTTAAGAAGAGAGGTAGGAAGAAAGGATCAAAAAAAAGGCTCAGCCCCGAAATTACACAAATGCTTGGTAATTCAACTATTTGCTATGCATACGGGCAGTATGAAGAGGTAGATAAAGTTTCTTTTGGTTGCTTAATTATGCTGCTTCAAGTAGTTGATACGGGGTTGTCATTCCATTTTTCTTAGACTGCTCTTCAATTTTGGAATCCACCACAAAGTAGTCTCTGTCGTGAGAGATTTTCTTTCGATCCATTTTGAACAGAAGGAATGTTTGTTGCCTATAATAATTGATGCTTGGTAATGCTATTAATTTCAGGCAATATCAGTATTGAACCAAGTTGTTAAATTGGCACCTAATTTACCCGATCCTTATCACACTCTTGGATTGATCTATGATGCTCTTGGCAACACTAAAAAGGCAATGGATTTTTACATGATAGCTGCTCATCTCAAGTCAAAAGATTCTTCACTTTGGAAGCTGCTTTTCACGTTGTCCTTGTAAGTGTCTTTAAATGTGCGGAAAGGTTAATTTTATTGCATGAATTTGATGCTCTTTCTCTGTGCTGGAAATATTGTTCTTGGTGTGGACCCACACGATTTGCTACCACAACCGTGCTGTAGTTACAGTGTTAGAAAAGAAAATGGAAAAATATAGAAACTTTACCATGACATGCTTTCTTTTTTTAATCTAGAGAACAAAGAAACAATGGTCAGGCTAGGTACTGCCTTTTCAAAGCAATATCTGCAGATCCTTGTGATATTTCTCTTCGGTTTCACCAAGCGTCCTTGTATATTGATCTGGGGGATTTTCAAAGAGCTGTTGAAACTTATGAACTGATTCTGAAGATTTGTCCGAATAACATTGAAGCCATAAAGATGGGAGCAAAGGTACTTCTTTTGTCCATGACACATTTTGTTATCACCGGATAATAGTAGATATCAATTTAGCTTTGTAGTCCTATCTTCGGAAGCATTTGATTCAGAAATATTCATCGTACGCTTTGCACAGTTTTGTAATGTGGTTGCTTTCACCTTTCAGTGTTATCTAAGATGCAGTCAGCTTGAACGTGCTGTTGAAATTCTGATGGAATATATTAGTAACAATCCGTCTGAAGCTGATCTCAGTGTGATTGATCTGTTGTCTACGATCTACATGGAGAATAACATGTATGAGAAATCGCTTCAGCTGATTTTGCATTATAGCAATGAAAAGAGTTCACCTTTGAAATTGCTTGTTAAAGCTGGAATCTGTCATATTCACATTGGAAACTACAATGAGGCGGAGGTACGATTTTATATACCTAAATGACTCATTTGATATCTGGTGACATCGTCAGATGTATACTGGTATTTTGCTTGTCTTTACCTCATAGGTTGGTATTAATTCCAATAGTGGTGAAAATGGTGTCATGTCTTGGTAACCTGTGTGGTTGTTTCATTTTCCTTTTTTGATAAATTTCTTTGACTATTTCTCAGTTGAAGACAAAATGTTCTGGTTTTAAGCCAAACAGACTTGCTATTGTTCAGGATGTTTTATGTTGGCCCTACTGGTGTTTTACCATCAGTGTTGTACTTAACTTCTGTTTGCAATCTAGCATTGCAACCATTTCCGACTTCACTTTAAGTTGGAAAAAGGTAAGATATTTTAATTTGAGTGGAAGTCATTGTTGACATTGAATGTCCATGATTTTCTTCAGACACTCTTCAATAGCTTAGACTGGGAAAGTGCAGACGATCATTCTCAGTCGATTACAGAAGTAGCAGATTCATATATGAGTATTGAGAAGTACGACTCTGCATTGAAATACTATCAGATGGTACGCGGAACAGCTGAGGAAAGTGTAAGGAACTATGTACCTTTTTCACTTCCAGCTAGTTTTTGTTGATCAGAAATTTTGTCCTGTTAAGTGATATGGCGAGAAAAGGAATTGCATTTGGGGGGGTTAGAAATACAACTTTATGTTCTGGGGGAGGAACCTTTTATTAATCCAATTTCTCTAAACTTAATTTTTTTGGTGCCAGTGTTTTAATTTATTAACGTTTGACTTGGCCTATAAACTGCCAAAACTTATTGGTTGCTTCCATTGTTAGTAATCCTTTTAATAATATGTTGTTGTTTTTGGTATATGAATCACTTCTTTATTGTCAGTTGCTTCTTTTTACTCCAGTAGGTAAAATGTGGATCTGTCTGTGTTGATTCTATTATCATGAAACCTGTCAGGGGTCTTTACATTTCAAAGTTGCTCAATGTTTTCTGTCCTTGGGAATGAGGGAATCAGCTGTTGCGGCTCTATATAAAGGTATAGTGTTATTTGTTTTAGAAAACAATATGAAGTTACCATTTTAGACAACAGCCGTGTTATGTTTTTTAAGTACATATTAGAAGTATCAGATACTTGCTATCAAACAACAAGACCCGAAAACTCGACATGATACAGTTCTTGTGCGTGAGTCTTTACTTGCAGTTAGATATCAATCAAACTTTTGGTAGTAAGCACCTCGGGGAAGGAAAAAGTAGAAAATTTTCATCCTATCATATTGATTTATCTGGAAGTTTGCCTCTTCTTTTCTTTCTAGAAATTGAATTTATGAAGGAAAAAGTAGAAAATTGTTCTTCCTATCTTATTGACTTGACAGGAAGTTTGCCTCTTCTTTTCTTTCTAGATATTGAATGTTACCAGTTTTTGCAGTATTCTCGTCTAGAAAGTAGTTGGTCATTGTTTTACATTTGGTAATTTCCTTGTGCAATTAGTTGAGGCTGGTAGAATCCTGGCGAATCTTCTATATCATTTCATTAGTAACTTACTCTGCTATGAGAATTTTACTGAGGATCCTTGTGGGGGAGTACAGGTCTGCAAGGTGGGGGAGCTAATGTTGGTGCTCGCCTGACTTTGGCTACCTTGCTGCAAGAGGATGGCAGAGAAGATGATGCCATCTCCATTTTATCTCCCCCAGAAGATGCAGGTAATATAGATTGAAAATGCATTATTTGTTGTACAGCTTTTCTGGAACTATTCCTGAAGTATTTTTGAATTGCTCTAGGGTCTAAGTCAGCATCTCCTAACGAAACCAGTTCTTGGTGGACTGATCAAAAAGTGAAGTATAAACTCTGCAATATTTACAGAGCAAGAGGAATGCTAGAGGAATTTGTCGAAACAATCTCCCAATTGGTCCGCGAATCACTGTATACCGCAAATCTTCAGCATAAGGTTCTGAAATTAACTTTCCTCTTAACTTTTATTTGATTGATTGAGTCACTTCCATTTCCTCGCTCTTATCTTTTCAGTGTAATACTAGAAACTGATATTTTTTTTATAAGTAGAAACAAATATTTGTAGCTAGTGTGTGATAGATGAAACGATAAATAAAAGAAATGGCTTAGTGTAATATTGAAATTCTAATGGACCTTGCTTCATTTCATTGTCTAGTCTTTTCCTATTGTTAAAAACAGACAGGTTGAGCTAGTGTTTATGGCAAAATAATGGGGGCATTAATGGATTGCAGACAATTGGCAGTGGCAAATCGTCAATGAACCTTATTTTTCTGAATTTTAGCAGAAAGAAATATATTCTCGTTGAATGGTTTGCGATATAAATGGAACATGCCTGATGCAATTGTTTGTGACAAGATGACTTCACCATATCGAACTCTCCTTTTGTTGTCACTTCAAAGGTTCGACCAAAAAAGCGGATCCCAAGAAGAGTTCTCTTTGAGAGAAGCAAGATTTTAGATGATCAGGAGAATGAGGACAATGTCTTCCGTGGATTTCGACCGATTGCCCCTACCTCGGATCTGTGAGTATAAGACACTAACTCGTATTTTGACTATTTCCTTTATACATTCATTAGGCCACCAAACTTGACGCAGGGACCGTCCCCGCGTCAAAACTAATACATGTTCTGTTTTGTTTATCATTTCTTCTGTAATTACATGCCATTTTTTTGGGCCACCTTTTGCATCTTGGAATTGGAGTTGAAATGTACTTGACTGTTGGTTGCGGAACTTCCCTCACGATGTTCCTGTCGTTAGCTATTGGTATAAACCATTTTAAAATAGTTCTTTCTGACTAATCCAAAAGTTCCATTTCCCTTTATACTAATCAAGGGAAATGGACTTAAAATAGTGGGGCCGGGCCTGAGCCTCGCGGGTTTGTCAGAGCCTCCGAGCCTCGTGAGAGGGCTCGCAAAAAGTAAGTCCGTCACGAACCCCGCTGATATAAAAAAAAAGAATGAAAAAATTTCTGAAGAATTTTATAGTGCCAGTTAAGCATCGGCCCTTTGATTTAATAAAATTTACTCCTGAACTATTTTGATATTACTTGTTCTAAATGTGGTGGATTAGGTTGAAGGCTGCAAGAGCAAAAAGATTGCTTCAGAAGAGGGCATCTCTAAAAGAAGAAAGAAAAGCTGTGGCTGAGGCTTCAGGTGTCGATTGTTCTGGTGACGAGTCGGATGACGAACAGGTAAGGAATTACCTCATATTGAGGCTAGGAAAATGCTTACTTCTTTTTCCCTTGACAAGTTATTGATTATTTTGTCTTAGGAGTCTCCCCAGCAACCCACACAATTGAGGGATGAGCCTCCCTTGCACAAAATGCTGAAGGAGGAAGAGTTTCATTGCCTTCTGATAGATGTCAGATACAGTTATTTGCTAAATCTTCAACTCAACGACAACGGCATCAAATGTGTACCCTGGTTTCAATCTGCCTTGGCATGCCCTCATTCTAATCTTGTTTTGTTTCACTGGTAACAGTTGTGTAAGGCTCTAGGATCACTGAAAAGGTACTGGGAAGCTCTAGAGATCGTTGATATGGCTTTGAGATCGGCAAATAAAATACTTTCAGCTGAAAAGGAGAATGAGTTGCGTTCCCTTGGAACACGTAATTCCACAACTTTGGCTATGTCCTCTTTAAAATATCTTTAAAGTTCCTGCAGTGTTAATTTTGTAAGCTATCGTTTTTCTAATAGTCGCTGCTTGCTTTTTATTCACCATGGATTGGAATTGTTGGCTGTTTTACAATGACGAATAAGTTTAAAGAAGGAACTTTATCAATCAAGAGGATTGAGAATAGTTAATTGCCTTGTGGTGGGAGCTACAAGCCGAAAATTTTCTGTAGAACCTTTATATGAATCAGATTGAATGGAAATTGTGTAAGTTACGCCTGAACTGCCGATCTTTTGGCAATACTGAATGGTTGACTGTGCATTTGGAGAAATCGTTAGGAAGGCATCATCATTTGAAGTTCGTTGAGGTCTTGGTGATGCTTATCATTGTTCATTTCGACTTTTCCAGAGATAGCGCATAATGCTGCTGATCCCAAGCATGGATTGAAGTGGGTGCGTCAAATTGTGCGGCAGCATCCCAACAGCCTGGCAGCATGGAATTGCTATTATGAAGTGACATCCAGGTGCTTATGCGATTTTTCGTATCCTTAACTTTTCTCCGTGCATTATAGATGGGTTAGCATGTCATTCCCAAGTTTTTCTCCTGTAATGAATTTTTAATGAGATTTCGTTTGTCAGAAGATGGGTGTACTATTCAAAATCAGTTGCTTATATATGTGTGCTTCTGCATCCCTCTGGCTCATGCACTAGCTTACCCATGCAGAGCGGATAAGCATTGTAGGGAGAGTGCAAAGTTTTTACGCCACCTTCGGCTGATGCATAAAGATTCCGTACCACCTATAATCATTTCTGGGCATCAATTTACTGTCACCTGCCACTATCAAGATGCTGCAAGGGAGTATTTAGAAGCTTATAAACTGATGCCAGACTGTCCGTTGATCAACCTCTGCGTTGGTAACTTCCTAAATCTTTAATATGGTCGGCTTTCTGGATTATTTTGTGCCTTTTTTGAGGGAGGATTTACTGAGTGCAGGTTCTTCATTGATCAACCTAGCACTTGGGTTTCGACTCCAAAACAAGCATCAGTGCATCACACAGGGACTGGCGTTTCTGTATAACAATCTGCAGCTCGACGAGAATAACCAGGTTCCCAATCAAGCATCATATGCAGGGTTATTTGTTGGGTGATTCTTTCATCTGACAATAGCTGGGCATCCTTGAAGCTGACTCGAACCTTTTGTAGGAATCCATGTACAATTTCGCATGTGCTCTTCATCGCGTAGGACTGGTTAACCTGGCCGCAGCATACTACGAGAAGGTTCTCGCTACCTTCCAGGAGGATCTCCCCTTACCCAAACTCCTGGACGAGATCTCCGGCTGCAAGGAGGAGGATCTTAAACCGGGGTATTGTGATCTACGTAGGGAAGCTGCCTACAACTTGCATTTGATATACCGGAAGAGCGGAGCGCTGGATCTTGCGAGGCAGGTCTTGAAAGATCATTGCACGTTGTGACTCCCCCAAGTATGTGATTGTTTTGGCAATTTTATGGCAGATTAAATGTACGTAATAATCTCATTTTTCCATGGTGATAATTAATATTTAGAAAATCTTCGGAAATGGGCCGAAGCGTCCAACTATTGGATGGTAAAATCAAATTTTACTCAAAATATCGAATTTATCGAAGATAGTGTTGAAAGCACTATTACAATTTGGGTTTTGAAAGCACTTTGTGTCTCCTATGTACGCAATAAAGTCATTTTTGGATCACGATGTTGATAAAGCCTATTGTTAAATCCTTAGACGAATAATCAAAATACAATTGGTGGTCTAGTCGGAGCACGGTTCGATCAAGGCTGAGGCATTGGGCACAAGCAGTAGCTTGTGCTGTGAGGCAATCGTTCTGAATAAACTTTGGACAAAAAAGTTTCGCCCCGTGGAAAGAAGAACCAACTTGGTCGGCACTCCATGCTGTCTGAACCAGTTCTTAAACATGACACTGATGGCGGTAAGCCGGCAGGCATTATCGACTGTCTGAAGCAAGTGAATGTAACTATCATTAGCCTTTCCGATGACATGTAAACTGCTTATCCCTAGCAAGAGTATTAGCATTCGATGTCCAACTTAACTAGTCATTGCCAAAGTATAACTACATTTTTTTTTTTTTTTCTGGCCTGGATGGAGAGAGGGAGGGGCGAAAAAGGAGAAAGGAAGAGAAAGGGTAGTGCGGATAAAGGGAAGGGGGAAGGGAGAAGTGAGGGGAAGAGTGTGCGGGAGGTGAGAGGTTAAAAAAAAAAAATAACAATAAGGAGGAGAAGGTGGGTTTTAAAAAGCCGTCTTTACCCCCGGGTGATGAAAAAGACGGATAAAATTCGGTATTTTAATTTTTTTTTTTTTAATTAATCGTTCTCCGTACAAATCTCCCGGTTTTGACAAAGCCAATGTGGCGTGTCTTTTTTAGTACGTGTCTGCGTGTCAATCGGGCCTTGCCTTTACTTCCTTTCAACGTCGTCCCCACCCTCTTTCTTCTCACGCCAGTCCACCTCCTGGTAAAAACGGCGTCGCTGAACGCCAAGTCAATCAATCGTCTCTGCATCTGGCGATTGTCGCCCCGCCTGTCCCGGCGTCGGCGGTGACGATCCTGCCCTTCCTCTTAGCGCCAACTCCTTCTGTCGGATACTTCGAGTTCGGAAGAATCTTGCGGATCGGGATCCAGCCGGTCAACAAGATTTCGGGTGCCGCTGAGCAGGTTCTTGTTGGCGTTTTCCGGTATGGCGCTGCTCCCTTCGTTATCTTTTCCTACTGCCGCACGACAAAGGTTTGGTTGCGGTTGTGGTCGGAGTAGATTTGGTTCTGTGAACAGGGGGAGCGTTGGTGAGGAAATTATTTATTTTGATTTTGGTGCCTTGGCGATGTTAGGATGTGCGAGGGCACGGATTTTGGTGTCTGTCTGAGGAATTTGTAGGTTCGTAGAGACCGGAGTATTTGATGTTGGCGCCCAAAGATTTTTTGGGATAGAGAGTCAATGATTTGCGTGCACTGAGATGGTTTCACCCAAAAGGGATTATGTATGAACTGTAACCGGACGTTCTATATTAATCAGGTTATTGTACCTTTTGGGTTGCCCCATATAAAAGAAGGAAGATGGATTTGAGGAGAAGTGTGAGCCCTGTGTATGCCAGGCAGTGGAGTGGAGATACCAGCAGCACGGGGTCATCATCCCCAGTGATGTCGCCCCTTCATCCGCACTCTCGGCTTCCGCAGGGTCTTTCCACTGTGAAGCGCACCCAGAATGTTGCCGCTAAGAATGCTGCACGACGTTTAGCTCAAGTTATGGCTTCGCAAACCACAGAAGATGATGAGGATGAGGATGATGCTGATATGGGGTTAAAATTCAGGGTTCCTCCTGCTGCTGCCGTTCCTGTTTCCTCTTATTCCACCAACCTTAATAACGGCAAAAACAGCACTGCCGCTACCACTGCCTTTCCCGGAAACTCACTTTCCAGACCTCAGAGGTCTCCTTCCCCTGCGGTAATTTCTCCTTACTTCCCTCTCTATGGTTTAGTTGATTGTACTAACATCAAGGCTTATCCTAGAGACCATAAAATTTGTAAGTTGCAGACACCTTGTCGAATTTTCTGCTAATCAGAGTCTCCAAACAATTGCTTAGTTAGGTCGGAACTTTGTAGATCATGGCACGTCAGCTCGTTCAACTTCAGCAGGAAGGTCGTCAATGTCCGTTCGTTCTAATGCATCAGTACCGCCCAGCAAATCAAGCTTGAAGACCCCAATGTCCATTCCCCCGATCGAGCCCTCCATTGCAAGGAATCGACTACCCTTAAGGTGCTTTTCTTGTTTTATTTTTAAAATAATCCCCTACGGTTTCCTTAAATTTGAGTGAAGTAGTACATCGTTTATGTGTTTACTGGGTCAAGTATTTCCCTGTGGAATTTTTGTATTCTTTTTAAATGACTTAAAAGAGTCTGTTATCATTGCTTCAAACTGTCTTTGTTTTCTCACTCTTTCTTACTCAATTATTTGTTGTATTATCTATATTACAGGTTCCCTTCTGAAGTTGATCAAACAAAATTAAAAGATTCAGGAGATCAGCGGGAAGCCTCTGCTCTTCGCGATGAAGTACATCATTCTGCACTCAACATTTGATGTTGTTTTCTTCCTTAAAATATATCTAACTCAATTTCTTGATGGATTTGAGTTGTTAAATGCTATTGGAGATAGATCTGTCTATCTTATGACTTCACTTCCTGTTTACAGCTGGATATGCTGCAAGAAGAAAATGAAAACTTACTGGAGAAGGTTTGGTTTTCTACATTACTGATCAGTCATATTTGTTTCTTTGCACCCTTTGAACGTTTGTGCTTTCCAAGCCTGAGACCATGTGCTGTCAATCAAGGATTTAGCTATCAGTAGCTCGTTACAAAGTACAGGAAAATTTTTTGGAACTGTTTAAATAAATAACGAAAGTTTACATATGCAGCTTCGACAGGCCGAGGAGAAACGTCGAGAAGCAGAGGCCAAAGCAAGGGACTTTGAGAAACAGGCAATCTTTTTGACATACTCTTCTTGATCTGCCTCGTGAATAATATTGTTTTTTTTAAGTTGCTGTGACTTGTTGGAGTTTACAAAATGCAACTTTCTGTGCTCAAATTCTTTTTATCTGATTTAAGACTGTAACTTTCTCCGTCAATGATTCTGATATGGTTTACTCTTGAGCAAACAGTTCAACATTTAACCTGTCTATTATTTTTGGATATGTCTGGTCATTTCCTTGATGAGCAGATGAACATTGGTAGTTTTAGCAAACTGGCCAAAAGTTTAGACTAAGGCACAATAATTCTCATTAACTGGTGAAAAATTTGCCTTTTTATGACGTTAGAGCTGATGTTTTGGGGCAAAAGAAGCAGATATTTAAATTGTTGTTAAAAACAATAGCAAATTGTTTCTCTGGCATTCTTATAAAATTTCAAATGCTATGATCACATATTTTCCTGTATGGTAGTAGACGGAGTTGTTCTTACTTCTTTTATTTGTCCAGGTTGTAGCACTAGGAGAAGGTGTATCTCTTGAAGCTAAGTGGGTACTTAGGTATGTGTATTCCTTTTTCAAAACATCATATCTGTTTATTGTCTGGTCTAGCCAATTTTGGAGAAATGACCTAACTATATTTCTGTAATTATCGTAGGAAAGAAGCAGCTCTACGTCAGAGAGAGGTTTACATTTTTGCGGTGGTTTTCCATTTTTCAACAGGATTTGGAACGTTTCGACTCAGACCAAAAGATGGCTGTCCCTCTGTGTTTCAAGCCTGCCGTTTTAAAGTGTAAAGTGGCGCCGGTCACATCTATAGGATTTTATGGAGTTTCTCTTGTAAATCTAGGAGATCGTCACAGAAGCTTGTTTTGTGTTGGAATTCACAGATGATGAAGAGACTTTGATCTCTAATAGATGATTTTTAAAATTTTTTAAAGGACGAGACTAGTAGAGAAAGTCATATGATGTGTTTCATGATAGAGATTGGTCGAGTGCCTATTTATGGGTTTATGTTAGGAATTGGGTTTGTTAGATTATTTGTCTTGTAAATCCAATCAAAGCATGAACATCTGTTATATTCGTTTCACATTAACGTCTTTCGTGCCAGAAGTCATTTGTTGAAGTGTTGTAACTTGGAATTCTTTGGCACAGGCTGCTTTAAAGTCTGCAAGCCAGATAAAAGATGGAAAAGATGAGAATATTGCGGCACTTCGCTCAGAGATACAGGCAAGACCAGTCTTTAGATATTATATCGTTGTTCTAATTGTAGCAAGTTGCTGTGGTGCCTGAAGTTGTTATTTCTGTTCACAGGCCATAAAAGATGATGCCTTAGCATGTACTGAACAGCTACAAGAAAAAGAGGCAGAAGTTAAGGCCCTACGATCAATGACACATCGAATGATCTTGACTCAAGAAGAACTTGTAATTGCTTGAATTATTCTAGATTTGACGACCCAACAGTGGAAATTCGAAGCTGATAGGCATCATATAAAATGCAGGAGGAAGTAGTTCTGAAAAGATGCTGGCTTGCACGGTATTGGGGTTTAGCTGTACAACATGGTAATCAAGGGGTCCCTCTTGGTGGTATATTCATTGTGTTAACATAGAAGCACGTTGTGGTGGTTCTTTTCTGTATGGAGGAGTTATTCACACTTTTCGTACCTTCAGGACCTTGGTGATGAAAAGATTTATGTTATGATGAATGAATCATCTTGTTGGTTTGACATAAGAGATAGGAAGCACTTCCTATCGGAGTTTTGTTTTCTCGTACATATGCATTTTACTTATAAAAAGCCGTGAACAGAAGTTGGATTTGTTGATTTAAATGGTTGTTGTTTGTAGGCATCTGCGCTGATATAGCCACGTCAAAGTACGAGCATTGGTCATCGCTTGCACCGCTACCATTTGAAGTTGTTGTTTCAGCTGGACAAAAGGCTAAGGAGGAGGGTGGTGATAAAAGTTAGTAGACGCTTAAAAGGGTTTTGCTCCATTTTGATTCTTTTTGTTTTAAAGTGAGTTTTTAACTGCATTTAACAATTGGAAATGTTCAGAAGGCAGCGACTTGGATAACAGTAAACCCATGCGTGATGCAAGTGATTTAACAGGAGAAGGGAACATTGAGAGTATGCTTTCTGTCGAAATGGCTTTACGTGAATTAGCCTCCTTGAAGGTCAGCATCTATAGTTATCATTAACATATGATGTTGTGAAGTTAGTCATTTTAAAGACGGAAACCTGCTCGTTCGAAGGATTGCGTTTTTCATTTAATTTTGAGTTTTTGTGAAGGAAAAAAAACTGTTGTTTCCAGGTTGAAGATGCTGTGGTCATAGCGCTAGCACGATTAAGACGGCCAACTTTGGTGCAGACAGGTATATGCTACTTGTCCCCTATATTTTGGAATTGTGCGATACGATATGGAACATTTCCCTCGAGTAGAAATGTTTCTCCTTTTACCCTCTCGTGATTCGGTTTTGGCTTATTGTGTCTTAGATGCGTCTTATGCCAAAGCACAGGTTGATACCAAGCTTGTCGAGGCATTTGGTAAGGCTATATCATGCTTATAAGCATTCTTTGTTTGTCTTTACTGTTTGTTCCCAAGTGATGGCCTTTTAGTTGGGCGTCATGTCGGGCAGAGGCAATAATGAAAACTTGACTTTCTCTACTTGGGTTACTTGTCAAATTTCATCCACGGTTTCTGTTGGAAAGATCAAATGCCTCACTGGTCTCAGAAGGTCACGGGAAGTTTAAAATTAAGCTTCCTTGTTGCTTTGTCGGTCGTAGTTGTAGTCCCTTTTTTGATCCTTGAGGAAGAAGAAGAAACATGCTGACGAGTGAATCTTCATTTTGATAAGCAGAGTTAAGTGGGGAAGAGGCTGAGGATGTCCTTTTCAAACAGGTCATTACGAGTTATCGTGTTGTTCCTTTCATGCGTATCCACAGCACCGTTGTTAGAAAATGAATCCTACGCCCATCATGTGGAAGTAAATTCCGCTATATCCTTGTCATCAGGCGTGGCTAACATATTTTTGGAGAAGGGCGCTGATCCATGGGGTCGAAGACGACATCGCGGAGGAGCGTCTTCAGTTTTGGATAAGCCTTTCTGGCCACTCGCCCACTTCTCACGATGCCGTTGATGGTAAGCCAGCAATTTGTTGTTCTCACTCTTTCCTGCGTTCCCTTCTCCGTCATCATGCTAAAAATCAACGTGTCCCCGCAGTCGAGCGCGGACTATTGGAGCTGCGGAAGCTCAGCATCGAGCAACAACTCTGGGAAGCTTCTCGAAGAGAAGTGGTTGACCAGCCATCCACATTCTCAGTTGCCAAAAACAATAGCAACACCGGCACAGACGCCGAGATTGATCGAGACTGATCGGTTCCGCCTACCGTTGCTTTATGTTATATCATTGTCATGTTCCAGTTTCAGTTTGTGTGCTGCCATTTTTGTACATCTACGCAGTCTCGCCGTAGGAGGTCAAAGGATTATCCCCCCCCCCCCCCCAAACAAAAAAAACCCCAGAAAAAAAAAAACAAATAGGATGTGTTTGACAGTAAATCAAATTATTGGATGATCATACCACATCTTGCTTTCCTTAGCCTAGATTTTTCTTTCATTCATCTCTCTCTGTTATCTACTGACTAACATCTTTGCACTGCAACCAATATCCTCTTAATTCAATACAAGAAAAGCCTCCTCCTGGAGCAGGCCTGGACTTTGCGGCCGTGGTTAACCCTGCTTGCATCCGGGGAGTTCCCTGTGACGTATCTCCGCGTGAGCTTCTGGCAACAGTTGCACAGCAAGCACCTGACATGCCGACCAGCCAGGAAGTTAGCTCCATGCACACGGCCATCGCATCGCCCACACAGGTAAGCTCCATCCGCCTGGCAATATAACAGCGCCCATGACCCGCACAAATCGCAGGGGACCGTCTCCTCTTCCCCTGTAAGAGGAAGGCCGTGGCTGTGGCCACCGCCTCCAGGAACAACTCCCCTGCACATTCTTCGCAAAAGCGGAAGGTGATACTGGTCCTTAAAGGAACAGAGGCGGTGAGAGTGATACGTTTAACGGTGATCGATAGAATGAGGAAGTGTTATGATGGAATTTAAAACCTTTCTGTTAAGCGGTGCGGAGGATGTTGCGTGGGTGTTTGGAATTTTTCTCTTTTGTATGTTTGAAAGCGACGTTCCACCTGATTGATTTTCGAAAAAGATGGAGGCTCCTTCCCCTTTTTGCTTCATTATGTGGTGCGTATTGGCTTTTGCACGTATCTACTGAATATAGCAGCATCCCCACCCTTTTATTTGGAAATTAGAGGATATCATCGACACACACCAGTCACCAACTATACCCCCCCATCTCGACAAGGCGTGCCGCTCCTGCTAGCGAGCATCATGCATTGGACATGCCGTAGGACCTCCCATGGTGTTAACACGGCTGACTGGTGGTTGAAAAGCGGCAGGCACAGAATGGGAGAGGACTATTGGGTTAAAGTAAATGTCTGGCTGCCGTGAACATAGGTCGTCGACTTCGGACATTGGCCCCGGATGACTTTTTCTTCGAGTTAGAGAGATTTAAGTCTTTCGACTTGGTCGTTCTTCTTCGTAACGGCTTAACAGTGTTTTTTTGTTTTGTTTCTGGGTGGGTGGATATGAAGTATTGGATTTGATTGAACATCCGAAGCTCATTCATGATGACGATGACCGGGAACGAAAAATAAGAGGGAGGGAGGGAGTGTCTTTCTGCGGCCGAGAATTCAAGCAAAACTGAGTGTGTTGGGCTGCTGGTATGCTTTTAGTTTTGGTGAGGAATCATAAAAGGGAGGTCATTCCCTAACGGGCTTGATACGGCCCATCAAGGCCCAGCCCAAGCCATTCCCCTCTTTGTTCTATTTCATTTTTATCACAGAAATCAGTAGTTGATATTATAAATTAAAATGAGAGGAGAGTTGGGCAAAAAGAGGTAGGAGGAGTTTGGTCAACCGCATTGCATGATCAACCTCAGCCGCAAAATCAATTTAACTTTTGGTTTATCCCAATAGCTTATTACTGTTAGACAAGGATGTGTGTAGGTGGATTAGTTTTCTTGTATGTTTCTAAAATCATTTTACCATTATATATATATATATATTATTTTTTTTAAAGCACCCCCTAAATCTATTACCTTACCATCTTATTTTCTAAGACTAAGGCTGCTGAATGAAATAATACCCCCACGGTTGATATCATCTCTGTGCTTGCAAATATGCTGCTGCTGCGTAACCTTGCGAAACACCGCCCGTCGTCCCTCTTCCGTCTCGTCAACCTCCTACTCATCGCCCTTCCTTCCTCCGCCTGCCTCCTATACCTCCTTTCCCAGCACCACCCTGAACTCTCCTCTGCCTTCCTCTAACGCGCCTCCTGATCCCCTACTCTCCCTCCACGAGGTGGTCTTCGCCATTGCGTCTAGTTGGAAGACGTGGGCCACTAGGAAGAGTTATGTTCAGCGGTGGTGGAGGCCCCAAGAGATTCGTGGCTGTTTATTCCTCGACGAAACGGATGGGCTTCAGGATCTTGATGAATGGGACTTCCCTTCCATTTGCCGGTCTGGAGACACATCGATGTTCCGTTACACAAACCGCGGGGGCCTACGATCTGCAATCAGGGCCGCGAGGGTGGTCGTTGGGATTGTGAGGCTGAACTTCACCGGGGCGAGGTGGTTCGTGCTCGGAGACGACGACACGGTGTTTTTCCCAGAGATTGTTGTGAAGGTGCTGTCGAAGTACGATGACTGGGGAACAGCTCGGAGATTTATGAACAGAACAGGGTGTTTGGGTTCAGGATGGGGTTTGGAGGGGCTGGGGTAGCAATCAGTGCTCCTCTATGGTATTGTCGAAAGGGTTCGATGAGTGCATCCAGAGGTTCCCACACCTGCACGGGAGTGACGGCAGTGCCTACAACAGAAGCGAGACAAAAAATAATATAACCTTCTGCAGACGCTAGCTTCTGTAACGCAACCTTCTGCAGGACGGAGGTCGAACCAAAACTTAAGAAAACTCTAACTCTCTTTGAGCAAAAACACTTTTTTAGATTTCGAATTGACAGAATTGATAGAGTGATTACAAAAACCATTACATCACAACACTTAAATAGACAAACAAAAGAGAAATGAAGAGACACTAGAGACACTACAAAAAGACAACAAGAAAAGACAAAAGACAAGAATTGAAGAGTTCTTCTACATCAGAAAAATGAAGAGACACCACTAAAAGATGATAGGAAAAGACAAAGAACAAGAACAGAAGAGTTCTTCTGCATCAGCCTTGGTCCAACACCAACAAACTCCTCCTTGGATCAAGCGTTGATAGACATTCCAATCTTCTCCCAAGCCACTTGAATCTTCCCGCTTGAAATGACTTAGTCAATATATCGGTCAACTGCTCTTCTGTAGTACAGTAGACCAAGTCTACTTCATCCATCTGTTTCACACCTCTAAGATAGTTGTACTTCACCTTCTGCTTCAGTTCTGCATTGCAGAAACCTCACTTCTTCTCTACAGAAATCTTCGCTTGAGGATAGCCCTTTACGACAAGTCTAACCTTATGCTTGTTCACAGAACCATCTGGGTTAAGCTTCGTTCTGTATATCCAATTAACTCCAATGACCTTTCTGTCATGTGATCTATCCACAAGTTCTCAAATTTCATTCTTCTCAACCATAGCTAGCTCCTCATGCATTGCCGCTAGTCACCTTCTATCTTCCTTTGCATCCTCAAAACTAACAGATTCTAATAGAGCAACATTGCATCTTTCAAACACATCAGTTAATGATCTCGTACCTCTTTTTGGTAGATCATCAATTTTTTCTTCTGGAGAGATATTGATTGACGTTCTGTCTATCAGAGTTCTGTTCCTCAGAATCAAGCTTCTGTGACGCGTGCCAACTCTGCTCTGAATCTGACCTTTTGCTCATCCCATTCCGCTTCTCTTATTCAAATATCTTCACATTTTTTTCTTACAATTACATTCTCACTCGTTCTCTTACTTGAACTCTCTAAATGAAATCTGGTTTGCTTTCTCAACAAGCATGTTCTGTAATCAGACGGGCCTTCTGTAGAACAAGAGGTCCTATTCCCATCTCATTCTTCTGCATAAACTCCATACTTTTGCTGTGAAAATGCTCCAACGATCTGTGCCAAACTTCTGCTTCTTTAACTTGAGTCGCCATAACTTGATGACTCTGTGACACAAGATCAAATGAGAAATACCTTTCCTTCATCTAAATCTTAAGTATCTCCTTCCCAGAAGAATCCGATATCGAACAGAACCCTTCCTCGAACATCACCTTGTACCCCTTCTGCACGAGTTGACCAATACTTAAAAGCATATGATCAATCTTAAGTACATACAATACATTACTTATCAACTTTCTACCTTCTGGACCATCAATGACAACATCTCCTCTTCCATTTCCGATCTTCATTTTAGCACGGAAGCTTCGATTTAAACTTGCAAATGACTTCTCATCATCCGACATGTGTTGAGTACATCCGCTATCCACCAACCAACTTCTACGAGTCATACACGCAGTAAAACAAGATGTTGTAAACATATACTCTACCTAGTTATTTGCAGCACCTTTTGTATCGTTTCGCTGAGAATCCTTCTTCTAACAAAATCTTGCAATAAGCCCGAACTTCTGACAACTATTGCACTTCACATCCGGCCTCCTCCAGCACTTGAAATATGGATGATTTCACAATGTTTACAAAGTTTCAACCTTTCTCTCTGATAAGCAGAATCACTCTCAGAAGGATGCCTCTGTTCAGCAGGACCTCTGTTACTGCCTGAAGCTTCTTTTCTCTTCTAGAAGCTCTCATCTGTGACCTCGCTGGTAAGGCTTCTTCTGCGAGAACTTCCCTTCTCATCAACCTTCTTTGTTCTTGAGCTTCCAATGCACTCAACAACTCCGCCAGCCTTATCGGACAAATCTTTGGTATTCTCCAGAGAGGCAATCGTAGCTTTAAACCTTTCTGGCAACGACACCAAAATCTTCTACACGATTCGGTCATCCTTCATATCTGTGCCCAGAACGCTAATTCTGTTAGCCAGATTGATCAATCTATTCGAAAAATCCTTTACGGCCTCATTCTCCTTCATTTGTAGTCTCTCAAACTCCGCATCAAATTTAATGCTTTCATACCTCGTATCGTTTCATCACCTTTGTACTCAATCTTTAAAGAATCCCAAATCTTCTTCGCAGTTTGGAACTTCATGATTCTGTTGAATATAGAGGGTGACACTGCAGCATAGAGGCACAATTTTGCCTTCGCCTTCCTCGTGACTCTTTCCTTGTGAAATCGAATTTGGTTGACTGTCGGATTGTCGGGGAGTGGGGCCACTTCATAATCATCCTCCACTGCTTCCCACAAGTCACTACCTTCCAAGAAAGCGTTCATCTTCACCGCCCAATCTTGATAATTTTCTCCATCGAATAAGGGTAGCGTCGTAGAAGAAAAATCGCTTCCGCTTGCTTTCATCTCCTTCTGCTGGACAGAAACAACCTTCCAAAACCTTCACAAGACTTCCACAACTCCCAAAAGGTCACAAGCAGCTCTGATACCAATTGTAGATTCTAACGCAGTGGAAACATTCAACACCAATAACGGAAACTACAACAGAGAAGCAAGACAGAGAACAACATAACCTTCTGCAGACGCTAGCTTCTGTAGCGCAACCTTCTGTAGGACGGAGGCCGAACCAAAACTTAAGAAAACGCAAACTCTCTTTGACCAAAAGCTCTTTTCTAGATTTCGAATTAGAGTGATTACAAAAACCATTACATCACAACACTTAAATAAACAAACAAAAGAGAAATGAAGAGACACTAGAAACACCACAAAAGGACAACAAGAAAAGACAAAAGACAAGAATTAAAGAGTTCTTCTGCATCAAAGAAATGAAGAGACACTACTAAAGGAAGACATGAAAAGACAAAGAACAAGAACAGAAGAGTTCTTCTGCATTAGCCTTGATCCAACACCAACGGGCAGGCTACACGCTTGTTTGACCGAGCTCGGAGTTGGATTGACCCGTGAACTCGGTTTCCACCAGTTCGATTTAAGTGGCGATCCTTTCGGGTTATTGGCGGCACATCCACAGGCGCTGCTTGCATCCCTTCACCACATCGACCACATGGACCCGCTTTTCTCCAACATGACTAAAGTTGTCGCCCTGCAACACCTTTTCACAGCTGCAACAGACTGTTTGTTACGCCCATTCTGCACGTTGGACGGTATCAGTCTCATGGAGATATGCAATCCAGATTTTCCAGAACTACGGGCCCCTGCCTCAGGTTCTCCAGGTGCAGGAGACTTTCAGGCAATGGAAGAAGGGGAACATCCTCGCGAAGACGTACACGTTCAACACCTGGAAGAACCATCCCGATCTGTGCTAGAGGCAGACAGTGTTTTTCATGAAGGACACGACTTCTCACACGGACAGGATCAGGAGTACGTACATGAAGGCATATGATAACTGCACATTCGACGAGGCCTCTCCCAGAAAGCTTGACAAAGTCATAGTGTTTTCCGATAAGCTCGATCTCGATATCAAACAGGTTACTCCAGGTCGAATTTGTCATGGGCCATGGTTAAATAGAAGACACAGCTGTAATCTTTTTGTTTGTGCAGTTGATGGTGCCCAGAAGGCATTGCTGCGACGCGCTGGATTCAATTGGGAGCAATATCATCGCGATCACCATCAGAGAATGTCAAGCAGAAGAGTCCATCTTCGCTCCATGAGAACAGTTTTCTCCTGATCGCGGTAAATGCAGGCAGTAACCCCACTGTTTATGTGGAATCAAAAGGTGAATTCATTGTATTTACGAGATTTCAGCATGATGTATACTACTTTCAGGAGATCATTTACAAATCTCTGATACACTTTTTGTAATAACTCGTCGCTATTTCGGACAAACCCCGGATCACAGCAGTGGAACGGGATCATTTGCTTGAATCAGTATGAGACAGTCTTAGTGGCTTCACTTTTATCGTCATTTGCACAAATTTGTTTATAAATAGCAGGAGATGTTTTTAGATCGCATCTGAAGGGATGGTCCTTTTCAGTTAGGAGAATGAAAGTTAGGCAACCTACTTTGAAGTTCCTTCTGGCCCAGGGCACCTCGGAACACGTCGTGGCGCTCCCAGATTCCTGCTCCATTCGACCGGCCAGCACTATTTCAATTGACAAGAAGAACTTCGAGACCAGACACGCCTGCTCTGTTTTTTCTTGGAGGGTTTAATGGTTCATCTGGGCAAAACAAGGCCTTTCTAGAAGAATGTTATATCATTTTTATAACTGGAGCGAAATCTTTTCGAAAATGTCTTTGGAAAGCCGGCCCCATTGTCGCTTCTTCGAAGAATTTCAAGAGTCGAGATCTTCCCGGATTGTTCTTACTTACTACCTTGGATTCAGTCATTTCTTCACTAATATATCTTACCGGCTTGTTTCTATCTCAAGCAAGCCTAAAAATTCAATATGAATAACTTGTTTTGCATATTCTGCTTTTGATGCCGATGGTGTTCCAGATGTGGTGGTACTCGCGGCTGTTATTCTTCTGGTAAATCCTCCTACATAGCTACACAGTCCATGGCCACATCTTAAACGTCATTTCTTGTAATATCATGATCAACTTTACGACTGGCAGAGCGTATGAATCAAACTGGAATCTCACCCTCGCTTCACTGGTTAGAAATGCCTCCGAGAGGGGATTCGCCATCTTAAGCACAGGCAACTACATGGGCTTCTCTCGTGTCATTGGGAACTTTAGTCTAGTCCTCTGTGCCGGATGAGTATACGGCCTTGTCAGGTGCAGGGCTTACGTGAACGAGGTGAAATGCCCTGCTTGCGTCGATGCCTCTGCCAAGGAAATGTCCAAGCGGTGCCCGAACCAGAAGGGAGCTTTCGGATTGTACGAGCATTGCTCCTTGAAGTACTCCAGTTCCCAGTCCCTGTTGAGGTCCGACGACGGATCCTTATTGACATGGTCAAGTTTCGACAAACCGAGGGACCAGTAAAGTTTACCAGAGCCTTGGGGGATCTTATGAGTGAGCTTCCAGGGAACACTAGCTCGAGCCTGTCTAAACTGGCTATGGGGAGGGCAAACTACTTGGATTTCGACGCTGTATCCGGCATGGTTCAGTGTGTCAAGATCTTATCGGCCGAGAGCTGCTCGACATGCTTGCAGAATATCATTCGCATGATTAGTGATCATTGTCGTGAGGGTATTGGATGTAGGGTGTTGACTCAAAATTGCGACCTGCGATATGAGACATATCCTTTCGCTTTGATACGAAAGCCTAAAGTGCAGACAAGTCGGGCTCTTGTGCACTCAAGACAGATTCAGACAGACCCACCATGTCCAAGGTGATCATGACGCTCAGCGGTCACAATATCACAAACCAGACGCCCTCAAGACCAAGCCTTCTTTTTCAAAGCAAAGGAAGGTTCACGGTATCGCAGAGAGGCCAACACAAGCAATCATCGCTGCAAGACTCAGTAAATGAGGTCACCATAAGCGAATTAGATCCAAGCTAGATGTGCATTCGGGATTGTGGGTTAGACAACATATTAGTTGCAGATTAAAACCAACTCCCACTTCAGTGAAATGTTATTAATAACTACTCTCCTTTGAACCTTAGTTGGATTAGTTATATGACAAAAAGGGCAGAACAACCCAAATCACAAATGCTTTTTAGGTCCATCTTCTATATAATCTTCGTGCTGGCTCCATTTCCCGTACCTCCCATCTCGAACCATTTCACATCTCAAAACCAGGAGTGGCCTAATGTTGATGATGCGATCCCAGAAGCTCATATTGCCATTGTTAGCTGTCATGTTGGCCATCAGATCCTCTCTCGCAACTAGATACACCGTCGGAGGAAACGGAGGATGGGGGCTGAAAACTGACCTACAAACTTGGGTTTCCAATCAGGCTTTCTCCCAAGGAGATGAATTAGGTTAGTAGCTTTTCTAAGTGTAAGATGATTGTGTATGTGATTTTACTGATGCCGATCTTTTCTCCCTCAGTGTTTCAGTATTCGCCTGGCCACGATGTATCCGAGGTCACAAAAGAGGACTACGACTCATGCCAGTCCACCAGCCCTATTCAGACATTCATAGGTGGTTCGACAGTCATCCCACTAACTTCTCCAGGAAAAAGATACTTCATATGCTCTGTTCCAGGACACTGCTCCACAGGAATGAAGCTCGAGGTCAACACACTCTTGCCACCAGCATCACCATCGGAATCCATTTCCATTCCACCCACAGTTACCCCCACAATAGCACCGACATTGGACGGAATTGCTCCGACAGGGAGTCCAACTCCTTCAAAGTTACCATCTGCATCTTTTCCAATTCCGCTGTCTGAATCAACTAATTCCCCTTCAACCAATGATGGAAACCATCTTTCAGAGAATTCAGCAAACTCAATGGCTATGAAGCTTAAGCTGCATCCCAATGCTGTGGGGATATTTATCTTTTTTCTGGTGATGATTCTGGGCATGTAAGCATTGGGGGAAAGAAAAGCTGTGTAATCTATGTTATACGGGAAAATGGGAGCAGCTTCGGATGAGCATATCTATCAGGACAATCCAAATCCCAATGAGCAAATGGCCAGCCAAAAATGGGGTCATTTGCAAACTCAAAACCAAAGCTATATCAGAACAGTCAGACAGTACAGGGCAGGAGATAGATAAAAAAAAAACAATAAGCTTAACAAACTACAGGGTCCCCAAATACAATAAAAGCTCCTTAACAGATCCAACTATGGAGTCATGAGAGCAGAATCCCACCATCATAATGAGCATAGATAGATCAACCCTCGATCCAAATTCCGCTTACGCGACGAGAGTGCTGGCTGTTGTAGACTCGCTGTATAGGAAAGACATCAACAATCAGACAATGAAACTTAAACGTTCAAATGCTAATAATAATGGCAACACAAAACAATAAATCGAATCAACAGAAAGGAAAGTGTTTCCTAAAAAGATCAATCAAAACCGACTAATTCGAGCGAGAATCAACACCAGAGAGCAGCTTACTATTTCCAGACAGGGGGGAGCTTCTTGGTCTTCTTGTAGTAGCGAGCCAGCCTGTGGATCCTACTCTCCACAAGGATGAGCCTAAACTTGGAATCCTTGTCCTTCCTGTTCCTTTCCAAATGCTTCCTGATGGAAACAGCCTTCTTGATCAAGTGATAAAGATCCTCTGGAATTTCGGGTGCCAGGCCTAACATTCAGAACAATCATCATTAATTAACCTCAACTGTTACTAAAGGCAAGAAGGCTCAAGTTCAAGTTCAATATAATTATCTTCAATAACCATCATTCGAACAGCACTTTGCCTCGCATGGTTCAATCAACCCTAAAATACAGATCAACAAGACATGGATGATGGAATTACTATCTGCAATGATGAACTACAGACCTAACCGCAGACGTGACCCTCAATTCCACAATTATCAACCATACCCAAAACTAGAATCCACAGCATTTAAAGACGAAGCAGGGCGAGAGAGGAACACATACCGTGAGCCTTGAGGATACGAAGGATCTTGCTTCCCGTGACGCTCCTCACCTGGGCAATGCCATTAGAGTCCCTAAGTATGACGCCGATCTGAGACGGGGTCAGACCCTTCTTCGCGAACTTGCATATGTTCTCCTCAACCTAACGATACCCAAAACGGAAACAACCCAATCATCACAAAACCCGGGTACAAAACAAACCCTCAAACCAAATGGAAAGCAAAAAAAAAAAACTCACATCCTGAGCGGAGATCTTGAGCCAACTGGGGGAGGTCCTCTTGTAAGGGACCGCCGACGCCGAGATACCCTTCCTGCAAGGAACAGATGAGGGATTGAGAAGGCCATCGGGGGAGACGAAATCGACGACGGGACGGGAATCGGATGGTTTGGGATCCTACCCGCGGCTGTGCATGCGACCCATGGCTACTGACGGCGGCTGCTCCTCCCCAACAAAGCTTCGACCGAGAAAAACCCTAGCGACCCCTGACACAAGTTAGGGTTTTTAAAGTGCGGATCGGGCTTTTATACGGGCCTAACTGTAGGAGTGGGCTATATATGGGCTTTACTGGATCCGGCCCATTAAGGTTTTAATCCCCGTTGTCTTTCTTTACGCGCCACGAAATTCCAAAAATCGGATGTTCAGCCTGCTTTGAATAATTCAAGATTCAATTTGGGCAATCAAAGTTTGTGATGGTTAAACGCGAAACATCTACATTTAATACTGAAACTTACATAATATATCCACCTTACAATTATTTAAAACGCTAATCTTATCGAGAACTCCCTCATAACATCAACCCTTCCGAGGTTACGATCTTCACAGCTGGTTTCCATCAAAACACGAACGGCGCCGGCGAGCTCTCCAATAAGAATCTCCAACTGAGATCAAATGCAACGGATGATAGAGGCAGCAATTGTATCGGAGGATTTTTAAGGATTCTAAACAGGATCAAACATTCTGGGATGAAAATCACACCTGTACAGGTTTCCCGTGTTGATGCTCTGGGAACGAACCCTGCGCTTATCTTTCCTCACGGACGAGGGTTTCTTCGCGGACAAGGAGGTCATGTTGGGAACACCGTCCTCGGAGATCGCCGAGAGGGCAGGTCTCCAATGAGCGTGGCCGGCCGACTTCGAACGCCTGACCGGTCTTGTCATCGTCGCGAGGTACATGTAACCGTCACTGGCCATGCTATTCTGATCTTCTTCCTCGGTCGTATTTCGCTTCGTGCTCTTGTGTTGGAAGCAGGAACAGGGGAAATACGAGAAGGGTTTCATCTGAAGGTTATGATGGGTTGGGAGTAATCGTATGCGTAGAGATGGAGAAGACTTTAGATTTCCCTAAAAAGATTTTATATGTTGTGAAGTCGAATTATTTGGAAAACGGGGGCGTTAGATTTTGCGACTATTTTTACGGTTTGAGAGTATTTAGGAAATCACTTGGCATTGGCTGAGCCTAAATCTAGTTATTATCTTTTCTCTTTTCTTTCTCTGAAAATAATATTCTTGTTTATTTAGATAAGTTTAGTTAAATTTTGGTTTTGCACCTCCAAAAATTGTTTTTTTTAGCTAAATTAGAGAATAAGAGGAGGACAAATAAGGGTTTAGGCTTTTCCAAATCCATATGTTAGTTTTGTGTGAGAATAACTCACTCCCTTTTTCTTGTTATTGCTTGATTGTTTTCCCGAGTGTATATTCCGGATTAATTGAATTTATTTCCTAAATAACTCTCGTATTTAATTCACAACCATTCCTCATCTGCTGAATTTGGCATCCACATCTCGATCGGTACATGTTAGAATTTGGCTTCCCTCGTCTTCCCTTCCAGGAGTCCCCGTTCCGGCATGTTCATCAAAGCGCGAGCGCGGAGGGGCACGCTACGCAGAACAAAGAGGCCCGGATATGAATGGAACCAACAACCAGGTGTGTATTTAGCAAGTCCTAACTCTTTTGATCAATAATGGAGTCTTATGATTTCAAACACAAGCATATATCGATCAAGGATTTCAGCACTCAAGAAAGTGACGAGTGAAGGGCAAGCAATAACTTGAAAAATAAAAATTTGGGTGTTGTGGTGGTGGGGGTTGTAAAAAAAGGGACAATTGAAATTTTGAACCCTTGTTTACATAATGGAATGGAAGGTCGTGGGTAGTGTGAGGCACCGAGGAATGAGAGGGACATATGCATAAAAAAACCCACAATTTTATGATGAGAGTCTAGTAAGAACATGGGAAATCATTCAATGCTCATGAAAAAGGAACACCCTTGATAATAATAATAATAGTAGTAGTAAAAAAAAAAAACCAAGAAGAAGAAGAAGGATGGGATGATGGTGTGGTAAATAGGAAATTAAATAATGATTGGGAAGGTAAAAATCATGGCAAAATGATCTCCCCCCATTCCGGGGCCTACAAAAAGACAAGATTATCCATCCTCCACCTCCTCCTCCCACAACAAAACTGTGAATGGGACAGAGACAAAAAGGTCGGGCCATCCCCATCCCACACCCCCTCACTTTCGTAAGAACACCTTTTTCTTGCCAGTAACACTTGAAACTTTCTAGCGTTTTCCTCCTTGTCCCCTTCCCCTTCCCCCTCCTCCTTTTTATACTCCTGTCTGCGCTTCCGTGCTCGGTTCTAATGCATCTTCCGCTTGTTGATCCCATCCCCCCTCCTGCCTTCTGCTTTTCCATCTTTTGCTGGGTGATCTGATCCCCTTTGTCGAAAGGAAATGGGCTCCCCCTCCACCTGTGGTTCCCTTCGAGTTGACGTCAATGGAGAAGCCACCTTCTTTGTTGACCAGGTGTGATCATATATCCTGCCTCTCTTCTTCTCCAAGATTCAATTTTCTGCATCTGGGTCGATCGTGTTTCGATCTTTCCAGTCTCTTGAATCTTCTCTTCTTCACCCCACCCCCCTCTCTTTCGAGAACTTTGCCGTACGGCCATTACAGTTACGCGGTTGTGATCCTTCGATGTTGTGGACCCAATCTGACATCCTGAAGTTCTTGCATCGGTGGCTCGCTTCTTACCCTTTCTTTCTTCTTACATCAATTTTGGTTGGTTCTCTGTGTTCTAAGACGACAACCATTCTGTTACGGGTTCCTTCTCTCATTTATTACAAGTAGTTGAAAGCGCGATCAATGCTTTTCGTGCTGATTTTAGTTGATGGGATGTGATGTGATGTAATGTAATGTAATGTACTGTCCTCCGGACACCATTAGTTCGACTGATGTGATCGCAACTCGTTTTCCACCATCGGAATGTGACTGTCCTAATCTGATCGCAAGGTCTCTTTGTGACTTCATTGCAGAGAATTGTTTGCCCCTTCTCGAGTAAGTTGAGCAGACTGTTCGGAGTAATGTCGGCTAGCGATGCTAGAAACCGTGAGGTCGTTTTTGGTGACTTCCCGGGAGGCACTGAGAGTTTTGAGCTCGTCTCGAGATTCTGCTACAACCATGGCAAGGTCGAAATAAGTCCCACGAACCTCGCCTTGTTGCACTGCGCGGCGCGTTACTTGGAGATGAGACATCCAGTATCGGGAGTTGATAATCTGGTTAGACAGACAAGGAAGGCGCTCGAAGGGACGAAGGATTGGACATGGCCTGACCTTATGGCTTTGCTGAAGCATTGTCAGGAGTTGAATTTAGCCACGACGCTCAGCGGATCGAGCTTCCTTGAGAAGTGCCTGGATTCGGTTGTCACGAGGGTCTCATCTTCTGGCGAACAAAGCCTGAGTCCCTCGACTTCTTCCTCTGACAGCTCAGGCCCAAGGTTGTCGTGTGAAACGAAAAGCACCATTACCAACACTGATAGCCTGAAGAGCAGTTTTTCTCAGGGTACTTGGTGGTTCGAGGATCTTTTGTTCGTTGATGCGACGGTGCTCGAGAGGCTGGTCCATTCCATGATCACGCAGAAGTTTGACCATGCTGTTATTGGAAAATTCCTGTTATATTACCACAAGATGAAAACCCAATTTGTCAAGCCGCATGAAAAGTTTGAGATAGTAGACGTCGTGGTGGATCTGCTTTACATTCTCGAAAGGGCCTCTGTTTCGTGCAAGAGCTTGTTCGGTCATCTCAGGATGGCGTCAACTTTGGGTGTCGATGGTTGTAGTAGAATGAAGTTGGAGCTCATGATCGGTTCACAATTGGATCAGGCCACCCTGGACAATCTGCTGATTCCATCACCAGCGGGAATGAACCAGCTGTACGACGTGGATCTCGTTTTAAGGCTCTCAACGGCATTCCTTGACGAAGCACATAGCCGAGGATCCATCACAGAGCTGAAAAAGGTCGCGGCTCTGCTTGACTCATATTTGGTGGAAGTAGCTCCCGATCCATGGCTAAGGCCAACGAAATTCCTCGCCTTGGCTACATCGCTGCCGGATTCTGCCAGAGATTCTCACGATAACATATATCAAGCATTTTCCATGTACATGGAGGTAATTGCTTGGCAAATCCTTCCTGGGCACTCAACTCAGACCCCTGCTCGAACTGAATTTGCCCTTTTTCACTCAATAGGTGCACCCGGGATTGTCCAGAGAAGACAGAGCGAAGATGTGCGGTGCCCTGAATTACGGCAAGAAGCTCTCTGACGAAGCTTACAATCCCAAATTCCCATCCAGAAACCCCATGCCAGCCCAAATTTCCGCTATCCCGGTCAACATCAAGTCAAAAACCGGCGAAAGCGAGCCCCACCGGAAGCAGGCAGTGCAACATACAGCGGAGCCCGAAATCGATAACGAGAAACTCCAAGCACAGCTCCAGGGAATGCATTCTCGGGTGACGGAGCTGGAGAAAGCCTGTAAGAAAATGCAGAACCAGATGGGGAAGATGCCCAAGGCAAGAGCGGGGAGCTGCCGCAACAGGTCATTGCCGAGGCTATGCTCGTGAATTTCTTTTTTATTTTTATTTTTTATTTTTTGCGGTTTCAGACAGAGATCGAGGTGTATAGATAAAGAGTTGGTGGACGAAGGTGTCATGTAGTTAGTAGGTGCATGGCATGCTTATGGATTTGTTCATTGTGGGGACGTTTTTTTCCAAATTTATCTTCTTTATGATCTCGTTGGGAAATGGGACAACACGGGCAGTTGAACTTCCAATCTTTAGATTATTTAGGATTATGTATCTTTAACACTTGACCGAATCAGATGGGATGGATCTTCCCAGGTGGCACGGCACCAACATGAAACAGAAAATCGTCTTTTTACCTTAAAACAAAAGAAAAGGCATGTGATGATTAGGTTGAGGCACGCTGGCGACAATCACGTTACATCACATGACGATAATATTATGATCATATTGGATGGGCCTTTTCGTCGTAATGTGGGTTTATATCAACTGCGTCTTTGTCAAACAGAGTATAGTTTTATTTTATTAAATATTCACATACCATCACGTCGATATGTCCGAGTGGTTAAGGAGACAGACTTGAAATCTGTTGGGCTTCGCCCGCGCAGGTTCGAACCCTGCTGTCGACGGCACAAACTCAAATTTTCTTAATTTTTTATAAAACTCAATTGTATAATGACAAAGACCGGACCGGAAACAAATCCATGCTCCTAAAGAAAATCATTGGCATAAGTGCATCCATCGTTCGTGACCCAAGCAAGTAATAGTGTTGTCTATGAGAGTCGAATGGGCTGGCGACACAGACTTTGTATTTCGGATTCCAGAAGCTCGAGTAGATTAGCACCCGTTCTCCTGTATACCCATCTTTTGGATTCCCAATCCCAGTCGAACCTGGACGGACCACTGCCAATATGCCCGATTGAAAAAATCAGCACCAAGTTGCTAAGAAATGGGATATGGAAATCATTCAGGAGGCATAAAGAATAAGCAATGCACATGCTATGACATTTTCCTGAAGGAATTATTAAAAGCAGAAGCTACCTCCCATGAACTGACTGCTTCACGCAAGAAAGCTATCAAATCTCATAACCTTCCATTTATTTTGCTTATTCTTCAACTTTTGTTTAATAACATGCTCGACTACATGAGCAAACAGATAGCAGCATGACAATACGAGTTTAAATTAAATTCACTTACCTCACCGGCGAAGAAAGCCAAATTTGCCTGTTTGGCGTCTGTTTGTTTACAACATATGTGCCCAGATCCCCCAGCTTGAGCGTTAATACATCGTTCTGTCAAAATTAGCAAGGTAAAATCAGGTCTACCCAGGTTGATCGATCATACAAACCGTAAAGGATCTCTCTTACCCCGTAATCGATGTCAAATCCGTCTATCTCGATGTCATCTCCATATTCCTGTTATGTAAGTTGTGATTCCGGACATTGACTTCTATAACGTGGGAAAGTAAAAACCCACAAGTATGCATGACGATTACGAAAATCCTAATCAAATGAACTTAAAAGTTTCTTTTCTTCCCGATTCAGATATCGAGTAGTCCGGGATATATAATCGAATCCTTTGCCATTTACATAATTCATGTCATGATACCAATGGGAGCAGCATTCTATAAAAGGGATTTCCACTTCAATCAGTTCTCTACAAAGCAAGATGATTTTATTCTGAAAATGATCCCAATCGATTACCTCAAGCCTCTCCTGCAGGTCATGGATGGTGTTATCCGCAAGCCGGTGGAACTCACCCTCCTGCAGCAAAGAACTGTTCAACCCCATCAATACCCTCAGAAGACTCCGCCGAACCTACTAATAATAATAATAACAATCCCCTAATCGTGTGTAAGAACTCAAAATCAAGGGAAGAGAGGGAAGACGACGATCGCGCTTACCCATTATCGACGGCCGTTGGCCCCTGCACATTCACCGGACCAGTCGAGAATCTTCTTGGGGAAGTATCGATCCCAAAGGAGACACCGAGATATCCCCGAGGATCGGGAGGGGCTAACAACAGCCTGAAGAAGGCGAAGGCGACGCCGTTGCTCTCAAGACAGCTAGGTCTCCGGCGAAAGATGTAGGAGGAGAACCTCCACAGGAGCTGAGGCTGCAGCTTCGACAACATCCTCCGGAGCGACGACGACGACCGGCGGCGGCGGCGGCGGTTCCCTTCGGTAATATTATTCCCAATCCGGCGAAGTAGATTTCCTCCACGCCAGTTAAAATGTGGGCTTGGGCCCAAAAGTACGTTAAGGAACTTTGGTTTATGGGCCCATTCCCATTGGTTGGGTATTATTAGAAAGTCGAATAAGATGTAGATAATGCCAACCCCAATGCACTTTTTAATGTTTGTCAGCCGGCGGAAAAGATAAGGCCAGTGGTTTTCGTTTGTCTCCTGTGCCTTTGGGGTGTGCACGGATTTTTTTTAGTAATGAGTAAAAACCGCGTTCTCTGAAATCTAAAGCGAGTTGGTCCTCCCAATCATTTTTCCCAAAATACCCACTCTCCTCCCCCCTGAAACCGACATCTCCCCGTGGTCGCAGCTGGGGTAAAGCGGTCTTTTCAGACAAGAAACCCATTGGCAAAAAGCCCCTGGTTTTTTTCCTTACAAGCCCGCCGCCACTGGATTCATTCGATCCCATCGAGTCCTCCTCTTATTTATCTCGCCCCCGATCTTCACTGGAACTCCATCACACTGCCAAAGAATCTGCGTTGACACACTTTCATTCACCTTCGAAGGATACTTCGGCGACCATTACCTACCCTACAATGAGCCTGTCAAAGAGAGCTTGGATCGTGGCGGCTAGCCTCGGGGCGGTCGAGGCCCTCAAGGACCAGGGATTCTGCAGATGGAACTACACCATAAGATCCATCCACCAGCACGCGAAGGCCAACGCGAGATCCTATTCGCAGGCGAAGAAGCTGTCTCAGTCGTCCCAGGCCGTGGTTTCACAGCAGGCCGACCGGAGAGCGAGGGAGGCAGAGGAGTCCCTTAGGAAAGTCATGTACCTGAGCTGCTGGGGTCCTAATTGATTATGATCTTCTTTGTCATATCATTAGGATCCCTCTGGGAATAAATTTTTGAACACCAATCCAGAAATGATTGTATATTTGTATTATAAGCTTTCCCTCTGGGATGATTAAAATTATAAAGTAGTTTGGAGCAAATCATGGGCCTCAATTTGTTCATGTCTTCAATCAAAATCATCACCACCTTAAAAAAAAAAATGTAAACAATACCCATTTCTTGTTTCCATTTCTCTGAAATACCCAACAACCCGATTTGGCTAATGATGTCACAGAAGCTGTCGAAAGAATCCGCCGATTCCAAGAGTTAGTTGGACGGCATTGGACTCAATTTTTATACCTACAGGAATAATGTAAAACTGGGTTTGGAATTAGGAGCAATGAATGGTAACGACCTACCGCCGCTTTTCCTGTCTACATTAATCTCATTACAGCTAAAAATGTTTCGGACTATAACGAGGACAACCCCCACCAGTCACCAACCAGGACAACTACCCACATGAGAAGCTATCATGCACCCAACCAACACTCCCCCGTGTCTGAATGTATATATAACACTGGTTAGCGATGAGAATTATCATTTGATCGCATTCTCTAGCGTGTTTCTGATATTCGTTTACCTTTGTCCTGAGAAGAAATGGTTATCGATGGCGAAAGGCAGGAGCTAAGGGCGACCCCGTTCTGGCAAATAGGGATGACATCAAGCGACGATTCCGGGTGTACTTCGGCATCGCCATTTGTGTTCCAGGGGGTTAGCTATCAGGAAGCAGTCATTGGGTCTTCGCACGACGGTAAAAGCGGTGGCACCCGTGTGATGGCCACTGTGGCTAAGTTCTTGCTTCCTGCCAGGAGGAGACTCCGCCTCAATCCTCCGAACAAGCTCTACTTCCCATGTGAGTAAGGAAGCCCGCTGTCACCTCAAGGGGAACGTTTGATTTTCGCTGTCTTCCATAAACGTAGGACATTGTGATTCGGCATTTGTTGATTGTTCGTGTGTAATTCATGAAGATGAACCGGGAAATCAAGTCCGGAGTGCCATCGAGATCAAGAACGTGAGCAAGTCTCCTGTTTGCTTCAAGGTTGGACTAAATGATTTCCCTTAACCCTGCTCACAACCCTGTCTGCTCAAACTCTCTTTCGAATTGGATGACAAATGATCTATCCACGATCACTTCGTGCATATGCAGTTCCAAACCACTGCTCCGAAGAGTTGTTACATGCGACCGCCAGGAGGGGTGCTTGTTCCGGGAGAAAGCATCATTACTACAGGTAAATCGTCGAAAACTATCTTATCCTTCCCAGATATTTTGCATCTCAGATTTCTGACTGTCAGGAACCTGAACGTGGGTTCAGTGTTCAAATTTGTTGAGCCCCTTGAGTATGGCGAGCAGGCTGTGAATCAGAACAATAAGGTCAAGTTCAAGATCATGAGCCTGAGGATGGATGCAGACCAACACTATGTACCGGAAATGGTGTGTTTGCCTCGCATTTCCCATGAGCTCTTTGCAGTTCAATAGAATAAATCATTCGGAAACACATACAGATAACGTAATTCATCCTTGAAAATTTTGTCCAGTTTGATGAGAAGAATGATCAAGTCGCGGTCGAGCAGATATTGAAGGTTGTTTTCGTTGACCCTGACCACTCAAGTCCAGTAAGTACTTGCCATTTCCATTATTCCACTTCGTTCCCCTCAAACGATCAACTCCTATACCAAATTATAACCTCAGTCCTTCGACTGAAATGGGTGATGTGTTATTCTTCCTCTCCTCCTCCTAACAAAGGCCCTCGAAAAGCTGAATCGACTACTGGCCGAAGCCGATGCTGCACTGGAGTCACAGAAGAGGCCCTCCTTCGGCAATGGCCGGAAAGCCTTTGGTGGTGGAAGTCTTATGTCAGACGAATGGGTAAGGACTAAAGTGAAATTCCTAAATCCTTACATATAGCCATTGGGGTAAAAGGCCACCCTAACTCAGAGCTCTACTTCAATTACTGCATCAGAGAGAAAGAAGGGAAGATTACCAAGCAAAGCATCTGGGGAAGAAGATTTAGGCCAACTGAAGTCATTGTCCCCAGTGTACATAATCATGATATGCCCATTTATGATTTGGGTTGGACCTTGGGATATTGTAATGCAATTCATCTGCTAAAATCCAATCCAGACAAGGAAACTGCCCCCCATAGTGGTCGAGTCCTGCATTTCTATGCATGGTTTTGCAGCTTTGCTAGCAAAATTGTGTACCTTACAAGAAGACATTGCTGCCAAATTATTGTAGGGATTAATACATTTTAATATGGGTCTCCTCTGGAGATTCCCCACATTTAAAATAAATATACATTTATGAAGATATTTGTCTAAAGGAAAAGTACAGGACAGCTATGCTCAACCTAAGCTCATCATGCAACGCACTGTCTTTGTGCGAAGTGGGCAATCATTAAACCAAACTTTTATCATTGAAAAATGGCTTTTTTAAAACTCGGAAGAATTCATCCCACTACTGATAAGGAGAGGCAGGGTCCACTTTATCTTTCTTTACTGTGACTTGGGGGAGTTCAGAATAAGGAAAGCATATCTTGTTAATGTCAACAAAATCATCCTGATCTGTCAATAGTAATCCACTTTCAATTTGTTTAATCCAGATGTCCTTGTCACATAGATAAGGATAATCCCTCCAATTGTCAAAACCCCTGTTTGAGTAGAAATGAACCAAAGTACCCCAGGCCATATTGGCCGGAAGAAGCTCCCCCCTCAGCCAACCTATCTAGTCAGAGCATTGGAGTTACCAAACTTCAGACTCGGTCAATTGTTGGGAAGTTCACCACAGCAACAATGTAAAAGAGGTCCAGACAACAAGTTTATCCACAACCTCGGATGATAAGCTCTAGAAAACGGAGGAACAATTAAGAGAATTGCTCGAGGAAGTTTCTATTGGTCATCAAGGACCCCCTCCCCCACAACTGTATTACAGTCAGGTCAATACTTCCCGCAAAGGAGAGAAGACAACCAATGTTCATGTCCTGATCTGAAGAACCCTTGTCTGAACCTCCATGTCAGCAAAAAATACCACGCGAGACCCATGTCCCGCACGTTGGTTGAGCCTCATGTTTGAGGATAAGCCCCTCACACCACCACGCGTCTCATTCAGTAGGACCAGACAAAGGCTAAAAAGGAATCTTAAAGAAGAATACAAAGCTGCAAGAGGACACCAGAGTGGGCCTTGGGTTGGGTGGGTGGGTGGGTGGGGGGGACCAACACTCGAGCCACGTCTCGCTGTCGCTGTTTTGGATGGGGATGAGTCATATCATATCACCCTCATCTACCTAAAGGAAAAGTCACCACCTGTACAACCCCCCCGGTTTCTTATTGAGAAAGTTCAACATGTCTTGATCAAGCTGAGGCTGCAATTATTGGATGTTTAGAGAATGCTAGGAACTACCCGCACACCCGGTTGCCGGTAATCCCCCCTATAAATTCACCCCCCTCCTCCCCTTCATGAAGCCACTAGAGCAAAGGCTTGAAACAACACACACAGAGGCACGTAGAGAGAAAAGCTCAAAGCAATTACATAGATATAAAGATGAGTTTCTTGAACAAGGCATGGATGGCGGTCGGGGTGGCCGCGGTGCAGAGCCACGGAGATCAGGGCCTCCGGTTGAAGTCCGGGATCAAGTCCTTCCAGTCTGGAAGGAGGAGTTTCTGCTCCTCCTCGGCCACTGCAGTCGCCGCCACGGGTGATGCAGACCCGAACCTCTGGCCGATGTCTTCGGTTGTGGGAGAGGTTGACGGGAGCGTCAGTAGGCGTGATGTGGAGGAAAGAAGGGTTAAGGCGGAGGAATCCTTGAGGAATGTGATGTACTTGAGTTGCTGGGGACAGGGTTGATGACAACAACTAGTGGAAGCCAAAGAGCTCCCTGGTTTAAGGTCCCTCCTCCTCCTTACAGGGGAAGGTGGAGGTAGATGAGACTGACTTGTCTGAAAGGAGAGACAAATGCTTGTGTTCTTCTTGTGAAAACAAAAACCCGAATCGCTGGGATGGATCATGGATGGACAAAAATCACAAGATGGGAATAGAAGGGACCGTGTTTTCTGGGTTATGATTGTAAATGTGGTCTGAGATTGATTGAATGGGGAGAAGAAACTTCTTTTTTCCTGGGAATTCAAGATCCTGTCTTGGTGGTGGTGTCGTTTTAACGAAGTCCACTGAAACGATTTCACGCTCACCCACACAACCAAATCATCAAATTCAATATCAACGACAGACAAGATATAAATTCCCATTCACTGCCAATTGCCAATTGCCAATTGACGGGGTTCCAAAGGCTCGGTTGGGCCTGCCGAGAAGCCTTGAAAAAGTCTTGCCTTAAGGCATCGTCCCGATTGCTTGCTTATTAACCAAAACCTCTGATCCCGGCGAGTAGGGATGGCCACTTCCCTGGTGGCGGCGGCGGCTCGTCGACTGACGGCTCTCTCCCGTAACCCCGCGTTCGCCCGTCACGCGGATGCCGCCTCTTTCTTACAGCGCTGTGGTTTCGCCGGTCCATCAGGTGAATTTTCCTCAAACCCCAATGGCTTTCGTTGTAATTGACGGCGCTTTTCAGTTTCCATTGCGCTATTTTGGCGATCTCGTGCTGATATTTTACTATTTGATTTGTTGATTTTTGGGATGAGAGAAAGGTTTGATCTTTTCTCAAGTATCGGGGATGGAGTCGTTTCTTGGGTTTTGCCCCCTTTGGCTGTACATTTGTGAGTTTGGGTCGTCTTTCTGCTAGAGCTCATGTAGTTGGAAGTTTATGGGGTCAGAGTTCGTTAGATTGAGGGATACTCCTGGAATTTGATTCTCTTCCCATGGCCTACGTCCCCTGTTTTTTGTTTTTATTTCCAAGATCACCACGATCCAAGAATCACATTGAAAGTTGCCTCGATGTACTTCTTGGTTTTGATAATGAGATTCATGCATGCACAAACTAATTATTTTCTTGACTAAGTTTTCATTGTTTGATCTAACCTCATTAATGATGACATTTGGAAATACAAATATCTTTGATGGAATGAAAGAGCAATTTACCCCTATTTTCTTGTTGGTACTCGTATATATCCTTGTTGTATCGTGTTAGCATGTTGCCTAGTAGGTTTCACTATCCACGATTTCATATGCGAGCAGTAGTCCTTGATTTATTCACTTCACTATTGTCTACATGACTGCCTGCTTTTTCCCGTCAATTTTGAGTTTACATAAGATCTGGTTGACCGGCTCTTCCTCGTGTTTAGCTCAAAAACTTGACCTTTTACGGGTGGCTTATTTGACTTAATGTTTCATCTGTCTTTTGTAAACCTACTAGAAATAACACTTGGCTTTGCCCCTGATTTGCCTCTTCTAGAGAATTGACCTCTTCTTGTTCATTTCTCTATGATGGTCGTTCTTACTTGTAGTTTGTTCAAACCATATGCTGCAAACATCGAGTTTCTTAACTCGAAGAATCAATGTTGCGAGAACATATATTGATCGGAAATGTGCTTATGAAGGCTTGCAACTCGGTTGAGCTAATGAAAGAGGAGAATCTTTCGTAATTATCTTTTTATAATAAAATCTTTCTGATCTTGAAAAGGCATAGTCAGCAACAAGTTTTGATCAGTTCTTTTTATTTCCAGTGTGATGATATAATTTTGTAGGTCCTTCAAGGAAGTTTGTAAACTTTCAACATGCATACAAACTGCTTCATTGGAGAAGCATCCAAAAACTATCCGAAACACCAGCGAGCAGTGAAGTTGCGCCACCTTCATCATTTGAAAACAATACAACTAGAATTCTGGTTCATCTATTTTTTCCTCTTGTTTATCTTCGGAAGTTCCCTTCCAGTTGTTGTTTGCCTCGTACTGCATAGCACCTCCTGGTTTTGCCTCTGGTGTAGTCTCTGTGTTTTCAATTGGATTAATGTTCTCCATCTTGGTGAGTGTCGGCGAGTTTCCATCTTCAATTGCTGGTTCTGAGGAACCTGCATTAATTACGTGATTTTCGGAATTGTTTGATACGGCATCATCCGAATACTGTGGTTGCGTCCCTGGATCATCCCCTTCACCTGTTATGTTTTTCCCACCTACATTATCTATCTGATTTTTGGAATTGTTTGACCCAGCATCATAAGAATACTTCCCTGAATCGTCCCCTTCACCGATTCTCTTCTCCCCACCTGCACTATCTACCTGATCTTTGGAATTGTTCGATTCGGCATCATCGAAATGTTGTGGTTGCTTCTCTGAATCACCCTCTTCGCTGTTTCTGTTTTCCCTGCCTGCATTATCTATCTGGTCTTCAGAATTGTTTGATCCAGCATCATCAGAATATCTTGGTTGCTTCCATGAATCACCCCCTTCACCATTTCTATTTTCCCCTGCTTCCTTCACCTCATCAACATTGGAGGATGCAACATCTATGCCCATCTGTGTATTTTGATGATTTTCATTTGCCTCTGCACTTTTTTCGGGTAAAATTTCTGCCTTGCTAACAGTATCTTGAATTTTGTCAGAATCATCTGCACTGTCAAATCCAGGAGAGCTGAAGTCATGGTTTGTTGTACCTGTCTCCGCTGCTGTCTGCTGCCCCTCCATTACCTCTTTGAGTTTGCTCTTCTCCTGTATTTCTGACTGTACTCCTGCTTCGCCTCTTCCCCATTCTCCTATTTCTTGCTATTGCCCTCGACCTCGTCAATCTCTTCCTGCTCATCTGCACTCCGCCATGCCTCATGGCCTGAGCCGATATCTCACTGGATTCCTCCACCCCTTCAAGCTTTGTTACTCCCTTGGAGTTTCCGGGGTCTACGCCATTGCTCTTCTCCCCATTAACTGGTTCTGTGATTTGACCTTGATCTCCAGTTGCATTCATTTCCTCCCTGTTTACCGCTTGTTGCTGGTCCTGAGAACCATTGCTGTTGTTTTCTTGGTTGCCTCCGGCATTTTCATTCTTTTCCTTCTTATCAGGCTTGCGCTGTTCTTCTGCTGCCCATTCTTTGCTTGTGTAATAGAGTCAAGGCGCCGCGTCAAATCCTGTATCTCCGCTTCCTTCAGCCCGATGATCTCTCTCAGGGAAGTTTCTTCAGATTCCTTCTTGCTCAAAGCAATCTCCTTTTCGCGCAGCATCTTGATCTCATTTGCTCTGTCTTCAAGCGTCATCACCAAAGCCTGGTGTTCATCCTTCATTGAACTTATTGTGGACTCCATCTCCATGATCCGGGCATCTTGATCCCTCTTCTGAGTTGATAGGGTGTAGGTCATATCCTTAATCTGCTTGGCCTTACAGTGGATCTCCTGAGCCTGATCTCGCTTCTTTTGCATGAGCCCACAATACAGGAAAGGCAAGAAAAACATCAGCACCAGCTCATGATATCTCTGCAGAGACCAGAGGGCATCTTTTGACGTGGGTGTACCTGCAGCAGAACCTGAAGGTCATAGAGTTCCTGGTCCTTCTCTACGAGGAGGATGCTCAGGGCTCTCTTTTCCCTAAGCTTGTGGACTGTCATGACCCCGAATACTGCAGCACTAAGTGCCAAGAGCACCAACAGGCCGAATGGCTTCCCTCTGTATTTCAGGTGCATCCCCTTGTTGTTTCCCAGCATAGCCATCTCCTCAGCGGTGTCTCCCGGGCTCAAGAACAGGAGTTGGGTCTCTGTGTATTTACACACACCCTTCACCATATTCATAGCAAGAGGCATGAAAAGTCTGGTTTCTTTTTGGCTGCATAATGGTTCATCCATGAAGCAACCACTTCCTACTATACCTCATTTTTGGCTTTTCGACCCCTCCTGTCAACAGAAACCGTCGAGCATTTAAGTTCACCGGACACATTCTTTGGCCTTTCCCAGTTACGGTCCTTCTGAATCGAGGAACCTAATATTTGCTTTCTTCTTAAAACTGTGATTGCTTCAGGATGAAAAGTGGAGAAAGAAGGGGGATCGGGTGATATCGAGGAAACACATTTCGTCATACAAACCGTTGGAGGATAGCCTCAAAGTAGAAAAGCAGACGGTTAATTGTGGAAGAAGATAAATGATCCCCCACATGCGATACGACTATGGGCGTGTGTTCCATAACTGGGCCCTTGTAAGAAAACCCAAAACTGGAAATTAAAGGAAGGCCGGGAACAACAAAGCCCCCAACACAACCGGCGGAATCACTCGGGCCCGAACTGGGTCAGGGGTATCGTTCTTCTCCGGGTGAGATTGCGAGAGGTAATGATCATGACTTTGTCCGGGATTCATCCCAGGTTTGGATTTCTGTCTTCCTCGCTCTTTCATTTTAGGGCAGCGGTTAGGTTTGCTCCTGGTCTTGCTGATGATGGATTTATGTTGATTCTGTCTTGACTGATTGATTTGTGTCGGGCTGCTGCGATGGACTGCAAATATATTTACTCTGTTTTTGTTTGGCGGTGGTCGTTGAACTTACGGGGAATCAAAGGACAGTCTTAAATTGGCTTGTGTTGGTTTGAATCGAGCCTTGTTAGGTTTCCATTTTGATGTTTGTGTAAGAATTTTTGATCAGGTAAATTTCTTAAATTGATTTACCAGTTGTTGGATTCGAAGGCGATCCCCGAGCTCAGAACCAGGGAACCCGATTGATCACATTCTTCGCAGGGGCGCAAACATTGTTGTTCTCCCCAGGGGGTTTTCTCCGTTTCTGACCCAAATATTTCTCGGGATTCTTTTACCTTTAGTCGACCCACACCCATGTTTTAATAGTATAAGGATATATAAAGTTCTGGAGAATCAGAGGCCCTCTCAATTTTCTCCGTTTTACCAGCCTGTTACGACAGAACACATGAATACCAGATCCATGGGAGATCTCTTTCCAGAGCCTAACTCCTTTGGCCCTGCATTAAACTTGGAAGAAACACTTGTCAAGGAAGGATATAACGATGGCTACAGTGACGGCCTCGTAATATTTAGGGAAGAGGGCCGGTTGGTGGGCCTTAAGGACGGCTTCGAGAAGGGCGAGGAGCTTGGCTTTACCGAGGATGCGTGGACGTTTGGAACTCAGCGATCCGTGTTGACCCCTTGCACTTCTCTACAAGGGTACAGAAGAGTGTGAAGGCGATGGAATCGCTGTTGCGAACATATCCTGTTATGGATCCTGAGAACAAGCAGATTCAGGACATTCTGAACGATTTGACGTTTAAGTTTAGGGTGATTTGCGCGAGCATCGGGGTAAAGCTGGAATACAAAGGCTATCTGGGGGCCGGCGGCGGGGATACCAGAGACTTTAGTTTCTGATAAATTAAGTGTAGTGTTCAGATGTGATTGATTACTCTGGCCGACTCATTACAACATTCGTGTAATGTTATGATGCCCTTTTCGTTGCCTACTACAGTTTTCCCATCTGCTTGTTTTCTTCCCAGTATAGAACTGGCTTAACTAGCCCTTTGCAAGAAAAGGGCTTGCATTAACAGATTTCTAGAAAATTCAAGGACCTGATCAAAATTACTCCAAACTTTTCAGATTGATTGAACCCTTGAGTGTGTCTGGGCCAATGGCGATGGGTGTCGCCTGCAAAGTCAGCTTCCAGATTCTGGGTTGAGTTCGTCCTCCAACAATCACGGCCTTGGCCACCAGGTGGTTCATCTTGCACTGAACTTTTTGTTGGCGGGTAATGATTTGGCTCCCTTTTCTTATCCTTTCCCGAATGAATTATATACATATACATATAATGTTTCCCTTTTTGTTTGGTCACCTGGATGATGATGAACCGGCTCAACCCATCATCTTTTCTTCCGACAAGTGGCCTCCTTTCTGGTTACTGCTTAACTTCAAGAGGGTTAGTATGCATTGTGCTTTTGTGCGCTGTGGGATTTCCATCAGTCATGGGTTCTGATTCCGGGGATGTGGTCGATATTGTCCGTCCGTTTTGATGGCTTATCCTGGCTTCAGTAGGCACTGGGTTTTAGATATTGGTGTAAAAATCGTGGAGATAATCGGCCGGCTGTATTCACTGGTGCTCTGGTTTCACCAACGATTCTCTGGAACGCCCAGATGGTGCACATTGAGTTTAATTAGCTGGTATCTGAATGGTTTTTCGATGCAAGGACTTGTGTCAAGTTTCCTTCGAATGCCTCAGTTTGATATGTTTGAATAAAATGCCTGTTCTTTGTGGTGATCCTGAACCCAGTGGAGTCCAGGCATGTTCTTGTTTTTTGACAGTATTGTATGACATTGTTCTTTCTGGTGCCGCAGTTGAAGGCCAAGCCCTGATGGGCACAAGGATGTTAAGTCCAATACTCGCCTGTTGTAAGGTGTACATATCGGAGAGCCGAAACAGAGCAGCGCTGGAGGCCATTGAAAGAACCGTGAAGCATCTGCCTGAAGTGACTATTGTTAACAGATTTGAGGACGAGATCTACAATCGGGTTGGTTACACAGTTGTTTCGAGATTGCAACAGGAATCATCGAATGAGGCATGCACTCTGAAGACTGCTGTACTATCCATGGTGAAGGCTGCATTCGAGAACATCGATCTTGAACTGCACAGCGGAACTCATCCCAGGCTTGGTGTTGTGGACCACGTGTGTTTTCATCCGCTGGCTTGGACTAATCTGGAACAGGTAGCTGGTATAGCCAAGTCATTGGCAGTTGATGTCGGTTCTGGTTTACAAGGTTAGTCATTGTGGGTTGGGTGCCGTTTTTCGTTAGCATTGTCTTGTGCCTGAAACACTCAGCCTGCAGTGCCTGCTTTTCTATACGGAGCGGCGCATGACGAAGGGAGGACTTTAGATTCAATCAGAAGAGAGTTAGGCTACTTCAAGCCTAATTCAACCGGAAATCTGTGGGTAGGAGGGCCAGGTTCAGATCCTTTGCCCCTGAGGCCAGATTTCGGACCGTCCGGCTGGTCGCTTGGAAAGGGCGTGGTGGTCATTGGGGCGACTCGGTGGGTTGACAACTACAACGTCCCCATCTACACTCGAGATATTGCCGCGGTCAGGAAAATAGCGAGACACGTGAGCGGCCGAGGCGGCGGACTCGCTTCCGTTCAGTCCATGGCACTGTCTCATGGAAACGATGTCGTTGAGATCGCCTGCAATCTGTTGGATCCATGCAAAGTTGGTTCGGAAGAGGTTCAGGCGGAAGTCGAGCGGCTCGCCGGGGAAGCCGGAATGTCTGCCAGTAAGGGGTATTATACCGACTTATCGCAGGAGAAGATAATCCAAAGCTTCTTGAACTCGAGTCCAAGTGTATGAATGATAGAAACCGCATTCGTTTCTCTTAATTTAAGGATGTTGATGCCCCCCAAAAAATGGTAAAGAATTCCGACCGGCATCCCATGTTGTCCTTTTTTGGTTGACTATTTTCCCACTCTTAACCTCTTTCATCATTCCTCCTACTGTTTCCCTTCTTCCCCTACTTGCAAAGGTTGCAGATAGTGCATCTGCTTCGGCTGTGTGATATGCCGCTCCTCCGACTGCTCGTGCCAGATGCGAAAAGACTTCACTAGTAACAAGAAGGCTCGAGTCTTCTAATTGAGACTGAAATTCCTACCGTTTCGGGCAGGATGATCGATCAAACTCCCGCATCGATATTATTTGGTTTTCTTCCTGAACAAATTCGCCATCCGGATTCCCCATGGAGTTTATGACTTGTTGTTGATCCATGACTCGAAACAGTGATGTCGGATTTTGACTAGTTAAAGGTCGAAATCTTATTCCTGATTCAACATCTTTTAGTGCTTCTTTTGGACGTTTGGATGGTAAAGGCCGTGTCCATGTTATGTTTATACCTTGGAGGCCTGCAAGCCAGCCACCAAATCAGTCCACAGACCTCTTTGACACAGCGTCGACGCCGGCTACAGGAGTCGGGTCACGAGTTCTGCACATGGCACTGGCAAGAAAACACTTGTCCGGGAGTCTTGAATTTCTCAAACATGAAGGGAGCTTCAAAGGCCATCAACTTTCTGGGTATTGATCAAAAGAAGCATCGCCTACTTCTAGAAGTACACTCGAGTCTGCTCTGTTTGCTGCAATAACTCCTTCAGATCTGCGAACCCCATTTGTTAAACAGCTGTGAAACTTCAAATCATGGGCCTACTCCCATGGAGAGCTGTAATTCTAACATAATCCGTTTCCATCTCCCTCGATAGTTTCAACAGATAACGATGTTGGCATTCGATGCTGAAATGACAACAGTAACTCCGTTTACTAGAATTTGATAGATCAAACCCTTGTCTAACAATTATGTTTGCATGAAGTATGGATGACTGTATAAGAACGTTACTTAATATTCGTAAATCAATAAGGCGAGGTAGTAAAAGGAGGAGTCATTTACATCTGCTGGAGTAGAGGAAGCAAAAATTCAATGTGTTTGTGGACCAATGGAAAAGAAAGCAGCAGCAGGGGTCAATAGCTGGCAACCTCTTTGAGCATGTGTTGCATTAACTGTACTGGGTGGCAGCGAGTAGATGGCACCATTGTTGGAAGACTGATTGATGGACATATAGATATAAAACTTTTGTATCCTTTTTATTTACGGCAGGCGCCGCTCCCACTTGCAATGTTTCATTCATCCAGAGATTTTTATAATCAAACATTCAACCACCCCCGGCCGTCCTGTTCTTGCCATTTGCTGAATGCTGCTGCTGTTGCTGCAACATTGGTTTTCTTATTCATAAACCCATATATTTGATAAGACCATATCCCTCCCAAGCATCGTAATATAATCTCGAGATCAGTCTGTAAACAGTGGTTTTACATGAATAGAAAGAAAGGAGGAAACAGTAGGAATGTAGAATTGGTGCTGATAGCAATGGCTGCAGTTGTTGCGATAGAAAGAATAATCTAAATCTAGTGAAAGCTGAAGGAGGATTTGCTTTCATAAAAAATGTAGGACGTCGATCATCCGTAAGATCGGAGAATGGCGCCGCAGAAGGTGCAGACAATGGCCCTCCAAGACTTCCAGTAAAAGGGCACAAAGAGGAACCTTGTGGCGGTCTTCATGTCGGCGACGCTGGCTCCCCCTCCACACCTCGAGCAGATCCCGGCTGCGGGCTTGCTCCTCCTCACCTTCTTCTTCTGGTCCACCAGGAAGCAGAAGAACACCATTCTTTCCAAACTCTTCTTTTATTAGTCCAGAAGAAGATTTGGTTGGTCTGTTGGTTGCAAAAGCGAACGTCCCATTTATAGTTGGAAGAAGCCAACACTAGCAAGTGTCTTGCAATAAATGTGTTCTGTTGGGCTCGCACTAAAAGTGGTTTGTAAACGAAGAAACCATTCAACTCGTTCCAAGGGGCCATCCTACAGTCAATAAAGGAATGACACGTGGCATTCTGGGTATTGCAGAGTTCGTAGGACACGGTAAAAACAACAGTTACTTATACCTAACGATGCTGCCGCTTACAAACAAACTAAACGAACGAATGGGTTTCTAACCGATCTGCGAGAGGCGGCATAACGGCCCTAAGATGTTAGACCAGACAATTCGGCGAGCATGGACACACCAGCGGAAGAAGTTTTCCGCACCAGACGTTCCAGACCTATGTTTATAATGAATGACCTATGACCTCGAAGTCTGCGCAATTTAAAATGCAGACATCATGGCCCTCCTTGTGGCTTCCCGCTTCATCTCCGCAGCCTTGCCGCTTCCTCTGAAGTACATGTACACTTGCTGCAGGAGGAGAAGAACAACAAGTTCGGCAACAAACTCAAGCCAGTTTAAAAAGCGACATTGTCATCAGCAAACCTGAAGGACCCAGATGCTCAGGAGCGACTCGAGGCAGAAGAATGCGAAGCCGATGAAGTAGAACGCCTGTATCCATGAACGATGGCGACGGTTATCAAAGGAGATTGACCTCCATAAGCAAAAGAAAAAATTCGTCTGAAAGCAAAAGGATGAGAAATTGCCGGGATACAGACTTACCCCCACCATAACATTTTCGGTCAAAAGAGCAATCGCTGGCAGGATACCACTGTCATACAAAACAAACATTACCCCATTGTTCAAACATACTGAACAAAAGTAACCTGTCCGTAACCTTAGAAGACAGGTTAAGATAAGAAGATTACGCCAATGAATTCCCTTTGAATATGATCGGAGGAGCGATGGTTGCAAAAACAACAAAGGCGATGTGAAACTACACCCAAAAAAAAACACCAGATCTTCAGTCTATAACTTTCAACACATGCAAAAAGTTTACTTTGACTCCCAAAAGTCAAAGTCTTACCACATAACTCAAGAAGAACCATCCAAATTTTAAAGCGCTGTCAGTTCTGCAAGCCATGCAGAAATGAATTAAAATCGTCGAGTTTTTTAAGCTCGACATCAATTTTGCAACTAGAAATAAGTGCATTTGAATGAAGCTGATGATAGATCACCTCATTGCACGATACAAAGGACGATACCACATCACATATCCAGCCGGAACCCCAGAAATGAAGTAAATGATGGAAAGCAACCAGATTGTGACACCTAAAACAGTAAACCGAGAACAAAACGTCACAGTCATCAGCGCACATGGTGAATTCAGACTAAAGTTTAAGAGCGAGCAAGTATACCATCCCCATTGAGCCAGCAAGTGGTTACTGCTACCATATTCCAGAGAAGGCAGCCGACCAATCCTGAAAAATGTCCGAATCCCTCCAATTTAGATATAAGAATTACCAAATGAGAGAATGGACATATGAATCTCAGAAATTTTAGGCGTAAATAGCTTTCCGGGGTTCTAATTCTTACAGAGATGGATAATAAGGCGGGAAAAATACGTCATTAGTACAATTTGAGAATTGGCATTACCCAAATATGTCGTGAATGCAACATATTGAAGCTTTTGAAGATGGACAGGGATTTCACCCGGGATGTCATGGTGAATGATTGGGAAAAATGGCGGCCAGTTTTTCTCCTCAATCACAATTCCGGCTGTCCAAACAGGAGACACTTGTATGGTTAATAATAAAATGAGTGATGCCAAAATGGGGGTGAAAGATGTCCCGGGTACATGAACAACTGGATCATACCTCTTGAGATTGCATCTTCTCTTCTTTTTAGTTCCTGCAAAAAATCAGTAAGTACACATCCTAAGTAAAGAACATCTTCAGTGGCAAAACTCTCGACGCTACAACATCAATGATCCGGCTTAATCAAGGATAACTGGAATCAAACCTGCTCCCTTTTTTTCAACTCTGCTTCTCTGGCCTGAAGTTCCTTCTCCTTGGCTAGCAAATCCTACGATCAAAGAAAATAAAACCGTCTTTTTTCTCTAATATATGTAACTCAGGAATGGTGCTTTTACCATAATTCATAAGAGAAAGTTCTAGAATGCACGCTTGAGAGCCATTTCCATTCACCTTTGCATTGTCTATAGGAATATCAATAGTTGCGCCACGATCATATGGCTCAGGTGGAAGAGGCGAAAGTCTTGAATTTCCAGGTGGAACACTCCCTGGGTTCTTGAGTTGCATACAAAGTAAAACGTGACAAAAATCAGAGCCATGTTCTACTCCAGATGAGATTTGCATAGCTTCTGTTAAGTGGCAACTATATCATCCTAAACAAGAAAAGCTGTATTGATCTACATTTGGTGTTCTGATCAGAGATTTCACCAACCCCTGGTCATGAAGTAATAACAGGATTGGTCTAGAAGGATGAGGCAAAAGAAAACATACTGTTGTATAAAATCCGCTTCCCCCATAGTTTGATCCGCCGCCCTTACCTCTACCTCCTTGATCCTATCATGTTGACAAATCAAAGGGCATGAATCAGGTAAACAAATGCTGAAGAAATCCCATGCATGTGTCAGCATGTCCTATCACCCCGTGAACAAACATATCAGCCGAGAAGAAGACGCGACATCCTGACTCAATCTCGTAGTTCTTTCGTCCGACTACATCCCCATAAATCAAGCAGCCACCTTCTGCAACGTGCCATAGACAGGCACAATCTTTTAAATCAAATTTCGAATAAATGGAAACGGGACATGAGATTGAACGTGCACTTTCGATGGTCGAGAAACGAATGAACCGACAACTTCAGACAAGTCAAGCACACAAAATCTTGGTCGACCAGCGATCCTATCGTGCCCCACCAAATTGGCTGACGACCCCGCAACAACAAAACTGCAGGAGGCTAGCCACGGCCATGACAACGATGGATCTTACGACAATGTCTGGGTGCAATTAACGTGGAAAACAGGAAAAAGACTCCTCCTTACCGCGAAGGGATTGACCTCCTCCTCTTCAAATGGGTTGGAATCGTACCGACTCATCGGGATCGAACAGGGAGAATCAACACACAAGATCTCGTGTCTTTGTAATTACTTTATTTTTTTTCCCTCTTTTCCAGACAGACAGTTAAGGTTACGACGGCGAGGTTGGGAAGGAAAGTCGAATGTTTTTTAAAGGTTGTGTTGGTTGTTGTCCGAGAACTACTTCCACCTCTTCATCGTCTCCTGTCGGATAAGGGGGAGGAGATCTGCAAACAAAAACAATGTCGTTCAGTTTGATGATGGACAGTAACAGATCCGTGTCACCCAACACGTGTCGTCACAACGCAGGCCAATATTAAGTAACAGGACAGGACAAACTGACATTCCTCGGGGCTCAGCTGCCTGTGTCCCCTCCCCTTAGCCAGAGATTGACACGAGGATCATCATAACATATGAGATAGTCAGGAATCAAAGATATTAAATGGCAGAAAGAGGGAATTTTTTGGTGATTGAATCTAAAAGCATTTGAAGAGGTGGGTCGATTTCACATTCATTACCATGCCTTTTGCTTTAACATGGACCACCACCACCACCACCACCAATCCACCGACAAAGGCTCCTGTCAATTCTTTTGGGTGTCCATTGTTTTCAAAACTGAGTCCACCCCCCCCCCCAATCCATACACCCAAGCCCTCACTTCCATTTACTTCTTCTACCTTGTCCCAAACCCCCACATTCATTACCCAGAAGAACCCACCAAATCCTTATCTCCTTTGTCCTTTTTCTTACCACATGTGAAAGCCTCCTACTTCTCCCCTGTTCCGACAGCAAGGGAAAAATGGGTTGCTGCATCAGCAAGCCCCCGACAAGACAACCACCCAAACCTTCAGACAGCCCTCCCCGCCTTCTCTCGCCGCTGTACCACGCCGACCCTTCCCCTCCCCGGCCGGCGTCCCACCCCACCATCCCTTCCCCGATCCCTCCCGAGGAAGAGGCCGTCAAGGAGATCGTCCTCTCTGAAATCCCTCCTCCGCCCCCGCCAGGGCCCGCTCTCCTCCCCCCTGCCAAGGAAGATGATTCCCCTCGGGTAGCCTCAATGCCCCAGCCCTTGGCCTCCTCTCCGGGGCCAAAGCCAGCCCCTCAAGTGTTTTGTCAGCTGCCAACGCCGAGGAAACTGGATGCCGCTGAGACCGACGTCCTCATCTCGAAGCTCGAGGAGGCGGCAGGCGTGGTGTCGGAGTACTCCGACATGTACACACTAAGCGGAAGCCTCACCGCGTCCACAACGCCCACTACGGGAACTGCAGCTACACTAAACGACTCCGAAGTGACAAGCAAAGCCTCACGGCAGGCGGCGAGGACTCCGTTGAACAGGGTGTCCAGGAGGCGCCCTCCCGTCACCGGAAGGGACGAGAGGCCTGATCGCGGGGTGGGCTCCCAAGCGAGGAGGCTCCATCAGCCGTCGCCGGACAGGGGGAGGAGGGTGGCCCCTCAGGGGAGCAGAGATGCGGGCGGGATTCGCCGGAATGCCGGTCAGGAAGGGAGGGATTCGAGGCGGAGGTCGAGCTCACCGGCACAGGGAAGGGCAGGTGACGGGATCAGGGGTGGGACGGGGAAGAGCCCGGGAAAGAGGACCGTTAGTGCCGGTAACAGGTCGTCGTCGTCGGGTCCGGGTCCGGGTCTGGAAAGCGGGTCGAATACTCAACGGTGCAAGAGAAGGGATGACGTGGACAGAAACGACGACGTACGAGTGTGGAAGGAAGACGGAAACGACAACGCAGCCAGCGAATCGTTGGATAATCCTCACGTGTCTCTGGAGTGCTTCATTTTTCTCTGACGCTAAAATCATTTTATTTTACGTGGTTTTTGTAAATAAAGGAGTCTTTCTTTTAGCTAAGTTTATGTATCAGAACCCGTACAGGCCTGAGTACGCCAGCTTTCTTTTCGTTTTCTTCTTCTTTTCAGAGAGAGAGAGAAATAGAGATCCTAACTCCTGCCTGACATTATTGCCCTGCCTTTCCACCATGGATAGCCCCTTACAATTAGATCTTAGCTCTTCCTCAAGACGATCTACTTCTAATATAGAATCACTTTATGAAATCACGCATAAAGATAACTGTGATGAGAATCAAGTGGCTAGTACTAAGCTTCCATTGCTTAATCCATATGCTGCATACACTAAGCCTTTGGCAGGCCCTATAAGGAGCATTCGGACTTTGATCAGACAAACGGCATCCCCAGTCCTTGAATATATTCAGACCAGTAAATTCAGCCAACACCCTATCATGGGGACTCAGAGAGAACAATTTGTGACTCTACAATGGCCCATTGAATTTCTGGACGGATGGCTAAAGAAAGGATATACACATCTCCATTTCGGAGCAATCAGACTTGCCTTGACTTATCATGGACGTAAAGGACTGCCTGTGACTGCACGAATGGCCTTATTGGACACTAGATACCTGGAATATCAACATGCAGTAATCGGGACAATTGAAACAACACTAAATGCAGGAACTGTATTTGTTACACTTTATCCTAACTTCTGCATGTCTCTCAGGGATGACAAAATTCAGCAGGCACTACAGGTCCAGATCCAAATTTGTGGAGCTCCAATCGTGTCAGACTCCATAGAAGCAACCCTGCACTACCAGATGGCTTACAGAGTGCAGAATCATGCTTTGGACCTAAAACAGCATGGATGTGCTGAAGAAGCCTTGCTAATCACTGCTGATTACTATGACAACAAGGCACCAACCTGTGTCTATGTCCCAAGACAGATCCCTCGTACAGAACTGTTCAAACTACTCCCAGAAAAGTGGGTAACAGACTATGAACAAATTAAGAGACGAGCAGAGCCAGTTGCTCCCATTCAGTCGACTACCTCCTCCTTCATCAGGGACAAAGATGGTACTGTTACCATCAAGTTTGACAGATCAAAAGAAAAGGAACCTACGGCACCCTTACTTTTCCCCAGTATGTTCATGGTACAACCGGTACCCAGGGAAGAGAAGCCAGAATCATTAAATCAGTTTATCCATTCGTTTGATGGACATGGAAATCCATCATACTTCTTCAAAGATAGACACTCTGGTCATTGTTTCTGGGATTATTCCCAATGTGAACCAGATTGTGATTGCAACGAGTTAGGAGAACTCGAAGAAGATTACAGCAGGCGAAGAAAACGAAAATCATGTTTAAAGAAGAGGCATCTTCCTAATCATCATTCAGATGACGACAGTGATGGAGAAGATCCTGGTCCACAGCCTACCAGAACGTTGGGTAGACCAGGACTCCTTGGAGAACCCTCTGGAAAATTTGACTACATCGTGGACTACAGTATTCCAACTCCCCATCCAAGCACAGAACCAGTTATTCCTACTGGATGGGATAATAACGACAAACCAAGTCCTCCAAGTCCTCCATCTCCAGAGCTCGGATGGAAGAAGAAACTTCCATTAAAGCAACCCATAAAGGTTCTTCCGTGCTATAAGCCAATCTGGAAGTGGCAAAAGAAATATCCTAAAGATCCAGTCTTGTCGCCTACCCTGGTAGATCCAAAAGAACCAACCCTACCAGCTGCCCCAAAGGAAGAAACGGTCCTATCCTCTAAACCTATAGAGGCCCAGGCACCATTGGCTTTTAAAAGATGTTCCCAAGAAGTTCGGAATACTTCCCTACAGATTCCTCCAATGATCATGATGATGAAACCAGATCAACAAAGGACGACTGATCCCAGATGGCCTCATCCTCATAATTATACTTTTCCTCCAACGGAAGAATACACAGTTGATAATGTGAAGTATATGGCCAAGATCCCAGTTCCCACTGCCAGAGATCAGGCTGGAAGACCTTTAGAAAACAGCATGGCAGAAACGGTCTTGAATTGGCAGAGTCAAAATGCTCTAAGCCAGAATGACGCTCTAAGAAGTATAGATAGACAAATCAATACATTCCACGACCATTTCCTTACAGCTGAGAAGACCCTTCATGAAAAACTGGATGAACAATATGGTTTTCTCCTAGAGAAAATAGATGCAGAAGGAGAAAGGATGCATGAAGTTCTCAGAGTATTACAAAAAACCTTAGACAATTTCATTCAAGGAAAATATCCTTCCTATTTCCGAGGAGATCCAGATGAAGAAATTGTTAAGCTCAAAAGGAAGATCAAAGCCATAGAAGAAAGAACATCTCCTATTCCTCCACCTCCATCAGCAGATCCTTTTGGATTTCACAGACATGGATTTTATTCCCCTTTACAGGAACATACTAAGGGGTATAACCCTTTTGTACCAACAGCAAAGAGAGATGTGGCTGAACTACGAGACATTGCAAAAAAGCTACAAAAAGAGGACAGAAAGAAACAAGAAATTAAAGAAGGGAAAAGGAAAATCCCTAGTTCAACAACATCGGAACGAAAAAAACAACCAAGTCAATCTAGTTCAACTAGTTCTCCCAGTCAACCACTGCCCAGACAACATTTGTTCACCAGAGAGAAAGATCTGCCAGCGTTTACTCGACCAGAAGCATCAATAGATTCAGAATCATCTCCTTCAGAGAACTACACAAATACTGAAGGATATGATGATACTATCTCGGATCAGATGAATGAACTTTCCCCACAAATCTTTATGACCAAATGTACGTTGACCGAGACAGATACTGGAATTACGACATCAGATACCTCTCCATCAACGGAATCTTCGGAAGAAGAATCGGACTCTAGTGAAGAAATTCCACCTCAAATCCTAATGGCGGATAGAGAACCAGAGATAGACGAACCAGCTGATACCGATGTTTCTGACCAGTCTGATGACAGACAAAGACAAAATCCCATTGCTGGAGAAAAGCATAATCTGCGTTTTACCCTAGATGATATCAGTTGGGACAAGTGGGCAGACAGACTCAAAGAATTCCATTCATGGTGTTTATTCAAAAGATTAACGGTCTTCTCCTCAGTTGATATATTATCAGAACTAACAACCAGATTCACAGGGATCCTGAAGTCATGGTGGGAAAATATCCCAGAACCGACACAAATCCAGTTGATCAGTCTTCAGTTCCCAGAATTCCTGACTCATGTTCATGCACACTTTGTTGGGAATCCAGATAATCAGGTTGATGAAATGAGAAGAGAATTCTTCAAGAGAAGATGCTGCTCCTACCAAAAGAAAGAGATCAATAAGCATTTCAAACGAATGATCTACTTATTCCTCAACCTTGGAGCAGACAATGCACTAAAGCCGGTGTTCTTATCTTCAGTTTTAGAAGATATATCAGCTTTAGTAGAAAAAGAATTGGCAGCAAAAAATCTTAGGATTTTTGACCTTACTATGGGACAAATAGTGCAAGCAGTGCACTTTGCAGTAAATGAACTATGCCAACGGAAAGAGGTAATCCGTACTTTCCTTAAGCATGATAAAAAACTTGAACTTGCTTGCAGGCCTCCGAAGTACAAAACCACATGTAAAAAGGAATCATGTCATTGCTCGAGAAAGCTAAGAAGGAGCAAACAGAGCCCTAGACCTCATCACTCAAAGTCGAGCCGACCAAAGTTCCACAAGACACAAGCAAAAAAATATCCAGTCAGATTTGCTCCACAACGAAGGAAAAGATTCCTCAGATTCAAGAGCAGATCCTCCTTTCGGACCAAATCCTCTAAGTGTTATGTCTGTGGGAAAAAAGGGCATTATGCGAAAGAATGCCCCAAAGGTCAGAAGAAATTTATAGCTCACCTAGAAGCTTTGACAGGTGTTACATTGAAGGATGCAGATGTAGAATCAATCTTCTCTTTGGATGATGAACCTACTATATGCTGTCTAGAAGACAAGAGCCTTCATAAAGATCACAATCACCAAGAGATCTACACTTTCACTACAATCACTAGGCATCCTCCAAATAACAAAGATAGAATTCCCTCCATTTATACGAGATCAATACCCTCTTGTGAATCCAGTTCCGTACAAGGTAAAAGCTTTATGGAAGAAGAAGAGTATTCACCCAATGCAGAATCTCAGAAGAAAATTTTATCACCCAACAACAGGGATCAAGATACATCAGGTTCAGTACCACCATTAATCGCAGCCACAAGAGTATCCCCACATATCAAGGTACAAATTTACCTTTCGAAATATCATCGCCCCATACAGGCAATTGCTTTCATAGATACAGGAGCTGCAGAAAGCCTGATAAATCCGGCCATGATACCGCCAGACTTCTTAGTCCCAGAAGTGAACACTTACAAGGCGGCATCCAACAAAACCTTCTCAACTTATCTGCGAACAAAGGTTATTCAGATAATGATTTTCCCTACATGCACAGTTAGCTCTGCTGTTGTTGACACTGACCTTCCAGGAAAAGACCTAGTCCTCGGATGGGATTTGTTACACAAGATTCCAAGTTTAAGATTGTTACCTACAGGACTACGATACAAGTCATCTTTTAAGCCTTTTGTCCAACAAGAGAGAATTTATTCAATCCAACCAGCAGAACAGATCAAGGAACTTTTCAGACCAATGTTTGCAGAAAATCATCAAGAATTTCTAACCAAGTGCCCAAATCCATTATGGAAGAATCCTCAGTTCTTTGTCAGTCTACCATTCAAACAGAATGAAGATATCACTCCCACAAAAGCCAGTCATCCAGGATTGCATCCTGATGATGCGATTGCCATCTATAACGAATGCGAAGAACTCAGGAAACAAGGATTGATTGAAAGATCAAACTCACCTTGGGCATGTCAAGCTTTTTATGTCAATAAAAGATCAGAACAAGCCAGAGGAAAGAAAAGGATGGTGATCAACTATCAGCCTTTGAATCACTTCCTGTTAGATGACAGTTTTCCTCTTCCGAACAAAACGGCCTTGTTCTCTTCCCTAGCAAAGGCGAAGGTATTCTCTAAATTTGATCTTAAGAGTGGCTTCTGGCAGGTTGGAATACAACCAGAAGAAAGATGGAAGACAGCGTTTTGCATTCCAAATGGACACTACCAGTGGAAAGTCCTCCCATTTGGGTTAAAAACTGCACCTTCACTTTTCCAGAAAACTATGACTCACATCTTTGCACCCCTTCAATCATCTGCTCTTATTTATATAGATGATATACTACTATTCAGCCATGATTTAACTTCTCATGAAACTTTGTTGAAAGAGTTTGCCAGTTTATTGAGTCAGTATGGAATTATGTTAGCGGAAAAGAAGGTACAACTATGCACCACTACAATTGACTTCCTCGGAATGAGGCTAGCTGACGGACAATACTACCCTGGACCACATATTGCACAGGAACTACTCAAATTCCCTGATTCTCACTTAACAGTCAAACAGGTACAACAATTTTTGGGAATTGTGAATTACTTAAGAGATTTTGTTCCAGGAATAAGTCAGCATACCAGCCAGTTAGAAAAACAGTTGAAGAAAAATGCCCTGCCTTGGAATGACGCACAGACAGAAGCAGTTAAGATTTTGAAGACAAAAATTGCAGAACTTGCCTCCACTTCAAATTCCCTCAGATGGACTCCGAGTTCTTCAGACAGATGCAAGTAATGAATTTTGGGCTGCAATTCTTCTAGAAGAAAAAAATGGTCAAAGAAGAGTTTGCGCATATAAGTCAGGAAAGTTCAGTCATGCAGAACAACATTATCATTCCTCAATTAAAGAGATATTGGCAGTTAAGTATGGCATCAAGAAATTTGAGTTTCACTTAGCAGGACATCACTTCTTAGTTGAAACAGATTTCAAATCATTTGATTCTATGTTGAATCTGAACACGAAGATTGTACCAAGTGCTCAGCTATTAAGACTGTCAGAGTGGTTCTCACAATATTCCTTCACAGTCAAGCACATTAAAGGTAAATCCAATATAGTTGCTGATTTCCTGTCAAGACCTTTTGATACAGCAAATCCTATGCTGTTGGAACATCCCAAACTTCAGGCTATGTTCACCACTCACATCCAAGCAAAACCTCGAACAAACCAAGCAACATCCATGCCCCCAGAAATCCACAAGTGGAATGAACTGTTCAGGTTTGATTATGTCATGGAACTACTTGGACAGCCATATTCAAGGATGGAATACTACTTGGAACAGATTTTCCAAAAACATGGACAAATGTTTTTCCCACTAGAAGGATTACATCCTACATATCCGTTCTTACATCTCTTTCCTATAAGACCGGACGAAACATTCCCAAAGGAGATGAAATGGTTTCTGTGGTATTTCTTCCACTCACATACCATCGCATTGGAATTCCCAGCTGAAGAAATGCTCCAGTACTTAGACAGCTTTGGAGATCTATTTCTATATAATCCTCATCATTACCCACATGCCTATTTGGCTGAGGTGTTATCATGGTTCGCACCGCTGGTGCAATGGAAGATCTGGTTTGAAGAACACGCCTACCGCTACCAGAAGTGGCCGGGGATTACAGCTAACTCTATTTTTCTGTTTTGCAGGAGATGGCACTATAGTGGAGAAGCGCATTCATTAGTCTCAATCAACACAGTTGATGAGTTTTCATGTCTTCCTAACTCCATTTCTCTTCATTATGGACAATTTGAAGACCTTGAAGTCAAGACTCCACATGCAATACCACCTTCATATCATCCAGGAACTCCAGAATATCAGGATGCATCACATACCAGACAATGCCTCACAGAAAGACTTTGCACATTAAATTCATGTCCTCTGCCGACAGACGAAGACCTTTTGGCCCAACGAATCTTAAGGACTAACATGAATCATGTTTGGAATCTCTCATCGGCCCTACACTCATACTCTCAAGCCCAAATAGATTGGGATGCAGTAGCAGAAGACTTTCTCCACACCGTTGATCTCACAGGCCCAGGATCGTCATCAGGCCCAGATTACTCTGCAGGCCCGTCATCAACTCCCAAAAGACCTCCCGGTGGAAAACAGATGGATCCACACGGCAAGAAACCCAAGACACACCAATAAATCGCACATGATGAAAGGACAAAAGCAAGATGGGACATCACTTGGACAAAAAGATAAGGTTCAGCTCCCCCAGCACTAATGTACAAGCTTGAAGATAAGAACGAATCTTCCAGCTCATTTAGCACTAGAAACAGTAGTGGCTACGTGGACAATCCACAGCCTAGTTTTCTTTTGTAGTTTCAGCTATAAATAGCTATCTCTTGTAACATTAAAACCAAGTCTCGAGCAATATAGAAGTTTTCCAGAAAAACCTCTCGAAAATTTCTTTCTCGGATAAAAAAAAAACAAAAAAACAAAATGTCACCTCTCTCTCTAGTTGAGGTTTTCTTTTCTTTTACTTTTTGTCCCACCACCATTTGTGCTTGTGGTGGTGGGGGACAGGGACCAGGGACAGGGACAGGGTTTGCTTTTTGCCTTTTGCCTTTTCTGTATAATTCGACGTCCAGCAGTACAATATTTTTAACTTAAGTTAAAAAAGGAAATAAAGAGATGGAAATTTTCCCTTTTTTTTTAAACCAAAATTATTGTAATTATTAGCATTGAATTCCCCATGATTGGCAAAAGGACAAGGCCTGTTTCTCATGCATTGGGCCTTGCTTCACATCGGCCCATTCTTTTAAAAATTATTTTGAGCCCCGTCAGGAATGGAAAGCCCGCTTTTCTTTTTATCACTTCATTCGCTTTTTGGACAAAGACAGAATCACATGCATATAATAATAATATATCTACATGCGAAAGCAGAGTAGAACCTAGGCAGTTAAATGTACCACGTACTTGGCATGCAACTCCACCCATTCCTCCATAAATACCACCCCCTCGATCGCTCACGATTAACTCATCCGCAGAGAATCCTTTTTTATTTCGCGAATTACCACGGCAAAGCTAGCTGCCCTCCTGTTCGTCTCGTTTGTATCCGCGACCCCAGAGGTCACGACCGCCGTAGAGATCAACGATGCCGACGAGAACCCCTACAGGGGCTTCGGTGGAGGCGGTCGCTGCCGGGAGCAATTCGAGATGGCCCAGGACCTTTGTGGGAAGCTGGATGAGTCGGGTGAAGGCCAAGGCTAGAAGATCTTCACTCAGCGTTAGAATATTAGGCCCGCATTGCTTTTAGGATAAGAATGAATGAGGATACTATGGTAATTGTAAAAGAGGGAGTTGGTTAGGTTGTTGGCGTGTGCGTTGGTGCTGTACAAATAACAGACAGCCCCCAGAATTGTGGGGCAAGAAATACAGAAAAGTTATTCCTCCCAAAAGTTCATCTTCGTCTTCGTCTCCCTCAGCTTTCAACCTTCACCACTGCCAGGACTTCCTCAGGGAGGAGGCTCGAGGCGGGGGATTCGGCTGCAGACGGTTTGGAGGGGGCAGTGGTCTAGGCACCTGAGGTACTGCTGCCAGCAGCTGAGGCAGCTAGACGACCAGTGCAGGTGCCAGGGGCTGAGGGAGATCGTGAGGGAGCAGCAGGTGAGGGGATACGGTGAGGAGAGGGAGGACCTCAAGCTCTTGGCGGAAGACCTGCGGCTGGTTTGCGCGTTTGGCCACAGGTGCGACGTCAGAAGGGGTGGCTTCAGAGGACGATGGGAGTAATGCGTGATCGATATCTAGTAATAAGGAGGTCCTCCCTAAATAATAATCTCCCCCGTCTTACTTGTGGGGAGGTTTTGTCTGTAACTCTCGTGGGTCGAATCTCCCTCGAAATAAAAAAACCTTAAACCTTTCGTTTTTAGTTATTTATGTGATTTCCCTTACTGGGTGGGATTCAAAATGTTGAAAAGGTTTGCTAACCCAATCCCTATACTGGACTCGGAATATAAATCGGTCAGATATTCTAACACATAAATCGGTCCGATATCCTAACACGAGTGCAAGCAATAGCAATATTCAGAAGTCTAGGCCCGACAACATTTGAACTCATTATATAATAGAAAAGTAGAAAAAGTTGACCGAGAATTAAAGTTTGTGATAATAAATATTTTGCGGCAGGGTCGAGCAAGGGAGCAGAGGGGGCACAGTTAAGCAGGGGAGGAGGAGGACGGGGGCTGAGGTGAGAAAGGGGGCAGGGGAACCGGTGAGCTTGGGGATCCGAGGTGTGGGAGAGCTTGTTGAGGTGCCTCAGGCAATCCGATCCGGAGGTGGCCGTGGCCGTGGAGGAGGGCAAGGGATAGATCTTGTCCATTGGGGTTGGGAGGGGACTGTCTTTGTTTCCGGATTGCCATAGATAAATGAAATGATAGTCTTGTTAACACTTGCATGCGTCGCAGGCCGGACGAAACGAGGATTATCTTAACCAAGAAGGTTTATTATTAGAAAGGAAGACTACAAAGGCACAACAGGAGCACAGATCATGTTGTCCTTATTTGTTAATTTTACTAGGCTGAAGCCCGTTTGTTTGTTTCCTAGTCCCGTCGTCCATAGCCACCCCGGCGAATGTCGCACCTCCCAGGGCTAACCCCGCATATCTGCGGGATGTTCTCAGTGATCCTCTCGAGGTCCTCCCTCTCCTCGCCGAACCCCCTCAGCTGCTGTTGCTGCTCCCTCATGATCTCCCTAAGCCCCTGGCACCTGCACCGGTCGTCCACCTGCCTCAGCTGCTGGCAGCACTCCCTCAGTCTCCTCGATTCCCCGCCGAACCTCCCACCACTTCCGTAAGGGTCGACACCCCCAAATCGCCGGCCACGGAACCCACCCCGTCGGACCTGCTCCCTTAGGAAGTCCTCACAGTCGCGGAGCTCATCGGCTATCTCGAGCTGCTCACGGCAGCTTTCGCGGCTGCCATAGCGCCTGTTCTCCTCGGCCTCATTGACCTGGACAGTGGTGACCGTAGTGGTGGCCGCCGCAAGGGAGACGAACAGGAGGGCCGCGAGGAGAGCTGAAAGTGCCGCAACCTTTGCCATATCTTTTTTTTTAAAGTCTTAGGATTGTGTGAGTTTGGATTGATCGCGCGATGATGAATTTGTAAGGAGAGCAATGCGATTGCATGCATGGTACGTGTGCGATGTTTATGTCGGAAAGTTGAGGGCTCTTGTCGATTGTCGCTGGCATCGTGTCTGCTTGCATGAGAAGACACGATTCATTCCTTTATTTGGACAATACACGATGATGGCACTGTGACTTCTTCGTTCAGACAATCCTTAAGGGTATGCCTCGATGATGGGCAGCAAACAGGGGACGTTGATGATCCTGTAACGATGAAACCTGCCGTCCTCCGGTAACTTCTTCCATTCCGATTCCGTCCTCTCCTCCCCACTGGACACAAGTGCCATCCCGGCTGTGTCGAACGCCATGCCGATGATGTTGAAACAGCCCTTTCTAAGCAGAGTTTTTTGTCACTGTAAAGGCGGTGAACCCTGACGAGCACATCAGCTTCGCATATGGGCAGGACAGCTCGGTGGAGGCTGTGTACATGGACTCACCCCCTATGCAAACGCGAGCAGGGGCACCTGAACACGACCATGATCAAGGTCCTGCTTATGGGGAAAAACGAGTTCATGTCGGGGCTACAGGCAGCGTTGACTGCGAACCAGCACACGGGTCAGATCCCATTAATCGTAAAGGTGAAGGTGCCCGTCGTAGTCGTGATTGGGAGCGCCCCGCCGAACGAGATGAAGGTATAGGTCGACTGCGACTCTGCCGGATTCAATCCGTCCTTTTGATGGCAGGAATTGTTCGATAACGTCTTAGCCAAGGCACGCAGGGAAGGCTAAGATTTATGTAACCCAGGCTTCTGGGTTTTACTTAAATTCATGAATTTAATGAAGTAATTGAAGGCACCGTCAATTGAAATTTTTTTTATGTGACAAAACCAAAAGGATTTATACATTAAACAAAATTAATGTTCCTGCTTAAAATGTACTCTTCTCCTCTAAACATGCATACAGCTTGACAAACTTTAATTAGTGGGATAGGGATTTGGATACACAGCTTTGACACGAGGGTGGTGTGGAATTTAGCATTTACACGCATTACCGATTCCTTCCCCCCCTTTTTTCTCTTCCACATGAAATCCCACGTTCCGATCTCTCTAGAACACGCCGACTATAATAACATTAAAAATCATTACAGCAGGGAAAATGACTTGTCCGAGGTTGTGTCTGAGTGAGTGTTTGAGCGAGTGGGATGGGATGATGACGGTGTTAGGAACTGATCCATTATCACAACCAAAAAAGGCAACTTCCCCACTACCATTCGTGGGGTCTTCCATCTCTCCACCGGAAGCCCCTGTTCCCCCTTATCCTTTTTTTAGTCTTTCTCTATTTATATCCTTCCACTCTACCGTCTCTGATAAGCTCTTCTGGTACTAATCATCGGAAGTGGGATGGCCGTGGCCGTGCTCGACTTCTTGTTCGGCTGGAAGAAGGCCTCTAAATGGTTAGTCACGATTGTCACCCCTGCCCCGTTGCTTTGTCGGGAGTTTTGAGTTGTTAACATTTTGATTTGCAGCAAGAAGTTGATCAGGAGGGTACAGTGTAGGGTCAGGCTGTTGAGGAACAAGAGGGAATCCATCGTCAGGCAGTCGCGGGGCGATGTTGCTCGGCTTGTTCAGATGGGTTTAATGGAAGTCGCCTCTGAAAGGGTATTAACCCTCTTCCTCCTGTTCTTTCTTAGGTGACTCGTCACGTGCCGGAGATTTACCGGTTTTTTCTTTTCAGGCAGAGCAGCTTCTGAAAGACGAGAGCGTAAAGGAATTGTATGATTTGCTGGATCACTTCTGTGAATTCATCATAACCAACTTATCGTACATCCGTCGACACAGGTCGGGACGGCTCGCCTTGGGGAGTTCCTCTGTTTGCCATGCAATTTGCGGCTTTTTACATTGGGTCGTTCTGTTGTTCTTACAGGGAATGTCCAAATGACATAAACGAGGCGGTTTCCAGCCTCATCTTTGCCTCGGCAAGGTGTGGGGATCTGCCCGAGCTTCGTCGCATCCGAGAGCTGTTCAGGGAACGTTATGGGGAGAGGTTCACCATATCCGCCATCGACCTGCTTCCAGGGAACCTCGTCAACTCTAAGGTTACACACATTCGTGTAACTGAATTTTGCGAAAGAAATCATGCGACTTTTTGTTGACTGTCATCGTCATGAATTGTACAGCTAAGAGACCATCTCTCCGTGAAGTCGGTCTCCAATGACTCCAAGTCCAGGCCGGAAGATGAATGTGCAGGGGATCAAATTCAGGGGTTACAGGTTCAACCCGAGATTTTGCCTTCGAGTACGCTTCGGAGCGGCATAAGCAGGTACGCTGGGCTTCTTGACTTACTGCTGATCACAAACTCTGGTCAATTTTGCCACCGAATAACTCCATTAACCTTAATTCCGCAAATACAGGCAGAGGAAATGGCAGAGCGACAGGAAAAATGCCTTGACATTGTCCCGATCAGTCCCAAAACTATTGCCAATTTGGAAAAGGAAGATATCACCGCAACCGAAACAGAGAAAAAGGCCACGATCCTTGTTGCAAGATCAGAATCCCAACCTAGAGTGATGAATTATAGGTGTCCTGTAGTCAGAACATCAGTTTGGTGTTCTGAGGAGAAGGAGAGGGGAACTGTGTTGGAGAAGGCTTCAGAACAGAGAGAGGAGAAGACTGCGACATTGGCATCGGTCGAGAGTTTGCCCCGTCATTTTCCCGAGCTAAAGGTTGTCTACCTGGATGATGTGGAGGAACTTCAGTCTTTGCCTAAGGGCAATGACGAAGGCCTAGACCAGAGGCTTCTTAAATTCAAACCGTCTGCCGTATCAGCAAGTATGACTACCGAAGAGCTTGTGGCAGAGAGGTCTGTTAAACAATCCAAGTGGTCGGAGGACGAGAATGTTTCTTCACAGTACAAGGTTGTGCCAGGAAAGAGATTACAGTGGAGGTCGGTATCACGGCAACCTAAAACAATAGAAGACAAAGAGTATGCGACATACAACAGTGCCCAGAATGACAACCCGAGGAAAATTCTCAAGCAAAGTCCCACAGAGATGCGCCGTCCATCATTGAACCCAAAGCCTACATATGATAATCCTTGTCCAGCAAAGATAACAAGCGTACTACACCAGTCACGTCGTCGCTACCGTCTGCGCAGCGAAACAGAGGACCACAAAATTTTCTATGCTGTTCCAAATCACGCCAGGGGATTCCGAGGAAAGCTGGATGTCATACTGGATGATTCCCTGGACAAGGCCGATGCTTCAACTTCGAGTGACTCTGAGGAGGAGAACGGCCTACTTCTGCCGAGCTACTCGAGAGCAATGACGATGCCCCCGAAGAGGCAGACGCCACGACCGGACAGAAATGACAGCGGGAGGATGCCGAGGTCTAACTCCTGCCCATGCAAGAGCCAACCGAACCATGTCCACCCAAAGTTGCCCGACTACGACGAATTGGCCTCGAAGTTCTCTGCCCTCAAGGAAGAGTATCTTCTGGTAGCCAAGCCTCCAAAGCCCCGCATTAGTAAACATTTCTAAACTCCGAACGAGAGTGAGAGAGAAAGCAGAAGATCGATGCTTTGGATTTGATGCTTTTTATTTGCTTGTTACCCGCTGATCACATGCTAAAGGTTTGGTGTTGGACATTTTGGTTCTTCCTGTTAACCGTGGAGTATGCCCTAAATAGTGACTGGGCCCATAACCTTATAAAGCCCGATCCATAATCAGGCCCAATTACGAATGAAAGCCCAAAAAATATCTACTTAACCAATGAACCCGATCCTTGCATAAAAGGGAGGGGGGGGGGGGGGGAGGAATATATGTTGATATTTTCAATGGGTGAAAAAATAAACAAAAAAGCTCACTAGATTTTTTTTTGTGGGGAGTTGGGGGGGGGAGATAATATGTGTGTGGTTATCAACTTTTAGAGCATGTGGATCCAAAAGCTACTTTTTCATTTTTAATGCCCCCCAAGCAAGTAAACCAAAAAAAATATATTTTGTGGGTCCCAATCGATGGTCGAGAAATAGATTTCACAACCCTTAAAATGGAAGATATTTGTTCAGGGGACACGTGTCAAACAGAGGCTTACAGTCCAAGGCAGAAGGAGAAAGGAGAAAACACAACAGAGTTGGGATAAGGACAGAGGGGGGAGTTGGTTAGGTTGGGAACGCCGACACAATCGCCGATTTTCACCGACCTTTTAAAGACTCCTTGTCCGAACACAGCCCTTTTGACTCTTTCTTTCCTCGCCTGCTGTTTGCGTTTTTAAATATTATCGCAAACTAATTATTTTTCTTAACTGGTAAAAAAAAGGTAAAATAATTGGTAAGACCCGTCTCTCCTCTCATTTCGTGCAGCGGAAGCTTGGTTGCCACCCCCCCCCCCCCCTCCTTCTCCTTCCAGTATCTGAATACGACAGCCTTGATTATTGGTACTACAAGTCCTCGAGAAAACTTCCGCGTGGGTCTGAACGTCCGTAGCCGTCGAGATTTGCTGGAGGCACGACGCGGCGCGACGATCGATTGTCTACGCATATCCCCTGTGGTGGTCCTGTTAGTTAGGCATTTGCAATAGTGGTGAAAGGAATGGAGAGTGTCGCCATGCCATGCCATGCCATGCCCCCACCCCCCCCCCTTCCCCTTGTTTTCAAGTAATTACATCGTCTTAACACATTAGGGATTTATGAGATAATGTTTAGGATTTATGGTTTAACAGTTATATGAGTTTATGATTATAGGTTTATGCTTTATTAAGAAATCATTAAAATCAAGAGACTGTACTTGTAACATTAAAAAATATGTATAATAAGAAGAAATTAAATTGAGAATGTGTAACCAAGGGGAAGCACGCCCATATATAAATAAAGAGACATTTGTCCCTCTTCTCCTCGGTCTACACACATTCTTGGGTTCCCCTGCATCTCCAAAAACACAAACGCACCTTCCTTCACCCTCCCCTGCTTTTCTCCCACCATCTCTCGTGCGCCACGGTCACCGGACGGGATCCCCTGCGCTCCTCCCTCTGCTCGCTCTCTCAGTCTCCTCCTTCCTTTCTTATATTTACTTGGTACATCTCTAGATGGGTTTCTGTTCTGGGCAGAATCCGATTCCATTTTTGCTGTAATCGGATTAGGTCCTCGTTTCGGTTCCCTTCTTCCCTTTTTCTTTCTTTGTTTTCATTTCAGAATTCATTCTCTTGTCTGATCTCGGATCATTCCTGGTCCTTTCTTCATCCCGGACTTAATTTTGAATTCCCTTTCTCCCTAAGACTTTGAATTTTCATTCTATCGGAATCTTCTTCATCTTTGCTTTGGAGATTGAGAGAGCGAGCTAATTCATTTTTGGGAAGCTGAGTATCCTATGGAGGCCGCCAGGTATAAGGGTAAACTGCGGCACGAGGGTGTCGGGGAGGCCAAGGGGGTGAAGGAGTGGGATATACAAGAGCGGCAGACTCTGTTTCAGGACAGCAGTTCCGGGTCTTCACAGAGGCCTTGTAAGAAGAAGATACGGAGCCCCCACAGGAATAGCCAGCGGCAGCAGAATATGCAACTCCAGTTATCCTCCCAAGTCATGAACGAAAGTCAAACGCCTGTCCCCATGCCGTGTTCCAACTCCCCTTCCACTCATCCAGCCCAGTCGAACCGTCAGTCCACAAGGCCGGTATTTCCTTTCGCGCTTGACCCCTTGCAGCAGCACCAGACTCAGTATCCCCTATACAATTCCTTCAGACCTCCGACTCAGCTCCAGCCAGCTCCCCAGAATCAAGAACAGATGATTTCGTTCACGTCATCAAACCAGCCGTCCTTTCCTGGCTCCTACCCAGGGCACCTTCCTAACGAGCTTACTTCAATTCAGCAGCAACAGCAGCTCCTGCAATACTGGAGCGACGCGTTGAATCTGAGCCCGAGGGGGAGGTTAATGATGATGAGCAGGCTGGGCCCAGATGGGCAGCCTGTCTTCCGCCCACCGCTGCCCCTGCACACCACGAAGCTGTACCGTGGGGTGAGGCAGCGGCATTGGGGTAAATGGGTTGCCGAGATTCGCCTCCCAAAGAACCGGACAAGGCTCTGGCTTGGGACCTTCGACAAGGCTGAGGATGCTGCCATGGCATACGACCGAGAGGCGTATAAGCTCAGAGGAGAGAATGCCAGGCTGAATTTTCCCGAGCGTTTCCTGAATAAGGAAGCCAGGGCGGATTCTGCAGCGGCTAGCTCTTCCTCTTCCTCGCCTTTGGCCATGGAGGAGGGTCCCACATCCTGCAACATCTCCAAAGGCACGGAAGCTCTGCAGGAACCAACTCCTGCACCACCAACTACGGCTCGGGATGACAATGTCGTATCCGAAATGGAGTTGGAGAAGACAGAGATTATTGCTGGTGCGGAAGGTGGAGGAGCAGAAGGGACGTCATTGACACAGGAAATGGTGTGGAGAGACATGGCGGAGGCATGGTTCAATGCAATTCAGGCAGGTTGGGGACCAGGCAGTCCAGTTTGGGATGACATGGATGCTGCCAACAATTTCCTGCTGCAATCGCACTTGCCTTTTGCCGACCCAAATCAGCTCGAACTTCATGATGCTGAATCGCTGAGGCAGCAGCAGCATCAGAACTTGGGATCAGCCTCTTCATCCTCATCGACGCCTTTTTCACCCAAACCTTTCTTCAGTAAAGATCGCATCTGATCCCTGCATCCCTCCTCTTCTTTTTCGACTCCTCATTGGTTGCCCATTTACTATTTCCAAATGGGTGCACGGCAATTCTTCTTCTCGGACAAAAAACATTTTTTCATAGAACTTTTCCTCGAAGCATCATCATCTATCTGATTTCTTGGCACTAGTCACGAATCCTTCCTCAGGTTGCTGATTTTGGAGAAAGCAACCCAACAGGATTTTGCATCTTTTTATCATGCTGTTTTTGGAGCATGCTGTTCTTCTCTGCTTTTAGACATCTTGCATCCACACACAGACACATCCCTTCACTTCTTCTCTTCTCCGAGCTTTCTGCGCTCCCCCTTTCTGTTTCGGACAGACAAGCTGCTGCATGTTTTTTCCCAGCAGCGGTTGGCCTTGAAGTCGGGTTACTCTATGCACATGCCGGACTTCATTCAGACATTAGAAACTTAGCTCCCTGGTATGTGAATCATTCGATAACACCCTCTTTTAGGACCAAACATGGCAGGAGACAGTTTTGTGATCTCCTCCCTGATGTATCTCTCTGTATCTACATTCTATTAGTATTATTACAGCGATGAATCTATTCTGTCCTATATTCTGCTTGAGCTCAATATACAATAACTTAAACTGACTGCATGAACTCACTGATGGGATTGCTAATAAACAGAAAACCCAGATCCAACCTCGTTGAGGAAAGAAGTAAGAGTGGGTGGGGGAGAGGGGTTTGACAAAATTTAGGGAGATAAGGACAGGTGTGGGGCCTGGGATTGGGTTGAGCTTGGGTGTGGCCGGCTACTATTGGAAGATGATGATTGACACTCCATTTTTTCGCAATCTTGGGTCGGCAAGAATATGAGGAATGCAGCCAATGAGAACGCGACACTCGTGATAAACAGGTTGACCCTTTTAATTGTTTTGAAATGATGGACAACAAAAGACAACTCTGGGAAATGTTGGGATGGAAGAGTTCAAAATAATGATAAACAAAGACGAAAGACCCGACCACCACCGCAAAAATATCTGGCATTGAAGGCGATGGCAACAAAAACAATACAACTGCAGAATTTTTTTGTTGTTTTCCTTTTGCTTTTAACAAATCTGGAATTCATGGCTGCGGGTTTGCTCTGCAGCACATGTGGTGGAGGAGGTTCTGAAGGCTGAGAAGCTTCCTTGTCCGAACCGGCTCCGGCTCATTCCGCTGATGAGAGCCTACTGCCTAGATTCCGGCAGCTAAGCATGACGGGGTTCGTCGAAGAACGGACGGCCAGGTCGACGTCAGGACCTTGCCGACCATCTGTGGATGCTCTCGCACCTCGGCATCTTCCTACATACTAACCTCTTATAAAAATAACCCAACTCCTCCCATTTATTTGCACTGAATCAATGAGTACCAACGACGGTGGTCCCACTTGAAAAAGTTAAGCCGCCTTCTTACATCACGAATCATGCATGCCTTATTAAGGATATTTTAGGCCCATTATGTGTCGGTTAAGGCCCGATAAGGGCCCATGGACCGAAACGGATTTAGTAAAGTCCGAGGTGAGATCAGATGGCCCTGTCGGCGCCTGCCTTGGCTTCTGTTTGTATATTTCCACTACCTTCCCATTATAGTCTTTGTTTATTCAGTCAGTGGGAAAGAAGAAGCGAGGAAATGGTCGGTCGTCCCGATGAGAAGTCATCTTTCTTTAATGTATTCGAGGCATCGGTTCGAGGACAGGGAGGCGAAATGACCGGAGCTCCGGACTCGATGAACTACAACAGCAAGTACCGGAGGGTGGATCTAGATGTTGACAACGAAGATAACGACGATTATCTGAATGGCGAGACGGATCGGTATCGTCATCAGATGGATAGGAGGACGAGGAGGGATGCCGCGAGATACGCATATGCTTCCGCAGTCTTCGCCTCCCTAAACACGATCCTCCTCGGTTACGGTAAGCGAACTGGAGGACTTTTCGTGCTTCGGGATTGTTGTTGCTGGATGTTAGTCTAAATACCTGCAAGTAATTAGTCGATAGCATCAAAGATCCGTTTGACCAATACTGCAGATGGGGGAGTTATGAGCGGCGCGATCTTATTTATTCAGGAAGATCTCAAGATTACTGAGGTCCAGGTGGAAGTTTTTGTGGGTTTCGCGAGCTTCGTTTCACTTATTGGGAGCTTGGGAGGCGGTAAGATGGCTGACTTGATAGGCAGGAAATGGACGATGGGATTAGCCTCCGTGGTCTTTCAAGCCGGGAACTTGATTATGACCCTGGCGCGGTCCTTCGAGGTTTTAATGGCTGGAAGACTGTTGGCCGGAATTGGAGCCGGCATTGGATTTGTTGCTTCTGTTGTCTACATTGCCGAGATCTCGCCGACCATTAGCCGGGGAACGCTGACCTCTTTCCCGGAGATCTTCGTTAACTTTGGAATATTGCTCGGGTATGTCTCGAACTACGCATTCGCAGGCCTTCCAATAAACCTGAATTGGAGAGTCATGCTCGGTGTTGGGATCCTGCCTTCTGTTTTCCTCGCCATCGCACTCTTTATAATTCCAGAGTCTCCGCGATGGCTGGTGATGCAAAACCGAATAGAAGATGCTCGATCAGTGCTCCTAAAGACGCATGAGAGCGAGAAAGAAGTGGACGAACTGCTAGCTGAAATAATGTGGGCTGCCAATGCTGGTGGCACACAAAATCATGAGGAGAAGGCAGCCTGGCAGAATATATTGAAACCTTCAGCTTCGTTATGGCGGATGCTCGTCACCGGGATAGGAATCCAATGCTTCCAGCAGATCACAGGAATTGATGCAATGGTTTACTACAGTCCCAGGATTTTCAAAGATGCAGGAATCAAGGACACCTCGAATCTCTTGGCAGCCACCATCGCGGTGGGCATTACAAAGACTTCATTCATTCTGGTTGCGATAATTCTGATCGACAAGCTTGGCAGAAAGCCCTTGTTGTATGTTGGCACGATCGGGATGACTATTTGCCAATTCATCACCGGGGCGAGCCTCTCTCTCCACATAAGAGGCCAAATGGGAGCTGCCCTGACGATCCTCTCAGTTTGTGGGAACGTGGCCTTCTTCTCCATCGGGATCGGCCCCATCTGCTGGGTGTTGACTTCCGAGATCTTCCCTTTACGGCTACGAGCTCTGGCCACGGCCCTTGGCTCGATCGGCAACAGGGTGTGCAATGGCCTGATCACCATGAGTTTCTTGTCGATGGCCCGCTCGATCACCGTTGGCGGCACGTTCTTCTTGTATGCCGCTTTGTCCGCTCTGTCAGTTGCCTTTGTGTATGCCCTCGTCCCCGAAACAAAAGGCAAGTCGCTTGAGGAGATTGAGATGCTGTTCCGAGGGCAGAGCAATTTGAGACGAAGTGGAGTTGAGCTGGGCGAAGCAGATCATGACATTGTCCTTGGGAAATAAAATTCATCTGATGTTATCAGGGTGTGAACTCTGCATATCGCCGTCTTGACGGATTGGACAGTACGTCTTCATTCAACAACGTTAGAATCACAGGCATATCAATCGGAAAAAGTGTTCTAAGATCATAATTTGTAGTGCTTTCAACGAAAGAATTAAGGAAAAGTAAGAAAGATACGTTCCAACCGACCTTTCCCAATCGAATTCCCAACAGGTATTGCCAAGAACAGCAGCTGCTTCAGGACATTCAACTCCAGTTATCCTCCGAATTCAGGATTCGAAGTCAGAACCCTCTAACCATGCCGAGCTCCAACTTCCCTTCCTTCCATACATCCCAGACAGACCCTCAGTCCACGAGATTGCTATTTCCTTTCATGACTTACCCCATAGAGCAGCACCAGACTCACTCTCCCCTTTCTGCTTCCTCCGGACCTCTGACTCAGCTCCAGCCAGCTCCCCCGAATCAACAGCAGATGAGCTCATTTTCTTCATGACTACCAACCACCATTTTGGGACTCCAACTGAAAATACCTTCCGACAAGCTTACTTTTAGTCAGCATCAACAGTAGCTCCGGCAATACTGGAGCGACTCATTGAATCTATCTGATCCCAATGGGGAGGTTCAGGCCGTGACTTTGGTCTGCAGCACAAGCTTAATGGTCCTAGCTAATCCAATTCTTCCAGCAGATCTCGGGAGTCGGGGTGATGGTGTACTACATTCCCGGGATTTTCAAAGATGCAGGAATCAAGGACACCTCAAATCTCCTGGAGTCACCTTCGCCATCGGCATTATGAAGACTAGTCCTTATAGTTTATTCTGATCGACAAGCTTGTTAGGAAGCCCTTGTTGTATGCTAGCAAGATTGGGATGACTATTCGCCTATTAGTCGCCGGAGTGAGCCTCTCTCTCCACTTAAGAGGCCAAAGAGGAGCTGCCCTGGCGATCCTCTCCTTTTGTGGTGATGTGGTTTTCTTCTCTATCAGGATGGGCCCCGTCTGCTGGGTCTTGATATCTGAGATCTTCCCCATGCAGCTACAAGCTCTGGCCACGGCCCTCTGCTCGATGGGCAACAGGGTGTGCAATGGCCTGATCACCATGAGTTTCTTGTTGTTGGCCCGTTTGATCACAGTTGGCGGCACTTTCCTCTAGTATTTTGCATTTTCCACGCTGTCGGTCGCCTTCGTGTACACCCTCGTCCCCGAAACGGAAGGCAAGTCGCTCGAGGAGATTGAGTCATTGTTCCGGGGGAAGAGCAACTCGAGAAATAATGAAGCGAGCTTGATGAAGCCTTTCACGACATCGTCCCTGGGAAATAGTATTCGTCTTACGTTCCAGAGGTTCGAACTCTGCGCGTCCCAGTTCCGGTCCTGGTCGAACCGGACTGTCATCGTATCAGTCCTCTAACAAAAATGCAATGTCATCTCCTGTTTTCTCGCTTGTATTAAAATCCGACAACGATGGAATCGTCGAACTATCATCAGGCTAAAATGTTCCAAGATCCGAATTCCTCGTGCGCTCAACGAAAAAATTAAGGAAAAACAAAAACAATTCATTCCCACAATTTCTTTTTATCATAAACATCACATTTTGAGGGGAATTGGTCGTTCCGCCACACTCCACCTGCCTGAAGACGATGTCGTCTTTCGACGAGGAATACGAAGGGCAGCAGCAGAACCACGACCACGGCCACATTCCGGGGCCCTCCGACGGGGAGGGCTACGGCGGTGGCCCTGGTGGATATGATCTAGCCGAGGAGGATTACTCTGGCGTTTTCCCTAGGCAGGAGAGTGGTGGAGGGTATGGTGGTGGCACGGAGATCTCGCCAGATGTTTATGGGTTTGGTGCATCGACACCGAACCCAGATTTCTCATCGCCGTTTGTGACCGACGAGAATGAGGAGGAGAATGGAATTGGCGGTGGGGGGCCATTGCTGCCTCCCCCGAGTGAGATGCAGGAGGAAGGCACAGCATTACGGGAGTGGCGCCGGTGAGGCTCTCCCTTTGTTAGTCTTAGAATCACAGATTGTGGGAGTCACGTGTTATTGTGAGCACATCCGTTTCCGGCATTGTTCTCAGAAATCTTTATCTCACCGGCTAAGTTTTGCCTTCCTCAGCGGAAGGTTGTGTTCTTTACATCGGTCGTGAATATATGCATCTTGTGCAGTCAAAATATGATCCACCTAGAAGAAAAGGAGAAAAGGGAGAAGGAGATGCGCAATCAGATCATCAACGAAGCCGAAGAGTACATAAGGTCCTTTTACGAGAAGCGGACGGCCACCTGCGAGACCAACAAGGCCACCAACCGAGAAAGAGAGAAGGTCAGCCACGAAATCAGATAATTGAACTCGACGATCTCCATCTTTTCTCATCGCACTAACCTCGTGGTAGTAAACGACAGTTATCCCTGGCTAATCAAGAGAAGTTCCACAAAGAAGCTGACCAGCACTACTGGAAGGCCATAGCGGAGATCATTCCACGCGAGGTATCAAAGATCGAGAAGAGGGGAAAGAGAGATCCGGACAAGAAGCCCTCCGTGGTGGTCATTCAGGGTCCGAAGCCCGGGAAGCCAACTGATATGTCTAGGATGAGGCAGGTCCTGTTGAAGCTCAAGCAGACTCCTCCTCCGCACATGATGCCGCCTCCGCCGACTCCAGCCAAGGATGGGAAGGACACCAAGGGAGAGAAGGACAAGGACAAGGACAAGGACAAGGACGCCGGTAAGGGCACCATGAACACTACAACTGCCCCTTCTCCTGGTGGCACCGACTCTGCATCGCCTACAAAGGCAGCGGCAGCTAGCGGTTCTCCAAGCAAACCGGCCATGCCCGAGGAACCACCGGCAGAAGACAAGAGTGCCACAGCCGAGGCCGTCTCCGAGAAATAATGCTAGACTAACATTTTCATTAGCATTATCAAGTAACGTTGCATTGCTTCTGTTGCTTCGTCCTAGTAATTAACAATAAAAAGCTGCCTTCAGCTGCGGAATTTTTTATATCTTCAATTTGGGGGAATGACATTTTTTTCCTTTACGATATCTTGGAAAACAATGACTTTGCATCATTTTTCCTTTGCCGGCTCCGTAATTAATATTTGCCGGATGTTAATCCATCGGGACAATTTCTACAGATGTAGGAAGAAGACCGTATACATATCAACGCGCACACGTATTCAATAAATTATCCCCTACCATCCACCCAAATCTTAGTTTTTGGCCGGCTTTCTGTTTTGTCAAATTCTGCATTGTTATTCACCAGCAGCTAAAACAGTATAAATAGCCCGCCTTTGTTCTTGCACAAGCTCTTAAGGTTTTGTAGCAAGAAGATGATCTCCTCATTCCTCCTCCTGTTCCTGCTCGTCTCTTCTGCAGCCGAAGCTCGCACGGTCTTGGGTAGTGGCGGCATCGAGAGTGCAAGGGCTTCGGAAAGCCTGCAGTGGCGGCGGCCGACTCAGATGCTGGACCCGGACCACAATTTCCAGAAAGGTGGTACCGTGCCCCCTTCAGGACCCAACCCCAGCATCAACATTCGTACCTAGGAATCGTATGGCTTGAATGTTCCAGAGTGTAAGCATAATGTAACACCAGTTTGTCACCCCTGTATTCAACAGAACAGATATATATACATTTGGTTCTGTTATCATTCACGATGATGTCAGCTACATGCTCAGGCTCATAAGGTCGGGATAGCCTTGAGATGTACTCTAGGAATAAAGCAACCAATATGATCTTTCTAAAGCATGTACATGAAAACACTCATATCCATCTTAGATCATTCTATAGACACAAATGAAAATTGTATTTCTATGTCCGGCGCAGAAGTTGCGCAACAGGCTTGATTTCTAGCATATCCTGCCAGATCAGGCGGTTCACGAGAAAAAAACAAACAGGAGCATCTCAAAACAACAGGAGACAGAGCAATATACAACAGAAAAGGAAGAGGCAGACTCTGCTCAGAGACTTATTCGCCTCTTTGGCCTGCCTCCTCATCCTCGAGTTGCTATCCCAAACAATGCTATAGGAGTTTGGGTAAGTATATATGTTGGTCAACGAGTTACCGGAGAGCCTCCCGGAGACTATCTCACTAAATGTGCCGAGTATCGGGTAAATGATACTCGGCGTTGTTCCACTTATATTTAGCATAGTTGATCCCGGATGATGGTATGTCTGTGAGAACTGCAAGGGATGCTGAGGATGGTAGGGCCCATAAATTTCTTCAGAAGGACGAGATACGGTGCTATCTACTGTTGATCTCGGAGCAATTGGAACGCGAGCAGGACCGAGAGGTCTGCGTGGTATAACGATGCCGAGGTCTCGGTTACTGCTCAAGGGTGGCTTCGTTGTTTGGCCCCGGTTATAAAGGGGGACTAGAGTAGAGCCAGAAACTTCAGATTTGCACACCGGACATTGATGCCTCTGCTCTGGATCCTCAGACGAAGCATCCTGAACCCTTAGCCACTTGTAAATGCATGGCCAGCAGTAAAGATGGCCGCAGAGTGTCACCACCGGATCTTGCGCCGAATCCAAGCAGATGTTGCACTCCAGACAGTCGGACTGACTACTATCGGATTGGTGCAGTGCATCTGATCGAGGCTTCTCTTCAACACGTAATTTATCGGCATCAGTCGCAGCACCGGATGCCATCATCTCCTGCGCATGACAAGCCGTCATTCTTTCTACGGTCGTAGGTCCTTATCCGTTACTGGAAATTACATAAAAATTTCGGTTAACAATATAAGATTCAAGGTGCATCATAAATCAGGGGATGAGTCTCGGACAGTTCCCAACAACTTCACCGGATAACCCAGGAGAATGGATCAACACGGGGAGTCACAACTCACGAAAATCGCGATCACAGAATCGACTACCATCGTCACAGGAATACACAATTTCCGGCAACGCAAACACGGAAAACTTACCAACAACGGACAAATCGGGGGATCAAGTCAAATCCTAGCACCACACCCTCATCAAATCGCAAAAAAAAAACAAAAGAAAATCCACACACGAGGAATTCAGGGGACAAATGAACCCTAATATGTAAAAAAATAGAAAAATACCCATCAATCAACGAATACTCCCAACCATCCGAAACCAATCGAAAGTTACAGATTGGCGCGCCAAAACATAAATCAGGGGGGGGGGGGGAACCATGTATCACAACAAAATTCAAGAACAATCAAGATTTAGATAGAGCGCTCACCCGATTATAACCAACAACAACGAGAAAAAAAGGGGAATTGGTTTAAACGAATGAAAGAGGCATCGGAGAACAACCAAACGGAACTGGGGAGAGTTTGACGGATTTTGTTTATAGTTTTTCGTTTTTGCCTTTCCCTTTTCTGTGATGTGCTCCCTTTTTCTGGTTTTAATAAATAAATTTGACTTAGTCCTTTAACGGGAATTCAATTACAAGTAGCCAGCCGCTGGACAAATCCGTTGGCCGGAAGGAACGGTTGGAGGGGAATCACTCAGACATCATTCGAAGTGCGTGCCATGCTATCCCTAACGGTGGGACGCCCCCCGGTATTATCACATTCAATGGCAGTAATTGATGTGGTGGGCTTCTTCCCCTTACTAGGAGAAAAAGGGCTTCCCACCCAGTTATTGTCTGTCCTAACGATAACGATATTTATGTGGACGGCCCAAATATTCGTCACGCTCGCGCCAATGGATCGCCCCAATAAATATCAGTTGTTACAACTTCCTTCCATTTTGTGATTAGAAAGAAAACAAAACAGAGAGAAGTCGAATCGAATCGTGTCCATGGGATGGTGTTCAGGGAAGACGACAAACAAAGGGGGGATTTCCAGGGTCATGTTCGAACCAAGAGTTCCCCCCCTCTCCCCCTGCCGTGATTATCTGTGAGCAGTCACCAGAGTTTCGATGAACCTCAGGCCGTCGAACCTTGGGGCGAACATCTCCTCCGACGACTCCATCCTATGGTCCTTCCCTTCGTCCTCCTGTTCAGAGACCCAATACAACGTCAGCTACCCAACGAGGTCTCATGGGGACACGGGGGAGCCGGCAGCTAGGAGAAAATTTCACCTGAACGCAGTGATGGGGCTTCGACCTCCGCCCATAGTCCGCCGAGGAGGATGACGAGGGAGCAGGGGAAGCAGAGGCGATGGCGGTGGCTGCTAAGGATGCGGCTAACAACCCCGTCTTCTTCATCTCGCTTTTGGTATCTTACCCCGACACGAAGGCTAGAGAATCTTTTGAGGGACAACTGTTGTGGCGTGTGACTCCGGTAGTCGCTGCTGTTATATATATATATATATACAAACGCAGGAGAGGTTCCACCTTAGGGGAAGTTACTGTTTTGTCCCTTCCAGTTTGGTCATCATGTAACAGTTGGCTTTGTCTTCCCTATTCTTTTCATAATTAGCTTCGAGCTGTCAATAATAGGGATCGCAATGATCAGCGACTGGGCGGGTGGGTGGGGAATCTATCTGATATTGGCTTTTAGGATTGCCCGAGGAGAGGGCAAGTCAAACTCGAAACCTCCAGATCAAGCCACTTTTGGAGCATAGGAGCAAAATCGTAAATTCATCAGTAACCCCGATCTTTTGGAAGGCTTGGCTGGTGGACACGGAAGGTCTCGTCTTGTCAGAAAAAACGAACGTTACGGGCCAAACAACTCTGTGACTCTCAAAGAGGCTTCGGTTCAGAGACACTTAAACTCAATCTCCCACGGCACCGCTGCGATCAATGGGAACACGACACGTGTGTGGACACCATAGGATCACGTCCCGCGAACCTAAATATCATCGTCGTCGTCCACGTGCCCACAATCTCCTAGTTCGTTTATTCGTGGCTTGTCTATTACAAAGCCGTCAGCTTTCCGGGGCCTTGTCGTCCGAACAGAAGGTTGGGAGGAACGAGGACGATTGATGCTTATCCCCATCGTATAAAAAGATGGCCAGCGATTGTGAGAGGGAATGCTTTTTTTTTTCTGGTGATGGGATGACGGGCATGCGCATTACTTGAACATAAATGGAAATCCCGTGATGAAACCAAATCTAAGTCCGGGGAGTGAAGGATCGGGGCACTCGCTACAGACAATTAAGCATGGAATGTGACATCACACTACAAGAAGCCCCAAAGTTTGACCGCGGAAGGCATATGATTGGTACTTTTTCTTCATATGGCCATTACGACGACAAAGGTTCCGGTAATATGAACGGCAAAGCGGTCGAAACGACGGACAGTCTACGTCAATACATGGGTGGCACCTCCGCCATGTCCTCGTGAGCATCATATGATGTAGTTGGAACAGAGAAAGTGGCCCCGTGGCCAGAAAAGTTCAAGGAACAAAACCTGGAACACAACTCGCCCTTCCAACGGTAATCTATTCTTCCATCTCTCAAAGCGGTCTTACCAAAAGGATCTTACATGTTATTCAGGCTTGCCATTGATTGCCGGGCCTCTATCTTCTCTATCCTTCTTGAATGTGGATGGATGACCTCTGATCTGTGCAAAATCTGAGACAATTTGCACCTGAAAGTATCAGATACAGACCACCATTCTTAATGTCAATGATGTTTCCGTGAATCGGTACCTATGCAAATCCAGCGAATTAATCACTCACTAATGGCACCAGTAGATAAAGACTATGTAATCATTACAGAGCAAGGCCAAGTTCGATGAAGTCTGCTAACCACCTTCACTCGCAAGTCCTCCGAATTTCTTCACATTCCTATTCAGCACTGATCACTTAAGATTCCCGACATATAAAGCATACCGCCATTACGACCCCAGATCCTAGCAACCCAGATACGGCAATGGAAAGTAACATCACATTAAGTATCTACAGCAATGAAAAGTAACATCTCATTCAGTATCTACAGCAAATGCACCAATTCAGGAGAGAATGCCACAAACAAAAGCCAATTATCTATCTTGCTATAAAGATATCCTAATTCCAAATGGTCATTGAATTCCAGTAACAGCAGTACCTAAATGATCACGGAGACTTGTTTATGGAGTCCAAGAACCCGCTCTTCAGCAATCTCTCCACATACTTCCCAAGTATATCCACCTCCAGGTTAACCTTCTCTCCGATCGCCTTGTTAGCAATCACGACCTTCTCCTGCGTATACCTAACCAGCATAAAATTAAACCACCCTTCCTCATCTGACACCTCACAGACGGTCAGGCTCGTGCCGTCCACCGCAATGAACCCCTTTGGCACTACGTACTTCATCAACCCTCCATCCTCCACCCTAACCTTAACCCAAAGCGAATCCCCCTCCCTATCCTTCCCCACAATCACCCCCGTCCCATCCACATGACCTTGCACAAAATGCCCGCCCATCCGGTCAGTAGGGCGGACGGCCCTCTCGAGATTCACCATTGATCCAGGGACCAGGTCCCCCAAATTGGTCTTCCTCAACGTTTCAGGGGATAGGCCAACCGAGAACTCAGATGCAGCGGTGGAGAACTCCGTCACCGTAAGGCATGTGCCATTGACGGACACACTGTCCCCGAGGGCAAGGTTCCCGAGGGTGGTCTCCGCATTGATCGTGATGGTGAAGGCATCGATAGAGGTCGGTCCGAGGGATTTCACTCGGCCGATCTCCTCGACGAGACCGGTGAAGAGGGAGACGGGTCCGACGCGCCGCCGCGGCAAGGGTTTACGGTTGTGGGTAGGTAGGGATTTCAGGGGCCTAGGGTTTAGAAGGGGGAAAGAGAGGAAGGAGGAACGGAAGGCGTGGTCTTTGATCGCGGAAAACACGTTGCGGTGGCGGGTTTTGGGGATGGTAGGAACTGTGGGTTTGAACGAGGAGATGGAGAGCTGCATTTCCCTGGCGGAAAGGTCGCGATTTTTGTCGGGTCGTCGTCGGAGGTTTGGTTTGGAGATGGAGGGAACCCGGAAGCGGGACAGAAACGTTGGACGTCAACCATTGTCTCGTACTTGTCAGAACTAAATAAATTACTTCCTTTACTTGGTCCCAACCCAACTAAACTAGAACTCCCAATTGTCTCGGAGCAATGTCTTTCGGGAACATCGCTGACAAATCAATCCAGGATCAAAGCCGCAAGGGCCTCCGAGAACAATCCAGTGATCTAGACAAGAAGAGACGAAGCTAACATCAAACCAATTCCGGAAATAGCTCGAGACGATTCCCAGTTTTGACAAAATATCAGAGGACTAAAAAAGGCTCCCAATGGTATTAGAACAGAGACCATCAGTCCCAAGTAAAGACAATCTGCCACAGTAGTCTTCTTCAACCAAATAAGATCGAAGTAACATCAAGCATAACGAGAAATCTCATCTGGATCGAGGCAAGAATCTCAACCAGACCATCCTCGCTGAGGACCTCCCGATGACTGCACGTTCAACCTGTCCAGCACGGAGTTGAAGTCCACCTGCTGTCCACTCTCCTCCATCCTCTGAATTACTGCAGCCGCATGATCTCCCCCGAAACCCATATTCATCAGCTTCTCGATCAAATCACTGTAAGGATGGTTGCGTGGGTACTGTGACTGGCTGGGAGCACGAACAGCAGGGTTGGACTGTGGCTGGCTCTGAATAGGGATACTACCTGGTGGATATGCTCCACTAGCCACAAAGTGAGGTTGCTGCTGGGGGTGTGACACTCGTCCCCCCTCTCTGTCATAAATGACATACCCGCCACGATGAGGGACTGCCCCATGGGTTCCACCGGCAGCATAAGCAAGATCTGCCTGGGGAGCACTATAACTTCCAGGAATAGTCTGGGTCGGAGGCTGCTGTGGACCGCTCCCCATTCCACCTTGCCCACTGTACCCATAAGGAACTGCATCAACACGGCTAGAGGCAGGTGGTGGAATGCCTGAGTAAGGCAACTGCATGGACATGCTACTAGGAAGTCCTTCTGGAGGAGCATTTGATGGTTGGCCTTGAGAATAAGGTGGATAACCAGCGGTTCCAGAGGCAGGTCGCATTTGAGATTGCACGAGCGACTGTCGTGCTGCTGGCAGAGGAACTTGTTGAGGTGGTTGCTGAGTCCACTGCTGCTGGTACTGAGGGTAGGCGTGCCCCGCTGGGGATGAATTCACTGTTGGCTGAAAAGCCTGAGGTGCTGTGACCGCTTGGAGATGAGTCATCCTAGCCTGAGCATCAGCTGGCAAGAATTGACTGCCCGGTGGAAGAGGCAATTGTGTTGCCTGCACATAGTAGGCATGTTGTTGAGAGATATTCTGAGCAGGTGCCTGCGGTGGTGGGGGCGCCGCTTGTTGCTGGGGGACTACTTGATGAGGCAGGGCTAGAGCTAACTGCTTGCTGGAGGCATCGGATGGATCGTCGAACTTCTTATCGTCAGGTGCAGGTGATGTGGTTCTATCCTCTTTAGAATGGGAATGGCCAAAGGAAGACTCTTTCTGCACGGTCTGAAGCTTGGCTAACTCCTTTTGTGTTTCAGCAAGCTCCTGCTTGTCCCTCAGTATTTGCACTGACCGGTGAACCTGCAATTGAAATCTTATCTTAAATTAAGTTGCTGATAAGGTATAATAGTCTTGCAGAAGATAAAGATAGTCTTCCCAGGAACCAACAAGCATCAACCAGTTTCCGAAACCGGATCATAGAGATGTTATGTAACCCATTTCATTGATGAGAAAAATTCACCAAACCACAGCACAGCATAATACCCAGAAGATAGATAGCTCACTTCTTGAAGATGTTTCTCCATGGATTTCAACTTCGCATCCGCATCCCCGTGATCCTGCGTCAACTCAGATCTCATTTCTCCAATAGACTTATCGAGGTTGTAGCAATACAGTTCCAGCTGCGACATCCTCGAACTGATTCCTTCCAGAAACCGCATCAGGTTGTCCGTATATTTCTTCATGGTCATTTCAACAGTAGCAATCAGATCCTGAGCGAAAGCATCTTCCGGCTGACTATAGGCAGGAGCCGAGTACACTGTAGGCCGAGACAGTCTACTTTTGTTGAAGTCCTGTCAAAAGCACCCCGATCAACATTCAATACAGCCAAGCACCAACAATAGCGCAGAATTAACCCAAAAGGAAAAAAAAAAAATCTGGAAGACAGAAATTTTTCATGAAAAATGGTGAAAACTCCAATCACATCAATCAGGCGATCATCATCTGGAAAAAGAAATCCCGGTAAAACCCTGGCTAACAACCAACTAGATCAGTCGCCCAAATATCACTTTCTATCCGAACATTGGGACGAAATCAATCGACTCACGTACATTCAGTGAGCCCCTCGACAACCACCTAAATCATCCAAAAACATAAACCCAGAAACCCTCCCCGGCCCCTTTACCTTGCTGGGGGTGATCCCGGGATCGGAATGACTCCCATTCGAATTCTCCGGGTTGCCGTAGTCCTCGTACGAGCAGAGGATATCATCGGACGCGAAATCGAACCCCTTGGAACCCGAGTTGACCCTACCCGACGGCCCGGACGCCATCTAATAGGCAGGTAAAAAAATAAAAAAAAAATCGACCCGATCGGAGAGAAACGATGGAGCAGGACAGGACTACGGCCTGAGGGAAGAGAGAATGCTCAGACCGACCAAACAAGGGAAGAGCGGTCCGAACGAGATATTATGGTAATCTCGTTTGGCGTGGGAGCGGAACCCCGCAGATGATTGGGGGGGTTTTGGGGGGCGGGGGGGAGCGTGATCGGACGGCGGAGGGTGAGGGTGCAGCGTGAGCGGGAGACGCACGGGATCAGGGCTCTGGGTAGTGGTAGGAACTTGAAAGCGTGGATTCTGGCCTTGGGGATAAGGTCGGTGATATCATGTTCCCTCCACCGTCATTTATTGTTTCATGGTCTTCTTTTCTTAATGGGTTTTGGGGAAATGCAAATAAACTTCAAAAAGGGCGGGATTATCTGGAGTAATTAATTTAATCCTCTTGAAAGGGCTAAAATAGGACGGGCTTTCCGGTGTCGTTCTATTGGGTCTTCATGGGCCACCATAAGTAGGCCCTTCCTATTTGGGCCGGACTTGCAACATGAATTGAGTTAAATTGGGCCGAGTGATGCGTCCTGGTCCAGAAACATGCAAATGAGAAGTTCAGGAAAATCGATACGTCAGAGGACTAGAAAGGGCGACTAACTATATAATTCTCTTAAAAAAGAATTGCTAAAAGGAGTGGTGGGTTTAGCTGGTGTTTGTAGCTATGCAGTTTTGAGTGGCTGAAAACTGTCTACGACTTGGATGATTTTATGAATCGGATATGGCACCATGTTTGCGAAAGCTGGGAGAGCATTGCCTTACCAACAAAACAGACGGCAGGATTTGATTCTCCGAGGTAAATGATAGTTGCCTTACCAACACTAGAAGCAAAGGCTCAACCTTCTCTTTATTTCATTCCATTCTGCCCACGTTATTTCACACCATAAAAAGTAATGAAAGAAAACCAGACAGCCTTTTTGCCGACACACCGACCTCTCATCAAAACGCCGTCGTTATTCTTTCTTTGTTCGTTACGATCTCTCAACGGCCTCTTTTTTTTTTCCCCACGCTGTATTAAGAGCGGTCGTGACGAGATAAAGATCGCGCCTTTCGGAAGATTAACCGCTCTTTTCTCCTCCTCCGGGACGCCGCCATCTTCTTACGCTGTTTATACGTGTTTTCTCTGGGTTTTGGTTAACTCGCTTTCTCGGTTCGTGGGCCAAGCGGGGGAAAGCGATGGAGAAACCGTTGTTAGGGGGGGAGGGCAGCGGAGGTGGAGGAGGAGGAGGAGAAAGGAGGACGGACATGAAGATCAGCCATCGTTCTGATGCCATCGCTCATGGGTCTTCTTTCCAGAAGGCCGCTGCCCTCGTTGATCTTGTAAACTCTTTCTTTCTCCTCCCCCCTCCTCTCAGCCCAAACAATTTCCCTCGTGTTTTTTCCCCTTAATTTGGGGTTCTTGTTCTTGTTGGCATGGTGCATCAGATCAGATCGGCTATGTAGTCTGGCTACTGATTTCTTTTTCTTTTTTCCGTAGAACAGTGGTTAATGGTAGTCTTTTCTATTGCAGCTTGATGGTTGGGTTGTTCTTGTTGTTGTTGTGGATGAGGTGAAATTGTTTGGCATTTAAAAATCCAGGAGACGTCTGCCTTTGCTATTCGAGTGTCCGTGGGACACTGAGGCGTTGTTTACTCCAAAACAAGAAAGTTTATGATATGACTGCACCTTCAGACTTGTCTTTCTACTTTTGGACTATTCAAGATACGTTAATTTCTTTTTAGGGTTCACTTGTCCTGGGAAATATTGCTCTCTTTATATATGAAACAATCTTTCCCTGAAGCTTGGATTCCCTTTCGCTATGGTGTTTTTGCAAGTTTGCTTGTAAAGCACCCTTAGTGCATTACTCTTGTATAATATTGGTAAGAGTAAGAAACTTATGCAAGAATTGGTTTAATTCAATAAATGCATTTTGCAGGCTGAAGATGGAATAGGTTTGCCTGAGAAAATCCTGGATCAGTCGTATTTTACAAAAGCTGCCAAGTTTTACTTTATCTTTATACAATTTGACATCATCTGGTCCCTCAGTTATGTTGCCTTGGTAGCCCTGAATTTCTTTGAGGTTAGCTTTTCATCACCATTTTCTTTTCTCTATACATTAGGGGTCACTTAAGATGTAAAAAGAATTGAAGCTTCTGTTTACTTCCTGGGAATCAAAGTAGTTCTTGTTTGACTCAAGAGATGGTGCAAATCAGTTTTACTCTGCTGAAGCTACTAACTTTTTGGAACCCAGCAGAAACCTCTCTGGTGTGCCCAGTCCCCTGAAGATATTTGCAGTGATCGAGAGTACTTTTTTCTGGGACAATTGCCATATTTAACTAGCATACAGACTCTTATCTGCGAGGCAAGTCTTCGATGGGATAGAGATATGGCTACTTTTTTTGTTATTTGGATCTAAACTTTGTTCAATCTGCTGAAGTGAACAAGGTGAAATCATATTATTCACGGAAAATACCGTCCTGAACAATTTTTTTGGTGACTTTTGAAGTTGCATCTAAATCGTGTATCCTTATCTTGTACTTCTGATACAGGGTATCACACTCAGCATACTGATTTTCCATACAGCTTTTCCTATTTCATATGAAGGGTCCAGAATATTCTTCAGAAATCCTCTTAATCAAGCCAAGGTGATCAGTTGTAATAACCTCAGTACTTCTTCAGGATTTCATTTCCTTAAATGCTTCTAGATTAGATACTGAAGCTCTCCGTAAATGTGGTTAATTTTCAGGTTGGCTGCCTGCTGGTGTTGGTTATTGATTTAGTAGTTTACTGTATTTTCTTGTCTCCAGTGGCCTTTAATTCTATTCCTTTTAGAGTGGCCCCGTACATTCGAGTGGTGATTTTAATTTTAAACATAAGGTATGCATTTTATGCCAAAAACATTTGGGTTTGCTTGTCCTCTGGTTAAGGGTCATAGGTAGTGATACTTATAAAAAAAGCAGTGGCAGATTGTATTTCACTTAGCACTCACTAGAGTTAGATCTAGCCACTAATATTGGACCTCTTGCAGTCTAATATTGGTCTCTTTTTCTATAATAGGGAATTACGAGCAACTGCCTTACTTTTGGCTGGGATGTTGGGAACATATCTCAATGTTTTGGTGGGTGTTCCCTGGCATTTTGGGAATTGTTGACCTGCAATTTCTCTTTATCCTTCTTCCACCTTATTAATCTAGTTCATGTACAGGCTTTGTTGGCCTTCTTTTTGCTGTTCTCTAGTTGGGTAGCCTTTGTCATGTTTGAAGATACTCCACAAGGGAAAATAGAGTTTACATCCTATGGTTCTACATTGTATAAGCTGTTTCTCTTATACACCACTACCAACAACCCTGATGTATGGATACCAGCATATAAGTGAGTGATTTATGTACTTCTTTTTAGTCCCTAACTTTACTATCTTTACTTATGCTATCAGACTTCTCTTTTCACTCAATAGTTTATGATGTAGATGATGTCAAAAAATGAAAAGATAACTGTAAAATTATTAAACTTGCTCACTCTCATTGAATCCCATTTTCTTCTTGCAGAATTTCCCGTTGGTATTGCCTGTTTTTTGTTTTTTACCTTCTGTTAGGGGTTTACTTCATCACCAACTTGATTCTGGCCGTGGTATATGATAGCTTTAAGAGTCAGGTATCTTCTTTCATATGTTGAGTGAAACTAAGTTGACTGATATGATTAACATATGACGCGATCATTTAAATAATTGAATTCGTTTCAGCTCGCAAAACAAGTTTCAGAGATGGACACAATGAGAGCTGCAATGTTAAAGAGAGCATTTAAACTCCTAGATGAGTATGTAAGTAGATTGCCTTGTGTTGGTTCCCCCTTTTTTCAGGATACCTAACTGATAAACATCAAACACCATTTTATTATTCAAAACAATTTACATGATATTCATTACATGTCTAGTGGGTTTTACTAGAAGTTTGTTCATGGCTTGGCAGAATGTTGGTTTTCTTAACAAGGAGCAATGTATCCAACTCTTTGAAGAGCTTAATAGATACAGGTAAGTATTGGGTGCATAACAATTTATTTCTTTTGAAGAACTAACGGGCAAAGTTTTCCTTTATTGTCATGGCGCATGGGTAATTGCACATTCCTATCTAAAAAAATGTGTGCATCTAGATGGATTATAGTAGTTTCGGATATAGTTCTTTGTTGAACTTGCTGACAAGTCTTCATTAAGTTATCTTATAACAGGAATTTGAAAAATGCTTTGATTGCTAAAGGATCCAAACTATTCACTGAAAGTTGTGGTCCATAATTCTTTCAGGACCTTGCCAAAGATATCAAGACATGAGTTTGAGCTGATTTTTAATGCACTGGATGATAGCCATGATTTCAAGGTGCATGAAGAGTCATCCTGCATCCCATAATATACTTTTATTCTGCAGTCTCGTCATTACACTATGTCCTCTCAATGCACTCTTGTTCCCAATGGTATTTGATGTTATCTGTGTCTGCGTTCTTCAGCGAATCGTGCGTGCACAGATTCTCTATATCACTGCGCTACACCCCTTTCTTTCAATTGGTCGACATGTCATTGTAGAGAATCCCCGTCTTGTTTTCAAAAATCTTAGTTTCTCGGGTAACTTTTTTCTTTCGTTTTCAGATTAATATGGAGGAGTTCACAGATCTTTGCAATGCCATTGCACTAAGATTTCCAAAGGAGGATACTGTAAGTTATAGTTCTTTATTTTAAATTAGACCTTGTGTAAATCTTTACTGACATGATCTTTTAAATGTGGATCATTTGCAGCTTTCCGTATTCGAGAAGTTTCCGTCAATCTACCATTCACCATTTTCCAAGAAATTGAAGAGTTTTGTGCGGAGTCCAGTATTTGGATATATCATATCCTTTATCCTTGTCTTGAATTTTGTTGCCGTGGTCATTGAGACAACAGTATGATTTCTTTCCTTGCTCTTTCAATATCACTGATTGGATTTCTGCCAGTAGCTTGATTAGAATAAGCTGAATAACGGGATTTCAAGATAAAATGTTGTAATCTTCTACTCTTTGAGCGAATATTTTGCAAGACAAACTTGGATGGATCCGAATCTGGCATTTGGTGCTATGTATACTGTCTGTGCTCTGTAATTCTATAATGTTGCTAGAAGAACAAGAATTCATGTGTTAAGGGCGAGCTAATCTTTGCTTGAAGGAGAGCCTATCTAGGATGCAATGCTAGATTTCAGGATAGCAAGGTTTAAAAGTACTATGAACTGCAGATTTCTTCATAATGATTCGACATTGATCTTTTGTTCTGCTGATCAATTATCTGCAGCTTGATATAGAAAATAACACTGGACAGAAAACCTGGCAAGGGGTGGAGTTTGTGTTCGGTAAGTGTTTCCTTAGGCTTTATATCGTGCGGTAAACCTGGAAGCAAAACCCCGAAGTAATGAAATTTGTCCTGTTTGTGTGGCTATCTTGAATAATATCATAGTGAATAACGTTTGTCCTGTTTTTCATTGGTAAATTTTCCTCCACCTGTTTGAGTTTATGAAATATAAACATAACTCTGAGGGCCATTGGATGAATTTTGGTTCATGGTTTTCTTAGATCGTATCAATGAATTGTCACTACAGCCATTACTCCAAGTTGTCGTGTCTAAATATCTCTCGTCTTCAGTAATTTTTTATTATAATGACCAAATGTGGCCCACCTCCCTTTGATCGAGAATGAACTCACTCCCTTCAATAGGATGGATATATATGCTGGAGATGGGTCTGAAGATATATTCCTTTGGATTTCAAAATTATTGGAGAGATGGGCAAAACTGTTTTGATTTCCTAGTTACCTGGATAATTGGTAATTATTTGAATTAGTCCCAGACATTTCATTATCTCGATTTATTTTCTCAGCCTAACATCCTGTACTTATTATTCTGATTTGGGTCATCCTTTCAGTTATCGGAGAAACTATCACATTCGTCGCTCCTGATGGACTTGAATTTCTTTCCAATGGTGAATGGTAGGCAAATGCTGTTGTAATATATTATTTGATACGTGCAGTTAATGTAACTGACCAGTAAATTAAAAGAGATTTATTGGTTTCATAGGGAAGCACTAGTATTTGACCTTGGTGGGATGATGGGGCTATCACTCTCAGTCCTACTCCAGCCAATATTTAATGCAATTATATATTCTTTTTTTTTTAATTTTAATTTTTTGACAGGATTCGGTACTTGCTTCTTGCAAGAATGCTACGATTGATAAGGCTATTGATGTATGTTAAAAGATATCGAGCTTTTGTCGCCACATTCTTAACCCTGATACCTAGTCTAACCCCATATCTTGGGATGATATGCTCTGTGCTATGCATTTATTGCTCTCTTGGAGAACAGGTATCGCACGATTTCTCAGACTATTCTCTGCAAGTTATTTTTTTATGTTATAGATTTCACTAAAGACAGATCTTGTTAGGCTTGCTGAGAGATTGTTATTATGATGTGCCTGCTGATGGAACTTAAGGAAATTGATGGTCTACACAATTCATTTTATTGGTTATTACTTCAATCTGAAAGATTGGTATTTAATGAGCTGAATCGTCAGCTTTTTCCACTAGTAAATGTGTGAAGGACAGTAAAGCCTCAACACATGTGGAGCATATAATCTGATGACTAGTGTCAATGTCTTCACTCTTCACTTCAATCGGAACTTGGTTTCTTCAATGTAGATCTTTGGGGGACTTGTAAATGCTGGGAACGCCAAGTTAGCAGAAACTGATCTTGCTGCAAATGAGTATCCTTTGTAAATGATAGGAGCATTTCTTCATCTATCCTTTGGTATTTTTTGAAAGTCAACATTTTATCCCTCCCGTGTTCTTAGTTTCTTAATAATTATCAGCTATCTCCTCTTCAATTTCAATGATTATCCCAATGGTATGGTGACTCTATTCAACTTGCTTGTCATGGGGAATTGGCAAATTTGGATGGAGGTGCGGTTAACCCATTACTTGTCAGGATGATTCTTCCTTCCAAGATATACCCCTTCTGTTCTTTTCTTTTTATGGTGACCGGAAATTATGGCTTCAATTTTATTGTCCTTATCTTTTCAGAGCTACAAAGAGCTGACAGGAACTTCTTGGACGCTTGTGTATTTCATCAGCTTTTACCTCATCACTGTTTTGCTGCTTTTGAACCTGGTAAGAATTGGATAAACAAGATCTCTGGAATTTTTAAGCCCCAGATACTGTTTCTATATCACTATTAAATTAATATTTCTCGAAATGGCCTTCATGGCTAAAATAACGGCAACCTTGTGCATTTTTATGTATGGCCTACAATTCTTCACGAAGTAGTCTTTAACTATATACTTCAAGTTGCATTGGAATCGCTTGATTGGATTCTGTCTCGAATGTGTTTACAGGTCGTGGCATTTGTTCTGGAGGCATTCTTCACGGAAATGGATTTGGAACATGACCAGGTTTGTATGCACTGATCTCGAATAAAATCTCTGCACTATAGTTTATAACAATTTGAGCTCCTGTATTAACCAATCATATGTAATCACATTTTTTAATCCAGGACTCTGGTGGAAAAATGAACATGTGTCGATCTATGGGGTACCGTCATCTTATTATATCTTTCTTAAGATTTGTGGGGTATTAAACCTTATCTCTACAAATCAGTTGGATGCTGATTTCCTTTTTCCCTGCCGGCTGCAGAAGGAAAACCAGGAGTCAGAGGGTGGATGTGCTGCTTCATCATATGCTGAGTGCCGAGCTCGATAAAGCAAGATGCTCTGAGGAATGATAGTGCATATGGGGACACTTTTTTTGGAGGTATGATCAACATCTGCTTACTGACTTGATAATTCCTCAGAAATACTTTCCTCCCTTGTACACCCGATACGATCACCTGTGAGTCAGATTTTGAAGCCTTGTTGTTGGTCCCTTGATAGTAATTAGAGTTGGAGCATCATTCCATGCATCTAATGATGAAGTTGGTTGGAATGGCAATGTCATCCCTTAATAACTGAAAGCAGAACGGTTCCCTTCTGAAGATGCGACTTTTTCAGAGCGGCACTCGTGTTGTTGATATGAACGATCATCTTAGTTCCATGTGTTGTGTGTCCAGATTGAATCATCTTGGAAGCCTTTTTCTCTGGGTACTTGAACTCGTGAGTGTTGAATGGTTCTTTGTTTCTTACCACCAACTTAACTGGCACTCTCAGTGTTATTGTTGCTGTGAAAGTCTGCCGTTTTCTCCTTTCTGTTGGATGGATTTTATTTATTTCTGGTGTTGAGTTACAAAATCCAATGCCAGCTCACACTCTAGTCTAGTGTAGTGGACAACCAGAGAAGACATAAGATAGTTCAACTGTTGTCGTCACTTGAAAAACTAGGGGCGTTACTAGTGACCCCACTTCACTTTAACAAGTGTTCACGTGCCCACAGATCCCAATCGGCATCCTTATCATCACAATCGTCAAATACTTGAAAGATCACCAACAACCAGCTCCCGCCAGAATGAAGTTGTAACCGAGGGCTTCTTTTGCATTCGGGCGACCTTATTGTTGCTTCGTACACAACTCTTTCAGGCTGTCGGTGAGCTCGGGCAACCTGGATGCCTTAGCCATTCGACATGATTGTTGTGTAACCAGCTTGTAAGTTGACTCCCTTTCCCATGGAATCATTCCGAAATCGTCGGTATATTCTTCCATTCCTCCTACCAAGAACTGCCAGACCAAAGACCCGGCTGCAGCACCGTTTTTCTTTGCCGATGCATGTATAATGTTGTATATAGTCTTGAAGAATTTGTCGCGCTGAGATGGGTCGTAATCCTTGTTCAGGTTTGAATAACCCATCTCGGTAAATAGAATTGGCTTCCCCAATACGGTGTCGCCATCGTCAATATGTGATTTCGTCCACAATTTGACGAATTTCATCTTTTCCTCAAAACCTTCTTCATGGAACCTGTCCGAAGGAGTTGATTGCTGAAATCAGCTGAAACTGAAGAAGCTAATCTAAGATGCTAGAAATTCAGTTTTTGGTGCAGCAGAATACGTACCAATGGTCAGGGTAGATATGAGCAGAGGCAAAATCGATGCTTGGAAGCTCAGAATTTCTGATGAAATCTGATCCAAGTCGAGCTGCCCATTCTCCAGGTGCCGGGTTAACGGTCAGCATTTTCTTACTCTTCGGACCGTAAAAACCTTCAAGACCCACGGTTACCATATGGTTCTGATCGATCGATTTCACGTGAGCTGCCATCTCTGCAATCCAGTCCTGCAATTACATGTCACGCAAAGGCCAAGAAAATGATAATTTGGGACGGACAAGAAACAGAAATCTTAGTTAAAAAAGAAAACCAGCTGATGGAAAACAGAGAAAAAAAATGTTTGAAGAGGGTAGGTCTCTTCTTCAAGAGCATAGAACACTTCTACCTGTAGAGTGTCACCCGACGGATCTGTCATGCAGCGTGGCTCGTTCATCAATTCCCAAGCAAAGATCGTGGGGTCATCTCTATATTCGACTCCCGATATGGTATTTTTCCTCGTCAATACAACCTGATGAAACATTAATAACATACTTTGTAGGTGAAGATGCATGAAAGTGGAAATTGGTTGCATCAAAGCAAGAGCGAGGATGTGTGAGCACTGCGAAATTACAAAAAGAATAAAATCAGAACCAAGACTTCAGAGAACCATTAAGAGGTACCTTGACAAAGTCCTTGTAGTACATGCGAATGGAAGGATCGTAAAAGAAGGAATCATTCGACGCACTCAAGCCGACTCCATCTTGCCATGCCCATTTGACATATTGAGTCTTCCCACCATAAGCTTGCAAGTTATTCACCAAGCAAAGTATCAACCTGATACCATGTTGTCTTGCTTCCATAATCACATGATCCAAAGCCTGCCAAATTTCACATCTACTGAATCAACAGATAATTCCGATGCAATCAAAGCTCACAAAACAAACAAAAGACTTAGAGAAGGAAGAAAAACAAATGCACTCCGATCACACAGTAAAAAGAGCATGAGATCTACAAATGTCCAAAAACACAAAGGCCCGGGAGTACAGATCTGCAGCAACACACAGAAATCACAGCTTTCTTGTGCTGTGACCACACTATTCACACAAAGGAAGACTCGTCTCGGCAAGTACAATGATGAAAATCCTTCTTTCGTAACAGATAAAACAATCACATACATCACCGCCGAGACAGACACGGGGGACCCCATGATGAAAAGAAATAGAAACCAATCATACCCTGAAGACCCTCTCATCGAAATTTCCTGGGGAAATCTGGAGAGCATTATAAGCGCCATCATTGAAAGCCCAACTCCTACATACAGTGAGTCCCATCCTCGCCCCAGTAAGCATCATCTCCCTCACCCTTTCCCTGCTGTAATCATCCACGGCATGATCCATCAACCAGTAAGAATTCCACCCGTTCACATAGAAAACCTTCCCGTCCACCACGAAATGCGTCCCGTTCCTCCTGACAAAGTCCATCCTCCCCGCCGGGCGCCGATCCGCGGCGAACAGATCTCCGCCGAAGAACACATAGATGAATGCCAGGCAGGAAGCAAACCCGAGGATGGGATAAATCATCCTGTCCCCCAACCCCATCTTTGCCTTATCGGATATACCCCCCAGTATCACAAACAGTCAGAACAGAACCCACCAAGAAAAAGGAAGAAAAGGAACAAACTTTGGAGCTAATTCAGACACCCAGTTCCAGATAATAATGCTACACAAAACTCCAGCCGGAAGCACTACTGCAGGGAAAGATCACCGAACTAGAGGAACAACAAAACATGGCAAATATGGTATCTTTCTTTCTTCCCGCCACCTAACAAGAGGAGTCGGGGTGGCCAGGAGAGGGTAAAGGAAGTAGGTATTCGTTTCTTGTATCAGCAGGAAAGAGAGGCTCCAGACGGAAAGAAAGTCAAGTAGACAAGATGGCAAGTGAGAGCAAGTAGAGAAAAGTGGACGAGAGCGCAAGGCAGAGAGAGTTGGGGGGAGAGAGAGAGAGAGACGAGATTTGTCTGGATTCCGACAATTTGGATCCCGATTACGTCAATGTCTGATCGAGATTTGTCCCATCCCAACCTACTTCTTGATTGAAACCATCTTACGAGATGATTTCTTGCAATCTTCCGCTGGGGGAAGTTACAACGTTGTTTTTTATTTTCTATCTCCAGGATAGAAAATGTTGGTACCACAAACAAAGACGCGTGACTAGAGAAAATGCATGACACATAAAAACTTGTTTATTACACGAAACAAGCGAAATTTAAGGCAAGATTTAAGGGAGGGGGTGGGGGTGGGTGAAAACGAGCTCAGCGGTTCGTGAGCTGGCTTGGTCATAATTTGTTCGAGCTCGAGCCGAACTCGAGCCGGCTCGTTAACGAACGAGCCGAAATACTGACAGGTCGGCTCGCGAGCCTAATATTATATAATAAATTTTAGTAATTTATTAATAAAAAATTAATAAAATTATATAGAAAAACTTTTCATTCTCCTCTCCCAACTCGTAGTAGAAGCAAATCCTAAGAAAAAACCGTCGTCTCCCCTTTCATTTGGTTATATCTTATGAAGATGTTTTGGGAGAATATTTCTTTTGAAGATGTTTTGTAAGTATGATTTTGTTGAAATGTTTTGGCAACATTGTTATTTCAGATTTATAATTTTGAAGTGAACTTTATTATATATATTTTCGAGCCAATCGAGCCGAGTTCGAGTCAACTTTAATATATGTGTATTTTGAAATCGAGTTCGAGCTTTCGAGTCGAGCTTAGGCTCGATCTACATTCGAGCCTTTCGAGTCGAGATCGAACTCTCCATAATTGGACCGAGCCGAGTTCGAGCACTAATTATTTAAGCTCGATCGAGTTCGAGCCGAGCTCGATCTCGGGCTCTTTCTAATCGAGTCGAGCTCGAACCTAATGTACTCGGTCTCGACTCGGCTCGTTTTCACCTAGGTTGGAGTTAAATAGAATAGCCGTAGAAATGAGACTTGAATAGATTAATGGGTACAAATTTAGACAGAATAAAATGGGGAGGGGTGTCGGTGGAAGAACTCATGGGTGTAGTCACATGAAGATTGGAAAATTTTTATTGCTTTGGATCACTAAACCTTCCGGATTCCCCCACCTTTCTGTAATAAAGTAATGCAACTTACTTGGTGGGTCGGGTCACTTCCGAAAGCCTTTGATTTTGGTTTTGGGATTGTAAGAAGGTTGTGGGTATTTTACTTCCATCCATCCATCCACGGTATCAATGGGCTTGGTCACCAAGGGAGAAACCCTAACTCTACCTCAATCAGCTTCTGGATGGCCCGCATTTCACATTTCAAGGAAAACCCAAGTCCCCCCTCCCCACCCCACCACCAACCTAATAATAACCATCACAAGGAAAGGAAGTATTCAACGACATTCACCGGAATAAGCTAGACACTTTCTGTTAAAAAAGGGGAACAAATCCCCAGGCAATGCCCGAATTTGCGGCCATGAGAGGGACTACAACCACACCCAATTTGTCATGTATAATTTATATCGTATATGCTCTTATTTGATGATTAACCTAGCAAATGACAAAGAAATTGCTCCCCCCACCAACTCATTGCTTCTGGGGTTCAAATGTTGGTCCCTTGAGTGTGTCCCTCTAAACCACCTGCATGCATGACTTGATCAACTGGGGGATGGGGGGGGTGATTGCGTGTACGTCTGTCTGCTGCCACCCTCGACTGGAGCCGAACCACAACACAAAAGCACAAATCGGCTGGCCACTTTTTTTTTATGCAACATTAATTTCTGAGCCATGATTTGGTCAAACCAGGGGGCCATTTACCCCCATCCCCAGTCAAAATTATCATCCTCTCCCAACACACACATAATATAATATGTAATAAATAAATAAGAGATCGTATGTGTTCTCGAGATGAATGGGTTGGGAGTGATTCAATTCCTCCACACACCAATTGACAAACCCAATACTCTACTCGCTTGTAAGGGAAAATGGAAATTTTTTTGGGGGGGGTAATTGTTTGACTTGGCAAAAGGAAAGGAGACGGCACTAATTCTAAAGTTAAATTAATACAAAATAGGAAATAATTGCCTTTCCATAGCTAAAATATGCGACTTCCTTTTATGAAATGTTTTCTTATTTATTTCGAATACACTATTTTTCGTAATTTATGGAATTTCGTGTTGTTGTTCAAAATAAATATAGATCGTGAGTTACGAATGCGCCTCGAGTGATAAATAAATAAAAAAATGAAAAATGAAAGAAAAAGGATGGTTTTTTTTCCGCCCCACCCCAATCCAATCCGATCCTCGTTCCACTTCAGTCCAAACCCTTTATTGTTTTTGGTAATAACAACGAAAAAATCCCATCTTTCGCCGGTCAAAAGAGGATTTTTCCATTTTTATTTTGTGGGTGTTTTGGGTTAGTAGGTGGGTGATTCGGTATTTGGGCAATTGGTTAAACTAAAGCCAGCGCCTTTCCCTTACCCTCAGCGCCCCACGCCGTTCTTTCCCCTTCCCTTTCGTCAAATTAATCGCGGGCTTGGGTCAACACTCGTATGTTACGTGATTTTGTAGATTCGTTTGGATTTCTGTGTGGAATTTGAGTTAGGGGGTGTTGGGTTTTTATGGCGAGTCTTAATCTTTCCTCAAGACGTGGTGAGTCGGTAGCCGTGTTGATGGATTGGTCAAAAAACCAGGAGTCTTGCAGGAGCTCGCGTGTTGATTTGGGTCAGTGATCGGTTTCTGGGTGGAATTCTTTTGGGGGATTCTTGGGAGCTGTTGTGGTGTTCCGATGGGTTGTGTGTACTCCAAGGGGTCGGCTGTCAACGACAGCCGCGAGAACCTGAAGGGCGAAGGTTTGTCGTCCAGCAGGAGGTTGCGGGAGTTGAAGAATTCGAGGTTGGATTCGTCGAGGGGAGCAAGTGGCTATGGATTGAAGGATAAGGTCAGCGATGTCGATGTGATGTTGATAGATCGGAAAGTCAATGGTTCCGTGCGGCTGTGTGATGATCCTCTTCAGAAATCTGGGGATGATCTCGGACGTTTCGAGAAGCAGAGGAGAGAGAAGGGGGAGGAGGGTGTTGTGGCAGCTTACGAGAGTATCCGCCGGGTTCCGAAAGCCACGGAAGGGGAGCAGGTGGCTGCCGGATGGCCTACATGGTTGTCGGCTGCTGCCGGTGAAGCTGTCCGGGGGTGGCTGCCAAGGCGAGCCGATACTTTTGAGAAATTAGACAAGGTATGCCCTATTTCCTTATCAAACGAGTATCCTGTTTCATTTGTTTGCCCGTGCTAATCCGCGGCAAGATCTGTACCTCTGCAGATTGGACAGGGGACTTATAGCAGCGTTTACAGGGCCCGTGACGTGGTCAGTAACAAGATCGTTGCCCTGAAACGAGTGCGCTTCGATAACCTTGATCCGGAAAGTGTGAAGTTCATGGCGCGTGAGATCCTTTATCTCCGGAGGCTTGATCATCCCAACATTATCAAGCTGGAAGGCTTGATCACATCAAGGATGTCTTGTAGCTTGTACCTCGTGTTTGAGTACATGGAGCATGACCTCACAGGTCTGGCATCAAGACCGGGCTTGAAATTTACTGAACCACAGGTCCTGTCCCCTGCGACTAACATACCCCTGTCCATCCCATGCCGAGGCCATCGATTCGTATTAACATCTTCTTTTATTCCAGATCAAGTGTTACATGAAGCAGCTTCTCAGCGGGCTCGACCATTGCCATAGGCATGGAATCCTCCATCGAGACATAAAGGGCTCGAATCTTCTGATAGACAATAACGGAATACTAAAGATTGCTGACTTTGGCTTAGCAAGCGCCTTTGACCCTAACAGGACAGTCCCCTTAACTAGTCGTGTGGTTACGCTCTGGTATCGTCCCCCAGAACTTTTGCTTGGAGCTACTCATTATGGGTCTGAAGTGGACCTCTGGAGCAGTGGCTGCATTCTAGGCGAATTATATACCGGCAAGCCCATTTTGCCGGGGAAAACAGAGGTAAGTTCTGCTGACGGACTTGAGTTGGCGTTAGTATTGATGGTGCGAATCTCAACTAAGGGTTTAAGTTCTGCCTTGTGTTATTATCCAGGTGGAGCAGCTGCATAAGATATTCAAGCTCTGTGGCTCACCATCCGATGATGACTGGAGAAAATTGCACCTCCCTCACGCGACCGTGTTCAAGCCTCCTCATCCATACCGACGGTGCGTCACAGAAATGTTTAAGGAACTTCCCCCGGCTGCAGTGGGTCTCATCGAGACCTTACTTTCGGTTGATCCGACAAAAAGAGGAACATCTGCTCTTGCTCTCCGGAGTGAGGTACCGTCCTCCACATCGTTTTGGTTAGAGGAAAAATTTTCTACCCAGGCCCTCATGATCTGCTCCTCATTGTTTCCATGCTCGACAGTTTTTCACCACAAGCCCTCTTCCTTGCGACCCTTCGAGCCTGCCCAAATGCCCACCGAGCAAAGAGATCGACATGAAATTGCGAGAGGAGGAAGCCAGAAGGTATAATTCATTCAAACTGGTGGCTTCTGGAAATGATGATTTTACAACAAGCCTACGCAATCCCCATGAATTCATGGGTGCATACAAATTATTCGTGCTGATTATTACCTAGACTGACATCCAATCGTTCAAATTGACCCTGTTCTTTGCAGAAAAGCAGCAGCTGGAGGGAATGGTGATCTTGGGAACAAGGGAGCTAGAAAAGGATGGTCAAGTTTCGTGGATAATGCAGAAACTGTGCAGGTAACTCCTACGGACTGATTACCTACGGGGATCTGGATAACTTTGGTGGTTAGAATATTTGGGGGGTGGAAGGTCGAACTCCTTTCTGGAAGGCAGTGTTGAGATTCTTTCTGCTTTACTCAACCTAGGTCGATCTTCTTGCACAGGTTAAGCAGAGCACTTCCCATAGTAGAGACAAAACTGTCTCCGGATTTTTGGTCGCTCCTCCCAAACAACCATTCACTTCAAAAGAAACGAGGAGAGATGGCGTTAGTGAGTATCACTTCAGGCCTTCGCACTCTGGACCTCTGGTTCCAGGCTCCACGTATGTTAAGGCGACGAAACCTCTCGATCACCCAAGTACAGCTTGGAAGAATGCAAATCTGTCATCAAGGTCAGGCATTGTGGGTAGCAGGACATCATTGGCCGGAGATAGCCGAGGGAAATCCGGCCCGTTATACCAGGACTCCTCGAACCTAGCGACAGGCAGGTTCTCTGGACCGATCCGGGATACGGAAACTGCAAGGAGATACGACAACAGACCTTACACGGGCATGAAGTTTGATTCTCGTGCTATGGACGACGAAGCGGCCACTCGCAGAGAACAAAACCCGGTTAGTCCTTCAAAAATTTTATCGCCGCTGATATTCTTCTCGTCCGGCACCGGTGATCATTCCTGAACAAAATCTTACTATATATTGAACTAATTCCCTTTCGCCTCTTCAGTATGTTGTTAAGCCCGATGGGAACAAGATATACGTATCAGGGCCGCTACTTGTCCCGTCGAACAACGTTGACCAGTTGCTCAAAGAGCATAATCGGCGGATACAGGACTACGCCAGGAGAGCAAAGATGGACAGGGCAAGGTTCGACAGGGATCGGGATTAGTGAATCGGCTTTCTCCATGTAGATGAATCGGCAACGGGAGCGGTTACACGGCCGCGACAACTCATACCTCCTGTTCCTGGGACAACTACCTAATGTACAGATGTAGGGCGGCAGAAGTTGCTATATGAAAAAAGAAGACAAAATAAAAGGAGCGAGCGAGCGAGCAATGCTGGTTTATTTTTCTTTCACTTTTTATTTTTCTTTTCTCCTTTCGTTTGGGCTTATACAACAACTGTTTGTAGTAAGAAAAAATTCAAATAATGTTAGCCTTTGATGTGTTGTTCTGATTCTTGCTTCTTGATGTTTTTACATTTTAAATGGTTAGCCAATCCATGAACCACAACCACCCACCCACCACATGTTACAGACAGGCCCCACTTTTGACTTAGGTTGTCCCCCCAACCCCACCCACATAGTCATAGTCTCCTTTGTCATCCCCCGTTCATGGTTTCTTGATGCAGACTTTTGTGGGTGTGATGTGATTGAGCTCAATTTGCAAGTGCTCAAGTCAATATCCCCAGTTGGGTAAAGAACAGGTAAACCAACAAAATAAATACAAAATTTTAATGATTGTAAGTAGAGGCCATTCTGCCCTGTCCTGTCCATCGTGATTAGAAATCGTGCTTGTCACGTCATAAACGTATGAAAAATGGTCAATTTAATCCTAATTCCCTCCCTATCCCCTCCTCCCTGTTGTCGTAGCAGCCTTTGAATTGGTCTTGGGTTTCATAACATAACAAAGGTCAACGTTTTTGTCTTTAGACATATAATGGGCCACATACTAAGCCCACAAAAGAGCCTGGCCCAATATGAGTTGGGTACCGGTGATTTGGGCTTTGATTGGGGACCAACGTATATTATTACTGACACTAAACAAGGTGGCCTAAAGCGGGGAATGAAATGAAATAGACCATCCCTTATGAAAGCTGAGATGGACCGACCTACTAACCTCCCAGCAACATCACCCATTCATGCATTTGATAAACTAATTCCTAGATTATGGCTTGCCCCATAACATAAACGATGCTCGTCATGGCTACGATCCCCACCAGCGCGATCCCGGAACTGGATGACGACCTAGCTGACCCGGATGACGATGGCGGTGGCGGGGTCCCGGATGGGACGATGTCGCCTGGCACAAATGGGCCCGGGGAAGGCTTTTGGGGAGGTGATGCAGCTGGCGCTTGGGCTGGGGGTCGAATTGCCAGGACTACTATAGGGAGGCGTTGGCCTGCGTTGCAGTGGTCAGGGATCCCGCTTATGAAGTAGAAGGGGCCGGAATGGTCGAACTTGAAGATGGAGTTCCCGTCCGTTAGGGACTTGACCGGGTTGGCGGTGTTGCAGGTGTAGTAGTCATTCTTCGACACAACGAGGACCGAATCGTTCCCCTTGTCGTACTTGAAATCTTTAAAAGACGAGTACGAGTGCATAAGACACAACAGGAGATCGACCACAGTGTAATTGTAAGCCGATCAGTTGATAGTCATCACAGGAAGGGAAGTACTTACACAGCGTATCGTTAACTTGAAACCGGTTACGTTCGGCCCAGTGGTTATAACACTCGGACGGCTGCGGCACCCATCCATCTTTACCGCCGACCGCAAACTCTCGCCCATCGCAGCGCGGCAGAGCCGCCGTCACAATCGACGCGAGAATGAGCATCCCCTCAGCTAAGGGCCGTCGATGCTCCATTACCTAAACTCAGCCTACTACGCAACGAGATTCGAGCCGAGAACAGCAGGAACTGTAAGCAACAAGGATCGAGGGGTGTGTGTTTGATGTGGAATCGAGAGGACAGCACGAAGTATTTATACAAGGCCAGAGGAAGGCCAATGACCGTTTAAATTGTTGGCAAAAGGGTGGAATTAAAGAATGCAAATCGGTCATGAAACGGATTAAGATTTAAACTGTTATTTTACACGTGGCGTGGCGGTGAATGCATATTTTAATTGCTTTTTTTTTTTTTTGAGGTTTCTCTCCAACGACTTTAATTCGGTATTTTATAACTGAAGAAATAATTAATGTCTAAACAACCGTTTATTAGTACTAAAATTTTACACTTTTTCCGTTTAAAGAGATTGGTGTGTCAAAATTCAACAAGTACATTTGTTTGAAAATTTCGAACCCTTAACACTACAAGCTCATTATTCATAAGAGAAAATCTTTACTGTGAATATAAAACATCGTTTTTTTTTTGGTTTAAAAAACAAGCCTTTAACCTCGAATTAATAAATTTGGTCAACAATAGTAAACGCATAATTGTTTTGTACCAAACAGCTTTTATTCCTCGAGTATGTTCCAAAATAATTATCGGGAGTAATAGCTGCCCTTAAAATACTGAATTCATTTTGTAAAATAATTCAGCGTTTTTTACGTGAAATTTATACGAAAAATAAAAAAATTCGGTATTTAAAATATTAAATTTAGCATATTTTAAGGGATTTCGATTTTCAAACGATGAATTCATTAAAATTTTAATGATGACGTTGTTAGAAATATTAAATTATTTTATTAATCAAATTTGATATTTCTTATATCAAATTATATACATTATTTGATGAATTGTAAAAGAAATGATGCTATTTTTCAAAATATTCTATCAACGAAAATTATTTTAGAACAAAACTATTTATTCCTCGTCTCCAATTTCTTTCCTTGTCCGAGCACTAAAATCTTTCTTAATTATCACAAGAATAACAACAACAAGACAATACTTAAAGTATTGGAAATATAATTAAGGTAAAATATACATTTATAATCCTAAGTCGAACTTTTTTATATATTCATATTTTTTTCGTTATATAATAGTATCCGCAATTTTATATTATATATTTTTCCTACCCAATGCGTCCCAGCACCAACGAGTGAGATGTCCGAGTCTCTTGTATAATAATTTTTTTCCATTTTTTTAATTATCGATTTTAAAAAAGATCAATTAAGGTCGCGGCCCATTTTTTTCCCAATTTCGTCGGTAACACTAATTATTTCTTCCCAAACAATTCGCCAGAAGCCATTAGGGGTCTGCAAAAATTCAAGGCAGGGAAAGGCAATGGTCATCAACCCCACCTCGGTGATGGAGATGGAGATGGAGATGATATTCAACCAAAACATCGTCGGCCGACACCGTCGTCCATTGATGATTCTGTTGATTCCAGTAAGAAGGATGATGATGATGATGATCCACGGCTCCCGTCACTTGGAACATCCCCACCTCCCCTCCTCCATCCCCACCGTTGCTTTCCCCATCCCAATCCAACGCCCCGAATCCCTCCACGTCGACCACCTCCCCCACTGCTCGCTCATCATTCCCGCGTAACCCCTCCGCCCCCGTCGTCGATCTCATCAGGCTCGGGAAGTTCCCCATCCCCGCCATCACCCCCTCCCTTCCCCCGCCGCAGCCGACGTCCTGTTGGTTGTCCATCGCGATATCCTCCACCCCGTACAGCGACGGCACGGTTGTGCTCCGTAGCTCGTGAAATATCGTCGGGATACCGACGGCACGGTTGTGGCTGCAGGGGTTGGGGAGGCCGCCGATGCAGCGGCTGTGGCGAAGGCGTCGGAATGGTCGTGAGCTTGGGACTTGGCCGTGGAGAAGGAAAGGCGAAGGAGGAGGCTTGGTTGACGGGGATTCGGAGGAGATCGATTTCCCCAAGTCGTAACCGTAATTGACTCTTCGCCAGAAGCCACTAGTATGTCCACAATGGCCCTGATCTTAATTGATTTTTTTTTTAAAATCGACAATTAAAAAAATTGGAAAAAATTATCACATTGAAGACCCAGTCAATGTCATGTCAGACTAATACGTAACAACGTAACGATGTTACGAATTGAATAAAAAACTATATTTAATATAAAATAACATTAAAAAAAAATTGACTTAGAATTACGAACGTGTATTTTACCTGTAATTAAAGTAGAAAGAAAAAAAAAAATTCGTCGTTTCACTTGTCTCTTCCTTTTCTACCTGTCCGTGTGTTTTGCTTAGCAATGCTTTTAATCCCGTTGTTAGCAAATCCATGACAGCTAACCGTGGGTGTGCGATCAATTCCCTTCTTGGGAGTGTCGATGGTGTGTCGCTGTCCCACAGCGTAACTGACAGGCCCTTCTGTTGTTGTTGTTGGTGTTAGTTCCTATGTTTGACTCCGTTCGAAGCAACACCCAACAAGCAAGACATTATCTTTTGCCTTCCCGAGGGGTTTTCTCACATGGGATTTCTGTCAAGGGGTCTCCTTGGGCCAAGATTCGTAAACGGTCCGCTAGCAGTTTTTGACATTTCTTGTTGAGTTTTGGGGGTTGACTGTCATGTTCTGTTAGGAAAGATCGAGTCTTTGGGATTATCGGGGGAGGAAGCTGGGAATTTTCGTTAGGGTGGTACTTGGGTGGTTGTGGTTCTCGTGCTTCGTGCATCGGCAGGCCACGGGTTTGCGTCCGTTGAGGGAGATAGGCCGGTCTTGGGGCGACGAGGTTAGTATTGGGTTCTGTTAAATTGTTTCTCGTTATTGTGGCGGGCAGTTGTTGTTGGTAGTATTGCGACCTTCGTTCCTGGGCATGGCCCTGGTAATTGTGCTTTCTTGGAACGGGGTGGAGTATAAATCGTCAAGGTTAGGATTGAATTTTCTTTACAATCACAGCCTGCAGAACGTGTCATAACATATGGTTTAGATCAGTGGAGTTTGTGTAATGCGAGAAGTTGAAGTAGTTGGAGTTCTATTGCTATTCAAACCTACTGATATAAATCGGTGGAGTTAGACTGCATGCTTGGATTTGGGTTTGCTGCTTGATTTGTTATTGATACTGGGCTTGTTTCTTGCAGAGTGTGCTAGTTAGAAACGATGGCAGTGAATTGGGTTCCTTTGCCCCTTGGAATGTAACAGGAACGTACAAAGGTCTGGAAAAGCCTCCTCTTTTTATCGTATAATTGCTTTTTCGTCCATATTGTTGTGGGTAGGATTTTGTTCTGGGGAAGTAGGTTTCCTTGTTATAATTGCTAGCGATCTTTTGCTCACATTCTTTGCAGGAACTTGGAAATTTCTTGGTTCAGCGAACAACTCTTCAATATTTCCCGACTTCAGAAAATCATCTGGCGATTCTATTATCGAGTTGATTAGCACACCAACAAGAATAGCTGGTGTACATTACATACAGGTGAGGAATTTTGGAACACCTAGATGCAGGTTACTGTTGTTTCGGGATTATGCTTCAATTTATGTATGGGAGCAAATTTTCTTTCCCTTCTCGTGTTATTAACGTGGTCTCTTCAATTTCTAATAGATTTTCATGCCAGGGAGTCATTATTTTCCATGATGTTTTTGACAATCAACAAACTATTGGAGGTGCTCAGATAGATTCAGGGCGTATATATATGGCCATTTAGGCAACTCTGGTTGGTTGCGTATAGGTAATGTCTAAATCAACTGTGGCAGTTTATATGATCATTGGAGGCTATTCTGGTAATATTTCCCGATAGCCACTTTTTTAGTGCTGTTTTAATACATGTCTCGTTGATGTTGACCCGTTTAAGCCTTTATTGGCACAGTGTTAAACTGTATTTAAGCCTTTTGTTCAGCAATTAGGGATGGCAGCCAAAAAAAAGTTGAACTGATATAAGTGACGTATTTTCAGATGGGCTGCCACCAATCTCTAGTGTAAGGGCAAGTGTGCTAATAAAATGGAGCTCTATAAGCCTTTCACGATGCTTTAACGTTTTGTTCTATGAAAAAAACAGTTATGCAATTCTTCAGTTGCATGAATGGCCTTGGTTGTTATTATTACTTGTCTAATGTAAATCTCATATTATAAAATTGGTAAAATGCTGCGTAATTGGACTGTCTGTCCTCTTAGTTCTCCTGATTTTTTTTTCTTTGCTAGGATTATTTTAGTGGCTTCTTCTCTTTACTAACTGTATAGCTCCTTGCCTCATGAATGCAGTGGTCGGGACGGGGACTCTAACCAGGACGAAGAGTATATTCTGTCCAATCCATACCACTTGGTAAAGTTGCTTTTGTGTTCATTCAATACTTAATCCAAATATCATGTAAAATAGCTGGAAAATTTAACCAGGAGGATAGTGCTCGTGTGGTTTTATGTTTCTGGTGTTCTCATTTGGCCTCTGCCTTGCAGATTTTACCTGATAAATATAACTACTACAGAAGATTCACTCAAGATATGACTCACTCAGTGGATTGTGTAATTTGCATGACTTCTATTGATCTAAGTCAGCATCCAAGCGATTGCATGGTTCGTGCTTTTGAGTCTTATTACCATTTTATACTTTTGACGGGCTATATCCCACAGTGTTTCCGTAAGCTACTCCGTTAATCCATATATCAGGTGACACCATGCGACCATTACTTCCATTCTGGTTGTTTACAACGGTGGATGGATATAAAGATGGAATGCCCTACCTGCAGACGCACCTTGCCTCCTGCTTAGCGGCGAGTCCCCGTGTATATTGTTCTGGGAATACTTACACTGACAGTCATTTACCATGTAGGGGTAATGCGACCTTCACCGAGTAACATATATCTGGTTGATTTTCTATCTCATCAGCGTCTCTTCGTTTTGTTCTGACATGATGGACTGCTGCTTTCAGGTCAGAGTCACAATAGGATGGTACCAGTTTCAGTACTTGCATACACTTGTAGATCTTGTAACCGACACAATTCTTTCTTTCCCCTTCTCCATTTTTCCTTATTTTGTTCAATAAATAAATCAAGCAATTGTGAACTGTAGAGTTCCCGGCCTCATATTTTCTTCCCATGGACATTTTGATGGATTAAACACATTTTCATCTGATCAAACTTTAGTTGCTGGCAGGAATTGTAAACTTAGGGACCTTTCTAGATAGTGGGTGCCATTTCGTTTAGAGGATCTGATTCTTGCACATATAAAGTTTCCATGGAAATGTACAGACGGTCTTTCTGTTTTGTAAGTCTCTTACTGTGGCTTCTATAATAAGACAAGCACATATTTTCCATGAAGTAGCTAGGAAATGCCAGAAGGTGATAGTGAAGGAGAAGATGCAGGAGGAAGAGGTTTTGGCCATGGTGCCTGTGCTGGTGCGAAAGGGACTGTACTGCCAAAACTGCCAGTACCTGTTCTGTGGCATAGATGCTCAGAGCAGTACACAGGATGCTCAATAACAGCTTTGCATTCCTTCTGGCTCCGTTGATGCGGCTTCTCGGGCAAGCAGTTCTCTCTTTCGTCATAGCTAATGCCTTTCTCCGTCAGATTTTGACATATGCCCTCCTCTTCACAGAAGTAATTATAAGAGAAGGTGAAGTTTGTCAGCTTTGGCAGGGTGCATACCCCAGCAGGTACAATACCATCCATCATGTTATGTCCTAAGTTCAATATTTCGAGGTGAGCCAACCCGGCAAGGCTGTATGGTATTGGACCAACGATGTTGTTTGAGCTTGTATCCAGCACCCGCAATTTGTACAGAAACCCAACTTCCTGTGGGAGACACCCTGATAAGCTTGTGTTGGTTAGAAGCAATTCTTCTAAGGTATCTGCAAAGTCGGCAATGCTTGGGGGCAAGCACCCGCCAAACTTGTTATTTGCAAAGACGAGGACGGAAGCCGAGTTTCCCGCCAGACTGGCCGATATTGCGTTTGTGAACCTGTTATTGTTGAGGAATATTGCGTCCATGCCTTTCCGGAAGAGTGCAGGTGGCACCGGGCCTTCGAAGTCATTGAAGCGCAAATCCAAGTAGTAAATGGATGGAAGCGAGAGTATAACCGCCGGGAAAGGACCCACGAATCTGTTGTTGCTGAGATCAAGTTCATAGAGCAGCGTAAGGTTTGATAAAGCCATGGGCAGGATCCCACAGAATCGGTTGTTGCTGAGGTGGAGGAGCGCAAGATCTGTCAAAAGTCCCAGCTCCTCAGGAAGGAATCCTGCCAAATCTGCGAAATTCAAATCGATTCCAGCAATGACCGTAGTCTTATTGTCGTCTGAAGCTGGTGCGCAGTACACCCCGGTGTAGCCACACACGGAGAGACCAGACCAGTTGGTGGTGAAGTTATACGGGTCAGAATAGATGACATGCTTCCATGCCTGGAGGGCGAGGTAAGCACGGTAGAGTCTGGGGTTGGAAGCATTGGATGCTGCACGATGACGGCGGTGGCCATGATGGCCTACATAACCGTTGTGCTTCGCAGCCGAATTGTTAGACAACAAGACCAGGTGTAGTAATAGCAAGGAAACGAAATAAGGAGCAAAATAGGAAGCAAATGAAAATGATGAAGGAAGAGCCATTTTTTTTCAAGTGGTTTTGAGACAAGTGAGGGCAGGATATAAGTAAAGGGATTTGGGGGAGAAGATCATTTAGTCTAATGATCTCATCAAATCCATCTCCGACTTTAGCAACTTCTCTCTTTTCAGAGGGATTAGCCTCAGCAAACACAACTGTTGCAACGACCGAATACAGGTGCAGGGATAGTCATGTGGTGTTGGACTTGGAAGGGGATGTAAGAAAGAGACCTTGCTCCTAACCAGTAGTTTTCGTTTGTTGTTCGAAGTGGAGTAGGATAAAGACGGCGTCCTTAGCTGCTAACATAATTCCACATTAAACTTGACTTATCGGGAGGATAATAATCTTATTGCAGTTGAATCAAATCCTGTATAATTATCCCGGTTCTATGTCGAGATCTCGTGGACATAAACACAGATAATCAGGATATTGGTGCCCAATGAGGATATACGGTATAACCAACCCCGACAGCAACACGGTTGGGCATCTCAACCATGAGATACGTAAAAGCTTTGTCTGTCCCAGCCCCTCGACTAAAATCACGCAGTACAATTGACAACTACCCTGCTTGGAACACTGAGGTAAAAGCCGAATGCCTCAAAGTCATATCGATGATTATTCAAAGACTCAGACAGGCAACATATCGTCATCGTCATTGTCCAGAGTGTCGATAGCATGAAATTAGCCGACTCCGCCGGATCCATACTTCTTGCCAAACATGATGAGCTGCAGCTTGTTGTAGTCCCCAGCACCTGCCACAGCACGGAGTATGTTCGCACCGGCACCCTTGAAAAGCGACTTGGTACCTTAATTCTTGATGATCTGGGAAAATGCGTCGAGGGAACTCTTGTACTCGACAGCTTCTCCGGACGTCATCATCATTTCCCAGCAAGAAACTGGCAAGGAAATTTTCCAGCAAATTCTCAACCAGTACATATGTCAGATAGGCAACTTTCATAACTGGATCTTGGGAGTGGCGACATAGTTTACCACGAGCATGCTGGATTGGTGGAGTCAGTCATTTATAATTATCGGAGGTAGAAAAATGACAACGAATAAAATGGAAAGAAAATATCTACAGCTTGACATTCCTGGAGATCTCCAATAAGCACCACAGGCTTAAGAGAATCGTACATCCCAAAGTAGAGTCCACGGTACACAATGATACCAAAACACAGGAGATGTTAAATCCATGATAGAGCCCAGCAACTCCGTCAGATTGGATGGTTTTCCTGTAGACGTCAAATAAGCCATTGAATTGCCTCTCGCCACCTTTTTTAGCAGCCTTAGCATCGTTAGCCAGGCGGGTACGGGCATAATCAAGGGAGTATACAAACAGCAGAGATGAAGCACCAGCAGCTCCTCCAGAAGCCAGGTTACCGGCAAACCATTTCCAGTACCATCCTTATCCTTCTTAAAGTTGAATAACCTCTTGAAGTAATCTTTGAATACAAAATTGAGAGCCTGGTCGAAACCATGGTAATATATCACAGTCAATATATGAGAGATAAGGAACATGATGAGAAAGATCTACAACAGAATGCAGTCTAGTCTGTAAACTCAAATACCAAGTTCAAACAATAATAACCCTAGACACTTTCAGTAACACAAAGAACATTAATAGAGACTCATACAAACAACATAACACAATCGATAGTGTGAACTTGCCTAGAAAGGCCAAACAATCCAAACCCTGACACTGTGCAAAGGTGATACTTGCAGATACAGTAAGATAAATGTTGACAGGAAACTAGCCTGTGTGGGGAAGTATCTGATGACATTAGCAGTGTTGCCTCTCCAAAGATCCTTAATTGTTGTGCCAAAACAATCAGAAATTCCCTTGTATGGTTCGGACAACCTTCCGGCCTTAATCATTTAATCTTGATTTTGTATAAGGAGCTCGACGCGCTCAATTGGGGCAGCAGCAGTCTTGGACACAGCAGCAGAGACTCCACCCATGAGGAAATCCACCAGGAAAAAGCTCTTGCCTTTCTCTGCCGGAGCTTGAACAAAGAATGGATAGGCCTGTGACACAAGTTCAAGACCAGTGCCATGGTATGCCAGATGAAGAAAAGTCTGCTGCATTCCATATTTCCATAGTTAGACCCCTTCACGAGGTTGTGCGCATGATAGCTTCGCTGGCATGGGGTAGAGGAAAGCCTTGAGATGAGGTATGATTCACCGGCAACTTTTTGTATTATGGACGGATGCCGGTATCCGTCAGCCATCTCTACCATCCCAAAGTGACCTGCAAAAAAAATGCATAGGATGATAAATTCAGACGGATTAGCATGACATAATCAGTCAATTTGAGTTCACCCCTGATGCATTACACAGTTAAGGAGTATGTAGCACTGAGTATCAATCAGGAACAAAATCAAATATCATAAATGAACAAGCAGAGGGGAAGGAACAATCTCCAACAAAACAGGAACCATTTTTAACTGTGGGGTTAGGCATCACACCGATCCACAACAAAAAGCCTGATTCAAAGGCAGTTGAAAATACTGCCAGGACCATCGATATACCACACCTAAAGCGAAATCCTAAACGATCACCCGCCACACACTGACACTAGTTCAGACACCGATCAACGCCAGAACCGGTGTACTTCCACCAAACGACATGGATGGAAGGGAATCAGTTGAAGAGAAGAGATCCAGGAAGTAGTTACGAACTCCTCCAGGAGAGGAGAGAGCGATCCAACTAGGGGAGGGTTACTTTCCGCTGACTCCCGGGAGAGTAGGCGCAAATCCAAGTGGGTCAAAATGGGAGGAAAACTAGGGTTTTGCGTAATGACGAATTCACCCTTCCTACGCCAGGGGAGTGATGGGCTATTGGGCTCTTAATTGTGGCCTAAAATCGAGCGGTGGCCCATTTACTAGTAGCCCACAATGAGGCCCAATACATTTTAACAATTAGTAGAGTAGAGGGAATAAAGAATAATAATAATAATAATAATAAAACATTGGAAGGAGGCTTTGGCTTTTGGGTAACAAAAAATTTCCCCCATCTGAGTTATTTGTGTGCGCGAAGCTTATTCGGCTTCCCTTTTTTTTTTCGTCCCTCCACCGCCCTCTAACCACCTTCCCGTCTTACCCCCACGATGCCAGCGCAGAAGCGGCCGTTGACTGACGCCAATGCCGATGGCGGCAGCGGCGGTGCTGAGGACGACACTACCCGAGCCTCGAAGCAGCCTCGCCTCCAGGAGGTAGTGAAGGAACATCACGAGGAGCAGGTGGACGAGCCGATGGACGGCGATGGGGAAGAGGAGGGAGGCGAGGAGCAGGAGGACGAGGACGGGGACGGGGACGCGGGCGAGGATGGGGATGATGGTGAGAGTGGCCTTGACGATGAGGAGGAGGAGGAAGAGGAAGAGGACGACGGAGCAGCTGGACGGCCTGGTGGTGGTGGACGAGCTGAAGGTCTGCTGTCCGGATTCGTTCCTTTTCAATCGCGTTTGCGTGTTCGCTTGGGTCGCGAGCTCTTGAATTAAGTCGAGTGACTCCGATTTTGCTTGATAATTCCTCGTAGCAGATTCTCAAGGAAGTCAGTCATCCGAAGCTCCCGATGATATTCCCGAGTACTGTCTCTATGCGTTTCTGCTCTTTTTGTTTGTGTGCGGATATGCTTATGTTTCGATCTGTTTCTGTTTGCTCGTTTCCAAGTTTTTTTATCCTCATTCAAGTCGAATCTTTTCTGGATCAAGAACAGTCTGTGCTTTCTTGCGTTATTTCTGCATTGTATGAAGGTTTTGCATGTCAACGTCGGTCATGAACCTCACGAGGTCGAGGCAGAAACTTTACTATTCCGTCCTCTTTTTTTGTTGTATGTTAATTTTTCTCCCCGGATGTGCCCTTACGAGAGTCAGTTTGGTTGTCCTGTTTTTCACTCTATTTTCATGATTTTAATGCTCAAATGTCTCACTGCTGATTCTTGGAATAGCTGCTATTATCTATACTCAATATCTAAAAGTTTTGAAAGTTAACCCAGATTTTTGTTTTTAATGAAAAGCTTCATTGTTTTTGCTCTGTCTGTAGGAAACCTGTGTACAGATTTTGTTCTTTCATTCTTTAATTAGAAAAAGAAAATAACACGTGCTCGGCGCTGTGGTGAGCTGGTCCTTGTCATTTGCTCGTGTCCGAAATCGGGCATAAGTTCTCTTCTCATTTGCACGTTCAGTTTTGATAACAACAACAAAAACAATCCCTTGTATTACTAATTTTCTCAGTACTGTTTCTCTGAGCCGATTGATCTCTTCATTTTTTATATGCTTTATAATCGTCTCGGCTTGAGTTTATCTGTGCCCCCATTATTAGCAAGCTTCATATATTTCCTTTTCTCTTTCTTGCAGCTTTGTTTATGTTAGACTGGCGGATATCCGCAAGGATGTACAATGTCCTATTTGTCTAGGTAACATCCCAAAAATTTTAAGCAACTAAACACTGGTTTTTTTTCGAGCGATTGTTAATATTAAAGCTTTTATCGCGTTGAACATAATTCAAGGTCTTTATACATTCTTTTACATGTCATATTTATGTCTAGTTTATATCTTATGTGGTGGGAAACCAGGCTGTCAGAAACAGTATATTTTCTACATTCTTCGGTTGTTTCAATTCCTTTTTCGCTCCAGGAGATGCTTTCTTATTTGGTTTTCTTGCTGCCAGTTGGATTAAATCGATTTTTTTTGCGAAAGAAGTTTCTTTACTGACGCCTTTAGGCATGCAGGAATTATCAGGAAAACGCGCACTGTGATGGAGTGTCTTCACCGCTTTTGCAGAGAATGTATAGATAAGTCGATGCGACTGGGGTGCGTTTCTTGATCACATAATGATATGTGGCGATGTCTTTGTTTTTCGTTATTTATCCCCAGTTGGTAACTCGATACGTTTATACAGGAACAACGAGTGCCCGGCTTGTCGCACACATTGTGCCAGTCGACGCTCTTTGAGAGATGATACAAATTATGATGCTTTGATATATGCTTTATATCCTGACATTGATAAGTATGAGGAAGAGGTAAGCATACTGTGGTAATGTTAATATAATTATCCCGGTTATTTTTTTGTGATGTATTACTCCTTTTCATACTGTTATCAGGAACTGGCTTTTCACGAGGAAGAAAGAAATCGCAATAAGCAGGTTCAGCACCTAACTTTATGTGTGGGCTGTCCCGGATGAAGTTCCATTCTTTTTTCTTTGGTAGAAAGGATTGATTGCATTCAAAATAGGCGTTTTAGGGTCTTAGGTTATAGATCCAGTGGTGCAGGGGATGTCCTCATGCAATAATTCCAAATAAAGTCCAGAGACAAAAAATAAAAGAGAGATAGTTGTCCTCCTGCTTTAGCGCTTCCTTAGCTAGCTTGTCTGCATCCCTGTTTCGCCCCCTTGCCACAGAGGATACTGAGGATGCTTGAAATTCACATAATCGCAACCTTCATTCATCCATAATTGGATTAATCATAGAGTTAGGTTGTTGATTACCTTCCAGATAGCTGACTAGTATAGCCGCATCTGTTTGGATTGCTTGGTGTTTGATTCCTAGGTTCCTAGCTAGGAACATTCCCTCGTAAAGGGCCTTGGCTTCAGGTATTAGGAAATTCATGCTAGGGTGCTTGGCGCCGCAGAAACCTCCTATCCAATTCCCATGTTGGTCTCTCAGCACTCCTCCTAGTCCCACATTTAACCCATTACTTCCATTCTTTGCTTTGACAGATTCAAGCATCCATAGCTCAGATTCTTCAAAGACAGTCAGAAGCATTAGCTAAAAGACGCTCAGGTGGGAAAGATGCAGGTAGTGGTTGCATGACAAGATCCCAGAGGAATCTAAGGAGTGCTTATGCAAGACGACGCCGAAATGTAAGAGGTTCTGAACATATCGGATCAGAAGACTATGAGGACGACAACGATAGCAATGGCGGCAAAGATTCATCTTCTGCTGATGAGCCAATTACAGAAGTAAGGCCTCGCCGTCGAAGGAGGAGGACTGCCACACGGTCAACCGTGCCTTCTACTTCGGCTGATTGTGATGGCCCTGAGCAGGAGACAGATGCAAGCAGAGACACAAGAGGAATTTCTCCGGGGCTTGTGTGGAACCCAGAAATGCTTGCTTGGGGAAGGGGTGGCACAAGGAGTCATACAAGACATGGTGGTAGCAATGGTAGTAACAAGAATGCTAAAAACAGTCGCATTTCCAAGTTGGTCGAGTATCTCAAGAACTTGGAGGAAAACGACGAGGTATATACAGCCCACGTTTATGAAATCGCGCTCTCATCTTTTTTTTTTTGGTAGTGAAAGGATAGGTAGCATTAGTTAAGCGTTCGGGGTCTTAGGTTACAGAATCCATAATGCACGGAATGTCCACATTTAATCCATCGCGCTCTCATCTTTATGTTCTACAAGTTAATGTTGTTTTGTTACTGCAGTCTTTGGAAATGCTGATAGTGTTGCTGTATGCTATATATTTGCCTTCTCTGGTGGTGCAGCTGGACATGTATTTCATGCTCGTCCCTTTAGAGAAAGAAAGCACGCCGAGTCTGAAGCAGCCATATCTCAGCTGCCATGCGAATCTGTCAATGAAAACTCTATGTGATGTGAGCTTCTCTCTTTCTAGATATAACTACCATATGCTTTTATTTGATATCCTCCCTAGTAATTTCTACAGTTGATACGGGACAAACAACTTTCAAGTTTCAAATTGTTTTACTTTGAAATGTGACATTTTACTGAGCGCACATTACATAGTCCAGATGAGTCTGTGATCCCCCTACTTAGGAAGGATCAATATTCTTGTGTTCCATTCATTTTTTACTTGCGTAAATTATGGATGTCTTTGGCAAATTGGAATTGTGAAAACCGCTTCTTTTCCCATTGAAAGCTAATGTAAATTCTAATTTGGTCGTGGACTTATTATGGTTCAAGCTAGTTCAACATATTTTGCATTTCTGTGTCAGTACATTGCTAACCAGACAACTCTGCAATCTGAAGAAGTTGAGATACTGCTAGGCAATGGGAACCGCAACATTAACATCGAGTTGCAACGTCTAAGAGCAACCTCTCAAGGTGAGCATGGCAATCTTCCCCCAGCAGCAGATCCGTGTAAGGATGAACTTCGGCTTCTAGGTAAAGAGGAAACTCTGGCAGGGATTGCAGCAGACAGTAAATTGACGAGGAACCACATGGTGAGTCAGAGAATCACATGTCACAGTTCCTCTTAATCATACAGTGATCAGTTGATAATCGTGGCCTGCGAATGATTTCCCTGTTTCTCCTCACAGATACTTGGATATCGACGCAAAAGACAACCAAGTTCGTCTTAATTGGCTGAACCTCAGACTAATGGAGCTGCAGTTCCAAGATTTGAGAAGTTGGAACTATCTCGGTTATGTTTTCAACATTCCTGGGAGCGTTGCACCTGTTGGGAATTATTTACCCAGTTTCGACTCTGGATCTGGGATTCTAATAATTGCACGAGCCGACTATTTCATCCAACCTAAAGGCGGTCGTTTGAGGTATAGCCCAAATGCGGATAATTTGACCAGTTTGATGAAGGCGGCCATATTTTGCTGCTCTAGTGAGACAAAACAATATTGTACTGTTTTGTACAACCTCACCGTGTCAAATGTCCACTCAGAGGCACATAATTTCTATACTCGGGCAATGAGTTAGCAAGACTGTCATTTAGTTGTCTTTGCAATTTCTTGAGTAGACGGATGATAATCTCATCTGTGACTGGAAAAATTCAAACGTTCCTCCTGCCCCTAAGGACCTCCTGGTGTTGGGCGAATCTGACAGTAACGGCTCATAGACGGGGCTCCTGCTCTTTGACTGAGCGATCGAAAGATTGGACACCTCTCTCTCAACGGTTCTCAGCTGGGACTCAATCGTACCGAGAGACAGTATCGGCCCACCCATACGCTCTGCCTGCTGCAGGACATTGATTTTGCTGGGCCTGTAGGTGTATCGGAAGTACTTGAGGGCAAAAATAGGACCCATTCCTGCCGAAACTATGAGCTGCAAGAAGAGAGCACCCCACGTCAAAATGGAATCCTCGGGTTGATGTCCCAGGATGTAATGGAATAGTTGAGAGCATACAAAGACGGTGAACCAATACGATGGCTGCCCACACAAGCGGAACATTATGGTGTACATCCCAGAAGAAGGAAGGGCACTGAAGGCGAAGTTTAGGGCATAGAAGGCCACTAAATTACCCCATATTGCAAGGTGCTGCAATATGGTGAAGGAGCTGCACAGGCAAAGGGAAATTTACGGCCAAAGAATTAGCGGGTCATTAGCCAAAGTACGTCGAATCTATGCACTGAAAACAAGCACTCTTCATGCGAAAGATGGTTTCTTCTAAGGAAAGGGGTACTAGGCTAAAAGGGAAATGAAGAGAGTGGAGCTCACTTTGTTTCCATTGTTACCACAAACGCTTGCAACCAAACGCATCCCGATAGTGCCACCATGGATAGCTCCTCCATTTCACTTTTCTCGTAGGCATGTGCATTCAAGCTGATTGTAAACACGACAACTGCCTGCAACATGTAGAGAACCTTTGCATTTATAATAGACTACCCAGAATTACCAATGACTGAATTATCATTAAGACTCTAGGAGAATTTACATGATGGAGAGGCTTCCGTGATACAAGATTCAACTTCATTTGACTCACAAGATTTTGCAGCAAAGGCACCACAAGTTTGTTTCATTTAAAAACACTAATGCATTTTATTTTGGGTTAAGTTAAAAAGGAGGCAACACTGTAACGTTAAAAAGAACTTCTGAGAGATATTACGGAACATAAACGAGAGGGTACCCACATGAAAAAGCGACCGGCCAAACCAGCCAGCGAAAGTGCTAGGATTTAAGAGCCTGTGCCAAGATTAATCGCAAGTAAGCTGGAATATCTAATTGTGCAGAATCATAAATCCTTCGCTATTGAAACTAAGTGATCAGCCTATTGTCCACGAACCTTCCAGCCTGGCAGTAAAAGAGAATCTGGGGATGCTGCATGACCGTTTCTTCACTAAGATCTTTGTCAAGGACACTAACTAGAACAGGAATACTTGTGTAGAAAACGTTATACGCCATCAAGCTCACGGAATTGAAAAGACTTGTTCCAGACATGCCTGATACGAATGAAAAACTGATGATTTCCATCGTCAGTCGCTGAGAAAAACACAGTAACAGACAAAAACAATAGAAGACCAACATCTAAAAGAATCAGGGTAACTTACAATATCTGGATGAAACATATAAGCAATGACTTGTAGAAAGAATACTGGGAAAGAAATGCTGTTCTGTTGTAAGAATATCTCCCGTGGACAAGAATCAGCCTTGTCAAGAATCTAAATTCTGTATTCCATCAAAACCAGGAAAATGTTAGCAACAGAGAATACATTCATGCAATAGCTGGCAGTCAACAAAATACTTAATATGACAAGCCAGCCAGATGTGGCAGAACGATACTAAAGCCATTGTCTGATATGATTGAGAGCTCCGCGAAGACAGACAAATGTTATCAAAGAGAGAATATAGGACTGCCGATCCACATTGAACTCTATTTATTGTCACTAATGGATCGGAAACTGGCCTCGTTGTTCCTGGAGACCAAATAGTCTGAGACTTGTGAGGTGTAAATTCAAAGCGTATGGACACTCCGCATTTCCAGTTATAAGGCAATTCGCTAATGTTGGATGATTTGTGACTTCATGTTAAGATCCTCCGTATCACTAGGAGAATCATTCAATCAGTTCAAGCACAGGATAGAATTTGTTACTTACTGCCAATGCTATAATCAGCTGCTCTTGCTGCTTGCAATCCTTCTCTGCCGCTAATGCCCACTCCAATATCAGCTTGCTGAATCATCCTCACATCATTCCCACCATCTCCAATTGCCAGAGTTCTATAATCACACGACTTCAAAATTTCGACAAGCTGAAAAGAAAATCGATACTTCGCCTTAGTTTAATAAATGCAGAATCATCCAATACATGGAAAAGCCTCGCAAGTCTCAAGCGTAGTGTCAGTGATTTTGAAAGGAAGGATGAAACTGAAAGAAGGGTTAACCATTTAAAAAATACAATAAGAAAGCCTTTCTCCAATTACAATTACAACAAAACTATCAGCTTATCGCTCTAGTATCATCCCTATAAAAGTTTACCTGGGCTTTCTGTGATGGTGTCACCCTGCAACATATAGCTGTCCTGGATAATATTGCTAAGTCGGTGAAAGCTTTCTTGTAATGTTTTAGAGCAATTTCAAGCGCCCACCCATCAATGACAAAAGCCACGTCCTGGATAGAAACATCACGGTATCAAAAGGATAACAAAATCTACACAGTCAAAGTGACTGAAATTCCCTTTTTACCAAAAAAAAAAAATTGACTGAAATTGGAGAAACAGAGAAGAAATGAGAAGGCCAATTGGCAAGTGCACATGAAATAAGGCCGCATAGTGCAGGTTGATGCGCCCTCAGGACATCATAACATGCTTTGATTCTTCAACACCAATGAAGAGAAATGAAAATATTTTAACCTCCTTCAAAACTACAGCGGCCAAAGAAGTTAATAAAAAATTGCTAAAAGGACAGCTCAACTCCAAAACAAGGATACAACAATCAGCTGTCAGTCCAAAAGTAGGTCCACAAAATCAGGAGAAAACATAAATTGGAGTCTAGTAGATGCTAGTCTCTGAAACTTTCGCAAACTGATAGTTTGCTATGGAAGACGAACATATTTTTTCTGAGATATCTGATACCTTAGGCTTTGAGGTTGTTATTCTCATTGTCAGCAAAACTCTTTCTAGACTTCTGCAAACTTCATCTTCAGTTTTGCCATCGATCATAAGTAACTGACCCTTTGGTTCTGAAGCAAAGCAAACGATAGGATCACATCACACTCGTATGTTAAAACATTCAAGAATTACATTATTCAGTCTAAGCCAGGAACTGATCAGATGAGGCCACACAACCTGGAGAAATAAAGTTGCATGAAAGCGCTATCTGCACTGCAGTATTCTGCTTGTCCCCAGTAAGCATCCAAAAATTTATGCCAGCTTTTCTGAGTGTCTCAATTGTTTCAGGTACACCATCCTGGATTAGTGGGCAGAATCTCAAGACAACCCAAAAACATAGTCCAGCGAGCTGGATACTCATGACAATTGTCCAACTTCCGAAATGAATCTGCCATCATAGGCATTGGAATCTACCTGCAAATGGTCTTCAATTGCGGAAACTCCAAGAACTTCAAAATCATGCTCTATTCTTTGACAAGCCTCTGCTATTCTCCACTGCAAATTTGAGAAAAATTAGGAACTCATGACTTATCTCTGCCAGAGTTGGGCATTCAATTAGAAACAACAATAATTAGAGAGTTGTATCTGTTACCTCCCTATCAACCAAGGTGCTATTAGCCTCCTTAAATACTAGAGACCATTCATGATATTCATCTGCCATCAATTCTCGCCAAGCAAAGCATAAAGTACGCAGACCTAGTTGAGAATATTGCTCGACAGCTTCTGTGAAGATCCTTGTTTGTTGTCCTAAGAGCGAAGAACTTGGCATTAGATGTAAATAGGACCCAAATTCACCGCGAGACTTATTATGAGCCCAACTTTTCCCCCTGTAAGCAGCAGAATCTAATGCAGAACAAGATTTTGCCATACGGGTTTCCCATGCATCCAAAAAAAAATCTACACTCATTACTCTTTACTTCAGTCATCATAATTCAAAATTCTCCTGCACGCTCAAGGAGTTCGGTGAAATGACAAAATTGACCCAGTTTACTGAATGGACTCATATTGTCAACAAACACACACCATCTATTAGTACTAGCGTTAGTCATCAACAGATGTTTGGCTGTTACATCACAAGCAAATTCATCCAACTTTTCCCCCTATAAGCAGCAGAATCTAATGCAGAACAAGATTTTGCCATACGGGTTTCCCATGCATCCAAAAAAAAAAATCTACACTCATTACTCTTTACTAAGTCATCATAATTCAAAATTCTCCTGCACGCTCAAGGAGTTCGGTGAAATGACAAAATTGACCCAGTTTACTGAATGGACTCATATTGTCAACAAACACACACCATCTATTAGTACTAGCGTTAGTCATCAACAGATGTTTGGCTGTTACATCACAAGCAAATTCATCCAACTTTTCCCCCTATAAGCAGCAGAATCTAATGCAGAACAAGATTTTGCCATACGGGTTTCCCATGCATCCAAAAAAAAAAATCTACACTCATTACTCTTTACTTCAGTCATCATAATTCAAAATTCTCCTGCACGCTCAAGGAGTTCGGTGAAATGACAAAATTGACCCAGTTTACTGAATGGACTCATATTGTCAACAAACACACACCATCTATTAGTACTAGCGTTAGTCGTCAACAGGTGTTTGGCTGTTACATCATAAGCAAATTCATCCAACTTACCAACAAGGGAAACATACAAAAGTATGAAAAACATTGATCAGCACAAGTTCTTCATATTTGGTTTCTCAGAAAATAGTCATTGGAAGCATAAACAGCTCAGCCTAATTATTCAAACTAATAATCTAATCTTCTGTCAAACTCTGACTACAGTCATAGCACACACCCATATTAGAATCCAGATTCTTGTCATGCAAATACAAGAATTCAAGATTACCTGCATCGGCACAAGGAAGAATTGCCTCATCTGCTCCCTTTGTAAGCAGGAAGATTTTTCCAGTGTTATTGTCTTTGATCACAATAGACATTTTTTTCCTGTCAGAAGTGAACTCTAGGGTCTCTAGCACCTCGTAGTGAATAGTTCTCCCATTAAACCTGATCTCTGACGTTGTGAACGGAGAGAAAAAAACCGAAAGCTCATCACAAAGATGACCACCTCAAAACTTCGAGACAACAGAAAAGGAGACATTACCAAGAATATTTGCAGTTCTATCGACAAAAATCATTTGCAATTTGGCGGCAGCTTGAACGAGTGCATCCTCATCTGGAGACAGAGCCTTGTATTGTATTGCTCCAATTTTACTTCAAAACAAAGTAGAATCTTAACATAGGACAGTAAATAAAGCAGAACTGATTATCATTATAATTTTTCTTTAAGAAATGCTATAAATCATCTGATTACATGCTCCTCAGATAGCCTCTGACGGACACATCAAAATACAAATTTCAAGGATATATTACTCTAGCAACCAGAGATTACATGCTTATTTCGATGGATAATCCCAATTTAATTGCCTCAAGATGTATGTATTGCAGCTTTGCAAGAAATAAAACCAACCTTTGCACAGGGATAACAGTATTGCCTATGGCCATTATTGTCAAAAACCGAATGACATCTGGAGAACCTGTCTCGATGGCACTGAGCAACTCTGGGTCTGCATTGACAATTTTACTAAGCTAGGGTCAATACAGGACATTTGACCAAGAATATTAGAGAATTCTATTTGTTATTTATCTAATGGACGCAAGCAAAAGCCCTCCCCCCCCCCCCCCCCCCCCCCCAAAAAAAAAAAAAACAAAGGATTTTCCCAGGCAAGGTTATTCTAAAATTTCTAAGACCGTCAATTTCTTATGAAATATGTAATTTAGCATAGCACTGTCAGGAGACATTACGTGTAATGACAGAACAAGTCAATGCTTCTGCTCGTCTCATATTATGCTCCACCTTATTTCTTTTTACTGAGGAAAAAGGGAAAAGAAGTCCAAGATGCCAAGAGACCAGTGAAATTTTCACCTTTCAAAGCATCGCCAGATTCATTCCCATAAAAGACACCACTGATACAGCATCTTCGAAATATCATCTTGTTTTCAGTTAGGGTCCCTGTTTTGTCTGTCAAGATATATTCCACTTGCCCAAGGTCTTCACTTATTGCTGTGCTGCCGAGGACAAAGAAAAAAATGTAATGGCGCAACAAAACACTCACCAGTTGTTACCGTGATGTGATACACGAGCTAGTTGACTTACTTTGTTGCATGGGCCGGAGTAATGGTTTCCTGGTCAATCATTTTCTCATCCCAATCAATGAATTTAGCATATAAGGACTTCACGAGATCCAATGACACCTGTCAAAAGAGGCTATTTAGCTCCTTGACACGCCGAGAGATTTCTGAAACTTTTCTGCGATTACAGGTTTATAAAGCCTTGTTTCTACCTAATTTCAGTAAACTCAAGTATGATCAACTAATGAGCGATTCTTAAAGAAACCAGAAGATGCTTTAAAAATAAGCACCATCCAAGAACATTCTAACAGATAGCAAGAGCAATCAAACACCACATCAGTCTATATCCAACATGCTAACATAACTTCCATACAAGAAATTGCTTTTCTTTTTTCTTTCTTTTTTTATGAAACATAAAAAACGACTGCACGAAGCAATTTCACTTGGATACAGACACCTCTCTGAAGACGAAGGGTCAATTAAAACCATGCCTCAAGCATATACTTACCAGAGATGCAACATCATGCTAAACAAGAAATAATGACACATCTGCCGGGTTGGAATGTGTCATACCTTAATGGATATGGGTATCATGATGGAACAAAGAAGCTCAAACCGCAATGGAATGACCAAAAGTTCATACCATGGACCTTCATCTGGATACTTCACATACCATTGCTACAATAAAATCAACCAAAAGCATGGACGCAGTCAAAATGAAATTGAATACATAGCAACATGATAAAGAAAGGAGACTTAGCATTCAAATGGCTCTAAAAAATTAGGATTCTTAGCATTTTTTTAAAAGTAGGATTCTAAGCATTTTATGTAACAAACAAATGGTTTACTTGCCTTTCTGGCCTCAGTATCCTTCCAAATGTTACCAGCTACCCCCAAAACAATAACAACAACAATTTGAAATATAAATATTGCTCCAGTCAACTTATCAATCATGGCATCAACAGCTGTGAGCTTTGGTTCAGGGACACCTCTGCTCATTCCCAATTTGGTTTCATTGCCTGAAGCAACGAGCCAATATCAGTAACAACATGTATCAGTCAGCAATGAGCTAAAAGTCACTAATAGAACAAGGAGCCATGAGAAATGCTGCCTACTGATTTTTGAGCCCTTTTCAAGTAAGTTTCAAACACAGGGTTATAAGTCATCGCTGACAGTTTCTTCCAATATGGGTTCTAGTTAAGCTGTCCCAAATGGCCTTAAAATTGTAATTTTGTATCATGCCTCGCTAAAAAAAGAGCTGTGCTCTTGCAGGAAAAGCTTTACTTGATTAAAATGATTACATCAAGCAAGAGAACAAGTTCAATGAGCAAAATAAGAAAAAGAAAATCTGAATCTCTAAGAGTTCCTTTTATACTTTGGTAAACCCGAAGATTTATTTGACTATTTTCCAAATGTACTTCTCAACATGTAGTTCCTGGTCAAATTTTGCATTCCCTGGTCAAATGTACTTACCTGACTTTGCAGGTAACCAATTATAAAAGCAAACAAATAAATAAAGCTTCTCTTTTCAAAAGTAAATCTCATTACTACTTGAAGTATCCAAAATCCAAACAATTTTGAAAGGAACAGAGTAAAACAATATCCACCTGTATATATAGCAACTCCACAAGCCCACTCTGTATTCCGTAAGTAGCATGTCTGAAGAAGCGTGTTCTTTATGGTTAACGGGCAAACATCAGTATCGATAAATGGGGGAAATAGTCGTAGGTTTCCATCAAATCTCCTGATGTCTCTATCAGGACTTGGGCATTCAATTACTCCCTGCAAAAATTGATAAAGAAACATATATTGTGAAGTTTTTATTCAGAGAAGAATACATTTTTAACAAATTCTCTGGGTAAAACACTGCCTTAATCTTCTGCAGTAACTCAGCATCAATGCCCATGCAGGCTGGCGGTACAACCCTGGTCTTGAGGTCCGTTTCACCATCAAGGGCAGATGTCTGCATGACATTTCGTAAGACATCTATGAGGAAGCTTAGATACTGTTTCCCGTCAGGTTAAGCACACCGATTCCCAGGATATGAAAAAAACCGAGAACAGTTGCAGACACTTGCCTCCACATAACAAAGACCCTGAGCATCCGATGTCCCCATCAAAACTAGATCACATGGAACTTCATCATTCTCACGAAGCCACACAATGTTACCAACACGAATGTTCTGAGCTTGAATCTGCAATAATAATCATAGATAAATAACAAAGGTTCCACTAATATGTATGGCATAAGGAAAAGAACTAGTATGTGCAAGAATTAACATGATATGTGAGAAGCTAGTGGGAAAATATCAGTCCGAGCTGACAATAATTATCAAAAACTACATGATAGTTCATACAAAATAATAAATGTTTTGCTCCATTTTGCATACAATAAAAGGTGCAACAATACTTACCCCAGAAAAGTGAAATAACTAGGCTTAAGTGGAGTGAAGAATGCTTACCAACTTTTTTATGCCATTTTTTACAACCCATACTTCTCTTTCGTTGGCTTTCTTGTCAGAGACATATCTGTTGTAATCATCCCATGCCTCTTTTGTGGCTGATACTGCAAAAATAAAAATAAGGGGACCCCATGTACTTGCAGGATTCACCGGAGTGATAAGAGGCCAGAGTTGCAGACAAGCTATCAGCAGAAAGTACTGGTTCATAAAGCGGCTGACAAAAAAAATCCCAGTCATTATAGCAGGACCACCGTGGAAGGAAGTGTTATTATTGCATAACCAAATCTCCCACCAACCTGAACTGTTCCCATAAGTTCTTGGGAAGGAAATTCAATAAAGTGTACTTCGTGTTCGAAATGCGATTATCGCGATAAAGTTCTTGAGACGAACCATCATCATTGATGTAGGCATATCGCTTCATTCTCGTCTTACACGAATATGATCACCTTTCGGTGTTCCACCATGAGTTTTACAAATATATATCTACACACACGAGAAAACGGACATATCATCCCATAAGAAAAGCACAGCGAGCAAATCATTTTCCAAACAAGAAATATAATAACATGAGTAACAATATGGAACCATTTAAGTGAATAACTGAAGTCATAAAGCAAACAGGTCATCACTAGATTGATTATTTTCTTTTCCAGGAAGCCGTAAATGAACATTAATCGAACTCTTCCCTAAGCAAGAGTAAAATCTTTCACGTTCCATCTCGAATTTATGGTTCGGGAAAAACCTAAATCGTTGAACAGTACCCCCCCCCCCCCAAAAAAAAATAAAAAAAAAGAAAGATCTGCCTTGTATGGCCGTGCACAATACGGAAGCTCTCCTCCGGCGGAATGCAATGACACCAACAGGGATTCCCAGGTCCACTTCAATGAATAACCACCACAAAAACACGATTTCAATTCACAATGACGTCCTCTTCACGGTACACAAAACTCACCAGGATCAAGAACTCAAACTACAAGAAATAAACAAAACCGTCGGCAGCAGACAACGCCAAAAAAAAAAACACTTCCAATGCAAAAGAATCAACAACTCCATAAGCCAGCGGAACATTCCAAAACCTAACACGATCGGCATCGATCGGCACGTCCGAACGCGAGATCAACAAATTGGGAAAAAGAATCAACGGTGCAAGAAAAATCAAGAACGAATCAAAGAAGAGAAACGCACAAGCCCGTCCTTCCCCGCAGCTTGAAGAAGCTACGCATGCCTTCCGGAGTCGTCCAACATTGTTATTAGTCTCCTCCTCTCCTCCCGCCCAACGGTCTTCTCCCGATTGACCACCGCCACGCTATTTCCTCTAATCATACGCGTTTCCCTCTCTCAAAATGTCGGAATCTTCGTTAGTCCCTCATTTATTAGGCCGAACGCTCATGCCCCAATTTTAATGGGCTTACAGCCCAGTTACGGCCCATTTTCGTTACTCTCAGTTCATTTTACTAAGCTCTCTTCTGTCCTTCGAAGTCCAAAATTCTTCCCCAAAACCCTAACCCTAACGCTAACCCACCGGACACGGCTCCGATGGCGAGCAAGGCGACGTCGAAGCCTGCAGGAGGTGGAAGAGGAGAACCGGCGAGGGCGACGGTCATTGAGAAGAAGAAGCCTGTGTTCACCAAGGTGGACAAGCTTCAGCCCGGGACCAGCGGCCACAACCTGATCGTTAAGGTCGTCAGCTCGAAGAGCGTCCCCGTCAACAACAACCGTGCTGGCGGAAGGTCGGTGTTGTCTCGGCCTCCGCAGAGGAACACGAGGATTGCCGAGTGTCTCGTTGGGGATGAGACTGGTTCCATCATTTTCACCTCTCGGAACGAGCAAGGCAAGGGGGTGGAAAAACATGTCATTTGCCTGTCTTGTTTTCTTTATTTGTGAGGATGCTGGTGATTTTGGCGGAGATGGCCGATTGTGGTGTTTTCACGACTTGAATTTCACAGGTGTTTGGCCTGATAATGTGGATTGTTTTCAGGTGCTTTTATGCACTCGGTTTAATGAAGCCTTCTGTAATCATACCCTTAATGTCTTTGATGCAGTTGACATCATGAAGCCCTGCCCCACCGTCATCCTGCGCAATGCCAAAATCGACATGTTCAAGGGGACAATGAGGCTCGCTGTCGACAAATGGGGCCGTGTTGAAGTCACCGAACCGGCTAAGTTTGAAGTCAAGGAGGACAACAATCTGTCCTTAGTGGAGTACGAGCTCATCAATGTCACGGAAGAGTGATTTCACAATGGCTGTGGATGGAGTGTTTGATCGACGGTGCCCTGATTTTATCAATCAAGGGCCTCAAGTGAGGCGCGGATAGATTAAGGATGTTATGGAGTCACTGTCTTGGGAGAGTGGGTGGGTCTACGGCAGTGTTATGCTAGGTTTAAGGGGATCAGTGTTGAGTCGGGTGATAATGTTTATTCCAAAGGGCTTGGACTGGCTTTGCCTGTTTTGTGCTATTGGTCGGATATGTGTGGGAGTAAAATCTGTCTCGCCTACTCGTGCACGAACACAAACAGTGCAATGGGATTGGTTCAAGGGAATAATTCTACTGGAAAGGTCTTATGCAAAGACCAAGAGCTGTCTTTCACACTAGTAGGTTGTTGTTACTTGGGTACACAATCCATGAATTATTTACAATTAATAGGTAATGACTGGAGACTTACAATGTCAACAGAAAATTTTTCCCGTTTTATCTGCTCTGCACCACCCGCACCCTTGATAATAGATGTCCACTCCAATCAGCCAATAGGCAGATCTCATCTAAGTTTGACCCTGTCCTGAGAGGCTTACATAAAGAACAACCATGAATTCCCCCAATGGGGTATGAAACATTGCCTGATGGCAGTTGTGCTAGAAACTCAATCTTCTTCAAAAAGAACATTGCCCTTGATACCAGAAAGTAACAACCTATGGGGGAAAACAGTAAGAGGGGGGAGAACATCTTCCATGTATGCCTTGAGTAAAGTGAGTCACAGTCAGAACTGGGCATGGACATATCCAACTCATACCTTCGGCAGGATATTCAAACTTCTAACTGGGCAACCCTTACCATCCACGATTTGCCAAAAAAACTTCCCATTAATCATCACATCGTGCAAGCTGAGCAAATAAAATTAATTAGTACATGCACTGCACCTATGGTCACAGAGAAATGAAATGGGACCACACATTTTTGACGGGGACGAAGGGTACGCAGGATTGCATCTCAAGCAAGCAAGTTGCACATTACACAAATCACAAATCAATGCAAAATATCACTTCAAACACTAATACGATGGAAAGTAGTAATAAATACAGAAGGCAAAACTGCCTTCTCTGATGAACACATTACGGACCAGCTCTTGTACATGACCCTAGAAGTTTACTCTGGCTAGGCAAACTTCATTCGGCAGGATGTGCATTAGAAGACAAGCTTCGGCAGAAAAATAAAAGTATCCCACATAAGTACATTTTCAGTCAAAATTCCAAACATAGCCATATTTTAAATGTTTCTGATACTGGTGAAGAATATTGGAGCCTAGTTTATTTCTAACCATCTAACCCTGAGGGGAAACTATAATGAAAATGGAATTATCCATCTCGGCTGTCTGCTCTTCATCGAGTCTTGATTCGGCCTACATCACGAAAAGGAGGAACACGCATCTCTAAGAGTTCAAGTAGTACATAAAATCAATTAGACATCCAAAATCCGAAATTAACAGAACACCCAAATTATCTCATCTGAACCCATCAAAACACAAGCACGGTTAACACGTTCCTCATCCAACTCTCTAAATTGCATATTTGATCCTTGAAAAACTCATTCTTTTTCTTCAATCCGGGATACTTAACACGCTTTTTCACATCCATTTAATCTTTCCTAAAGAAATCATGGCATAGTTATTAGCTATAACACATGAGTTCCAGAGACTAACTTACCAGTTTTCAAGGTGGCCTCACATAAGAGCTTCTAGGAACCAACTAAATCAAAATGAACATATGTTAAAAGAGTTTAGGGGGGAGAAAGAAGTTATCAGTGAGGCCACCATGAAACCTGGCTATCTCTTCGCTAATCATGGAGCAGTGTAATTTCACTTACAAGAGAAAGCTAAAATACCATCTAAAACATAGAGGATCCGCAATTATAAAGGAAAACCTATTCACGAAACAACCAATGAAACAAACAAGACAGGCCACATCACTGAAGAAATCCAAATAGCAAATGAAACAGGAAAGGCATTGTCACCTTCGGGAAGCCAACCGTAACCGTGCTGGGAGATTGACAGCATCGAGGTCATCAGTGCAGAAGAGGTCACGGAGTGGTAAGGCAACATAGTTTCAACACAGAAGCTCATTTCCACACTCCTTCAAATGCAACACGAAAGTACCTCATCATCATCCCCATCATCATTAACTACTCTTCGTCCGGCATAGTGATACTAGTTGACTGTCTGAACAAGCAAAACCGATCGCCGAAAAACCAGTCACCTGAAGATCCGGCGAGAAGACAGAGGAGAGTTGCTGGTAGAAGCACGAAACGGAGGGCGAGACTCCGCCGCCTGGGAAGCGCCCCTTGGAGCGGCGCTGCGGACAGCGGAAGCACGCCGGAGGACGGATCGGGCGGCAGAAAATGACGACATTCTTGGGCGGCGGCGGTGAGGTGACGAGGGGAAAGATGGCCACGCTGGAGGAAAGTATCGAAAGGTTTTTGGGAGCTTCGGAGTAAGACCCGGCGGGTCGGATCAGGGCGTAAGGAGGGTACATGGGCCTCACTGGGCCTAAATTCCAAGCTATAAATGGCAATTTGTCATTCCTGGGCTGTCTTTAGTAGAAGATGGCAGTTGGATTCGTCATTCCTAGTAATTGACGCACTTCACTTCTTTAGCAGATATATAAATGGGATCTCTGTCGATACAAAATTTTTTACTTCTGTGATAGATAAGAGATCGAATCAATTAAAGCAACACTCGATAGAACTACAAGCAAACGCTACACCACGCCAAAATTGCTGATGGTGCCTGGCGGTACTATTAAAATCACTCCATCTCGGCAATTATTCTTCTCTTGCGTAAAGGCTCCGAGGTACTAGTTCCTGGAGCGCTATGCGCTTTTCTCCTCTCCTCTTTTCTCCTCTCAGCGTCATTCATCGTGCGCCTGAGAACACTAGCCTTATATACGGCTTTCGGCAAATGCCTATGCCTGCATCACCGAGAAAAGGCACCAGTAGCAGCATAAGTAGCAGTTTCTAGCACTTCATTGTAATGACATAGAATGCTTCAATGTTTTTTTTTTTTTAAATCCAGATACAAATGTCAGCAGAAGCTGCGGGGTGGTCTTCTCTCAGTCTGCTGAGCCAACAACTGATCTGAACCACACATAACCCAAGCAGCAGATGGAGAATAAATTCACGGTACCTGTCAATTCGTTTTACTTCAGGCAGGTGCTTGTATCTGTTCTTAACAGCTTCATGGTATTCATGTTTCCTCCGCTCCCTCGGCAGAACCTAGAACGCAAAAACAATCCAAAGAAGCGAGATTTCAGAGAAAGCCAGAAGTGCTTATCCTGCCAACTTTGCTTAGAGTTGGTAGATTACCCCAGCAAAAGAATAACATCTGTACCCGTATTCATAAACGCTCAATACTTTTGTTGAACAAGAACCGAGTTAACCAAAAGAAAAAGATGGACTTACGACTCCTAATTGTTCCGAGGCATTAGCCTTCCACAGCCTTAGGTTTGTATCGTCGCTACCAGAAAGGACATAAGTTGCATCACAGCTGAACTTGACACAAAATACCCTGCACGATGACATAATATTTCAATTCAATGATCAAGACTAACTGGCTGCACTGATCAGGGAATGGCAGAGATAAGCACCCCAGGAAAACAGGGGGTTGGGGAAAAATTTTGCTACGAGGGGTACCTCTGCATTCTTTTTGTGTGATAAATTTCCCGGCTATGACCTCCATTATACTTAAAAATTCTTACCTGAGCCAAAGGAATAAGTAATTTATTTGTAATTAATAGATATCAAAGAACCCAACTCCCAACTGCTAGATAGACCCACTCACAGTTCTGTCATAGGATCCGGTCACGAATTCCCGACCAGTCGGTGAGTAATCAATATCCATTCTGCATAGAAGGGAGATTTATGATTTCAATTAAACATGGACACAATAAATAATTTCCATATAGTTTTATACGGTTTAAATATCAGCAATCATACACTGCAGAAACATGGTCCTTGTGAACACATTTAGCTTCTTGCAGCTTCCTAGCATCGTAGCTGTAACAATTGCAATCCTCATTGGCCTAACAGCAGAAGGCATCGAAAAATATCAGTGTTTCCACAAAGGTTGTAAGCCAAGTGCCAGACAAGACTACTAAATAACCGTCAACTAGGCTATCAGGAAGTTGCACCTGGAGGAAGAAACTTCTTTACTAAAAGAAATAAATAGTCACAATGAACGGGGTTCCGAGAAAGTATACATAACGGAACTAAGACTCTTTGAGAAATAGTTGTGTAATTAAAGGTAGCATGAGTTCGTCAAAATCAGAAGCTAAACTTTGTACTTACAGCAGTGAAATTCATGGGCTCCATCGGGTTCCACGAGATCGCATTGGTTTTCGTCTAACAAAGAAAATGAAATAAGTTACTCATTGGGTATTGAGGAAATGTATTGCCAGTTGTAACAAGAAGTTCAGAAGGACACAGTGAAAACCAGCAGCACTCAATGCCTGGACAATCGCCAGCACGTAGATGATACACAATCCTTTTATCACGACAGAACTGATAAATTAAAATCTAAATAACTAAACCGGGAATTCATTGATGATACCCTCATAATAATTTTCCTTGTTGGCGTTGACATTCGCAGATCATACAGAGTAATGCTGCGGTCACTGTCAAAAAAGAAAAGGGACATGATTCCCCAATCAATATAATCAAAAGATCAATAGGGAGACAAGAGGGCAAGAAAGCACAGGTTAAACAATAGTTTATCTTCTAATAACACAAATTGAAATAACTGCCAGTTAAGCTTGGACTATAACATTAGCAACAATCCTCCAGATGACACAAATTCATCCTAATTTAAGTGTTCCCGTTAACAAAAACTACTCAAGGGCAAACTTCCAGAGAAACATTCCATTCAGCAGAAAGATGATGTAGCTAGTCTATTTGGACCTTGATCACAGTTCGTGAGAGTTAAAAAAAAAAAAATTACAATAGAGGACAGAAAAGCACCTTCCTGAAGTAGCTAAAAGATTAGGTTCTCCAGGATTGAATCTAACAGAATTCACTGTGTCACTTCCCCACTCAAAACTGTTTATGGGGTTTGAGCTGAAAAGGTAAAAAATTGAAGTCAAGGATCATATCGAACTAAAGGAACAGTCAACAAGAGAAGACAAAGAGAAATAATGGTAGATGCACGTGTAAAAACACAAACCGGTTATGGTTCCAAACATCTAATTGAGCACCAGCTGTAGCAAAAAGCTCACCGTCCCACTGGTGATCGACTCCCCTGAAAAATGGTAAAGAAAAAATTAGATAGGAACAACGAAAAAATTATAAACCAATATACCAACAGGAGATGGAAAAAATTTACCAAAATGCATTCTTCCACACATAAACAGCCAATGGCTACAAAATAATGAAGACCAAACATCAGATTGACATATAAAATGAATTAATTACAACTACAAGTTTACACAACAAAATACACAGTCAAACCTTGGAAGAATTTTCAGATGACCCATTGGACTCACTTCCTGTCGCTTTTGGCACATTCCACAGCCGAACACTACACAAATTGAAGTCAAATCTTCAGAACTCATAGATTATATCACTTTACAGTTAATTGAACAGACCAGTAAATCAAGAAAACAAGACAACTATAATTTTTTTAGCAAAAACTTCCACACCACATAACTTTCTCGACAAAGCATCATCTCTACTCAGGAAACAAAGAAAAATCAAAACCAGCAACCCAATCAACATTAAAAAAATCTGACTTACGTGCAATCAGTTCCACAAGATACAAGGACCTGGCCATCTGTCGACACAGTCAATCCTCGAACTGCACCTTGATGACCAGGAAACTGGCAAACTGTTCGTCTGTTCCACGGAAATTTATGGAGAATTAATTTTAATAACTAAAAAGCCAAGAGATCTCCCACATGCAATAAACGAAAAATTGCCGAAACCCAATAATCGAGGAGGCAATAATAATTACCTGGAAGCCATATCCCAAAGGCGAATATCTGACAATATGAAGATATTAAAAATCAAAAGTGAGACATAACTTGCGGGGTCCGAATAAAGTTTCAGTTCGTTCCTTCAGTTGGGCAAAAACACACAAGAAATTCTGGTACCTCCATCCATGGATCCGGAAAATATCCCTTTAAGGCGACTAGGGTTCTTGGCCATAGAAGAAACGGCGTCGATGTGCCCCTCCATTGCCCCGACGAAAGGCCTAGCAAGTATCTACCAAAAAAACATAAAAAAAAAAAACATACACGAACACACAATCAAATCAACGGGCCAGACTTTTAAAAACCACAGCAAACAAATAAAAAATTCGAAAGGAAGAAAAGGAGGGACCTTGTCGAGCTTGGCGGCATTGACGGCCCGGACATACTAGACGGCCTTCTCCTGGGGACGGAGGCTGGGGTCGAAATTATGGAACACCTTCTGCTCCACAAACAACAAACACCCGAAAAAAGGTCAAGAACAGAAAAAAAAAAGAATCCACAAACAACAACAATCTGCGAACCTGGAGATCCTTGTTACGCTCCCTGGCGAATTCATCAGCGGAACGCGATATCCCCTTCACCTTCATCTCTGCCGGCTGCCTTCTGCCCCGAACCTAGGGTTTTAAGCTTTAGGCTTTTATATGTTCATTTACACAGATTATTTCAGAAACTTAATTTGAAAATTGACAGCCCTACCGTTTGGTCTAAGTCCTCGGTATTGATTTACACTGATAATATTTCTTTATTATTAAAATAAAATAGAATTTAAGTTTTGTCACTTTTCTTCTTGGGAATATCTAAATATTTTGCAAATTTTCTTTCATTATTAATAAGAAAACGCCTCAAATTAAGTAAATAATATAAACTTGTCCCAGAGTGTCTACAAACCCAGAGTTCCCTAAAGAAACAGCCAGCCCATCCAGGGAAATAGACGTTACAAAGGGACGAGAGCATAAGTTACACCACCGCCCACAATCCGTCAACCCTTTCCTTGTGATCGGTCTCTGGATGGCTGAAAGCCGACCGAGTAATAATTCCCAGCCGGACCCATTCTAGCAGTATCGCTTTGTCACTAGGTTTGTCCTCAAGTTTTTAAGTCACTAGTCTTCTCTGTAATCCGGATTCTCTTTCAGTATCACAAAACCTTCCAGCATTGGAGAAAGTGGGATGTACCTGCAGGTGGAGAAAATACCAACTCATCAGGACACTATCGCCATGCAGTAAAAACAAGCATAGGTCAGGGAAAGTAGAGTACTTCTCCGTGCCCAATTCTGCTCGGTCGCCCGCAGCAAGAAGAACCGGGGTTGAGTGGGTCTGGAAGCCCGTGATACTCTTAGGGCGCCCGGCCTGGCCAACAACATCGACGGCCTGCCCCACACGTCCGGGCACGGATAGGGGCTTCAGGTTTTCATCCACTGTCATCAACATCCTTGGCTGTAGAAGCATGGTAAAAAGAGGGAAAATATAATCCAACACCTCTAGCACACGTATTCATAACTCGGAAAACAAAATCCTACAGTGTTCAGTTAGGATAAGAGACCTGCAAGGCCAAGACGATAAAGTAGAGAATGTAGTGATATTTCCCCAGGATAATGGCCTTCATGTCGAGGCAAGCATGGAGCGTTGTTATCAATCCCGCAAGGGCCGTCCTGGACCAACAAAAAACCAAGCTGAGCAGACGTAAAATTGAATAACATTTCCTCCATCCCTCAATTCGGTGTCTGGCCATTTTTTAGTAGAAGAATATGTGGCAGGGACAAAAGTAAGACTGAGGAAAATTTGCTCACGGTGAAAGCAAGAAACGCTCAGAGTGATAAGGGTTAAGAGTCAATAAGCCTTTCCCTAAGTGAACAAGACCTTGGGCGATTCTGACCTGCAAAAAATGACAATATCATGCTTCCATAGTGTCACAGAAACATCAATGGATCAACTTGAGTCTTGGACACAGTTTGTAAGGGGCATTACACAGAAGAGGAGACTTGCATCCTTGTAGTAATAACTTGAAAGGTTGCGAAGCATCCCAGCAATCCGTGCATTGTTGGTTCCAGCACCTATCAAGCCCAGAGAAATTACAGCAGCCTGTTCATGCAAATGAGATCAATCAGATTTCAAGGAGACAGATTGAATTCAGTAGGCACTAAAAAAGGCATAAGCAGCAGCCATATGTCACCATAGCAACTTCAGAATCTGCGTCATGACTAAGCCGGCTTAACGTATCCATGACATTAACCTGACAACAAGGGAAACAAAGTAAGCAAGCTGATAATCCAGATAGAAGCCTTGTCCAACCTTATCCAGTGGTAACCAAAAAAAAAAACACTCCTCTCCCTCTCGTCACCTTCCCGTTCTTGATTTGGAAGATTATAAGAGATGGCGGGACAGTGTAACGCCCCTCACAAACTGTAAAAGATGCTCTAAAGAACAGAGAGCAGGGGTTTTATTGGTTTACAGTTCCACCCAAAAGAGCATCTGCTCAAGCAACAAAACACCAAAGAAAATGACAGAGTAAAAGAGATTACCTTAGGATTCGAGATACAAAGAAGACCAAGAGCCAAAGGAACAGCTCTGCGGATGTTCTGCTCTCCATACTGTAAAAGATGCTCTAAAGATCGGATGGCCATGTCAAGGCCTAGTTCCTCAGCCATTGCCACCAATGCAATACCAAGCACAGCAGGTCCCTGATGAGTTTCACCCTTCTCGAGATGTTGGGCACAGTGTCCCAGTAAGTTTTGTATCTGCATTTCCAATTATTAGCAGAGATAGATAATGAGAGCATATTCATCCGCCTATAAGGGAACATCTGAAGAAGCAGACCTTAAGGACATTCCCAGTCCCAGCATAGGCGCAAGACAGGAGTGTCATCTCACAATGTTTCCTAATTTTCTCGTTAAAAGTCTTTGCTACTTCAGCAGTGACCTCAACACTTTCCTGCAAAAACAAATTAGGACACAATTCATTTTTCTAGTGGTGAAAATCCGTGATAAATAATGACGGATATGTTAATAAGAACTCTACGCAGACAATGGAAATCCCAGGCAGCAATGGGATTAAGCAATATGTGGGAAACATACCTGCTTCCCCAGGTATAGGAGGCCAAGAGCGAGAGGCAAGAGACGAACGAGAGGCTCCCCTAGTTCAGATTCCTCACGGTCCATCAGAATATATATAATTGACTGTGCTACCTCCTCATTGCAAGAGCCAACATATATTAATCCCAGAGAGATGGCAGTAAAGGCAATCACATCAAGTGAAGCCTTGGCATCATTAAGAATTGGAGATAATTTGGACCGAATCTGTAATAAAGGCACCGATCAGGTTATCATATTGGAGAGAATTCTGAAACCACCAGACTCAGACAAAGTCTAAAGTTTGATGATAAGTTCAAATTATAATTAGCAGGATACGATCGTGGTCATGAATTCCGGAGATATGTACTATTGTATTTCTGCTAAACATCCGACTAGGAAAAATACATTCCCATTCCATGAACCACTGGATTGGATAAAATTCTGGATCTGAGATTCAGGGATACCTGTTCATTTTGTGATCCCGCATATGCAAGTCCCAAACCTATAATTGCACCAATCCTGGTAGATGCATCTTCTTTGTCTATGTACTCACCAAGAAGTGCAAGAGCCTACCCAGGAAAAGAAAACATTAAGTAATAATCGTTCCAATGTAATTTTCAACCTTCCTCAGAAGGGATAAAATCAGAACTCACAGGATCACAGTCATTCTTGATGTTGCAATTGACGATGCCAACTCCCAACAATGCACCGTTGGTCACATGATTGTCGCTGCTATGAAAATATTTATCGAGTTGCGCAAGTCCCGAGTCAACATCCCACAGTAAAATCATTCCCTGGAATATGCAAATAGTCAATCATTGCCTATGCTAGGAATCCCAATTTGGAGAACGTAAAGTGGAGACAGGTCTATTACCAGACTGGCAGCAGCACTGGCCTTCCCATGCTCTTTGTTTTTGAAAAGCCAATTACCGGAAGACCCACTGGTGGAAGAATCGGACTGTACAGTCATTAATTTATCCTGACAAAAAAAGGGGAGTAAGTTAACTATACCACCGATATCAAGTAGATATGCTTTGCCACTTTTTTACCTGCCCAAATCCTGCATTTACAAACGCATTGACAAATGTTGCGGCCAAATTTTGCCTTGCTGAATCCACACTTGCACCAGCACTAGCCCTACCATCAAGTAAATGTGCCTGAGAAAAACACATCACGAATGACCTATAGTCATGAAAGAAGTTCATGGATCAACAACTCCAGGATCAAATCAGGATATGACTGAGTTTTATCACTGACTAACACCTCAATAGGTGGAAAATTAGAGTCATAAGGGAACTTCAACTGCCACTAGACAAGACACTCCTGTACACATCATTTCACCAGCGGGGGCCTAAATTCCTGAAAAATCATGTAACGTAGAACCATTGCACACCTTATATATGTCTTCAGGTGATTTGGTCTCCATAACCTCTATATCACGGGCAAGGGTAAGATACCCTTCACTTAACTTAGAATTGTTGACAATTTCCTGTAGGACTTCCCGATCATCATCATCTGCAACCATCTCCTCATCGACCTCATATGTGATGCCCTATGGGGAAAAGCATAAATAGAACAAGTACAATCGTACAGTTTAAAAATGATATTTTCACCAGTCTTTACAACATCCGCAGATGTAAAAGAAGTCACAAAGCCAGAGAATAATACAACTAACTTTTACAGATTAGAAATCTTACATGACGGGCAAGGATGTAACAGAACTGCTTCTTCTGCAATAGGTCATCGCAAGATGTGAAAACTTCTTTCACCTTCTGCAAAAGCACAATACACAGAAAGATCAGGCAAATAATGTAAGAACAACCGCATATGGGAGAGCATATCAATTTCACAGATAATCAAGAATGACCCTTTCAAAAGAAGAAATACCGCCATATCATCAAGGAAAAGCGCAATCTGAATAGCCTTTGCATACTCTTTGAACCTTAGGTAGATCTTATAAGCAATTCTTAATACTTCAACGTCATCAGGACCAGGAAGGTACCTATGGCATTCACGAAAAGTGATAAGTGTAATAAATAGAGAAACCTTTCAAACTGACAGTTTCATCCACCAAACACCTTCAATAGAATCGTGAAAAATGCACCAGAAAACCGGCCAGAAAAAAAATTTGAATACCTAGCCGCACTAATGAGATATAAGCATGTCCTCTTGAAATTTGCAGTATCAATGTGCTCCATCAAAATTTCAAGGTCTTCAACCTGAAATCAAAATTATCAGAAGCACTTGACTAAAAAAGTGGCTTATTAAAAAGAATTACATCTAAATCCACCATACCTCCATGAGGAGATCAACAGCTTCTGGTTCGGCATTATGCTGTCATAAGGGAAAAAGGCAAGTAGGGCAGACTTTTGTTAGAATGTAATGCATCCAACTCATTCAATGAGAGTGACATTGTTGAGGAGGACCAACAGATCAAAGAGAATCACCTGCATATGGAAGGCCACAATTTGTTGTACGAGCTCCATTAGATCATTGATGAAAGCTTCTTCACCCTGTGATAACAGAAAGGACAAGAAAAATCACATGGAGCAGTGAAGACAAATAAATGTTAGAAAAACCAACAGAAAGCAAAGGAATGGAGCAGAAAAATAGATGGCCCAACCTGGCGCTTGGTATATTCCTGGGAAATCTCTCCAGCTAAGTTCCTGAAAGAGAAATTAAATCATATAGAAAAAATCAATTTACTAGTTCCGTAACATTCCAAATACAATAATCCATGAAGGAAAATTATCCAGGACCATGCACCAGAATTACGTAAGAGGCGTCAAATCTGACTAAAGAAAGAGTTGGCCCATTAAAATATGTTCAATTTTGGAAAAATGCAAGACCAGAAGAAATGCTGTTTCACAGCACCAGCTCCTGGAAATAATGAAGAAGAAACATTTTATGAAGCTCGGGTAAGGAATCTTTCTTTAACCTAAGCTATACAGTTTAAGACAGGGAGTTACAAAATGAAAATCATGAAAACATTTTCCTCATATTAGTACATTGAAAGCTATGTTACTTTGTAATCAATATCACATGTCACAGGTATTCCAGTGAAGAAATTTTGCAACAAAAAAGAACAGACAGGAACCATACCTTACGTACTCATGACCCCAAGAACCAATATCACCTCGGGAGCCTAGCAACCTGTACTTCAAACTCTCCTGAAAAGTCAAAGCAATTACACACACCGAGAAGGCAACTCATGCAGGAAACTCTATTTAAAAGGATTCGCCTAAGATACTCCACGTGTAACTACACATTCATAACTTAATTGGCGAGTCTCTGATCAGACAACAAAGAATTCGAGAATATTCTCAGATCATAATGGACCAAAATGCCTCATAGAAGACATTTAAAGGGCATAATTAAATCTCTAGTAATTACCCTTTCACCTTCAGCAGACATTGTCAAGGCTAATACAGAGAGGATGTCAGCTAGATAGCTCTGTATTACAAAAGAAACAGGTTAATACAACCACACATCTGGCATTTATGAAAGGACTATCTTGATTGAATAGCAATATCACATAACCTTAAGATCAGATTCCGACATTGTTTCATAGTATGCTTTTAGAGTCCCATAATGAGGCCTTAGAAACTTTAGCGGCTTTGGCACTGAAGTCATGGAGCTAGTGGCAGATCTGATTTCTTGCCTACAAAACAATTGTATGCACATGGTCACAAATGTAATGCTTCAATTCCGGTAAACAACAATTACAGAACAAAAAATAGTCAATGGAATACTATCTAATTTCAGATTGACAAACCTCCTCCAAAGGGTGTTTACCCTAGCACTTTTTAAGTCATGCGGATTTCATAGCAAAACTAGGCCTCGTCTATGCTCTAAAACACAGAAAACACTCTCCCTCAGAGTTCTGACTCGAGCCTTAACTCTCTCATGTGAAGCATCTTTTCACCATTTCATCCACTACAATATTGATGTTTGAAGTCAAAACAAATAACAAGATGAAAACATGTGCATGCGAAAATTATGTTTGCATAAGATCAGTCGGATGAACCAGTCAAGCAATATTAAATTCCATCTAAGTAATAAGAGCACTTAAAAAAAAAAGAAAGAACAACCAGTCACCGCATAACCGCACCTCATGCTCTCAAGAGCAACCTTCTGCAGACCGGGATTAGGGTCCCGGACTCTTTCAACATACAACTCCAATTGCTGCTTCAACGCCAAGTCCTCCGACCACACGGGGAATTTTTCACACAGAAACAACTAGACTAGGTCAGCCTCCCTGTGCAATCCATGATAACTATTTTAGTAATAAAAAATATCCCCCAAGCACATCCTTCCTACACAATCACCCGTCGAAAATCTCAATTCAGTGGCACATGAAAGCCTAAAAAAGGGAACCGCCTCCAAGAAAAGCTTAAGAGCACAACGGACGAGCCCAAACGACACGAAGCTCGACCAAACACTGTGGACCAAACCCCAGAAACGGGGGACCGACACAACTCAAGCATTCCCTCGATCCGATACAAGAATCGAAAGAACGGGCCAGGTGAAAACGGACCAAATCCTCGTCCTTCTTGTCGTCCTTCTTCTTAGGGTCCTTAGAGGGAATCTTGACGGTGGCTCCCTCCCTCGAAGCCGAAGCTCCGCTGCCGCCATCGCCGCCGCTGGACCTGCTGGGACCAGGCGCCATTCTCGAGAGTGTCCTCCAAATCAATCGACAAACAACCCCAAAATCGATCACCCCGAGCCCTAATCCCAAAAACCCAACCAAATTCCCAAAAGCGGCGACAACGATCGAATCCAACGGAAAACAAAACCGCCGGGAGGTAATTTCTTTGCCCTTTTCCTGCTGGACACGTCAGTCAGTCTGGCCTCGCCGCTTTCTTCCTCATTATATTTCTTTGATTGCTTTCCGCGGAGGGACTACCGCAGATTCTTTCGAGTCGGCCCATGGGCCCAACACCTATGGCTCATCTATAAAAGTTGCCCTTGAGCCTAAATTCAACACAGGAGGAAGACACCGGCTTGGTATTAATGGGCTTTTTCCAACGGTCCAGGCCCATCACACTTTGATGAAACGAGCCGATTGGGAATTTTCCTGAAACAACCTTTTTTTTTTCTCCTCAGAAAGAGGTTTTTGGAATAAAAGCTTTGAATAAAGGGGCAGAGGAATGAAGTATGCATAAAATTGGATTCTAAAATTCCATCCCCTCCCCCCCCCCCCCTCCTGAGCTCAAATCAATCCGTTAATAGACGGAGGACTGGGCGGGGCACCGTGCGTGGACACTCCGAGGAAGTCCCTCGTCTGTCCACCCGGCATTGCTGTATCGCCGTTGCCCTGATCGATCCGCCGACGTTTTACGGAAGGAGGAGACTGGTGTCCCGTTAACTGTGCCTCGCCTCCCTTTGAGGGCTTCCTTGTGCTCCCCGTTGTCGTCTGACTTTGATGGACATTGGACCCGACGCCAAATATCCCACGAAACAGCTTGTTATCGTCGTGATCCTCAGAAGCTGTCGTCATCGTTGCACCCATCTGGGCGGCCTTCTGGAGTAAAGCTGTGGCTGACATGCTCGCTGACAAGGTGTTCCCACCCAGGAGGTGGTGCTGCTGCGAGCTGTAGAGCGAAGGAAGTGAGGCCGACGATGGGGGCAGCGGCAACGGCGGATGAGGAGAAGGCATCAGGACCCAGTCGAGATGCTGAGAGTGCGACGGTGGAGCAGCGCTCATGCATGGCAGTAGCTGGTCGACGGAGACGGGGGGCTGCAGGGCGGGACCATTATCGAGGTCCCACTGGGGCACCACACTGTTGTCCTGCTGCGGCTGGAGGATGGGTTCCACATCAACCGTGGCAACCCTGAGGTTGTTGGCCGAGATATTTACGGGCTTGAAGGTGGGAGGGAAAGTCCGTGGTTGTGGGAAGGTCAGGTTGTTGGTTTGGTGGTGGGGGCTGGAGTGCATGAAATGGTAGGGACTGCGGTTGAGCGCCGAGGGATGTTGATTGACGCTCGTGGCGGCGTTCACTCTCGCCGTTTCCTCAGCCAAGGCATCGCAGAAGGCCCTGTGCGTCACGAAGCTGTCCCTCCTATTTAGTAAAACAAAACTCCATAAAAAATGGGATTTATTTAGATTTACTTCACATAACTATAGAATATTACCCACAAGACCTAAACCGGCCAAATAACTTTTTAGTCATTATATGCACAACAGATCAGACAGCAACACTCCAAAAACATAAAAATGACAAACATCGACTGAAGGCTATTTGATCTTGAGATTGTGATGTCGATTTGAGACATAACTTTTTCCCCGTCTCTCTCGACGTTTAGCGGTGGTCTCGTCGATCCTCATTATCGATATACGAGGATTTTCAGTAGTAATAGATGGATTAGTACCTAGAGAAAAGGGTGCCGCAGTCGCATCTGTACTCCCTCGTGCCGCAGCTCTTGGAGTGAGCCTTCCAGTCCGACTGGACCGCGTACCTCTTCGAGCACTTGTTGCATTTCCACTTCTTCTCCCCGTGCTTCCTGCAGAAGTGCTTCTTGATCCCGGTGAGGTCCCCGAGAGCCCTGGAGGGGTGGTGGTGGACGCAGGATCTCTCGGGGCAAACATAAACCCTCTTCCTGGGCTCCTTCCCGGTCCTCTGCTTCAGCTTCCACGGGAGGTTGTGTCCCCTCCGGTGGAGCTGGAGGTTCTGATCCCTCTGGAAACCCTTGCCGCAAATCTCGCACAGGAAGCGGTTTGTCGTCATCAGGGTTTTGGGTGATAGGGCAATCACCTCAGCCTCCGGATCTACGCACCAAACAGCAATACATCCAAAACTTATCTCCCAAACATAGAAGAAGAAGAAGAAGAAGAAGAAGAAGAGAACTTGTTTTTTTTTAAAAAGTCAATTAATTAGGGACTCGCCTGGGGTGCCGGGGAGATTCCTCTTCTTCTTGTTCGTGGTCGGCTGAGCCTCGGAGTTGGGGCCGACTTTGATGGACGATGGTGGAACCACTAGTTGCGAGACGTGGTTGTGAAGGAAAACATCAGGGAACGGGAAGACCCCTTGATCAGGCATCCCTGCAGCTGGGAGCATCTACCTTTTACCTAAAAAGCAAAACGATTGAACCCTAGAAAGAAGAATCGGAAGCCTGGTGGAAGTAGAAGAGGATGAAAAGATATGTTCATTGTAATTGTGACCGTACTTTGCCTTCAAACCCTAAGCAAAGAGCCATTACCTCTTATCAATGAAAACCACAAAAATAATAATAATAATAATAATAAAGCTGGTAATGCTGCTGCTGCTGCTGCTAATGTTTGGCTTGGGGGGATGAATGATGATCATGGCATGGCACATATAATGGAAGAGTTTGGGGTTTTTAATATCTTATTTAACTTTTAATATCTTATTTGATGCCCTTCCTTTAAAAAAAAAAACATTTTTGATAGACATGATTATCCAATAATTTTGATAGTCTCCCCACCTGCTGTCTCACTAAACTTCCATCTTTTCTTACCTTAAATTACTTCCCGAGGCTTCACAAACTATTAAATTTTGATCGGTCACTTTCAATTGCAAGCCATGCACGTGTCCACCTGTCAAAAGATGTAGGTTTAGAGGAGGGCGACGACCAATACAAGGAAAACAAAAGGAAAGGGAATGATCATCGTCCATTCTCGTCTTCCCCCTCTTTGTTTACTTTCTTTCGAAAGACGAAAGAAAGAGTTATCTAAATTTTAACTTAGCTTTTTCACCCGTAAAAATTAGCATCATTAGGGTTTGCCAAGTGGGGTTTCGTTGAAGAAGAACAAAAGAGAAATATGAGTAAGTTTGGTCTTGGCCACGCGAGATATACAATTGGGGGGGTGGGGAGTTAGGAAAAAGAATAACCATTCGTTCCTCCAAAACATAAAGCTCAGTCTCATGTGTCCACCTCCACCCAAGAGAAAGAAAGAAAGAAAGAAAGAAATTGGATCCCCAGAAGGGACAATATCGGATGTTCCCCACTCTCCCTCTCTTTTATCGGATTCTCGTATGCACGATGTACTACGACGACCCTTATTCTGTGTCGTCTTTTTTGCCCGATCAGATCGAACCTCAGTAGTTCTTTTATTACATTCAAACAATTGTAGGGAGCCGCTCAACTTGGCATGAGAAAGGGGTTTAGTTGTTTGTTATTGTTATGGTAGTATATATATGCATGCACCAAGTACTTATTGATAGATTATTTGGCCTCTTCTCGGGCATGTATATCTCACAGCTCACGAGTCAATTCAATTGGATGTTTGCTGTCGTGTTTGATTAGGTGATTAAACAAAATGGGGTTGTTGTAGTTTTCAAAACAAAGTTAACGAGGGTGGGGTGGGGGGTTGAGACTTCCAATGTTTATACGTGCTTTTGTTGGGTGTGATAAAGTTAAAAGACAATGAACTGACAAAAGGGCAGTGAAGTTTTAGAAGGGAGAGCAACCCCCCCCCCCCCCCCCCAAACCACCACCACAAAAAAAAAAGGAACATTACAACACAAAAGATAAGAGAAAGAAATGAGTTGAAGGCCATCGTCGTCTCGTTGCGAGCTGACTTCTCCTTTAAAAAAGAAAAAAACATGTGTATCCTCCTGTAGTCCGTCTCTTTTGTGTTGGGTTGGGTTAATAATCATAATCTAATGATGCCGCCCTTTCCCCTAACCCTAGTTGTTTAATATAATATTAAACCTTTGGAGTTTAGCTGTTGAACTTTGGTGGCCTTTGGAATATTCTTCCTTCTCTGTAGACACACTGTCTTCCCCCCAAGCAGGCATTGGATTCCGAAAACACACCACGCATCATCCCCACCCCATGTTTAAAATTTATACAAGTGATCATCAATGGCAGTAATCACTTTGGGAGGAGGTATTAATTCCACACCCAAACTTAAAACACACACACAAGTCTCGTGATAACAGGTTCCATCGGTAAGGGGAGAAAAAGGAGGAAGACGAACGTTGTCACCACGGGGGGCGTGTTTTGTTCCTCGCTTGTCTTGTTCTTTGTTTTTGGAAAAAGAAATGTATTCTTATTTTCCTTTCTACTATGGAGGGGTTAGTTAATTTAGTAATCTCGTAGAAACTCGAAATTATAGGTTAAAACGTGACGCACTATATATTGGTGGAACGGAATGCGCCGCAATCACAAAAAATGGGGAAGTCTTTGAGAAAAGATCAAAGAACTCGTCTCGAGGTTTTTTTTTCCTTTTTGACACTGACTGCTCCTGAAAAAAGTTGTTTCCGTCGACTTTAAATTTTGTGATGCCGCACGACGGTCGACCATCAGATGGGGCAAAGTTTGGTAAAAGCGTGGTGAATATAGTCTTCGATAAATTGGGCAGCTTCTTTTACCTTTGTTTTTACAAAGTGATGGAATATGTAAAGTTATGGTGTAGTGACAAAGAAAGGATATGGATTCCAAATTAATATTCTCCACCATTTTGCTTTTTTCTTTCAGGGAATTTTCCTTCATTTTTCTTGGGTAATTAATATTGCACTAATACTAGAACTTAGTTATAAAATGGGAGTTTATCCATGTTAGAAAAGGCTCAGGCATGTCATTTAGCTCAGAGGTTACAAGGAACAATTAGCATCCATATCACCATGATCGCCATCAAAATATGGTAAAAACAATGGGATTCCTCGTTTCTAGAAATATATTTGTTTTTTTTTTACGGGTTATGTTCGCGCACGAAATGGATCACGTTGGAAATATTTGGCAATGGACTCACAGTAGTTATACTGTGGTCGCCAGTAAGAAGATGCACTAATTTATACAGAAATAATGCAAGTCTTACAATCTTTAGAGAATTAAAAGAAAAGGGCTTACAGCCATTAAAAGGGAAAAAGGGAAACGGTGGTGACAATGCGGGATCTTGTAGCGGCGGAGGACGCGTGACGAAGGCCTTGGAAGCTCGCTTCGTCGGAGGTGATCGCTGGCGGAAGGTCGTGACGAAGGCCTTGGAAGCTCGCTTCGTCGGAGGTGGTCGCTGGCGGAGAGTTGTGACGAAGGCCCTGCGAGCTCACTTCGTCGGTGGAGTTGTTGGCGAAGGATTGACGGCAAAGGCCCTACGAGCTCACTCTGTCGGTGGAAGGGTAGTTGACCTATAAACCGGGTCAGGGCATCTAATTCCTAAGGTTGACGAACAAACTTCAGAGTTTTGGCTGTGTATGGTCGTGTTTTGTCTTGAAAAATTCCTCTGCTATTTATAGAGGACTTGTACGTGTTTAACACGTAACAGATAGATCGTGTTATAGATCGTGATCCCTAATGTCGTGGGAGTGTCTCAACAACCCCCTTGATACATGGGATCACGTTCCTGGATATTTAAGATCAGTTACGATCCTTAACAAACGTGATTGAAAATGAATAAATTTATTTCAACCTCGTCGACTTGACTGATCTGTACGGACTGCGATCGACTTGGTCGACTTTATCCAGGATTCCGTCGACTTGACCCTACTAGTAGACCTAGCTACTGTTGAGTCATCTTGATTGGCTTTGATCATCATATTCCTTCATCGTGAGTCGACCTAGTCGACCCCGTTTATAAGTTGACCTAATCGACTTCGTCATAAATCGACCTAGTTGATTTCGTCGTGAGTCGGCCTAGACGACTACATCTTGGGCCGACTCGGAGTGTGACTTGAGGGATTACTGAGTTTCTGTTCTAAACCCAGGCTCAAAATTAATTGCCATGTCAACAGGTTAGCTCTACATAGACGGTAAATAATTATATAAACATGAAAATATATGTGGATAAAGGGGTTACAGTCCTGTTGTAGTACATCGTTAATAATAAATACTCTACAAGACATCCCTAAAACGAAACCTGATGAACGACACTAGCGTGTAATAACACTAAAAATGATCCCTGCCTGAGTCCAGTCCCCCCGGGGGAAGGAGACTCTCTTCGGTCCATCACTTGTTGCGTTCCATCCAGATGTTGTATACTGTCTGCACCCAGTAGTCTCACGCAGCGCGACATCCTGCTCATAGGTTCTCCTCCAGGGCCAAATGGCGTGTCAAGTATCTTGCTTCACATAGACTGTAGTGGTGGGAAATGAAGTGCCCCTAAGGTGAGTTTTCAAGGCTGCAATGAGTAAGCGCATGAGAAAAAGAGGAGATCCACCGTCTCGTCATAGGCACCGCATATGCTGCATGTAGGTGATCGCAACTCCAATTGGATGTCAATAATCTGCCGTGTATAACCTTTTGCTCATCAACAACCACAAAAGAAACAAAATCTAGGCGGCAGGTACTTATTTAGACCGCAAAAAAGTGGCCAAAGGAACAGTAGGCGAGTGCTCTCAGAGATTCTTCCAAGCCGATGCCACTGAAAACACCCCGTCTATTCTCGAAATCCATACAACTCGGTGGCGAGCACCAATTCTTGGACAAATTTGTGGGGGAACCATCTTTGCAAGCTTGTCATAAAAGTCCCTTTCGTGGCCAACTGATAACCTCCCCGCTGTGTAACACCGGCGAAACATCACTGGGGAAGACACCTCGAACCACGACATCTCTTGGAACACAAGATTGGACCCACCCTCTCGTTATATGTAAATTACCTCATCATGTGTGTCATGGAAGGGATGGCCACTTTGTATATATTTAAAGTGTGTAAGCATATGCAATTACCTCATCGTCGAAATAAAATCATAATGTACTCATAGTGCTTTTCTTTTATCCTCTTACTTAAAAGTTTATAGATTCTCTTTCTAGTCTTCAAAGCCAAAAGAAAAGGAAAAGAAAAAGGGAAGCCACATCTCTTTCTCTTTCTTCATTTCTCAACAACCCAATTGCAAGAGCGTAGCTCTACCAAATGAGCTATATCCCCCGATCTAAGTGGAGCATGCATAAAGGAGTCCGATGCTTTTTCTATTTCTATTTCTTGCTCTTGGTCCCAACATTACTATAAGATGATTGATAGTGTAACAAAGAAGCTATAAGACAAAAAAATATTCGTCTTACTTTTATGAAGAAGAGCTTGATTAAATACTAAAAGGTTGGCCCTTACTGTAATAATAAAATAAAACAAAATTGCTGGGAATTCCAACGAAGTTTCGGCCCATGTATGACAGGCCCAAACTGATTAGCCCAAACGGGCACGACCAACTCGGGTCAAGGATGAGAGATCTAATTCCTCGGCACTGAGGTCGAACCCCGGCGGCGTACTCCAAACTCATTTTGATTTTGACTGAACCAGCTGAATATAAAATCAAAATTCAATCCATTAAGGTCGCAATTCCCGAAAACCAAACACACCAGCGTATGACCAGTTGGCAGCATTGCAGAACTCATTTAAGAGGCAAAGGCATTCGCTTTCAACAACATATTATTCGATGAAGTACTATGGGGAAAGAGATCGATCTGATGTTCTGCAGGCAGTATCATGACAGCACACTTTCCAGCAAAAGAAAAAAAAAAGAAAAAGACAGCCTCAAGACTTCCTCTGGAATTCACCTGTTCATCCCAATTTCCTGGCCGATGAATTAAAGATATCCCACCTTAATGTTCAAAAGATGATCGAAAAGTCTAATGACAACTTAACTCACAGATCCTCATTTCTTCCCGCCAGTTGCAGGCTCTAACTTCTGAAGATTCAGCAAAAGATCTTCGGAGCTCAAGAAAACACGGTTGGTCGAGTTCGAAATCGTATGAGCAATTTCTCTCGAGGCTTCTATTCTCCTCAATGTAATGAAGGCGGGATTGTTTGCAATAGCTTGACCAATCAGCTGCGCACTAGCAGCCTCGCCCTGCCCAACAAGTACAGAAGCTTATTCCAGATATCATTCAAATAATTATTACTGGCCTCTTTAAGTACTCTTGGTCTGAAGTTAGCACCTGCGCCCTGATGATGGCACTCTTCTTGTCTTGTTCAGCCTTCTCCACCACAAACTTAGCCCTCTCGGCTTCCTGAGCAGCCACTTGCTTGGCCTCAATCGCAGCAGTGAATTCTTTACCAAAAGTAAGGCTGGTAATAGAGACATCATCCAGAGCAATGTTGAAGTTTGCAGCTCTTTCTGTCAGTATCTTCCGTATTTCTCTGCTGACAGACTACAAGGAACGGCAGAAACTTCATGATCTAAACGGGACCAGAGTTTGATTGACTAGATGGAAGTTGTCATTTCATACTCGCAACCAAATCATGGGTCAAGAAAGAAAGAATCATAACCCAAGAGCATAGTCGCCAAAAGAAATCACCACGCCATGCAACCAGTTCTCTATTTTTTTAGAAGCAGTTCTATAGAGCTTGCCTTAGAGCTCTTCATTAATAGCGCTCGCCCAGGCCAGGCTTAGGCACCGAGGCCTCGCCTCGCGCCGCCTTGGCGCTTAACAACACTGTTCTATACTTTTAGTTCATCCAGATATTCTAGGAGTAAAAGAAACAAACAGACGACTAGCTCACCTCTCTCTGTGTAATGAGCTGGCTGGCATTGTACTGGGCAACCACTGCTTTGAGAGTCTCGTGAATTATCGAAGGTAGTACCCTCTCATTGTAGTTTTCCCCTAACGTACGATAAATAGTGGGTAGCTGGTCAGGGAGTGGACGAGTGAGAACTCGAAGTCCAATTTTGACCTGAAATGGAAAAGTTGAGAAGAAAAATGGCATTGAGACTGTGAAAACAGCATATCACAGTTAACTGCATGAGTAGTTAGTTTGACTAAGAAATCGGCACGTGATAATTACCATCTGAAGGTCGCGACTCCCAGAAGTGCTCTCAACCATTTGAGGTCTCGCACGTACATCGTATAGAATTGGCCTCTCAAACCAGGGAATCATTATGTGAGTCCCTTCGGGATAAACCTGGGAAGTTAAATTATATGATGAGAATGCATCGCCCAGCACACACATTCGTCAGGGTTTCACTTTTGCGGGGAACACATAATCAATCCCCAAGGAGAAGACGAAACATTAATATCACATCCTAAGAGCAATAATTAGTGCAATCTGAACTATAGAACACAGCGCCCCCGAATTTCTGGCACAGCAGACCCATCGAAGCAGTAACGGTACTGCTCAACATAATCATTTCGGAAATAAAAAAGGCACACACAATGAATCAAACTATTCCAAAACGACAAGAGAAGAAAATCGGCTAACCTTGTCCTTGATCCCGGAGATACGGTTAAACATGATGGCCCGGTGCCCACCTTCCACATTGTAGAGGCTGTTCCCGGCAGCGTACAACCCGATGCCGCCTAGGACCCCCAGCTGGAGCAAAGCGGAGGCGGCCCCGCCGCTGGGCACCTTCGGAACCTTGACATTTTTAAAATTCATGTTTCTTCTGCAACAAGAAAAGAAAGACGAAGCATTAAAAATGAGCCGCATCACCAACCCAAAAAAAAAAAGTCAACCAACGGAAAACCAGAAATAAAAAACAAAAGACGGATGGGGGGAGGGGAAGAAATCCCTAAATCGCAGAGTAACCGGGACTCTAGGAAGGAACTCGGCAACGACAAGTTCGTAGCTTACCTTAAAACCCTCGTCCGACCGACCTTCGACGTCGTGTGACGGCAGTGAGAAAATGGAGAAGGCGGACGCAAGAACCGAGAGAACACCGGGGGGGAAAGGGTCGGAGGAATAGAGTGGGGGAGGGGTTTTTGGTGGGGGAGTTCCTTTTTCTCCTCCGGACCGAATTAGGGTTTTTGGTGGGAGGGGAGGTTTTGTTCATGGGCCCAATGGCCGAAATGTAGGCCCAATTAAGAAAATCCTCTCGTGGATCAGAAGCCCATTGGGCTCAATGCTCAAAGATTCACGAACGATCCCAAAAATCGGATCCACGTAAGTAAATCTTTGGACTCGGATTCTCTTGTGTATATCAAATCACTGTTTACCATTCCCTTTATTTTCCCATAACGGATTATAAACCAAACCCTAATCAAACATCCCCAGAAAAAACCTCCATAATCTTTTGATGCTCATCATCATCCCCCCCCTCCCAACACCACCTGCTTCTTACTTCAATTTCTTTTCTTTCTTGCCCAGGATTGCTTGATTTATATGCGGCCCCAGAAATTTTAGAAATCTCCTAAGTTGTGGTTACTTAGGATGAATCACCATCATGCCCGAGGTTGCAACGCCAACGCGGCCTGCGCGTCCTGCAAGCACCAGAGGAAGAAGTGCGACGAGAGGTGCCTCCTCTCTCCTTACTTCCCCACCGAAAAGTCCCGCGAGTTCCAGGCCGTGCATAGGGTCTTTGGGGTCAGCAACGTCACGAAGATGATGATGCCGGTTAGCGAGGCCGACAGGGATCGCCTGGTGGAGTCTCTCATCTGCGAGGCCCTCGTCCGTCAGAGGGATCCCGTCGGAGGGATGTACGGCGAGTACCAGAAGATCTTGGATGAGGCTCTTTACTTGAGGAACTTGACCCAGGGTCAAGTCTTTCAGATACAACAGCTGCAGGCGGAGATCAAAAGGATTACCAACAGCGGGGGCACCGGCAACAACAATAACAACAACTTAGTTGGCGTTTGTCACGTCGGCAGCACGCCCGTGACCGCGTCTCCGGGTTTAGTCAGATGGAACAATGGTCGCGGGAGCAATCCCATGGCGAATATAAATCTAGGGAGAGGAGGCCTGGTTGGGGCCGCGACAAATGATGGTAACGTTAGGACAACCCAAGTACACGAGAACGAGAGTTGCATAATCGATGCAGTCCCTTTCGCTTTCCGGATGGATCAGCATCTGGACATAAAAATCGAGAATCAAGAGCTCGCGTCGAAGACGGCCTCGGCCTGGCCGCAGATTCCCCCAATGGGCGGGTTTAAGCAGCAGTACTACATGTAAGGTACAAACAAGGCTTTAGGATTTCCGAATCTTTAACTCCCCATATAAGCAAAATATTTAATTCATTCAAGCGATCATGTTGGTCTGATACTAGCCTATTCTCGTGATTTGGCAAAGGTACATGAGACAGGGAATTTTTCTGATTTCATGGCTGGGGAATCAATCGGTCGATATCACTTGTAACTTTTACATATTATTTCTAAGCAAAGCCCAGCCCGATGGTTTTAAAATTGGGAATCAATTTATTCTGTTTAACCCTAGTTCTAACATCATTTGTTCATTTATATAATCACCTCATAAGTTAATCATTTTATATTATTGTTACTAGTTTCTCATAATTCAAGTATTTTTAGTTATATTAAAATAAAACTTTTAAGTGTAATCTTTATATATTTAAAACGTCGCGCAACTGAAAAAACCATGACCAAACAAAGTAAAAAATTTCCAAAAGGTAAGTGAAGTTACCCGGAAACAAGGGTGTGAGAATTTTATCAATTGAATTATTAAATGCATTTTCTTTTTTTAAAATAGAAAAAGACGAGGGACTCCTTTTACACGGGAGCTCCTCACTCTTGAGTGCCTTCTCTACTCGATAGGCTTAAAATCATATTGGACGACATTTGGATTGGGCTAGAGCATGGATCGTCCATATATAAATTAGGTCATCAAATATTGGGCTAGAACATATTATATTCATATATATGATTGGACTTTAATTTACATAAGCTCAAAATCATATAAAGTCCTATTAATATTTATCATGTTGCCTTAAAATATAAAGGCAAATAATCATATTCAGTCAATATAATATATGATTTGGACGGAATGATATTATTTCAACATTGGTAAAATTTCAATGTGTACTGCGTGGAATAAAGGGCATAAGTAAGATTTGATATCACATGCTTTGACACACAGATAGAGAACATCATTTTTTTTAAAACTATTGTCGATGGCATTGCAGGGGGGATGTTTTTAAACAATCGAAGCATTAAGAAGTCGGGTCAAGGCTCAGGAACCACATTTTTATTTCATTTCATTTCATTTACCAATACCTTCTTAAACAGGCTGTCCAACACAAGCTGTCCATCCAATCTTCCTTTCTTACATGTTTGATTGTCACCCATGTGATCCTCCTAGTCACAAAACTCCCCTCCCTCCCTCACTACTCCTCCATTTTCTCCTCCTCTTCGACCGACTTCTCTCCTTTACTCGAGGATTCCTGTTTTGCTTCTTCTTCTTCTTCTTCTTCTTCTTCTTCACAATTGCGGCAACTTTTATTTTTTGTTTTGTGATAGGTTTGTTTATTCCATTCGGGTGGCCGTAAAATGGCGCAATTGCCGCCCAAGATCCCCAACATGTCCCCGATCTGGCAGGAATTCTCCAAGCTGACCCACCACCCATATGCGGCCGTGGCACTAGGCGCTGGGAACTACAACGGCAATGGCAACCCGTCGTGGGTCGACGAGTTCCTTGACTTCTCGTCAGCGAGGCGTGGGGCACACCGTAGGTTCGTGAGCGACTCCGCCTCCGTCCTCGAGGCTCCCCTGCTCGAGAACTGCAGGGGAGTCGCGGCTGTCATCCCCTGCTACGACGGGGGCAATGCAGGCAGGGAGTTCGACCGGTTTGACGACGAACAGTTCGTGTCCATGTTCCCTGGCAAGATCTCGCGGTCTGTCATCATCCCAACCCTATCGTCATCGAACCCTTCTTCCCCTTCTGATCACGACTGCGTCAACGAGGAGAAACAGGGGACGGCACCCCAGCAACAACGGCAGCAGCTCCAGCAACAAATTCTCCCCAAGAACGAGCCAGAGGAAGTCCAGAGCCCGTTCGAGTCCGATTATCAGGTCACAGCCGCAGGCGATGCCCTAAACGAGTCGACGGAGGGGATCATCGACCCCAAGAGGGTAAAAAGGTAATGCTCAAACATACATTTGGGCAGAATTCCGAATCATACATACGGTAGAACGTGCATTGCTTGTTCTCTACTAATGGATTCATGATCACCCACATTGCAAAAGAATAATTACAAAAGAAATTGCTGGGCAGGATATTGGCCAATAGACAGTCGGCACAGAGATCAAGGGTGAGGAAGCTGCAGTACATATCGGAGCTAGAACGCAACGTCAACACCTTACAAGTACGCTTGAGTCTTTCCCCCTTCCCCTCCTACTACTAACACCAGAGAAACAAACGAAAGAATCTAAGAATCTGGTCGGATTCAGGCAGAGGTGTCGGTGTTGTCGCCGAGAGTAGCGTTCCTGGACCACCAGAGACTGCTGTTGAACGTGGACAACAGCGCTCTCAAGCAGAGGATGGCTGCCTTGGCCCAAGACAAGATCTTCAAAGATGGTCAGTTATCTCTACTCCTTAAATTCTTAATATATTTCTGATCTGGGTCGGTCCTGTTGGATAAAATATGATATGGGATTGGAATAATTTCATTCGGGGATGAGCTTTGTTTCTTTATACGAATTGAAGAATGAATACTCCCCCCCCCCCCCCCCCCTTCTTTATGAAATACAAGGATTTTGTAGGAGCAACTGTCAATCCCACATGGGGGGGCCTAAGATGTCTGTCCCCTATCCTAAAAGGCTCAAACCACAACAACACGTGGGAGAGATTGAGGAATGGTCGGAAAAAGAAATAGACTTATAAAAAAGTAAAATGCGAGGGGGTGAGAAAGAAGGGAGAGACAACAGCTGTTATCTCTCGCCTCGTGCTTGCATGTGTTGCCCACACTGGGAAAAAAAGATGGTCACGAATTCCATCATCCTAAAACTAGAGTTTGATTGTTTTGTTGGTGGGCAGCACATCAGGAGGCGTTGAAGAGGGAAATAGAGAGGCTGAGGCTGGTTTACCAACATCAGAACATGCTGAAACCGGACGACGACGACGGCAGCCACGACGTAGACTGTAGCAACGGGGCTGCCTCCACGGGTTCTCCCCTTATGCCCGAGAAAGAGCAAATTCTCACCGCTTGAGTCTCGATTAGTTTTATGAAGTTTCCACAGGGGGGGGAGGGGATGTAAGGAGTTCGTGCTTTGATTTGTTAAGCATTTTGGATTTTTTTTTTCTTTTTGGGTCGGTGGAGTGTGTGTTTTGTTTTTCTTTTTTTTTTTCCTTTTACGGGTCTTTGTTATTTCTCAAATGGCTATTTTTTTATATTAATTTCGTTTATTTTTTTAATATTCGAATGTGAAATTTTGTGGTTCGGGGTTTGACAAATCTGGGTGTTGGGACCAACGACATCTCGATCTCTTTCTGGTGTGGGGGACCCAAAATTCAAGGGAGGAGATGACACGATTGAACGGACAGTCAGAGGCAGACACGTGCATCTGTGTTCGAATTGAAGACCAAGAAAAAGAAAGGAACCACGACGGTGCATCTGTAATAACGTTTTTGCTTGAGATCTGAATTCGGGTAAAAGAATAGTAGGAGGGTGGAGTTCTGTCTTCTTCATCTTTTTATGTTGATCTTAACAAGAGATGACGTTTGATCAGGAGTAGCAAAATAACATGTACTTCAGTCTCCCCATTATTAGTTCAGGGAGCCCAGTTTCCTTAGAATAACTGGATTTGCTGTCAACAACGGTTTCTTTCCTAGAGATGAGCTCCCCAATTGCGGCAGAGAATTCTACTTGGCTTTAAAACCAAAGGGGTTATCCGTTTTAGGACTACATACACACAGTAGGCTGTTTCTGTACTAAGGTTTCGCGTTTCCAACCATCGGTTGGGGGGGAGGTCGACCCTGCTTATGGAGGAGATATGAACGGCGGCCAGAGTACGGAGTCTCCTTACTGTAACACACTCCGGGCAATTCGGCATGCTTTGTTCTGATAGTTCCAGCTGAATGGATCGGTTAACTGGCATGCATTGACGGGGCCAGCATTAGTCCTTGTGACGAGCTCATTCCATCACTTTAGGGAGCACAATCAAGTCGAGCTGTACAGGATCGGGATCCAGTTTTGATCAATGTTGTTCCAGGAAGGGTTGCGATTGTCTTGTCGAGAGACCCCATGATTCGTAGATCCCCAGGCTTGGGCCGTGATAACCGATCCTCTCCTCATTGTCACCTACTACTTGTGGTCATGTAAGACCAACCAACCGATACATATTTTCTGGAATGGACTTTGTATTGTATGTCAATTGCCAACAAACTTACTCCCACATGGACATCATCTAATCCATCCCGAGAGTTCATCCTAACTCTTATGCTTACCAAACACCAAGCTCTGCCTCTGTCTGAATCCCGAGAAAACAAACATATTAGGTGTCTGAAATTGAAACTATTGATCATGCTTAATCCAATCAACAAAACATGTGTTTCATTTAACTGGGTACAGTACATCTCATAAGTAATTGTTTTACAAAAACGTATTTGTATATGCACAGAAATCTAAACAGCTACTGCCTCTCCAGATCTTCTGCCGTGTCCTCTGCTCGGTTGCGGGAAGGCGTTCTTCTTGGTGACCTTTCCCTGCCGAGCATCCTCGTGAAGGAACTTAACCGGATGCTTGATCCGTCGACCTTAGCAGAGGGATGCTGACTTTTTTCTGACGTGTCCGCTTCCAGAGGTGGGACCACTGGTGCGGCATTGGTCGGGGGTTCTCCCGACGCGGGCTGGACCCGGGGCTCGGCCTCCGTTCTGCAGACTGGACAGGTCGTGTGAGAACCGAACCACCGGTCGATGCATTCCGCGTGGAAAAGATGCTTGCAATTCGGCAGACACCTAGTCATCTCCCCCTCCTCGAGTACACTCAGGCAGACGGTGCATTCCTTGGTTGAGGCAGGCTCATCGGGACCCTCCACCCCATCACACTTGAAGGCGAACATGGGCAGCGCGGAGAGAACCGAGGGGTCAAGGCCCGTTTTGGGGGGCTGCCCGCTGACCCAAAACTGCAACGCGTCGGCCAAACCTAGCCGGCGCAATGCGGGCCGTCGCTGAGCCTGCGGTCGCCGCACATGCCTGGCGTAGATGTGGAGGTGGGCGACGAGGAGGACAACGACAGAAAGGGAAACAATGGAGGCGAGCATGATCTTGCTGTTGAGGTCATCACGGGAGGAGTACCCGGTCGAAGTCAACCAGGGAGGGACGTTGTCTTGACCATCGCCGGAGCTCATGATGGAATTATGGAAGCGGGGGGAGGAGAGAAAACGGAGGAGCAGAAAGTAAATGTGATAAAGAAAACTGCGAGTGGATGTGCGAAGGGAGAGTGAGTTAAAGAGGGAGGGAGGGAGATACATACGGCAGGCAAACAAGAGAGAGCTGACCGAACGCTCCATGTAGACTAGGGTAACACGTCAATCAATGACAATTAAAGAGCTAAAAAAAAAATAGTTCTCTTACAAACATAATTCCTTTTTCTTCTTTTTTTTATTAATCTAAATCTAACTAATGTAATTGCCTGCCTGCCTGCCACGTCAGTTCCTTTTGATTTTGAAATTAAAAGAAAGATAGGAGAGAAGAGACGAGACGCGTCTGAATTGGATGAGACACAAATGGCGTGTAAGAAAAGAGTTGACTTCTTTCCCGACCCATTGGGCTTCAGTGGATCTCTTCCTTACCTTCAAAATCAAAGCAAAACAAATTACCCGGGGAATGAATGGTAAGAACGAAGTAATGAATGAATGAATGAATGAATGATGTGTTTTTGTTATTCTTTCTCCTTTTTATTATTTCTTGAAATAAGAATTTGTACGCTAAACCAAAAAATATATATAACAAAAAAATGAGAATATTCTCCTCTCCAACGCCTCAAAATCTCTTCCTTAACATCAATTCAGCAACGCCCACAACAACAACAGCACACTTACTTTTTGTTCTTTATGCAGTAGAACTAGAAAAATTCTCCAACACCTCCTCATAAATCAATCTTTAACATCAATTTGTCCATTTCCTTTTGCTTCGGATTGGGAATCTCCCTCCTCCTCCTCATCATCTTCCTGAAATCACAACAACATGAATTTTTCATCCCACTTCAGAAAAATCAATGGTTCTTTTTCTGTTAGGGCATTGATTGGGAACGAAATAGACAACTTTTTTGGATTTGGTTTAAGCAAATGTCTTTACCTGCTAGAGATGACGGAACTGATGATACAGGCGAAGTTTCTTCTGCGGCTACGACACGGGAAAGCAGCGGACGACAAAGCAGGCCGTCCCTGTCGTCGTCATCCCGTTGCATTTGAGACTGTAGGCAGAAGCCCGAGAACCCACCTCCAGCGTCGGCAGCGAACCTGCTGCCTCCTAACATAGAAGGATGATGACTGTGATGGTGATGGGCTGATGATGAGGAGGATAACTCGATTGGTTGAAACTCCTCGAACGACCGTGGTGCGGCAAAACTGGACTGAAGGGTTCCCCTTTGTAAGAACCCCGCCGAGCTCTGGGTTTGGCTGAGGAAGAGCGGCTGCGCTAGAGGCGGCGGGGGGTTGAACATGAACCGAGGGTCGTCCGCCGTCATCGGGAAAATAGCGGCCTGGCTGATGGGGTCCTCGTGCTGGGGTCCGAAGCTGGGGGCTTGAAATGGGTGGAGGGAGAGCCCGAGGTCCTGGTTGGTGGAAGAGCGGTGGTAGTCGTCGAAGTTGATGGAAGAGGATGCCCCCATGGTGGAACTCGTCCCGAAGAAAGGCATGGTGTCGAGCTGAGACTGGAACAACGACGAGGAGCACGAAGCGGCTGAGCTCCTCGGATACATTCCTGTCTCCCTGTGGATCGAGAAGTTGTACCCGTCATCCGGAGACTCGGACCCTCTCCCATCTCCCCCTGCCGTCCCCAGCTCCTCAACGGAATCAACCCTACCATTCGGGGGGGAAAACTCCGGCGGCTGAGGGGGAGGAGGCGCGGCCAACGGGTCCATGCTGGGTGGCTCCCAAGGGGGAAGCTCGACAAGCTTGTCGATGGAGGACTTTGCCTTCTTGATGAGCCAGTCGACGGCCTTACTTGGCCTGTCGAACCCTAGCCGGTCCTGGACATCGTAGAACTGGATAGCCGTGTGGGCAGAGAGACGCACCCGGCGATCTCTGGGGCCCTTGGAAGTGTAAACCTTGCTGTGGCGGTCCTTCCGCCCTGTCGCCCTCACTATATGGCCTCCTTGGACTTGGACAATCTCCCCACTTCCACCTCCACCTCCTCCCTTCGTTAATCCCATGTAAGAAGAAATATCTATCTCCTGACTTTTTTTTTCTCTGACCTGTTTCTCCTCAAGGCATTTTATGAAATCTCATTCCCAGGAATGAACAGTCCTAAAGAAACCCCCCTCCTCCCCACCCCCAAAAGAAAAAAAAAAAAGAGGAGATGAAAATTGTGGGCAGGTTTTGTAATTTTGTGGGTGGGCTTCTGATTCAGAGGATGCTGAGAACCTTAGATAAGGCCAAGGGTTTGCCTATCACAGAAAATTTATCAAGAAAAACTACTCCTTGAGAAATTTCACCTCTACTCTCTCTCTCTATCTCTGTGAGTGTCTCTGACAATTGGGGTGTTTTTCTTTTTGGCTATGGAGGAGAAGGGAGGGCTAATTAATTGGGGGTTGGGCTGAGCTTTTTGTCTGCAGCTGCTGCTGCCGTTCCTTCTTCTGCTGATGTTGGCTGTCCTTCTGTCTCAAATCCCTGTATAAGTAAAAAGAAGAAGAAAAGAAAAACTTGGGTCATCCCATCTCTCCATCCATGTCTGAAATCATCCTTGCCCCCACCTCCTTTTCTTCTTAATCTGTTCTCCCAATCCAGTTGAGTTTTATGGTACAGGAGTTTTGAAGAGGAAGAAGGGGATTGATTGGGAGCAGAAAAGTGTCCGAATAGTAAATTGACAAACTAACACCAACTTAATAATAATAATAATAATAATAAAAGAGGAGAGTACACAACAAACACAACACAAGGGGCAAATGACATTGTTGTTTGTTTTTACTTTCCCCCAAACTGTTTTTGAGAACGAGGGGCATCCTACTTCTTTATGCCCGCCCATTCGCATCTTGCAAACTAAGTTTTAATTGCTGGGAGTGAAGGAGAGGGGGGAGGGGGGGACCACTTGCCCACATCTCAACCCAAAGTACTTACTGCAACATCATCCCTCCCTTCTTCCCACCACATTGCCCGTGTATTCATTTACACATTCATTGTGATAATTGACTTAGAGGAGGGGGGTTTCGAGGTCGCGGCCATCTCCACGTTTACCCTCGGGGACCTCCAATCCTCCGCATCATCCCACGGTTAGGCGTCCCCTAGTTTTGCCCTAAACCCCGGGGTCTAAACCCTAGCGAGCAACAAAAAAGACACACGGTTGAGGTTGGTTTTTCATTTTTTTTTTTACAATCGGGAGATGATGAGAAATTGGCAACATAACCGGGGGGGTGGGGTGGGGTGGGAGTAAATATTCAAAGGAATCCAAAATCACATGGCAGCTGCTGCCTTCCCAACCCTCTTCTGCCCGTTCAGAAAAGAAAAACCTTTGCAGGGATAATAAGGGCATCCTATCCTACACATCTTCCCACTACTTGCCCTTAATATTAATATTACTACTATGTTTTATTTTGTTTTAAAATTCTGGGTAAATGTTGTTGTCCCAATCCCAACTATACCTGGCCTGCCTCCTAGTCGTGGGGAACTTATGGTAACAGTAGTAATAGTGGTAGTCCCCCCAGGGCAAGTTGTTGTTGTTTCCTTTCATGATGATAATATCTCAACCAACATTATATAATAAGAATAAAGGTGAAGGTTTGTTTGGTTACTTACCGTTTAGAGGGAAACATTGGTTTTTAAAGGGGAACATTGCATTCGATTGGTTGGGTGGTGGTGGTGGTGGTGACTCACCAAGATCTCGAATGGAAAAAATTATTATTATTATTATTTTAATACTCTTAATGGAAAGGATACATGGGCAAGACCAAGATCTCTCGAATACTGTTTCATTCAATGCATGACCGATTGATCACTCCTGGGTTTTTCTATTTTTGAAGAGAGCAATCATCAGCAGGCAGGCCCTCGGTTTCAGGAAATTCTAATGCAAGAGGATTGAAGGGCCATGTCTTATCCATTTCGGGGGACACTTATTAACTTCAATCAACAGATATGCTTTTTTTTTTCTTAAGATAAATCAAAAAGGGAGGGAGGAAAGAAAACGATTTCCCACGTCATGATTCCTCCAACAACTGGGAGAACCCTTTTTCAATCACGAGGAAGAACCCAAAAAAATAAATAAAAGTGAAAAAGAAGAAAGCAGACCCGGAGGAATTGATATCGAGACCAGAACCAACACCGCCAAAGTCTCCGCGTTCGGACACGTGTAACAAACCCAATGCAAGAAGCCAAATAAATAAACGGCCATACTGTTTACACCAATCCTTTGGTGTTGGAGGATCAAAAGATCCCCAAACAGTGAATCAATCCCCCTCCCTCGCCCCATCTGTTGTGGTTGGAATGTAAAGTGTCGTTGGTTTGGGTGATGTCTTGGATGGACCAGAGTTTCCACTACTTACTTCTCTATGATCCTCTCTCTCTCTCTCTCTCTCTCTCTCTCTCTATGTTTAACTGTTTGCCGAAGTCTAGTAACGCGCTTTCGACTGTTACTTCACTGTTTCGTCATTTCACCCAACTACTGATGGACGGAGGGTTTCCATCAGACTTTTTTTCTCCTCGTTCGCTTGACATGAAATCGGTCTTTATTTTATTAAGGATGAAATTGGTCTTAGAAAAATCATTTTCATTAATGTTTTTAAGATCGATTTTACTACATTGGTTAAATAATTTCGAAATTTAATATCGTATTTGACGAAATTATTTATGTACTAATAGTTTGTTTAGTAACAAAACTCAAATTAAAAGGTTGGAAGTAGTTTTTCTGAGAAAATTTTTTACAAGAGACGGTACGCTGGAACTTTTTCTCTTGGTGGGCGTAATGATTTTTTGTGTATGGACCCACGCAATTTTCGTATAATTGATATTGGGCAGAACCAAATGATGGGTGGGTGAAGCTGAGGGGGAGGATCCCTGATAGAGGGTGGAGGGGAGAAGAGAAGACAAATCTCCACTTTCACAACCCCCTTGTGATATTTTTTTTTATCATGAGAATATCTTTAACCAGAGAGACGGATATGATTCTCACTCAAGAGTGTCCACACCTTTCACATGACAACATTCCCCAATATCCCAATTCCCCTTTTCCCTCCAATAATTAATCAATCACCTCTCTTTCCCGCCTTCTATCAACCCCCCAAATTTAATGCAACAACGACAACGACACCAATAATATCTAGATTATTTCAAAATTAATAATTTCAGAGTCGGAAGTTGGGTGTGTAGGGATGGCTCCCGCTGATATCGTCGCTTTTAAATGGAGGAGCCCCCCCCCCCTCAATTATTTAGAGAGAGAGAGTTGTGTATTGTTTAGGCTTCTTAAAACTAACTGTCACCGACCAAACTGCTGTCGCCGCCGCCTTCTCTTGTCCGAAAATCTAATCTGCTTCTTGCCTCCCCCCACCACCACGACAACCCATATTAAGTTTTTATTTGCTTTGCCGGAACTTTAGCTCTGGATCACTTGCAATCCACTGTTGTTCCACAAAGGTTTGGAGAAGGCAACCCAGCGAGGGAGCCGGTAACATTTACATTCCAAACATCAAAGAGAAGAAAGCCCAAGCCCAACAGAGACTAAGTTACACAGCCGCTTGGAAGTCCCCGAAATCATCCCCAAAGTCATCACCATCCTGTTCTTCCCCGGTGGATCTCTGTTTTTCCTTCGGATCAGGATGGTCAGGGACTTCCGGAGATGTACATGTCCTTCCACCCTTTTCGAGGCCGGCGTCGGAAGAAAATGGCCCCGGCGGTGGATGTGATTGGAGTGCGCCCATGGGGGAGACCGGTGCCGAGGGAGGCGGAGGTGGCTTTAGACACACCAGTTTGCCATTCCCCTTCTCCTCTATGGTGAGGTTACTCAAACCCTCCGTGACCTTCGGCTTTGCAGTTTTATTTTTCTGCAGGGTGAAGGCAGACAAGGGGAAAAAAAGCTAGTGAGTAAACCCAGCTGTCGTGGCGCTGGCGGTGCCACAATTGAGTGATGGGAAGCGATGAGCTCACATTCTTCACTGGGATTAATATAGTTTCCCCTTCTTTTAAGCTGTAATCAACGGAAGGGGCATGCTGATAATGCTGCTCCATCTCCTCTGCCTCTTTTTTCTTATTGAGGTATCTTAAGAATGACACGAGAAAAAACTAAGAATCGTTTCTTGACTGCATCACATGGTCTTAAGAAATGAATATATGCAGCCCACAGGCGACGGAATATCTCGTGCACATGTGCGTGTGTGAAAGAGAGAGAGAGAGAGAGAGAGAGAGAGATAGAATAGTACTTTGCATGGTCATGTAAGGCAGCTTGAAAGTCATAGGCTTGGTTCCTTTCTCGAAACCCTATCCCTATGAAAGCATGCCTAAGTCTACCACCTGCAGGCGACCAAGACATGTTCAGATCAAACGAGCATCATGGATATCTGCACTTCACTGCTTTTACATGATCGGTTTTAGAATCAACAAATTATTCTAGCATATAAACACCTCTGGTTACTGTCAGATATTCGACTATCTCATACATATAGTGAAGGAGTTGCACTCACCTATATTTTCTTCTACTCGAAGAACAAAATACCTGCAAAAGAAAACAAACCGTGACCTATTTGAGAAGTCATAAAAAACCTGTGGAGACAAAAGAACGCATTGGATTTTCCTTCCATGTGACAGAAACAGTGGACAGTTAGATAAATGCTCATTTTCATGATCTGGGAATAGCCATAGCATATGTTTGCAAAAAGACAGCACCATCAGATGGAAAAAGATAGAGTAGACTCAACCTGCTGCTGTCAATCACAGGTTCCACTGGATGAGGCTCTCCATTTCTCAAGAACGCCCGTGCATAGAGTGTACCTGTTTTTTGTAAGGAATATTTAACAACACCGATCAGGGTAGATTACAAAAGAAAAAATTTACAAAAAAAATCTGACCTGATGCCTTATCTTCAAGTCTTATGATGCATTCTTCTCCCTTGCTAATGACTTTTAACACCCCCTCCCATGTCCATTTATTAACATCCCATTCATCAGCCCTGTGTGGGGAATACAAATAAATAACTATCTTACGGAGCAAAAACATTCCTGGAGTGTGACTCATAGGGACAATACAGCATGCTGTCGGAAAAACCAGAATAAGCAGCAGATTATTATTCTCCACAGTTCCAGCAAAATATCACCGATCCAAAACAAGTCTTGTAATAGGATGATAACAGAATCAAAGTTTTCTATTAGCAGACAAGGGAAGAATGGCCAGAGAGACAATCCAGCATTTTGTCAAAGTACGAGCATGCACCTGTAAGAAGCCGCAGTTTTTCGTGGTGGTATCTGCAAGATCAAGAGAAAAAATCAACCAGATGTCACAGAACACGAAAAGAAATAGCAGTTTAACCTAAACAATTAGTCCATGAAGCTATAAGATATAAATAATTGTTAGCTGTCCTCTGCTATCTTCGATCTCAGACATGGACTAGTGCATCAAGCTGCTCGGCTGGTGATGGCAACAATCAATAAGGCGCATATCCCCTAAACTCGCTCTTTCCTTGGATAATCAAAACCCCATATAAACCCAACAAATACCACATTACTCGGGTGCAAGTGACCAAATCCGAACGTTGATCAGTGACTACATCGGGGCTTCAACCCTCCACAAATCGCAAGAATTGTCCATCACTTTCACATCTCCATGAACGTTCTGACCGCACAATAGAAGAATCCAAAAAGAATCAACACCAACAACCAAACAATCACATCCTAAATCCCGTATCAGTAAACCTTTGCACTGATCCAAAACCCAGGAAAAACCGAAAGGCCAAGAAACTGTAAATCACATCACCTAATACGAAATCCCAGAAGGCAAAAAAAAAAAGAAATTGCTTTTCTCCAAAAAGAAATTACATATATTTTTAATTCTTTCTTTCTACCATGTAGACATAACACTCGGAGACTTGGAACAAGACGAGCTCGACTGATTCATCTTCTTCGTGCTCCGGAGATTTCTCCTTCCCCGATTCCTGCGCCATGCCGACAAAAGACGGGCTCCTCTACCTATTTCCCCTTCCCTGTAGAAAGATACGACCTTTCAACAATCCGATCGGCGAGGTCAGGTGGATCGATCGGTGGTTATTTGGGAGGGTGGGCGTTGGGTGAGGGGAAAGACGACCGATGTATCAGTAACAACTAAATCCCTCTCCCTCTCGGACAACCTGCGGGGTGGGTGTACTCTTTCTTGTCCTCGGTTAATCATCGGGAGCCGTTGGATTGCTGTGACACCAGGGGAAGTCAATGTTATTAATCGGACGGCCACGATTTGGCCAAGCGAAACGTCGGGGGAGGAATATGCCTGGGCGAGCACACCGGAACTGCTCTTCTGGGACCGCACCATTATTATTATTATGACATAGTATAAAATTTTCCCCATATATGATAACATATCACTAAGTAGGATCGATATGATACGATACCTCTCGGCTTCTTTTGGCTGTAACAGGCCGGTGGCCGCGCTATTAAGGCGCAGACGCGGTCACGGTTCGCGCTATTAATAGCTGGCCTCATGGGTCACTAGGGAAGAATGATTTTAAGTATGCGCTTGACCTTATATGCTTCGTCCGATCGGCTCTTTCTTGTACTTATTTTATGCTATGGCCTGTTACTCCAAGTATAATGCAAATATTTCTTTTCTGTAGAAGGCAAATATGCAATCCATTTAGTCTGAGATACAGTTTCTATTCCCCATGCATTTTTGGGGGATTAATAGTAAAGCGGTGTGGATCAATAATACTTGATGATCCATGTATGCCTACCAAAAACAGTTAACCCTAGTCAGGGGTTCATTCAACCTACTGAATTAGCTGGGCATGGTGGTGATATCAAGCAAAAATCGATTTCTCTCTTATCAGGGACGGTGAAGCCACTACGTGATTCGGGATCTAAGTCCCTGGAGGAGCACTTCCTAAATATCGGCAGGTCCAGCGAACTCTGAGCAATTGACTTGTCTTCCTCGCTGATAATGGCTTCTTCAGACGACACATCCTGCAAGTCAACGCAGAAGCAATGTTAAACAGTTTATGATAGCATAGGAGATGAGCCAACTGCTGAAGGGAAGTCCCCGTTAAGACATCTACTGCACTTATAACAAACTCATCAACTTAATCATCGAGCAAATGACTAAGATTTGCCAGAAAAAAAATGACTCAGATTTTCAGTTATGCGAGTGATCTTTGGAATACGCCAGACCCCATTGATAATGCTGCTGTTTTTGCATATCAAAAGACGGAAGTAAGATGTAACAATTCTTCATGAAGCCAACAAGCGAGAGTACAAAAGAACAGAACCGCTGAATTATTGCATTCAGTAAAAAAGATAAATTCACGAAAAATTACCTTGGGAGAGAATCCGTGCATGAAGCCGACAATCGAGAGTTGCAGCACATGATCAAGGATCTGGTCAAGTTCATTATCCACTGAACATACTTGCTGCACAAACAGAGAAAAGGAAGAGCGATAAAGAAAATGAGTTTCAACAACTTACACAACTATTATGAATTTGCATGATGGCTAATTATGAATGAATAATGTATCCTTTTGTTCAATTAGAGTCGATTCAATGAAGACATTCCAAGCTAGCTTAATTCACGCAAGAAGTTCCCACCACATAATAAAGAGATGGCCATAGTAAATAATAGCAAATAAAACAACACGAAGAAATTATTGAAGAAAATGTAGTGAATAAATCAAGAATTACGCACAAGCTTTCGCATAGTAGAGGGACCACTTTCGTGACCAATCTGAATTACTACTTTTGAAATGCTATTGAACCCAACTTCAGCCCAACCAAAGTACACTCCTGCAGCCTGGGTTGGAAGGATATAATCATCATCCTCTGAAACAGGAAAATAAATTATGCATCATCAGTTTAGACATCATTGGAAGTAAAACTGCTATAAACCAGGTGCAAGGTTCAACTGTTGGAAGTGTAAATCAACTAAATGGTTTACTATGTGTCAAATTGACTCATATTTACCAAAATATATTATGAGAACTTAAAAAGACTCCTTCAGGAGAGGCTGACAGTAACAAACCTTTGATTTCGTATAGATGTCCACCAATGTGGTGACAGGTAAGGGATAATGTTTCGATTGGCAATGCACCATTGACCCCTGCCAGGATGAAAGGTCTACTTATATGCAAGAGCATCAAGGATCGAATGATGGAAAAATGCCAAGTTTCAAGGATCAAAGTGCATACAGTCATCAAACGGAGGAAGACCCCATTTCTCTGGATGGAATTCTAATAGGGAATGAATTATTGTGTCTGCAATGGATGAGCAATCGGCTTCAGATTGAGATGGAACAGCTACTACTTTCATCTTTGCAGCCTTGCCAGCTTGGGCACCAACCCTGTCAAACATAGCATGAGATCAAATCCTTAGCGTTTGGTAAAGTAAACACAGCTTTTAGAGTCCCAAAGACCTATTTGCTATAATTTTGCTTGTCATAAGATTGTAAAAGAGGCGAATTATTTACATCCTGAATAACCCTTGCCAGAAAACAAGTCGAACCACTGTTTTACAGGTAAAACTTACGACGTTAAAAGAATCGGAAAATTTAATCTTCGTTCATAGTTTATATCAGATAGAATGATACTAGAGCAACTTACAAGGAGTCTTCAATGACCAGGCATTGAGTTGCATCTACACCCATTCTTCTTGCAGCTTCTAGAAACCTGCAAATGGTTCCAGACAAAGCATCGATTATTCATAGTAACTAAAATTTTAAGAGACAAACTGAATGCAGCTTCTGATTCCAATACTGGTGACTGTTATCAGGCTAACATTGGGTATGATTGAATTCTTAATGGAATATTATCAATGATTTCGCTGTTTAGATACATTGCTTTAGAATGACAAATGTTGCAAGTTGACATTAACAACAACAATTACAAATTAGGACACCACTTACAGATCTGGAGATGGCTTTCCAGACTTAACATCATCGCTGCCGAGGATAACCGAGAAGGATTCTTTCCATCCTATAAAATCACAAAACAAAAAATTCAGACGATTCATTGCTCCAAGTATTGTAGCAAAGCGAAAATTCAAGCTCGACTTTTCACTGGTTAATATTGTTTCACTAGTTCGAATGTTGACTCTGGCTGTTAGGTGAGGCTTGGTTGGCGGGCTCCCCGGGCCCGCCCATTCTCAAGCCCAGCATACATACAAGCCCAACAAGGTCTACTCCAAAATCAATTGGCAACGGAGGGAGTGACCCATTGGGTATATATACAACGTTGAGAGGCACTTTCTATTCAATGTGGGACTTGGGGGCTTTTTTCTTCGACATCTTCCCTCAAACTCAGGCCCATTTTACTCCAAGCACTGATACTATGTAGAAACCTGACTTAGTTATATATTATATAGTTTAATAGACTCTTCTAGACCCTTTTGTCACAACCAAACCCATGTCAGGCCCACCGCGAGGCATTATAAAAACTTCTCAATCATCCACAAGGCATCGCAGTAGAATATGCCTCTGGCATCTCCCAATAATATGTCCCACACAACCCCAAACATACAAACAACTAAACCAGCAACCACGTTCACAGAAAAAACAGAACAAAGTTAGGGGACTGATCAGGAGAACCTTGTTTGCCAGAGATTTTGGCCTCAATGTACTCCCTCAAGGAATTGGAAGCAAGAGCGAATGGAACCCCATGTCTGCGCAGATGCTTGATCAAACGATCTGCGCCTGGGAGCGCACTGGCCATCGCCCATCTACAGACAAAGAACTAATCAATCCTAAGCAAATCCTAATAATAAGAAAAACAAACAGCATGAGATTTTCCTCATTCATTCAAGCACAAAAGGAACGCAGAATCATGAGGGACGGACTTTTGCCGGTACATGGGGACGATCTCCGCGACGTATTCGTCCGGGGTCAAAGGAAGCTGATAATCATTGACGAAAGCGACTGCGGACTCCTTCAAGGTCTTCCCCAACCTCTTGTTATCCTCGTCCAACACCTTCCCGTACTTAGCCAGGAATTCCCTCAGCACTCCCTTCGCACCCCTCTCTGCATACACACGCATTCCCCCATCAAACCAAACAAAAGGCCGCCAATTGACAGACCGAGGCAACGAAAGATGGGATTTTGCCCATGTGGGTCGGATCATCCTTACCGGTGTCTAAAAGGGTCCCGTCCAAATCAAGGATCACCGCTTGGACTTGAGGTTTGCGATTGCCGCATGATTTGCAGACGGAACAACTCATGTTTTTTTTCCCTGTTCTTTTTTCTGGAGTATTAAGACAAGAAGAAGAATCGGGACAGGAGAAGATGCCGCGGGAATCGTGACGAATTGAATTGCAAGAAAAAAGCCACCTGAGTCGCTTTGTATTTATAGACGAGAGGCAGAGCAGATATGAGCACAAGGAAAAATCAAGTTCGATGATTCCGAGGATTTCCTTGTTATTTTTATCTATAAGAAAAAGTTCTGAAAAATCGTCATTGATAGTGGGTTGGGGGAATGTAATTCCAATTAGATATGACAATTTGAAGATATATAAAAAAAGAATCCATCCATTAGTTTTTTTTGATAGAATAAAAGAAATCGGATTAATCGATTGATATCAAGAAGAGAGAATATTAGGGTGATGAGTATAGTGTCCGACACAGAAGAACGTGAGATTGGGACAACTTGGCCTGCGCCAAATACCCACATGAAGTCACACCAAACTCTGCAGATTTTTTGGATATGCCCATTTAGTTTAGTTATTGCATTGGATTATATGTGTATACATATACAATTGCCCATTTTTCTATCCATTAAGCGGCCGGTTTCCAAGGACCAACTTTTATGAGAATTTATTCATTGCCGCCAAAAGCATTTATACGTCATCTGCATCTTGTGCTGCCAATTGGCAAGAAACGAATTACAAAAAGTCACGATGCTCATGTGCTCCATGGCCTTATTATAAAGCATACCTTTTAGAAGGAATCAATATATGGACCAAACATTCAAAAACAAAAGATGGGGTTGGTTCATGGTAAAATCTAGTTTTGGCTTCGGCAGCTTGTCATATTTGCGATAGGCTTGGCTGGTTATCCATTCTCTAAAATGCAAAACTTGGGACAACCTTAGAAAAGCCACACTTGGTTTAGTTGCTAATGACATGGTATCGGACATTATGTCACGTACCCGAGCTTTCCTGGAGGCAGTCGAATGCAGTTGCATTGTTGTGAAACAGTCGGTTACACAGATCCGTAACAAGGAATGAGTAACTGCCATCCTTAACCGCACCCAGCCGCGGCCTGGACAAGGATATTTCGCAAACTCCCAGCTCAAAACAGTGAGCTGAGGGACCCAAGAAGTCGGGTACTGGTTGACAAGGGCTTGATCACAGAATTAGCACAAGCAACACCAAAAAATGATTTAATTCATCTTCATGATAGGGAATCCCACAGAAACTGAGAGCAGAAGTCCATAATCTAACAACCATAACAATTGAGGTAAGATAAGCCATAAAAAGGAGGGTTCAACATTAAAGCCGATCTGAAGTAGAAGCTTAATCTTCCTCCTCCCCTTCATTCTCGGCGATGTTGAAGTATCTGACCTCGTAGACGCTTCGGTCTTTGTTGGAAGCAATGACCCTGAGCCAATCTCTGACATTGTGCTTCTTCAGGTACTTCTTGGTCAGGTACTTCAGGTACCTGCCAAAGAAATGTATTAGAGAAGGCCCTCAAAACAATAAAGAAACTAAGTAGGAGTTCCTGAGAATGAGGTCAGAATGTGGAATGAACAAGACAGACAGGAGCATAATCCAATGCATACAAAGGCCAACACTATCAATTGAAACTCCATAATGGAATCGGGTAACCTGTTAAACTCATAAGCCAGCTAAAAGAAGGCTAACATCATTAAGCTTAAACTTCCAATCCTCTCTCTTACTTCGACAGGCTGTCTAAACAAAGTTCGTAACTATCGCCCTCTTTATGGATTTAGGCATTTGCAATTCCACTACAGAAATCCCATATAACCAATAAAATTACATCACGCTTTAATAGACCACTACCTCTTGGAGAAGTTACTATCAGAAGTGACAGTAATCTTAGTCTTGTCCCTGGTGACCCTCACAGTATCCCCAAGGGCTCCGGCCTTTCCATCGACCTTGATTTTCTCCTGCAAGAACTTCTCGAATGAAGCAATTTCCATGATCTTGTCCTCGACCGGCTTAGCACAGTCAATCGTGAAGGTCACACCCTTCTTCTTTCCCTTAGCTCCAGCTGCAGTTCCCTTTGACATCTTCGCTGACTACAACAAGAACATCACAGACAAGAGCAGTTTAGACGCACTCCCCTCCGCTATCATCAACGCCCGACACACAAAAAGGCAACGAACGAACACCAAAAAATGGAAAAGTCCATCAAATCATAACCAGTCAACAACAGATACTTCAAATCAGGTAAAACCGATCCACCCACCAAAAGCAACAATACCGTTAACTAATAAGGAGACAAACCCACAAATAAAAAACACACGCGCCACCTGATCGTCGACCGAGGCGGGGAAGAGCAATCTCAAGGGGATGGAGAGGGTCTAGGTAGCGACTGCGGCGCTGCAACCCACTTCGCTAGGGTTTTTTCAATTCTCGCCCTTTTATGAGTAACCCTAACGTTGTCCGAAGATCGATCCGAGGCTAATGTTCTTCTCTGTTAATGGGCCGATCTGGTCCGGGCTTAAAAGTGGGCCTGGTCCATGTCCGAGCAGCTCCCCTCAGGGCTTAGTTCCGAAGTCCATCAATGGTAGTTTTACCTTAATCATGCTTGATGATTAAAAAGAGTAGGTTTCATTTCCTTTTCAATTAGTTAGACAATTCACTCCCAATGTGTCGTATCCGATTAGAGATCAACACAAGTCAACTCCACACCACATAATCATAAAAACAATAAATATGGTCGATTTGTTTACTATAAAAATTTACGTCTTGGTCCTCAAGGAAATATAAATTTTATCGAGTTAATGTGTTAGGAAATTGCGGGGCTTCCCATTTGAAAAGATAAATACACGTCCTAAAAATGGGAGATTGAGATTGGAGGGTCTCAAAACCAGCAAGGCTCTGTAGTATCTTTAGGGCCATGGCGCGACTCTCGGTCATGTTTCCCGAGGGCTTCGTGAAAGTTCAGAGTTTCATGCGGTCCGTGCCGGGATGGATCCTAGCTGCGTCCGCGGTCATGGCATCAATATTCGCGGTGACCATGGTTTTGTTCTTTTGTGGCGATGACGACGAGGAAGGAAGGAAGAACAGGAGGGGAGGCGGTCACTACCACCACTATGGAGAAGGGGTAAGCACTACAACCATGGTCACCACAAGGGCAGGCGGTGTCAGCACGACCACCTTTGTCACCTCCGACGCGCGCGGCGGAGGGGGTTACCCTCACAGTGGAATCGACCGAGGGGGTTACCCTCACTACCAAATCGAAGGAGGGGGTCAATATTCTAACTACCAAACCGGCCGAGGGGGTCACTCATCACCCTACAGAATCGAGGGAGGGGGTCGCTCATCGCCCTACAGAATCGAGGGAGGGGGTCGCTCGTCGCCCTACAGAATCGAGGGAGGGGGTCGCTCATCGCCCTACAGAATCGAGGGAGGGGGTCGCTCGTCGCCCTACAGAATCGAGGGAGGTGGTCGCTCTCACTACAAATCCTGTGGAGGGGGTCGCTCTCACTACCATATCGATCAAGGGTATTAGGAAAAATGTATTACCGAGGGATGATTAAGTCTAGAACTCAAAATATTAAAATCGGGGTTTTCTTTTTAATTTCAGCTTTACTTATGGAGTGTTTAGTCTCTATGGGGTTACCTTTATCCTATAGTCCCTATACATGGAATGAATTGCATTGCCTGTGAATTTAGCAAAGAGTGATTGAGAAATTTTATTGTCAGAAAAAAGTAGGCCCGTGAACATCTCTTTCGGTACGAGGTTTTGGAGCCGAGCCCGAACGATCGGAAGAGGAAAAACTCGTCCATGAATGTTTCAGTTTTGCCTTTTTCTGGTCGAGAAAAATTGGGAGAGCCCGCCATATTTGACAATTAGGTTTGAAATATAGTTAAAAGTTCCCAAACCAAAACCAAACGACTCTTCGTGCAGTAGAGTCAATCGCAGAGGGACAGTGGAGGCAGAGGAGGAAGAGGAAACCGCCGCCACCGCTGCTGCCGTGCACGCGGGCGGTCGCCATGGCGGTCATTGTCGAGGGGAAGAAAAAAAAAAAAAAAAATTGCTACAAAATGGGAGAATATAAAATGGTTGCACAATTTCAGGTTATTAATTATATTGTTTGAGGTATGAGTCTGCATCGGGTGTAGTTTCAGTTCAGCCACACATGGTTGTATGAAATAAAATCGGTATTGCTCATGAATTAGTCCGTAATAATTAACTAAAAGATTGGCTTATTACAACGGGATTAGTCCATCCCTGATCCTCACTATTATCAAAATCTAGATTTTATACTAGTATTATAAAATTACTAGGTTAAAGTAGAGAAAAATGTTTATTTTTTAAAATAAATGATTTATTACATTTTTTTAGACATACGAAAAATAAAAGGAAAGTGTAATAGACGACTGAAAAAAGTCTGAGCGGATCAAATAATCGTAACCAAGATTAAAATCATATCATCCAAAATCACGATTTCGTCGAGAGCATATATTTTTACTATCATAATTATCTTTATATTAATGGAGTCAGCAAATTGGAGAAGACAGACGAAGGTCACTTACTCGAACAAAGCGGTGTTCTACGTCTTCATCGCAGGGTAATTCTTCCTCGAACGAAACGGCAATTGTCGCCGTGAAATCATCAGTGTGGAAGACTTATTGTTGCTTACTCGTCAAATCAATATGCCCTTGCCATCTTTGATTTCATCATTAAATTTGCTCTACTAAAAATAATTCTAAAAGTAAATATTAAGTGATTTACTTTAGCAAAATAATAATTATATAAAAATAATATACCTTAAATAAGAAGCAATGTATTTCAAATCTTGGAGCTTCTAAAGTTTTTGATTTTTTTAGAAGATTTAATATCATTTGGAAGTATTTTCTCGAATAATATCATAATTTATAATGTCACCGTTACATTTGATATGAATCCCATCAAAGAACTATATGAAAAAAATATAAGATAAATTAGGTTTTTGTCACGTCGAAAACGTATTCACCACGCAAGTGCACGCGATCGTACAAGTAATAAAGTGTAAGTAAGATATCGTTCCCACGAGGACTGATCTGAATTTCTTCCAATTATCAAATTAACCAATCTCTATTATCCAACTAACGAGTTGAGACTTAATCAAACTAAATGAAAAGCTAAAGAAAACGAGTAAGTAAATTGAATTAAAATTCAGATGAGAAAAGCACCTAGGGCGACGATTTCACCGGACAATTAATCGCAAGTCATATCTCAATCAACACGCTTAAAATGATCTGGTTGATAATCTGGAATTCGGTTATCTTCCTACGCCCCTCCCGAGGTCATAAGAACGTACAACTCTGTAAATAGCAATCACTCTATTCCTAGGTAGATTAACTATCGAGTGCCCCTTACGAATCAATTCCAATTCGATTACCTGGGACGATTGGGTATATTCCTATCCCGCTCGTTAATAAACCCGTCTTCCGACTAAGTTTACCCTAGGTTATTCCTATCCCCGTGCTTAATCTAGGATTCCCCTTCCGAGTTCACCTAAATTCACTATTCAATCCTATTGGTGATCAGGCAATAAGAAAGCATTAAGAACGAACAGAAATAATCAACCCAAAATCATTCAAGTATGTCAAAAGAGATAGACTCTTGACTAATCGTCAAGATCCATCTTAACCCTAGGCAAAGAAATTTAGTTCATAGCCGAAATAAACGAAAGCATCAAATCCATTGTAGATAATGAAAACGACATAAAGGAAAACTAAAAGAAAAACTCCCAAAGTCTTTGTCGACGGCTCTCTGTAGTCGCCTCCCCCTCCCTCTAGGTAAAAATAAAATGTTTTTATAATCCCCCAAATAAACCTAGAGAATCTTTAGAAAATAAGGAAAGAAAATCTTCTAATTTCTCCCCATCGTAGCTTTTGGTCTTGCAAGAGCATCCAGAGATCTTCCTTCTGCACGAAGTCTTCATAATTACGCCGAGGTCCCCTTTTCTTCATATTTATCCTGAAATATACCAGAAAACTCGGCAGTAATCTATTTCTCGGGAATAATGTGAAATAACTAGGAATATTACGCAATAAACACAATATTTCATTAATCTAACAAAATCTAAGTAGGAAGTTGCCCTAAATAACTCTACTTTCATAGAGTTATCACACCCCCAAACCTGAATTTTGCTAGTCCCGAGCAAAGATAAAGAAAATAAAATTCAAAGACTCTCATCAACAAACCCAAGTCAGTCAAACGTAGAAGCATCTTTTAGAACATTCTCAGAAATGGGTGCATCCTCCTCATGCATCTAGATTCCATTCGCTACCGAACATGATCAATTAAAGGCTTTAAAACACAATATCTTCGTCCCAGCAGGTTGTACACTCAGCATTAATAAGCATACACTCCAAATAGCTCATGTCAACCAGTAACTCGCAAAGATCACCACAAACATCTCTATTCGTTCATCTCAGGTTTTCCGACTTTTTAAGAACTTCATCATTTTTTTTTATTTTTATTTTTTTTTTTATTTTTTTTTTTTTTCTTTTCAAATTGCACGACTCTAAATGTTCATCTGATTCCGGCTAAAGCTTATGTAGCAAGCTCTCGATCAATGACTCCCGACTCAGTTGAACCAGGGCATTAGGTGATAAAGCACCCCTCGGATCAATCACTCAAGCTAGCACGGAAGACTCACACCACAAGCACATATTCAGGTAATATCTTTTCCTCTATTTTTTTCTTTTTTTTTCTTTCTTTTTTTTTTTAAAACCTGAACATTGGTACTCAGAGCCTTGGCAACCTAATTTTTCTTTCTTTCTTTCTTTTTTCTTTTTCTTTTTGCCGAGATCCCCAAAGATGTCGTTTCAAGAGATAATTCAAGCTACTCTACTCACCACTAGTCACCATGCATTCTGAGGAGATGTAACCTGTTGCCGCTAAGCACACTTCCTACTGGGAGATCTTTTCAAAATTAAACGAAAAATTTTAGCATACTAAGCAAAGAATTTCATCTTTCCACACTTGAAGAATGCAACCCATATGCTCATCATTGAAAACAGACATTCCACATCGACTTCCTAAGGTTACGTCGAGGAAAAACGACCCAAAAGATGAAAAATAAGACCTAGACATGACTCACCCTAAAAAGTCGATAACAAACAACCCGACACCACACCCCCAAACCTAATCAGAGCAACGTCCTCGGTGCTTAAGATCAAACGAGTAGGAAACGAGAGTACCAGAATATGTCGGTGACCGGGAAGCGCCGATGTGTAACTACAGACTGCCTCAGTGTATGACTAAACGGTATCATCGGAATCCGCATCCTCGGCGGCTGTGGCTCGGGAGGGCGACGGCGTGGGTGCGGCAGCTCTAGCTTTTCCCTGTCACAAGAAAGAAAATGATTAGGGTTTGTCGAGTCAGATGCCCAAATTCGTTTTATTATTTTATGTTTTTTTTTTTAATTTATAATTCCGGTGCAGCTGCACGAAATTTTCGCGCAACTGCACAAAGTCTCTGTGCATTCTGGGTCCGCATGGTGCAGCTGCACTAGATTTTGGTGCAGCTGCACAGAGTTTCTGTGCCTTGGAGGTCCAAGCGGTGCAGCTGCACGAGATTTTTCTGCAGTTGCACGATCTTGTTGCTTGCTCTTGCGTCCCCCGCTACCTTTTCACCTAATAAAACAAAAGAAATAAAAACAATTAAAAGAAAATAACTTGGGTTGCCTCCCAAGAAGCGCTTGGTTTATAGTCTACTGCTCGACTCTTGATATTCATCACGTGTCTCTTAATGTTGCCGCGGCAACTACCCTTTCAACGTTTCCTCCCCAATAGTGTTTCAGCCTCTGTCCATTAACCTTGAATGTATGTTCTGAACTTGGATTTCGTATTTCTACGGCACCATAGGGGAATACCTGAACTACCTGAAATGGTTCAGACCACCGTGATTTGAGCTTTCCTGGGAATAACCTTAGTCTGGAATTGAACAGCAATACTTGTTGTCCAGGCTCAAATTTCCGCTCAATGATCTTCTTATCATGCCACTGTTTCGTCTTCTCCTTATAGATCCTTGCGTTTTCATATGCTTGAAGTCGAAATTCATCAAGTTCGTTCAATTGGAGCAACCTCTTCTGTCCAGCTTTCTCGAGATCAAAGTTCAGTTTCTTAATCGCCCAGAATGCTTTGTGCTCCAATTCCACCGGCAAGTGACATGCTTTCCCATAAACTAGCTTAAACGGAGACATTCCAATTGGCGTTTTGTATGCTGTTCGATAAGCCCACAATGCATCCTCTAGCTTCAGTGCCCAATCCTTCCGTGACGTGTTTACAGTTTTCTCGAGAATTCTCTTAATTTCTCGATTTGATACTTCCACTTGCCCACTAGTCTGAGGATGGTATGCTAGAGCAACCTTGTGATTTATTCCGTACTTGTTCAATAAATTGGCGACTTGTTTATTGCAAAAGTGAGATCCCCCATCACTGATGATTGCTCTTGGGGTACCGAACCTTGTAAACACCTGCTTCTTCAAAAACTCAACCACTGTTTTAGCCTCGTTAGTGGGCAAAGCTTTCGCTTCAACCCATTTAGATACGTAATCCACAGCCATTAAAATATAACGATTTTTGAAAGACGAAACAAATGGTCCCATAAAATCAATACCCCAAACGTCGAAAATTTCTACCTCCAGAATGTTGTTTAAGGGCATTTCATGTCGCCTTGATATGTTTCCCGTTCGTTGGCATCTGTCACATTTAGCAACAAAATTGTAAGCATCTTTAAATAAAGAAGGCCAATAGAAACCTGATTGTAAAATTCGAGCAGCTGTTTTATCTCCTCCAAAATGTCCGCCGTAAGGTGATGAATGACATTGCCATAGAATTTGGTCCCATTCTCCTTCAGGTATGCATCTTCTAAGAACCTGATCTGCACATTGCTTAAACAAGAATGGTTCATCCCACACATAATTCTTAACATCGTGTAAAAACCTCTTCTTTTGTTGCACATTCAAATCAGTGGGTATGAAATTAGAAACAAGAAAATTCACAAAATCTGCATACCACGGAACTTGTGTGTGACTAACCGAGAGCAGCTGTTCATCGGGAAATGATTCATTTATAACTACCTGGTTGAGCTTGATGTCGCTTTGACCATCTAGCCTTGACAAGTGATCGGCTACTTGGTTCTCTGTTCCTTTTCTGTCCTTGATTTCGAGATCAAATTCTTGTAGTAAGAGAACCCATCTTATCAATCGTGGTTTTGCATCCTTCTTCTCAATCAAGTACTTGATCGCGGCGTGATCTGTGAAAACTATGACTTTCGAACCCACAAGGTAAGATCGAAATTTGTCGAAAGCAAATACAACAGCTAGTAGCTCCTTTTCAGTGGTCGTGTAATTTACCTATGCATCGTCCAAAGTTCTACTAGCATAGTAAATCACATGAAAGACTTTATTCTTACGTTGCCCAAGCACTGCTCCTAAGGCATAGTCACTCGCATCGCACATCAATTCAAAAGGCAAAGTCCAATCAGGCACTATAACGATAGGTGCTGTAACTAACCTCTCTTTCAATTTTGTAAACGCTTCCATGCATGCTTTGTCGAAGTTGAAAGGTATGTCTTTCTCCAAAAGATTGCATAATGGTTTGGATATCTTGGAAAAATCCTTAATGAATCGCCTGTAAAAGCCAGCATGACCAAGAAAACTTCGGATAGCTCTTACCGATGTTGGTGGGGATAACTTTTCGATGGTTTCAATCTTTGCTCTGTCAACTTCAATGCCCTTGCTCGACACCCTGTGACCAAGGACAATACCTTCTCGAACCATAAAGTGACACTTTTCCCAATTTAGGATTAGATTAGACTTCTCACAACGTTCGAGTACACTTGCAAGATTATGCAGGCAATTATCAAATGAGTCACCAAAGACGGAAAAGTCATCCATAAAAATTTCTAAATATCGTTCTACCATGTCAGTGAAAATGGATGTCATGCATCGTTGGAATGTAGCAGGTGCATTACATAGTCCAAATGGCATTCTACGAAAGGCGAACGTACCGTATGGACATGTGAAAGTTGTTTTCTCCTGATCTTCTGGTGCAATTGAAATCTGATTATATCCTGAGTAACCATCGAGAAAACAATAATACTCCTTACCTGCCAATCTGTCCAACATCTGGTCGATGAATGGAAGCGGGTAGTGATCTTTTCTAGTTGCTTTGTTCAACTTTCGGTAGTCCATACACACCCTCCATCCCGTGACAGTGCGAGTAGGGATGAGTTCATTCTTCTCATTTGTCACAACTGTCATTCCGCCTTTCTTGGGAACACACTGTATAGGACTAACCCATGAGCTGTCAGAAATAGGGTAGATGATACCTGCATCGAGCCACTTGATGATCTCCTTCTTTACAACCTCCTTCATGTTTGGGTTTAACCTCCGTTGATTCTCTATCGAAGGTTTCTGATCTTCCTCCAGGAGGATTTTATGCATGCAAATTGCTGGGCTGATTCCTTTGATATCTGCAATAGTCCATCCTATTGCCCTCTTGTGTTCCCTCAAGATTCGAAGCAATTTCTCCTCTGGCAACTCCGTCAATTCTGCAGAAATAATCACAGGGAGTTGATTGGTGTTTTGGAGAAATGAATACCTCAAGTGGGTGGGTAAGGTTTTGAGCTCTAATTCTGGTGCTTCTATGATGGATGGTTTGATGGTCTTTTCTGGCATCTCTAAAGGATCGAAAACTCTCAGATCTCTAGGTATGTAAGATTTGCACTCCATCCAACCGATCATTTCCATAGTTTCTTCATCGCTAGTTGTTTCCTCAGAAGTTAATGCTAGCTCAAGCACATCGGTCGTCTTCAAAATAGTAACTTCTTCGGCTGTTATCCTGTCAATGATGTCAATAGAAAAACAATCATCGGGTTCATTCGGACATTTCATTGCACGAAGAATATTAAATGTTACCTCCTCGTTATTAACCCTCATGGTTAACTCACCCTTTTGGACATCAATTAAAGTCCTACCTGTGGCTAGGAATGGTCTTCCAAGGATGATTGGTATTTCACGGTCCTCTTCAAAATCAAGCACGATAAAATCCGCGGGAAAAACAAATTTATCTACCTTAACCAAAATATCCTCAATGATTCCCCTTGGAAAAGCAAGAGATCGGTCGGCTAATTGCAACGTGACCGAGGTAGGTTTTACTTCCCCCAAACCCAATTCGTAAAATATTGATAAAGGCATTAAATTAACACTCGCTCCAAGATCACACAATGCCTTACCGCTAAAATTGAACCAATAGAACAGGGTATAGTGAAACTACCTGGATCTTTCAGCTTTGGAGGTAACTTTTTCTGCAAAATAGCACTACATTCTTCAGTTAAAGCAACAGTCTCAAACTCACCGAGACGTCTCTTTTTAGATAATATATCTTTCATGAATTTAACGTAGCTCGGCATCTTCTCCAACGCTTCAGCAAAAGGTATGTTGATGTGTAGCTTTTTAAAGATTTCTAAGAATTTCAGGAAATCCTTCTCATCATTCTGCTTTATAGCTCGCTGTGGAAAAGGAAGAGGTGGATATACGAGTTTATCTTTTCCATTAGAAGCATTTTCCATACCTTCTTTTGGTTGAGAAAGTTGTTGGCTAGGCTGAGCAGAAGGTTCATTCCCTTTGTGCGTAACTTCTGGTGTAGTTGCAACATCGTGCTTGAACTTTGAGGCTTCAGGAAGTGTTCTCCCATTCCGTAAAGTGATAGCTTGCACTTGTGCATTCCCGTCATTCCTTGGATTCACCTCAGTATTGCTCGGAAGAGTGCCTTGAGGTCGATTATTGATTGCTTGTGCCAATTGTCCGACTTGGGCTTCTAAACTCCGAAGTGAAGCCGATTGGTTCTGCAAAAGAGTGTCGGTTTTAGAAATATATTTGACTAATAGTTCTTCAATACCTGACATTTTCTCTTGCGGTTGTGGCTTTTGTTGATGAGCCCCTGGTGGAGGAGTTGGTTTCACCGATTGTTGATTTCCCCACGAGAAATTCGGGTGGTTCCTCCATCCCGGATTGTAAGTGTTCGAAAAGGGGTTGTTCCTCGAGTTGGCTCCCAAGTAGTTGGCTGACTCGGCACCAGTAAAACATTGACCAGGAGCATGATTTTCTCCACACCTTGCACACGGATAATAAATGGGATGACTAGGACCCTTTAATGCATTTAGCTCCCGAGTTAATGCATCCACTTTAGCATTGAGGGCAGCAACTTCATCAACTGAATGTACTCCAGCTACTCCTCGGGCACGCGATACTCCATGACCGTTATTAGCCATCTGCTCGAATAGCTCCATTGCTTCCTCTGGCTGCTTGTTTAATATTGTTCCCCCTGCAGCTGCATCAATCGTTGAACGAAGTGCATCAGTTAATCCATCATAAAAAATTTGTACCAGCATCCATTGAGGTATCTCGTGATGTGGGCACACTCGTAAAAATTCCTTAAATCTCTCCCAAGCCTCATAAAGTGACTCTGTTCCATGTTGTCGAAACGAAGTGATGTCATTCCGCATCTTGATGGTCTTGCTAGGTGGGAAATACTTTGATAGGAATTTTCCAGACATCTCTTCCCAGTTTGTGATGGACCCTTCTGGCAAAGAGTAGAGCCATGTTCGTGCTTTGTCCCTCAACGAGAATGGGAAGAGTCTCATCCGAATGGCCTCGCTCGACACTCCATTATATCGAAAAGTGTCGCAAATTTCCAGAAAGTTGGTGATGTGCCCATGTGGATCCTCCGATGGAGATCCTCCGAAACTCGAATTTTGTAGCATGGTGATAACCGCCGGTTTGATTTCAAATGTGTTGGCTTGGATGGTCGGCTTCACTATGCTAGAGCGTTCATGCACATGGGGCTGGGCATAATCCCGCATGATTCTCGGTTTAACGTCTTGATTGTTGTTCTCCATTGTTTGTCGGCGTGTGGCTTCCTTTTGCTCTCTTAGTCGTAACCGAAAGGTTCTTTCTATTTCGGGATCAAAAGGAACCAATTCCCTACTGCGCATACAACGTTGAAATTTTTCCTGCAAGTAAATCGAAAAATCAAGATTAAAGCTGAATTAATAAAGATATGATTAAAAATAATATTGGCTGAAAATCTAGAAAACAGTCCCCGGCAGCGGCGCCAAAAACTTGTCACGTCGAAAACGTATTCACCACGCAAGTGCACGCGATCGTACAAGTAATAAAGTGTAAGTAAGATATCGTTCCCACGAGGACTGATCTGAATTTCTTCCAATTATCAAATTAACCAATCTCTATTATCCAACTAACGAGTTGAGACTTAATCAAACTAAATGAAAAGCTAAAGAAAACGAGTAAGTAAATTGAATTAAAATTCAGATGAGAAAAGCACCTAGGGCGACGATTTCACCGGACAATTAATCGCAAGTCATATCTCAATCAACACGCTTAAAATGATCTGGTTGATAATCTGGAATTCGGTTATCTTCCTACGCCCCTCCCGAGGTCATAAGAACGTACAACTCTGTAAATAGCAATCACTCTATTCCTAGGTAGATTAACTATCGAGTGCCCCTTACGAATCAATTCCAATTCGATTACCTAGGACGATTGGGTATATTCCTATCCCGCTCGTTAATAAACCCGTCTTCCGACTAAGTTTACCCTAGGTTATTCCTATCCCCGTGCTTAATCTAGGATTCCCCTTCCGAGTTCACCTAAATTCACTATTCAATCCTATTGGTGATCAGGCAATAAGAAAGCATTAAGAACGAACAGAAATAATCAACCCAAAATCATTCAAGTGTGTCAAAAGAGATAGACTCTTGACTAATCGTCAAGATCCATCTTAACCCTAGGCAAAGAAATTTAGTTCATAGCCGAAATAAACGAAAGCATCAAATCCATTGTAGATAATGAAAACGACATAAAGGAAAACTAAAAGAAAAACTCCCAAAGTCTCTGTCGACGGCTCTCTGTAGTCGCCCTTCGTCTCCTCTAGGTAAAAAAATGTTTTTATAATCCCCATAAACCTAGAGAATCTTTAGAAAATAAGGAAAGAAAATCTTCTAATTTCCCCCCATCGTAGCTTTTGGTCTTGCAAGAGCATCCAGAGATCTTCCTTCTGCACGAAGTCTTCATAATTACGCCGAGGTCCCCTTTTCTTCATATTTATCCTGAAATATACCAGAAAACTCGGCAGTAATCTATTTCTCGGGAATAATGTGAAATAACTAGGAATATTACGCAATAAACACAATATTTCATTAATCTAACAAAATCTAAGTAGGAAGTTGCCCTAAATAACTCTACTTTCATAGAGTTATCAGTTTTCAAACTGGAATGAAAAGTACGGTAGATAAGAAGTGATCTTTTATCCTCAAAATATTTATTTCGAAATTATTTTTTGTGTAGTGAATTTAAACAATATATGTATAATATTTTATGCACATGTGCAATTTTCATAATAAGAATAGTTGATCTCACTTTAATATCGAGTTAGCTATAACGATGAAAAAAGAAGGAAACTGGTAGATGAATAATTGAAAAAATTACGCATTTTAGTAACATATCTAAACTTTTTGAATAAGCAATTCTACATAGCAAATGACCAAACATCTTTATGGACTTGGGCCCATTCATTATGGTCCTTTTTTGGGCCCACTGGGTCTTTTATACCCCCGGACCGGACGGCGCCTCCCCCCACCCCCTCCCCTCGCCGCTACGAAATTAACTTGCGGAACACAAAAATTGGTCGCAGTTTTTCTGCTTCCCCCCCCCCCCCTTATCCTCTCGAGAGATAAAGATAAAACCCTAATCGGGATCAAGGAACGGAGGTTGTTGGTTGCTTGAGGGAAGATCCGTGATGGCAGGAATTGGGCCCCTCTCCCAGGATTGGGAACCGGTTGTTATCCGCAAGAAGGCTCCCAACGCCGCCGCCAAGAAGGACGAGAAGGCCGTCAACGCCGCCCGTCGCGCCGGCGCCGACATCGAAACCGTTAAGAAATGTCAGGATTCCTCCTCCTCCTCCTCCATTTTCTAGATTCGATTTGTTGTTGGTTATTTTTAGGATCCGTCTCTTGTTATGCGTCTCTTTCGATGATAATCACCGGTTGTAAATTGTTTGCGGTAGATTTTGGATCTGGTTGGCGTTTATGTTGTTTTTGTTTGATTGAAACCGATTGTTGAGGCGATGCGATCGATGGGTTTTGTTTGCTTTTTGCAGATAATGCGGGAACAAATAAGGCAGCTTCCAGCGGCACCTCTCTGAATACGAAGAAGCTCGATGATGACACTGAAAACCTTGCCCGTGAGTATTTGCTGTTTGTTCTCCTGTTCGTATCTTCCTTGTTTACAGTTTTATTTGTTTTTAGAATTGCTTAGGCATGAGTTAATGATGACAGCTCTTGGTTTGTCTTTTCTCTTGATACAGATGAAAAGGCGTCGCCTTTCTCGCTTCCCTTGTTCATGATTTTAGAAATGTTGCCTTCTTCCCTAATGTTGGAAACTGTGATACATTCAACTCTTTGCAAGTGCTTCTAAAACCCATTAGCTCAGACACATCTTTTTAGATTTTTTTTTAATACGAAGTAAAGTTAAGCTTCTCTGGTTATTGATATTACATTCGAGAAAATGACGGTGGGGCGGCGACTTTCCAGTGATAGTGATACCCAGACGAGGTGTCTTTTTGAAGTAGCATGTAGGGTGATCTGAGCACGTTGTCAGCACGTTTAGGTTTTGTTGTTCTTCTCTCTGGACAGGAGTTGCATTCATGATTGAACATGGGCTTGATTACTGGAGAATTCTTATTATCTGTTGGTAAGAAGGAAGTGCTTAACAGTTTATCTGCTGGGTTGTTTGACTTGAATGAATTATCTCGAGATTGAGATTTTGAAATCTTCGAACTCTTGAAGTTATTTTATTGCCTGGCCCTACTTAAATTCATTCTCAATATAGATGAACGGGTGCCCACTGAACTGAAAAAGAATATAATGCAAGCTAGGATGGATAAAAAACTCACCCAGGCTCAGCTAGCGCAGGTAACATGACTCCCTCTCTTCTACAGCTGCTTCGTAATCACCTTGTTTATAATCCCCCTCTTCGTATTTCATCTTCAAAACATATGGTATGTTATGCAGCTGATCAATGAGAAGCCCCAGATAATTCAGGAGTACGAATCTGGAAAAGCTTTACCGAATCAACAGGTCATCACCAAGCTGGAGAGGGCTCTCGGGGTAAAACTGCGTGGGAAGAAGTGAATCGATTGTGCAAACAAGGGCGGCTCTCCGATGATGTGATGTTGTGTACTGAAGGTGTTTCTAGTCGTTTCAAATGCCTGTCCGAGCTTCTCTAGAAATCCAACCTCTATATGGCTTCTAGAGGGGCGTTGCAGTCTTGTTTGGTTGACTATGCTGTTTGCATGTAACTAGAATAATGAATCAGCTTTCCCTCCCCCGTCTCGTGATTTACTATTTTTCTGATGGTATGACCTAATCGCCGTCTGAGGGTGTAGTCTGGCTGGCGGACGGCGGCTTGTTAGTCCGGTTCAACTTGAAAACCAAGTCGGTACCCGTTGCAAGGGCTGCATGAAATGGAAAGTGTATCGGATCCCCGCGCCTGTCAAAGGACGAAAATAACGATGACACAAAACGGTGGCGTTTTATTCAGTAGAAAGCTCCGCAGCAACTCGATCTCTCACTCTCTCTCTCTCTCTCTCTTTACTCATACGTAGTCACGCAGGCCGAAGCACAGCAGAGATCGTCTTCCTCTTCCGACCTCTAATCGTTAGGGTTTGGGAAGCTATGGAGGATTGACGACATTGCTTGCGCCAGGGTAGAGCACGCTGTCCTCGCCACCTTGCATTGTATTTAGTGTTTCCTTCTTTTTGATGTTCTTCTCGAGCGGCAGCGTGTCACTTGGGAGAGTTTGATATTGCGTTTGTTATTTAGGTGGCGCTGAGTGTGAAGTGATGTTCTCGTCTGGTTCCTTCCTGTGCGATGTAACGGAAAATGGTTTGTTGATGCATCTGCACGGCATCGTTTTCCAGGAGTTGAAGGAGAAGAAAATGGTGCCTCCGCTGATGTTCGGGTTGCTTCTGATAAGGGGCTGCATGCTTATACCTACAAGCAACTACATTGCAAATCAAACGTTGTTGGGCGCATTTGGTTCAGTTTATAGGGGCGTTCTTAGTGATGGCAGGAAGGTCGCTGTCAAGTCGATGGATCAGGCAGGGAAGCAAGGGGGAGAGGAGTTTCAAATTGAGGTTTGTCTCTTGAGGGGGGGGGGGGGGGGGGGGGGGCTTTTTCCCCTTGTGTCTCCACACCTTTTGTTGTTTTTGCATGGTTGAGGAGTCTTGCAAGCTGTGTTTGATCTCTTCATTTTCCTTCTCGTAGGTGGAATTGCTTAGCAGGTTGCATTCCCCTTATCTGCTGTCCTTGCTTGGATATTGTTCCAAAAGTAGCCGCAAGTTGCTAGTGTACGAGTTCATGGAAAATGGTGGGCTGCTGGAGCATTTATACCCTCCTCATGGTAATTGTCTACCTTTTCTTCTGGTAGATGGTCTAAACAGTTTAAGATTAACCATGAAACTGAAAGGCACTTGCAGCAGCTTAAGTTTTCAGACAAACCTTTGATAAGCAACAACTATGTTGCCACTTTAGTTCATTATAGCCTTCAGAATATCATTACTGTAGAAATGAATTTCAATAACCTACCTTGAACTGACTCATCGAAGTTGAACCCTGTGAAGGCATCAATGATATTAACTAGACATGTTAGCCCCCAGATAATAAAAGTACACGGAAGTAGTTGTATTTATCTCTGAGTTTGTTTTACCATGTTCGTTTTAGTTTTGAATCATGTATGCAGTAGGCGATACTCTTACATTGCAAAAATGGATATAAAAGACACTGAATTTCATTGTGTTCAAAAGGTGAATTTATCTAAAATTATTTTGTTTAACAGCTTCTATGATAAGTGACTGAGACTTGGCAATGGCGGGATTCCTGATTTTGTTCTTTTTCTCTGTAGATTTTAATTTGTGAATCGATATGTGCAGGCAAGGCATAAAATCTATCTATGCGAGTTTGGATTGGAAAACTCGGTTGAGAATAGCGTTAGAGGCTGCTAGAGGTTTTGAGTACCTCCCTGAGCAAGTTAGCCCTCCTGTGATACACAGGGATTTCGAAAGTAGCAATATCCTGTTGGACCAAAGCCTTCATGGCAAGTGTCTGACTTTGGATTGGCCAAGCTTGGACCGGAGAAAGCCGGAGGCAATGTTTTCAACCAGAGTTTTAGGAACACAAAGTTATGTTGCCCCTGAGTATGTCCCATCTCAATCCATGTCTGAGTTATTAGTATTTATAGCTAATTGTGCTTCTAAACAAGATCTAGGTGGAAAATCATTCGTCCGGTGGATGACTTGACCCCATAACTCGATATCTGTATGAACTGGAATATTGTTTCCTTTTTTTTCTTCTTTCCAGGTATGCACTGACTGGGCACCTGACTCCAAAGTCAGTTGTATACAGTTATGGGGTTGTGCTACTGGAGTTTCTCACTGGCAGGGTCCCAGTGGATATGAAGAGACCTCCTAGGGAACAAGTGCTCGTTTCTTGGGTAATGTTTGAGCTATATTGCTTTTGTAATCTGATGCAATCCCTAAAGGAGTATTCTTTTCCTTAACTTTTTGATAGGATGAATTACATGGTTTCTGAGAAAATAGATATCTTCATCACACTTTCTTTGGCCGCTTTTCTGAGCAGGCATTACCGCATCTGACCGTTCGAGAGAAAGTTGCTGTAACTATGAATCCGGCTTTAGAGGGTCAATATTTGCTGAAGGACGTGGTTCAGGTAGCCCCCGTTGCTGCATTGTGCTTACAACTGAAAGCGGATTACTGACCTTTAATGGCCGATGTGGTGCAGTCGCCAGTCCCATTGGTAAAGAATCAAAGATCTACTACTAAAGTAGGCAATCGCCACGGTCCACAATCTCCAAAGTCCACGGAAATAGACTGGCATGGAAATCTAGCATTTGAGCATTAGCTGGTGTCAGGTAAGTAGTGGACACTTTTGCTTAGTTGTCTAATTATCTATGTTAACCACTTGGAATTATTACGACTGTGTTGGAAATCTTTGGGTTGGGGGCAGGGGAGGTGAAAAAGATGAATTAGCATTTTGGGGCGAGAAACTGTATTTTCTTGTAAGGAAGGCCGTGGACAAAAGTGGGGACGTGATTTAAGACTACCCTTGCTTTAGATAGCAAAAGTCTACAACTTGTCTGTCAATCATTTCCAATTCAAATTTTTTAAGCAATTTACGAATCCCCAATCTCGTCAATTCGCATGATCTGATCCGACCCGACCCGGCCGGACAATCTCTTCGCCGACAGGATGACACAACCAAAGCCCGAAACTCTTTTCCGCCCCAAACTCCTTTTTTTTTTTTTGTAGCGCGTGGAGTGTACTCGCTGTCTTGCCGCGGCTGGGTCTTTCCCTTCCCAACCCTTCGTCTCAGAGTCTGTCTCCCTGTTTTTTTTTTTCCTCCTCCTTCCAAACTCTCTTTCCAATTTCTCTCGCGCAACAGTAAGTCGTCGTCGAGGACTTCGAGGCGCTGATGAGGGAAGGGAGGATGGCGGCGCCGCCGCCGACGTCACGGTGACCTTAGGAAATCGCCGTTCCTATTGACCCTAGCTGGGACGACTCGAGGAAGAGGGGATCGACCGGCGCACGGATCCCGGAGAGAGACTTTTTAGATGGACTCTCAGCATGATCCCATGGAGACTGACAAGGTACTTATGTGCGTGTGTTTGATGTAGGTACGACCTTTTTGCGGCGATTGGGTTGTGGTTGCAGGAGGCAGATCTCCTGTGTTTTTGGTTCTGTGGATTTCTGAGATTTGTTACTGGTCTAGCTCCCTACTTCTGTTTCCTGCCTCGGTTTTTCGGGTAAATCGAGTTTTATGAGTTGTTGTTGTAGTAAAGGAAAACCCATAACGAATTGGACAAGATCGAACTGAGATTTGGGTAATTTATGCCCGATTCGAGTCCACCTGAAGGACTAGGTTCCTTGCAAGATATTAGGGTAAAGTCCTTGCAGCTTTACTCGGTTATCAACTGGCCCTTTTGGTTTACAAATTGGGGCATTTGACTCCCAGCTTGGTGCAGAGTGCTTCTTGCCAGGAGGAATTGTATTGCCAGTTATGGACCAAGATTGTTTGTCCATGTACTCGCTCGTCGTTAGTAGGACGAGGACGTAGATTGATTCTTTTGATCATTTGTGGCTAGAATATTTTCCTTCATAAAGCTCTCCTATTCAATGCTATATTGCTGCTTCATGTGGTTGTAGTCATTTTGCTTATATTACTTGGAAGCAATATCCCTCCTGTTTAGCCAGCTCAAGCAGTGATTGTTTATTTTGGGGGCATTCCAATCTTAGTTCTTTCACTTCGTGTTGTTGTCATATCTAAGTGCTTCCTCTGGCAACGTGGTCCACTTGATCCCGACCAGTTGTGTCTATTTGCTGACCTGAATCAACAGGATATAGTATACTGATTTTTCATGTCCATTACGCTTTGGGATTCATTTTTCCTGTTACGACCATGGAGAACTCTTTTTTCTTGACGTCCTCATTGGAAAGCATTTCTCATGTTTTTATAGTGACAAGATTCTATTTCAATGATTTCCAGGATGTAGCTGCGTTTGAAAATAAAAATGCTACTGATGGTCACATTATTTCAACCACCATTGGCGGGAAAAATGGCGAACCCAAGCAGGCAAGTTGCTATTTCTGCTATAAATTTGAAGCTTAGAAAGCCACTCATGTTGGTCGAAAGGATTGTCGTCCTTATAAAACTAGGAAATCCTAAGCTTTTTGCCTCTTAACTCTGACATCCTTTCCAAATATTTTTCCATTGAAAATCAGTATGCTCTGATCATGGAGCAGATATTTCTCTGATAGAGTCATGTTGTCTCCACCTGCACGTGGAATATATAGATTTATTCTCATTCTGTACGATGTCACATGATCGCAGACCATTACATACATGGCCGAACGCGTTATTGGCAATGGAGCATTTGGAGTTGTGTACCAGGTATGTGAACTTAATGGATGGGAACCCCTTGAAACAAACTGCCTTTTGATCCATCTGTGTTTTTATTTGGGTAGGCAAGGTGCTTGGAAACCCAAGAAACTGTTGCAATAAAGAAGGTCCTCAAGGACAGACGATATAAAGATCGTGAGCTTGAGCTGATGAGTATGATGGATCACCCTAATATTGTTTCGCTGAGGCATTGCTTCTACTCAACAAGCTCTAGAGGCGAAATCTACTCAAATATTGTGATGGAATATATCCCTCAAACCCTGTTCCAAGTTTTGGAGCACTATAACAGTATGAATCAGAGGATGCCCCTTCTTTATGTTAAATTGTATACATATCAGGTATGACTTTGTCCATTCCTTGTATATTATCTTTTGGTCTAATATGTCTGGGATGTTTGATACACCTACTTGGGCCACAGATGTTTCGAGGTCTGGCATATATCCATACTGTTCCTGGTGTTTGCCACAGGGATATGAAGCCCCAAAATATATTGGTGTGTTTCCTAAATTTCTTCCCTATGTAATTGTTTTTTTGTATAATTCTGCTTCATGTCACCGAGAATGACCGTATGTCAAAAATGTACTTCTGCAGGTTAATCCTGTAACCCACCAAGTGAAGATTTGTGACTTCGGCAGTGCAAAAGTTCTGGTACGCCATCCATTGCCGCTTTTACGCATTACGAAATACGATGAGCCTATGTGGACTCTGTCAAATCAATAGATAAATGAAGCTTTGCAGACTCTAGCTGTTCACACACTTCATCTTTGTTGTTTGAGACACTTTGTACATCTCCAGGTAAGGGGTGAATCGAACATTTCATACATATGCTCGCGTTATTATCGGGCTCCAGAGCTTATGTTCGAAGCAACCGAGTATACAACATCCATTGACATATGGTCTGCCGGCTGCATCCTTGCGGAACTTCTCCTTGGCCAGGTTGATGTTTCTTGAAGTGACTCATTTCCATAAGTTGACCTTGCCCTCAGATATTTCTTTGTAACATTCTTACTTCAATTTTCGATTTGCAGCCATTGTTTCCAGGAGAAAATGCCGTGGACCAACTAGTCGAGATTATCAAGGTGAAAGCTTCTTGTCCATTTTCCTGTGTCTCCTTCTTGGATATTTTCAGGGACAAATTGATAATGATAAGTTATCATGCAGGTTCTTGGAACTCCAACTCGAGAGGAAATCCGATGTATGAATCCTAATTATACGAAATTCAGATATCCCCAAATAAAGGCTCATCCATGGCACAAGGTATGCGTTTCTCTAGTTGGTTCTTGTGTTTTAGAGTTGATGGTCACATATCACCCTGGGACAAGTGACGATTTTGTAAATGCTTGTTGCACAAAATCTTAATGACATATACTAGTGTCTCTGTATGTTATTCTTCAACTGATTTGGTTAATGTTTTATTTGTTAGATATTTCACAAGAGAATGCCTCCTGAAGCCATAGACCTTACTTCAAGGCTGCTTCAGTATGCACCGAGCCTTCGCTGCTCTGCCGTGAGTTGAAACCATCTTGTGTTTTGTTTGAGGAAACTGTAAGGTTTAAGTATAAGGAAAGGAAGATTATGTGTTTTAATTCTTCGCCGTCTTCTACGATTAAACAATCTGGACAGTCACCCTCATTTATCTGACAAATGGTTGCTTTTGCAGCTAGAAGCTTGTGCACATCCTTTCTTTGACGAGCTTCGTGCACCTAATGTGCGCCTTCCAAATGTTCGTCCGCTCCTTCTGTTCAACTTCACTGAGGAAGTACGTGCAGTTGCTCAAACATGAACTGATCTCTTCTCACAACATCAATTACTCTTCCCATGGCCCGATATTTCATTTCACATCAAACTGCTCGTGTCTTTTGGATTATTCCACCCCATGCCCATTTCTTGGCAGATATGCGGCGCTCCGCCCGAGCTTATACAGAGGTTGATACCGGAGCACGTGCAAAGATCAAGCGGGCTCAGTTTCTCCCAGGCCGTTGCCGCGTCATGAAGGTGCTCGATGTGAGCGGCACGTTGGGGTTGGACCATTGGAGGATGCGGTACTGCAACCAGCGGTTTTTGTCAATTATCCTGCTTAGTGTATAAAGGTACTGTTGCTGTCTTTGCCTTTGGCAGCTTAAGTTTGCTCGTTATTGCTGTTGTGTTAAGGGTGGGGAGAAAATGTGCCGTTCCATATGTTTTGTAAATGAGATGGAAGCAAGAAAAGTGCAAAATGCTTTTCTTTTTTTTGGGGGGGGGGGGAGGAAGCTATAGTTCCGACATATTCATGTGATGCCAAGTACCTATGTAATATCTTTGTAATGATTTTTTTTTTTCTTAAAAGGGCTGTTCTCCGGACATTAAAAGGGACCAACCCAATAATGCTTTTTTATTGTTTTGGTCCTCTCTCAATCAGCGGATAAGGCTCTGTTACACCAATCATTTTTAGCCGACGACGAAGGTGACCCGCCCGCCCATCGACACCACAGGATGGGATCAGTGGGTTGGTAATGTTTGTGATTTATGGGCCTCGTTGGGCCCTTCCGGCTGGTCTACCGGTTACCCGATCTTCGAAGCCCATACTCCAATTTGGCCCAAAGACGATCCCCGGCAGTCATCAGAAGAAGGGCACTAAGGTAATTTCATCCGGAGACTAAAAAGGCCTACTAGTTCGAGCTCTCGTTTGGGCATTGCTAGGGTTTGTTCCACCTCCCCGCCGCTGTCGTCCTCGTTGTGCCTCGAAGAATGGTAGATTCCGACACTTCTTTTGGGAGTTCGACTGTGAGGAGTTGTTGTGTTGATTCATTTGGCGTGTTTCAGGCTTCGGAGAAGAAGCTGTCGAACCCCATGAGGGATATCAAGGTGCAGAAGCTTGTCCTCAACATCTCCGTCGGAGAGAGCGGCGATCGTCTCACCAGAGCCGCCAAGGTCCCCGTTTATATATGCTTTGATCGTGTTCTTTGGCCAACTTGGTTTACTTTTTTTATCCTTCTTAGGGCTGACATTAGCGTACGTTTTATTTTTTTTGTTTCTGGTAGGTGTTGGAGCAGTTGAGCGGCCAATCTCCTGTCTTTTCCAAAGGTTTTGGCCTGTTCCTTCGCGTCTATCTGTTTTGGGGACTGAGATTTTTGGGAACTGATTGTTGCAACATTCTGTTGTTTTCACGTTATTAGAGAAGAATGAAATTTAGTCATGTGTGTTTGTCGATTCAGCTTATATCAATCCTGTTGAATCGTTTTTCGTTATTTGTTGTCTAGTTGTTGATTTAAGTCTGTGAATGTGGAGTGTGGAATTGTGTTGCCATTTGCCGCTTCTGAGCGTCAAGATACTCTATGTTATTTCAGCTGTTTGTTCTAGATGAAATAACTTCAGATGTATATGCCTGATTGAGCATGAAGTTGAGTTTGCTTTTACAATATGATGAGATTGAAATTTTGTTTCCCTTTTACGGAACTTCCCCTGACAATCTGCTTGCCTCTTCCTCGCAGCACGGTATACTGTCCGTTCCTTTGGCATCAGACGTAACGAGAAAATCGCATGCTACGTCACTGTCAGAGGGGATAAGGCTATGCAGCTTCTTGAGAGCGGCTTGAAGGTGAAAGAATATGAACTTCTGCGAAGGAACTTCAGTGACACTGGGTGCTTTGGTTTCGGTATCCAGGAGCATATTGATCTCGGCATTAAGTAAGATTTTAATCTTTGCCTCCTTTCTATTTCCTTGTCTATTGAAACTCGTATACCATACAACTAGGTTATCAGGTTGATTCCTGCACCAATAATTGTGTATCCAGTATTTCCTTAGTTTCGACGGGGCATGCCTTTGGAGTTTGGATTGGCTGTCTGCCTAAAGTTTCCATTGTCTGTAGATATTCATTTTAATATGGTTTGATTAGCCTCGATACTGGTCGTGGTGCTTCCAATGCATGGCTGATCATACCTTGCTCGGTGGTGCAGGTATGATCCTTCGACTGGGATTTACGGGATGGATTTCTACGTTGTGTTGGAACGAGCGGGCTACCGGGTTGGCCGCCGCCGCCGATGCAAATCACGAGTGGGAATCCAGCACAGGGTCACCAAGGAGGACGCGATGAAGTGGTTCCAGGTTAAGTATGAGGGGGTCATCCTCAACAAGTCTCAGAACATTACTGGCTGAGGAATCCCTCTTTTAGGAACTCTTGGATATCTTTTGGTGTTTTTCCTTTTGTTGAGGATCTTCACTGTTTCTCATGGATGGCTTTCATATATAATCTGTTTCTTATGTTTCTAGATGTACACTTTTGAACTATTGTTTCGCGGCCAGTAGTTTCCCAATTCCCTCCCTTGAATTACTACAACACGATTCTTCAGCAGAATCTTGGACTGATCTCTTCTAATCCGTGATGGTTCGGTTGTTCTCCCCCGTATGAACGAAGAGGCGCTAGTTTCAGAATCTGCGGGGAACCAGTAATCCCAATTTGATGAGTCTATGCAGAGTGTTCTCCAGGAGTATCCACAACAATGTGGTGGCAGTGGCGGCCGGAGACAAGGCGTCTCTAGAATCAGGGTGATGGTGCCGGAGGGAGAGTGGCCGTCCTCCTCACTACTTGGTTTTTGGCCTGGTTCTTTATCTGCTCTGTTCCGGATTTTAATGAGATACCAAGAAGTCCAAAGGGGGCTGTTGCAGGATCAAATGGGATGTGGGATTTTTTTCCTTCCTTGGAGTTGTTGGTCGAAAGGAGTGCTTTAATCCTGGTCACGTATTGGGTATTTGGCAAGATTAAGTTTTTCGTTTGTTGGTTGAATGGGTTGTAGTTGTTCTGGAATCGGCTCCGATCATGCAGTTTACGGTACCAATTGTGCTCCTTCAAAAGGAGTTCTTGCATAACAATTTCTCACATGTTAACACTGATGTTCTACCCAGGATGCAAAAATTGTGCGAATGTGGCCCTGGATGTTTTGCGATCAAGGATGACTACGGCAGATCAAGAGCATACAGTCAGTGCAGGAAATGAGAGTTGGTGCAGCAAGCAATTGATAGTTGGTATTAAGTCTCCTTCAGGATTGTTTTACAGCGCACGAGAATTTCGTCATTTGCTCTAGTGTTGATCTATTCGATGATGGTCTGATTCACCCCCGACAACTCATCCATTGGATCTCTGCTGCTCAGATGTCTCTTCTCAAAGATGAGATGCCCGAACAGAAAGAGTAAATGTGAAGTTCTAGCTCAGCCTTATCTTCTACGTTGTTGAACCATCATGTGCTTAGCCTATTTGGCATCCCTGAGATACGTACCACGCCATTCCCTTAAAACTTTTGTTAGGCGGCTTTCATGCTTCCGGAGATGGGATCAGCCGGGGTGGACTCATGAAAGAAAATACCCAATAAAACTTTTGGTGGGGAGAATTAATGACGGTGTCCACTGTGGGAGGAATCTCAGCACCAGCCAACTTTGTCATAGCCTTAAACAGAACCAAGTGCATAATAATAAAACTAAAAAGGGGAGGTTGCAACAGAGATTTCCAACTTGAATGGCCAACACATCTGTAAATTCTCTACTCCTATTAGATCAGAAGAAGGCACAGACAAAAGCTTGGTTAGAAAAGTAGAAGATTATGCGGACATAAGAAATTCAACATAAGTGAATGGCCTGTAAGTCTCACCATGAGTAGGGAAGGAGATTTGGAATGGTCTGTCCTTGGGGTTTGATTTTCGGGATAAGTTTGCAATCAAAGCAAGTGCTAGCTACTTGCTCATGGTGGAAGATAAGCAGAAGTTCCAAAATATGGAGCCCATGGACATGAAGGCTACACGGGCTTGAAGAGGTACAACCCTGTCGACAAAGACAAACAAAATTGAGCAAAGTGAGATGGCCAGCTGATGGTCTGACAACAACTGGGTAGAAAACATGTGTTAATATTGAACGAGGATCAGGTATGAGGTATCCACTGTTCTTATCCCTGGTTTGAAGGACAAGAACACAAACATCGTGCGAGCAGCCACTATATTTCTAGCGCATGTAAATAGACACAGAGACAGCAAAACCCGGCATTCCAATTTCATTTCGTACCAGAAGTTCAGAGCGCTCACTGGGATCCAGAACCTAAATCCTGTATTCATGGGAGGACATCAGTTAAGAAGATGCCAGAACTGGCCATGTCATCTGATATCACAAACTTCAAAGAGAATCAGACCGTATAATAGCGTAGGCAGTGCATCTTTCTGATACTTCCTTGGGAGTTCGGATAGCTTTCCTAACCATAAATTATTCCAAGCGAAAACAACAGCGATCACTGATGGTCCCAACACTATTTGATTGAGCAATACCTGACAGAACATTTCGGGCAGAGGAATTCAAGTAACGAAATCTTACCAACCACACATGTGGGCAACAGAAAGTCTAGAACATGAGGCTGCATTGCAATAAGGTGTATACCTTGAGCAAGAAATTCGGGACAGTGGGATCGGGAAGAGTGCGATCCAGGTACTGATACCAGAGATAAGAACCAGGGCCGTACAGGAGAAATCCATAAGAGGACATCCGAAGCGCTCGAAGCCAATCGTGGTCTGAGAAGACAGCATGCCGAATATCCTGGGGACCATAACCCGTCGTAAAAATCCATTCGGAAGCGGATTCCCAAATTCTAGGGCTTAAATAACCAAATTCAGATCGCAAACAGCCAATCGCCAAACACCACAGACTACGGCACCCGCCAATGAGTCTTGACGCTTTTACCTCATCGCTTCTAAGCGCAGACTCCTTCCTCCTCCTCAGACGCGCTTGAACCTGAGCGATTGTGTCGCCGGTGAGCGCAAGGGAGCCGGCGGTCACCGCCTGCTTGATCGGGAACCGGTAACCAGAGCTGCGGTTCGATCCCGCGGAGTCGGAGACACCATCCCTTTTGCAGTCCCTGCGTTGCCTCCGGTTTCGAGGGCGAGACCATTCGTCGCTTCTCCAACCCCAAAATGAGCCATGACAGCCGCCGCCGCTCAAGGCTCCCATCAAATCTCCGCCGCGCCTCAATTCTCTGTCCGCGATTCGTTAAATCAATTATATGACATAAATTTTAAAACTATATATATATATATATCTTCGTATTCATTCAGAGTTGAGTGGTATGGTTAGAGGGTCATACTCATACAGGGTTGTCCGGTTCCGAAGGTCATCGCGGTCCGGATAGCATCGACGGTGATAAGACCGTAACGGGGACCGTCGCCTGGGTGAAAACGGGGCGTGCGAAGTCATACACGAGGTTGTCCGTAACCTCCATAACTCCATCCAGGACTTTGATCACTGTCGACATAGATGGCCTGTTCCAGAAATCAGTCTGCAAGCACCAGCTAGCTATCCTCATTGCTCTAAGGTTGTCGGATACGACACTGTCGTCTATTCTCAGATTGCTGCCATATGGTCTGAGGAGATCCGTCAATCTTCCTTCTTTCGCCTTCCCCTCAAATAGCATCAACAGATCCGCGTCTTCTGGACCCTGTTGTGTGTCGAAAACTTTCTTCCCGAGGATAATCTCCAGGATGACCACCCCGAAGCTGTACACGTCGGCCTTTTCAGTTATCATGCCGTTTAGCCATTCTGGAGCCAGGTAACCTGGCGTACCCCTCACGGCAGTCGTCATGACTTGGTCGTTCTCCCTGTCGACCAACTTGGACAAGCCAAAATCACATACTTTTGCCCGTAAATTATCATCCAGGAGAATGTTCTGCGGCTTGATGTCGAGGTGAACTATCTTCTGCTTGCATTCTTCGTGTAGGTAATGAAGTCCCTTCGCCATGTCAAGAATGATGTCCATCCGTTTTTGCCAGTCGAGGTCAGATCCGCTCGAGTTCCCGAAGATCCACTTGTCCAATGACCCATTCGACATGTACTCGTATACAAGCAACCGATGAGATTTCTCAGCGCAGAACCCGAGTAGCTTTACCAGGTTGATGTGATGGATGCTCCCAATCGTTCCAACTTCATTAAGAAAAGACTTCTTCATATGCCTTGAATTGTCGAGGCGTTTAACTGCTACCTTGGTGCCGTCCTTCAAGGTACCTCTGAAAACAGCACCGAACCCGCCTTCCCCAAGCTTCTGGCTGAAATCATTGGTGATGGATTGCAAGTCAGAATACGTGAATCGGACAGGCATCCCAGGCACATCTTCCATATGGTCGTCTTCCGTCTCTGCCTCTTTGTCCAAGCACATCTTCCTCCACACGTGAAGCAGCACAGCAGAGCTAAGTAACATGAAAGCAATGATAACTCCGGGGCCGGCTCTTCTTGTTAACTGCAGAAAGGTTTTCATCCCTTTGGTGATGCCCACGGCATCCACATGATTCTGAACCTTGAGAAACATTGTATAATTATGAACCCCGCCGCTTCCACCATCCACGTTGATAAGGGAAAACAACTCGGATGGTAAGAAGCAAGCTCCGTGTGATTTATCCAGGGAATGCTTGAAAAAAGCTGCTTTACACGAACAATTCCTCGAGCAAGCGTCTCTGCAACCTTTTGCATCAACACCCACAATGTCCACCCTGAAGTGGAAGTAAGTGACATCTTCAATCTCTAGAAAATTCTGGTTTTTCGAGTCTCCACAGTTCAAGGGGACATTAAGAGAACATCCTAACTCTGGCTGCCGAAAACTTACAGGGCTGAAGTAATTTATGCCGTCCCTCGGCGGAGGACAACTGCACTGACCATTTGAGCAAATCCCATAAGGGCCGCATACGGTCGGGTATTGGCATGTTCCCAGTGGTAATACATCACCCATCGTCCTGGACCCTCCTAAAGCATCGTATCCATATGCTCTCAGGTGCCCATCAGCGTGCATCCTGAAGTAGCGCGCTGTAACCATGGACCCGGTTGAGGTTACCACCAACTTCGCATCCGCACCTGCCCTGGTATCTTTCGGTTGTAAAACCATATTGCCATCACTGATCGTGAGATAGCTGTCGTGCGAAAGTTCATAATGAAAGGAGAAATATGACAGCGGAGTCTTTCTGCCTACTGTGGCATACAAACCATGAGTTGTTAAGGCTAGTGAGAACACAGTTTGTTCTGGCCGATCTGCCTCAGAGACAATGGTCACCAGTTCGTTCCCCACCATCATCTTCTGTCCACTGAGTAGTGTATCTGTCGGGTGATTGAAAGACTGCCAAACTATCTGGTCATCCTTGTCGAATAACACGAGGTTTCCCGTATCAGTCAAGTTGATTCCTGCAACATTTTTCCCAGAAGTTCCGGCGGACCAAACTGTGGAATCCTTATCAGAATCCTTGAAAACTAAGTTTCCTTCATCTGTGAGCTCCAGTATTGCATTGGCCGAAACCAAATTGTCCCCGTTGGAGGACCAAATCACAGTCGGATTAAAGCTACCATCAGACACAGGTGGGGTGACAATTGCATGGTCTGCTATTAGGAGGACGGAAAATGAAAATCTTGGCACTTTGCAGTTGGCTTCGCAGTAGAATCCACAGGCATATTTAACATATCCTGCTTCTCTATAAAGAATCGCTCTCAGAATAGACTCTCCAAAAAAAAGTGTATGATCCTCCAGTCGGTTCGACCTCCACATTGACGGAACGTTCACAATCGGTGACTGAGCAGGAATCAATCTGGGGAAAAACATAAGAATAAGAATAAGAAGACCCGGAGGAACCAAACCATATCTGCAGATGAAGCACATTGATGGAAATGGAAGCAATGCTGGAGGGATGATAAAGCATATGAGGTAAATGTCAATAGATATAATCATCACAGCAAAACACAAGCAGGATGGTGATCTAACGCCTTCCGTCATTTCTAGTAACTTGTTGCTCTCGGATATGGAGAAGCAAGAAGGCGATGTTTCTTGCACTTTTCTTCTTTATTTTTTATTTTTATCACTTTCCTCCTTGGCTGCAACTTGTAAGGAGGGCGCGGGACCTTTTGCCGTCGTGGCTATCCATGGGAACAAGAAAACACCACACAGTGGCGATTATTTCTGTGTTTTGGGCGTGCAGATCATTTCACAACAGGGTTTTAATCCAAGGATTTGCGAACAGGGCCAATGCTTCCAGCCTCTCTTCACTTATGAACAATCAAGTAGGCCAGAAGACATGCCAGCAAAACCAAAGCGTCACTGCCGAACAAAGTTGGATACCCAAAGACAGATCCAAAACCATTGTCTTTGTTTGGACTAGCACGCGTTTTAGGTATATTTCCTCTGCTGCATTTCTTCACCATGTTCATGGCAAGGCCATATACTGGATTGTCACAACATGCTTTCATTCCAAAAATTTGCCGACGTGATCAATGTTTTCCGTCTTTCAAGTAGGCCGCAAGACTTCCCGGCAAAACAAGCATAGTTGCCGAACTATGATAACTCGTTGTCGGCAGCGGCATGAATGTTGGAAATTAGAATTTTGTTTTTGGAGAATAGAAAAGTATCGAATGCGTGTCTATTTTTAGTGTAATAGTAAACCAGACGGGATATCAAATGGAACTCCATTCCGTCCTGCAACTGTGCAAATTGAAGGCCTCTGTCAGACCACCTTGTCATGGATGTAAGAGAAGTTGTCCAAGAAAGAAGCAGGTGGTAGTAAAGGATTTCTAGCAGATAATATAAAGATCAGACCATGTCGTCACATATCAAGTCATTATCGCCTTGATGAGGCGCTATTGACGTGAAACAGTTTAATAACATCAAGAATGATGCCCCTACTCGTCAGGGTCCCAGTTTTTCGGCTGATATGCCGACCAGTAGCCGTATTGTACTGTCACAATGCTTCTTGATGTGAGAATGAGCTCAACTTCTATAGGGTAGCATGGAGGATTGAGAGCTTGATTCAGACGACTACTTCTACCTTCACGTCTTTTTCACCTCCTGGCTAGTATCAAACTTCACTGAAACAGCAATCGGAAAAATGAGTCTCGAAGTTATAGGCAGGTTGTGAGAATCGACCCTGATGTTAATCGGTTGGGATACAAATCGACTGTGTTAATTTGAGTATCATCTGGGACCGGAGAGCATCAAGGGTGACATGATGGTACTCGGAGCTTTTGCCCTGGTGAGAGTCGGATGTGTGAAATCATATACGAGTTCATCCTTGACCTCTATAACTCCATCTAGTACTTTGATCACTGTCGACATTGACGGCCTGTTCCGGAAATCGGTCTGCAAGCACCAACAAGCTAGCCTCATAACTGTCAGGGCATCGGTTACAGCATTTTCATCTAGTTTAAGATCATCGTTGCATGCGTCGATAAGATCCACCAATCTTCCTTCTACCGCCTTTCTCTCCAAAAGCTTCAACAGTTCCCAGTCTTCCGAACCTTGACGAGTGTCGAAAACTTTCTTCCCTAGGATTATCTCCAGGATGACCATCCCAAAACTGTACACATCAACCCTTTCTGTTATCATTCCGTTTAGCCGTTCTGGAGCCAAATACCCCGGAGTACCCCTCACTCCAGTAGTCAAGACTGGGTCATCCTCCCGGTTGACCAACCTTGACATGCCAAAATCAGCGAGCTTTCCCATAAAGTTATCATCCAGGAGAATGTTCTGCGGCTTAATGTCTAGGTGAACTATCTTCTGCTGGCATTGTTCATGTAGGTAATGAAGTCCCTTTGCCACATCCAGAACGATGTCCCTTCTTTTCTGCCAGTTGAGGGCAGATCTCATGGAACTTTCAAAGATCCACATTTCCAACGATCCATTCGACATGTACTCATATACTAGCAGCCAATGACATTTCTCGATGCAGAGCCCGAGAAGCTTCACCAGGTTGATGTGATGGATGCTCCCAATGGCTCCAACTTCATTAAGAAAAGATTTCTTCATATGCCGGGAACCATCAAGGCGCTTAACAGCAACTTTGGTGCCATCATGCAGAATTCCTTTGAAAACAACACCGGACCCGCCTTCCCCGAGCTTCTGGCTGAAATTGTCAGTGATGAGTTTCAGATCAGCATATGTAAATCTGGTAGGCATCCCCGGCATCTCTTCCACATGATCATCCTCTGTCTCATCGGTCAAGCGTATTTTACTCAACAAGAGAAGCAGTGTTGCAGAGGTAACAAATACGCAAGCAATGCTGACTCCAATGCTGGCTCTTTTTGCTTTCTGCAGAAAGGTTTTCTTCCTTTTGGGGGTGGGGATTTTATCTGCAGAACCTGCATTATCCGTGCGATTGTGAACCTTAAGAAAGACAGCATAATCATGGAGTGAGGGCCTCCCATTGTCCATATTCATCAAGACAGCATAATCATGGAGTGAGGGCCTCCCATTGTCCATATTCATCATGGAAAACATCTCGGATGTCAGGAAGCACACTCCGAGTGACTGACCATATCGCTGCCTGAAAAAAGCTGCTTTACATGAACAATTCTCCATGCAAGCATCTTTGCAACGATTCACGTCAACATTCACAATATCAATCCTGAAGCTGAAATAAGTGACGCCTTTAACCTCTAGAAAAGTCTGGTTTTGCAAGTCTTCACATGTCAAGGGGACATTCGGCGAACATCCTAGCTCTGGATGTTGAAGACTCACGGGGTTGAAGTACATAACCCCATCCCTCGATGGAGGACAAGTGCATTGACCATTGGAGCAAATCCCATATGGGCCGCACACAGTTGGGTATTGACAAGTCTCCAAAGGTAACAGGTCACCCATCATTAAGGACCATCCTGAATCATCATATCCATATGCTCTCAGGTGCCCATCAATGTCCAGACAGATGTAATTTGAAGAAACAGCTCCCGGAATAGTGTTAATCACCTTTACTTCTTTGCCTAAAGCAGAGCCATTCGAGAACAAAGCTAAATTACCATTTAGCATGGTGACATAGCCATCGTCGGAAAGTTCAGACGGCAAAGAATAATATAACACCTCAGACTTGCTGCCTGCTGTAACATACAAACCGTGGGTCATCAAGGTTATCGAGAACCGACTTTGACCTGTCCAATTTTTCTCAGAAACTCTTGACACCAGCTTCATCCCCACCATCAGTTTTTGTCCTCCGAGTAGAGTATCTGTCGGGTGATCGAAAGATTGCCAAACTATCCCATCATTCTTGTTGAATAACACGAGGTTCCCAGTATCTGTCAAGTTGATACCCGTGACGGGTTCCCCAGAAGTTCCAGCAGACCAAACCGTGGAGTCCTTATCAGAATCTTTCAAAACTAGGCCCCCTTTATCAGTGAGCTCGAGTACCGCATTGACCGAAACCAAATTATCGTTGTTTGCAGACCAAACAATTGTTGGCTTTGAGTAATCGATAACCCTACGTCTGGGATTCCTTTCAACTGGTATTATGAGGATGGAGAATGAATAACTCATACCTTCGCAGTTGTCTTCGCAGTAGAATCCACAGGCAAAATTTACCATGCCAGCACCTCGATAAAGAATCGCTCTCAGAATAGACTCATTGCCGAACTTATAAGTATGATTGTCCAGTCGGTCCAAACTCCATGTAATCGGAAGGTATGCAGTCGGAGCTTGTGCACATATGAGTTTGGGAAAAAACAAAAGAAGAAGAGGAAAAAGAAGGAGGAAGCATGGAGAAACGGAACGATTTCTGCTAGAGATGTACATCTGTATAGACTGAGGCGCAACGCATGAGGGATGAAGAACAAGAAGTATATCTTGAACTGAAGATACAATCTGCCTTCCAAATGCAAGCCGGCTGGTGATATCATGCATTCGTCATTGCCTAAGAGTTGGCTGCATTATCTAACGAGGCAGACCGGAGTTTTGCATTTGTTGCTACCCTTCGGAATGAGAAAACACCGTCCTATGACCACTATTGGCGTATTTTGGGGTATGCATTGTTTTACAACATGCTTTCAATCCAAAAGTTGGCCGACAGGACCAGTCTTCTGGCCTTTCCACGCTTATGCACGCACAATCATGTAGGCCATAAGATTTACTGATAAAATCAAAGCATTGCTGCCGAACTACAATGATCAGTGTTGCCAGCCGTATGAACGTCGGATCAACAGCCTTTCATCTGTCCCCCATCTCTGCAAATTCAAGGTTCTATCACAGACGACATGTCAGGGATGAAACAGCTTTTGAATAAGAAATCTGGTTTTGATACCAGCCTTTCAAGCAGGGTGTTGTTCGCGCACGAAACGGATCACGTTGGAAATATTTGGCAATGGACTCACAGTAGTTATATTGTGGTCGCCAGTAAGAAGATGCACAATTTTATTGAAATTAAATGCAAGTCTTACAATCTTAATGAGTAAAGGAAACGGGGCTTACAGCCATTAAAAACGGAAAACAAGTGCAACTATTGACAATGACGTGGAAATCCGTGACGATGGAGAACTTGTGACGAAGGCCTCGGAAGCTCACTCCGTCGGTGGTGGTCGCTGGCGGGAGGTTGTGACGAAGGCCCTACGAGCTCACTCCGTCGGTGGTGGTCGCTGGCGGGAGGTTGACGGCAAAGGCCCTATGAGCCCACTCTGCTGGTGGAAAGGGAATTGACCTATGAACCGGGTCGAGGTATCTAATTTCCTAAGGTTGACGAACAAACTTCAGTGTTTTTGGCTGTGTATGGTCGTCTCCTGTCTTGAAAAATTCATCTGCTATTTATAGAGGATTTGTACGTGATTAACGCGTAACAGATAGGTCGTTTTGCAGATCGTGTTGTAGATCGTGATCCCTAATGTTGTGGGAGTGTCTCAACAACCCCCTTGATATATGGGATCACGTTCCTGGATATTTAGGATCAGTTACGATCTTTAATAAACGTGATTGAAAATGAATAAATTTATTTCAACCTTGTCGATTTGACTGAACTGTACGGACTACGATCGACTTGGTCGATTTATCCAGGGTTCCATCGACTTGACCCTACCAGTAGACCTAGCTACTGTTGAGTCATCTTGATTGACCATACTCCTTCGTTGTGAGTCGACCTCGTCGACCCCGTTCATAAGTCGACCTCGTCGACTTCGTCATAAATCGACCTAGTCGACTTCGTCGTGAGTCGGCCTAGACGACTACATCTTGGGCCGACTCGGAGTGTGACTTGAGGGATTACTGGGTTTTTGTTCTAAACCCAGACCCAAAATTAATTGCCATGTCAACAGGTGTATATACTGGCAGATATATAAGCCTCGAGCACTGCAGTTGTATGTTACATCATTATCACCTCGTTAAATCTTAGTTGATGACAAGGTTCTTGGCCAAGTGGAGGTTGTATCATACCGTGGATATGCTGACCGGAAGTTGTATCATCCCGTCATTGCGACATTGTTTATCAAATGTAAATGTGAGTGCGACATCAATAGGAGAGAGCATGGTGAATCAACGAGCTTGATTCGGCATTAATCTTTCTACCTTCATATCTTTTTACTTTTCTTCACTATTTTCCTTAATTAAACTTCGCCATACAGTGACAGATAAAATGGGTCTCAATATATGGACGGGTTGCAAGAGTCGGTTTAACAGTCAGTTGTGACAGACTCATCGGCATCTGCCAAAACAAGACCGCCCTCTGCACGGAGCTGCAGCCACGCCATGATTCCTACTAGATGATTCCTGCTGGCAGGGCAAACCACTTGTGTGTCCCCCGAATCGAGAAGGATCTTCTGTACCATGGTGAAAGCAGCAAAGATTCCAAAAAGGAAACCCTTGATGTTGGTCGTGGAGAAACTTGCAAATGAATGCCGGTTCACGGAAGTTCTTCACAAAACCGGCCTCAAAATGGATCGGACCCATCAGTAAATACAACATGACTCGATGACTGGGTCTGAGGGACTTCTGTTCCAAGCAGAGGACAGGATCGAGGAAGGACGCACGTAAAAGGTGCAAACACAATCTCGTTGAAAGTGTAGTCTAGTATATAAAACTCGGTTTATATATACTAGAACGAAATCTGATACATGGACCGATCCAGTATTACCCGTTTTTTATTTCATGGTTCCTAACGGCTACTTTCCCAAGGCAAGAAAATCCCATCCTTTTGAGTCCTCAAATTTTATATTTTTTACGATTGAGTGCTGGGTAATGACACCAAATTGGTGCAGAATCGAACCCTAATTCTCCCCCTACTTCCCCCACGGGAGGGAAAAACCTTCCACCGCTCTGATTCCCCAATCCAGATTTAGGTGTGTTTGTGTGTATCTTCTTTATCTAGTTCGATTTCCAGCTCGCGGGTTGATTCTGATTGTTTGGGTTGGATTAATCTTAAGGCGCCGTTTGAGTGTTCGATTCGGGATGTTTGATCGATGGGGGTGGCAAAGTTTGGATCTTTTCGGGATTAGAGAGTGATCTATGGGTTGATTTTGTAGGGTTTTGGGGTTTGAATCTTTATTTTCCTTGAAACTGGTGATTTGTGCGAGGGCCGAGAAAGATTCCCAATGTATCGTGTGAAACCACTGGCCGATGTGCCGTCCCAGTTGGGTTTGATTTCAGTTCAGAATTTCGGCCTAACAGGGGTTGTGAAGAAGTGGAAATCGGGTCTTGCCAAAAGACCCAAGAAGAAAATCTACCACAGAGTTCATGAACTGGATAGAGTTATGGATTTAAGGAAGAAGCCGGCTTTGATTCTGCAACTCAAGTCCATAATTGAAGCGCAGAAACACCAGCAGCTTCTCCTACGGGATCTAGAAAAGCATGTTGGATTTGTTCAGAAGTGGAATTACCTGTCTGTCATTGAGAAGTATCCCCCGATCTTTCATGTGGGTGGTGGAGCTGGGGCTCCTCCTTTTGTTGCGCTCTCTGAGAAAGCTAGGAAAATTGCTAGCGAAGAATCTGAAGTGAGAACAAAGATGGAAGTGATTTTAGTGAAGAACTTAAGGAAGTTGTTAATGTTATCTGTGGATTGTTGTCTCCCATTGGAGAAGATAGAGTTTATAGGATCTGAAATGGGATTGCCCCATGGTTTTGCAAAGACAGTCGTACCCAAGTATCCAGAATTCTTCTCGGTTAAAAGCAAAAATGGGAGAGATTGTTTGCTGTTGGAGCGCTGGGATTCTTCCCTTGCTGTCACTTCACGGGAAAAGAAGTTGGCTGAAACAGGGTTTATGGATCCCAAAGTAGGCGAAAAGAGTATTAAAATCTCAAAAGATGGCAATTTCCCTGGCCCCTTTGCATTTAAAATTAATTTTCCTGTTGGCTTTAGACCAAATGTAAGTTATCTTTCAGCGGTTGAGAAGTGGCAAAGAATGGAGTTCCCTTCACCATACTTGAATGCTAGGAGATTTGATCCTGTTGATCCCAAATCTCAGAAACGAGTAGTGGCGGTGCTTCACGAGCTTCTTAGTTTGACTATGGAGAAGAGGCTGAGTTCTGCGCAACTTGATGCGTTTCACTTCGAATTTATGCTGCCATCTAAGTTGATTCTCTGCTTGATTAAGCATCATGGCATCTTCTACATTACCAATAAAGGAGCAAGAAGCTCTGTTTTCCTCAAAGAAGCTTATGATGGGTGTAATTTAGTGGACAAAAACCCCTTACTTTTGTTTCATGATAGATTTTTGGAACTTATTGGGCGAAAAGATGCAAGTCCAGGCAACAAGCTGACATCCTAGATGCTCTTGCATGAGCCATGTCATGGATTTTATTAACTTTTGATCTTTTATGCTTTTGAATTGAGAATTGTAAAGAGGAGGAGAAGGTTTTTATATCAAAGTTATCTTGTGTCCTGACAGTATCCCGTAGCCACTTTCAATAGCGATGGTTGCATCGAGCTCAAGTTGTAGATTCAAGTGAAGCTCATGCTTCAGTCGACTTTTGTCGCCATATTGATTGTTGGTTCAACACGACATCTGAGTTTTGACTGCAAATCTTGAGGGACCAACAACTCATGGATCCAGCGGATAATTCATTTTATGAAGGTGCTAATCTTCATTGAAATTTTCACAGAAAAATTCCTCATCGATATGATTTTGATATCCTACAAATTTTTTCAGGTAAAATGGCTGGAATCCTGGTGGAATTCTTGGAGGTTGCCATTACCTCCATTGTTTATATGAAGGGAATATATCCAGCTGGTAGGAAAGCCTTATATGATCTTTGCTCTATTACTTGTGAAGGAATTTTGCAGTTCTTTACCGAGTTTAGGTAATTATTGGCAGAGTTTGTCAGGGAATAAAATGCTCTGTTGTGCCAGATGATCTAATCTGCCCGTCTCCTATGCTTTCTTGCTGTTATATAAACTTTTTCCAGCTTACTAACTTTTCATCTTGATTGAATTTAGGAGCTTTTGAGAGGAGAAGGTATCTGAACTTGGTTGTCCATGAAGTTCGGCATCCTGCTCTCAGGGAGTATATCCACTCGGCTGTATCGGGACTTAAACCATTTATTCAAAAGGTGCCGCTTGCTTCTTTTGCTCTTCCATGGGAACTTTCTTTTACAATCTACATTTTTTTCTCATGCAACAACTCTCATAGCGAAGTGACTACATCAAATATTGTTTTTTTAGGCTTGAAGATGATGTAGCAAGGATATCTTTTGTTGGTTTAATCAAATGCAGGGTTCAATAGAGAGAGTAGCCGTGATCTTCTCCAACAACGCAAACATGACACTGGAAAGATTCATCTTTAAGCTTGCGGCGAAACAGTCGTCTGACCCAAGTTCTGAGACTGATGCCCTTGAATCCTCTCTTCGGTCCTTCCTGACCAAATTGCAAGTTTGTCAAGCTCAGTCCGCGGCTCTTCCGAAAGGTCAGCAGCATGTGAATATCTGTAAGGTCTCCAATGAATGTCCCCATTGTGATCTTTACAATGTGGCTCTCAAAAAGCTATCTTCTCCCTAATTAGATTGCAGGTGGGAGATCACAGGTTACTTTAGGTCCCTTCCTGAAGATGGACCAAGCAAAGAGGGTGATTCACCTCTTTGGGTTGCAACAGGCATGAGTCAATGGCAATCGCCCCCACTCATCACCCCTATCAAGTCAATGTCAAACGGAACCCTGTCACTGCAGCTGTATCTAGAACGCAACCGTCGATCTCAACCCTCAAATGCTGTCCAGGAGCAGCTCAAGGATCCGGCCTCCGCAGGCTAAGTCGTTTAAGTGAAGTTACTGTTTTTGTTGGTCCAAACAGAAACTGTAGGACTGTTATTGGCATTGGTCCTATCAGGTTTCGTCGATTAATGAATGTATGACCCTAAATTTATTTCCTCAAATCTTGTTAATTACCCCATTACTTTGAAAAGTAAACCAAGTAACAACCCCTTATGACCAAATTAATCACATTCTGGCCACCTTTACTGTAATAGTACTAACCTTTTGGTTCCCATGTTTCCATCCCTTTGTCACACATTTTGTGTTGCCTACCATCCCCCTTCCTCTCCCATACAAGGATGCGTGCTGACTACGTAGTTGTCCGTGGTCTCATGCGGATAGCATTTGTTTTCTTTGTGCTCGTGGCTGAACCTGGATCCGGGTATTCCATCAATGGGGTTGCAGGGAACAACTCCTGCGATGCATCCAGGGGCAGCTGGCTGATCGACAAGGCCTACCTTATGTACTATACCTGTCCGTTCATTGAGAAGGAGTTCAATTGCCAAGGCAATGGACGGCCGGACCGTGGCTACCTCCATTATCGGTGGCAGCCGTCTGGTTGTAACTTGCCAAGGTATGGTTATGGCGACATTTCACTCTTCATCCTATACAATGTTGTGGCATTTGTTAGATTTTGGCCTCCTGGAAAGAACAAAACATTAGACCACTCCGAGTATAGGCATGTGAGTTGTTTTCAGCCATCGGATCTGACGGGTTGGTTGCTGTAGGTTCGACGGGTGGGATTTCTTGAACAGGATGAGGGGGAAGAAGCTGATGTTCGTGGGGGACTAGTTGAGCCTGAACCAGTGGCAGTCCCTCACCTGCATGATCCATGCGGCCGTTCCCGCAGCTAAGTACGTCGTGACCCACACCGATGGTCTCTCCAAGTTTGTTTTCCCGTAAATTCTTTGATGCTGTTCTCAGCAGGGTTCTTGGTGTAATACTATCACTAGTGGGCATGTGCATGTACATTATCTATGCAGGAATACAATGCGGAGTTCCTACTCTCCCGGAACGCACTCCTGCGGGACATTGTGAGTACCCCAACAGGCTGAGCCCTCGTGCTGGACTCAGTCTCGAGTGGTAAGTTCTGGGCTGAGGCTGACGTCCTGTTTCATTTCAGAAACTCAACCACTAGGCATGATCAAACGCTGGGTTCATGTTTCAGGTGGGACTACATCATTGATGGCGGGAAGACTTACACGGACATGGATCGACTGGTGGCATACGAGAAGGCATTAACTACATGGGCGAACTGGGTCAACACGGCGATCAACCCCTTGAAAACCAAGATATTCTTCCAAGGAGTCTCCCCAGATCATTCCAAGTAAGCAAATCAGCCCAAGTACTGCAGATCATTCTCTTACTGTAACAATACACACATGTTTCCGTGACGAACCAGCGGGACGGACTGGGGGAACACTCCAACGACCACATGCGTGGGGGAAATTGCTCCAATCCACGGACCGACGTACCCCGGGGGGGCGCACCCAGGCGAGGCTGTACTGGAAAGGGTGCTGAGCAAGACGAGTAAGCCGGTTCACCTGCTCGGGGTGACCACACTTTATAGGAAGAACGGTCACCCGTCATTCTACTGGTTCGGCGGGCATCGAGCCACCGAATGCAGCCACAGGTGCCTGCCCGGCGTGCCAGACACATGGAACGTGATCCTATACGCTGAGATGCTATCATTTTAGGGAGGATCACATTTTAACTTTTATTAGAATAAATTCTTGTTTTGGATGATTTGGAGTTGTAATTGTCAATAAGTCTCCTCTGTTGCGACGGCTCTTCACCTCGGTAACAGCTGCAGCTCCAACCATCTTCATGCTGCACAATCAATACATCCACAACAACTCGATGGTGCTGTAAGATAGTGGCAGATAAGGCTACTGGGAACAAACATTAAAGTCCATGATAGCTCAATTCATCTCTCTCTTGGTCTATAAAATCCAAGAAGCATTGTGTAGACAAATCTGTCTCTATTATTCCAAAATTATTCTTTCTACTCATTCCTCTATTCTCTCAAATCTGTTCAGTAATACCAAGTAATAATTCGGTTAATGAAAGAAAAAAGATTAAAAAATTCAATGAGAAAGACTATCATAGTGTTGGAGCGGCAGCAGGGCAGTTGTGGACTGCACCGCAATCTCAACCATCATAGGCGGTGGGGCGGTCTGGCGGCTGATCGATCCCCGGCTTGGCAGCAGCTGGAAACTCCCACCAGAGGCAGCTAGGCGAGAAGGCTTTTTGGCCATTAGTTTTTCATTGTGATCCACTCAGGAGGCGAGAATGTTATGGCGATCAAAGTCTCGGGTAATGAGGCCCGAGGAGAGCTACTGCTCCGGGCATTAATCACATCTGGTCCTGAATAATGCAGAATTTGGGTGGTGGACCAAAGTCATTGCTTTTCAATCGATGGCGATGGCAAGCAAGGAGAATTTTCTGTTAATCGTTATAATATTCACCACGTCAGTGAACTTTTAACCTGGCGAGTTCAGCCAAGAATTCCAACTGTGGCAGCGACTGCGGGCGAGCCCCACTGACAATTCTTCCGTCACTCTTAAACAAACAGAACCGGACAATAGTTGACTGACTTTTGCAAGACTTGCAATGACACTTGATTCTTCAACAAAGGTTCTCCAGCTTTTATCCTTTATCAAACTGGGATTTGTCTGAACAAGAAAGCACCAGGGGCCATGTTCTCATGCGACATGGATCGACTCCTACGCGTTCTCAGATGTTTACTGATTGTCCCATGGCTAGGTCATCACGGGATTGTCCTGTCTCAAGCTGACGGTTCAAGTGTTTCTAGTCCCTGGGAAACCAGCCCGTCAAAACTCTCCTACAAAGGATTCCTCGACGGTAATTACCGAATGATTCTCGTCAATGACAAACTCAATTTCCAGTATGCTTGCGGGTTTTACTGTAGAGACAACTGCAACGCATACCTCTTCGCCATATTCATCATCCAGAACAACACGGACACGGGCAACATGATGTCTCCTGCAGTCGTATGGTCCGCTAATAGGAACACATTGGTCAGGACACGAGCCAGCCTTAAGTTGTCAGCAGATGGAGGTCTGGTGCTTCAAGATAGTGATGGTTCTGTTGTTTGGTCAAGAGGTAAAACAGGGAACCCGATAAGGCGTATGAACCTGACTGATGAAGGGAACCTTTTGTTGATTGGGGAGAGTAATCAGATAATCTGGCGGTCATTCGATGAGCCGACTGACTCGCTCCTTCCTGGGCAGAAATTAGCTCTGGGGAAGAAGCTGATCCCTAATTTCTCTGAAAGAAACTGGACCGAGAACGGCGCATTCTCGTTGGCGGTGACGAGAAATGGCCTGTGTGCGCAAGTCGAGACTAGTCCTCCTCAGGTTTACTTTAAATTTTCCTTCCCTAACTTCAACGAATTGATTTCGGTGGAATATGTAAGCGGCAGGTTAAGTTCAGGTACTTTCACACTCACATTGATCCCAGCATCATCGTCATCCCCACAGTACCTGAAACTGGAATCAGATGGCCAGTTGCGGGCATACAATTGGGATTCGGCATGGAAAGGGACAAATCTCATGAAATCATCCCTGGGAGACTGCTTTTTTCCGTTGGTCTGCAGGGAATACGATATCTGCTCAAACGGACAATGCAGCTGTCCTCTTCCGAGCCCTCAATCTGAAGAAGGATGCCTGGAGGTCAATGCTGTTTCCCTCCCTTGTGATGATCCATCATCGACCAACGAACCGGAGGAATTGCATGAGGTTGATAATGTTACACATTTTTCTTTGGAGGGCAACATCACATTCATCCCAAGAAACAATTGCATGGAGGAGTGCAAAAATAGCTGTTCATGCAAAGTGGCTTTCTTTCTTGAAGAAATCGGTGAAGGTGGGATCATAAGTAGTAGTTGTCATTTACTTCCTCAGGTGTTCACTCTGATCAACATCAGCAGTATCAAGGGGAATTTAAACTATACGTCAACTGCTTACATCAAAAAGCAATCGCAAAAGCTAGCAAGCCCTGGTAGTACAACTAATTCTTCCGACACTGGTAGAAGCCCTGGTAGTACAACTAATTCTTCCGACACTGGTAGAAGCCCTGGTACTACAACTAATTCTTCCGACACTGGTAGAAGTAATAAGAGCAGTCGACGCTCCAAAGTCCTCGGTCTCAGCATCGGAGTTCTTGTTTTCCTGATCGTGCTAACTTCTCTGTTGATTTGCATCACTAGGAAGAGGGATGCTAATGAGGTCGAGGAGAACTACATCAATCAAGTACCAGGACTGCCCACGAGATTCACCTATGGTTATCTGAAGGCTGTTACCGATAATTTTAGTGGAAAGCTTGGCGAGGGAGGGTTTGGCTCCGTCTATGAAGGTACCCTAAAGGACGGGACTAGAGTAGCTGTGAAGCAACTCAACAGGTTTGATCACGTTACAAGATCATTCCTGGCGGAAATGGAGAGTATGGGGAGCATCCATCACCTAAACCTGGTCAGGCTGGTCGGATTTTGTGCCGAAAGGTCTCATAGACTGCTTGTTTATGAGTACATGTCGAACGGATCCTTGGACAGGTGGATCTTCCCGAAATCGGAGGCGAACGTACTCGACTGGAGACGGAGACAGAAGATCATCCTCGACATAGCAAGGGGACTGAACTATCTGCACCGGGACTGCCGGCAGAAGATAATTCACATGGATATAAAACCACAGAACATCCTCCTTGACGAGAACTTCAATGCCAAGGTGGCTGACTTTGGGTTGTCAAAGCTGATAGATCGCGACAAGAGCCACGTCGTGACGACCATGAGGGGTACACCGGGATATCTTGCCCATGAATGGCTGAGTGGCACCATCACAGAGAAGGTCGACGTGTACAGCTTCGGAGTAGTTACCTTGGAAATAGTTTGTGGGAGGAGGGTATTCAATCAGTCAAAGGATCCCGAGGAGATGCACCTGCTAAGCCTATTGAAGAAAAAGGTACAGGACGGTTGCCTGATAGATCTAATTGACAAAAGCTGCGTGGATATCCTCGCATACGAACGGGAAGCTGTGGACATGTTGAAGGTCGCGGGTTGGTGCCTGGAGGGTGATTTCTCGAGGAGGCCTGCAATGTCGATGGTGATCAATGTACTTGAAGGTACGATGGACATCCCAGGGGATTTGAGTTACAACTTCTTTTATCCATCCCTTCGGGGAGAAGGAGGAGGAGATGACGAGCACGAGTACGAGCGGCGAATGGGTGACCGCAAGCTCAAAGGGACCAGCATGCCACTGCCGGAAACTCTCTCCACACCAAGGTAAAGGGAAATGACTGCATCAGTGCCGAAATTTATAGACAAGCAACAAGGGTATATTGAATTGAAATGATATAAACTGAGATAGAAGGCCTTCCATGTAATTTAGTCAAACTTTGACTCGATGGTTTCTCCGTCAATCTGCTCGTTGACCTCGGCGATCACTACCGCCCGTCATCGGCTCATCGGACTCTGTATTCAAGCATCGTTTCTTTAGAAGAATGAAGCGAGGAGGGTGCTCTGCCCCCATGCCAGACAGCCTTTTAAGTCTAGGTCGGTTCCAAGCTTGGCAGGGCATGCAGTATGCAGTCATTTTGCATCACATCCCTCGTGACACCGACATATACCAGATCGATCGATCCTCTCGTCCCCTTCGACTAACTCAACGGCATCGACTATAGCTTATTTCCAGTGTCTTTGTGACAGTTTTTGGTATGCTAAAGCGTTTGTTCACACGAACCAAACAGAGGCCCTCACGAGGGTCCATTCCAAGGGAGATGAGAGATGAACGGGACAGGCACTTCCTTCACCTGTATAAGGCTTTATCTTTTTCTACATCTCCAACCCTGTTTTCGACATCAACCTCCATCTTATTCATCAAAAGGATATGATATCATATTCGTATTGCTCCCTCGATCACTTCTTAATAGCACGAAGCCCGTGTCTTGCGCGAGTGCTCGTGACGTGGCCGGCCGCCGCAATGGACAGAGACACAAAGAAGGGATATTATTGAGGTTGAGGACAACTTCCTTTCTTGATCTCCCTAACTCTCACACTAACACTGAAATACCCAAATGATATAATTTACCATATAGTGGCAACGACGAGAATTTTGATTTTACCAGAACCACCGCCCCCTTCTTCCTTCACCCTTATCATCACAAGCTTTTTTTCTCTAGGGAAACAAATATAGGGCAAGGAATCCCACTAGACTGATCTCTCTTGACTTAATTATATCATAGGTAGAGGTTTTTGTGTGTTGTGTGTTTGTGCGTGTGCTGATGATGATGATGATCTGGGGCCTCCTTTGGGTTTCGATCGTTTCTCCAGGTACTTCAGAGGCAGAACTGAGATTAACAGAATGAGCGGCAGCAGCAGCCAGGGAGGGGATTGTGGAGGCAGAGGAGGAGGTGGAAGGGGCAACAAGATAGAGATAAAGCGGATTGAGAACTCGACGAGCCGTCAAGTGACTTTCTGTAAGAGGAGGAACGGGCTACTGAAGAAGGCCTACGAAATGTCTGTGCTGTGCAATGCAAGATCGCCCTCGTCGTACATGATTCTTCCCGAGGCCAGCTTTGCCCCCTCTGTATTCATATTCTCTTCTACATTTAAGTTTCAAACACAACGCCACCACCATCTCATCTATTATATATATGGAGTCCTGTGATAGTTTTTATCATAAAGATTGCATTTTTATCACCTAGGTTTCCACTTAGTATTAAAACGTCCCTTCCCTCTCCAGTTGGTCTCTATTATCGTTTATATATGATACATATGATCTGATTTGTTGGGCATATAAAAAAACACAGACTGAACAGTGGGAAATAATTTCACGTTATCTAGAAAAAGGCCTGGGCTAAGAGTTTATATATGGTTGAGATTCTTCACTTAATTGCTAGCTTTTAGGTGAAAGGAATTTCGAAGCACAATTTCCATTTATATATGGCTAGTTTTAGGTGAATGTAATCCCGACCCACAATTTTCAAACTCTGTGCTAAAAAGAGGGAAGGGAGGGGGTTCAGACAATCAATCCGTCAGGGGTCATTTGTGTGAGATTAAGGATCCTTCGGGTCTCGTTTATGCTGTGGGATGATGCTGTTTTCCATAATAAATGTCAGGCAGTAGTGACATTGAAGACCGATACATGGTATGAGGCATGGTATGAGGTCGTTTTGGGTCAACGTCACTCGTGCCGACCGATACCATATCCATCCTCTCCTCCCCTTCACTCAGTTCGATGAGAGTTTATCGCGGGTGCCATGTGACAATTTTTGGCATGCATTAAGTGTATCCATGAACCAAACAGGAGGATCCAAGGAAGACAAAAGATGAACAGGACAGGCACTTTCTTCACATGTATTAGGCTTCTTCTTTTTTTATTACATCTCCAACCCTATTTTTGACGTTGCCCCTCCATCTTATTCATCAAAAGAATATGATACCGTATTCTGATTTGTGATGATGGGGACCTCTGATGTTGTGGACAAGAAACACATGCATGACTAATAAAGTTCATTAGAAACCACAAGGAGGAGGATGGCCCTCCTACTTCTCATCTGCCCCTCTTGTTCTTGGAGTTCCTCCCTTGGTAAACTTACTCTGCTAGGACAGTACGGTCTCGTGGCGATATCTTGCTTTGCAACGGCCACGATATTAAGAAAAAAGCCATCTGACCCGTAACGAGCCCATCCGGTAGACCCCTAAGATCGCTCTCAAGAAAGACCAATATTCCCAACTAAACGAAACAAAGACTCTCGAGTGCTTATCGTCCGTGATCATGACACCGCAATGGACGCATATCCGAGGGATATTATTCTAACAACTACCTAAGCTGGGGGAGGTATCCTAAGCACAAGTTTGATAATGACCACATCCTCTTCTATACCATGAAGAAGTAAACATGAATGTGTAAGTGAGGTTGAGGACCACTTTCTTTTTATTGATCTCCCTAACTCACACACTAAATTCCCCTCCCCACACCAATCCCATCTAACAAATAAAAAAGTTTACCTCAATTTGCCAACCCAGAGAGTTTAACTATTTGGTTGTGGAGTCAATTTGATTTTCCATAAATACATACCACCACCACCACCACCCCCAACCCAACTCATATGCAATCAAACCCATCCACCATTCTCCCTTCACCTTCTTCCAAAACCAAGGCCTTCATCACAAGCCTTTTCTCTTTGAAAAACTAAAAAAAAAATATATAGGGTTCAACTTCAAGGGGTTCCCCCTTGACTGAATCTTGACTAAGTAAGTTTAGTGACATAACAGGCATAGGATTTCCTCTTCCTCTTCCCTTTTTTTTTTGTTCTTTCTTTCGCTATGTTTGTTTCTTTCGGTTTTGATTGTTCGGTCGTTTGGCGGTGTTTCTAGGGCCTTTGGACGAGCAGCTGCGGTTAAGAACATGAGCGGCAGCAGCAGCCGGGGTGGGGATGGAGGCGGAGGAAGTGGCGGAAGGGGTAAGATTGAGATAAAGCGGATTGAGAACTCGACGAGCCGTCAGGTGACTTTCTGCAAGAGGAGGAACGGGCTGCTGAAGAAGGCCTACGAGCTGTCTGTGCTGTGCGACGCGGAGATCGCCCTCATCGTCTTCTCAAGCCGTGGTCGCCTCTACGAGTACGCCAACAACAGGTAACGATCATCTTCATCCCCATGAAAGAAGAAACAAAACTGAAAGAACACGAACCAAAAGACAAAGGGAAAAAAATCACTGCCCCATCTGGATCTTGACCTACTTTTCTTCCTTGTTTGGAATCCTCCCATTCGGAAGTCCATCTCGTCTGTTCTGCGAAACACCTGAACTGATCTCCGAAAACACGACGGATTCCTCCATAACGATCTACCTAAACGAGTGCGATCCAAGTCCTTTGTGACCAGATCTCTTCATGGGGGGAGTTAATTAGGGTTCCGAGATCTTTCCCTTAATCTTTTTATTTGTAAAAAAGAACACACACTCACCAACTAGATCCGACCATTTTCTTACCATCTCAGCCTGAAACCAAAACATATATATATTTTAATTTGGTGTTATCTTTGATCTGATGATCCTTTTCCCTTCCATCTTTTCAACTTAGCTGTCTGGGGAAGTCTTTCTCGTCGGACTGATGCCAAACACATAATCCTGTCTTTTGGCGTTTCATGCCCTCTCCCTCAGTCTCGTCCCCATTATATCCCACGACGACACGGAAAAATGAAGTTAAAAAAGCCCCCTCCGTCGTTAAAGCAAAATCTTAGGGTTTTGGTTAGGGTGGGGAGGGGAAGTAATCAAAACCCCTGATCTCATCAAAAAAAGAGTTTCCAGATCACAAATCCCACCAAAACCCCAGTTGGGAAAAAGGATTCCTATTGGTCCAGGAACTCGTCGGGATGTCCGTACCCGAAACAGCAACCAGTTATTTTTATTTGGAATTTTTTTTTAAAGAAGTGAATTTGGATGAGATTAGGGATCTGAGTTGAGATGAAATTTTGGTTTTTCTTTTTTTAATTTTTTTTTTAAATCTTACTGGGATGGGATTGTACGTACGTTTTCGTTTTGTTTCTTTTTCTTTTTTTTTTTCATAACACCTTGGAAAGATCCAATTTTTTTCTTTTCATCCCCAGGCCCCAATTAACCGGATGCTCGGTTTCATGATCTTGTCTACTTGGTGGGACTGATCTAAAAAAACACAATCAACCACTTGTAAGAACACCAATAATACAACCTAGTTACGTTTGTCCTAAAAGGGTCGATCTTTCTAGGCATATTTGGTTAGGTTTTAAGGTTGGGATTTCAAACCTTGTCAGAGATAGCAAAAAAAAGGGGGGGGTTTCTTTACGAAGAGATTGTGAAACTTTTGTTTTTGCTCTTCTTTTTCTTGCATCATCTTGGAAATGATGGAAATTTTCCAAGGCGGTGTGGTTGGGTTTGTGTTGGATGACAAGTGACAAGGTGGACTGAAACGGTGAAAGCTTTTCTTTCCTTCTCCTTGTTTTGTTTATGTTTTTCAAACTTTACCCGGTCGGAGGAGTAGCGAAAGGAGACTGCCAATGCTTTCAATTTTCTTCTTTTTCTACTCGATACTTCCCGAGGCCAGCCCCCCGCTTTCAAAATTCATTTGATACCACCCAAGTTTTCTTTGTTTTTGCGTGTCTGAAATGATGATAGAAAATCTTGATGTCAAAGAGATTTGGTGCCTGTCGATTTTCTTTTCTTTTTTATCACCTGGGTTTCCCACTTTGTGTGCCAAAGTTACAAACTTCTCTTAGTTGGTTCATGCTGTTCATCTTTTGCCATCATTCCCATGTCTGACTTCTTAATCCATGGTGTCCCATGTACTCAGTTTCTTTAGTTAGTATTATGTTTTGTGCTCTTGGGGTTGCCTTGATGATTTGATTTGACGTTTTGATCCAAGAAAACACAGATTAAACATAAGAACAGCCCATTTTTGTTAACATTGACCATGATTCTTGTATGTCTGTGTGTTGTTTCTTGCCAAACTCTGTGCTAAAAAAGGGGGGGCATGGGGGTTTCAGCCAATCAATCCATCAAACAATCAGTCAGGGTCAGGGGGGTGGGAGGGGCTCTTGCATAGGATTAAGGCTTCCTCAGATTCTAAATTTTTAATATATTTTAGCTGTCTTTTCTTTCCTCCCTGTCATCTCGTTTATGTCGTGTTTGTGTGTGTGGTGGGGGCGCTGGTTACCATAATAAATTTCATCAGATAGTGACATTTAAGACAGACAGAGATTGAAACCTCGGACTTGATATGACCGCCCCGTATATATCTTGTTCCTTTAGTATTGCCCTTCTCATTTGGTAGAACATCGATGAGTTGTACTGAAATAATCGACGTGATTTTAGACGCTCTCGTTCTCTCCTATTTGATTAGTGAATGGGATGACTGAGTTTTTTGGGGCAACGACGAGTTATTGTTCACTTTGCAGCGTCAAGGGAACGATCGACAGGTACAAGAAAGCCACAAGTGATGTCCCGATACCGCCCACCGTTGCTGAACTCAATACTCAGGTGCCCCCGATGCTTAGGCGAATTTTGTTACGGCGAGGTTAAGCGGAGGAGGGAATGAGGGGGTTTCGATTTCCGAAGGCTTTTGGATGATGAAAGAGATGACCCTTTTATATTCTGTGGATTAGATATTAATCGAATTTATTGTACAATTTGGTTATTTAGTTTAACCTTTTGAAAATGATTACCAGTTCTACCAGCAAGAGTCCTCGAAGCTGAGGAGGCAGATCAAGGAGATTCAGAACTCGAACAGGTATCTTGTCCTTGATGACGTGAAAGTTTCTGCGTTGATTGTGATGAGGTGACGATACGTGAAGAAAAGAATCTAATGGTTATGTTAGGCACATTCTGGGGGAGTCGATTAGCTCTTTGAACTTCAAGGAACTCAAGAACCTGGAAGGCCGACTGGAGAAGGCCATGGCCCGGGTTCGCTCCAAGAAGGTTTGATTCAGGAGTTGTTATCGCTTGTAGGCTATATTGATATTACGTGTTTTCGCAGTCGCTAATTTAATGCCGAGTGCTTAAATTGTCAGAATGAGATGCTGTTTGCGGAAATCGAATACATGCAGAAGAGGGTGAGTCCGCTTCCTAATCTTTTCGCTATCGATTATGCGGTTGTTTTGCTGTCATGTAACTTCATGGGTTACTGTTTGAAGAGAATTAGGGTTTGGTCATAGTCGATGTTTTACCGACACCAACTTCTGAACAAGAACCTGCAATTGTTGCGAGATTCTATGTCCTTTGAGTACTAAACTTTTGACAATATTAGAAAATAGGTTATGAATAACTAAGAACAGTCTTAATGTATCTTCCTCCTCTTTTCGTACATCATGAGTGGCCAAAACATATTCCGCAGGAAATCGAGCTGCAGAATGACAACATGTACCTGAGAGCAAAGGTTGCATTCTCCGTGGTGTTTCCGGGCTTTGTAAACTATATTATGCAAGTCTGGCATGCCTACGGCGGAGGAAAAAAGAGTGGGATTATTAACTTCTGCTTTCTGTTTCGTCGGGTAAACAGATTGCTGAGAACGAAAGGGCACAGGAGCGACAGCAGCAGAATCCCGAGATGATGCCGGGAGCTATGTATGAGGAGACCTCCATGACAACCCAGACCTACGACAGGAACTTCCTGCCTGTCAACCTCTTGGAACCAAGCCATCATCAGTATTCTCAGGCCGATCCCACTGCCCTCCAGCTCGTGTAAGCTAAGTTTCCCATTTTTCCCGGTACTCTCATCAAAATTTTCGAGGCTTCTCTGAGAAAGGGCACGTGGTTCTCTGTCGATGCAGCTAATGTGAAGCCCGTGTTAAGACTCGTCCCGGATGCTTGGCCGGGGGTCGAATGTTGATCGTTTTGTTATGGCATATTCCTTTCTTTATCTTGATCGTTTTGGGATATGTATCTGTATGTTTCGAGTTAAGTTGTAACGAACATATGCTGCTTGCTTGTCCAATGGATCGACCCGGGTGGCCCGAACTTCCTTGAGGGGGCATCTTATGGAGATTCTGGTAGTAATCATGTGTTTTCATTGGGCCCGGATGAATCTCGAGGAATTTGTTGGGCCCAAAAGCCCAATCAATCCGGCCCGAATGGCTGCGCTTTTCCCTCCCTCCGGCCGCTGAGGCGAGACGAGACGAGACATCGCGATTCATCCAGTTTTGATCCTTTGACAGCGTTCCCCGATAGGAATTTGGTTGTGGGTTAGTCAACGATTTGTCTGGGGGATGGTCAAAATTTGATCTTTTTGTTTCTTTAAGCGGATACAGGAGTTGATTTGTACTGTGGCTGTGATGGCGAGGCGCGGGCAAAGATCGAGGTTGTGGAATGGGGTTTCGGCCGCTTCCCTTGCTCTGATCGTTTTGGTTGTTTTCCTTTTGTGCCGGGATGGCGGTAAGATGCCGAAGGAGCCGGTGATCGGGGGCGCGGATCGTAGTTGGAGCAGTTTCGATGTATCAGTGAAGTCCCGGCCGACGGTTGAGTATAGGAATGGCACGGATTTGATTTGGCAGATTCCGGGTTCTCCCAAGGCGGTGCTTTTCATCGCCCACGGGTGCAACGGCAGGGCCATCAACTTCTGGGACAGGTCTTCGTCCTGCGAGGGATGTGTTGGTTTGCCCGAGGAGAGGCTGATCGTGCTCGAAGCTCTTTCGAGGGGTTTTGCTGTGCTCGCGGTGTCCAGCATGGGGAGATGCTGGACTATGGGAGAGGAAAGGCTGGTCGTCAGGGAGATTATCGAGTGGTGGGTTGTGAAGAATGGGCTCGAGATGCTCCCTGTTTTTGCCTTGGGGGCATCGTCGGGAGGGTACTTTGTTTCTGCCCTCGCGACCGACTTGAAGTTCGGTGGTATTGTGTTGATGATTGCAGAGGGGGTGTTTGACCAGATCGATGTGTCGGGTGATTATCCGCCCACATTATTTGTTCACATGCCGAAAGATACCCGTAGGAAGCAGAAGATAGACGAGTTCATGGTGCAGCTGAAGAAGAAAGGGATCAATGTCGTGGACGTTAAATGCATGGAATTCCCCTTGTCCCCGGACTTTTTGGCTGATAGGATACCAGGGTTAGGCAATGATGTGTCTGCCGAGTTGTTTATGCTTTTCCAAAGGGAAGGGTTCGTTGACGAAAATGGATACATGAAGAAGGATGGCCGTGCCACACGGTGGAAGAAGGCCCTTGATGTTGAGAACAAGGGCTTGTTGCTGGACAAGCGGCTAATTAACCATGTCCAGGAGGAACTGAACCTAGCGTTTGCCTTCCACGAGATGACTAGCTTGCAGTCCGAGCAGATATTCAAATGGTTTGAATCTCACTTGAGCTGACATTGACTGTTAAAGGAAAAGTTGCTGACATGAGAGTAGTTGGTGAACACAGACAGAAGGCCAGGTTCATTCTCGACTCTGCTCAAACAAACTATGCAGGAATTGCCCGTCGAGTTCAAAAGCGACAACTCAGCCTCGAGGGAAGAGGAAAAACTCATCCTTACCATCCACATGGTACTATTTTACCATTGCTCCTGTGAAATGCTAAGGGAATTGTTACCATGAGTGAATCCAAGCCAGGACCACCCTGCTCTTGGATCTTATCCCTAACCCGGAAGAGTAAATGTAATGTCCCGGGTACTTCCTATTGAGGGCGGGCATAAGAGGTCACATCTCACAAACCAACTAAATGCCGTGCTCGCTACATCTTCATGTCAGAGGTCACATCTCATTTTACTGCTGTTGGCGAATGCATGGATCGCTTATCTTGTAGACATGCCCAATGGGTTTCAAGTTCAGGATCTGCTTACTCTTTGCTCAGGCTGACTTTTGATTTACTTAACATTGGGACAGTGGAATCCTTGTTTGTCCAGTACTTCTTTTTCTTTTTTTATCTCTTGGCAAAAGTAATGGGTGAATCCTAACTGTTCTGTTCCCTGGAAACTTGTAAATGGATTAAATGTGACGGATGAGGATCATTCATGGAAGCTTTTCATGGGGCAAGTTTGTGTTCTTCATTTTGTTGCATCCATGGATGGAAAATGTTGAAATGGGGAAATCCAACAAATCACGCATTCAACCCTTTGAAGATCTCATCGAAACCCTGTCGCACATTAAATTGTTCTGCATGTCCCAGAACCAATCACTAATCACTCCCCAAAAAAACACAGAAAACGCCACTTTCAGATCAGACAGTAAATAATCCCCATCCATGTTACATGCCATTCTCATTCCTCATTCTCTTGGCTTGAAGTGACCCTCATTCGCAAGCTTGAACAGTCTAGCCTGAGCGGCTGCGGCAGAGTTGGAACCGAGAGATTTCACGAAGTTGTCCTTAACCTGCTGGGTGGTGTAAGGGAACTTGTGGTTGACCATGGAGTTGAGCAACGAGGCTGTTCCTTCTCGGAAGAGCTCCCCGAATCCGTTGTTGTGAGTGTTGGAGAGCGCTTGTAATAGGTTCAGGTTTGATGGGAGACCGGGGACATTCGTCACCCCAAAAGCAGTCCCGACCGTTCCGTACCATCCGAACAAACTGAATATTATTGTGGGATGCGACTTCCAGAAGCTGAAACATAAGGAAATGCACTTGAGATTATAAATCCTGGCATAAAAATGTATGGACACATAATGAACTATGATTTGCAGCTTACTTGCAAGTGCCAGTGAATGGATCGGTGATGGGATAGAACGGTGGAGTAGTTGGCGTAGTGCCTCCACTGACAGGGGTTGTTGGTGGAGTTAAGCTACTGCTGCCGCCGCCACTGCTTCCTGAAGATGGAGGGGTCGGATGACTATATCCTCCGGTGCTTCCACCTCTGCTCCCGGATGACGGAGGGCTATAATGGTATCCACCCCCCCTGCTCCCGGATGACGGAGGGCTATAATGGTATCCACCCCCCCTGCTCCCGGATGACGGAGGGCTATAATGGTATCCACCCCCCCTGCTCCCGGATGACGGAGGGCTATAATGGTATCCACCCCCCCTGCTCCCGGATGACGGAGGGCTATAATGGTATCCACCACCCCTCCTCCCGGATGACGGAGGGCTGCCATGGTATCCTCCTCCCTTGCTTCCACCGCCACTGCTTCCAGAAGACGGAGGGTTATAATGGTATCCACCACCACCGCTGCTTCTGGACTTCGGTGGGTGAGAGACAACTGGTGGGTTAACACAACCCCCTACTGGTGTTGTAGGCGTTTTAGGCTGTGACGGGGCAGCATGGTAGGGTGGCGTTGTAGTTCCTACGGTTGGAGGGCTCCTGTACGGAGCTGCAATACATAAACCAGGTTAAAGCATGCCAGAATATACTTGAAGATCTTACGTGCAGAGCGAATGGGAAGCTACCGCTCGGAGGAGTTAATCCCCCGTAAGGGTCAGGAATGGAGAAGAAGCTCTTGTTGTCCTTAAGGCTAGTTTCCGACAAGATGGGGACGAACAAGTTCTGAGAGACTGCAAAGAAGGCAATGCACGAGTAAGTAAAACCGCCATGATAGCCACCCTTCCTAATCTTCGCCATCTTTTATCTTCTTCCTCCCTCTCCCACAACACAACTTTTACGAGGATGTGATGGGAAGTGCATGGGGGGGGAGAGGGTTAATATAACACGAGAGTTAGGGGAGGACGGGGAGGGAAGTGGAGTAAATGGAGCAGGTGGGAGATGGGAGATAAGTAAATGCAGTCTTCTTGCGTTTGCCGGATGGGAATGGATGGGGTTGTGGGAGGGGGGCAATGAATTGATAACGTGCTAGTGCTACAGTTTGGATATTTTGTACTTCAGAGGTTGGAAAATTTCCATTGATCGATCAGTTTGGTGGCGCTCTCTCGAGCAAATTTACAGTAATGGTAAAAAAAGACAGGAGACTGGGACGTAGATATACTGCAGCACATCTGTCCCAATGAATCAACAGGGTGATTTCGATGCAGGGACATCGCGATCGGACAAACTGCGAATGTTGCAACCTTTTGAAGGGAAGGAGTTTGGATACGTTTGCCAGAATTTCCATTGGTTTCATCAAGAGAGAACCGCTGCAGGTATTGGGGAAAGCTCGATTTTGAAGATATGGTAAAGGTCTAGAGACTGAATATAAGAGAAGAGACTGATAGGAGAGGAGGAATTCCATTAGAGGATGAACTGGGAGCTGCCAAAAGGACTTTAATGGCTGTTGACAGAGGAGTTGGTGAAGATTGTAATAGGGGGGGTAGTAAATGAGGACAGCAAATACAGTCATGGCTGACTTGTGCTTTCCTTTCCTTTATTTCCCTGTGCCCCTCCTCCATTGTGATTCAATCCAGTGGCCTCACATGATAATGTAATGTAATGAGTCCCTGGCATCCATTATCAGCTACTACCACTCAATTTTTAGAATTAAATATTCGTCATGCAAAGGCGGACGCCTTGCCAGCCTCTCCTCTCGGATAAAATCTTTGCTTGGATGGTGAATGTTGCAGAAACACCCCCAGATAGATCAATACCAGCAACCATCTTAACCTTCTCAGGAAATGCTTCAGCATGAGGCAATCTGCAATAAGCTCGGAAAAACCGCATCTGTTAGATCAACTGTATTCTGGGACCACCTTACAGTTCTGATAACTAGTCAGTATTACCCGAGTTTCCAACTGATCCCTGCACTACTGCAGTGTGAAAGTGCATATCTGTGAAATGAAAAACTTTGCGCAGTTTATGTTCCCTGCATTTCTTTCCACCCTGAACAGGGGAAGTAAATCCAGGGGACAGTAATTCCTCATCCACCCAGCCACATGTTAGATTATATCCTTGGCTCTCCACAGATTTTTTTTCCCCAGGTCTTGCTCAATATACCCATGATTTCTGATAGCAACAGCATATTCAGAAAGATAGATTCTGTCACGAATGGACACCCGTGTTTGTTTCCAGATCTGGCTACCCTGCTTGAATAACCAGAGTGGACACCAACTTTTAATGGCGCCACCAAACCTCTTCTGGGATGGACGTCAAGGGAAATTTCTTCTGTCTGCAGATATAAGGCAATAGTTTGCGGAGATGGTCTCCTTTTTGTCATAATGGAAAATGCAGCGCCCATTTCCACTTGATGTACATTGCAGTTTCCAATGGAAAAGAGTAGCGTTCACCATTAATCCCTTACTGTTGTTACGGTGCAGCAGATGTTAGGTGCTGTTCTCTGGCAAAACTATGCATGTTGCTACAATTAACAGTAAGGACAGGGCAACTATACGTCCCATCGCTCGTATGTAGGTGAAAAATGCATAATGCCGTTAATCTTTAGTCGAGTCAATTCCAAGTAAAAGATTATATAATGTTACAAAATTCGGATGCCGAGAGAAACGGATACACAACTACAAGGCAAGATCACTTGGGTGAATTCTCCTCTACCAACTGAAGCACCTTACTAAGATTTTGGGTCTTTCACGCATCGACTAGCATCTCCACCAAGGTGAGACTTGAAACTATGGGCAGGCATAAGTAAGCAATTCTAGCAGTTCAACTACAATTATCAAGCGAGAGGAATCAGAACCAAAGTGCTTCTCTATTTCCAAGGCTTTTTAACTCCTGGGAATGATGATTAGGTAGAAACATCTGAATATGCCTAGGACACATGGTAATGTGGAAACGTACATGGTATGTGATCCACACGGAACAACATAAACATAAAATGAATGATCACAACAAACGGGTTTCGGAAGGGGAGGGACCTACTGTGTCTAACGACTTTAATTCCAATGGTCCATTCCCAGAGCGGTCGCCTTGGTGCCATTCAGATCATATTCTACCAGCCCTGAAGTGCAACCAAAACAACACACTTCGCACTCAACTCACCATCCCACTCATCCAATTCTCACGAAAACAGAGCAACTAAACTCACCAGCAGAATTACTGAAAACCGTGACGTTCTGCCCGAAAACCGACTGGTACTGTTCTTTCGAGGGAGCAATTGGAGGCCACAACTTCAATAAGGCACGGCGATACTGTTGTCCTTATCAAACACCACACCTATGAACCCCTCCGCATGAGCTCACCCCAATCAGTGCACGCACATCCTGGACCTTTACATGGGGTCGAGCCAGGTAGGGATTCTTGAAGAACACCCCAACTGAGCAAACAATAATCTGGCCGAACACAGCCTTGAACTCCGCCTACCACCTGCTCGGCGAAAAGAAAATGTCTCCCGATGGATTTAAATTCTGGACTTGAGAAGTAGCCGGCTTAGCAATGCGGGAAGATGATCACGTTTTGGTTTTACACATTATTCAATCGTACTTGCTAAACACCTGGGGGAAGTTTTTATTTCTGACATTTTGGGTAACGTCCGAGGTTGTCATGGAAGGCTAAGGAAGGTAGGGAATGAATTTCAAGGGCGCATCAAATTTGGGTGCACAATGTGACAACCAGGGTGCTGCAAATTGAGTAAAGATGATGCAGAGAAGGGTTTGTTTACCGTTTTCGGTTGGAAAAGACAGGTAACCTGCGTTTAAAAACATTAAAACATAATCCAACGAGACCCTGTTTCCTTAGGCATCAGATGGTATAACCCAAGCCCCACGCAAGTATCAAAAAGCTAAGGTTCTTAAACCACGTTCGAAGAAACAACACTGGCTTAGCGATAAACAACACAAAATTGATAAGCATGCCCCAAAATTGAGAATGCAATTAGAGTAAAATGGGCTATGGCGAACAAGTCATAGGCATTTGATGATCATTAAGCCAAGCTATACCACGGAATCCTCAGCGAAATTGATAGATCAGGCATGGTGAACTACCTGTCCTCCAAAATCTGCATCACCAAGGCAAATTTCCTACTCCTTGCTAGGCTTTACCTTTGCAAGCTTGTCGCCCTTCTTTCTCATTTCCTTCTTACCCTTAGACACTCCTACGGAGGAAGCAATTTTAGTCCAGTTGTCACCTTCTTCCTTCTTCACCTTCCCTTGTTTCCTTAGTTTAGACAGCTTCTTCGAAGGTTTGTCGTCGCCCAACTCGGCCACATCCTCGTCATCCTCATGATGCTCAATTCTATTCAACTTCTTCTTCTTCTGGACACCATTCTCCGAACCTATCTCTTTTTCCTGTTTCCTTTTCTTCATCTCAACATTCAAATCCTCATCCTCATTCTCCTCGTGATTGTTTGTGTCCTCCTCCTCGTCATCTCCATCACCCTGTTCCTCTTCCAACTCCATGTCCATGTACCTCACCTCTCTCATACTGCCTTTCTTCTTCTTCTTCACCATCTTCCTCTCCTCCTGACCACCTTCCTTCTTCTTTCCCTTCTTAGGTCGAGGATCCTCCTCATCTTCATCCCCGAGACTCTCAATCTTCAACTTAACATCTGGCACCGTCTGATAAACGGGCAACGCCACACTGTCCATCAACTTCAGATGCAAAGATCTCACATTACTCCACCCCCGAGGCGCGGTCTCCGCAACCCCCTCGATTGCGGCCGCAACATTCTCCGCGATCTCCTCCGGAGACATCGAAAGCCTTGCTACCCTAACAACACTACAAGTGCCGGTACCCAGAAACAACATCCCACTACTGCTCACCCTCTCAACCTGCTCTTTCCACCCTAAGTGCCTCAAATCCACCCCGATCGGGATCTTCTTCTGCTTATAGAAATGCTTACCCAACAAAGCGGGCAAAGCGTGCACCACCCGCATATCCGCAAGGAACAACTCGTACGAATCGCACAATTTCCGCTTCGCCTCAAAAGGCTTGTAATTCGACCTAAGCTTGGACAATTTCAGGACTTTGGAAACGGGTACCCCGTCCGCCTTCACCTTGTTCACAACAGCCTCCTTGGTCAGCTTCGCCTTGGGCCGGTCGTCGATGATGAGGCAAATCTCAGAACCGGGGTCGAACAGGGGGTGGGGGAGGGGGATCTTGAAAGGGTTGATGCGGGGATTGGGAGGGATCCTCTTGAGGGTTAGGACGAGGTAGACGAACTCGTCACTGTCCAAAAGCTTGGGCTTTTCGGCTTTGGACTTGTTTTCCCGCCATTTGAGGAGGGCGGAGGCAGCCCTCTGAACGGTTTCTTGGGGCACGAGGGCGGACGACGTCGAGGAAGGAAGAGGCGGTTGTTTTGCTGCGGCCGCCGCCATTAGGGGAAAGCTTCAGGAGAGCGGCGGCGATTAGGGTTTTGGGAACTGGGAAGAAGAGGAAGGGTTTTGTGTTGCTTATAAGGAGTGGGGAGGGCTTTTGGCATTGGTTTTTTTTTTTCTCTTAAATAAAGTATTAGTTTTTTTATTAGGTGCCTAAATTAAATATTTGCCTTTCTTACTACTAATAATAATAATAATAATAATAATAATAATAATAATAATAATGTTGCCTTGCTGCCTCTTCTGGAATTGCCCTGCAACTGACCACCGATTTCGAGTAGTTCTATTGTTTAAAAACTAGCCAAGAATAGTTTAAACTTGCCCGGAGGAGCCCGCTAGTTCTTCGGCATGGTGCGCGTGTTTCCCCATGGATACATTTCAGGTGGGAGATTCCCGCCATGAGCGAGCAAGTTCTGTGGCATTCTGTAGTATCCTGGAACGTCCACATGGCGGCGGTTGCTCTGGTAGTACTGATTTTGAATTGCTAAAGAGACTTCCTCGTCATCATCGTCCAACGGCAAGCGGTCGAAAGTCGCGTTCATGAAGGAAGCTGCCATGATGATGACAGGGCCAGAAGCGATCAGCGTGCCGACAACGTTCCCTCCAACAACCTGCCCTTGTGCCCCGGATAAGTAGATCGTGAGTCCTGCTATGCCAGGCGGGGCCGGAGGGGGGAGGACGGAGCCCAGCAGCGAGAGGATCTCGAAACGTCCATGGAGGGTAGCAATGGTACCCGACGAAGCAGGTTGCCTGAGAGTGACATTGGTCACACACCCGCTGCCGCTCAGAACACACAGCCCTCTCTGCTTCCTCCTGGCGAAGCTCGCCAGGCTCTCATTCACGTCACAACCCGAGCTCACCTCCATCGCATGGGCACGGAGCGCGTTCGCGCTGTCCCTTGTAACAATGACGGGAGGCTTAGGCTTGTTCTTGGAACCCGTGGGCCTGCCACGTGGCCGACGGATGTTCTGTCCGTCAGCAGGGGAGGAAAACGGGCGTCCGGGTCCGGATGCCGGTTCACGGGTTCCATCCTTGACATCTTTTGCACAGATGGGAAGCACAGCAAGGTCAGCACCTCCAGCCATCTCTCTAAGAGAAGAGACACTCGGACAAAGCCAACGCTAACTAAAAGGTGTTCGAGAATCTGTGCAAGAAAGAGGATGTTATAAGTAGACAAAGGGTCGCTTGTCGCCAATAATTAAACCGAACCACCAGTAAGGAATGATTTGAGGAATTAGGAGAGGATTAAGTCTCACACTCACCATCAACACCAACACCCAGAAATATTGTTCGAGTTTTTTAAGTTTCCTGCTACTTTCTAACTGACTTCTCGCTTCATGTCGATTGCCTTCTTCTGGGGAAAACTTGTCTAAATTAATGGAAACCAACAACCACAACCCTGTGGAGTTCTGATTTAAACGAACATTCAGCGGCAAACCCTGGGTTATTTCTAGTCGTTTGATTGAGCGGGAGCAGCGAAGGTTTGAGTTCATTGGATGAAGCAAAGGCAGTCATGAATGCGTAAACTGCCCGACTTGGGGCTGGCACAGCTTCCAGAGTCAAGACATTCAATTGCTATGGTTGCGGCGGGCAAGGTCAGTCAGCTTTCTACAGCTGTCCGGAGTGCCCGTCCGATTTCCACCTGGAATGTGCGATGGAGTTAACTTTAACTGACTCGGTCAAGCGTAAGTGTCGCTGGCATACCCTGGTATTAACAGCGCACCTCCGAAGGACAACATGGACGAGTACTACTGTGAAGTCTGCGTGCAACCGAGGCACGTGGGACCATTGGATTTACTACTGGAAGCCATAAGATTATGAAGCACATCCACATTGTGTGAATCCTGACATTCCTGCATATTCCATGGCAGAACCCAATGAGTACTTCAAAAAGTCATGGGGGGAGTCTGAAGATGATTCGGATGTTTATGAGGAGGAGCCATCCAAGGAAGAAAAAGAAGACGCAGAGGAGGAAGGAGGGGAGAGGCAAGCAGCGAAGAAAGATCGTCCAAGTTGGACTACGATGGGGTGTCATCTTAGGATGGACTTGATCAATAACTACTTGCCTTTGTTCTGGGACTAAATTTTTATTTATATAAAAATTGTTGGAATCACAACAAGCAAGAAAGACTCCGTGGCCCAATGGATAAGGCGCTGGTCTACGGAACCAGAGATTCTGGGTTCGATCCCCAGCGGAGTCGTATTCTTTTGCTTATTTTTAAAATAAAATCCTGGATCTCTTTTACCTCTAAAAAATTTTCAAACCCATCCCTTTTTCTAGGGGCTTAGACTGCCTCTAAAACTAATGATTACTGATAAACAGTAAAAGGGTTGATAACAGATGCGCTTGTCCACATGTCAGTCGGTCGAAGTCAACATCCTCGCGGAACTTTTGACTACGAAATCAACGGGACGGGGACAAGGGAATCTGGGCTCCCTTCCCCCCTTGCCCTGACTTCGTTTTCTCTTCCCCATCCTTGTGAGCGACGTCTTTTTTCAAATGCGGGCCTTTATATTAGCCTTATGACATTATAGTATTATTGGGCTTACGGGTCGAAGTATAGGCCCATTTTATTTGGGCCCAACGGGCTATCCGCCCCCCGGGGGGAGGGGACGGAAGTTCAATCGAAGCTAGTCGAGTGGCGCCGCAAGAACGAACCCCACCCGTCATCGTCCTTAAATGAGAAACGCCGCTAGACTTTTCTCCGAAACCTTTTCAAGCAACCGCCATTTTCCTTCTCCTTCCTCTCCTTCTTGTTACTATTCAACGTCAGTCCCCCGAAACCCTACCCTCTCGCCGGTAATTCCTCCCTGGCGTTGCCGCGGTGGTTCGCCTCCGGGACGGTCATTCTGATGCCGGTGTTTTCTTGTTTTCTTGATTGCGCAGGCGATGGATCCCTCGCGGAGATACTGCTTCGATCCTAAGTTGAAGTGGAACCCCGTGGTGAAGGAGTACTTCGTCGCTGCCTACGGCGAGGAGACTTTCGCTCGTTTAACGGAGGCACTGACGTAAGCGTTTCTTTGATGATCTGACATCTCTTTTGGAATCCGACTTTATCATTTCTTGATGTTTGCCGATTATATCTGGCTTAGATAGGTACTTTCGTCATGCATTGGGTTTCTTTCTTTTTTCTGTCTCTCGACTTGATCAGGCGGCCTTCATCCTATTCTTGCATTCGTGTTAACACGCTCAATTCATCAGTCGACTTTGTGCTCGAGAAATTGCGTGCCTTGGTCAAAGAATCCGTAGATATGAAGAGCAGTGATGGCCTCAATTCGAGAAGAAACAGTGGAGATATAGGTTCCCTACTGGCTTCCAGTGGTTGTTCGGTTATGGAGTTGGATAGTATTACTGAAGCAAATGCGGGATCTAGCAACGAAGGTGCCCCCTGTTCTGAAGATCAGGGTGGTTCAGTTTCAAAATGTCAAATTCCTGGATTAGACTATGTCATCTTCGTGAAAGGTTCTGGTCCACATCAAATTAACTATGGTTATGCTTCTAATGGACCCTCGAAAGAGGTTATTGTCAGCAGAAAGTGCGCGGAGGCAGTGCTTCGAGGTGCTCAAGTATGTGGTTTTATTTTTGCAATTGTTATGTCGTTTATTGCTTGCCTGAGCTCGGTTCAAATGTTTTCTTCATTTATTAGCTCAACTTTAGATCGTTAATCAGACTTTTCTTGTTAATTTATTGCTCTTTCTCCACTCCTAACTTTTTAGTATCTGTGAACTCGAGGCTTTGTATTTGGCTGTCTCCTGTGATGAGTGATTTGGTGTGGGTTTGTCTCATTGAAAGTTCAACTTTAGGTATATGTCCCTGGTGTAATGGGATGCAGTGCTCATGTTGAGAAAGGTGATGTGGTTGCAGTTTCTGTTGCCGTCGAGCAGCATAACCCAACAAGTGGATGGGGACTCCACATGACACGCGGTATTGTTCTACAGGGACGTCAAACAGGCAAGGCTAGCTCTGTCCCGTTTGTGAGAAGAAAAAAGTTCAGTAATTCTAAAGTTGGATTATTATGAATGTTATTTTCATATTATGGAGCAAAGAAAGGTGATTTTAATAGTTGGACAATGGGTATTTTCTCCAGGATGTGCTTGGTGGTGCTAACACTCATTCGGGTTCTAATTTCATAATCAGTCACAATTTTCTAATGATATACTGTGATTTCTTGAACAACGTTCTGCCTTACTTGAGATGCGAGATTGGTTTCTTATGAGATTGTTGAAAACTCAGTGTAGGTGTCTTATTCTTATTCGTGTTTGTTTATATGAGTCCACCATATCCCTTTTATTGTCTCATGACAAATGCAGATCCTTATTATGAAGAAAGAAATGGCCTATATATTGGACAAGGAATTGCCATGATGTCAAGGGCTGGAATATTTCGTGCCTCAGAAGGAGTGGCTATTGACATGACAAACAGAGTTTATAGACTGCCTTCTTTCAATGGTACGACAATGTTTGTTTCATGTCGAGATAGTGTTGCTTTTTTAGTTGGTCCTTTGTAATGATTTATTGAGTCTCATACTGGTTTGTCTGTGTCTGATGTAAACTCTTGTTCTTCCTCTCAGGATCTCACTTCCGTGTATATTTGAACTCTGGTTTCTACAATAAATAAAATTTTCTTTTCTCTTCCTCTTACCTCCTAGATGTGCTTGAGGGGGAAATATTTCTTCAGAACCTGCCAAGTATTGTAACTGCACATGCCCTAGGCAAGTTTTTCTTACTTATATGTCAGAGAAATTTAACTTTATTGCTTTAGCTGGCTGCTCGCATAGATAATCTGCAACACTGCATTATTCTGATGTTATTGACTTTTTACCTATTTATCATTGCATTCTTTGATTGTCTACCCTTCTGCCCTCAAAATTTCATGTAGGCAAAGGCCATAAGTATTCTTCTTTTCTTGCTGGCTTTGTGTTCTAGCATCTATTTTCTTTGTAATTGTGGCTCCTTTTGATCATTCTCTTATTGCAGAATTTCAATTGTATTCAAATAGTCTCGTGTTTTGGGACAAATTGCAAGTTTATTGTTACATGCTTCGCCCTTTTTGATACAGTTAATATTGAATTTCGTACTTGTACTATCTTAAAATTTTCCGATGATAAACATTTGAGTAATAGTATATATATATTAAAATGATAAGGACAGTGTGCTTTCATTTTCTGATATATGTTGATATAATGTTATAGATCCTCAAAAAGGTGAGCGGATCTTAGATATGTGTGCTGCACCTGGAGGGAAGACAACTGCAATTGCTCATCTCATGAAGGATGAAGGAGTAGTTGTGGCTGTTGATAGATCTCATAATAAGGTAATCCATTGATAATTATAGTGCTCAATATGTTAGATCTCTTCATTATTAAAAGTGGATCAGTATTGAGATTGTTCGAGAAAATAAAGTTCAACTACTTGTTGGCATAGAAGGCTTTTATTAATGAAAAAGGTGAGGTTGTTCTTTTCATCTTATGGAACTTGTAATTGCAGTGAACTGGACAGTTATAACATCTTGATGTATTGTATATCTACAACCTGGAAATTAAGAACTCTTATGCAATCAACATTAATGGCTTGTAATGCTTCGGTGTGGTAAGATCTTCACCCCCTGTGGTTGCTCTTTCATGCTACCTCTGAGATGGTGATTTCTGCTAAACTTTTTGACAGTGCTGCATTATTGTTCTTCAGTGGTTCATCCCCATTTCTTTCGCCCCAAACAAATTCTTATTTTTCTGAAGTTCTCCTTCTTTTTCTGCCTTTTAAGTGCTATGCTAAGTCTTATTGACTTGTTCCACTTTGAATTGCTATTCATGCTCATAGTTGCTAATTTTTTTGATAAATGATGATGGCAGAATTAATTGTTCCTTCAATGGAAGTTGTAGGTGCATGAGATCGAGAATTTAGCTACTGAGCTTGGCCTGAATTGTATAACCACATACAAATTGGATGCTCTTAAAGCAGTTAGAAAAGAATGTGCATTGAATGATTCCATCCTCTCCGATCTTGGCGAGTGTATACATGCTGATGCTGCAGTTGAAACATTCAGTGGCGTAGAAGGCCATCAAACTCTACTTCAGTCAGGGAATCCTCTAGATTTAAAGACGGACAGTTTAGACGAAATTAACGGTAAGTTTCTTTCTGAACTTTTCGAGGTGTTCTTTGTCACAGTGAAGTGGCTTTCTCATGGATTGATATATATGTCATTTAGAGACTTAGTTATCTTGTCTATCTATAATGAGTTTTATGTACTAATAGTTAGAAGAGTTAAAAATCGGAAGGCCTTTATTTTAGAATTGACAACTAGATCTTGCCGATAACTACAAAAATTTGATAGGGTCTGATGTATTCTGATAAACAAATAACATCTGTTTGCTCTTATACAAGACATCACTGAACTTGCATTTGGGCAGAGGTATCTCCACGAATCAACACTATCCTGTTTTACAAATTTGATGCCATCTCTTAAGTTACTCATTTTAATTTATTGATTAGTGGCTGAAAATGGCAAGTGCAAGGAATCATTTCATGTTAAGCGTGTTTGCCTTAAGAAGAGTACAAGAAGGATGAAGAATGGTCCCGGAAGGAATCAGGAGAAGGGTGCAAGGGTGGAGAATTCTAAAGGTTTTGAACCTCAAAGCTTTGACCGTGTTCTTCTGGATGCTCCATGCTCTGCTCTTGGATTGAGACCGCGACTGTTTGCTGGAGAGGTTGGCAACTTTATTTACTTATATCTGCTTTACTCTTCTGGATGTTGTTCATATGGCAGTGCGAAATCTGATTTTTAAAAAATTTGTTATATAAATCTTCCAGACTAATTTATATATGCTCCTAGATTTCTTTGCTGCAATTGTATAGCATGCAACTTAACATTGACATGGCTTGCACTAAGAGCTGTGAAGTGCTGGACGTTCTGCATTATTGGTTTAAACCTATTCAAAATGCCTGTACCCTTCACTTGATTGATGAGTTTTTTTCCGACTTGGAACTTTGAGTTGGACCTTTCATATGTATTTCAGTTTCTTTCCAGGAAACAGTTGAATCTTTAAGAAACCATGCTAAGTATCAGCGAAGAATGTTTGACCAGGCCGTTCAGCTAGTTCGCCCTGGTGGAGTTATCGTCTACTCAACGTTAGTATATCCTAATCTATCATTGAGCTTTGAAATTTTCGTGCCCTAATTTTGCTCTGTATTTTAGCAGAGTAATAGGTGTCGTTTTTCTTTTTTCCAAGATCCATTTTTCATTCTACGTACCTTTGTAAATCAAAAGTTTCGGTGTTTTCTCGCGTTATTCCTGCAATGCAATAATAGTTGATCTGTTCCTAATAGTGGTCAGTGGATTCACCTCCTTGAACGGTTTAGCAATTTTACCTTGGCGTATACATGCATACACTATTTGCAAGAGATTAGCAGGCATTCTAGTTTTTATCAAGTGCTTTTGAGTTGAGAAAAGTTGCTTATTGTGTTTATAGGTGTACAATTAATCCTGGTGAGAATGAAGCATTGGTTCGTTATGCTTTGGACACTTACAAGTTCCTTTCTCTGGCCCCTCAGGTTGAATAGAAATACTGAAGTTGTTTTGTTCAAATTAATCAGGCTTCACATGGTATAGGCATTTCTATCTTCCCATTTTGATGTTTTCATTGTTTCAGCATCCAAGAGTTGGTGGTCCAGGCCTTGTAGGGTCATATACTTATCCCGATGGATATAAGGAGTAAGTTCTTGTTGATAAATCCTTCTCATCGTAATGTTGCATACATTACTTTAATCAGTTGATTTTTTTGTGATATAGCCTCACAGTCGAATTAATTTAATTTTTTTTGTTTTAAAGTGTCTATCTGATGAGATATAGTCCTGCGTGTAACTGCAGTTCAATATATTTTAGCCTTGGTGAAGGTAATAACTGTTATCAAATGATAGATTAGTTCTAAACAACTGGATATTTTCCCGAATCTTTTAGCATAGATTACTTCAATCAGCCTCTGTAGGTAGAGATTATTTGGCTTCCTTGTTTTAATTCTACTCCCTTGGTGATTTCCCCCTTTTATAATACAACTTGTGGTTGCATCCAGGGAATGGTTGAAACCCGGTGAGGAGCATCTCGTCCAGAGGTTTGATCCCTCTTCTCCTCTTGATAGTATCGGCTTTTTCATAGCCAAGTTTGTTGTTGACAAATCCCGTGGCTGAAAAACCCCCAAAAAAAAATGGAAAATCTTATGTCATGTTTTCAGTTCATCTTTGAACGCATTACTTTATATGATTGTATCTCCTGTCATTGCAACCATAAGTAGGTTAGTGGAATGGTAGTGTAGGCGACTTTGCAAATACTTTCACATGAATTAAATTATTGGATTTCCTTGCGAAATTTGTCCATGTCTTTGTGCTTAAGTTGTGTTTTTTATTGAGTTTGAATTGCTATACTGTGAACTTTGGGCAGGAAGTCAATGAACTGTTAGGAGAGGGTATCATCCCAGAATGGGTAGATTTGGTGCTTTCCTAATAATAGGGTATGAAATAAACTCAAGGGGGCATAGGCACCCTTTTAGTTTGCATCTTTCTGTTGTAGCTTTGGGCCTTACTGCTATACCACAGGCAACCATAGCTCAAATCATCCAATGAAATCCCAGTGCAGTACACTTCGGAGGGACAATACTCCGCGAAACCAAATTCTATGGAAGCCACCACACCCTCCGAATACCAAGCAGTCGTCTCATTGCTTGGCAGTGACGGTATCATTTCGATAATTTCCTCTACCCACCTCAAATCTCCTTCTTCCATCAGGGGCAAGTGTTTCATCTCCTTTAACTTGGTCCTTTCCTTCCTCCTCAAGGATCTCCCTTATAAGAGCACCGTGTCCACTTCAGTTATTTCTCTGTCTTCGACCTCGAAATCGATTTGGCTGCATGAGTCTGAAGAACCCATTGAGGGGATAAAGAAAACTAAGATAAAATGTAGAACTGCGAATGAGAAAGGGTAGGATGGAAGTGGGAGAAATGAGACAGAATAAGCAAAGGGTAGACGGGGGATGGCTATGATATGAGGCCATGGGATGAACTCGTATTATATATACTTAGCTGATGAGGATGAGGTAGGCTGGACGGGGGGAGTGGGGACATCCGTTGGGCTGGGTTATGGCATAGGGATCAGTGGGTCACATTCTTGAAAAGTGACATACGGTGTTCCTCATGACGTAGGAGACTGTCGCGGATGGCGATTTACTCTGGTACCCCGTTTCATTTTGTTCTTTTATAAATACGAGCAAACTAACCGCCCAATTTCGTGCTAACCTTAAATTAGAATATAGGTGCCGACAATGTGATCATCGAGCCGGGCTCAGTTACAGAACGGGCCGGGAGTCCAAATAAGGTCAGTGGGCCCAGATAAAAGTCCTTGGGAAGGAAGTCCTGAGCCCCGGGGATTATGGCGCGACGTCCCCTTCCTTCACGCCGTTCCCAACTACCAGTCCCAGTCCTAATTCTCGCCCCCGCAGGTTGCAAGAAATCTAGACCTTGGGGGAGGAGATATTCGATCTCCGCTGCCTTCCTTTTTCGTATTTTGGGTTCGAAGTCGTTGCGGAGGCGTTTGTAGTCGCCGCTGCTGGGAGGAGTTCTGTGGGGGCTGATCCCCGTCGGCCATGGCTTCACCCAACGGCAATTCCACTACGGTCAACCCCCCGACCCTCTTCCTTGTTTCCGTGTTTGTCTTCCTTTGCGTCGTTCGGATGGGGATTTTTTAGGGTTTGTGATTTCTGTTTTGGGGTGTGGAATTATAAACAGAGGGTTGCGGACAACAGCTTGGAGAAGATCAAGAGGCAATTGGCTTCGGCTTCCGGGAAGTGCTTGTTGCAAGGTCCTCTCCTCAAGCGATCGGAAACTGTAATCCCATTTTCTCTCCCTTTCTTAGCCTTCCGTGTGATCTCGGATTATGTCTTCTTTGGGTGTCCTCAAGTTTGCTTTTTTTTGTTCGTGGGTTTGCAATTTCCATTTCTGTTATTGGAGTTAGGAGGATCCATTTGTCTGCCTGTAATTGTTCTTGGATGGGTTTATGATATGGTGACCGTGTACTTATTGGAAGTTCTTTTAGTAAATGGAGAGCGAAAGACTCCTATTGGACTGGGCATCCATGCACTCCTCTTAAGCGTTTAATGTTGGTCTAGTTTTGATTGAGTATGATAGGAATGAAACTGTGTCGTCGGTGAAAATGATTCGGGTTGACCAAAACATGACACTGGGTCATGTAGCTAGAGGTCTGAAATACTCAAGATCATCTCCTTTCTGGTTTCTGATTTATGTCTTATGTGGGTATCATGTGGTTGACAGCTGAGGAAATGGAATGAGCGATGGGTTATCCTGGACCCCACAACAGGACGGATGGAATATAAGTAGGTGACTTCGCCGAGTTGCTTGATCTGATGGGATGAATCTTATTGATTTTTTACCCATTCTATCATTCTTGTTTTTTAACTAGGGTTCGGAGAAATGAGCCATCTGTTAAGGGAACCATCACATTTGATGCAAGTAGCACTATTACTGTGTCTCCAGTGAACTTCCAGTAAGATTACTAGACCTGAAGCATGAGATCTTATCATTTTTTTTACTTTGGTTAGTATTCATCCTGTTGATTGAGAGTTCTTGACCAGTGTCCTGTCATTGTTTCAGTGGATTGCCAAAATACGACGGCTGCTGTTTCTGTATCCTTTTTTCAGCTGCAGTTTAGCTTCGCTTCTCTTCACTTTCATATGTTACATCATTTTTATCTGGTTGGTTGTTCTTAACCGTGCTTTCTAGATATTGGGACTCCATCAAAGAAAGACTACTTTTTTTGTGCTGAAACTCCTGGCGCAGCAAGAGCATGGGTGTCCACTCTGCAGTGAGTTATTTGATTAATCCTATCTTAAGGCAGGGCCGTTTGTAGGTCGAAGCAGTAATTCTTACTTATTTACGTTGTGCAAAATGCATACCCCTTAAGAACTAGAAACAGTTTGAATGGGTCAAAACGAACTCTAGAAAAAGATCACTGGAACTATATGAAATTGTCTTGTTGGATGTCGTCTTCAATGTATGGCCTTAAAAACACATCCTGCATTCTTTCATTCTGGATCTCCATTTTCCTAAATTAGGGCGACTCAGCTGGTCCTGAGGGCTCACAGGGAAGCTGTCAATTCCCTGAGTGGAAATGGTTCTGCCAAGTTAGGGACAGTGGCTGCTGCAGTTGCCGCAGCCAATTCCACTGCTCTAGAATGTTCCAAAGAGATTGAACATGCAATGCAAGTTTCCATGAGAAATGCTCTTGGAGTCCTGACAAATCAAAGTATTGATGGTCCAATGGACGATTTCTCTATAATGAAGGTACACAGTCATTTTTCTTAATTTTCTGCTTTAAATTGTTCAATGCAGTGTCTGCGGAAACTGCAAGGATATAATTGAATAAGTTTGGTCTATGTAGCTAGGTTTGTCAGAGATTATGTTATGTGGTAGGCTTAAAAGATATTCACTAATTGAATGTTTGTTAACAGTTAGCCTCATAATTTTTCATGTATTGGACGCTGCTCGCCAGTTGTTAATTATCTCATGTTTCTCGCAATTAATCCATGGAGATGGTGTCTAAATGGTAATTCTCTAGCCTGGCAAAGCTGATAGTCGGAGTTCATTCACAGGAAACTCTGCGAGTTAAGGATGAGGAGCTGCAAAATCTGGCGAGGGATATACGTGCACGGGATTCAACTATCAAGGACATAGCGGAGAAACTATCAGAGACTGCTGAAGCTGCTGAGGCCGCGGCATCTGCTGCCCATCTGATGGATGAGCACAGGAGAAAAGCTACTGAAGAATTTGAGCGTTTAAGTAAAGAGTATGAGAAGAAACTAGAGTTACTGAAGCAGAAGGTGACTAGAGATGATAACCGTTGTTCAGTTTATCATCCATCATATCCACTCCCACACCATCATTATGTATGGAGGCATTAACATGTTTTCTGGATCAACTGTCAATAGCTAAAAGAGTCGGAAGAAAAGGTTGTAGCTCTAACTGGAGAGAGGGATCAAATGGCCAAGCAAAGAGACACTGCTGTTCAGGAGACCCATCTTTGGCGTTCCGAGCTTGCAAAAGCTCGAGATCGTGCTGTAATTCTTGAAGCAGCTGTTGTAAGGGCAGAAGAGAAGGCTAGAGTTGCAGAAGCCGATGCTGAATCCAGAAAGAAGGAAGTTGCGGAGAAAGAAGCGGCAGCTGCAAAGGACAGACAGGAGCTTGTGGCTTATGTGAATGCATTGCAAGCCCAGCTGCAGAGGTGCGCCATTTATTGGTTGCCTTTTATCTGGAAAGTTGCAATCTGTTTAAGCTGTGGTTTCGCTTTTTTTTCGTTTGGCAGGCACCACGTCGACCCAAAACACATAATTGAGGGGACCTCCGAATCTTGCTCGGGCGGTCATGAATCGCTTTCCCTAACGAAACACGTAGACTTGTCCGAGGAGAACGTGGATAAAGCATGTCTCAGCGTAACCAAAGCGATCCCTGTCTCCGAAGAGTGCATCGTCCACATGCCGGTCGATCAGGCGAGTCTCCAACCGAGCGGAGACGGGGAATGGAGCGACATTCAGGCCACTGAATCGAGCATCGAAGATGTGAGGGAGATCCCGCATTCGAACGGACTCAGTAGCATGGACATTCCCGTCGTCAGCCAGCCGCCACATGCAAATCAATAGTGGTCAGTCGCGGAAGCACTTTCCCATCACACGGATTCTCTATTTTCCGTCGCCATATGTGCAGTATGTTTGGTTGGTGATGATGTTCCTTGGAGGCTTTTACCAAGGACTCTGCCTGCAACTCTATGACGTGATGTTGTAACTAAACAAATAAGACTGAATATTCGATATATTTTTTACACGGAACATTTTGTGATAAGTGACGGTTGGTGTATGTGATGAGCGACCGATTCAATTTCAAAAGGAAAATATGATTGGAATGATACGGAACGAGTCAAATGGTCAGAGTAAGAAGGCAGCGATGTCTCCTCTCCCATCTCTCCTCCACTCATTCATTCAAGTCAAAACAAACAGGTCAGTCAAACATCACGGACGGTCGGGTCACGTGGCATGGAATTCTAAATCCCTAATTTTCAACACCACACTAATATTCAGATATTTCATCAAACCCCTAATTCAAATTGTGTTTGTTATTTGTTGTATATCACGACGGTACAACATTGATACTTCATACGAGACTATACCACGAGAGAGCAAATGTACAGGATCGGTCCTGCGTCAATGTTACTCGTTGCCTAGGGTTTCGGCGGGGGAGGTGGAGATCCTTCTACGGCAAGGCTAACATGTCCGAGGACGAACTCCCTTACCTTCCTCAAGAAGGAGCTTCATCTTATATTCAGTTGCACTAAAGCTTCCTTTGCCCTCACGAGGGCGAACAGATATAATGCTGCCTTTTCTGGCTGCCCCCTAGGGCATAGAAACTTGGTTATGACATTGGTAGTGTAGCTCTGGATCGCGGAAGGGCCGCCGATCCTTTTTATTAAACGAGGAGAGTGGAATGGATCGACGGAGCCGGTACGAAATGAAAAAAAGAGGGAAAGGAACCAAAACCTACCAAGAGCTAGAAGAAATTGTCCTCCAAAACCGACACAACATGCTTCGGAACCACTCATTCCCTAACTGCACTCGTGTGTCCCTTTATATACACTAGTGTATGACTCGTAGCAATGCCGATATCAAGAGCTGCTGGATCCTTGAAAGAACACTGCCAGCTCGTCCCAGTTTCTGCTCAGGAGGACATCATCCCCAGTCGTCGGCGTAGTCGTAGCTGTGGCAGCATGCTGATGGAGATTGTCTATGTTATGAGACTGTGAGTGGGTGACGCCAATCAAGGAGGGTTTTCGGTCATTGTTCTTCTCCTCCAAGGAATCTCCAAAACTCAAGCAGCGTTCTCCATACTCAGATTCCCAGCTGCTTGCTTTTGAACTCGCATCGGCCGGGCTTTTCTTAATGCACGTGACGCCCTTCGTATCGGGCATGTACCTCCGGTACGACGACGTTCTTTTGAATATTCTACAGAGCGTCCATACTTCCTGATAATTTTACCCAAAACGAGAAAGGCCAACTCATTCACCAGAAGCATCGGTTAATCTCATCTAGAACGTCAGCCAGCGATTAATCTTTGAATGACTATGCCACTCTTACCGCTTCTTCCACGGGATTCCTGTTTTGAGCAATGAAGGGGTTGCCTTTGTTGTTGCTGTTGTTCTTCACCATGGGAGGAGGGAGTCGGAACTCCTGCATCATCCAGTCAGTCTTGTTTCCTTTTCCGGCACTCCCGAGGTAGTAAACAAGGGATTTCTTGAGGCCGATGCATTCATGGGGCTCCTGACTCGTGTAGATTGGCTTATCGATCCCGGTCGCTTTCCAGAATCCAGAACCGGTGACCCTGTTAGGCCTTATGCTGTTCCGGTACTTCCGCCCTCTCATGCAGAAGAAGTAACCCTCTTCGTCCCCAAAGTTGCTCCCTTCTAGATCAAAAATCAAATGCAAACATCAAAACATTACTAGCATTCGTACCACCGAACACTTTCAAACAACACTTCATGCCAATCAAAAGCTCGCACGCATGGAAAAAAAAGTTAAAGTTCATCACGCGTCAGGCAAATAAGACCGGAGTTCGAGATACTTTCCATTTTTCATCTATGGGAGGGGATCAAAAGGGAGAATATCACGTTCTAGCTCGAAGAGACAAAGAATCGAAGCAAGAAAGTAGGCAAGAATCAGAGCATAGAGAGACTCACTCGGGAGATCCCACGGATCGTACTTGTATATATCGATCTGCCTGATGAGTTCGATCTTCAGGGGCTTCTTCTCGACCTTCCTGCGGAGGTAAAAACCGACGAGCTCCTCGTCGGTAGGGTAGAAACGGAACCCGGGGAGCGTGGCCTCGCAGACGGACGACGACCCTGCACAATTTCCGGGATCCATTTTTGTTACCTCTTCTATCTTAACGTCTCTCGTGAATCCCTCCAACCTTTTCTTTTAATTCTCCTGATGTCTTATAGAAAACTTCAAAATGCAAGCGGGTCAGAAGAAGTTTCCATTTGTCAGAAATGCCTCAAAATCAAGATTTTATTATTATACCACACTGGGAGTGCATTGACCTGGCCATTTGCCATTAGTCGTTTTATTCTAGAAAGAGTTGTAGCCTTCGTATTAAGTGTAAAAGAAAGAATATCAACATATAAAGTTACGGCAGAAATTATTTAAATTTACGTTTAAAAAAATATATAATATATTACGCTTTCATTTCCAATTTTTATAATAAATGATTCAATTTTTATCAATGGAATTATGTTTTAAAAATAGATTAGTAGAAAAAATTATTATTTTGAGTTTTTTAATTTGCTCTAACAAAATGGGTTAGAAATAAAAAAAAAATTAAATCATATTTTTAATACTAATTACTTAAAAAGAGGTTAAAAATTACTGTAATATTTTGACTTTGCCTCTTCTCCATCAACCTCTTTCATGTCCCTTTCTGCTTTGCCCCCTCTTTCAATGGATTAAGTTAAACATTATCATTTATTTTAAGCACACGGACTGGACTGTACATACGCTTTGAACGATTAGGACCCCTATATCATTGCTTTTTAGAGAACTGTGTGGATCGCAGCCCCGTCGAAGCGGATGGATTCCTCGATTCTTACCTGCCAACCCGGATTAAGTTTTTTTTTTTTAGTTGAATGTGTCGTCCACCATCGTCGGTCTCAGTTGAATCTTTCCTGGGCATGTGTGGGGTGGCGAGAGCTACGTCGATGAGGTTAGGCTGGGGCTTGAATGCAATAGTAGAGGTTTTGCCTTACTAGTTCATGGACCACCATATCTAATCTATTCTATTGCTAGATAGAAAATGAATGACTGAGTTTACATGTTGGTTGCTTACTTTCCAATGGGAAAATAACTTGAATTCATCCCAGATGTGAACTTCGGACATCCTTTTCTGGAATGATAACTCTTATGTCCATACGTGACCCTTGAGGGCCTCAATGAATAGTAATAATGACTAACATGCCATACAAAGCCAAGTCATTTCCAAGAAGATTTTTCAATCTCCCGGGTTCTCACCATCGAGATGAACCTTCTTGTACGGCACGGCGGAGCAGTCATGACGTAACATGCCTTAACGTAATGAGCCCTGCCATATTTGGGGTCAAGCAAGTCACTCCGCCGAGATCAACTGACTCCCGTTCCGAGAGAAATTTGCCTCGAAACCGCGGATTGAAAATGTTTAAAATGAAGTCGGGACGCATAGGATAGGCGAGTTCACACCAGAGACCTACCTATTTTCGATCAGATTCATGTAAACATCATTTATGTGTTGCGCATAGATTTCCATGTAAAACAAAAGAATGCCATGGTTTCAAAGAAGTTGCACATAAACACAGATAATGACAATCCAAAATCTGGTAGAAGGTGTGGAAGGAATCAAAAAAAGAGAGGAGCATGGGGCAAACCCTCTCCCTTATTAATGCATCATGGATCACAAGAGGACCGAGCAATGGCAGCAATAAAATCATAGTCAAAATTACGAGAAATTCCCTCTGTCTAGATCCCTCGCGAAGAACCCGACGACTACAACCAAAAAGAATTTCGCCGTCACCGTGTTCCATCTCTACCGCGATAATTGTCCGTGACGTGTTTAGACTCGTATAGGTTCCCGACGCGGGGTCCGGACTAGACCCGTGAAGTGTGTGGTCTCGTCCTCGCGACGCAAAGTCTCTACAGAAAAAAAGACGATAACACAGCCTCTCATTCCAAAAGAGAAAACGAGTAAGTTTGAGAAACACAGCAAAGGGGCGAGGAGGGGTAATGAGACCGAGTCATATGATGATGAAATAAAGGAAACTTCGGAATTCTGAACATGTGGACGCGACCAACCTGATTTTCCAAACCACCCCGAAAGGGAAACAACGAGAGGTCCCTCCACAGCGACGACTAATTTGCGGCTGTTGAATCTAAAAGTAGAACATTCATCACGTTCCCATCCCAATAAAGAAAAACAAAAAGCACCGCTAATCTTCCCGTCTACAGAAAGAAATAAAAGGAATGGACAATTATTTATTATACGACGTGTTGAAGAAATGGAATGGAGATTTTCCTCGTTGGGGACCAATTTGAAAGTCACTCGGTCTTATTGAGATTCGTGTGTTAATGGGCCACCATAAGTTAAGCCCATCGGCCCATCTAAGTTAAATGGGCCTGGGATCCACTCATTCATCACGTTGTCATGTGTGCGCTAAACTTCCCCCCCCCCCCCCCCCTTTCCCAACCCCCCACTTGATAAAGATGCCAAACATCATCAACATAAGATAACCTTATTTAATTTTTGGCATATAACAGAGGGAGAATAAAGGTAGCATTGATAAAGATGCCAAACATCATCAACATAAGATAACCTTATTTAATTTTTGGCATATAACAGAGGGAGAATAAAGGTAGCAAAAACTAGTTGCAAAATGCTAGGGGGACAGGCATGGTCAATACAGCGACCACTGTTGTTATTTATGTGCAGTTGGAAGTTTACCAGGTGGTAAGGGAAGAGTCCCTTCCTGACGGACGGCCCCTCTCTCAGGGACGGGCACGTTCCCAAAGCAGTGTCAGAGCTGAGACACCTTCTTCCAGGAAGGCCTGCTGCTAATGGCATCCCACCAGGTACTCACATGCTTCCTCTCCCTTATCAGCCTCTCCTTCCCCACCTTCGTCACCAGCAGGTGAGTGAACGGGATGTGGCTTAGGTCTGCCAGGCTGAACTCGTCCCCGGCTAAGTACTTGCTCCTCCCCAGCCTCTCCTCGTACACATCCAGCACTTTGGCCAGCTTCGCCTCGCTCTTCGCGATCAAATCCTCGTCCTGAGGTAACCCCAGGAGGGGATGAAAGATGACCTGCATGACGAGATTGTAGAGAGGCGGGTGGTAGCTATGGGCCTCCACCTCGATCCACTGCTCGATGAGGCCTCGCTCCTCGATGCTCTTGCCCAGCAGCTCAGTCCCCTGGTGCTTGTATTTCTCGGCATAATACCTGATTATTGCCCGAGATTCTGCCAGTTGGACACAAACTGAATAATAAGATCACCCCACGATATGGACGGATCCTCTGTAAAGTTTGCTTACCAAACAGGGTGAAATCGCCATCTTGAATAACAGGGAGTGCTCCAAAAGGCTAAGAATCATAACAGGGAAACAGGAGAGTCAAACAAATAAGCTCTCAATGCTCCCTAGGCTTCAAATATAAGGGAAAGCAAGAGCTGACCTGAAGCTTCAGGAACTCGGGGTCTCGGTTCTCGCCTTTCATGAGATCAACCGGGACTGTCTCAAACTCAATGTCCTTCTCGACGAGGCACACAAGGACACGTTTTGGGGATGCATAGTCGGGGCCGTAAACCTTCACCACCATCTTCTTCTTCTTCTTACTCCTCCTCCTTTTGGTTTCTTAAGCAAGTGGGTCTTAAGCAAGTGGGACTGTATGGGCGAATATTTATGCAATGCAGGAAATGGGTATTTATAGGGAAAACATCATCGCACCTTTGTCTTCTGCTCGCAGATGCTTGAATAGTTTCGTTTTTATTCCTGTGTAAATAAGGAAAAAAAAAACACAGAGAGAGGAGAAGAAATTCAGAACCTTGGCATTAAGAACAGTCCACATTCATGGAACACAACTGACGTAAGCAGTGAGTTGACAGTCCCGTCCAAATCGATGGCTGCGTCAAAGAGACAAAGCAGGTACACCAACGACACCAGATACATCCCCTTCGACTAAACAACCATGTCCTCAAAGGAACCAGGCGCCACTGGCTGGTTCAATTAGAAAACCTCAACCATCACAGTCAGTCTAATCATAAGAACCATTCTTTAGAGAAAAATACCTCTTGTCTGATGATGGGAAATCCTTTTCATCACTATTAGATCCGGGTAGTTTAGACTGTTCTTGAATCTTGATAAGGGGCAAGCAAGCTCATCCAAAAAGGCTGTTCGGGGATGAACTTGGCAAAAAGGCTGTTCAAAGCTAACCAGTAAAATTCACCCTATAACCTCAGACATCCACATTTGTCTTTCTAGCAAGCCCGCCCCATTCCACAAAGGTCACACTTGCAGGGAAAACACCAGGTTCCGGTGAACAAAAACACCGAAAACACAACAAGAAACTCAGGCGACCCAAAGAAATGATCATCGTCGTCCTTGATTAATCAATCAAAATACAAGCTACAATGTCCTACTCTTCCGGAAACCTGGAAAGAAAAAGAACTGCCCCGAATACTCCCAACAACGAATCAACGATAGAATCGACGATGCAATCGTCGGCCTTCAGACAAAATCCAAAAAACAACATCACGAGGCCGGAGGGAGACGATCGGACCGAGAGGGGACGGGGAAAACGACGGAAACGAGCGGCCAAACGGATGGGAGATTCAGATTGAAAACTATCCAACAGAATCACCGACATCGATCCTTTTCGCGGAACGATCTCACATTCTTTCCTTTTTGGTCCACATTCTCCCCGATCCGTTTCGCCGCTACAAGCTCTCGCCGGTTCCCCCCGGCCTCAACCGCCCGCTCTCCCCGCCATCATCGCCACCGTCCCCGCCGTATAAAACCCTAGAAGACCAGGGCCCTGGGCCTGAAAGGCCCACGTTCTTTGTGGACTTACGATTTGGGCCTACAAGGTTATGGGCCTCATAATTAATACCTGTTGCAGGCTTGTTTCTCTAGTCCTAAAGGGATCGTCAAAACACACGGAAGTTGCTTTGGTGAAAATCAGTGATTGACGTTACAGTACTTGTAAAGCACTCCCAAGTTATGTACAAAGTGATGCGTTCATCCTGGCCTCGAGGCCAGGCCATCCGTTTACGACAACTTCATCGCTCACAACAATATAAAGCAAGCCACGAAAATTTTGCACTTCATTCATTCTTCACTCAACATGAAACCAATGTCTTCTTGTGGGGAGTAGAGCGCAGCTGGGAAATAGCAGAGTTGCCGTCTTCCTCCGGAGTTGCTGACCCGTCAACAAGGCTCCTGGGAAGAAAAAAAATGCTAAATATGGTTATCAGATTTCATGCACGAGGTATTTTTTCGTTGGCTTACTCTTTAGTTAGCTGGTTACAATAACCAAGAGGTGGCTTCAGACACAATGCTGAACATAGATTACCTATTGCCAAGGGAGCTCTCTTCGGACAATGCTTTCTCTAGTCTTTCCTCGAAAGGGGTGGCATGCCAGCTGACTTTCTGATCCTGATAACAGAAACAACACGAAGAAGAAACCTTTTCTTTCATTCACCTGCAGTTTACTTTTAAAGAATCTGAATATGGATCGTTAGTACTAGGTACCTCCTTATATTTGGTCGTCGAGTTAGGAATCCCATTTCCGTCCCACCACTTGGGAGTGATGTTAGTTTGAGTTAGTTCCTCTTCATTCCAGTGTGTAGCAACAAGGCCAAGGATAGGCCTGTCCCCATAAGGTCTTCTAAATGTCTGCTGAAAGTTCCTACCCCTCTCCGTCGGGGACTTCAGCCATGCAGACAAGGATGCTTCAAACTTCGTCTCCTTCTCATCTGTAAGCATTCCATTCGACAAGTTCGTAAGAAAGGCAGTAGTGCTCTCGCGTATCAAACCAGAATTTTTTACTTTGTGCACCTGAATGTTGTTTCTGCTGAGCCTTCTCCTCCATGTCATCCCCTTGTGAAGAATCAGTGATAGGATCCAGACCCGAGTAGACATATTGAGATCTGATGCCTCCTTTTCCTTTTTGCAGATTAGCAATGTTTGCAGGAAAAACAGTTCCTGGGGTTGGAGGGGGCAATATCATCATACTACTATCTTTACTTGTCACCTCTTTCAATCCATCTCCAGTCAGTGATTTATCATGCGGGCGTGCACCCACATCGTTGTCGTAATGCACCAAGTTGCTTGCTCCTTGGTTACTCCTACCAGTTGGATATGGAGTAATAGGAGTTCTGGTTGAGGAAGTTTCTTCATCAATTACCTCGGAACCCAAATCCCCAGATACTACACCATCCGTAAAATTAATGCGAGCACTTCTGTTGATATCAGATATGCCGCTGCAAGACAGGAGAGGGATAATGAATTTGTTGGGGACATGCATTTTATGTGATTAACAAATTCACCAGTTCAAAAGGAACTGTCAACGGACTAGCCACTATTGAAGAAATTCCAAACATATAAAATTGATGAATAGCAATTCCTCGAATCTTCACATTTGCAATGATATTATGTATAGAGATTTTGACCTGATAGGTGTACACCCTGGAGATTCTGATGCAATCTCAGATCCTGATAGGTTCGCCAGTTGCTTATCGCCAGTGTTGGGCATCCATGAATAAAATTTGGGAGTATTGGAGTGTGTCGCATTAGGAGGCGACCTTCGCAACTTTTCCCCAGCTCTTCGAATCTCAAAAGGGGTCTCTGGTATTGTACCGCAGGCTTTTAGAAACCTAGCCTGTTACATAACTCCAGTCAAGCATATACAGCTAGTAATAGTTCTGAAGCACTCCAAAACTTCAAATTCAAAAGGACTACACATGTATTAGCCCTTAATGGTTGATCCGGATTCTGGATCATTCAACATGCTCAAACTGCAAATGCTCACAGGTATCCTCTGCCAGTCAACATACAACTACGACAGAACGATTCCAAAGGGACCACCTATCACTAGTTAACGAGACAGATCAAGCAGAATATGTGTGTGAAATGTGTAGCTACAAGAAACATATTTGTTATGCATTACAAGCATTCCGAGAGTCAACAAGTACCTCATCCATGATCTCTTTGCCAATATGCGGCGATCCAGAAACCAAGCTGCCTTTATTTTCAGCTGAACTATCCCCCCTTTCTGGCAAAGCAAATGCACTCTCCTCAATTCTAGAAAACAAGCATCCTAAGAACAATATAAGAAAAAAACACGGCACACATTCCAGTGTCAGATACTGATTGGATAGACGATTTCCAATTGCACCAACCTTCAGCTGCAAATAACGAGGATAAACGGTTACGAGGCTCAGCAACATCCTGCCAGAAAATTACACAAGACAACTTGATCAAGATCGCAAAAATAGAAAAGAGATCGCCAGGAACACTGAATCAACCACACAGCGGGAGAAAAACCAAAATTACCCTGTCCCAATTAGACTAAATAAAAATCTCGATACCCAGAGCACAATTCTCTGACAGACTTACGGATTTCTTATCAGGGGCAGAGGCATGGGATCGGCCAATCGGATGGCGATAGTTGTCCTTGACGCGGAGGCAAACGAAGAAGCACCCCATGGCAGACGAGAACGCGCGGTCGAGGAACCCGATAAAACCCGCGGGCAGGCAAATCGCAGCTCACGGTTCAGCAGATCGCATAACATCGACTCATGTCCAAACAACCGATCGGGGGGGGAGGGGGTTGCGGCCGTGAATCTACTGGAAAGCCCCCGGCTAGGCAATAAGGGAGGGGTGGAGGGTCGGCCCTAAAAGAGGTGTAGGGTCGTTTTATTTGAAATTTTGAACGGAGGGAAGAGAGGGAAGTGGATTGGCCGCCTGCTGAGTTCATGGACGGGTGATGGCGACTCCTTTAGGCTGGCACAAGTAATAACATCTACCTTACACTGACAATTGGGCTTTCTTTTGTGTTGAGAAGACGACGAGCCTATCCATGCTTGTCTGAAAGGCGGGGAAGAAAGTAAGGGGCCCTTTTTTGCCTTTACAGCCCATTTTCAGGACAACTGAGGATAGGGCGATTAAAAAAGATGAGGATAATGGAAAACGACATGGACAGGGACACAGGGGAGACAGTACTGCTGATATTTTGGACGCATGAGAGAGCATTATTACACAGTTGGGTTTTCTCCCCGTTTTATCCTTGAGAGTTGAAGCTTCCCTCGTTCTTCGTTGGACTTGATAGTCGATACCCATTTGCTGGAATAATCTTGGAAGTCCTTTTTTCCCCTTTCTTTCTCCAGAGCTCAAGCATTACCCGATCAGGTAAAGAGATGGAATATTTTGGTTGCTTATCTTCTTGTTGGCTGCTGTGGGGAGAGAAACCCAGGAATCTGATCCCTTTTTTGGGGGGGCCTTTTTGGGTTGCTCTTTGATCTGGGTGTTGCATTGAGTGAAAATCTCCTGAAAGGTTTGTGCTTTGGTGTTAAATTTTCGATCTTTTTCCAGTTACTGGATTGTTGAAGGGTCAACTGTGGATTGATTGACCTGAGATTGTGACCATTGACTTACCAAGAAGCTTGGTTCTTTTTGTTTTTCCCAAAATATGTTCATGATATGGAGGTTCTTGATTGAGGGTTGGACAGTTGTTGATTCTGAGAGAACTATTGTTTCCTGTGGTTCATTCTGGGCGTTCTTATATCCTGGTGTGTGGGTTTGAAATGATTGTAGACTTAACTAAGAATTTAGTTGCGAATCCTTTGACATGTTCAGCTTTGGAGTTTGGATTTCAGTGACGGTGTGCTTCTTGATTGCTACATCCCCACATTAACCAGGCTCTATAGAAGATGGAATCAGTCACCTCTTTTCAGTGCATTTACCAGCAACCATGCATGTCAGCTATATGGCCTTGTGTTCCTAGATAATGTTCCACCAAAGTGCATTTTCTTGGATGCGAATGAATCTGATGTTTAATATTTTGCTCCTGATTGATTTGGCTAGAAATCTCAGGAGCAATGCCGAAAGACATTGTGGGTGATCTTGTGGAGACAATAGCAGAGAATATTACAAAGCAATCTGCTTCATTTCTTCAGCAGGAGAAACCACAAGAAGTTGCTGCACAATTTAATAAGCTATTTAATCGTCAGAAGCCCATTCATCACATTTTGGGGGGTGGCAAATGTACTGCAAATTCTTTTCATTTTGACCTTCATACTGTAAATCTTTTATTACCCTTACTTGGATGATCTCTGGGAAACTTCTGTAGCTGCCGATTTATTGCTATGGAGGAATAAGAAGGCTTCCGGTGGTGCCTTGACTGGTGCAACTGTCACTTGGATCCTTTTTGAATGGCTGAACTATCACTTCTTGACTCTTGTTTGCGTTGCTTTGATATTGGGCATGACTCTTCAGTTTCTTTGGTCAAATGCTTCTGGCTTGTTAAAAAGGTGAAGTTTGTGTCCGCTTCATACCAAGTTCTTCAAGTTGGGGCTGCATAAGAATAAGATATCCCCACACACTGCTTAACATATGTTACTTTCTACTCTTTCACCAGGTCGCCATCTGACGTCCCTCGTATCGTGTTGCCTAAGGAACTATTTGTGAATGTTGCCGTGTCTGCTGGGTATTACCTTAATCAAGCTCTTGGTTTCCTTCAGGATGTAGCCTTGGGAGGAAATCTGAAACAGTTCCTTATGGTATGCAATTGTATAACCAAAGTAACTGTGCATTGTAGATGTGCCACCTTCTTGTTTTTGCTTCCTCTCTAGTAATTATCAGCTACACCAAGAATTGATAGCTGAGAATATATCATCCTGCTAACCTAGGCTTACTACTATCATCATTAATATATAGCCCACAATGGATGCTATTATAGCGATCTGATCTTTCCTTACAGTTTTTATTAATAGCATCCCTATCATTGGTTGATTTTATCAGAATTGTCGGCTACAACTAATAAAACTTCTCAAAATGCTGCAGGTTGTTGGTTGCTTGTTTGCTGCAGCGGTTGTAAGTACTTGGTTCAACTTCATAACCGTCTTTTTCATTGGTGAGATTCTACCGCCACGCGGCATTAATATTGATCGACTGAATGAACATTGTACTAGCCATAAAATCGATATCGTTTTCCGTTTACCATGTCCGTCAATCGACATTTCCTTGTAGCATTTGGCTACTTTTGACCTGGTAAATTATTTTCTTCCCTGGCAAAGGTTTTGTGGCTGCACACACGCTGCCGGTCTTGTACGAGAGGAACGAAGACAAAGTCGACGGTATCATTAACCAGGCTCTCGGGCAGCTGCAACACCATTACAAGAAGCTGGACGCAGGCTTGCTCAGCAGGATACCAAAGGGGAAGTTCAAGACCAAGAAGCACGACTAAGATCTTAAGATAAAAACTCTTAAAAAGGGTGGTTGCAAAAGCCAGTGTTCTCCTTGTCATACTTAACAATGCATATGTATCCTGGTTTCGGACTGGAGTAGCAAATATATACTCTAGGACTTGCAGTATCTTCTTCGTGAGATAATCATTTATAAGAGTAAATCACAATCAGAGTATCTTCTGGGGGTTCATCCATTGCTAGACAGTTTTTGGAAATATTTTCAAAGAAAAATGAAATTTTGAACTAGAAGGATTATTCTCTGAATGGGACTCATTGATGATGTCCTCTGGCGATGTTGGTGCCACGTCATCCCGTGACGTGGCAGAGCTGGTCCCACCGACAGCATTTCCGGGGGATTTTGTCCTTTTGTGTTTCTTTGAGATAAGATTTTTAGTTCGTCCTAGAACTATCTTCCCTTAGCCGTCTGAACTCCCAATTTCCCCGGTGAATCAACCGTTGTTCATCGGGAGGCAATCTTTATTACAAAGGAGGAAGAAATCAGTCAAATGCCCCAAGCCCTTTCGTTGAAGCCCTTCATCTCGGCTCCTTTCCATGGCTATGACAGGTTTTCGCACTCCCACTCTAAAACCCTGCTAGAACCTCTCGATCAGTGTGGTGTGGATAATCCGAATCATGCTTTTTACCACTTTCTTGTGTGTTCTATCGCCGCAAAAAACGGTTTTTTGTTTCTGGGTATGCTTATATCTCGTCAAAAGTGCTGTTCTTTGATTGTTTTGATTGATTTGTTTGTTAAAGTTGAGGCCTTTGGTCGGCTAAGGGTGGAAATTGTTTTGTAAATGTGCACAGTACGCCGATAAAGTGGGCTTCTTTGCCCGTTGAAATCTACGTGGGAAATGGAAGGAGGGTCCGGGGTATTCGGATGGGAATGCTGGCGCCCAGGAAGTTTATGCAGAAAAGGAAGAAGGTGGAAGTGTTTAAAGATGCGGCCGATGAGGCCTACCAGAAGAACTGGAGGAGACTGATGAACGAAATCGATGAGGCGGGTACGGCAGTGGAGGCTCTAAGAAGAGAGAGGATTAAAAATCAGGCTCTTCCTAGGGAGTTGGTGCTGGGCACGTTGAAGAGGTTCAAACAGATGAAGAGGTGGAACCTCGTTAGCGAGGTATGGTATTGGTCCTTCCATTTAGATCGTAATAGTATACTATCAGTCGATGAGTTTGATTGGTGGGATGCTGAACTGCAGTTAGAAGATTTAGTTTTATTGAGTTGCCTCCTTTTGAAATGTTTCTTTTTCTTCTAGATTATAGAATGGCTACGGATTCAAAGCTGGTGGAATATCAATGAAATGGATCTCCTGATGCTTATAACTGCATATGGAAAGCAAGGAGACTTCAATAGTGCGGAGAGAGTCATGAGCTACATGAACAAGAAAAACTATCCACCGAGTGTCATTTCTCATACTGCTCTTATGGAAGCATATGGAAGGGGAAAGAGGTACAAGAATGCCGAAGCTATATTCCGAAGGATGCAGTCTTCAGGGCCAGAGCCTTCTGCTTTGACATATCAAATAATCCTAAAGACTTTTGTCGAGGTAGTTAGGGCTAATTTTGCTGTCCTCGTCCTGCTCTCGGCTTATTTCTTGGAATGACTCGAGGTTGTGTATCCTGCAGAGCAACCAATTTAAGGAAGCTGAGGAAGTTTTTGAGACCCTATTGGATAGCGAGAAATCTCCTCTTAAGCCAGATCAGAAAATGTTCCACATGATGATTTACATGCATAAGAAAGCTGGGAGTTATGAGAAAGCTCGCAGAGTGTTTTCGATGATGGCAGAACGAGGAGTGGAGCAGTCTACCGTAACCTACAACAGTCTAATGTCGTTTGAAACTAGCTACAAGGAGGTCTCGAAGATTTATGATCAGGTACTTTCCTTGTCTTTTCCCCAGTACTTCATTTTACAACATGGCACATGTTGTGCAAGTACTGTTCTTTTCAATCGGGTCTCTCATTTTTCAAATATATCAATCGGACATTGAAGTAAGGAATTTATTTAGATGCAAAGAGCTGATCTTCGGCCTGACGTTGTGAGCTATGCCTTGCTGGTGAATGCTTATGGAAAAGCAAGAAGAGAGGACGAAGCACTTCATGTTTTCGAGGAGATGCTGAGTGCAGGGGTCAGGTGGGCTCCTTCTTGAATCCTTTTCTCTTACTTCTTGGTCATAAAAGTTACTTTTCTCGAGCCCCATACAGCAGTAACAATTTTCTCCGCTATGTCTGCATTTTCATAGACCAACCCAAAAAGCCTACAACATTCTTCTTGATGCATTTGCTGTATCTGGGATGGTGGAGCAAGCACGAACTGTCTTCAAGAGCATGAGAAGGGACAGGTCACTGCCTTAAATGTGTTTTTATGATGTCTTTCAGCAGAACCATTGAGTTGTCACCAATCTGTGCATCTTCTTCATCTCTGTGATTTGAGACAAGTTGTTTGCTGTTGCAAATTTTATCTGTTTTGCTAATTCCTTCAATCACTTCGGCCTCATCAGGAATAAGATTACGTGTTGTTGACTTGGTTTGATTCCGTGAAAATAGGCTTGCAATATTGGCTTTACCTGACCCTGTTATTCATAAGAGTCGGGATTCTAATGTGGCTAATTATTCTGCAGGTGCACACCCGATCTATGCTCTTACACAACCATGCTCTCAGCATATGTCAATGCATTAGACATGGATGGTGCCGAGAAGTTCTTTCGAAGGCTGAAGCAAGATGGTCTTTCTCCTAATGAAGTCACTTATGGGGCATTGATAAAAGGATATGCCAAAGCAAACGATCTTGAGAAGATGATGGCGAAATATGAAGAAATGCGGAGTTCCGGCATAAGGGCAAATCAAACGGTGCTGACCACCGTTATGGATGCCTATGGGAAAAACAAGGACTTCGACAGTGCCGTTATCTGGTACAAGGAGATGGAATCTTCTGGGGTTGCTCCCGATAAAAAGGCCAAGAACGTACTCCTCTCTTTGGCAAAATCAAATGAGGAACTACAGGAAGCTAACACGTTGGTCGGGAACAGAGATTGGCAAGATGGTGTTCCCCAGTCCAATGCAAAACTGATGACATTCACTTACAACAAAGACATGGATGAAGATGATGACGATGGTGCTGATGAGGAGGAGGATGATAATGATGACGACTACGATGAAGATGGTGCTGATGAGGGCGATAATGACTTCAGTGGTAATGCAGAGGAAGCCTTTTCCATAGAAGTCGAACTAGCTGATGCAACTGATCTTGGTTCGGCTGGTTTGTCTTATGTGCATTAGGACCTGGAGCACAAAGTCAGTTCTTTAGTTCTGCCTTATTTGCAGTAATGTGTTAAGTTGATCGATTCAGTTCAACCAAACCAAATTTTTTTATACTCTGATTAATGGGATACCAAATACCAAAATATCTTCTATTTGTTTTGGAGAAAAATTAAATTCATGTTTGTTCTTAATATCCAGCAGGAGGACATATCAAGAAGGTCAACTTTATAGAACTTAGCCACTCGCATACATTAGGAGCAATAGATTGAATGCAGATGAGTGGAAGTATGCCAACGTGTTCTGTGCATTTACTTGGATTATCGCAGTCGGGTGCACAGACTGTAAATATCTTGTCCAAGTAAACGCTTCATCCCCGAAGGTACAGACAACAAAAGGATACAGGATCTTTTATTCGTTCCTCGTACATTCAAAGGACTAATTTTCAGTTAATAGGCCTTGATTTGGAACACTGACTATTGCTGTTAACGAACACTATTCAGATCCCATGCTTCCATCGACTAATGTCTCACCAGCTCGTTGTGACCAACACTGGCAGTTCGTTTTGTGATGTGAATGTCATATTTTCAGGACTCGACTTGCCAGCTGCTAAACTAGCGGTTTGTCATCAACGATGCCCTTTTTTCCCGACCCTTAAGGATGCCAGAAGGAAATTGGATGTTTCTGACTTCCTCCAGTTACGCAGCCATCTTAGAAATCTCTTCTTCGCCCCCTTCCTGTTTCACCTTGGGGTGAAGGATATCCAACAACTGGTTCTCCTCCATGCATAATATGAAGTATGTCACCAGGCTTCTTCCCTCTTTAACTCTGGTGGAAGAGATCGGCCTTTGCCCTATTAAGAGCTCAATGAGCACCACCCCAAAGCTGTACACGTCGCTCTTATCAGTGAACTGGCTCGTCTGGACGTATTCAGGGTCGAGGTACCCAAAAGTTCCCGGGACCAGTGTCGTCACATGTGTCTACTTGAGGGAGATGGACTTGGACGTACTGAAATCTGCCACTTTTGTCCTATAATTCTCATCCAGAAGGTCATTGGTGGACTTGATGTCCCTGTGGTATATTGGTATGGATGCAGCAGAGTGTAGATGCAACAGGGCTCCGGAGATTTCTGTGCCGATGCGAAGACGAGTCTCCCAAGTTATGGGTTGCACTTCATTGGAACCGTGGAGATACTCAAATACCGTCCCATTATGTATGAACTACTGTTTCGTGCAAGAGTCGTCCGTTTCATGCAGCAAGAGTTCAGCAGCTGTTGTTGCAGCAAGAGTACTTTGTTTCGTGCGAAATACTTCTTCCTTAGCATAATTGCTTTCATCTTCTTGATGTACTTTCACAATCTGCATATGAACAACAACAACGGCAACATGCCTACCAATTCCTGATTGGATGGGGTCTCATGATATTCACTTCATGATACGAGGGTTGATATAAAAAGTTATATCACTCAGAATGTTCTTCCCCATCAGAAAATTCAGGTCTCGGAAGCTCAGCCGCTTGCAAATAGGATTTGACAGGGAATGTATTCTGTTGGACAATGAAACATGGATTTGGATCTAATGAATGGATCGTGGTAGATTACATAAGCAATCATTTTCCAGATAGCCATTGCGCTTGTAGCCGTCAAAGCAGGTACACTGGGCCAAGCTATCCATTTGACAATACAGATGACTCTGTAGTTAAACCGAGAAAAAAGGGAGATGATTCCAGCACCACGAGAACAGAATGGTTTCCCAAGCCGTAGGCATACAACTCCGACGCGTTTGATGCGATCCAGGATTGGTCAGCAGGGGAGGTGTACCGGCACTCTCCGTCTGCACTTCGTATGAATTCCACTTCAAAATCCTCCAGGTAGAAGGGAAGGGGGGCCTGGCAGTTATGCTAAATTCCATTATCATAGTCCATAGCAACCATCGGCGTCAGTATCTGCATGTCACATGGAACTAGAGCTTTCACCTTCGAATTCAGCTAGGCAGCCGGCAAGATCGAGATATGATTCCATTTTACCAGATACTCCAAAGATAGCCACAATAGGAAGATAATTCAACCGAGAGTAGAACTTAGCCACACTCGGTCATGTACCAGCGTCTACAATATATCTCTTTACATATGAGAGCATACAACACAGTAGGCCTACGGGGATGATAGCCTTTCCTTAACCGGAGAAAGTACAGATAAGCCCAAGTATGCCAACAAGTTTGTACAGCTATCACGAATAGATAGACAAATGCTCTAACAGTGCTGCCAGGAGAACACAACAATAGTAGGATTAGAATGGCGACAAGTGGAACTGCTTACAAGTGAATAGGCATTCGATGGTGGAGCACATTGGTTTCAGTAATCTAGAGACCCCATAGGTGCAACCATGCTGCCAGTGCTCCTCGGGTCATTCTGGCTCCCATAGTTATCACGATTTCCTCCAGTGGGTCTGTTGCTTGAGGTGGGATTGCCGGGATGGATGCCTTTCTTGCCCAGTTGTTGCACTTCGAGAGGAGAGAGAATCTTGATGTACCAGACACTATTCACAAACTCCCTGGAAAGAGATTACACAGAAATCTGTCATGAGATGAATAGTTGTGGACATGAGTCACCAAGTTTTAGGCTAGCATCTCGTTCGATATGCAGAAGACCACTTAGAAACACAAATGCCCCACAAATGATCATGTCCCCCTCGATGCTAAAAGTCCACTAGTATTTTATGAACTCTGATTGCCGAACAAAAGTATACACTTACTGCCAAGGGTCGTCGCCGAGGAGAAGAATGTCATTCTCCCGGTCAACAAATACAAGCTGCCAGCCTGATCTCTGAGGGTCCTCAAGTAGGTCTTCAAGGCCAAACAAACGAGCAAGTTCTCTACGCAACTCATCATAGCTGCTGAACTTGGAAATATCCAACGACCTACCATAGGACCCTAATTTATGAACCTGCCAAGAGAATCAAAACTATCAACTAAAGACATAGACGAACAAAAAAAATATACTGTACCACATTATCCATTAAATATGACCAAATGGAAAATAAGCATAGCAACAAATAGAGCACGACAACAGGATTAACTAAGACAGACTATAACTAAGTTCTTATCCATTAATTTTATGGAAGCGAAAACCAAAATGTATATGATAATTCAGAGAGAAGCATCAGCTACAAAAGATTTTTAATAAAGGTGCTCCACATTTTCCGCAGAAAAGTCATGCTCAAGTTTCTGGAATCAATTTTAACAGACTACAACAAGGAGCATTCAGCAGGTATAATTGAAGTAAAGCCCCCATGAGCAGAACTTCAAGAATTCACAAAAGTTAAACACATCTCCGAGGAAAAGAAACCTGCCAAAAAAAAAAATAAAGTCTCAAGAGGATACATGTGCAGAATGTACCTTCACAAAGGTTCCACTAGAAGGGTTTGCTTGGTCAATGTTTTCCAAAGACTGCAAGAACCCTGATTCGCCAACACAATTTGACGATCTCATATCTTGGTTAAATGCAAAATCTGCTGGGGCAACACCATTGTAGTCTGGGGCAGCAAACGACCCAGAAAAGGTATCAGTTTGATTACTGACATTTCTAAGCTGAGGGGTCCCATTTTGCATCAAAATTGAGGCTGATTCTATGTTAACTCCAAACAAAAGGTTGTTATGAGGATAGGCACCAGCTTGAAATGGTGAACAATCTCTCTCAGGAAATGGAGGTAACAAACTTGTGAGTTCAGAGCCACTCGAGTGAGATGTCCCCAGTTGATCCACCTGCAGAAGTACAAGTGACTGAACGGACTACTGGTAATATAAATTTCTTAGCAATAAAAAGGATGAAACAAATTACATTAGCGGATCCTGACAAGCTGATCAAATGCGATGGTCCATCCTGGGACAATGAACCTAAGAAACTCTGCATTGCAGAGGTATCAGGTGAGCATGCCAGGTTCCCAAAGCTTAGCGGCTGGCAATGAGAGATCTGGTGCAGAGAAGCTGATTGAGATTGACTGGAAGAAGCCAACTGTTGTAGAGGGGACACGGCATTTGAGAGTTGTTGATGACCAGAAAGTGGAGTGATATGTGGAGACTGTGAAAGTTTATGCTGCTGCTGTTGCAGCTGTTGAATTAATGAGATATTCTGGTGTGTAAGCAACTCTTGTTGAATGGCTTGATCTTGGGAAGGAACAGTGTCTTCTTGAGAACCCTGAAGAACAGTTGCGGAAGATTGAGGTTGCAGCATCATCTGCCTCTGAAGGACAGAGGACGGTCCAGCAGTGACACCTGGAGACAGCTGGAGTTGCATGACAGACTGGGAGGGGTTTTTTGACAGATCAACAGTCCTGATTTCCTGGAAGCCCGCTGTGGCCATTGCCTCATATAAGTCAGGTTGCAGACCAGGAGGAGACATATCATACTTCTGTTGAATCCAAGGTACTCCATTTCTTCCAATTCCCTGAAAGTTCAAAGATGGAAGGCCAGGTTGTCCGAGGCCCCCTTGCAGCCACATCAGGGGAGAAGCAATACCCATTTCCCCGTCTTTCAACACTGCATGACATTCAACTGAAATAAGCTAGTCAGCAGACAAGGACTCATTCACAAACCTCAACAAACTAATAATCGGCGAGTAAACTGTACCAGGAAAATTTGGTAACCCAGATGTCCAAGGGCGTTTCAAACGCAGTGGAAAAGGGGAAGGGTACATTGGAAATGTTGTCAATGGCTCGATATCCCACAATGATACTCTAGGTTGCCGTTCCCCAGCAGTGGACTCGTCCCATCCTACCTGCATTTATAGAGATAATTTAAACTGTATCAACCCAACACCCCTGCGTGTACTGAGCTCGGTGCTCTCAAGAGGAATGGCTGTTGTGAATAATCAGGGGGAAATTAGCTCCACGATGTACAAGGTTTCTTAAATCAACCTTCACAGAGCGCCAATGGGAGTTTGGCCAGCGAACAGGATCCAAGTCGCTAATGCCTGTAATAGTTCCCATATATCTGCAAGAACAATACAGGATAAACAAACAGTCCTAACACGAAAAGAAATTCTCAAAATGTCAGAACCCCTTTGCAGCTGACAACAAATGACAGAGCAGGCTTTCATGACGGTACAGGCCTAATTGACCCAAGTTCTACCTTCGGACGCTGGACTCCTCTGTCTCAAAAAGCATTCTAAACCTCATTCCCACAGAGACCCTCGTATGATGGACTGCTTTAACATACTTCGCCAGAGGTATAACAAATTCGCAAGGGCTCGCTCTGAACGAAGAAATGCATATCATCAGCATGTACCTCAAATTGATAATTTAATTTAAAAATGACATGGTGTTACAGGCCTTGGATTGTAAAAGATAGTGAAACGGCTGTTTGTGGATGCTGCATGAGCTGCTGCAGCAAGAAGGCCAATATGCATACTGTCACTAGATAGAACAGATGAAGGCATCACAGTTTGAGGACGAACTGCTCGCCGAATTCCGAGCAATAGTTGATTCTTCTCATTCCTGATGACAAATGGAAGAGTTATAGCAACATTTGTCCATATGATGTGTCGGGAAGGAAGTAAATAAACAACTGAATAAAACTTTTCCAAAGGTGTTCTGAATCAATTAAGGAGACATTTTATGGTAAATTAGCAAATAAACAACTAATTTATTCTTCCTTTTAGTACAAGCAACATTGAAAAAGGAGAAGCCACAGTATTACCAGATAAAGAGAACAGAGTCGCCAGCAACAAGTCTCTTGGCACTTACAAACACACTCCATCCAGTGGTAAGGAGATGCCTCTTGGGCTGACCTGCACATATGCCCATGCCCAGCAGTCAGACCCCTGTAATTAAAGAACCAGCGTATAGTACAATCAAGCTCGACCTAGGAATTCGTATAACGGCATCATAAAGGAAACTAAATTCTTCCATTGGGAGGAACTTCCGAATTTATTGGACAATTAACTTCTGTGTTTACATTTTCTCTAAGCTTCAAGTAATCGAAATTCAGTAAAAATGGTGCCAAAGCAAGGTAAACATTTTGATTTTATGGAGAAGGGAACCAACGAACACAATGTCTATGTCTTTATCATTTATCTCAACAAGGAACGCAGTGTTACAGTCAGAAACCAAAGGATCCATCACTGACTAGTGGAAAGAATACTGCTGGAGATCAAACCTCGAAATATGTGTCGGAATTTCCACTCATTGTCATGGAGATCCCGAGCAATCAATTCTTGAACAGGAGGCTGGAGGGAGTAATTCTGGGTAGAGAGAAAGTATTTATGAACAAAACCGAAATCTCGTTTATCAATTTCAAAGAATCCATAAACAAGGGAATAAATTTGTCAAGAATGGCATACAAGAGGAGGAAACACTTTTTCAGCGGCCCGACGAGGAACTGAGAATCCTCCATGAGTGCTGGTATCGCTAGCAGTCAGTGTCTTGCAAAAGTAGTTGGTTGGCTGTTTATTTGGAGCACCCAACTCTGAAGGAAGTAGATAAATATCCTTTTGTTCTTCCTAAAATACAATGTTGGAGCACCGTGAGATAAGATAAAATATGCAAGCCATAAATTTCATAACCCCAGATGGATAAATTACCGGGCTTAGCGGCTGCAGGGTCATCTGAGCATATACCTCATCTGTCTCTGCATCAGCCTAAAATATACAAAATCAAAGACATGACAGGAAAATCGAAGATAGGCAGGCGTATCTTGAAAAACTTGAACCTCACCTGCATTGTGACATTGTGAAGCTGGCAGATAAGTTGCGGGGATAAGTTTGGATAATTTGGGATATGAGCATCCACTTCCTTATTAGTTGAAGCATTCACCTGTGAAACACTCAAGTTCAGGCAGGAGATAACATGCACCAATCCCTCCTATCACTAATTGTGCACATGTCCGGTTTACAACAATACAAGAGATAACAATCAGTAATATGACCTGCTCACTGTGCCCCTGCGGAAAGTAGAGTACACGGCTCCAAAGAGAAGGCAGAGAGACAAGAGGGCCCGCACAGGCATGCCATAATTCGGAGTTCAAACATTTCTTTTCACCTGCACAATTTGTAAGAAAAGAACATGTGAGAACACAGAAGCTGCCTGGCATCACAGATAAAATTTTTAGTCGCGAGCTTATTTGCAAAGACAATGCTTGGACATAGCTCAGAGACGTCTATCTTAAACAAATCCCAGCGTAAACAGATGAATCTTTACAAATTTTTCCTAAAGTTATGGCCCTCAAAGTAGCTTCATCTGTATTGACTGGGGACAGTAAGGATGATTTTTCTAGGTTAACAAAAATCTAATGCCCAACCCAAGTCTTTTTTGTCCGGAAGTTCCCGCCTGGGATGCTCAGACTGAAATAAAATTCCCATATGCAGTGACCTTGCAACAACAAGTAAAGCAAGAAGAATAGGCATCTTTGCTGGCTACTACAACAAAAGGAATCCATTTCCGCAGACTACGGGCAGCGCCAAAACAAACTTTCACAACATAAGAGCGACTTACAAACAATCCAAAAGTGCAGATTGCTTTTATCAATAGAAGCCGCTCAAACCACAGCATCAGAGTGCAAAGCATGTATCCAGCATAAATTTTGAAACTTTACCTTCCTGAGGCAGGTTACTGCTCCCCGGAGAAGATTGTCTCATACTTCAAACCCACCCCCTCCTTGCTTTCTGACTTGAAACCCCAAAACCACCCGCACAAGCTACCCCCAGTAAACAAAAATCAGCAAACTTTCCTTCGCCAGCACTCAGCCAGGACGCAAACAATCAAACACTATTACAATCAGGGAACGGCATCAGACAACACCAACCAACCGTTCCCGCCCCCAGAACACATACCCAGGGGCTTCATCAACATCTTCAACTACCTAAACAGAACACAACAGCCAGAAACCGCATGAAGAACCAGATCTTCAAAACCCCCCCCCCCCCCCAAAAAAAAAAAAGAAAGAAAAAAATGCTCACAAGAACCGAGGAAACAAAGCCTTCCGAACTAAACCCATGACAAGAAACGCAACCGGATGCCACCAAGATCAAAACTTCACCGACCCTAAGTTCGAAAGACCCCAAAACCGGAGGAAGATTCAAGAAACCCAAAGTGGGTGTGCTTGGAGAGAGCGCTGGAAGGAGCTCGAGCATCCGGGGGAGCGTTTTCGGGATAAAATTAAAATGAAACAAAATGTGAGGTTAAAAAAGTTATTGCAACGAAGAAGACCATATCACAATCCCACGACAACAAATTACTCATCGAGGAAAAATAAAAGGTCCCATTTTTTCGGCCTAATTAGCTAATATGCCCCAAGTATATGAAATTTTTCGACTTATCTTAAAGTTTTGAAAATATTTCTATAAACGTTTGAATGTTAAATTAATTTTGATCTCCAAGTTAACGGAGGTCGTTTAAAACGACGTGAGATATTTTAAATTTCAAAATATTAAGTAAATAAAAAAAAATAGATAAACTTTATGACATATTTGTTAATTAGGCCCATTTTTTCGCCTTGTTTCTCACAAGCTCTAACATCATCAACGACCATAACAATCATGTCCTAACACAAAACAGACATGCAGAAATCCATCAATTGCCCTCTCTATTCCTCATTCCTTTTAAATATGCAGGTGGGACTGACTTCCTCTGCATAAATTTTCTTTCTTTTTACCTCGGGGGAAGAAAAGAAATTGTGGCGAGCAGCAAGAACAGTAATAAATAAATAAATAAAAATAATAATAACAAGAACAAAGGTCTTTGGGGAAAATTTCAAAAGGGCAAAAACAAAATTTGCTCTTTTCTCTTTAGGGACTACTGAAAATACGGTTCAACGCAATGTGTGCATGTTAGGTAGGCCATCCCTTGTCCCCTCCCCCCCCCCCTCCCTCCCTCCACCTCACCCTCGTCTCCATTCTTCAAGTTCAGCAGTGTTCTTCAAGAACCTTTCCCTTCACTCCTTTCTTCATTTGACTGCTGTCCTTTTTGTTTTCTTTCACTGTGCCTACTTAAGTACGGGAAAGAATGAAACCCACCAAGGTTACTCGAGAATCTTTTACCAGAGTAATTAAAAAGCGGGAGTAAAGATTGGGAAGTAGTAACTGTTTTCTGACGGCGCGTGGTAAGAAGAAAACATGATTAATTTACTTGTCATGCAGAGCTTCTTCCTAATCATTTCAATAGCAAGAAAAAGAGAATAATTATGAAGTCTTTACTATCATTGTTATTTTCCCTTTTCCCCCCCCCCCCCCCCCCCGTGTCCTTTTTAAGGTTTCCCCAAGATTCATTATTACAAAATCTTCTCTTTTCCTTAAGGATTATGTAGAGAAGAAGAAATCGCGGTTGGTTTTGAAAATGACAGACAAGTGAAGAGGAGGATTGAGGACTGACAGTGACAGACCATGAAACAGAGACGAAAAGGGCTTTGTTTTAAAATAAGTAAAGATGAAAAGGGGTTCCCTTTTGAGGGGGCAAACAAACCTCAGGTGAAAACGATTCCTTCGTCTTCCAAAAGTAGGAAAAGAAAAGGAGAATGGAATCTTTTCTTCTTCTTCTTCTTCTTCTTCCTCCTTTTGTGTCTTTGATTTTTCTCTTACCTGCAAATGAATGCATACATATGTTTGTTTCAGAAAGGTGGTGTTGGTGGGTTGTCTACGAGGCCAGGCCAACCTTGTGTGTAATAACTTTAGTGTTGCCGTGTCACGTCGCTTTCTTTTGTGTGGAGTCTCGCAGTTAGTGGCAAATGTGATGACAGATATGAAAAATGGGGTGTTACTCTCACAATCCCAACCATGTGCCCGGTCAACAGTCCCATCGCCGGCGCTCCATGGCACGACGGATTATTTCGTGGGCTTATGGATTCTTGGCCCAATTACGGCCCATGCAGAAATTCCCAGACCTACCGCGCCGAGACTTATATTTCTACTAAACGAACGATTGATTGATTGTAAGTAAAACGGAGGCCGAAGCATTAGAACTGCGGATCTTTTTTTCTCTATTTGTTTCTGTCGTCGGGGATGGAGAAACATTACGATCCGACCATATTTCAAACTCCTAAAAAGGCTTGACTTGAGAAACATCCGAGGGGGTGGGGATTGGTATGAATAGTTTGAATGGTCCGCACGCGAGAATACTGCACTACGTTTCACCTCGTGTCATGTCACGTCCCAACGCCAGGCCCTGTCGGAAAAAAAAACCGCATTAATTAAAAAGAACTCCGAAGGAGAAGGCAGCAACGACTAGTCGTGGATTACATGACCTTACAATTTACTTAAATTTAAATTTCATAAGAAGACTATGGTTTTAACCTTAAAACACGTGACCAACTTTTCTGGGAGTGGCCCGACCTATTCGTCGACAGGGACATGGTACGTGTCCTGACGGTGATAATCCCGCGTGCGGAATTCGAGCTTCTTCCCTGCTTTAAAACAAAATGGAAATTAACTTTTTATTTTTTTCTAAGTGGATTACAGGTTGGTTGGTGTGATAGTGAATGATCTTAGTATATTCATTCATTCGTCAATACAAGAGGATAAGATTCCCTTTTTGGTTCCTGCTCGAGTCGCATTTGCCTAATCTGCTGTCGGTTTACTCTTTACTAAAATGGGCAACCAGCAACCGAATCTCCCCGCCCAGTTTCCGATTCCACCCGACGGACGGACGAGGAGCTCATCGTCCACTACCTTGGGAGGAAGATCGCGTCCTTGCCCCTCCCCACCCCCGTTGTCGCCGACGTCAACATCTACAAGTTCGATCCCTGGGAACTTCAGGGTTTGTCGTGGCGCACTTCTGATTGATATTTTGAAACTCAAACGAAAAATGGTCGTGGTAAAGACTAGGTGGTCCGCTCACTGGCTTTTGTTGCTGTGATATGTACAGATAAGGCGGTGGTCGGGGAGAAAGAGTGGTACTACTTCAGCCCGAGGGATAGGAAGTACACGAATGGCGCCAGTACTTCAGGGTACTGGAAGGCCACGGGGATGGATAAGGTTATAGTGAACTCGAAGATCAGAGAGCGCATAGGGATCAGGAAGGTCCTCGTGTTCTACAAAGGGAAGCCTCCCAAGGGGGTCAAGACTAGGTGGATCATGCACGAGTTCCGTCTCACCGACGTGCTCGGATTCGATCGCTACAACCAGCCTGGTCACCTGCAATTGGACGAGTGGGCGCTCTGCCGAATCTACCATAAACCCAAGGTGAACCCGGCAGCCCCCGTGGCATCATCCTCTAACTATTTAGCGAAGGAATCTCCCGTCGGCGAAGCCAGCCAGCCCAAAGCTCTCCGGAAGTCCGTCAACATGCATTCCTTCTCCAACCTGCTTGACGCTGCAGACATATCATTCATCCACAGCATCCTGCAAGAGGAAAACATCACAGTCACGTCACGGCCCATCCCGTTCAGAATTCAGGAGCAGGTCTAAAGCGAGAACGGCACGTCGGAACCGCCGGCAACCCGCCTAAGGAGTCCACATGCTGTTACTACGGCTCCGCCACGGAACTGCGACCCCTTCCTCTCTGGACAAGCAACCACCCCTTCTTGCAGTTCTAGAGTAGTAGAAACCTAAAAGAGAATCCATCCAAAAATAAAGGACACCCTCCCCCTTCGTATCGGGCCGAGAGAGATATATTGGTCCGGCCCAAGAAGGCCCATTAACAATGGACTTGCCGAAGACACGATCCAAGATGGTATTCTAATACGATATTTATTTCATTGAATGCAATTTGATTTGATTCGGGGGGGAGGGAGGTGATTCTTACTAATTAAATGCTTCATTATTCTCACCACATACCCCCGGGGGTATTAATTGGGAAATTAAAAAGAAGAGAATACGCAACCGGGCAGGGTTGCTTGTCGGAAGATCCCCAAGAATCGCAAGTCATTATTATCATAATTCGATTTGCTTGATTATGGATTATAAATATTAAATGGGGGGGGGGGGGGTTTGGATTTTATTTAGCTTTTATCTCCCGGTGGTGAAAACAACGCACGTGGCCCATCATTTCATGTGTCAATGTCTCAATAGTTGTTGATGGGATATGTTTGTTTGGTTGGATCCACACGTACAAATATAAAAAGGACAAGTTTTTACGCCCGGGGTAATAATACCTCAAGAGGCGGTGACTTTTTCCCCGAAAGTATTCGAGAAAAAAAGTCAAACCCAAGTTTAGACGATTAAGGACAAGGAAAAGAACGAATAAAATGTGTATGTATGGAAAGTGATAGTTGAATAATTGGGAACGCGTGTTCAAAACATTATTCAAAAGAAAAGGAATCCTCCTTCAACGGCACCACATGGAACTCATGAATTTTTCATTCGATGTGTATTTAAATTTTTAGGAGGGGAGTGTTTGGTGAAGAATTGACAGGCAACGCTCATATGCGGCCTTACATTACATTACATTGCTTCGGAATGAATATATAGTAATTTGGAATCCGTGTCATTATATCCCCCGCGTGATATTTTTTTTGTTTTTAGGAGGTTTGGGTCAAAAGTATGCGTGGAAAATGTAATTAACATTTTCACATTACATATGACTAAAAGAATACGGTAAGAAGAAGAAGAATAATAAAGTAGGCACGTTCCTCCGCGCCCGACTAAACTCCTAAGAAAAGACAACCAACAATTGACTTATTGCTACAAAACAAAAACAAACACATTACCCCCAAAATTTTTTTGAAGAAAAAGTGAGGAGGGTAAAATGATGATTTAAGTATATTTTTGGGAGGGGATGATGACTTGCAGGCTTCGTACGGAAGAGGAGTTGGCTTGGCCCCCCCCCCCCCTGTTTACATTACAACTAGTCTCAAGGAACTCCTCCATTCCTTTTTATCTTCTTCTTCTTCTTCTTCCCTCTCCCACCTTTTCTGCTCTCGTCTTTATATAATCAGTTGCTCTCCTTCCTGCTTTTCCGATCCCCACTTTTCATTTGTTGCTTGCTAGTTTATCATATGGAAGGAGGAGAATCGATGGTGGTGGTCAACCACCGCTGGGAAGGTGGCGGAGTCGAGGACGACGACCTTGTCGACCTCCCCCCGGGCTTCCGTTTCCACCCCACCGACGAGGAAATCATCTCCCACTACCTTGTGAAGAAGGTGGTCGACCGCTGCTTCTCCGCCTGCGCCATGGGCGAGGCCGACCTCAACAAGTGTGAGCCCTGGGATCTCCCCAGTACGTGTTTGTTCTTGTTTATGATATCCTGCCGAGGTTGATTTTCGTGGATGAGGCTGGTCGTGATGGTTATGGCTTTTTTTTTTGGGTAGAGAGGGCGAAGATGGGGCAGAAGGAGTGGTACTTCTTCGTCCGGAAGGATAGGAAGTACCCAACGGGGATGAGGACGAATCGGGCGACCGAGAGAGGCTACTGGAAAGCGACCGGTAAGGACAAGGAGATCTTCCGAGGAAAGACCTGCCTCGTCGGGATGAAGAAAACGCTTGTCTTCTACACGGGAAGGGCGCCCAAAGGGGAGAAGACCAACTGGGTCATGCACGAGTTCCGGCTCGAGGGCCAGCTCGCTTCTTACCACCACGCCAAGCCCTCCAGTGTAAGAGTCCGAGGAGGATTTAGTTTTTGAGTTCGGTTTTATTATTTCCATTTCCGGAGGGCTTCTCTGAGGTTTGCCGAATTTGCAGGACGAATGGGTTGTCTGTAAGGTGTTCCACAAGAGCACCGGAGTCAGGAAGGACCCCATCTTTCCGGCCAATCAGGACTTCCTCGCCAACTCTGTTCCTCCTCTGGTGGAACCCACGAGTCACTATTCCGGGCAGCAGAGCTCCAGCTTCACGGTTGGCGAGGAGGTTCCCGACCGAGATGACGGAACCGGGAACGACTTCTGCATCCTGTCTGGCAGGTCCACAATCGATCCAAACTGCGAAGGCGACGACACGAATGCCCTGGACGTGGTCTTCGGCCTGCAGTTCCCAAAGTATGAATACCCTCCAAGCCTGTTCTCGTCCTACATGCACGATGGCCCCCATGACTTGGACTACTTCGCCAGCTACGGAGGCGCAGATAACCACCACCAACAAGCAATAATCCGGGGGCCAGCCGCAGATAAGCCCTTGAAGGCGGAGCAGTTCTCGTCCATCATCAGCCCCCCTCAGGACACGGTGGACGCCAACGGCAAGATAAGATCATACAGTACGCGCGGGGACTACGCGTACGAGGACCATCAGGAGAGGCCACCGGTTGACGACCCGATTGGGGACATCCTGGAATATTCGTGGGACTAGGGACAAGTCGTTCTTTACATTTGATTGGTGGTATTACTATTTGTTAATAAGGGGGGGGGGCTAGATTAGATTAGATTAGATTAAATTAAGATCAGATCAGATGGGGACTTAACATTTAGGGTGTGAATAGAAGGAGGAGGAGGGAGGGGGTGGGGATTCTTAGTCAATCTCAATGCGTAGTGTATGATTTGTTCTTTCTTTCTTCTTTTCATGACTTTAGTTGTTGCTATTACGTTTAATTAGTTTGCAAATCAAAACAAGTCGTCTGAAATGGATGTCAGGAAGTAAATGTGAAGAGTATGCAAAAGACAAGAGACTTTTGAAGGTAATGATTTGAGATAGAGGGAGCCCCCCGAATTGAACCCCATGTTCACGTAACCTTGTAATAAAAAAAACACATGAACACGCACACGTAACATGCGGGGAACTGGCAGGATGGGATTGGGAATTCCATTCACCGGATAACGTAGAAAATCTTGCGTATTTTTCACCAAATTCGAAGTCCGTAAGCAAATGCCCCTCCTCCTGATTTAAACCTTTTACTCAAGCTCGTAATGCTTTGAGTAGGATGTTTCCTCCCGATCACGGCACGGAGAGAGGGTGATGCAGGAGGCCGTGCGTGATCTGTCCATTGGTTCTGGCTTGGATGAGGGAGGTTAGTGTGTTTGCGTCTCTCTCGGTTACCCGCTAATCCAAGCTAAACCACTAATAAAATGAAAGGATTGATATGATCAAGGTTTTTGGGGTGTTTTAAGCAAATCCTCGGGTTCAAGCAAAACATGACAGTCGGAAGCAAAGCAACCTCCCCACACCCACAACGAAAGAAAAAAAATATAAATATTTTAAATAATCCATGAACTTGGGATACACACACACATGATGCTGACATTCGTTTGTTCATATTATTTTATAAGGAGAAGGGAAGAACGCCAGCGTGACGTCCCTCGTCTGTCATCTATCTATCTATCCCCGTCTCGGAGATATTACTGACGGGGGGGGTGTTCGTTCGGGGGAAAATCCTGCACCAGAAGAACAACAAACTCATTCAGTTCCGTGTTTCCCATGGAAACTTCTGTTCCGTTTTCCACTTTATCTCGTCTCTATCTTCTGTGACGGTGGGTTTGCGGCGTTATGCTGCTTGTCCTCCGTCGACCAAATGAAAAGAAAAAAACAAAACATGTACTTATTCATGAACTCACAGAAGCTCTTCTCGGAAGAAACGGGATGTTTATTAAGAAAAAAAAAAAGTACATCCAACAAAAGACATTGATTGACCACCCGTCACTTTCTTCCTTTTCCCATAATCATAGGACGGACAAGACGGTGTCGTAAGACGAATCCATCACACACGATGTTCCTCTTTTATGTACACGTCTCATCTAATGTCGTCTTGGTTAACATTATACTTACTAATGATGTGTCGGACAGATAATTCTCTGATTTTATCCCCCTTAATCCGATTCCTAGCTGAAAACGACGGGCTGCCTAATTTATGTTCTTGATTTCCCAAAATTCTAATGTTTTAAGTCATAGCAACCCTACCCTTCTTCAATCCAAATACATACGGTTCGGACAATGTCATTACCAACTGGGGAAGAATAAAGAAAAGGGGTGGGCACTGATGATGATGATGATGATGGCAATTTGCAATGGAGTGAAAGCAAGGTGTAAAGAGCCAGAGGATGTCCCTTTACTCAATCGATGAAAGCAATCGAGTTGAGCTCCCCACCAGTTTTAATCCACAAAGCCCTTTGTCATCGCACGTGGTTCAACCGTGACCCGAGAAGTAAATAATCTTGATGACCCCAAAATGTGTTTGTGTCTGAGCGATGAATCCGTCAAGTCTGATAGATTCCTGACTCCTGGTAGAAAAAACAAGCGTTTTTTTAGCAGCAGCTGTTAAATGGACAGACACGCACTCGATTCTTGCTTGACCTAACTTCTCCATCCTTCTTTATGCTGCTTTATGCAATTTTCTCGAAGGTAGTCCAAGAAGCAGGTAACCATCCGCATAGGCTGCGTTGGGAATGAGGCCTGGCATGGCTTCAGACTCATAAATGGCATGCTTTTCTGCGTGAAAACTCCACGAGCAATGTCGGTGCAAGTAGGTCACCTGTTTAACCAGAAGGAAAGACATGAGTGCATGAATTCCTAGCATACCAGAATGTTAGGCAGACCTTTTCAAGGGTAGACAAGGAAAGAGGATCAGCGCATATGAGCCTTATCATGTAGACGTGGCTCCTGCAATCTTGCAGTGTCTAATGGTAAATTCCCAGGGCAACAGCAACTCTATACAGCAACAACAGCGCAGCATTCCCCCCGGGGATGATGTCTGATCTGCAATATGCGGAGACAGGTGTAATCAGGCATTGTTATTTTTAAAACAAGAGGTGGGCGTAAGTAATCTCAACTAAGTAAGAAGACAATGTTTGGAAGGAAAATGTTGTTTTGGTGGTTGTAAGAGTAAGCATCCACAGTTTCTGCAAGGTTGTGAACCTCAATTCCAGGAAACTAAGCAGATGAGAAGCCGAAAACATTTTCCGCAAAAGCGATACTTGTCCTTGAGAGAATCATGGCAAACTCAATGCACTTCTTTGTAGGCTTTCTAACCTTCAAAACTATTTGATGCCCTGATAATATGTAAAAGAGACTCGGGAACGAGGATGAAGTTATACCTGAGTTTGCCCCTTGACAACTGTATATATGCCATCAGTGGAGGAAGAATGCCAAACAGGAAACAATTAGCATAAACCCCAGCAAAAGCAAGCGCTCTAGAAAATGCCGCCTGAAAGAATGATGCCATAAGGACTGAAGAAGCAAGTATAGCAGGGAGACCCCAAAGCAGAAGGGCTCGAGGGCTTCCTATCCAACACGGGAGTGTCTTTTCTGTCTGCCAAATATAAGCCTCCCACAACTCCCTAGATCACTATCCCTTGAATAAACCAAGCATCCAACTCCTCCATCTCCATTTTCATGGAAAAACGCTTGACTTGTAATGAAGCTTTCTTCAGGAGTCCTCAAGTTTAAGCCAAGGGTATCTATGAGCTGCTCGGGGAAACTAAGGGCATACCATATCAAGCTAGTCGCCAGAGCGGAGAATGCAAAGCTAGTCGCCACGACGTTACCACAGGAAAGCCCCGACACGATCAAATTCCACGACAAAACTATAACTAATGGAATCGCCCCACCTATCAATACAGCTTTTTACGTGCTTCACACACTGAATTTCCGGCAACCTTACAGATGAAAGGGGTGATTACATGAAACCCCAACATGAGTGCTGACATGGGTATTGCCGGCCAAATCGCTGAAACGCTCCGAGATGAATGAGAGAATGAGCTGACCACATTACTCCTTGCCACAGATAAACCAATTTCCACAAGTGATGTGCTGGAGACAAGCATGAGAAAACACAGCGACCTATTCACAGCATCTGTGACCGAAAAAGGGAAGAACCCCATTACAAAACCAGTTGCCAAGGGAAACAAGACACAAGCCAATGCAGGACTCATGCCTGGAATCCACTGCGAAACAAGAGACCCAATTTCCACGCACAAGCCACCAGCAAGGCAAAACATAAGGAAGCATAAACCACGGAAAGAAAAGCCCCGAAACCATTCCCTAGCGATTTACTATCTAACCTCCCCAACACCATCTTCCTCCATGGCCGCGAAACTGAGCTCTCCGAGAAGTATTGACGAAATAGCATACACCCTCGACAGGAGAACCATGACGGATGAAGGAAAAGGTCCCAACCTTATCGTCAGGGAGGGCAAACCCAGCATTCCTGGGCCGACCGCCGTGCCGATGATCAAACCGACTGCGGCCCAGAAGCTTTTCTATTCGCCTTTCTGGCGGACGGCCTGATTGACATCAATACCCGCCGACAGTCCCGAGCTTTCGCTGTGATTTCCGCTTGACAGGGGAACGGACGCTGACTTCGGCTGGCCGCACCTTGAAATCAAACTATAATTTGAGAAGGCATTGTTGACTTTCTTGGAGATTGATGGAATGCGGGCATCGTTGGGAGTATTGAATTTCCTCGCACTAACGAATCCGGCGGCAAAGCAACCAGCGGGAGTGTGCTCGGAATCTCTGTCATGGAACTGCGGTTGTGCTCCGCAGCAGTCTATGGAATTTTCATTTTCGACAACGTCCGAGGTTTGGTCTGTAATGGGCTATCTGAATCGGCCTTAGAACTAACGGGCCGTGACACTCTGAAGGCTTGGTCAATGGGTCGACGATCGGCATCACGATGGAATCCGGAATCTTATCCGGTTTGTCCCGTCACGTGGATGCATGTCGGCGGTCATCGTGGCTCTTTCCGACGCCGCAAGCCTTTGTACTTTTCAACTGCTTGTCGTTGAAGGAAACCTTTTCCTTTTCCTATCCGTTTTCGAAAATTCCCAGCCACTCCGCCTCCCACGACCCTTCGATCGATGGGCCACTGCTGAATCGGACGGTCAGGACAGCAACCCTTCATTCCATTTCAACTGCTCTGATAAAAGGCACCTTGATTTTCTTGTGGAAGCCTCGGAAATCACCGAAAGGATGGAACTTTAGGAGTTGTTGCTTCTGGGTGTTGTCTTTACTTTCTTGGAGTGAAGGATGGATGCGGTTGCGAACAGGTCGGTTTTGTTGTCGACGCCGAGTCGTGGGATTTCTAGGGATGACGGCGTTTCTGTCTTCCCCAGGGGTTTTAGGGACGGGAAGTTCTTGGGGTTTCGGTTGAGGTGTCGCCCTTCCGTGAAAGTAAGGAGCTCTGGGCTTGATTTGTCTTTTCCTAGGTCGAGTGGCGTCTATTTAGGTAGAGAAGTGATTGGGATCCGGCAATTTGGGGTTCTTGGCAGGAGGGAATGCAGGGATTTCTCCACAAATGTGCAGGTTAGTTGGTGTTTCTTGATTCTGTCACTAGAGATCTGCTGAGGGATTGTTGGTACTGATTTGTGTGTCTGGATTTTGACGATTCAGGGAACAGTTAGCATTGGGAAGGCACATAAATGGTGGGAAAAGGGGTTGCAGGTGAACATGAAGGAGGTTACGGGAGCTGAAGACCTCGTGGAGTCTTTGTTGGGTGCTGGGGATAGGCTGGTTGTTGTTGACTTCTTTTCTCCTGGTTGCGGCGGATGTAAAGCACTGCATCCTAAGATCTGCCAAATTGCAGAGATGAACCCAGACGTGATGTTCCTCCAGGTTAACTATGAGGAGCACAAGTCGATGTGTTACAGCCTCAATGTTCATGTGCTGCCCTTCTTTCGCTTCTACAGGGGAGCTCATGGTCGGTTGTGCAGCTTCAGTTGCACAGTTGCCATGGTTGGTTTCTCTGTTGTTTGTAATTGTGACTGTGAGGGGAGTTCTGTTTTCTTGTTTATAGAAGGCCAGTTGAAGTGCTTGTGTAATACATTGCCATGGGCCGTGCAACTTGCAGAAATACATCGACTTTTGCTCCATGAATAATTTTTTATCCGTGTTCTAGTCAGAGAATTAGTTTGTGAAATGTTTTAGCTAATTTTATTATCTGAGTCAGTGTCAAGGTTTGTGCTATTAGTCTGATGAAGTTGTCCGTTTAACAATTTGGCGATTGTGCTTAGTAATGTTAGATTCACGCCCACTTATAGAGCCCTTGTCTTTACTGCTACATGACACTCATCTCAGAGAAGTCAACTGATAATCTGATAATTTGATTTTCTTAGTTGCGTCATTTATGCTCACTGCCCCTAGTGGAAAACTTTATTTGCAGATTAAGAAGTTCAGAGATGCATTGGTGAAGCATAGCTCAGAAAGATGCAGCCTAGACGACACAAAAGGTTTGGAAGAGAAGGAGCTGGTGGCTCTAGCTTCCAACAAAAATCTCTCCTTTGCCTACACTCCAAAGTCATTGCCGGCTTTACAGAGTGGACATTCGGGACTCATTACAGGGCCAATGCCCTCTCTCTCGAAGTTGGACCTTCCTCTTACCGCAGCCACCCCAAAGTCGTTGCAAGATCTGAACCCAGACTCGCTTGCAACTATTGGGAGATGAAGAGGAGGTGGAGGGTCCGTCCTACAAATCTCTCATCTGGCCCCGAACAGTTGTGTTGTACAGGACCTTCTTCTCGCAGGTTGTTGTATATGTTGCGAGGCTCTTGGACACTTTTTTTTTGTCTGAGCCCTTTCTTGCTTACTTTGTATTATGTATAGTATGAGGTCCCTAGGTTGAGGGTGATTGCACCTGCTGTTTGGGAAGGTTGCCTTTCATTGTAGAGATGCTACCTTTATAGTTCAACCATCTGCATCTCGTTTTCGTGTTGTCGCAATCTGGTGCTCTGGACACTCTCCATCTACCCACGTGGGATGAATGCTACTTTCATGTGATGAATTCAGCAACCTGCTCCTCATTGCTTGCTTTACCATCTTCATTTCCTTTTCCTTGGCTCTTTTTGTTACGAGTTAGCACTTTCCTGCGATGGTGCTCAACCATGGGAAGATGTGTTGCTTTCAGAGATCTGGAACCATGGTGCACCATTTCTGGGCGTATTACATCGATCTGGATTGCTTCCTCTCGATGTTATTGCAAGCCCCGCCAATGTGCATGTCTCTGGAACTCTTCAGAAGTAAAGAAATCCAAACGGAGCTATTTTCATGGTGTGAAAGTGGTGACCACTGAGTTAGCAGATGAAAACTCTCTGTTCCCTACAAGCTCCAAAGTAAATGCATGCGCAATTCACGTAATCAAAGTGAGGCGGAGAAATGGCGACTTTACCATCCAAAACATTGTTCGACACAAGGAGGTGTGGTAGTCCGTTTCCATTCTTGCGATGCCTTTGTTAGCTGGGCATGAGGAGCAGCGAGAAGCATGTAGCCAAGGACAACCTGCCGATAAACCACACGCGAAGAGACACTAAACTATGCTACTAAGACAACACTGTCTTATGCTGTAATAATGGGAAAATTAATCGGCAGGTCATCCTTGGCTGCATCATTCTTGCCCCTCTGAGAATCCTTCCAAAATGACAAGCAAAGAGAGACCAAGGGGTCGTCCCAACACAGCAAAAGCGCATCTGGATCTGGGTAAACTTCTATATGAGGAGAATCGAGCAAGGAGGTGAGGAAAAACTGGAAACAGAAATCACGGGGTTTCTTTTTCAGGAGGGGGGTTGGAGTTCGACAGTTGTATTGCCTTTTGTGTGGGAAATCAGGTGTATTGTCTTATCATGCTGCATTGAAGCAATAAGATGGATAGGCCTCCTTCATCGTGCATTGAATTGATCATAATACTGACAAGGCCCACGATACTGATTTTGTGACAGGATAAGGTTCCTCATCTTTTTGCTCTTGCCCTCCTTCTCATGTCCTGAAATCTGTCCTTCGGAACTGGAGAGAGGATCCTGGGTGAACCTGGTTTTTTGTTCCACTTGATTTCCTCAAAAGATCATATCAGTCATGTCCCTAGGTATATCAATGCTGCCACCTACACCTACCTCCAAACCCATCACGATAACAAAGCATCTTGGATCTGATAAGGCCTGGGATGACAAATTTAGGGCTATGACAAACTTGGGTTGGATTAGATCTGACCGAAGAAAGGGCAGGCATTTTTGGACCACAGCCTAGTATTGGTTTGGTTGGTACAAATGGACCTAATACTTTATCCCCATACAAGTTATGAGGAACTTCAGAAACAAAATCGAGCGAGCAAGCAAGACAACGGGGGGAATTAAAAATGTGGGGTTGAGGGGTGTGGGCGGGAATATATGCATGAAGGGGACAGCCTTGGCTTCATATAAAGAGAGATAGAGAATTAGAGTTAGTGATAAAGAAGAATATAGAACAGTTTGCTATTGTCTGTCTCTCTGGCGGGGAATGTAAAAGAGAAGACTGAAAAAAGGGAGAAACAACAAAAGCAGCCTCGTTTCATTACATCCTAGGAGAGATCAAAATAAGGTTAACAAACAGGGACAGCACATTACATAAACGGGCATGCCATTAGCATCCCACCGCCTACAAAAGAATTCTAAACTAAAAGAAAAAAACATTGCAGGGATTTGATTCAGATGGGATGAAGATGCCTTCTGTCAACAAAGAGAGAGGATATCTGTACTCGGAGGATATCGTTCAGTTTAATGTTTGGGTTTTGGTTTGTGCACGGCGTGGATGCCCTTTCTGTGAATTCCTCCTGAACTCTGCAGAAGCACCCCTGAAAACCAGCATGCGATGAGGCCTGAGATAGGGGCAGTTCTTGTTTTGGCACAACAATCCCAGAAATGCTACAGACGTGATCCAAATGATGCAAAAATAGATAGGAAGATTTGGACATCGCATTTTTAGATTACATCTTTGCACCTGGCTACTGGTATATGCAGACAGACTGGATTGACTGATTGACAGAAGTTCTTCGTTGCAAGTACAAGAAAGCTACATTTCCCCCAAGGCATCATATACCCAACCCAAGTCCCTTTTCAGCTAATCTGAAAGAGTGGAGCAAAATTCAAGGGGAATAAGTCGGCCTTGTTCGTTATTAAATATTCGTGTAATCAAGGCATGAGTGATGGCGCCGTAAGCAATGGCCTCGAGCCGTAAACATTACGGCCGTGGCGTTCACATCAGTGAAGCATTTATTCACCATTAAAGCATAGTAATCCACTGTTAAATGAAGTAGTTTAAATGGTATAATAACAGGTGGGGGTTCCACCCATTTCCTGTGGTTTTGTGGATGAAGGGAAAGAATAATCTTCAAAATTCTTGACTTGGGAATCGCCCAACTTGGCCTTTTAACTTTTAAGAGTGCAAGAATTCAATTTCCTTCCATCAGAATCTCATCTCACCAAGAAATGCCTCTCTTTTTTCTTCCACAAGGGAATACCATTCCTTAGGTCATTTCCCTCTTTTTTGAACTGATGATAAAATCCTTTTCTTTTCTCAATGAAATAGTGATATGATCTGTCTGAAGCAGAAAATATGCTCAGGCTACCTTAAAAAAGCATGTTTTCAGCATTCACGGTCACTATGTGCCGAGTAACCCCGGAGGATCCGGCATTGTGTTGAACCAGAACCATGGCCTATTTTTGATGGTACATGAGTAGGAGCGATCTCTAGTTGTAATGGTGGTTCCGAATTAGCAGGGGATTGCTCGCAGGTTAACAAGCGTAGCTCAGAGGGGATTCCTGCCTTTACATCTTTAACTTAAAAGCTGTCATCACTTCACCTCGCATAGATTCTTCCAAACTGTGCGAATACCTTCGGACATCGGAATCTGTCGATCTTTGCGGGAAACATCACCTTGCAATGAAGAGACTCCACACATGTTATTGTAACTGAGTTCTCCATCTGTTCAAAACCTTCAGCCATCTCGGGAGGCCAAATACCAAGTGACATGATTCATTCAATTTAACTCGATGCTCTCGTGGGGAGTCGTAGTGCAAGTTGATCAAAGAATCGTGCCGGTGCTAGCTTTCAGTTGGAGCTATGACCTCGAAGAAAAAGGGCAAAGGAAAACACTATGCACGATCAGCGCGAAAATTTTCAGTGTAACTCATGCCTACGCATCTCTATTTGACTAACATGGCCACAACGGAATATGAACAGAACCGTGTGATTAGGATGAAAGAGCCAGTCACCAGCAATAGATGGCACTTTACCCCTGATAGCTAAAGCCGCGACAGTGACCACAGACTATATCCAGCTAACGACCTCTGGAATTACTTTGCAGATTCATCCATTGGAATAGAATCTGCAAAGCTTGCCAAGAGTACTATCCGGGCCAGCAACTGTTAATTGCAAATTATGGGGAACGATCGGTCTCACTGCTTTATTTTAATTCTCCAAACGCGGGGGCCTCAACTTGAAAATCTTGGACGAGATTCTCTGGGTCATCTTCTTTCTCGATGGACCACCAGTTATGTTGAGCATGAAAACGATTTTTCGGAATGCCCCTTCTGTTAAGATATAAAATATAAACTAAGCCTTCACCTAACAGCTTAAGCTTTTAGGTCAAAATAAGGCGATCTTGCTGAATGAGAACCAAACTTCTGACCCAGACAAACTGGGAATTTTGTTCCTTCTTCCAATTCTCTTTTTGTGTTGATGCTTCTGTTTGTGTTGATGCTTCTAAAACAGTCAATAGAATCGTCTGGCGGTGATTATCAGGTTACTAAAAGTAAGAAAACTGCCTCGAGGACAAAGCAGCATTAGTCCCGGGAATCGGAAAAGCCAGCCGGAAAGAAGAAACTCCTCACACGAGATACCAGGATCGGATTCCTAGCTTTGCCGGTAGGACAAAACAAATCACCATTACATGAAGCAATGAACACACTCGGGGGCTGTGGGCTTGGACAAATTCGGAGTTTGTTAACTGCAGCGAAAAGATGGGCAACATCTCTTCTTGATTGCCTGATGTGAATATTGAATTGGGTCCATCCTGACTCCTAAATATTCCTCTTCTGCCTTCCACAACCCGACCCGGTCTGCTCTTTATTTAAACCTTTGCTCCTGAGAGAACTTTTCACCATTGTGGTAAGATCACGAAGACCAACAACCCCCACCATATGCCCGTAATAATACCATTCCATTAGACTCTGGGATTCAATGGTGTTCCTATTGCTTCTTTGTCAAGCCTCAAGGGCGATCGGTTCTGATTAAGATAAAAGATATGTACTTCCAAAGCCAGCATCACCAAGGCAGGAGTAGCATCCATGGTGTGTCCAGGATGCAGATTCTCTCTGACAGACACCTGTTCCTACAAGGAGGTAATGGTTCGGGGGATTCGGGGCTTGTCCTGTCCACTGATGCGAAGCCTCGGCTTAAATGGACCACAGATCTCCATGAGAAATTCGTCGAAGCTGTCAATCAGCTTGGAGGAGCGGAAAGTCAGTAATAAAATCTTGTCGAAGCAAGGATTCTGGGCATTCTTTTGGGGGCTGATGTCTAATCATTCTTCGTTCGATTGGTACTGCAGAGGCGACTCCAAAGGCGGTAATGAAGCTCATGGGGATCCCGGGACTCACACTGTACCACTCGAAGAGTCATCTCCAGAAATACAGACTAAGCAAGAACCTGCATGGCCTGGCAAACAATGCTAACCGTACGAACTGTAAGGCCTCATTCTGACGAGATCATATTTTTGTACGGAGTTCCGGTTTGAATAACCAATATAATCAACAGATGCAGGTTCTCCAGCTGGAGGAGACAGGACGCCAGATCCTAGTGGACCTCCTCCGAAGACGAATACAAGCATCGGGACTCAACCGAGCAAGTAAGAGAAGTTATGGATGTTGTTACCACCTTAAATATGAAATGTCGTTGATGGGAATCTTACAATTCTGATCTTTGGATTGCAGGGGCTTACGTTTTGGCGAAGCTCTGCAGATGCAAACTGAAATCCAGAGAAAGCTTCACGAGCAGCTTGAGGTGATTGCGGATTCCGGAATTTTCTTACGTTTGAGAAATAAAAAATGCTACAAACTTTGTTGAACAAGTGTCTGGAACTTTGCGCCAGGTACAGCGGCACCTGCAAATCAGCTTAGAGGCACAGGGAAAGTACTTACAAACCATCCTCGAGAAGGCAAAGGAGACTCTAGGAAGACAGAATTCAGGATCCGCCGGACTCGAGGCAGCAAAACTCCAACTCTCAGAGCTCATCTCCAAAGTATCGATCCAGGGCTTGAACTCCACGTTTCCAGAACTAAAGGAACTACAGAGTCTGTGCACGATTGCACAGAAATTGCAGGCAAACCAACTGACAGATTGCCCAGTGGACAGCTGCCTGCCCTCCTGCGAGGGGTCTCAGAAGGACCAGGAGATCCACGAGAACGGAATCGCGCCGTGGCCTTACAGTTGCAGCATCTTCTTGGGCCCAAAGGCCGATGTTGGGGCCGAGAAGATCAATCTCACGTGGGTAGGGAAAGCTGGTTTTGAGAAAAGGTTCCCTTCTCCTGTCATCGAGGATGAAGGTCGGAGCTTCCTACGGCCGAGTCACCTGTCGATGAGCATCGGATGCGGGAGTGGCGACAGTTCTCCCGTCGGAGGCAATAACAGGAAGCACGATGATGTCGAGATACTCAGGTACCGGCCAGAGACCAGACTGGACTCCTTTAAGCTGGAAAGCGATCACCGGCCGCCTCCCGGCAACCGAACTCGTTACCTCAAGGCAAAGTTGGATCTCAACACACGTGAAGAGAATGGCATCGCCTCAAGATGCAAGCAGTTCGTCTTAAATGGCTTCAGCTGGAGCTGAACTTGGACTACTCATCGCTTTGGTAGCTCCGGTGAAACGATCCGGCCTGGTAGGGAGGTTTGAACGGTCAGGGGGTAATAATGCTGAGGAGTGTTTCGCGAGTATATTTGCAGCCGCTGTATTGTACGCTTGCCGCATTAATATTCCAGTCTAGCCAAAGTTCTTGAAAAGAAAAATTAAAAGACTGTATATCATCTTAGGATTGACTCATCATGCCATTGAAAATTTGATATAGTTTGCACCAATCATCAAATATGCCTTAATTTATGTAAATTTAGCTGATGAGGAGTTGATCTCCGCCCCGACGGCGTCGGCCAGTGCAGCGTCGGACGAGTAGTTGACGACGAGATTCGCACCGAGGGAGGCGAGGTGGAGCGTTACGGCGCGTCCAATCCCACAGGACGCTCCCGTCACGATCGCCGCTCGGCTGCGGCTGCTGCGGCCATAATTCATCTGATAACCCCCTCCGTCATGATATTTTAATTATCATATAAATAAAAATTACTGGTCCAGGTGATGGCCCACTTTAGGCCCAATATTCTAAGGAGGTAGGCCCTTAGCTAGGCCCAGTATCTGCGTCTATCTCCCGATCCCAACGGTCACTAGATTGACGGTTACTCTTTCGCTATCGGAAGCCGTCTTTCCCCTGTGTGCGCGCGATCCGCCGCGGGAGGAGGAAAAAACCCTAGAATCTGACCTCTCAATGGCAATCGCGAGGACCGGAGTCTTCGTCGATGATTTCTCCGAATGTGAGATCGCATCAGGCCTCCGCCTCCGTCCATCTCGGGTTTTTCCTTTTTCCATTTTCTGATCGTGGGGACGCAGTTCTCTGATCACGGTTGTTTCCTGTGATTAAGATGCCAGCGCATTGCCCACTGATATCCAGAGGATCCTCAACACCATCCAGGAGCTCGACGGACGCTCTCGCTGTATGTGCTACGCGAGATGCTTGGATTGTTTTCCCGTTTTGTGGTTTTGGGGATGATTATTGTCATGCCGTGAGTAGCGGTATGATTAGGGTTTCAGGTCGAGCTAATTATTGTTGGCGGTGGTTCTTTTGGGTGTCTTGATTAAGCGATGCTGGGCCAAACAGCGCAGCAGACGGCTTACTGCTTGACGGAGGAAGGAAAGAAGGAGGACAATGTGGAAGCAATGGAGAAGCTAAGGAAGGATATAGAGTCTACCCAGGATAGCGCGTTGAGTCTCTGTACTGAGAAGGTTTTGTTGGCTAAACAAGCGTATGACCTTGTAAGCTTTGCCGCTATTTAATGATTGTATGTCTGCTGTTCGATTTCTACATTTCATCGACTAGCAGTTATCAGGATTATTTTTAAAAAAATCTAAACATGGAATATAGAGAAAATCAATAAGATATTGACAGAAGGGGCTGGACGGGGTGAAGAAACAATTAGAAATTTTACATGTTTGAATGTATGGTGGGATGTGGTGTTCTACTGAATTGCGGTTATTGTTATAAAATTGTGCAGTTTATTTGCAGCACATGCTAATATCTTGATCAAGGGACATAAGGAAAAGGAAAAAAAGTCTATGGAGTTTGACATTAACTTTTACTTTTATCTCAGGTAGATAGGCTCGTCAAAAGACTTGACGAGGATCTAACCCAGTTTGCAGAAGATCTTAAGCAAGGTGTGAGTTACAACTAGAAATGCCATGTGTCAGAGAAACATGTTTTTTATTAGTCTAAAGCAATGCAGTTACAGTGGATGCAAGTCAGTCAATATAATGATCTTAACATTTCATTGGGACTACTCATTTTAGTTATATTATTCCAGTCGTCATATATACTTTCAATCGCTACAGCAGCTCAAATCCTTTTGCTACAGCAGCTCATTGGTGCTTATTTTCTTCATAAATCTTTCTTTGTTTTCTTAAATTGGTGTGGTCTTTGCGTGATATCAACAGATGGAAAACTACCACCAGAGGAACCCGTTATCCTCCCACCATTACCTTTGGTTCCCCGACCTGAGAAGCGGCGGATATCTTATGGACCACCTCAATCTGGAAGAAGGAATTGGGAAAGAGATAGTTACAGGGACTCTGACTACATCCCTCCTCGAGGGGACTTTGGAAAAGATTTGTCAGTCATGATGGAAGTAGATCAATTTACTGATCCCAATGAGCCGACGTACTGCATCTGCAATCAGGTTGGTCATTCCACATGTGCTTAATCTTAGATGAATTTGGATTTTTCCTTAGTTTGGCTTCATACCATGTCTTTTCAGCTTCTTATTTCTGAGTTTGGAATGCCATCCCTTTTTTTCTTCAGGTTTCATATGGCGACATGATTGCTTGCGACAATGAAGATGTGAGTCCCTTCTTACCGAGCCTTGCATCTTTACAGTTATCTCCATAATTTTGCATTCAATTGATGGAACCGGCGACAACTTAACCATCTCAAAGCGACTTCCGTCTCTTCCTTTGGTATTTTGTCGCCTGTCCTCATGCCAGTTGTGTATTTGGTTCACAGTGCGAGGGGCAATGGTTCCATTATTCCTGTGTTGGGCTTACTACAGAGACAGGGTTCCATGGCCAGTGGTACTGTCCAACATGCAGGATGCTCCCGCAGTTTCAGTAGCTGTATAAATTTTAGAATCCTGGATGGAGAAGAGCAACAACGCAATGGAGGCTATCCAATCCCTTGCGACTGTTGGCCCCTCTTGATGGTACAGGTGGTTTCGAACATAGACACAGTGCAGGTGAAGTTTCGGTTCGTATGTAAATAAGGACCTGCAGTATGCTCGATTTTGAAATTCGGGTGAACACATGAGTACCCGGAAATGTTTTTGTTATTTATATAGTTCGGAACTGTATTTAGCCAATTTCTTCAAAATTCTCGCCGGAAGCGGAATAAGAATGTTTAGGAATAAACCTGTTCCAACCGGTGCGGCAAATCCAATTTCCATATTCAAAGGTCATAAAGGTAATTTCACGTGAAAAATTGAACAGGGAGTCAAAAGGGGCGGGATCGAACAAGAGAGGCAACGATTTCGAAACTGGGGTTTCGTTTCGTTTTTGCTTCGGTTCCTTATCAATCGATCCAATCCTCGAACGCGCAATTTCTCTCCCGGGTGTTTCTCCTGTGAACTTTTCTGAAAAGGTACTATCTTTTTTTTTTTTTACTGTTGATCGATTGATGAGTTTTGCGGATGATGGTAAGTGGTCGTGGTTTACTGGGAAGTTCCAAGAAATTGGTTTGTTAGAAGTTTGTAATTTCTTTTGTTGAACGATGTTCTTGTTTCCCACATTGGATCAAGGGATGTGGACAGCGTTGGTAGTACGTAAGTGGTTCGCACGTTGGTTTGGGCAGGGCTAATGGGAGTGTTGGTCGGTTGTGTTTTTACCCTTGGTTCCAGGTTGAGATGGGCGACAACGTTCTTAGCCCGTTAGTGAAAGAGGAAATCTTGAGTCGGAAGGAGGGCAGTGATGCCTGTAAATCTGCAATGGAAGCCCTGAAGGCGGATGTTAAGCAGTTGGATCCCAGGGACTTGCCTCTGTTTTTTACCTGGATCTCTGATGCAATTGAAATTGGCTCTGAACCCGTGGAGTCCCTGATTTCGCTATATGAGCTTGTTGCTCGTGTCCAGGGTGCTAATGTCATTCCCCACATAGATAAGATCGTGGGAAGTATAACCCATAACTTGGCCGCCAATGTCGTATCCTCACCTCTTCAGCAGGCTTGCTCGAAGGTAGTCGTAGCAATTGTTCGTTATGGAATTGGGCCTACCACGCCGCGGGATGAGAAGAAGCGTATAATTCATTCCCTGTGCGAGCCTCTTTCCAACTCACTTTTGAGTTGCCGGGAGAGTTTATCCTTAGGGGCTGCACTTTGTCTGAAGGCTCTCGTAGATTCGGATAAATGGCAGTTTGCTTCTGATGAAATGGTTAATACAGTATGTCGGAATGTCGCGGCTGCTTTAATGGGAAAGTCAACCCAGAGCAATCCACACATGGGTCTAGCATCGTCCTTGGCTGAACATAATCCCTTGATTGTCGAGGCTTATGCAAGGTTATTGATTCAATCTTGTTTGCAAATCCTTCAGCCTGGGTCTAATGAGGCAAATCCCCACAAAAGGAGGTCTGCTATCCAATTGCTCCACATTTTGATGAAATATTTACATCCGAGCAGTGTGTATTCTGACCTCAAGGGGATAGTCAAGGAGATGGAAAGATTAAAATCAGATGATGTGCATTTTGTACGTGGAGCTGCTCTTGAAGCATGTGAAACAGCTGGAAAGATTGCTGCTGAGGAAGAGATGAAACTCCAGATGGATTCTGGTTTTGTTACCGGGTCAAACATTATACAGCGTCGAGGTGTTTGGAGGAATGGTGGTAACAACTCGAGGGAACAATCGTCTGGATCTGCTTTATCTGATCCCCATGTTTCGATTTCATCCAGACTGGCATCTTCTGGATCAAAAAATGACCGGCGAAGTGTTAATAGGAAGTTGTGGAGGTTTGAGAATGGTGGGGTGGATATTCCTGTGAAGGATAACTTGTTCTCAGGGTTGGGTAATGAGGACAGTCTCACTTATATTTCTTCTGGTGATTCTGGGAATCAGGGGTCGGATAATGACATGTGTAACTGCAGCGATTGTTTCCAGGGAAGTTGCATGAACGGAGAAGAAGGACGAATATCTGTTCCCATCCCACAGGTAAAATTTGCTTCGCGTCTGTTAGGCACGCCTTTACTTTTTGCTGATTGCTCCTTGATCTGTCCGACAGGTTTCACCAGATTCAGAAGATTCTGGGGACATGGGTATCTTCAGAATTATGCAGACTCCAGCTAGGTCTGTAGAAATTGCTAGCCCAGGTGAAATGAACTGGGAATCACCAAAAGGTCGATTCCAGAGGTTCAGAAGCACGCCTGTGTGCAGGAACAAGCCAGACTTCATGGAAGAGACTGAGTCGTGTGGTCCTTCAGAAGTCAATGAAATCACCAAAGCAACTGGTGTATCGAACGACATTATTGATCATAACCATAATGGAGTCTTCTCAAGAACAGCTGAACAGGAAGTGATATTGAAGCACATATCTGGAAGTGGAATTGATTACAGGAGGTGGACTTGGAAAGTGGCTTCCTTGGGGATGATTTGCAGTATCTTCTTGATCGGGATGACCTTAGGCACTTCCCTGCTGAGCCAGTTTGAAGTTGACAATCTTGTTCCTACGTAAACTTCCATCTAGCTCGGTGTAAATGGTTTTGTAGACCTTGATGTAGTTAAAGCGTAGTCCTGAGGCATATCTGTAGTAAGAATTAGAGTAGAGTCCCATTATATCCCCCTCTCTGCAAATGTCGCACCAAAAAATGTTGCACTCATGTAGTTGTATTTTCTCCCTCAAACCAATACAATTGCCTTTTCTTCTTTGATGGTTTTGTTGGCTATATGTCTTGAAGTTGAATTTCGTGAATTGGGTTTCAACAAAGGGAGTCCTGCAAGTTGCAAGCGAGGTTAGAGTGGCACTCTGGTTCAATGCTCTGCAATGGCTCGTCCATATGCGACTTGTCAGCTAAGAGGCCACCTTTCCGGGATAATTTTGGGGGGATTTTTCTGCCTTTTGTGCTCTTGTTGTCGTGTTATTACTGTCTCATGTTATGACAGGATTGATCCTGATACGAAGAGAGCTGGGTTGATGCTGCTGCTGCATGCATTTGTAGTCATCTGATGTAGCTGTGCTCTGCGGGGCACTTTTACAGTCTTATAAAGATATTTCAGGATCTTCTGACCCATGTGAACTTCGCTATTTACAGAAGCAATGTCATCCGAGATCTACCTCATACAACTTCTTTATCTGGAAGGAAAGATCAGAGTCTCTTGATAGGGCGGTGGTAGCCTAATCGACCGCTGGTGTTTGTACCAATCTTGATTTGTTAGGAGAAAATTGTTAGGACAGATTGTCATGCTCGATGACCTGTGGCCCTCCCAACCTTCTCCTGGTTCAACCACAGCTGGTACCAACATCGTCGCAAGGCCAGAGCAGATAAAGTACTCCTTGCGGTACTTCTTTGAGAATGAGCCAGGGCTCGACAGATAAATGTCTTCAAATCCCATCTTGATCATCCTGAAGAAGAGCTCACAGCCCTGAAAAACATGTGCCGATCCGCAAAAACTAATCATGAACTCGTTGTAGATGGTTGTCACATAGATGTGTCAAGTGCTTCAGTGCTCTTACCTGATCTACTGTCTCGTACTTCGTAGGCGGCTTGTTATAGAACTGTTTCTGCCTTTCTACTGGCGGGGTGGCATATACCTGCTAATCTTGTTCTCTAATATGGTGTGTGGTACCTCCTGCACGGTCCAAGAACGAGGTTTATCCTCCCCTTCTGGACTAAACCAGCCGTGCTACTCGATCTTCATTGCCTTGGCTGGAGATAAGATCTCGAAAGGCGATGAGAGAGGAGGGAGGGAGCAGTACGAGCAACTTCGCAGCCCGTTTACCGCTGTACCTCCTCGTGATTTTGATCTGAGATGGCTGAGGATTGCACTTTCAGCTTGACAGCCTTATGCCTGTTATCCGTCACGATCACCACGGTCGCCAGGCTGTATGGATATATCGCGATCACATACTTTATGTCGAGAGATCCATTGCTTCTGCTCAATTCCACCTAAGGCAAACAGAAATCAGGCATTCCTACTTCAGGCTAAAAAGTCGTATGGTTTTGCGAAGCCATCTCCATTGACATGCTGCCGAAAAGAGAGACAGGACGAGGATATTAGGACTGATAAGAACCAGGCCTCCTCACCTGGAGAGCATCGATGGCATCGGATTCCACATCCTTCATGCTCCACTGGGACCCATCGAGCAACCCCCTCATCCCGTCTTTCTCGGAGACCTCATTCAACACCGGCCCGATCCCACCCTTCAGCCTTGTGCTACCCTCGCCACCAGCCCCGATGGTATACAGAATCTCCTCACAACCGTCCTCCTTCCAGAACACCTTTGGCTTGTAAGAAGTGAGTGTGCGTCAGGTATCCCGAAATTCACTGAGCTCCTACTTCCTCCCGAACATCTGGTTTAGTTCCTCCGCCGTGACAAATGACAATGCCTGTGCAGATGTAGGGGTCACGGCCACCGAGGCTCGAATCAAGCTCGGCTTATGGATGGGGAAGGATAGGAGGGCAGCCATGTGATGATAACAATGTGTCGGTATAGAGGAAGGGAGGGGGGGAAGAGAAGAGGATGGGAGTTTTAACGACTTCCACACAAGAGTTAATGTTTTCTTACCAGGAAGAATATATAATCATCCCTTTTCCCACGTCGGACTTTGGCCACATCCATACGAAGTTGTAATAAGAGGCTTTTGAGGAAATCCCCAAAACGACCCTGTATTAGTTTCACTGTTGTCTCACGATGAATCCCCCGTGGTTTATGATCGTGTTCTAATACGTGCCCAAAATTTTCCTTCTTCATGTGCCTAAATTCCTAAAACCAATCCTGCGGGGATGCATCCACGAACGAATGGATATTATGGCCGATGGGATCAATCAAATCGCGACTTTCGATCCACCGTTGTTGGTGATCGGAGGTATATATCGTCCATGAAAGCACGAGATTTGCCGTGCTGCAGTGATATCAGGATGGAGAGGGGGGGGGGGGGCATTGGACTCCCAATGTCCGGCTTATTCGATGCATAAACCTCCTAGATGTTAGGTCGCTGTCATGGAGATCCAATGCTTTCAGTTTATGGGAGTCACATCTCAGTCAAGCGGTTGCTATACAATTCGAGTGAAGAAGGAATCCCTGGCCGATCCTTTTCAATGAGACATACCTCAAAGGGAGGTTAAATAAATGAATGGAACGATGGCATCTCCTTCCCGGGATTCCCGGAGCCGGGCGCCATGTAAGAAGTGAGCGCAGTGTTTTACTCCGAAAAAGTGTGGTGTCGGGAGTGTCGTAGTGGGACAACTAGTGAAACTAAAAGTAGGAAATGGAATGAGGTTAGAGTGAATTTCACGTGGGTATCGAACCGGACATTCTAAACGTAGAAAGAAGATGGGCTAAGTGCTTGGAGAGAATTTGGTGATGGACCTACCTTTCCTTCATGTGCCCACCTCCTCCTTTTCCACCTGCCCCCCTTCCTTCCTTACCTCTGGGGTTTCAGTGCCATGTTTCTGGATGGACAACTTCATGAAAGCAACACGATAAAGAAGAAAAATAAAAGACCATTTCAAAGGATTCCAACCAGGTGTGCGATCCGATGATCATTCGCGACCGGTGGTAGTTGGGTATGCGTGAGTATTTGTTCAGTATCGCTCAACTCAACACCAGGCACTATTCGGCCTGCGCCAAACATACCCGGGCTCTTGAATGAGTCATAGAAATGTATCTCACGTTTCGATACAGTCTTTACGGACAGCATGAATACGCTAGCTGTACATGATGAAAACAGAATATTCTGCAGATAGCCTCGTCAACGGATGCCACTTCCTACGAGCACCAGCCGCCGCATGTCCTATCAGTCTTCGGGCGACGAGCATCATCTCCTCGTTCGATCTTAACTCAATCCAACACATTCTTATCCAGATCTCTAGGGTTTATTTTCAGCCTTATATTTTCGTCCCCAGCACAGTTTCGCTCTTGACGATGATCTCCTCTATGCATGAACCAAATAGGGTTTCTTCGTTTTTTCCCCTACGACCATATCATCATTCTGAGGTCAACAGCAGATAATTCAATTCAATCATATCACCTATTTTGAAAACGTGTAGTTTGAACGAATCCCAGATGAAGAAGAAACCTCAAAACCTAAAATTTGGCGGGTCATACACACACACACACACACTACATGCACAGTATATATTATTATTACTCGAGAGAACCTGTAATATTTCGTTCGTTTCTAACGCTTCTGAATCTTCCCCATACAATGATGCTTTGCCTCTACACTTTCCAGAAAAGGAGCAAAACAAAGAGAACTGAAGGTTTAAAGATCGAAGGGTATTATTATAGATCAAGACTAAGCAACTCCTTGCTGATTTCTCCCCCTTTTTGAAGGATTATCATGTCATGATCACCCGATCAAGATCCAACCAGAGCCCACCAAAATGAAGAGGAAAACGAATGAAGAGAGTTACGAGAATTTGAAAAGAGAAAAACGGAGAGGAATAGGAAGAGTGTCAGTTTCTCCTGCGCCATGATTTGACTGCCAACCAAAAAGCAAGGCGGGGAAGACAGCCGCCCACAAAAAGGCTTTCCTTCTTTTTTTTTTTTGGCATTTCATGATAGCAAGAAGGACAGCCCTCCACGTTTCGAATCCCCATTGGAGGGGATCACACGCCTTCTTCCGGGTTTGCCTTATTATATATTGGTGGCTCCCTCCCTTCCCGGTGGCCTTTCGACTTTCGACATTCGCCCACTGATCATTCGCCCTCTCTCGAACCCTAATCCCCCAAATCATCCCTCCTCCTCGTTATATCCACACGACTTGGGAAGTATCGACAGAAGAGCTCAATCGAGCTGCGATGAGGCATCCGTCAGGTTCGACAATTAGTGGCAGTACTTCGGCTGGAAAGACTGTCACGCCGTGCTGCAGCAAGGTCGGAATCAAGCGCGGACCCTGGACCCCCGAAGAGGACGAGATCCTAGCCAATTATGTGAAGAAGGAAGGGGAAGGGAGATGGCGTACCTTGCCGAAGAAGGCCGGGCTTCTCCGTTGCGGTAAGAGCTGTCGTCTCCGCTGGATGAACTACCTTCGCCCCTCGGTTAAGAGGGGCCGCATCACCCCCGATGAGGAGGACCTCATCCTCAGGCTCCACCGCCTGCTCGGCAACAGGTAATGCCGATTTCTCCGCCTCCGAAAACCCTAGGAGACGCAGGATTATTAATTAGCAAGGAAATATTCTTGTTCCTTTTTATTCTTACTGTAGAGAGTGTTTTATTCTTCTCCTGCAAAACTTCTTCAAGGTGGGCTTTGATAGCCGGGAGGATTCCGGGGAGGACCGATAACGAGATAAAGAACTACTGGAACACACACCTGAGCAAGAAGCTTATCAGCCAAGGGATCGATCCGAGGACCCACAAGCCTTTGCAGAACTGGAACCCTGGCCCTGATGATGACCCCGTGGGCTCGATGGTCTCTGTCACCCCAAGCCATGACCTAAACCCTAACCCGAATCCCGGAGTAGCAAATGATCCTCGACGTGATCAAGCCTCCGCCTCAGGCATCGTGGATTACGGGGACCTGTGCTTGGAGACTCAGCATGAGAATTGGGAAAAGTACCTCGAGAACAACAACGAAGATGTCCTATCGTCGTTCTTGGATTCGTTGATGAACGATGACCCCATTGCACAGCGACAGCTGAGGAATGCAGTGGCTATCGGGCCTCCATCTCCGTTGCCTCCGACTTTTCCCGCGCATTCGTCTTTCAACCCGAGCACCAATAATGGAATGACTTGGGGGCAAGCCGGGTTTGGATCCTCCACGGGGGAGCTCAAGTCAGCCCATCCATCTAACGCCGCATATGGTCGCCATGCATGACATTAACTAGGAAGCTATGATTCAGGTATGAATATTCTATAAAAAAAGACAAGTCTTATTTAGAAGCAAATGAAAATATCAGAAATTATGTTGTCACCAATAGGCATCATGTTCCTTTCCGAAAATCGAAAAATTACATGGCGATTGACATCTGCTATGTTATTTTTCATCAAGTATATAAACATCATACGTTTTAAAACAGTCAAGGTACGTTTTCGTCCCTCGACAATGATGCATGATAGTGTGCTTTCCATTGATACTAGCACTCTTCAGCAATGTCTCTAAGTGGCTTGATCAATATGTAAGACATGATTTCTCCCCTATATGTATTGCATTTCTTGATCTTGTCGAACCTCTTTCAATCGCGTGTAATTTTTAATTTTCTCGACTGCAATTTACGAGTTGATTCGGCAGAGCATAAATAACAGTTTAAGGACAAGAGAACTCGGGACTTAAATTCAACACGTCTTCCTCAGTTAAAGGTCAACATCGACGATTTGATGAAACCAAAGAAGTGATTTGTGCACGCTTATCAATTATGTTATCGACTCGTGTACATTGTGATGAACACAAGTCAATCTTAGAAAAATGCAACGTATAAACTCATCCTTGTCTTCTTCTTGATATAACCAAGCATTTCACCAAACCAATGTAAGATGAAACGGAACTTTTTAAAACGAACACGATCATATATCGTATATCGATCGCAAGGTTAGCAACTTCGGACATGGTAATTTTGCCTTTGGAATCAAGACATCACCTGCATAATTAGGTAGCCCCTGGTCGCAGGCGAGAGGAACGAGCATTTATACATCAAAAGTACTAGCAACAAATAGGATCGTTCAATCCTCCAAGTGCATGCATAGCACAGGAAACCTTTCTTAAGAAACGGACAACGGCACATAGCTCGAAAAGAACGTTCTTCCCCGACAAAAGGCTTCGCAGTCTAAGACTTATCAGAGGAAACAAACCAAGTCAAGAAGTTCTTGGATGATATGAAAAGACGAGCATCCAAAAATAGAAAGGACAAATCTGGGTCTCGGGGGACAAAGGAAAGAAGAGCTGATAATAATACAGTTTGAATCCTCCTTGACGAGCTAACTTTCAACGCAGTTAGGAAAAAGGACAGTAATGGCGAGTAATAAGTGTAATTAGCCTGCCTGTTGTCAAGGCGTGTGTTTCGTTACTGTTAAAAGATGTAAGGGGGAAGTCACTCTTTGAAAGCCAATATGTTTCTCCTCGTTTTCCCCCTTTTAGGCTTCATTGTTGTGGGGGGGCAACATGGTCTGATAGATAGACCGACCAGCTTGTTGATAAAAAACTAAGAGCTGAAACTGTGGATACTACAATATTCAACGTTAACGTGTTTGGACCGTGACGTAATCGATGAGAAGATGTGTCTTTTTTTTTTTTTTTCTCCAACATCATGCATTAAACTTAAAAGTATGTGATGTGCCCCTTTGAAATGGGAAGAGGAGATAGTGGAAACGACAAGGAGGACTTGTGGGTGTGTTTCTGGTTTAGGTGAAGAACTCTATTGGAGTCCCCACGTGCTCCCCTCATGAACTCAAAACCAATGAAACATTCCTTCTCACCTTGCAACAAGCAGCGACAACAAAGTAGAGAATGTTCCGTCGAGACAGGAAGTCAGATATGGGCGCATCCCTTCACGTTTAAGCGCGAGCGTGTCGGAAGGAGTCTGAGAGAAGTCATACCGGAAGGAGCTGCATGATCTGATCAGAAGATCACTGAGGAGGAGGAGGTGGAGCTGAATGAAAAAGGGAGTATGAGACGAACTGCCTTCACGATCAATCGGTCGCTGGATGGCGCGCCATGGATTTCCTTCCGGCGGGAAAGCGTCGCCAAGGGGGGGGATGAGACAATAGGAAGGGAATTCAGGAGAAGAGAAGAAAAAAGGTATAAGCAAAAAAGAAAGGGAAGAAGATCCGAATTCAGGAGGGGGAGGGGGAGGGGGGTTAGAGCAAAAAAAATTTCACGTGGTGTTGGTTACGAAAAGCTCACTCGATATCTCTACCTCCGGGTGATACTGAGAGGGGAGGTGGGTTTCACCAAACCGAACATTCCAACGCAGGAAACATCGCTAAATCAAAAAATAAAATAAAATAAAATAAACGAACCTACCTTTCTTCTTTTTCTTCCTCCCTCCCATTGTGTCGGCAGTTAAAACGCTAAGATCCTTTTCATCCAAGTAGTTGTGTTTCCTATTCATCCTTGTAAAAATCCTAGAAACCGGGGGGATGACCCCAGAGTTCATCATTTTAATGCACCCTCGCACTTGACCTTCCGACATGGCTTTCTTTTCTTTATTACATAAGAGATGATGATGATGATAAATAATAATATTAATAATTGGACCAAGGCCCATAAATGGCCTTGCATAAATTTCCGAAAACTAAGCCCATGTGTCCGCAGGCCCTATTAATACTTGGCCCAAATAGGAACGGGAAAGCTTGTGTCGTCCGAGACGAACTACATCAACCGGTCGGAGAGGGAAGGCAGTCGTCTGAAGAAGTTCAACGCCGGGGATGGCATCCGGTCTCGTAGGATCGGGTGGCGGAAGTAGTAGAACCCCGAGGCCATCGCTACCATCTTCGTTGGCACCAAGTAGAGGGTAGACGCCACCGCGAGGCATAATAGTATGAATATCCCCGTGGCTCTTGGGTCCCGCCATGTCACCAGCGCCTGCACCCTCTCGCACTGTGCCGCAATGTCCCCCAGCATCGTCTGCACGCGCACCCCCAGCGTCCTCAGCTTGTCATACCTTGCTCGGACCATCTCGGGCAGTCTCGTGCTCGGCAACGCGTCGAACTCCTCATCCAGTTCGTCCCTGTCGACCGCGTCAGCGAGCGACATCTTCGGACAGAAGTGGGGTGGGGGTTCCCGTGCACGGAACCGGTAATTCCATGCCCCGATCACAAACATGTAAAAGGCTAGCGTTGGGACGATCAGGTCCGGGAACCATATCAGCATCACGAGAAGCGCATGCACGAGCATCGTGGTCGTCGGGTTCTTCCAGCTGCGGCCATCCTCTATCCAGCGAATGATGTCAATCAATCCGGCTATCACTTTGATGATCCTGAACCAGTTTGCACGCACTTTCCTCATGCTGAAGGCCAGCGAGTTTGCATCAAGCATGTATAGCACCACCTCACGCCCAACTGGAGGCTCGGATCTCGACAGGTGCACAGCTATGATTTTGGCTGCTGCGCTCCTCAACATTTCCTGATGGACCACACCGACTGGCTTCAGGTGGTGCATCAGTGGCAGTAATGGCTGCGTGTAGACGTGCAGGAAGTCCAAGGTTGGAGTGGTGCGGACAAATCGTATGGCGAGCTCGACTTCGCCCATCTTCTTCAGGCCAGAATTCAAAAGAACCCACAGCGGGTACTTATTCCTGTAAACCTTATTCGCCCTCAGCGTCGAAAGACGCACCCTCACCTTGCCGATCCTATAGTCAGGACGTACGGCCTCGTCAGAACTGTCAGGTTCAAGTACTCCCCAGCTATCGAATACCCCAATGGTCAGAACTGTGCATGGATCGTAGACCCGCCATGTGAACTGCTCATTCCACAGAGGCTCCAGCGTTTCACGAACAGTTCGCGTTCGCACCCACTTCGGACCATACTTTGCGACACAGTAAGCATCAGTGGACCCCTTGCCGCTCACTGTCTTCATCGGCAACAAGTTCCTGCAACCGATTACTCCTAGTTCAATTGATCCAATCGGCGGTTTCCACAACTGTCGAGCCGTCGGCCGGTAGTCACTGCATACATGTGCAGCCTCGTCCATCACATGATATCCGCCATCAAAGCAGAGTCTAAGGTGAATCCTGCCCTTATAGACAGTTTTCTCACTGCTCGGATCCTGGAAGGTGAACCAACGAGAAGCCACCTTTCGGTCATCCACACGCCTCTCAATACCAGTTAGGGGAATGCTTGCCATTGCAGTTGCCACCAGCCCCCTGGTTTGCCGGTTTTCCAGCGTAAAGAGCAAATCCTCGCCAAATGGCTCTGCTGCAACAAATAACAAGTCCTCGTTCCATGACGGGGCTCCATCACAGGTTACGGACACTCTCGTCTTCTGCACCTGAAACCCAAGCTGTGCCTTCACTTGGAAAGAGCCCTCCTTGAATGGTGCGGTTACCGGCCACACGTCCTGGGCCTCGATCACGCTGACCCGGAGATACCACAGCTTCGGAGACTGGTACACTTTGGCTCTGGCGTTCACATTACCAGTAGAATCTGTCTTCCAGGCATCCGGGAATGACTCATCAGCCTGGGTGCCGATCCATGTGGCAAGCATGAGGTCTCCGTGATGGGCGCCACCTCCTTCCAGCCTGTACCACTGAGGAGCCAGAGGACTGTCAGGCGGATCGCGCAATGGAACCTCCATCACGTCGAAGCAGATCCCTCCAAAGAATCCGCAGGTTGCTCCATCGGGGGAGGAGTCCTCATGGCTATTAAGTTGATCCCAGACAGATACTTCGAGGATGGAGGACGACTCTGGCACGTCGCGGCCAAATGCAAACGTCTGGTCCCACTCGAACAATGTGGCCGGGGTCTTGCGAGCAGGTTTTGATTCGATGCGAGCATTAGACGCCGTGATCTTCACCACTGGATTACCATTCGTGGGCAAATGTCGTGCTTTGACCACACGAATAAAGAGGTAATACATCTTGTCAACGAGATCGAAGGATGGCCGTTCTATCACGGTGCTGTCCAGAGAGTCCATGGTGTGGGTCCTGGACATGGCCAGGGGCCTTGGAATCGGCTGCGGATGATGACTGTTGCCATTTGCCTCCACGAACTTAACCTCAGGGACTGATCCCGACGTGGACGACGCCCTCATTTCAGTTGGAGTTGACGGCGGCGGCGAAATCCGCTCGGGAGCACACTGAATCTCTGGTTGTGCTTCAGAACATCTGGATGGCGAAGGTGACAGAGGCGGTGGTAAGTTCTCATGGATATTGTCGGACACTGGCACTTCCGGAGGAAGCACATCTTCCGACTTTGGTTTCGAGTCATCCCCATCTTTGGTTGGGGCATCGCTGATGTTGGGAGCTTCAACGGGTGGGGTATTCTCTTTGACTCCGGCAGTGGCTGCCGGAGGCTCTGCATCCGAAAGAGGAGGCGGTTCCTGAGGATCCTGTGGTGCAGCCGGCACCTCTTTTGACTCCACAGGTGCATTTTCAGGAGGGGGCTGCTTAACTTCTTCGATCGGGAGAACAGGCGGCGGCGGAGGGATGGCCTCATCGACGTAATAAATCTTCAAACCGATCTCACCTCGAACCCATACAAACAGACTCTTCTTCTCCAGCCCATAGTATATCAGCGCTTCCTCGCCCTTCCTCACGAACTGGGTAGGACTCAACCTTATCCTGCCAAGGAACGCATTCCTTCTCGTCTGCCCATAACTCCTGTCGTGGAAAACATCGACCTCCAGCGTTTCCCCAAATATCTCTGCGGCCGCCCTGTTCACGTTGAACTCAACGAGCTCATTCCACCTCGGGTTAAGGTCACGGATCACCGTCTGCGTCCGTTTACGTTGGCCATGGTAATGCATGACGACGTAAGGGCTGGAAGTGCCCTGTCCATCCTTAGGTAGGAGGTCTCGGGCATCGACAACCTCCACGACAAGCTTATGGGGGGTCATCGCTACAGCGAAAGGAAGGAGAAGGTGAAGAAAATTAGCGAAGAGGGTAACAGTTAAAAAGGATTCTTAACTTAGGTAAGAAGAGAAGGCTAAGACAAATAATGGGTTTGATTTATTATTACATTACAAAGGAAGAAAACAATAAATATGATTTCTCGTTTACTCTTTTTGCCATGTCCATTTTCTGAAAAGAGAAAGGACTGGGGGGGGGGGAGGAGATGTGTAAGGTTGGGCTTTGTTGCTTTTCTTCACATGTATGAGTGGAATGCCACTACTGCCTTGCTCATGGGATCTGGTAATACTTTTTTTTTTGGATTTTGTAAACAACAACCCAGAATGAATTCTTGAGATTGGGTTCTGCAGAAAGGAAAGAGCACACACGTTATGCTACTTTATTGACAAAAAGATGGGGTTTTGAATACAAAATCTCTGTGTTTACCTTCTTCTGCTCTGCTGCTTTTCCTCTCCACCTTCGGACATTGAAAAAGCAAAGCCAAAGATTAGACATTGTTCACACAGCTTTACTTGGACAGGACAAATCTCATACCAATTGGCCTTTCGGTTGGATGCAAGATGGCGAGGGGGGCGATTGTGATGGTGATTCCCAGAAAATGGACTTAGCTGAGAAAATAAAATGGCTATATATAAACGGTCTGGAGTAACTTTCAGGCACAGTACTAGCCTAATCTGCCACGCCGCATTGTTTCTAAACTCGTCCACTGCACAACAACATGATGTATATAGAAATGAATAATCTGTGTGGCCAAGAGCCTAAAGGCTTCCATTTGTTGGGACGCTGCCTAGGGCGACCCAGTTTTCATCGCTCAAAACAACGTTGCTCTCAGGGAACTTCGTATTCATAGAGCGGGGATAAATCCTGATCACATTGGGTGGCATGCCGGTTAAATCGCAGGGCACGGGAGTGCTAGAGTCCCTAGTCCAGGAACTTTGAGAGGTCGACGGTGATGTGTTCTCGGACGAGGAACTGGGATATGGATCCCCAAATCGTTCATGTTGGTTCTGGGATTTCCATGGAATGGTATCGACTCCACCAGAAGCTACTGTGTGCCTATTACTCTGGGACTCTATCATATCTGCAGAGACATGCAAAAGCATCTTAGTTCAGAAGAATCAATAACCTGCACCATCAGGTTACTTCGTTATGTAATCAGGTGCAGAATCCATATCTTAGTTCATGAACATATACTCCACCTATGACTTTCGTGAAGCCATGCCATTACCAAAGTCAGATAAATTTAGAAAATCAGTACCACTTACCACGTAAGACTACAACTGGAAATGTTCAGATGATTATTTCAGCAAAAGAAATCATCACCTGTTTCTTGTTTTGGCCTATAAGGACTTGTCCTGAGAATCCGGGCTTCTTCAACGACACTGTCCTTTGGGATATTGATCAATTTGTCTTGATTCACGCTTGAACTTGGTGTCCCTGGATGACAATCAACACCATTCTTGAGAATTCAAGAAAATATTTACCCAGGGACTATACTCGGAGGCATTAGGAATAGTCAAGCTTCTTAATTAATATAAGGAAACGCGGAAACAGCACAAAGAGTATAAGCTAAAGCAAGATATTTGTCCCAACAAGAAAAGAACAAACATCTATTGGGAGGAAAGTGAACAAGCCATACTTTCTTTTAGAGAGGTGTAAGCGATTTTAGCTGCATTCATCTCTGCTAGCTTTTTTGTCCGCCCTCCAAGGCCAGTGAAGCTCTGTCCATTTACCTCCACAGTTGAAATGAAGGTCAGTGTAAGAGTACCACCAGACACCTTCGTTGCATACTTTGGCAACGCATATCCTCGTTTCTGAGTGAACTCTTGCAATAGATTTTTGTACATGATGGAATCACCCTGAACCTGCAAAGGAGAGTGAATCATGGTTTTCCTACACAGCTTTTCAGACACTAAGTTAATCAACATTCTTGATTAGAAAAAGAATCTACGCTTCTACCAAAAAAAAAAAAGAATCTGCGCATGAAAATTTGAAGAAATTATGTTATTATTCCAATTAAGTAACCAAGGCATTGAGCAGCATAGAAAATCCAAAGTTTAATAGATTTACAGAATTGTGATACTAACTTCTGTCTCTTTGAAGTCGTTAGCTGCCATCGAGACAAGAGCCAACTTTGCAGCCGCATGCTCAGCTTGTTTAACCGATTGGAAGGTTTCCAATGTTTCATATGCTTTCCCATCAATTACAACCTTGCATCTGAAGCGATTTCCCTCACGCTCGCATGTATACACAGGCAGTGCAAGATTTCTTCTTTGAGCAAGAACTTGCAGCTGGTTCTTGTATACATGTTGCATCTCTGTAATTTGGAGACAGAGAAGGGTTACTGAGCAACAAAAGTGACCCCACAATAAATGGTTTCAACCCTTGAACAATAAACTTCCAAAAACAAAAGTATACATAAATGACCTTTCATAGCTGCATCATCCTCTGTCGACATGCAGAGATCACTGGACTTTGTTACTTCAATTGATTCATGGAAATCTTGTGGTGACTTCTTTGAACTGGCAGTCTCAGGGTGCACCCGAAGCTTCTTCCTTAGATGACCTGGAAAAGTGTAGTCGTCGGTACCAATTTATGACAGCGAGATCCTTGTTAACTCAAGCATACTATTGTGAACTGAAGCCTTACTCCATAAAGCAGAATCAATGCAAACAAGGATTTCTTTTAAAGAAATTAGTGCAAAGGAAAACTATGATGGAGAAGTTTGGGGAAATTACTTTCCTGATCCATTACCAAAGATGACTTAAAAGAAATGACAAGTAATATTCAACACTCTTTCTTGGCTGGAGAGAAAGGGGGTTACCTGTAGCCAAACCTCCAGCTGTTTCAGAAATGACATCTCCGATATTACAAACTGATTGTGGGGCAAAATTAGAAAAATAAGAGCTTTGCCCTCGAAGATTAGAATGTAGAGGAATGGGGCTCTGATTTGCTTTTCCTGAAAGAAAGTGAAAGTTACTATTACGACCTATAAAATAGATTCTTTGAAGTATTACTTTAATAGTCGTAAGAACAGCTGAACATGGATATGGAAGGATTTCGACTGTATCCAGATGAATGCTTGGTCTAGAAATCTTTTCAACTAATGATGAGCATACTAAAATTTATAAATTCCTTCACATAAGTAGACTTCGTGCCTCATTAAACCTAGTAAAATACCAGAATCATTGAATAATAAATAGGAGAGGAGATGCAAGAAACAAAGGTAAAGGCATGTCCTCGAGAAATCACAAAGAGAATTTGAAAAGACTAGCTCTAGATCTAAGACTGGTAAGAAGAACGCCTACTTACGCTCTTTAAGAATGGTGTAGGCAAATTTTGCTGCATTCATCTCCGCCATCTTCTTAGTTGGGCCTCTCTGTTTGGTAAAACTCTCCCCTGAGATCTCCACAATCGAAAAGAAAGTCGGTGCACGGACTTCGCCTGTTCTAGTCGTGCAATAAACAGGCAATGCATAACCTTGTTTCTGACAGAATTCTTGTAGTAAATTCTTATACATTACAAAACCACCCTGGAGAAGAAAAAATTGTCCATAAACCATCTATTAGAGTTGCAAACTTCAAGAGATTTCATTACAAATATAGAAGCAAGCTGTAGACCGTAGTCGAAACTTCACTTGCCTCTTTGACGTTAGATTCAGCCAATGATGATAGTGCAACTTTTGCGGCTGCATGCTCGGCTTCTTTTGCTGAACGAAAGTACTCGATACTATCATATGTTTTCCCACCCATTTCCACTTTGCATCTGAACCGACTAGCATGTACAGGGCCCTCTCGCTCACGTGTATAAACAGGCAAAGCAAGATTTCTCCTCTGAGCAAATATCTGCAACTGGTTTTTGTAAAAATGTTCCACATCTGCAATTTCTACTTTTCGCATATATTAATCCTTAGTAAGATCAAAGCCAGAAGTCGCAAAAAAAGACTGGCAAGACAGCGGAATAATCCTTGGAAGACAAGTCATAGTATGACAATGTTTTTCCTAATTCAAAAGAAAATCATGCCCCCATTTATCTGCAGCAATATAAAAAGATTGACTAATTTTCGAAAGGGTAGTACATTGCCAGCTTTGAACAGGGACAGACAACCTCAGAAAGTGTCAATTCAATAACTTTATTAACTATGTCTAACCTTCAACAACTGAATCCTCCACCAATTGGCTGGCCCCATCCTCTTCCAGGATCATGCCCTCATCTTGTAGACTGGGCTGCACCTTCTCCAAATCTGAAAGAAAACGATTAAACTGGTCAATCTCACTTGATCCACCTACAGAAGAAAAAGAAACACTCACATTTTCACATTCTAGAATTGTTGTCAGTAGGCAGAACGTAAAAATAATTACGAAACAACATATCTCCTCCTCTATTGGAAACTGCCACCCATGGATTATCGAGGAGGCAATCTGGAATATTTAATGCGAGTTTCTATCTCAAAACAGTGAGGATGAGATGCAAGAGTGACATGCTCATGGTGGAAATGAACAAACCCCATGTTGTTTGCCAGTCATAACCACCAATAGCCCAAAAAGGAGATAATCGAGGGGATCCAAATGCCGCCAGATATCGTAAGGCGGGAAACAGTAGGCAAATGTACAGGTAAGTTTAACGGTCAAACCTCCGGATACAGAGGCTGAATAACCTAACAAGAATGACACAAAATACACCATCGTAAAACCAGGCAGACCCTCCTTGGTCCAAGAGATGAGAGTCCCATCGTACTTCCGGCTTTAAAAACGAGACCCAGAACTCGTTCCATTCAAAACGCACTGGGTAGAACAACACAATCTCAAAGAATCCACATTGTCAGTTTCACAACTAAACTCAAGCCTAAGGAAAGACTCAAAATCTTTTTAACACGAAACTCCATCAGCGAGCAGAATCACCCCTCAAGAAATCGGGGTAGAAACCCGCCTCGCCCAATTCCAGCCAGCAAACGAAACCCGCAAGAAACAAAAAGAGAAACCCGGTAACCCTCCCCGGAAGAAAGAGAGGTTACTCTCGGCCACGACGGGGTCGGCAGGGGGGAAGTCCCGGGGAGGAGCGGAGAGGCGGTCGAAGGCGATCTGGGCGGCGTCGTTCTGGGAGAGCTTGGAGGACCGGGCGGGGGCGGGGGTAACGAAGGACTCGCCGTTGACGGTGACGGTGGTGAGGAAGAGGGGCCTGTGATCGAGACCCATCCTGGTGGTGGAGTACTCGGGAAGTTCCCATGATCTCCGGTGGCACACCTCCTGCAACCTCGTCTTGTACATTCTCTCTTTTTTTTTTTTTCTTGTTCACCTCCTCGTCCTCCTCCTTGCACCGCCTTCTTGCAGAAGTTCTTTCTTTCCGGATGGCTTTAATATTTATTTTCCCACCCACTAAAACTCTGCCGCCTTTTTTCTTCTATTATTTACTAATAGACCCAACAAAACTCCCCTTGCAAATAATAACACGGGTTTCTCTCGATTCCCTGGCTTATATATTCCACACCAAGTCATGAACTTGACCGAACGTGATTAGCCCCAAAAATGGCGATTTCTTTTAAGCATTCGTTCCTTCTGTAGAAAGGGATTGATTTGGGGGGGGGGGGGGGTTTGGTAGGATTTTTTACTTCCGAAAGTGGGTTTTGGTGGGTCTTCTTTCCCTTCGGATAGGATAGATTCCCAATTATCAACATCTTCTGAAATATTGACGATGACATCATAATATTAATATTAATAATAATATTAATAATATAAATGCTCTTCCAATTCAGACAAAAGAAGAGGGAGCCACATCCTTAAACCTAAAGCAAAGAACCGAACATCATCGTGTGACCATACCAGTTATTCAAAACCAGAATGACAAAAATCCAACAAAAAAAGCATCATCATCATCCGTAAACAAAATGAATGGTCGCCCCAGCCATCACCGGATCAACAGACAACATTTCTTCTTCTTCTTCTCTTCACTTGGCGCTGGCGAGCTGGGTGCGGAGGAGCTTGGCGGCTGCCACCATGTTCTTCAGGGCTGGCTTCACCTCGGAGTACTTCCTCGTCTTGAGGCCACAGTCGGGGTTCACCCACAAGATGTTGGTCTCCAGGACTGCGAGCATTTTGTTCACCCTGTCGGCAATCTCCTCCGTCGAGGGGATCCTAGGGGAATGGATGTCGTAGACCCCGGGGCCGATTCCGGCTCCGTACTTCACTCCCTCGCGGAAGACCGACAGGAGCTTCTCGTCCGAGCGGGAGTTCTCGATGGTGATCACGTCCGCGTCCATGTCGATGATGGAGTGAATGATGTCGTTGAAGTTGGAGTAGCACATGTGCGTGTGGATCTGCCGAATGATAGGGGTTAGCCGGATATGGAGGGAATCTCATTGCAAGGGTAAGTTGATTAGAGCATGTGTATGGAACCTGGGTGGTGTCCTGGACGCCGCAGTTGGTGATTCTGAAGGAGTGAACAGCCCAGTCGAGGTAGAAAGCCTGCTCGGATTTCCTCAGCGGCAGACCCTCCCTCAGAGCAGCCTCATCAATCTGGATCACGTTGATTCCTGACTTCTCGAGGTCTTCGACCTCATCCTTGATAGCCAGAGCGATTTGGTAACAGGTCTCAAACCTTTCAGAAACAAAGATCGCCAGGCTTTATCACCACAAAACACGGTGAAAGAAAATACATCAAAACTTTGGGCATGTCTTTTTACATACCTGGGCTGGTCATTGCGGACGAACGACCAGTTGAGGATGGTCACGGGGCCAGTGAGCATTCCCTTCATCGGGCGAGAAGTCATGCTCTGAGCTAAGGTGGACCAGAAGACAGTCATTGGCGTCGGGCGGCTCACGTCACCGAAGATGATCGGTGGCTTCACGCAACGAGATCCATAAGACTGAACCCAACCGTTGACGGTGAAAGCGAATCCTGACAACTGCTCCCCAAAGTACTCAACCATGTCGTTCCTCTGCAATCAAAGACAAAACACGTAAGCCTCGCAAGAGATTCTGAAACAGGAAGCCCGAGTTCTTGGATTTTCTCGTTCAAATCATACCTCGGGCTCTCCATGGACCAAGACATCAATGTCGAGATCTTCTTGCAACTTAACGACCTTCCTGATCTCCTCCTTGATCGCGTTGGTGTATTCCTCCTCAGAGATCCTGCGGAGAGCATTTATTTCCTTGTGATGGGACATAGAGAGGATAAAATAACTCAACTTGAGAAAAGGCCTGAGGAGGAACATACTTCTTGGCCTTGACCTCACGACGCACGCGCCTGAGCTCCAATGTCTGAGGAAAGGAACCAATGGTGGTGGTTGGGAGAACAGGGAGGTTGAGCTTCTTCTGCTGAGCATCCAACCTAGCGCTCACATTGGTCGCACGGCGATGATCAGAGCCCCTCAAGGTGGCAGCCTGTGGAGAAAAGATAATGGGAAAGGAGTCAGCCACCAGTGAACACTCACTGAATTGACAGTCGCAACTGGGGAGTGAAATGAAGGAACATACAGCCTTCTGAACAGCTTCATTTGTCACCCTCGGCGAGCACTTCCTGGAAGCCTGAGCAGCCGCATTTGCAGCGAAGAATGCCTGTAGAGAAGAGATCAAATCAGTGGACATGCATGCACACACCGGAGCAAACAAACATCAACATGAAACAACAGGACTGGATTTTGCATCATTTCTCATTGGGAGTAATTGTTCAAGTGAATGTTCGCCCTTGCAATGAAACTAGAAGGAATGGGATTTATACCTCATCCTTCTTTCCGTCCAATGCTTTTGCCAAGGCATCAACTTCAATAATCTTCTGAGCAGCAAACGCAAACCACGATTTCAGTTCCTTATCCAACTTGGTCTCGTTGACGAGGTCAACCGCGGTGTGCAATAGGGAGCAAGAAGTGGATACAACGAGTTTGTCTGAAGATACATTTTGGATTACTTGCATTAGCATTCTGAGATTTGAGATTAAACGAAGAGACCCGGACTTGTGATGAGTTTGTTACCTTTGCCCACGATGGCCTCAAGGGTCGTGAGGGTCGTGAGGGAAGAAGCGAGGTCATTGGCCCAAATGTTCCTTCCATCAACAACACCAGCAAAAAGATACTTCCCAGCAGGGAATCCACTCTTGATCAGCTCAATGGTTTGAGTACCACGAACCAAATCGAATCCAAATCCAGCAACACCCTTCAAGGAGGTGAGGACCTTGAATGCCTCCGCAGGAATATCGGCAAAGTAGGTCTCAATCAGGACATTCAAGCCAGAAAGAGATGATTCCAGCTCGGCATAAGCTTCAGTAAAAGCCTGCAATTTGTAGGCCTCGAGATCCATCACAAGAGTGGGCTCATCGATCTGGATCCAAGTCGTGCCGGCTGCCTTCAGTTCAGCAATGACTTCTCTGGATCAACAATGCAGAATGAGATCGTTAGAACCAATCGAAGAAGCGTGCCCTACATAAAATAGAGGAGCATAACATATTCTAGGTTTACTTGTAGATCGGAAGAATCTTTCCGAGGAGGGAGAGCAGGGAAAAGGTCTTCTCGACACCCTTGGCAGGCTTTGACAGAAGCAAGTAGGAGACTGGGCCGATAAGAACAGGGACGGTGTCAACTCCGAGCTGGAATACATCAACAAATTCAGTAAGTCCTCAAACTGTCACAAGGTAGCGCAGAACCATACTCTTACTTGCTCACAACTTGCCATCTAATAAAGCACTCAAGAATGTGGTATCCTTAAAAGCCGTCGCATTAAAATTTTCTTGAGTCAAATTGCAGTAAAATGTTATCGAAGATCAGGCAACCCATATTGCTATTCATCGGCATTATAAATTCAGTTATTTAATACTAAGCAATCATTGATTTCTCGTATAAACATTAGATCTGCATAACTATCCAAATTTATGAGATAAACTATATATATAATAGTGAAATCGACCCAGTAATCTGGATCCAGTCAAGGTTTCATAAGGATGAATCACGAAAAAGTGCGTACCGCCTTAGCCTCCTTGTACTCAGTGACAGCCTTGTGAGATGCATAGCTGAACTTGACATCAGGACCCAACTCGGGCACGATGAAGTGGCTACAAAAATAAACACGGGCACACATTAGCAAAGGAAGGTTCAACGCCACCTCCTCCGTGAGAATTAACAAAGAGAGAGCTGATCACTCACTAGTTGGTGTCGAACCACTTGGTCATCTCCATAGCAGGGACAGAGGCATTTCCTCTGGCCATGGAGAAGTAAACATCGAACCCGATCTCGCCGCCGTTCCAGTTGTACCTGGGAGGAACGGCTCCGAGCATGGCGGTGGTGTCGAGCACCTGGTCATAGTACGAGAAAGTGTTGCTCGGGATGTACTTGATTCCGGCAGAGGCCATCTGCTTCCAAATGGAGGACCTAAGCTCGGCAGCCACCTTCTGCAGGTCATCGGCGGTGCTCTTGCCGTCCCAGAAGGACTCGAGAGCGAACTTGAGCTCTCTCTTGGGGCCCATACGGGGGTATCCGACGATGTGGGACGCCATTACTCTGCAACAACCACCATCAAACGAGGTCAATCGTCCTAGTCAAAAACCGATTACCACAACCCGACACACATTCTTCACAAATATCGGTAACAGTTAACCGACAGACCAGACACTGTCAATGCTCATCAATCAGATCCGGCTGTCAAGCGTAGATAAAAGGACTAACTAGTTCCCAACACACGGGGGGTTCAACATCAAATCAATCAGAACGAGGGAAGGGATTCGATGTGGGGAATCAGATCTACGTCGGGATCGGATCAAGACAAATCCGGAGAGAGTAAGAGGAGGGAGGAGGAAGATTCACTCCACAAATCCAACAGTCAAAGAAACAACAAAGAGCAAAAGTCTAGTAGATCTGGAGACACGGCACGAAACAAGTCCAACTAAAATCACAGGGATTAGGTTCAGCGAAATCAGGAGACGGTCGGTCAGTCGGGACAGTGAAGTTACAGAAGAGGGAGAGACGATAAAGGAGGAAGAAAGGGGAGGGACCTCGGTCGAGGGAGGAGGAGGAGGAGGAGGAGAAGGAGAGGATAGAAGAAAAAGAGAGGGAGAGGGGGGGATGGAACGGCGCAGAGGAGGTAAGAGGAGGGACTCCCCTTTTATAGGGGAGGGAGGGTCTTTTTACTTACTGCTTTGCATGCGGGGGTTGGTCGATCTCGATTCTATCCCTCCTCGGGTTTAGATCTGCGGTTTGTGGACGGACATCCTCCCACCCCCCCCTAAAAAATCCCGTTCCACGGTTGAATTTGGTGTGGGGTTGTATCCGTCATTTCCATCCGTCCAAGCATCCTCATTCTTATGTAACACGAGATTGTTTTTGTTTTGTCTTAATACGGGATACATCACAACCCAAAGAAGGATACTTGGTAATATCGAGTAATACTGGTGGGGGGAGGGGGGGCATGTAAGAAGAGGTAAAATAATATTAGCCCCCCGATGACGATGATGCAAGAATGTTTATTACTGGACAACGAACGGGGTTGGATCTGAAGACTTTGTTTTTAGGGGGGGGAGTTGGTGGGGGATTGGTGGTGAAGGGCACCTTTCCCACTTACTTATCCACAACCCCCCCAAAATAACATAACATAATATCCATACTTTAAACGAAGCCATCCCATGATCTTAAGACTAAGCATTTGTCCGGGGGTAGTAGGTAAGATTACGAAATCGCCCCTTTGATTGTTGGAACTAATAATATTTGTCCATGTGGGGTTTGTTGAGCTTAGAGAGAGAGAGAGAGAGAGAGAAATGAGGTGGCGTGTAACTTTTTATGTACGTCAATAATTACATACTACGAAGCTTTCATATTTTGGGGGGGAGAAGTAGGTGAGATGGGAACAAAATGTTCTCTCTCTCTCTTTTTCTTTTCTTTTCAAAACAACTCGCTAGCAGAAGATTTTGGGTCTCCGACGTGTACTACTCCAACGACAACAACAACAGCAACATGGCATGGTTGACACTCAGACACGGGAGAAATAAATAAATTTTTTTTGTCACGTAACAAAAAAATAATTAGCTCGTGACATCTTTTGATAGAACTAAGCGTAACATTTGTGATTTGGTGGCATTAGAAGGCGGGACCAATGAGGTTTTGTCGTGTACAAGGAGGTCAAGCCCCTGTCCGAATTTGGTTGGGTTGGTAAAAGGTTGGCAAGTTGTCTCCTTTTGAATGAATAGTCAGTTTCTTTTTTATTTTTAGTATTTACCCACAAATGATATAACACGGTGATAATGACCGTGTTGACGAAATATTTAGGTGTGAAAAAAACTTTTCTTTTTTTTTTTAATGAAATAATTCTACTTCTATTCATGCGGGGTAATGTCTCACGAGCTCCGACGTGACACCGACATTCGATCCAATGTTATTCAAAAGATCAAGTGTACCTATCCGAAGATGTAGGCAAGGTTCAGTCTCTACCTGTTCCATTTCTCCACGTCCAAGTTAAAAGGAAATAATAACAAAACATACGGGGACGAGGTTTATGTCCAAAGGAAAGGATGTTTTCTTAAGCTCGTCAAGAAGGCGTCAGAAGAGGACTGGCGATCGTACTAAAAATGCCCCCCCCGGGGGGGGGGGGGGGGTGTTTGATTAGGGGTGATACACCACCTGACTTTCCCTACAAGTTAGGGAAAAAGGAGCTCTGGATCCAATGCAAAAAATTACGATAAGAGTCCCTCTTGCCACAAGCAAGGACGGAGTCGATCACCCCCTCCCAATCATCAGTTCATCATCACCGAGCTGCTGCATCAGATCAGATCCATTGCACCACAAGCATAAGGATAGAGGGGTTCCATTCCTTGCCGATCACCGGCTGCTGTGCCGGTCGTGGTGGTGGCCGTGCTTCTTCTCCTTGCCGTGGATCTTCTCCTTGTGGTGCTACCCTTCCTACCTGTGGACTCCTCCCATGTAGAGGGTCTCCTCGATCTTGTGGATGATCCCCGACATCCTCAGTTCCTCTTAGGTCGATGCCCTTCTTTGGTCACTAGATCTGGAGAATGGCTGTTGCGTTTGAGTTAGAGTGAGGAGACTAACCTCATTTATAGGCCAGGGGAGAAGTCTCCAGCCGACCAGTCTTATCCAGAATCTTTTTCTTTTTCTTTCCCTCCTATTTTTCTTAATCTTTGGGATTACGTGTTCCCAGTCACAGGAGATGCGTGTGGCACATCTTCTTCACTGTGGAACGGCCAGAAAGATCTCCAGTCGCAGAATATTTAATTTCCTTTCACGAGTAAGAGAGCATTCAAAAGCCAGCAAGTGCTATTCTAATAGTTTGCCGACACTCAATGATGGCATGGTAACGGAAGAAGAAGAAGATGAAGGAGGGAGATGATAAGTATTGGTACCTTTTTCCCTCTCGACGTGCCGTGAATGAATGGGCCAGGAAGGAAAGTCCCCATCCAAGGGATTCACCGACGGAGAGATTCCTGTCTTGTGAGAGACCATTGGCAGTTAGTTCCACCACGAACAAATAACTAACTGCATTTCAAGTACCTGAATATTATAATGGATAAAAAAAGGGTGGAGTTAAAAAAAAAAACTAAAAAGGAATTCCAAGGTAGATCTGACAGTTCAGGGAGATGCAGCACCGACGAGCTCACATGCAAACACAATGCCGACAACTCAAGGATCTGACCCATGATGGAGGACCCAATACCTAAAATCAGGGCATTTACATCGCTACAGCAAACAACACGCAGAGACTCTTTGTCCCCATGATTTTAAGGAAGTGGACAGTTTGGAACCTGGGATGACGAAGAGGTTACCCAGCCATCCATTGTTAAAAGCACCGTGATGAAGCGATACAGATTAGGCTGTTGCCTGGCCAGGCTCGATCGATATCTGATGCAGTAACCTTGCAACACACATATAGTGTACAGCACAACCCAGCATAATTTGAGCTCTGCAGTAGTAAGAGTGGAAAAGGGTACGTACAACGTTCAACACTTTATTGCTTTCTAGCATGCGACAGATCTAGATCCAGACTTAGCTTTAGCAGAATAAACGACCAGGGGCATGATACAAACTTGACGAATAAAACCAACTGTCCACAAACTTCTGGCCATACCCAGTAACATAAGCTGCAATATAAGACAGTGGGACAAGGCATGCTCAGACATCAGGGAGAAAGGAATATGAGTGCAGTTAATAACACATCAATAGCCCGCCTACACATAATGCTTAAAGAACAAACTGAATGATCACCTTAAGTGATTCAAATGATTGCTTGGGAGAGAGTCATCCCCCCACAAAAGGAACACCTTAACATGACCACCAGTGCAGAACAATATGGCTATGAAAACTTAAGATCAGCTCGACTAAATCATCTTTGAGAACTTGTAATCATTATATAACAGGGAGTGAGGATCCTGTAAAGAATTAACAGCCTCAGCCAATCAAAGCAAAAAGTCGCCATGCTCCAATCCGGCAAATTGACAAAATCTCACGTGGACATTACAGATGAAACAAAACGGAACTTGTATTTTCAGAGAATTCGCATCGAGATAGCACATATCTTTGACAGCCCGAGTTACAACTTGAGAGCGGAAATTGCTTCTGGTTTGAAATCCACCCTCAGACCCAGAACTCTCCTGACTTCGGCAGGAGTTAATCTCCAAGTCATTGGGCCAGAATTCTCACCCCAGAAGTCCAGAATTTCAGAGACCTTCTCCAGATTGAGTATTGTTGCCATCTGTGTGATGCGAGCGAACTTATCCCTTACAGTTCTTTGGGTCATACTAGAGAAATGGCTCACAAGTGCCCTCACGTCTCTATCGAGTTGAAGTCCTCCAAGTTGACTAAACCTTTTCTGCATCATGATAACTTCCAGTCTCTTGACAATGAAATCGATAGTCAAATGCACGAAGGAGTCATAGTTGTTCGCTGTCATCAATAGCTGCAGCCATGCCACATTCATCTCAACAGCATGGAGCAGCCTCTGCACCCATGGATCATTTATTTCATTATCTGCGTATTCTGCCTCCGACAATTCATAACTGATGGTGGCCACCCCATCCAACACAGGACGGATTCGTGGTGCTATAGTGGACATGAGTTGCTCCAATCCAGCTTCAAGAGCTTGCTTAAAGGAGTTACTCATGTCACCCAATTCAGATAAACAAGATTTCACTCTCTCTCTATCGGCTGGAGCAGGAAAGACCTGACATTAAGCAAGTTCCATAAATAAAAGAATTTAACAATGGCATCACATAAACATCTTTCAGGCTTCTACATTTTAATAGAAAAGACATCTCGCCTTCATCAAGGAAGTGATAGATAGAATCAATTACTTGGAGAAAATTCTTAAATTTGGTTTAATTTGCTCTACCATTACACTAAACCAGGTAACTTTGGCTTATCTTTCCCTTTCTTGACTCCTCTAAGACTATTAGCATCCAAGGCTACAATACCAGGCAATTTCTAGGCACAGCATATTATCTGAAGAGACATGAGCATAAGTAGAATAATTACCTCGGTACATTGCTCCTCAATCTCGTGTTTAAGTTTGAGGACATATTCGCTACTTACATCCATATTGTTTAAGGCCGTTGCGATCTCTGTACCGGTTTTCTGTACCCCAACACCACCCAAGAAAAGACGAGCTCCCAAGTTAGGCTCCCTCATCTTAAACTGCAATGCCTCGTGATATTCGTTGCCCAACAAACTACCTGCACCACTCAAAATGGCAATCACAGAGCTAATGTTTGAAGTGGAAATCGCCCTTCGCAGACAGCTCTGGAGTACATAAAATACGTCGTCCACCATTGATGATGTGAGACTATCAAAAACATGCTCATCAATCCTGATAGCCTTCCTCACATTCTCTACCATGAAGAAACCTTCCAGAATCACATAATAACCAGTGATCTCCTGCACTACCTTACTAAAGCTCCCACTCCTGAATGACTTGGTGGCTTGTTGCAACACCTCGGGTTTCACAGAACTCAATCCCTTAATCTTTGAAATCATGAACTCTGTATAGTCCTGCCCCAATTGCATCAATGACAAAATCTCCTCTAAGTATACCTCAATCTCTCGTGGATCTGGACCCTGAGAAGCTGATCCAACGCCGATCAAGTTTGAATTCTGTGCATTTATCTCCGATGAGACCTTGCCTAACTTTCTATACTCCATGTACTTCTTAACAACAGCTGACCCTCTTGAATCACTCTCTTCTTGAAGCTCGCAGACAGCATAAGCAACTCCATCATCCCCACACAGTCCACGCAATATCTCATCATTCTCCTCAATCGCCAACACAATATCCTTAAATAGATCAGTTAAGCATCCAACAAAATTAACTACCTTCCGATCTCCACCAAATCCACCATCCTCCGTATCACCATATTGTTGTTGTTGCTGTTGCTGCTGTTGCATCATCTCAAGTAACTGCTCATACGCAATCCTTGATCTCATACCAATGACCTTCCTCAAGTAATTGACATAAGCCTGAAGCCCTTCAACTTCAAGCCCCAACGGCGAGAAGAGCCGGACAAACTTAACCACCTCGGCATGATTTCTCTGATCCACCGCACTGGTGAGTCTCCTCCTCACGATCCCTTCCAGGTGCTTCTTCAACGCCATCATCTCCTCGTACATACGCTTATCCCGTCCAAACTCGGCATCAATTGAGAGGAACCTGTGGCAGCTCTCGGCAGCGGTGGAGAGGTCCGGATTGAGCTCGTCAGCGAGGGAATTCTTCATCAATTCGAGGCATCGAGAGCGATCGGTGATGGCGTTAAGGTGCAGAAGCGTGGAGGACACGCGAGACTGAGCGAGGTCAAGCTGGCGGACCTTGGAGGAGACGGAGTCGGCGAGGGAGGAGGTGGATAGGAGAGTAGAGAGGAGAAGGGAGGAGTCTGAGGAGAGGAGGTTGAGAAGGTGGTGGAGAGGAGGGAGGGAAGGGACAGGCGGGAGGGAGGAGAGGTGGAGGTCGAGCTGGCGGTGGTGGGCGATGGACTCGTGGAGGAGGCGGGTCATGGTGCCGACGTCGGTGAGGGTGCGGATGTGGTCGATGGAGAGGGAGGCGGAGGTTGGCGGAGGAGGGGAGGAGTCGTTTGACAGCGGCGATTGGGGGAGGGGTGAGGACGCCATTGAAAGTCAGAAAGATCTGGGAAGAAGGAGACGAGGCGATCGGGGTAGGATTCCCGCGATGTTCTGCGATGCGCGAAGAGAAGGTCCGGTGTGAATTGAACCCGAACCGTCAAAAGGCCGGCCCGGAAACCATACCGACCCGGTCCGGATCGGTTTCGGTTAACCCAAATTAAATACAACTTCTTCAATAAAATTCCATAATCAGAACAAAAGGGGCCAAGGAGCAACCCAGAAACGTTCTCCTACATGTGACTGCCTGAAATGAAGGACTTGCATAAGCCTATCCTATTTTTATACACCAACCAAGTGTCAGGAAGGCTACCAAACATCTGCTAATTTATCTCCGTCACCATATAACAGAGGGATTCCTCGGCTCTTTTACAGGTCTTGCGAAGCCGGTGAAGACAACCTGCTCACAAGACCACTGATTCCTCTTCCTTCGATAGCGGGAACATAGGCACCTGCTTCGATTTCTAAGTTACCCTCGGTTTCCTCTCGCTTTCTCCAAGTCTGGAAGATCTACGGCGTAAATAAAGAGCAGTCAATGACAAGCACTCTGTGGGACACCCCGGATTAATTATTCATTGGGAACAATGACATCGGGGCGAAGAATAAATGGGAAGGGGGGGGGGGAAGGGGCACGAGGAAAAGGAAGCATGCAGTTTACATAAACTGCTACAAGCAGGAGTTGAGACCCAGATTCCTAAGAGAGGAGCAACGAGGGATTCGGGTAAAACTTACAAAGCATTCCATCATCGCTACTTTCATCATCTCCGTCGCCATACTGCAAAATAGATGTTGAGAAGTTAAAACAAATGCCCAAACCATATCAAAAAGTGTCCACGAGGAAGTTACTTGTCTTACTGTAGCTTCATCATCATCGGATCCAGGTTCAGCTACAGAAAACAAAAAGGACAAGTCTTTCAGAACAACAAAACCATTTGAAAAGATGAGGGAGCTTGGGTGACTTAGAGGGCATGCAACACATAAAAGGACCAAGGACAAAGCACGCATAATTTTTCAATAGAGAATAGCTCTACAGGTGGCTGAAATATTTGAGAAATTCAAACAGCATCAAGATGGCAGTCACTGCTTCCATGTGCTCATGGTACAAATCAGTTAGACTTATTATGCATAGAAACTAATGTTGCACGAGCAAAGAGTCTCCAAGTTTCTAAATAAAACTATGGAGAGAGAAGTCAACGAAAAGACATGATTTAACCATGAAAACAAGAGCATCAAAGTCTGATCTGACTAGAAAACACCAGCAGACCTGCCTTGCCCAGGACATAATCGTAAGAAGTAACGATTCATCGGAAGGTGAAGACATAAAGTATAAGATGTCTAAAGTCTATGTTCACATATAGAACAAGTGCTCCTTACAAGCCGGCTTCTCGTCCTCGTCACACCATTTATTCCATTCCACCTTCAGGTAAGGGGCCGGCTTCTCTTCCGACTTCAGTAGTCTTCTCCACCATCCTTTCTCTTCCTTCTGGATCGAGCATATTATGTTCCTTAGACCAATTTTAGTTTTACATCCCTAACGATCAAGGTCAATTGTACGCAGCAAGACCTTCACTGGTTAGTCGATACTGATTACCTTTTGATGGAAACTCTCCACACTCCTTTGGATATTAAGAGAAGCTGATTCTCAAGTCACATAATTAACTCTTACTTCTCAAAACGGGGCTGACAATCATAGTTACAAACAACAAAGGTTTCTCCTGCCAGCACATGCCAACTTTCCAAATGAAAATATAAGCAAATACAACCAGATTTGAAAGGTCATCACTATATCATAACATAAAATAAGACCAAACACCAGATCCATACACAGTAAACCCTGAAGACAATAGGCAAGATAGTAAAAAACCCACCTCTGGTGCTACAGCTGCGTATAGTTCCAAGCTAAAAGTGAAAGGTTCACCTTGTGCCCCAATGGCAGAAAAGGCAAATAACCCCTCCTTTTCACATTTCACAGAGACATCCTTGGCATCAGGTAATGAGACAGTCAGGTAAATCTTCTCCGACCTCTGAGCCCAAAGAACGTCCGGCTGGCGACTGCTGACGAGTACACAAACCAAACCGTGACCAAACTTCTCGCAAAAACCACGGCAAACAATCAAGAGAGCACACTCCTATTTACAACAATGACACGATCATGCTGAACGGGACACTCTCGCAGTGCTTCGAGATGAATCGATTCACCTATTTCTCATTCTTTCACCATTTCAAACCCTACCAGGCAACTAATCACAGAACAAGAACTCCACGCGTTAGTGACGCCATCTCGGTTTTCACAAGCTTGATCCGTGACGTTAGGATCGCAATCAACAATTCAATCAGCCGCAACAACACAGACACGCACCAGCAAAGATTCACAGAACAGAAAAAGTTTAATCACCACAATCAACCTTCATCCACTAACAACAAGGTGTACAAACCTCCACACAAACCTCCGACAGCCCAGTCTCCGACCACCAGATTACTTCCGATAGTCCGTCCACCGACTCCACTTACAATCTCCCAGCAACACAACTGCAATCCACAATTCTAACTGTCTAACTGCCCCCTGCTAACAAATTCCCTTTTATACTAACAGACTCCTACAACCGGTTTACAACATCTACAACATCAACCCGGTTTACTTATTTTGAACCGAACCACTACACACAGACCCAACCATGACGACCGGTTCTCTTCATTCTTCATTCATCACTTCACCTTCATCTTCATCTGCAGAATGTGCAACACCAGCCACCAGTCCTTCCTGCAAAATTGTGTGCAGCACCAATCTTCATCTCAATTCCTCTCCTTGCCTCGAACCTCCTTGCATCAAAGCATCCTCATACTATCAGCACTCTTCACGATCAAAACCTAAAAACGAATCGCTCTACCGTGCAACGAAGCGTCACGATCAGCATCCCTAGCGCCATAACTCAATCAAGAAATCCAAACTCCGGCAACAGCAGAAAAAGAAATCGACACCGCCATGATCGACGAAACAGAAGCCGAGGACGGATCACGCGATCATAGACGACGAGGTTTTTACCTCATTTCGGCGGAAGAAGAGCGGGAAGGAGGTTTGCCGGGGGAAAGCGGTTTTTTCTGGCGGAACAAGAAGACAAAGAACCCTCGGCCTTCTTTGGAGGGTCAACGCCAGTTCAATTCAGGTCGGGCCTTTCCCGACCCGAATCCATTGGTGGGCTTGCAGATAATGGAAGAAGCCTTTTTGCTTGACAAAATCGAACCCAGCAACCGAGTGATAATAATCGGAGAACGCGTGATGAACGACGAGGAAGCAAGAAAACCCGATCGGTCGCCTCCAATCACCCGACGGTAAAGGAAACGATCGGGAGGCCAGAGGGGAAATTGCCTCCGATAGCGGCAATGGAAGGAGGACCGAGCGGCGGGACGTTATCGGAGATCTACCAGAGTTCCCGGCGGCTGCTGCTCCGGACGAGGGATGCGCTGGAGAGGTTGGAGAGGCTAGAGGCCACCACCACGGCGGCCACCGGCGGTGGATTGGACTCGCCGGAGTTGTCTACGTCGATCAAGAGGGACATCATCCAGGTCCAGTCGTTCTGCGTGGAGATGGACCGGCTTTGGCGCTCGATCAGCGCCAAGTCCCAGCGCGATCTCTGGCGGAGGTAAATCCTAGTGTATTGGTGGCGCGGTCTACTGAATTGAGGATTTTCTAGGTCTTTGGTGATTCCCTGCGATGTATTGATGGTGGAATAAGCGTAGCAGGGGATTGGCTGATTTGTTAGTGTCAGTAGGATCGAAAGGGTTCCGTGTGTTTGGTTTGTCTTCGCCATTGGCAACCATCGTGAGCCATGTGCCAATTTACTGGTTGCTGATGATAGGGATCCGGCTTTTCTAGAATCCAATTGTTTGAGTTACTGGTTTACTACATTTCAAGGCATATAAAATCGATCTTTTGTTTCTGATTCTGAATCAGGAAAGTGGAACAAGTCGCTGAGGAAGCCGAATCATTAAAAGAGAGCTTGGATAAGTACTTTTTGAGAAATCAGAGGCGTATGATGGAAGCGAAGGAGAGAGCCGAACTGCTTGGAAGAGCTGTATGCAATAGTTCTCTTTCTCTTAGCATTTTTCCTTTCTTGTACTGTTTATTGTCCACGAAAATGCCCTGTTTTTTTTTTCAAAATGTTTACGTGCCATATTGTTTTGTTCTAGAACGGGGACTCAGCCCATGTTTTGAGGATATTCGATGATGAAGCACAAGCAATGCAATCTGCTCGCAATTCATCCAGGATGCTGGAAGAATCCTTTGCTACCGGAGTAGCTATCCTTTCAAAGTACTCTGAGCAAAGAGAACGGCTAAAGGTATCCCCAATTACTCGTAATTTCTTTCGGTCTAAATTGATAATCTGCGATGAATATGGCTCATTATTTATTCGCCATAATTGTTTTGGTCATTGAACGATCACCGCTTCGTTCCAGAAGTCATTATGGGTTATCTTCCGCGCACGTTTTATTCAACATCTCCTGTGTCACTCCAATCAGATATGTTTGATCGTTAAGCGGTTTTTATATCCTCCCATGACCATGTCTGTTTAAGCTACCTCGTGTTATTTCAAAGGACGTTCAAACAGGGAGGCAGAGATCGATTTTGGATTTAGCTGTTGATGTTGGCCCGTCTTGTTGTGATCCATGTGGAATAGGAACATCATTCCCAGCATTCTCGCGCATTAATGTTTCTTGTTGATGCTGGTTTAGCAGAGGGTACCATAGTCTGGTTTCTGTCTCCTTGGCTCGATACTTATTCATGCTTTGCCTGTTCCCGTTATTTCATTGTCGCGCTTGACGTTGCCAATCTCAGGACAGTGGACGCCTAACCTTGTGCGATGAAATTTTACGATCCTTCCTGTACGTTTCAGAAAGCGCAAAGGAAGGCCTTGGATGTTCTGAATAACGTCGGCCTCTCGAATTCAGTCCTAAAGCTGATAGAAAGGCGGCACCGCGTCGACAAGTTGATCAAGTACGTCGGCATGATCTCGACGGTCATTATACTGTACGCTTTCTGGAGATGGACGCGTTGACCGGGGAAATGTCGTCTCGAGTGGCGCTCCGAGGTTGCTGCTACCCGTGGACTTTATAGCAAAAAAATTGTTTTGTGTGCGCGTGTGGGTGTGACGACCGCTGAGCAGGAGCGAATTACCCCGCGGGGTTATTACAAAGAAATGGTAAAGAAAGAAAGAGATAGCTCGATTTCTGTTTTAATCAAAACATAAATAAATAAGTAACAATCTTATTCTGGGAGAACTCTGCACGGAAACATCTGAAAAGGAGTTTAAAAAGATGTTCGTTGGATCCAATCCAGTTCAACGGGGACTGATTCAGTTACGCAGCAAGGGGAAAGTCCTCTGCAGTTTCCGACAGAAACCAGGTACGGCCGACAGTCTCTTTTAGTTTTCCACAAACGGAAACCGGGGGCGCAACCCCAATGCCCGAGTCTTCGCCTCACCACCCTCCCCCCTCTCAACCAATTAAAATATTATATTATATCCAACATTCCATCCGAACAGCCCCTGGTTTTGGCCCTCTTTCCAATCCCCCCCCTCCCCATGACAAATACCGAATCCTTTTTTTTTTTTTTGCATTTCCACCTCCCTCTTCATCTTCTGTCCCTGCTTCCTAACTCCATCCCTGGGTTTGTGTTCGTTTCTCTATACATGACCATCGAGGCCGGGTTCGCCAACGGTCGGAGGAAGCCCGGCACTGCGGGTTTCGGCCCTCGTAAAAGGACGAGGACGTTGCCCGTCCTGCAGCGGCTCTTCGATGCCTGTCGCGACGCTTTCGGGGATCCTGCTCGTGGAACTGTCCCCTCTCCTGCCGATGTCAAGAGGATTTGCCGGATTTTGGGTACGGCAGCGGATTATGTAGACCCCCCCCTCCCTTGCTCGGGGGTCGACGTTGTTGAAATTCTCGTGGGTTATCGTCTGGGTGGTGTTAACAGGACATGGGATTTTGGTGTTAGCAGATGTTGTGGAAGCGGAAGACTTTTGGCTGACGAGGGACCAACAGTTTTTCAGTCCGACTACGAGCGGGAGGGCGGCTGGCGATGATTCCACGGGAAGAGTCAAGTGCGCAACCATTTACAGCTGTCGCAACTTCTCGGTGAGGATTGTGCGCCAAGTAACCTTTGATGTCCGATCAGGTCTAGTTTCTCGCGGAAATGGTGATAAGGGTTTGTGGTTGTGCAGCTGAGTTTGTTCTTCATACCGGCTGGAGGGGTGATCCCGCTGCACAACCACCCTGGGATGACCGTCTTCAGCAAGCTCTTGGTCGGCTCCCTCCACATCAAGTCCTACGATTGGGCGTCCGATCATCCGGATCAAAGCCCTCCGATAACCGCCGCGGAATCGCCGAGATGTAGAACTCTCCTCTGATTCCCTCTGGTTGCTCTTGTTCGAATATCGACTCGATCCTTGACGCTAAATGTGTGTCACGTGCAGGGAGATTAGCGAGGTTGAAGTCCAACAGCGTATTCACGTCACCGTGCAAGACGAGCGTCCTGTACCCGACGACAGGAGGCAACATACACGAGTTTTTGGCCGTGACCCCGTGTGCGGTGCTCGATGTCATGGGTCCGCCTTACTCCATGGCAGATGACCGGGACTGCTCGTACTACAGGGACTACGCGTACGCGGATGGCCTCGCTCGACAACCTCACCTCGCATACGAAGATCTCCGGGGGATCGACGTCGAGGGGGAAGAGTACGGGTGGTTAGAGGAGATAGAGATGGAGGATCCACCCATCGATGGGATTGAATACATGGGTCCTCAGATCACACTCCATTAGTTGTTTTGCTCATTTTGCAGATACGTCATGTAATTAAGCTCTATCCGGGATTTCAGATTTCAAATACACGCTTCAATCCATTTCTTACAACCCAACAACACTTCTGTTTTTCTCTTACCATGATGCAACTATCCGTTTCCTAACATGCATATCTACCATCCTCAGTCTGCAATAACAGGTTTTCGCTGCTAATTGATCCTACGCCTTCCCAATCCGAGCTAATCGACGGTGCAATCACATCACTAATCCAAACTGCTGTCTCCCTTCTTCCAGCATAAAGCTACATAGGTGAGGTAGGGAGTTGAATTAATAGGAGTGGGATTCCTTTGTCCCACACAGGAGGGAGGAAAAGGGGTAAAGAGGACGGGAGAAGATATAAGGGGAGGTCGGCCTCCTTTGCAACATACTTACCTGGACGGGGTCTATGGGTGATCATCAAGGCCCATGGCCTAGGCGTGTGACCTCCATTGCACTTCACGGAGGGGTGCACGCTTAAGGTCTGTCCATTGTGGCAGAGCCTACGTCATAATTTGTGGCAGAGGGGGCCTGCGTTCGCGCGGCCCCTACCAAAACTAGTTTTCAGTGTTTATTGAGGACACAAGCCCGACCTCGTACCAAGCCCGGTATCATGCTCCATTTTTCTTTGACGAGGCTTTCCTCTTACAGTAAGAGGGTATACAACTCAAAAAAGGGATATAGATTCTGTGTTGCAACTAATCATCGGTCTCAAAATTGGCTGGGAGGTCTATTTTGTGTAAGTGACGGTCTCAGAAGGTGGTAACAAGACCTATCCCGAGCTCCTCGGCGAGCTCGTCCCATACGGGAAGAAGTGTCAGTAGCACGAGCACGATTGCTCCTATGACAGCCACTTTCCTCCATGTTCCAACCTCCGTGACGTCGTTCAAGCACGGCTTCTCCGGAGTTCTCTGCGATTCCCCAAAACAAGGAAACAATCGGAGTTGAATTCAGAGATTAGTTCGCCATCATCAACCCTAAACCCTACACAAGTTTGGTTGCATACCTGACAGATCAAGACATATAATCCCCAAGGAATCGACAGGGGTCCGCCGAGCTGGAATAGGTCAAATCAGTCAGATATTTAACAGCACTAGTTAGAAGATATGGAGATTGTGTAGACCAGAGTGCCAATAACACAGCTCAAGAGATCATCACAGGGAAGATTGGATTTAAGTCGGATTTGACATAACCTGACGACAGCCTGACTCGTACTTATTTTGTGTTTTGTTACTGTAACTGCCACTAGCCTGACTATTAGAGGCATCTTCCTTTGTTCTTAGATAGTATGAAGATCTGTTCAAACATAAAGTGACAGAACCATTGCCTCATTAACGTTACTGGAAGAGCATGGCGTGGAACTTACCACTCCTAACCCTAGCATTGTATAAGTCGACAAACCAAATCCCAGTAGAGCACTTTTGCCAAAGGCCCCCTGTAAAGCATATAACGGTTTTCTGAATATTCTTCACAAACGATGGATAATATATCCAAACAGAAACCGAGGGAGTGAAAAATACCTGCACGGCCCTTCCCCCATCCAGACATCCCACAGGAAGCATATTGAAGGCAGAAGTGGTCAATCCACACCTGTAATTACATCAATCAGATCAAAGTATAGCCCATTTAAGAACATGTCCAGAAAAGCCTGGACATCAGTAGCGTACCAGCCGGCAATAACGAGTGGGTGAATTGGAACAGTGGCCGCATGCATAGCTCTGAAAAATTAAGGGACATGTATCAATAGTCGGTCAAGTAAGACGAGTCAAGGAAGCATACAATTTTTTATTCATTTGCAGTGACATAAAAGCTGCAACAACTGGTCGAGATACATACGCATATCCAAGAGTTCCTCTACTGATTAACCCGAGAAGCAAAGAACCTTGAAATAACATGCTAGGAACTTGCACTAAATCTCCAGCAGAATCAGGATTTGATGAAAGTAGAAGGCCTACAACAAACATCGAAAAAGATAAAGCAGCCCCAGCAAATGGTCCTGCGAGAGATATATCAACTTTTGTACTCCGATCAGGAAGAATAGATTTGAACTGCAGAAATTGCAATAATAAGCACGGGTCACTCGCAGCAGAACTTAGAAGTGGATACGAAGATAAAGAATTGTCTAACGTATTAAGTCTGACAGCTTGAGGAGGACCAATACCTGGGTGATTGCACCAAAACTCCCAAGGGTGATGTTGGGAATGAAATAGGGAATGCTTAATTTTACATTCTTGGGAAAAGCAGCAACGAAGTGGCCAACTTCCTGCACAATTCATGGTGGCATGGTGAGTGACTATATGTGGTCATGCAAGCCTAGATAATATTCAGGGCAAGCTAACAATCATGGCTTTTCTTCACTTGAAATAGGCAGGCCAGCCACAGAGATCAGCATACGAGAGAGAGATCTTGTGAAGCTAAGAGGGTATGACGCAAACAACGGAAGGTTTCTCAAAGACTTGTAGATAGCAACGTGAAGAAGTCACCGACTTGGTTCCAGGAAAGATCTTCCACCGAGACAGGGTCAATGATGTGATCTACTAACTAATAGGACTTAGGAGTCCATGAATCTAATTAATGAAATTAGGGAATCAAGAAGTTCATTGACGAGAACTCGAGAAGAGAGCGAGGAATAAGCTGAACATCATACGTGAAATAATAGGACCCCCAAAACTCCATATGCAAGCGGCAAGGCAGACTCAACAAATGGGAACAATGGCTCCATATCAGGAGGATCAATGGCATCTGGATCGGTGAAGTATTTCACAACTTCTGGAGGAAGCCGGTTGATCTGTACAGTAAAAGAGGTGACTAAGTTCACCAAACTTATGAAATGAGTAAATATCCTTCTTGGCTCACCAAAGCTAAATGGATATGAGGCAATGCAGCATACCTGAGATGCAATGCCTAGCTCAACGGAGGAACCCATAGTCAAAAGAAATAGCAGCAAGGCAATCACGTACTGCCAAAGAGTTGTAGGTCTAGGTTCAGAAACTTCTTTCCGCAACAAGCCAAAGCTAACTCTCGGCCCTCCACGAGGATCGGGTTCATCTGAATTCGGTTCCTCGACCATAAAAAGATTATACTTATCACCCATGATCTCCGCCAGCTGCTGTTGAAGCTTGGCAAACACTTCCTCTCTCTTACCACGAATGTTACCAAGGAAGAGTATGCCTTCGCCGAGATCTCCAAATGGCTCTTCTTTCGTGACCCAGAAGGTCGTGTACCCAAAAAGGCGCTCTTTGATTAGTTTCACGTCAGCAGGGTCGACCTTTTCCGGTCCGAGAAGTTCGATAAGCTTAAATGAATCAACTTGAAAGTTCGTGTACGGTGGTCCAAACGCAGGAGCATCCAAAGGCTGTTTCACCCAAACAGTCAAAAAAAAAAGATAATCAAGCTTTGCTCGGTAAAGCTAAATCTCCTTGATCCACTAACAGCTCCATCATCGAACCTCAGTTCGAAATTCCCACGACGGGCACCAATACTATACTTAAAAAACACTCTACTAAACTCACCGCTCGAATCACTAATGCGTTCACTCACCGGTGTATGAAACGACTGCGAAGCCTTATCGCTCTCGAGCTCCCTACCGCTCCTGATCTTCTGGACGTCCTCTGCAGGCACCGTGGTCGTGACGCTCGACTCATTGGACGAGGAAGATGAAGAAGGCTCCTCCTCGTCGCCGTCGCCTAGGCCACCCCCGCTGCCATCTCCGCCGACACCAAACCTCAGGAACCGATCCAACCCCCTGGCCGAAAAGGAAATCGAACCACCCCGCTTCCGGCATAGCAAGCAGGGGCCCCTGAGAGGCTCGAAGGAACGGGGTCGGTCCCTGAAGGTGTTGATGACGGGGTGTCGGCGAATGACGAGGTCACGCGCGAGGAAGAAGTCGCAGCTCGTAAGGGTTCTCATGGGGGACTACTGATTCTTACGGAAATTTAGGGCGAAACCCAAAAGAGGAAGAAGAAGAAGAAGAAGAAGAAGACTATGGATATTTTTCTCCAAGCGGAAGATAAAAACCCCTTCCTTTTTTTTGGCTTGCAAGAACTGGGAGAAAGGAGAAGATAACAATCATGCTGACGTGGCATTTCTTTATCTCTTTATTTTTTGAAAATTATATTACGGAGTGAATTTGAGAATTTAATAATAATTATAGGGTTTAGGAAAAAGAGATGTTAATACCCAGTTTTTAAATAGATTTACATGATCTGATCGGAGAGGGACGGTAGTCGCCTGAAGAAGTTGACGGCGACCGACGGCATGTTGTGGCGGAACGTTGGGTGCCTCAAGAAGTAGAACCCCCTCGCCATCACTACAACCTTGAACTGAACCACGTACAACACCAGCGACCTCATCAATCACAGCACCGCCAATATTCCTGTCGCCCTTGGATCCCTCCAGTTTAGCAGCGCCTCCAGCCTCTCCCCCATCACTGCCAGCGCCTCCAGCCTCTCCCCCATCACTGCCAGCGCCCTCAGCCTGTCGAACCTCATTCGGACTGCGTCTGAGGCACGTCCCGTCGGGAAACTGTCAAACTCCTCGTCGAGCTTGTCCGGGCTTGCTGCTTCTGTGCATGAGAGATGCAGATCGATTCCGCCCGGGGTGGCCCCGCGACGGTACCGGAATCGGAGGACCAGTACAAGGAACATGTACATGAAGATGGTCGGCAGGATCAGGTGCAAACAGAGCACTGCTGCGGCCCAGAGTATGAGTGCTAGAACTGTCATTGGAGGGTGGTCCCACGTGCGTATCCTGTCGCGAAATTGGAGGAAGGATCCAACGCGTGAGAGGCACCCGACGACGCGGAACCAGTTCGCCTTACTCCGCCTGACGCTCCAGATGTGTGAGTCCGAGTCCAACATGTCCTGCACCGCCTCTGCCCCAGCGGAGGTTCTGAATGTGAGCGCCGAGCAGCCACGATACGCATTATAGTGTGGCTGAGGATGTCTTGCTGCACAGGATCGAACGGGCGCATGTAATGCATCTTCGGAAGCAGTGGCAAGGAGTAGGCCTGGATTAAGCTGAGCCATGACGAGCACGAGAATCTTACTGCGATCTCAATCTCGCCCATCTTCTTAGCCCCGCCTGGATACAGAGCAACCAGCGAATATGTATTGACGTACACCCGGTTCGTATCGAGAGTGGATAATCGAATTCGTCATTTCCCAATGCGCATATCCATCCCCTGTTTCCCCGATTCATCTCGCTTGTACCTCCCGTTGTTGAAAACTCCAATTGTAAGCACTGTGCACAGATCGTAGACATCCCAAGCATGCTGCTCGTTCCATCTCGGGTCGCGAACCCATTTTGGACCATACTTTGCGACGACAAAGGCATCAGCAGTGCCACGCATCCCATCTTTAGTCTTCACTGGTAACAGGTTGGTGGCCCCTCGTATGCCAACTTCCAGCAAGCCAATCGGCAGTGCAGCTAGCTGCTTCGCCAAGGCACCCACATCGCTGGTCACATGAGCGCCCTCGTCCAGCACATGGTACCCTCCTTCCAAACAAATTCGCACGTGAATCCTCCCCGCGTACAGCTTACTCTCGTCCCCAGCCAAGTTGAACCATCTCGAAGGCGTCTCCGAGCTGCCGTCTATCCGCTTCTCAATGCTAGCACGTGTACTTTGGCCTGCCCGATCAGATTCCCAGGCTTAGCCTCCTCAACAGTGATCACAAGAAACGGCTCGAACGGCTCGGCTGCAACGAACACGAGATCCTCATTCCACGAAGGATTCGCCGAGCCAGACGATGTGGGCCCGGCCGAAGTTCGGCTAGTCTTGAAGAGCTGAGGTCCAAGCGGACCCTTGACATAAAGCTCAGGGCGAAGGGAGGAACTTTTGACTTTAGGTTCGAGAACCGAACCTAGCTGCAAATCCTGGGCTAGGATAACCGTTAGACGCAAGTACCACAGCTTCGGTGCCGGGTAGAACTTCGCTCGAGTCTCGAGTATCATCCCGCCGGAATCCGACTGCCACGCCTCCTGGAACGCCTCATCCGCCTGTAATCCCAGCCAGGTGGCGAGCATGACATCGTTCCCCGGTGACGTCTCGGACTCGAGGGTGTACCACTGTGGGTCCAGAGGACTGTCAGGTGGCACTCGCTTCGGGATCTCCAGCAGGTCGAAGGAGACCGACCCAAGACATTTCTCGACAGCTGCCTCCTCATTCTCCTTCTTCTCTTCCACCCAAATGGATGCTTCCAGGTTTGTCGAGTTCAGTCCCTCCTCGTCGAACGCGAATACCTGGTCCCACTCCTTGTCGTCGGCACATGTCCTGGTTTTCACCGTGTGCGTGCCGATCATCAGCTTGGCATATGCCGGAAGCTTTGAGGTATCGTCCCCACTTTTGATTTGACCACCCGTACGAAGAGGAAAGTCATCCGCCGTCCACCAAATCGTATGACGCCTGGCCACGATCGCTCGACAACAAAAGGAGATGGAGATCACTCACGGAGACCTTGGACTTATCTGTCACCATTTTCGATTCCACCGACTTCTGTGGAGATGGAATCGGACCTTCGTCGACCTCAGCTGGCAGTTTCGCCGGAGCTTCCTCGGGCTTCGCATCCTCCGCAGGGGGGCTCGGCTTCTCTTCTTCTTTCTTTTCCTCCTCCTTAGGCTTCTCCTCCTCAACAGCTTTCTCCCCGTTCGCTTCCTCAGCCACCTTCGCCTCCCCGCCTGGCGGTTTCTCTCCTTCTGCTTCTGGCTCCTTCTGCTCCTCCGCGGCCGCAGCAAACGGATCCACGTCCACGTAATAAACCTTAAGCCCGATCTCTCCCATGACCTGCGAAAATACACTCCTCTTCTCCAAAGGATAGTAAGCCAGAGTCTCTGACCCCGACTTTGCGAATCCGCTCCCGGCAATCTTCACCTTCCCAAGGAATGACCCCCTCTTCCCCATCTTCTTATCATTGTAAAGGTTAATCTCAAGCACCTGTGAGGCTAAGGACTCCGTGTCGCGGATAGAGAACTGGAGCACCTCGTCCCACTGAGGGTTCAGATCCCGAGACTGAGTCTTGGTCCGACGACGCTGACCGTCGAAGTCGACAACGGCATAGGCACTGGCAGTCCATTGGCCGTCCTTGGGCATTAGATTAATCGCATTACAGACTTCCACCACAAGCTTCCCGGCGAAAGATTCTGCCATTAAACCCGATCGTATGATCTGAACTGGAGCAGTGATCTGTTCGAGAACGAGGGGAGAAATTGTCGGTTAGGTCGCGCGCTCAGTGGAAGTGGGAGTTGGGGGTTTTAAAAATGGAGAAACGGGTGGACACGTGGACGGATGGGATTATGTCCGGGAGAAATGAGCATCGGTTGGCAGGCTAGGTTAAACTAAAGCACATGATTATGAGGGTTTAAGTTTATGTCGTGAGGGAATTTTCATGCAGTGCTCGTTTTGATCTTATTCGCCTATTCTTTTTCATCTGGTAAGAAAGAAACAACATGGATGGCACATGAAGGAGGAGGGCTCACGAGGATCTCATTCTCAACGGCCTCTCCAGGTCCTCCTCACCGACCTAACCCCCCCTTCTAGAAAACATCTCATAAAAGCCCACGGGGAGATCGAAGCCCTTTCTCTTCCGGCCCAGCAAATATCCCCGTCGTTGTGACGTCATCGTGACGCAATCCATGGGTTAGGCCTGACAAGCGAAGCGAATCGAGAGCGACGGGCAACAATTTTTCTGAGTGGCGGTGGGAGACAGACCACCGTGGAAATGTCTGAGACCACACGACGTCCGTTGGACTTCTTTGTCGGAAGTGATTCCAAACCCGACCATGTTCATGGTCCTGTACAGTGGCGACAATACACGGGAGGTAGTGGGGGGAGCGTGGAAAAGCATACCACGGATTGGGATGATACAAGCCAAAACGAAGACTGGGGGAAGGCAAAGTGCGAACTCCATCAGCAAATCACTTCCTCCTCGTTTTGTTTCTTACACAGTAATAAGAATTTGGGAGTTGACTCCCAAAATGGTGGCAGTCTAATCCGTTTGATGTTGTCTTGCCCCCCCCCCCCCCCAACGAATACATGTTTATCACAACGACCTTGATATTTTTTTTTATATATTTATATATGTGCTTAATATTGTCGGAGTATGTTAAGAGTAGCTCTTTACCAAAGGTGGGTGGGGTGGGGGGGCTTCTTCCAAACACTTGTGCTCTCTCATCGAGGTGATGGATTCGAACCATCCTCCACTCAAATTGCTTGTTCTGTTCCTGGGTCTTTCCTATGCGCTCTCCTCCGCCGCTTCTTCCCTTCCCATCTCCAGTAAGTGGTTGCGATCTCGATGATACGGTACCTTTTAGTGAGGGAATTAATCTCGAACGATGAGGCTGCGGTGCTGTTGTGTGCAGGGAGAATCAAGGAGGAAGCAATGGGAGTTACTCGGCCCTTCTCGGCATCAGCATCAGCTACCATGGTTTATTCCCCTACTCTCTCTATAACTTCTTGTAAGATGAAGAAATCACTAATATTTGTATAGTGAGTAATGATGGGTTGGTTTGAAATGTGGGGGTATTGTAGGATGGGGCAGAGTTCGTGGACATAGGAGGAGGAGAGGGAGAAGGATGGATTGAAGTTGAGGGTGAAGAAGAAGAAGAAGGGAGGAGGATGGAGATGGAGATGAAGAATGATTACCCGGAGCCAGGACCCAATCCTCACCATTACCCTCCCCCTAATCCCTCCAAATCAACACCCTAAACCCGACTCCTCCCCCTGTTTCTCCTAATTTACCTACTCTATCAAATCCTAACTTGTATCATGTACTATACGTAAAGTACAAGATAGATAGTAGTATCCTTCTCCTTATTTGGGTTCCTGAATTTTGGGTGAGAGTCGTCAGACACCGAGCCCCCATGTCGGCCCACCTCATCACTACACTTGTGGAGGGGAAACAAATTTAATCCAAAAGCGATTAGGACGATAATATATGAGATCACGGATGATTTGGAGGATTCTAACCCTTGATTTTAAGTGCTGGTGAAGAGAGGTGTGCACTTGTGACCGCACTCGATCCTCCTTGCTCGCTTCATGTGTTGTTTCTCGACGAAACCTGATACTTGCTCAGCTACATTCAGTGGGGCTGCTGCTCCGTTCCATGCGTTGAATTGCTTTGTTCGTGTGGTCTCAGCTCTTCTCTTGTTGACCTCAACCAATAGCTGTTTTTTTTTTAATTATGCAGGGAGTGTGGAGGTAGGAGGAGGAGTAGGATGAGTAATGGAAAAACAGAGAACGCACCATCACCACCACCATCAATCATCAGGTGAGACTCCTCTGTGAGGACGGCTGTTGTATGTACCTAACCAATCATAGGCCCAACAGGGACAATTACCTCAATTACTAAATCTCAAAAGCCCAAAATGCAGTACCGGCCCAAACTTCCTTGGCGCCCTTTGAGGTAAAACCCCCTTCCCTCATCTGCTCTTCTGTTTCTTGAATCCTTCCCTCCACTTTCACTTCCGCTCTCTGCTCCCTTTGGAGCCCATGGCGGTGTCGTTGCCGTCCTTCCTTCCGACTCGTTCCGTTTTCCTTCGTCGCGTTGGCTTCTCTGCTTCTGCTCATGCGACGGGTGGTGCCTCACGCGGATGGAAGGATAACTTTCCGGCGGTGAATGAGCCGTGCGGTTCTTCTTCTTCTTCTTCTTCTTTGTCGCGGGGAGGGGTTAGGGCCGTCGTGCGAGCGGTTAGCACCGTGTGAGTGGATCAAGAAGAGGAGGAGGACGAGTTCTTGGAGGAAGTCCGTGTCCGGGACGATGAGGGGGAGTTCTTGGAGGACGACGAGGATTTTGATGTCGTCATCATTGCCGAAGACGTTAATCATGTCGATCGTCGTTTCGGTTCCTTTTCTCGGCGTGGTTGGTTGATAAGTGTTGTTCTGGATTCTTAAGTTGCCGTAGCCTTAAAGACGTAGTGTCTTGGACAGAATGGAATGTGACTCTTGTTTATGAGATGGATTTCGGCATTTTTAGGTACTTGTAAAAAATAAAGATTCCTGATAATAACGCAGTGTTTACTTTTGTGAGACTGAAAACCTGCGTCATTTTCTGATGATAGGTTGCAATGCAATGAGAAACTAGGGTTGGATGATCATCTTGCTGATGTGCGGACATTGAATTTTGTTTATAATTCCAGTTTTGGAAACCGTTGCTCATGAGTAAAAATGGATGCAGTTGATTGGGAGGACACCGATGGCGTATCTGAACAAAGTTGTTGTTGGTTGTGTGGCTAATGTTGCTGCTAAACTCGAGTCCATGGAACCATGTCGGAGTGCCAAGACAGTAATCCGTCTCCCTTTCATCTTGATTCTGGATCCTTTAACACAGTAGCTCCTTGATGTCGAATCTCAATCTATGAGAAATCCATTCGTTGTTGTGGCGACCTTGGAAAATCTGATGGCGAATGACTGTTTCATCACTTACATCTGCATGTAATATGAAATATCATGATTCTGTAGCCTGATTACTAATTTGATTAAGTTTGCGGCATGATTTGCTGATTTACTTGTTCAATTCCTGTTGGCATGCTAGAATTGGATATGGCATGATCACCGATTCGGAGGAGAGAGGACTGAGAAGATATGAGATATCTCTCCTGGAAAGGTTCAGATTCTATCTAGTCAGTATTGAAAAGTAATCAAGCATATCTCTTGTAGAGTTGAATAATGGAGACTGCCTAATGGTCCTTTCTTATCTTCTTATGCAGAATGTACTAGTTGAACCAACCTTTAGAAACACGGCTTGGAATTTCCCTTGTTGCTGCCACCAAGGGGTACAAACTGATCATCACCATGCTTGCATCAATCTATGGCAAAAGGTGGGTGCTATTGCGTGCTTTTGGCACTGAGATTGTTTTGACTGACCCCGAGAGAGGTCTGAAAGTTGCCGTGGAAAAAGCCGAAGAAAACGTTCCTAGAATGCCAAATACCTACATGTTTCAGCAGTTTGATAATGTTTCAAACATTAAAGTATGTTTTCATTAATGTCAGTACCATAATTGTGCTTTTTTTTTTGTTTCCTTATGTTCTGATTTTGTGTAATAAAAAACTATTTCTCTGATATTCGTTCACAATGAATGGCAGATTCATTTTGAAGCAACAGGGCCTGAAATTTGGGAAGACACATTGGGCAATGTGGACATGTTAGTTGCTGGAATGGGAACTGGGGGGACAATTACAGGTACTGGACACTATCTGAAAATGATGACCAAAGAAGTGAAGGTTAGCGTCTTGCTAAAGTATAGATGTTTTCTGACAGTATGATCCTCGGAAGCTGCTGAAGATGACAGTTAACTATTACAAAATGATAGATATCTGCTTTATCTGAGGCTGCTTTCTTCTTCTGATTTTGGCCTTCAACTTTTATGATGATTAGAATTCAAGTTATTTTTGTGGTCATACTTTTCCACAATTCTTAAATTCCACTTCTATTTTCCATTCTAAGAGGTTCAATTTGGATGAGCTGAGAAACTTCTCCTTGCCGAACTGTTTATTATTGTAATGTGAAATATGCAAACTCATATAAGTAACTCTGACTTTGCCATGAATTAGTTTTGGTTGGAGGAGGTAGATGGAGGTGTTTAGAATGACGGGGGGTGTTGCCACTAATATGATGTGTTTAGAATCTAGACGGAGGTGTTTGAGGTCGAAGTTGATTTTGGAAAAAAATTCCCCAGTTCAATGGCTGACAAATTAGTTTGAATATGTTAATCGTTTTTCTTATATATATATATACATATAAATACTACAGGTTTATGAAGCATATTATTGTTTTGCTTAAATTTACTGTTAAGACAATCTAATAGCCGCAATTACGACAGGCACAGTAGTGACAAATCAAAACTCACATGCCACAAAATCATCTTGAAAAGCCGTGTTTCGTTCCGTCCGAACTCACTGCAATATGGTTGCGAAATAAAACCAAAGCACATGAAGGAGCTCATGAAAACACAGAGCCGGCTTTTTTCATCCATAGCGTAGTTTATTGCTATTTCGTCTCCCTTCAACCTTTTTCTCATTCCATAAGCCCGAATATTCCCATTGATATGAACTTGAAATAGTTGCGGAATGGATGGCTCCTACCTGTATACCCCCAACCGATGGGACAGCCTTGTTCCAAATCACACATCCACCTCCTTAAGAACTGACTTTTGCTTTGTCTTTCATCCCAGCTACTGCAGCATCATACTTGGCCAATACACACACTGCATGACGCTCTTGCTATTTGTCCAGTCCAACAACACCTCTTTTGGCTTCCATGGCCTCTACAATTTTCGCGAGACGCCCCTTTGACATCTACGTGAATTATCAGCAGCAACCAGAAGTCTTCCCTTTGGACATGTCCCCCGAGATGCATAGTGCCTTTCTTCAAATATGACTGACTTTACTTGAAGAACCCTCCCACCAATCCAAGAGCTGTCTGTCACAAGGAGGCCCGGCCCACAGGTAGGGTGGTCCGGTTGGTTACCTAAAAAGCCCGAAACTAAACTAATGGTTAAATTAATCGGACTTTTTCTGGCCGAACGATGATCCACGGATACACACACCATAATTTATTTTCCTGGGGACGACGGAGAGAAGTTCTCGACGGCGCGGCAGGGCTTCCCGAGGGCGACAGCAGACGGCAGAAGAGGGAGGAGGTACTAGCCGAGTCTTCAGTTTTAGGGTAGGCGGATGATTTGTCCGAGGTTGTAGTAGTGGGTTGAGGTAAAATGAAACAAAAAAAAGTTCCTTTCTGCTGTTATTGGGATTGGTTTGATTTGGGTCTTCATCTTTTCGATTTGGTTTTTCTGGGTTTATTCCTTTCTGCATAATCCCTTGCCTTGGCTTAATGATCAGAACATGTTCCGTCTGCTTGGGTAGTTGGTCGGGATTCCTCTTCTCCCTTTCTTGAATAATTCAATTTGTTTTGTAAATTGAGGTCTTTTCGTTGTTACATCTGGAAATTTTCAAATGATTTTATGCATGCTTCAGAGTACAGATTGGCTCGATTGCAGTGTAATTGAGATTATGTTGGTTTAGCAGCAAAGAATTTTCTCTTTCTATTATTATTTTATTCTGATTTACATTGAAACAGTTCGACCAAACTCAATGCCCAAACGAGCCAGAGAAGAGGCGGCCCCCAAGGAGGGAGGCATAGGAGGGGCGACGCTCAACCCCCCTCTCCAAGGATGCAACAGTGCCACGAGAGGCTCTTTGCTTCTACGACATTTTAAGTGGACCGAGAGCGTTGTCCGCTATTTTTTCAAGGAAGATGTGCATTGCGCCGATGCGCGATGCATGAGGACATATTTATTGAATCTAAATTATCCTCCTTCCGTGCAAATTAGAATGCATCTGGCATCTCTTTCTGATCTTCATTTGCTGCCGTCTACTTTCTACAAGTCGCTTCCACCGAAAGAGAGTTTTTACACATGGATAGTGGAAGCTGTAGGCCGTTTTGTCTTCGAGGGCAAAACGGTTATGGATGATTTGAAAAAACATCTGTGAGTGTTTGTTATATTTTGTATTTGTGTTTGATTTTTCATCTTCTGATAATGAATTTTGTTTACTTTAGTGATCGTTGGGATTCCAACTTTAAAGAAGGGGCCGTGGCTGCCAATCGGTTTGCCGAATTGGCAAACCTCCTCAGCTTGAAGGATGTTTCTAGGTGGGCTCTAGAGTTAGAGGAGGCATGCCTCCATCCCGCCAGTCCTGTGGCAATCTACGGCAAATATGAGAAGATATACAGTTTCTATGGGAGGGCAAGGCCCCAGCTCTGGCTACTCTTCTTATCGGTAATTTTTAACTTTGTCGCCTTATTTGTTATTTTTTTTCATGTCTTCTTTTAATTCTTTTTGAATTCTATTTACAGGCCAGATCCGCCGTCCGACAGGCGTCTGCTCCTGTCACACAACCCCAGCCAATTGTGCCAGGATCACGAGTCGATTAGATGAGTGAAGCGCCTGTCCCTTCTGAACTCAAACTTTCGAGGCTTATTGATATCCTGACTTGCTACTTCATCTCATCTCATGCATTCATGTTATTCGCTGTTAACCTTTTATGTTTTGGGTTTTGCGTAAAGAGTTATTTTTCAAGAGCGACGACAGGAAGTAGATGGGTGAAGGGGTCCATTCTGGTGAACTCAAACTTTGTTAGCTTATTGATATTCTGACCGAACCTTTGAATGTTTTCGAGATCAATCATCTGGAGCTATCCTGTTTGTCGTAGCCGGCCTGGCCTGACAAGTATCCCCCAATTCAATGAGCTGTCTGCACATGACATTACTCCGCATGGTTACCAAAATACTCTGCATTGATTTGGGAATGAGTTCATTCAATGGGTTATGGCATTTCGAAGCATTAGTAAACGCGAGGGCTATAACATACTGCAGTGATTCCTGGAACTCTAATGAGCTAAGTTTCTATGGTGAACTAGAACATATAATCGGATTCCAACAAATTCACACAAGTGGAGTGCCCCCTAAACGGCCTACGGCACGTCGACGGCCGTATAAACCCAAAACTAGCTTCCGTGGAGTTTTCTCTTCCCCTTATTCTAAATCTGGGTGAAGAAACTATAGCAGTCCCAGTCAGTGAGATCATTGTCTGGGTTGCTAGAAAACGCAAGTGTTATCTGCTTGACCATGGCGTTGAGATCATTGTCTGGGTTGGAAGGATAACACAAACGGATGAGAGGAAAGCATCCGTCCAAACAGCTGAGGTGGATGGAGGTTGCTATATCAATGATTTACAGTAACCTCATAAGTCATTTATTGTTTCCTGTCAGGAATTCATTAAATAACAAAACAGGCCGAGGTCAACCAGAGTAACACGGGTCATTCAGGGTTATGTAACACAGGGATTCTAATCCAACTTTGATTCTTGGCCATTGGGGTCTGCTGTACCTGCTCCAGAAGGAAGAGGAAAAGTAGCAGGTATTTATTTTTCTTGATCCACTAGTATTTGAGTTAGTGTTTTCTTCGGTCCTTCTAATTGATTATTAATGCTTGTGTTTGTTATTCCTCTTAGCGTTGCTGAAGCATTTAGGTGTCGGTCTCAAGGGTATTGCAAAAGTTCCGACAGTGAATGAGGAAGTTCCGCCGCTGCTTGAAGGAGGTGGAAAACTGGAGGTATGATTTACATCTCTGTCTTGCTTTTTACCTTTGTTTCGGGAAGGAAAATTTCGTTATGCTTATTATGAAAGTTTCAGGTCTGGCGTATTAGTGGCAGTGCTAAGACTTCTTTGCCTAAGGAGGATATTGGTTAATTTTACAGTGGGGATTGCTACATCATTCTTTATACTTATCATAGTGGTGAAAGAAAAGAAGATTACTTCCTTTGCTGGTGGATTGGAAAAGACAGTGTTGAGGTATTATAATTTCTTCTTCCTCTCCACTTTATTCCATTCCATATGGTATTTGTAGCTTTATATGTGGAGATATCTTATTGGAGCCACTACTTTGCTCTTACATATTCTGCGGATTGCAATCTTGTGAATTGGTGCAGAGACTGAAAGGGCTTCTGCCAGACTATGCAAGTAGCTAATTATACCAAAATTGTTTTGCTTAAATTGGGGATAGGATGTGGCATTTTGGCATCATTGTCCTCTGTTAAGTGTTCGATACAACTTTTTTAGAGGTAACAAACATGAGAAGGTTGAAGAACATCATAACATCAAGGATTCAACTTCACATCTCACTGTCATTTTGCCTGAATGTTATCAGTGTGCTTTAGATGTAGTTGACCTATTACTATCTTGAAACTTTGAAAATCAAAGGACCTTTTCATGTAATATAACGATGTCTGAATGATATTGATTCTTTTCTCCCAGAGCTATGAATAATCTGTTTAATTTATGGAATATAATTGCAGCATGACCAGAAATTGGCTGCTCGTCTAGCTAACACAATGTCCAACTCATTTAGAGGAAGACCTGTTCTGGTAGGCAGTCTCCATATTGAAAAGAGATAGTTTGTGTGCTAACTTTTGCTTCTCCTAGGGGCGTATATTCCAAGGGAAGGAACAGCTTATCGCTCTTTTTCAGCCTATGATGATCCTTAAGGTAATTGTTGGTCTTATTTAGCTGTCAACATACAAACATGTTGACAAAAAATGGAATTACCATACCATTGCATTTAAGGTACGGTTTCTTGAATCCTTCCCTCCACTTTCACTTCCGCTCTCTGCTCCCTTTGGAGCCCATGGCGGTGTCGCTGCCGTCCTTCCTTCCGACTCATTCCGTTTTCCTTCCTCGCGACGGGTTCTCTGCTTCTGCTCATGTGACGGGTGGTGCCACACGTGGGTGGAAGGATAACTTTCTGGTGGTGAATGAGCCGTGCGGTTCTTCTTCTTCTTCTTCTTTGTCACGGGGAGGGGTTAGGTCCGTTGTGTGAGCGGTTAGCACCGTGTGGGTGGATCAAGAAGAGGAGGAGGACGAGTTCATGGAGGAAGTTCGGGTCGGGGACGATGAGGGGGAGTTCTTGGAGGACGACGAGGATTTTGATGTCGTCATCATTGCCGAAGACGTTACTCATGTCGATCGTCGTTTCGGTTCCTTTTCTCGGCGTGGTTGGTTGATAAGTGTTGTTCTGGATTCTTGAGTTGCCGTAGCCTTAAAGATGTAGTGTCTTGGACGGAATGGAATGCGACTCTTTGTTTATGAGATGAATTCCTGATAATAACGCAGTGTTTGCTTTTGTGAGACTGAAAACCTGTTTCGTTTTCTGATGATAGGTTGCAATGTAATGGGAAACTAGGGTTGGATGAGCATCTTGCTGATGCGCGGACATTGAATTTTGTTTATAATTCCTGTTTTTGAAACCGTTTCTCATGAGTAAAAATGGACGCAGTTGATTGGGAAGACGCAACAAAGTTGCAGTTGGTTGTGTGGCTAATGTTGCTGCAACAATGGAGTCCATGGAACCATGTCGGAGTGTCAAGGACAGGTAAGCTGTCCCCTTGATTCTCGATGCTTTAACTCATTAGCTCCTTGAGGACGAATCTCTATCTATGAGAAACCCATTCATTGTTGTGGCGACCTTGGAATACGATGGTGAATGGTTGTTTTATCACTTACATCAGCATGGAATATGAAATATCATGATTCTGTAGCCCGACTTCTAATTTGATTAAGTTTGCGGCATGATTTGCTGATTTACTTGTTCAATTCCTGTTGGCATGCTAGAATTGGATATGGCTTGATCACCGATTTGGAGGAGAGAGGACTGAGGAGATATGAGATATCTCTCCTGGAAAGGTTCAGATTCTATCTAGTCTGTATTGAAAAGTAATCAAGCAGTTGAATAATGGAGACTGTCTAATGGTCCTTTATTATCCCAGTATGCAGAATGTACTAGTTGAAGCAACCTCTGGAAACACAGGGCTTGGAATTTCCGTTGTTGCTGCCACCAAGTGGTACAAACTGATCATCACCATGCTTGCATCAATCCATGGCAAAAGGTGGGTGCTATTGCGTGCTTTTGGCACTGAGATTGTTTTGACTGACCCCGAGAGAGGTCTGAAAGTTGCCGTGGAAAAAGCCGAATAAAACGTTCCAAGAATGCCAAATGCCTACAAGTTTCAGCAGTTTGATAATGTTTCAAACATTAAAGGAGGTTTAATTGATGTCAGTACCAAAATTGTGCTGTCTTTTTTGTTTCCTTATGTTCTGATTTTGTGTAATAAAAAAACTATTTCTCTGATATTCGTTCACATTGAATGGCAGTTTCATTTTGAAACAACAGGGCCTGAAATTTGGGAAGGCACATTGGACAATGTGGACACGTTAGCTGCTGAATGGGATCTGGGGGTACAATTACAGGTACTGGACACTATCTGAAAATGATGACCAAAGAAGTGAAGGTTAGCGTCTTGCTAAAGTCTAGATGTTTTCTAACAGTATGGTCATCGGAAGCTGCTGAAGATGACAGTTAACTATTACAAAATGATAGATATCTGCTTTATCTGAGGCTGCTTTCTTTTTCTGATTTTGGCCTTCCACTTTTATGACGTCTAGAATTCAAGTCATCTAACTTCTCCTTAACAAACTTTTTATTATTGTAATGTGAAACTTGCAAACTTATATAAGTAACTCTTAATTTGCCATGAATTAGTTTTGGCTGTAGGTAAATAAGTTCTTGGTAGTTGCTGCGCTGTGAACTCACCCCTTGACTTGTAACCCAAGCTTTTCCCTGTGTAGGTAATTGGTGTTGAACCTGCTGATAGGAGCATTATCTCTGGTGATAATCCAGGTCCTGACAAATTCAATATAGTAGTAAGTTTCCTTTATGAAGTAATGTCATTGTTTTGAAGCAGATAGTTCATTTATATTTAATTACAGGCTACATGCCGAGCATTTTGGATGTCAAGATACTTGATGAAGTTATCAAGGTGACGTGTAAGCCATCCTTAGCCAATTTCCTTTGTCCTAGCAGTTAGTTTGGATTTGTCTTCTTTGCGTGCCTTGTACACTGAAAGTTGCTTACTTTTTTCTTCTCCTGAAGGTTTCCGGTAAAGTTCAGATTAATCTCATGCAATTTGGTTCCCTTCTGCAATTAAATGCATTTTTTTTATGATTTTAGCTTCACAGAGAATTAGAAGCATGGTCTGCGAATGAGCTCATCATAGTGCATGAATTGATTTTTCATTGCATTTAAAATGTTGTGCACAAAAATCTGTCAATTGCAGAGGCCGTAGATAACTTTTCAAATATGTGTAATAATTTTATGCTGTTTATTTGCTCAAAAGATTATCAAACTCATGTTATGTATCGTAGGCTACCAATGACGAAGCTGTCATGATGGTAAGACGACTGGCGTTGGCTTCTCTGCTTCTGCTCATGTGACGGGTGGTGCCTCACGCGGATGGAAGGATAACTTTCCGGCAGTGAATGAGCCGTGCGGTTCTTCTTCTTCTTCTTCTTCTTTGTCGCGGCGAGGGGTTAGGGCCGTTGTGTGAGCGGTTAGCACCGTGTGAGTGGATCAAGAAGTGGAGGAGTACAAGTTCTTGGAGGAAGTTCGGGTCGGGGACGATGAGGGGAAGTTATTGGAGGATGACGAGGATTTTGATGTCGTCATCATTGCCGAAGACGTTACTCATGTCGATCGTCGTTTCGGTTCCTTTTCTCGGCGTGGTTGGTTGATAAGTGTTGTTCTGGATTCTTGAGTTGCCGTAGCCTTAAAGATGTAGTGTCTTGGACGGAATGGAATGCGACTCTTGTTTATGAGATGAATTTCTGCATTTTTTTTGTACTTGTAAAAAATAAAGATTCCTGATAATAACGCAGTGTTTGCTTTTGTGAGACTGAAAACCTGCGTCATTTTCTGATGATAGGTTGCAATGCAATGAGAAACTAGGGTTGGATGAGCATCTTGCTGATGCGCGGACATTGAATTTTGTTTATAATTCCAGTTTCGGAAACCGTTTCTCATGAGTAAAAATGGATGCGTTTGGGAGGACACCGATGGTGTATCTGAACAAAGTTGTTGGTTGTGTGGCTAATGTTGCTGCTAAACTGGAGTCCATGGAACCATGTTGGAGTGCCAAGACAGGTAATCCGTCTCCCTTTCATCTTGATTCTGGATCCCTTAACACAGTAGCTCCTTGATGTCGAATCTCTATCTATGAGAAATCCATTCGTGGTTGTGGCGACCTTGGAAAATCTGATGGCGAATGATTGTTTCATCACTTACATCTGCATGGAATATGAAATATCATGATTCTGTAGCCTGATTACTAATTTAATTAAGTTTGCGGCATGATTTGCTGATTTACTTGTTCAATTCCTGTTGGCATGCTAGAATTGGATATGGCATGATCACCGATTCGGAGGAGAGAGGACTGAGAAGATATGAGATATCTCTCCTGGAAAGGTTCAGATTCTATCTAGTCAGTATTGAAAAGTAATCAAGCATATCTCTTGTAGAGTTGAATAATGGAGACTGCCTAATGGTCCTTTATTATCTTCGTATGCAGAATGTACTAGTTGAACCAACCTCTGGAAACACAGGGCTTGGAATTTCCCTTGTTGCTGCCACCAAGGGGTACAAACTGATCATCACGATGCTTGCATCAATCTATGGCAAAAGGTGGGTGCTATTGCGTGCTTTTGGCAGTGAGATTGTTTTGACTGACCCAAAGAGAGGTCTGAAAGTTGCCGTGGAAAAAGCCGAATAAAACGTTCCAAGAATGCCAAATGCCTACAAGTTTCAGCAGTTTGATAATGTTTCAAACATTAAAGGAGGTTTAATTGATGTCAGTACCATAATTGTGCTGTCTTTTTTGTTTCCTTATGTTCTGATTTTGTGCAACAAAAAGCTATTTCTCTGATATTCGTTCACATTGAATGGCAGATTCATTTCGAAGCAACGGGGCCTGAAATTTGGGGAGTATTTCTCTGATATTCGTTCACAATGAATGGCAGATTCATTTTGAAGCAACAGGGCCTGAAATTTGGGAAGACACATTGGGCAATGTGGACATGTTAGTTGCTGGAATGGGAACTGGGGGGACAATTACAGGTACTGGACACTATCTGAAAATGATGACCAAAGAAGCCAGATGTTCCTCTTTACAGGATTACTGAAGGAAATGAACCGTGCTTCTTCACCACCTTCTTTTCATGGGATTATGCAAAAGCTAATGTATGAATTAAGGTGATTGATTCGTCCAGCTGTTGTCTTGAAAAGAATGGGCTGCCTCTTTGGAAAGTGGAGCTCCTGTAGAACTATTAGCTATGGTTCTTAAACTACCTAATCACATCTCTTTATGCAATCAGGTTCATGGAAATTCATTCCAGAAAAAGGTGGCATTGCTCTTTGGGATAGGCCAGGCTGTAGAAGTGAGTAATTTATTGAGTCATTCTTATTGGTAAGTGTGAGCACTTTATTTTGAGGCCAGCAGCAAAGTTTCTTTATCATTATAAAGCTGCGACTCCCATCTATGACTGTAAGAAAAATAATCTGGAGGATAACCACGTCCTCATCAACCCACATCCCGTCATGGTAAAAGCCAAGACCTGATTCATCAGTTGCCCAACCCAGGGGGAAACCATAAAATAAACAGTGGTTCGTTTTTCGTAGCAGCAACATTACCTTAGCTCACCGGTGACACAATTCTTTCACAGTTACTTGTAGATGTGAAGATCCTTCTCCTTCAATAGTTTATCTGTAGTTCCAGTCTTGAGTGGAGTCCAATCTTTCAAGATGTAGTTTAGGGGAAGTTTTTGAAGCTCGGCCATTTATTTTGCATGATACTCCCCGAGGCCACCTTTGGGCTCTCCATCCAACGGCAATAAATACATAGCTGACAACTCCCTACCATCCAAATAACTTCCAAGGTACCATCTTGCCCATCAACATCTGAATTGGAAAATTTCCAAAGGTGGGGATGTGTTTTGTGTTGTCTGAACCATCCATGGCAGGGTGGCTAAAAGATGATACTCCCAGCTTGCAATAAATATGACAGACTCCGACACCCAACAACCAACGCACCTCGCTCCCCATACTCAGCCAGCCATGTTACCTTGGTTTGCTAATTATGCTAATGTATCACTTATGGGTTCTTATGATTTTTATTGTTTATAGCCCTGTTGTCATAAACAGTAGGAATCTTGTCCAGGAACATAAAAACTGCCCATCAATAATCATATATGAATAATTTAGTGCTTTGTTGGTTAATTACTTGTCTTTCTTGCTTCTGCATCATGTAATTTTAGCGTAATTGCAAATGTTTACTTTACTTGAGACTATATGCAACCTTTCTGTGCCTTGTATACAGGTAATATATATTAAAAACTTTAGGATATCAATTCTTCTCTGTTCGTTTTCTTTGAACTACTCTTATATGAACTCTTTCGTTTTTTTTTTTAATTATTTCTTCTGTAATTTCAGCCTGAAGTTACTTTGAAACATGCCAAGGAAGGAACTGAGAGCTCGTCCTTTTGGTTTCCACTTGGAGAGATGATCTCCTGACAGAGGACATCTTAATACTCAATACACAAGCTGAGATCTTTGTTTGGGTTGGCCAGCCTGTCGATGCTAAAGAAAAGCAGAGTGCCTTTATGATTGGCCAGGTACTGTGAAAGAGTTTCTTTCATATGTATTCGTTATACATCTACAAAATTTATAAAAGGAAATGTCGATGTTCTCCAACCTTGCAGAAATACAATGACGTGGTCACATCCATCGAAAACTTTGTGCCAGATGTTCCTCTTTACAGGATTACTGAAGGAAATGAACCGTGCTTCTTCACCACCTTCTTTTCATGGGATTATGCAAAAGCTAATGTATGAATTAAGGTGATTGATTCGTCCAGCTGTTGTCTTGAAAAGAATGGGCTGCCTCTTTGGAAAGTGGAGCTCCTGTAGAACTATTAGCTATGGTTCTTAAACTACCTAATCACATCTCTTTATGCAATCAGGTTCATGGAAATTCATTCCAGAAAAAGGTGGCATTGCTCTTTGGGATAGGCCAGGCTGTAGAAGTGAGTAATTTATTGAGTCATTCTTATTGGTAAGTGTGAGCACTTTATTTTGAGGCCAGCAGCAAAGTTTCTTTATCATTATAAAGCTGCGACTCCCATCTATGACTGTAAGAAAAATAATCTGGAGGATAACCACGTCCTCATCAACCCACATCCCGTCATGGTAAAAGCCAAGACCTGATTCATCAGTTGCCCAACCCAGGGGGAAACCATAAAATAAACAGTGGTTCGTTTTTCGTAGCAGCAACATTACCTTAGCTCACCGGTGACACAATTCTTTCACAGTTACTTGTAGATGTGAAGATCCTTCTCCTTCAATAGTTTATCTGTAGTTCCAGTCTTGAGTGGAGTCCAATCTTTCAAGATGTAGTTTAGGGGAAGTTTTTGAAGCTCGGCCATTTATTTTGCATGATACTCCCCGAGGCCACCTTTGGGCTCTCCATCCAACGGCAATAAATACATAGCTGACAACTCCCTACCATCCAAATAACTTCCAAGGTACCATCTTGCCCATCAACATCTGAATTGGAAAATTTCCAAAGGTGGGGATGTGTTTTGTGTTGTCTGAACCATCCATGGCAGGGTGGCTAAAAGATGATACTCCCAGCTTGCAATAAGTATGACAGACTCCGACACCCAACAACCAACGCACCTCGCTCCCCATACTCAGCCAGTCATGTTACCTTGGTTTGCTAATTATGCTAATGTATCACTTATGGGTTCTTATGATTTTTATTGTTTATAGCCCTGTTGTCATAAACAGTAGGAATCTTGTCCAGGAACATAAAAACTGCCCATCAATAATCATATATGAATAATTTAGTGCTTTGTTGGTTAATTACTTGTCTTTCTTGCTTCTGCATCATGTAATTTTAGCGTAATTGCAAATGTTTACTTTACTTGAGACTATATGCAACCTTTCTGTGCCTTGTATACAGGTAATATATATTAAAAACTTTAGGATATCAATTCTTCTCTGTTCGTTTTCTTTGAACTACTCTTATATGAACTCTTTCGTTTTTTTTTTTAATTATTTCTTCTGTAATTTCAGCCTGAAGTTACTTTGAAACATGCCAAGGAAGGAACTGAGAGCTCGTCCTTTTGGTTTCCACTTGGAGAGATGATCTCCTGACAGAGGACATCTTAATACTCAATACACAAGCTGAGATCTTTGTTTGGGTTGGCCAGCCTGTCGATGCTAAAGAAAAGCAGAGTGCCTTTATGATTGGCCAGGTACTGTGAAAGAGTTTCTTTCATATGTATTCGTTATACATCTACAAAATTTATAAAAGGAAATGTCGATGTTCTCCAACCTTGCAGAAATACAATGACGTGGTCACATCCATCGAAAACTTTGTGCCAGATGTTCCTCTTTACAGGATTACTGAAGGAAATGAACCGTGCTTCTTCACCACCTTCTTTTCATGGGATTATGCAAAAGCTAATGTATGAATTAAGGTGATTGATTCGTCCAGCTGTTGTCTTGAAAAGAATGGGCTGCCTCTTTGGAAAGTGGAGCTCCTGTAGAACTATTAGCTATGGTTCTTAAACTACCTAATCACATCTCTTTATGCAATCAGGTTCATGGAAATTCATTCCAGAAAAAGGTGGCATTGCTCTTTGGGATAGGCCAGGCTGTAGAAGTGAGTAATTTATTGAGTCATTCTTATTGGTAAGTGTGAGCACTTTATTTTGAGGCCAGCAGCAAAGTTTCTTTATCATTATAAAGCTGCGACTCCCATCTATGACTGTAAGAAAAATAATCTGGAGGATAACCACGTCCTCATCAACCCACATCCCGTCATGGTAAAAGCCAAGACCTGATTCATCAGTTGCCCAACCCAGGGGGAAACCATAAAATAAACAGTGGTTCGTTTTTCGTAGCAGCAACATTACCTTAGCTCACCGGTGACACAATTCTTTCACAGTTACTTGTAGATGTGAAGATCCTTCTCCTTCAATAGTTTATCTGTAGTTCCAGTCTTGAGTGGAGTCCAATCTTTCAAGATGTAGTTTAGGGGAAGTTTTTGAAGCTCGGCCATTTATTTTGCATGATACTCCCCGAGGCCACCTTTGGGCTCTCCATCCAACGGCAATAAATACATAGCTGACAACTCCCTACCATCCAAATAACTTCCAAGGTACCATCTTGCCCATCAACATCTGAATTGGAAAATTTACAAAGGTGGGGATGTGTTTTGTGTTGTCTGAACCATCCATGGCAGGGTGGCTAAAAGATGATACTCCCAGCTTGCAATAAGTATGACAGACTTCGACACCCAACAACCAACGCATTAAATAAGTATCACAAAATATTTTCATTATAAATACCAACTCCCCTTGCTCCCCTTAGCCACCTTTTCACCCCTCTCGGCCCCCTCTCCAAAAATTTGTTTTTTTACGCTAAAAATGAGCTTTCCCAATACCCCGGAACCCATTGATCCTGAAGCTTTGGCTAACTACGAGGCAGAGCTTCACAATCTTGTTCAACAAGGTCAAGTTGCGCAGGAGCAAAATTTAGATCCGCCTGTTTCAATTGAATTTTTATTGACTGTAGAATTAGACGCTCTCGTTGAAGAAGGAATTTTGAAAAGGGCGTTCGCGAGATCGGTAATGAGAGGAGCTTCACTTATGCTGAAAGCGACTGCAATAAGGGATAAGATCGCCAAATTTGTGGAAAAGACGGGATGCGCCCTCAATGATTTGAAGGAACGACTGTAAGTCTAAGTAATTTAATTTTTGTTATTGTAATATCTAACTAATATTAATTTCCATGTAGGATGAATTCCGACAGCAATGCGCACATTTTCTTTAAGTTAGCCGATAATATAGCTAGTTTGGCGAATAGTGTGGGAGCTACTACTCTCCTCCAGCAAGCAAGGGATTATCAAGCTAATTGTAACGGTAGAATTTTTGATGAAAGCATATTATATTCACGCTTAGAGCAAATGACACAAACCCTCGAAGAATTTAAAGACCGGGTTAAACCCCTTTTGAAGGTTAGTATTTAATAATAATAATTGTTAATACAAGTTTTTAATATAATAATTAACTTTTTGTTTGTAAATGTTTTTAGCTCGCTGAAGATGGACGTTACGGGGACTTGAGCCCACCGTTTCATCCCCCTCAACATCATCAGTAGGCACCTCATCTTCACAGCAGGAAAGAGGTCGAAGAAAACGCAGTCCGCCGCGGTCGTGTCAAGCGGAGTGTGGAGAGCAGCTGGAGGGGATGTTGGAGGGGGACTGTTTTTTCGGGATTAGGCATTTAGACGGAAAGCTTAGTTTTTTCGGGTCTTTTTTCTCTGATCTTCTATGTGACGAGATTTAGTCGGGAATGTGTTTTGAAAGTAAGAAATTAACTGGGTCCCGAGAAAGTTTTGTCCTCGCGCGTTTCCTTGAACGAGGGTTTATCGGCTGAGGAGTGCCCTTTTCTAAGATAAATCAGAGGGAGGAAGTCCTTTTTGGGGAGAATCTTCGAGTAAGTCGGTCTGGAGTTGGGTGTGCCCTAAATGGGTGGTGACCGCCAGGTTGCCGCCAAAACCGACGTTTGATTTGTCTTTGTGTTGGACTGGGGGTGGTGCACTTCTTGGGTCTGTGTTAGATGTGCACCGCTTGTTGTACCTCTTCACATTTCTCCCTCGCTCTATTGTTATTTCCACAGAAATAAGGTGCCACTACGATTCCCATCTTTCACGACAATGTCATCATTGGAGAAGCAGTTTAAGGAGTTTAGATCCCAGTTAGAGTTTTTTCGGGAATGTCGCGGCCAGTATAACAGATACCATGGTGATTGGAGAAGTGAGACACGGAATGTGGTGTTCCTTGTTACTTTCATGCACTGGTTGGAGACAGGGGACCTTATTCTTCATGATGAAGCTGCTAACTTGCTTGGGTGTGCGATATCTAATCTCTTTCTCATTTTAACTTGCCAATTTCGTTTTGTCTCATGAATATTGTTGTTTGATTGTCATTCAGTGAACAGTCCTGAATTTGGTCTTGATTTGGAAGACTATTTAATCGGTGAGCCTAGAGCACCATGCGATGAATGTTCGCCAGAAAGGGTTGCTGGAATTGTAGTATCAGTTGTATCAATAGAAAATGTTACTAGTTGATCCACGGCCATGGCTGGATTCTTCTCTCTCCTGAATTCGCTCCACGGCCACGGCAGGTCTCGGGTATGATCTTCGAAGAGTAGAAGAAGTATACTATGATGTCAAAAGACGAGGCTTGTCCGCGAAAGGGGACTCTGAGGGAGATGTTCCTTATCAAAGCAATGATACACACTGATGGACTGTCTTTTCTTCGTTATGCAGGGTGTTTAGCTTTGAGTTAGGAATGGCTGTTTCCTCTGATCCTCCCATGCTTTTACTTTGGTTCTTGGTAATTGGGATAATAAACACTTGAAATTCCAGAGGCTACTTCCTGATTGATCTAATAGACAGCCCCATCAAACACCCCACAATCAACTTCCCAACAATGGAAACTTTCCAAGAAAGCTTCAGCCCTGTGATAAAAAAGATCTTACAATCAAAACTGTTTTGCTCTAACTTCTGCTTCAAATAATATAACTAAGAGTACATCAGCGCCATAATTATAGACATCTCCAAAAACGAACTAGCCCTACTTGTTTTGCCCCAAAATAGCAGGAGATTTTAAGCCCTTTTCTCCCAAAATTGAATGCGATCCGATAGATGAATCCAGGTGGACTCAATTCTCAGGGGCACTCTCTTCAGAAGTTTCTTTGTCGCTATCCATTTCTTGGGCTGGTTCATCGGATTCTTTCTTTGCAGATCCAGGACCGGCCGACACCTTCACACAATAGTCTGTCTCCAAGTTTGAATCCCTTACGGTATTCTTCGAGTATGATACCTTCTTCAAATTCTGTGGACTCCTCCGGCATTGTTGCTTCATGCAGTTAATACAATAAAATTGAAAGGCGGGAAGTTAGGAAAGGAAGTTCAGTATTTGCCAATGCTAGAAGAACCGGATCACTATTTTACGTGATCCAAAGCGCAAAAGTTATTTAAGACACAAGCTAGCCGACAGGTATTTGATAGCAATAAAAGGTTCCCATTTCTTCCAATACCTTTCTCAGACCAAGATAATGATCACATCCCGACTACTGTGACTCAACGAGTTGGCCCGAATCAATCAAGTATTACCGAGCTACAGGCGAATCCAGGTCTTCAGGAAACCTGGACATAGGCCACCGAGTGCTCGAGTAATATCATCAACAACTCGACTGAATTTCGAGCCAACTCGGTTGCATGCCTGCATATGCAATAGATCGATTACCGTACTAATCACAGAGGCTCATCATCACATGTATACATCTCAGAAATTTGACGATGCGATCCAAGGAAGCTAGGCATGGGTCAAGGTGGCAACAATAGAACCAACAACAAAATGCGTAGTTATCGGCATACTAATGTAGATATAAAGACTCCAGATAACTCACCAGAGGGTCAAAGGGATTCCCAATTGACTCCACCGGAACAACACCGAGCGAGCTAAGAATTTCCGTGAATTGCTTGTATATGCTCTGGTAGCTATTGTTTATCTTCTCCTCTCCCTCAGACTCAACCTTAATCCGTGTCTTTGCTCTCTCAAAGTTGTCCAATACTGAGAAGAAGTTCTCAACAACTTCCCCCTGAGATTTTGTGGACCAGCACCGCCAATGATTGAGTTCAGGCAAACAGACCAGATCGCCAGCCAGGCATACAGTTAAAAGGACTAGATGAAATTTCTAAGCCAAATGATCACTTACTTGACAAATATCAGTCCCAGATCTTCCCTCCAAGGACATACATACTACAGTCTGCTGCCAAGGTCTTCTGCCTGCTTGTTGGTCCGCACCCACCCGCTAAGCAAGGCAGTCCAACTTCTTCCATGCAATTGGAGTGGAGCCATTTTACTTTAAAGTTGGAACCCTGTGCCAGAATGGTCAGGCCAAGAAATGAACACTGACACGCTGATGCACGATCCAGAAAAAAATCGGGGTGATGAACAATCCAGCCAACGAGGACATGGGAGAACTATGACAGTACAGTCCCACCTCATTTTCAATGCTTTTATAATTCCAGTAGGCCATCAGTATAGTCCCTGGATCTGGTTCACTTCATCTAAAAACTTTCTATTGTGGGATTTTCCCAACGAAGGGACTTGGTATATGGCTTATGCATGAGACCATTTTCTCTTTTACGATAGCACCAAACAATTTCATTCTCAACCTCCAAGAAAGGATGCTCCCTGAAAGCCTACACAGCTCACTTCTTCAACCTCTTCCTAGAAGAGGTTGTACCATTATTTGTCTCATACTCACGTAAAGGATGATACATGATTGACTCCAATTCTTTCTTTGCTAAATCCAGCCTTTGCTTCGCTTCGTAGTAAAAACATGGAGAAAATGTCCCAGTGAGAAAGGCATCAATCCCGAAACGATGCGCATAAAAAGGACCGGCACACCACTGCTAATGAATTCCCCAAATCTCGATTTTCTTCATTAAACGAGTTGGAATATTGCAGTAAAAAACACAACTTACTCGAGACTTTCGCAATATACCAATCTGTTTCTTGCATAGCTTGAGCTCCATATCCACAAACATGCATTCTTGCTTCAACGCGCGGGGGGCCCTGCATTCTTTCCTAAGGACCGCCCTCTTCTTTTCCCTCTCCTTCCCTCATCTGCTCTTCTGTTTCTTGAATCCTTCCCTCCACTTTCACTTTCGCTCTCTGCTCCCTTCGGAGCCCATGGCGGTGTCGCTGCCGTCCTTCCTGCCGACTCGTTTCGTTTTCCTTCCTCGCGTTGGGTTCTCATGCGATGGGTGCCTCACGCGTATGGAAGGATAACTTTCCTGCGGTGAATGAGGCGGTCGGTTCTTCTTCTTCTTCTTTCTCGCGGGGAGGGGTTAGGGCCGTTGTGCGAGCGGTTAGCACCGTGTGGGTGGATCAAGAAGAGGAGGAGGACGAGTTCTTGGAGGAAGTTCGGGTCGGGGACGATGAGGGGGAGTTCTTGGAGGACGACGAGGATTTTGATGTCGTCATCATTGCCGAAGACGTTACTCATGTCGATCGTCGTTTCGGTTCCTTTTCTCGGCGTGGTTGGTTGATAAGTGTTGTTCTGGATTCTTGAGTTGCCGTAGCCTTAAAGATGTAGTGTCTTGGACGGAATGGAATGCGACTCTTTGTTTATGAGATGAATTTCTGCATTTTTATGTACTTGTAAAAAATAAAGATTCCTGATAATAACGCAGTGTTTGCTTTTGTGAGACTGAAAACCTGTTTCGTTTTTTGATGATAGGTTGCAATGTAATGAGAAACTAGGGTTGGATGAGCATCTTGCTGATGCGCGGACATTGAATTTTGTTTATAATTCTTGTTTTGGAAACCGTTTCTCATGAGTAAAAATGGACGCAGTTGATTGGGAGGACGCAACAAAGTTGTAGTTGGTTGTGTGGCTAATGTTGCTGCAACAATGGAGTCCATGGAACCATGTCGGAGTGTCAAGGACAGGTAAGCTGTCCCCCTTTCATCTTGATTATCGATGCTTTTTAACTCATTAGCTCCTTGAGGACGAATCTCTATCTATGAGAAACCCGTTCATTGTTGTGGCGACCTTGGAATATGACGGTGAATGGTTGTTTTATCACTTACATCTGCATGGAATATGAAATATCATGATTCTGTAGCCTGACTTCTAATTTGATTAATTTTGCGGCATGATTTGCTGATTTACTTGTTCAATTCCTGTTGGCATGCTAGAATTGGATATAGCTTGATCACCGATTTGGTGGAGAGAGGACCGAGGAGATATGAGATATCTCTCCTGGAAAGGTTCAGATTCTATCTAGTCTGTATTGAAAAGGAATCAAGCATATCTCTTGTAGAGTTGAATAATGGAGACTGCCTAATGGTCCTTTATTATCCTCGTATGCAGAATGTACTAGTTGAACCAACCTCTGGAAACACAGGGCTTGGAATTTCCGTTGTTGCTCCCACCAAGTGGTACAAACTGATCATCACCATGCTTGCATCAATCTATGGCAAAAGGTGGGTGCTATTGTGTGCTTTTGGCACTGAGATTGTTTTGACTGACCCCGAGAGAGGTCTGAAAGTTGCCGTGGAAAAAGCCGAATAAAACGTTCCAAGAATGCCAAATGCCTACATGTTTCAGCAGTTTGATAATGTTTCAAACATTAAAGGAGGTTTAATTGATGTCAGTACCATAATTGTGCTGTCTTTTTTGTTTCCTTATGTTCTGACTTTGTGTAATAAAAAAACTATTTCTCTGATATTCGTTCACATTGAATGGCAGATTCATTTTGAAACAACAGGGCCTGAAATTTGGGAAGGCACATTGGGCAATGTGGATATGTTAGTTGCTGGAATGGGTGGGGGGAGAATTACAGGTACTGGACACTATCTGAAAATGATGACCAAAGAAGTGAAGGTTAGCGTCTTGCTAAAGTATAGATGTTTTCTGACAGTATGATCCTCGGAGGCTGCTGAAGATGACAGTTGACCATTACAAAATGATACATGTCTGCTTTATCTGAGGCTGCTTTCTTCTGATTTTGGCCTTCCACTTTTATGATGTCTAGAATTCAAGTCATCTTGTGGTCATACTTTTCCACAATTCTTAAATTCCACTTCTACTTTCCATTATGAGATGTTCAATTTGGATGAGCTGAGAAACTTCTCCTTAACAAACTTTTTATAACTGTAATGTGAAACATGCAAACTTATATAAGTAACTCTGACTTTGCCATGAATTAGTTTTGTCTGTAGGTAAATAAGTTCTTGGTAGTTGCTGCGCTGTGAACTCACCCCTTGACTTGTAACCCAAGCTTTTCCCTGTGTAGGTAATTGGTGTTGAACCTGCTGATAGGAGCATTATCTCTGGTGATAATCCAGGTCCTGACAAATTCAATATAGTAGTAAGTTTCCTTTATGAAGTAATGTCATTATTTTGAAGCAGATAGTTCATTTATATTTAATTACAGGCTACATGCCGAGCATTTTGGATGTCAAGATACTTGATGAAGTTATCAAGGTGACGTGTAAGCCATCCTTAGCCAATTTCCTTTGTCCTAGCAGCTAGTTTGGATTTGTCTTCTTTGCGTGCCTTGTACACTGAAAGTTGCTTACTTTTTTCTTCTTCTGAAGGTTTCTAGTAAAGTTCAGATTAATCTCATGCAATTTGGTTCCCTTCTGCAATTAAATGCATTTTTTTATGATTTTAGCTTCACTGAGAATTAGAAGCATGGTCTGCGAATGAGCTCATCATAGTGCATGAATTGATTTTTCATTGCATTTAAAATGTTGTGCACAAAAATCTGTCAATTGCAGAGGCCGTAGATAACTTTTTAAATATGTGTAATAATTTTATGCTGTTTATTTGCTCAAAAGATTATCAAACTCATGTTATGTGTCGTAGGTTACCAATGACGAAGCTGTCATGATGGCTGGCTTTGGAGGAAGGTTTGCCAGTAAATTTATCTTAATCTGCTTTCACCTGGGTGATTTGAACTAAGATGATGATGTATCCTCATCCTGTATCCATATGGGTATTGAAGCACTAGAGATGTAATATGGCACGATTTTCTGGAAGATGTTCTGCAGAAGTTTCTCTTGATCCCATCTTTTATTAATTATGCATATAGGTCGGAATTTCGAGAGGAGCTGCTGCCGCAGCAGCCATGAGCTTAGCGAGAAGGCCGGAAAATGCTGGAAAGCTTATTGTGGTAAGTATTTTTGTGCTTGTATTTGTGTGCTCAAATATGTTATTCCTGGGGTATAGTCTGATTCATCCATAAAATAGAAACTGATAAGGCAATTTAAGGCTGTTTTATTAACCTTAAAGTTTGACCAGGTTGTCTGCACCACAATCTATGACACCTGCTTTTTTTAAATGAGTAAGTGCGTCTGCTGGTTATTTTTCCTAGTTTTGGTGAGAGGTACATTTGCGCCGTTTTATTCAAATCCATTTATGAGGAAGCCAAGCAATTGTAGCAGTGTCCTGGTTAAAACTTTGGACACTTTGAAAGAACTTTTGCCTGTATATGAGAAAGAGCAATAGTTCGACCGTCTCATCGTATGAAATCTTTCCAGCAGCCTAATGGTGGATGTTTGCATATTATTTGGTTGCTTTTTTGCTACTAAATTTCTGTTTGAAGTAGTTGGTTTTGTGAGTCTAGTTGACATTATTTTTGTTACACAACATAAGTATAGGCTCTGCTTTACTTATTATTCCGGTTGTGGGTTTGACTGAAAATATTTTGTTGCTCCTGGCCTTTCTTTTGGTTTGTGATGGTTTTTTTATGGTCATGGAGATGTCATATTGTTTGTCTAACTTATTAGTAAAAATTTAATATGGGGCAGTTTTTAGTGAGAAGCAGGCGGTCTCCACTAAAGGTGAATAATTGGCATAGGCTTTTTCAGACCGAGAGGACAGTGAGCACCTAAGGCAAGCCCATTGTGCATCTTCATCTTCACCTGTTTTCTCGGATGGGTATCCTGGTAACCTCTTGAAATTATGTGTTAGCATCGTAGTTGTCACACTAGGTTGTTAGAATGTGTGATTAGTACGCAAGGCATGCCGACTTTGGGGTCCCATTACCTCCTGCATTGTCGTAAAAACAGCGGGTGTGTCATGCAATGGTTGATAGCAGTCATGAATTCATTTCTTGCATTCGATTTGGAGGGAAAGCATCGTAATTCCAAATACATAGGCCATGAGACAGTGGATCCCAAAGCTTTACTCTTTTATACATCTCCTGAAGTTGTTGTATCATCTTACATTGGACCTGGCAGGACCTTTGGTTCGGTATCCTTTGAACATATTTGGCAGGACCTTTGGTTCGGTATCCTTTGAACACATTTGGCAGGACATTTGGTTCAGTATCCTTTTTCACTCTGCTCGTTAAACCTGGCCATATTTTCCTTAATATATAAATGTCATTTTTTTTGTTGGGGGTACTGACTACTGCATTAGATATTATTAGTCTGGGGTTTTGAGGCTCAAAATTAAAGACCCTCCCAATTCTGGTGGTCTGATTCTTGACAGCACCTGACACGACTTCATGAGCGAAACTTTCTCGGTTTGTACAGAGCACCCCCCCGACTTATTGCTGATTGGTGGTTTTATTTGTCCCCCCTTCTTCTTCTTTCTTCCCAGTTTTAGTCTTTCTTTGCAAGCACCATGGCCTCACTCGGTGTTTCACTAATGGGCCACACAGTCTTGGCCTAATTTTGGAGGCCATGAAGGAGAATCACTTAAATGCTTTGGAAAGGAGTCACGAATGCTCGAAATTATTCAATTCGTTATTTATTGCTTCCTTTTATTGTTTAGAGGTGCATTGACATGGACATGAGGTCGACTCTCAATGGTAGCCTCGAAACTGACGTTGACTTTTCTTTCTTGTTAATCTGGGATTGTCACTTTGTGTCGGTGTAGTGAGGAGGAATGGGATATTATGTAAGAGAGTTTGAGTGAGTTGGGGATCTCGGACTCTTGTGCCAAAAAGCTGACACCAGTAGTTTCTCCCCTGTAGTGTCGTAGTTGGGGGCAAGGTAGAATTGAAGTTTTGTTTGTCGATAGCAGTAAGTGTTTCATGTTAAACAGGGAGGGATATACCACATGCCATGGCACTCGCGTTCTCTTATCCGAATGCAAAAAGATGTTAGGTAAAGATCATCACAGCTATTAAGTTAAAAGTCATGTCCATTTCAATTGACATAAGTCTTAAATTGGTCCACGCACAATAAATTCCCTTGCCCATTGAGTTGTCCTTTCTCTCATGCATTAGTCTGTGTGTTGTGTTTGTGTACGCATCCCCACCCCTCTCACCATCATTTTAGAGAGGGGGGGTTGAAACAAAAGGTCAAAAAAGGCACATTAGATAGATAGAAAGGTTCATCGATTACTTTTAGATGTGGTGGAATAAGTGGTTTTGTGCTAAGAAGGTGTTCAAGGGAGTGTTTTTAGGGGAGGGAGATGTGGTATGTATGCCCCATGATTTTAAGCAGCTAACCTAATTTTTCAAGCCTTTGTTTTTAATGCCCCCCCAATTCCTTGTCTCTCCCCTCCTATTAAACCTTTTTCCTCTTTGTCAACATCATGTCTAATTTCTAGTTTTCTTTTCTTTTAAATGACGACAACTAGTAGTCGTGTAGGTTTGTGTTTTTTTTTTTTTATCAAGTTGCTCTTGTCCACCCATTTTAGAATTATTATTATTTTCTTTTTTCAAACGAAAGGATAGGGGCACTCGGTTGTGTTTTGCAATTGCAGGAATGAGATTAATAGTCGATGGTGGAATGCTATATGATACTGGTGGAAAAACCTCACTACCGTTTGTTGACCCCCTACCGAAAGGAAAGGAAATAATGGAGTTGGACTTTGGTCCGTCCCTATGGTGGTGGGAATTGAATTGGTTTGTATCTAAGAAAAATGCTACCAAAAAAAAAAAAATCATCATCACATGCTGCATAATTAATGCTTGGTAAAAAAAAATCATTTATTTTTCTTTTCCTTCTCCATATATTCCGGGTGTTTCAAGCAATTTTGAATTATACGATAGTTGGTCTTATCCAAGCTGGGATCTGGCAATGAGGTGGAACTCTTCTTTATTTTTGTTTTTTCTTTTGGCCAAAGGGAAAGACAACATTGAAATCTGGATCGAACATGTGAGTAGTGTAGAAATTTCCTTTTTGTTTTAGAGTGTGTGTTTACTTTTGCTCTTTAGAGGGTAGGCAAGGAAGTCATAAGCATTTCCAGGTGATGACACCGAAAGTTGAATCGAGGAGATCACATGTTTTCCTCCTCCCACCTTCTTCATCATGATCAGACCCCTGTGTGTCACATAAATGGCCAGCCCCCCCTTTTTTCCCGGGAACAAAACCCTCCCAAAATTTTTATATTTCTTTTCTTTTTAAGGATGCAAGAATTTCGTGACACTAGTCCCTCCCCTCCCTCCACTTTTATGGCCATTATTCCCCCTATGCAGAAGACCCACAACCCAACAATAACCAGGAATCATTTTAGATTTATCAGGATGAAAATTTTCTTTTATAGAATCTTGCAGATGGGCAAACGATTAGTGTGGTCAAAGAAATTATTAATTCAATTCATTATTATTTTTTTTATAAAATATATTTCATGGTACAAGCTACATGTCGTTCAGTGTATTGGTTCAGATTTATATTTGATTTGTGAACTTGTTATGATGGCCACGTAAAGAAAACCAGCTGGGGGGGTCACTTCTTTTTTCTTACATGTTTGTCGAGCAAAACACGACAAGAGTAGATGAAACGTTATCCTTATTCATGCCTCCAAGAGCTACATTATTATTAGTTTTTAAGTCTATGGCCTTTTGAATGATATGATATGATGAGCATCATCATCATCATGGAAAGGGTAGGTGGTCCCTTTTAGGACCCAAACAAAAGCTTTCGGTTGCTACATACATCTTGTGGTACTAACAATAGCAAAAGTAATTAACTACTACTACTACTACTACTACCTCTACCTCCTCTTCCTCTCTTTATCTACCATCACCTCTATTCAATTCCAAATCCACCACCCCTGTAATTAATTAATTTATGACTCTTCTTTTTTTTTTTAATCAGAAAATGGAGGGTAACTCCATCATCTCCTCCACTTGTCCAGCCACTGTTTCATCCAGTAGCCACTTCTCGAGGAAGGTCAGCGGCGGAGCCCCGCTCTCGACCTTCTGTCCTCCCTTGTCGACGACCGCGACCTTCTCCTCCTCCTCCTCTTGTTCCCCGCCTTTCCTTTGGATGGAATCGCAGCATGACTTCTCCGGCCACGAGATGTTGCTCACGTTCTCGAACGAAAGCATTGATTCATACTCCTCGTGGCCCACCACATCGCGTCCGTTTTCATACTCCGACTTCGCCTTTGGCCGGGAGGGCTGCGCCGTGGAAGCGGCGACAGCTGGCGTGATTGGATTATTGCCGTTCTTGATGGGATGAGTCCTATCGCTGTGGCTGGCATCATCGTTCTTTTTAAGACTACTAGGGTTAGATCTTGGGGAGGATCTCATCCAGCCTTCGAGAAGCCTCGAGATGTTCTCGGTGCTTGATGCGTAAGTGGTCGAGGAGGAACGAACGAGCTTACTGCCGCTGCTGGAAGCTGCGGAGGAAGAAGTTGGAGGGCTTGGTTTTCTTGCGACCCGGGGCGACTTCCTCTCTTCGTCATCATCATTAAAGCATCCTTGGGAATTGGCAGTGTTCGAGCTCGGCTCGGGGTCCATGGCCCCCACTGCTGATCCAGACTGCAGCTTCTTTAGCTTCTTCTTCAAGTGCGTGTTCCAGTAGTTCTTTATGTCATTATCCGTGCGCTGAGGAAGGTACGAAGCGATGGCCGCCCATCTACAAAGATAACATAAAATCAACGCCTCCCAAACTATCCCATCTTTATATTCTCAAGTGGCAAGCAAAGATGTAGTTACTTGTTTCCCAGTAACGCTTGGAGGTGAATTATCATCCCTTCTTCGTGAGGGGTGAAGTTCCCTCGCTTGATCCCGGGCCTTAGGTAGTTCGTCCATCTCAGCCTGCAACTCTTGCTGCACCTCAACAACCCTTCGAGCAAACCACGATGCGCAAACACATCAGTTCGGAAAGATGAGTATAGCGCTGCAAAAAGAGAAGCGAATGACCCCCAGTTCCTCGGATCGGGGAGGACTTACCAGTGTTGGTGGGGACGGATCTCCAGTTGCCGGGGCCATGCTCCTGGATGTAAGAGACGAGGATGATGTCCTCCTCGGGCGTCCAAGGGCCTTTCTTGATCCCAACCTGATCGCAACAAGGCGGTCTCCCCATGAATCCCCTTCCAAAAGTGTGTAAGACAGGGAGCAACTTCACTCTCCCCTAACCTATTGCTGTCCACGGACCTCTTTCACTCGTCGCTTGAAATGGATAGAAAATTGAAGTGAGTGTGTTTATTCTGTCAATGACTTCCTACGACCACGACCACGATGATGAAGTCTGCTTATCTTATATATATACGTGAAATGATAGGAGTAAAAGGAAATGCATATTTTTTGTTTCTTTTTTTTTATAATAAATAATAATAATAATAATAATATTACTCTCCCTTTGATAAATAAAATCTACCGAGGCTTGTGTGTCACTCGGTTTTTCTCTAAATGTTTGGTCCCGTGGGATATATAGATATAGATAGAGGTGAGTGAAATGCCTATGTTGTAATAACTATTTAATCCTCGGTCATGAAGATGAAGATGAATAAAAGGGGGAAAGTCCGTCCGTCCGGGGATCACGTGCATGCTCCCCCTTTTGGCTGTCCACAGCTATGCACACAACAACGCGATCGTAATATGTTCGCTTCACTCGTAATGATTCCATGCCATTACGATATTGCCGTAGAGAAGTCACCAGGGAGCCAACCCTTCCTCTGTAATGACCTCACAACTTGCGAGAACGCGTCCCAAGGCTAACTAAGGCTGGGTTTTAACCTACTCCGCCGGCCGGGGGGGAACACGGAGAGTTAGTTTCGAAGATCGTGATATCGCGATCGGAAATGCTAGATTAATAGATCACACGGACGACGATATCTTTTACATGAAGGATTTTAGGATTAGTAGTAACGTTTAAGCTTACCTTTGCTTAACTTCAATGTTGTAACTCTATAGGCCTTGTTTAGGCGATGGAGGCCTATTAAGTGGTGTTGTGTGGTGTGGTGGGTGCGATGCTAGTGCCAACTTGTTGGGGTTATTAATTAAAAGATAGATCATGCATCTGTTAGTGAGGTTGAGGATAATTACTCTTCACTTATTGTAGCTTGATTTCTTTGATCATGAGATGATTTGACATCAAAATGGCCCCACCTTCTTTTAAGTTCTTTCAACCGTCGGTTCTTGACATCCATATCCGGGGGATTCATTTGGGTTTGTGCCGACGAATAGGTATCGCGAACCGGGGCATAGATGGCATGAGCTCTGGACCGTGACAATGAAAGCATGTTGCGGGGCCGACCTTATGCTTTGAGGAGGGAATGGCAGCCCATCCCCCGAGCCAAACGATTGAACGCCGCGGCCAGTTTATGGATCCAGCGGCTGTCTTGTGTCGACCATGGGGGGAGTTAAGTGTCGTCCGGACACTTTTTCCCGGTGTTCGTTTCTTTCATTCATCGGCCGGTGTCATCAGTATCGGCCTCCGGGATGATTGTCTTAATTAACTTTGGTTTCCATGGGCAATGAATGGGCTTATTCTTCAGGCCCATTAGGATTTACGGGCCTTGGGAGTCGGCAATGCCCCTCCCCTATACTTCGACGTCGACCGGAGGGAGGAAAGGCTAAGGCGATGGCGGCGGAGTCGTTGCCGGACGACCTGTGGCGGAAGATTTTGGAGATCGGGGCGAAGACGACGAAGAACTCGTCGGGGTTCGATCGGATTCTGTCGTACAGGGACATCTGCCTCCTCTCGATAACCTGCCGGCGCTTTCGCCGCCTCTCGGGGGAGGACTCCCTCTGGTCTCACCTCCTTGCCTCCGACTTCGTCCCCCTGGCCAATCCCTTGCCCGCTTATCCAAGCGGTTCTTATAAATCCGCGTACAGCATCAGGTTTTGTTGTAGTCTGCGTTTGTCGTTTTGTGAATTCGGTGGTGATGTTCCTGGAGGTGATTGTTTGTGGGAAGAAGGTTTGAGAAGGAGAGGGAAAAGAAGAGGGCGGCGCACCGGAGGGCGGGCCTTAGGAAAGAAAGCCAGATCACACAGCATCTGTCGAGGATTCGAAATCTCGAGGTCCGTTTGTCCCAAGAGGTGGACAAGTTGAAGAATACTTCAGATGAATTCGCCAATTTGCTTAGGGCTAGGTATGTCCTGGGTGTTTCGATGCTGTAGCAATCACTTGGAAGTTTTCTGGCCGGTTTGATCATTTGTGTTGGACTGGATTTGATTGGCGGATTTGGTGAAGGCAAGCTTCCGTGGCTTTGAACGTATGGCAGCCTGATGTAGTTGTGGGGAGACATAAGCAGGTGGTGATGCAGAGCCCTGTGCGTGTTGAAGCAAGAATGCATGTTGTGGATATGGAGCTCAAGCTATGCAAGAAACAGATTGGTATATTGCGAAAGTCTCGAGTAAGTTGTGTTTTTTACTAAAATATTCCTACTCGTTTAATGAAGAAAATCGAGATTTGGGGAATTCATTAGCAGTGGTGTGCCAGTCCTTTTTATGAGGATGGTTTCGGGATTGATGTCTTTCTCACTGGGACATTTTCTGCATGTTTTTAGGACGAAGAGAAGAAAAGGCTGGATTTAGCGAAGAAAGGATTGGAGTCAATCATGTATCATCCTTTACATGAGTATGAGACAAATAATGGTACAACCTCTTCTAGGAAGAGGTTGAAGAAGTGAGCTGTAGGCTTTGAAGGAGCATCCTTTCTTGTGGGTACGTCCTCGTTCGTTCTTGGAGGTTGAGAATGAAACTGTTTGGTGCTATTGTAAAAGAGAAAATGATCTCATGCGTGGCCACAAAATAAGCCATATGCCAAGTCCCTTCGTTGGGAAATCCCACGATAGAAAGTTTTTAGATGAAGTGAAACCAGATCCAGGGACTATACTGATGGCCTACTGGGATTATAAAAGCATTGAAAATGAGGTGGGACTGTGTCATAGTTCTCCCATGTCCTCGTTGGCTGGAATGTGCATCACCCCGATTTTTTTTCTGGATTGTGCATCAGCGTGACAGTGTTCATTTCTTGGCCTGACCATTCTGGCACAGGGTTCCAACATTCAAGAAAAATGGCTCCACTCCAATTGCATGGAAGAAGTTGGACTGCCTTGCTTAGCTGGTGGGTGCGGACCAACGAGCAGGCAGAAGGCCTTGGCAGCAGACTGTAATATGTATGTCCTTGGAGGGAAGATCTTGGACTGATATTTGTCAAGTGATCATTTGGCTTAGAAATTTCATCTAGTCCATTGAACTGTATGCCTGGCTGGCGATCTGGTCTATTTTGCCCGAACTCAATCATTGGCGGTGCTGGTCCCCAAAATCTTAGGATTTACTACAATGGGCAACAACAGATGCAATGAAGTGATTGGTGGTGTTGTATGATTTCAGTCGGGGTGTCATTAGGTTGAGTTATCGTTTGGTTTTGGTCTTCTGGGTTCTTTCTGGAGGACAGAACAGATTTAGCATATCATAGGAGATAAAGACCAGCGAAACCTTCGGGCCCACCCACTTATCCGACCCAATCCGCTTGTTGATTCGGTTGGGCCTGATGATTTGGCCCATTTTATAGAAAGAGGTAGAACATTCTTGTTACCACCGGCCCGGCCCTTCTGATCCGCGAACGAGAGAGACAAAAGACAAGACGAACGAAATCCTCTCCCCTACCTTCATGTAACGAGAGCTAAAACCCGGGCGTTCTTCTGCTTCCCCCACTGCCTCCCTCTCTTCGATCCCTATGGCGACCTTCCTCAGGCACCCGTCCATTGGTGCCGCACCTTCTCTTACGGCACGAATTCGTTCCCCACCTTCCGCAGCTTTTCCTGCCAACCGCGTGTCTTTCGCGGCGAGGAGCTTCGTTAAGCCTTCACGCGCTTTTGTAAGATCCGCTTGCTCCGACAGAGTCCCGAGCTCCCCCTTCTGGAGAAGGTTAAGGCGTTTCAGATCTTCTGGAGACGCGGAGGCCGTTGAGACTGCCGGGGATTCGGAGGAGACCCGACTGGAGGTAGGCCCCCGGCTCCATTTCTCCATTTCTCGTTTCCTGTGGATTTTTTCCCAACGTTCGAGATTTGGGATGTGTTTGGGATTGTTGGTAGTGATAAATTGGGGATCTTTCGGCCCACGTGGTGATATTGAAATGTCTGCTATGGGTTTTGAGATGTAGTGTGATTGGTTTCAAAGGTTCAGGATTCAAATCGTTGATGGTATCTGGTTTTGAATTCTAAGGACGTGTGTTAGTTATTTTAGATGATCAATCTTTATGTATAAAACGCCAAATTCCCTTTGGCGGAGCTGTATGTGATGGGTTCAATAAAAATGGATATTGTTCTGACATGCCATTTTAGTGGAATCTTTGACAGGATGTTATTGATGATGCTGTTGCCACAGAAGATAAAGGCGATGATGAGGAAGTTTCTGATGTTGAGGAAGAGCCTGCTTCGGCTGTTTTAACTTCACTTCAAATATATAAAGAGGCTTTAGCTGTTGATGACAGATCAAAAATCGTGGAAATAGAAAGTTTCTTGAATTCCATTGAAAACGAGAAGAATGCCCTTGAGCTCAAAGTTACGGCGCTGTCCGCTGAGCTGTCCATAGAGAAGGATCGGGTTCTTCGGATCAGTGCGGACTTTGATAACTTTAGGAAGAGAACTGAGAGGGAACGGTCCTCTCTGGTCACAAATGCTCAGGGGGAAGTTGTTGAGAACTTCTTCTCAGTATTGGACAATTTTGAGAGAGCAAAGTCACAGATTAAGGTTGAGACTGAGGGAGAGGCGAAGATAAACAATAGCTACCAGAGCATATACAAGCAATTCACGGAAATTCTTAGCTCGCTCGGTGTTGTTCCGGTGGAGACCATTGGCAATCCCTTTGACCCTCTGGTGAGTTATCTGGAGTCTTTATATCACATTAGTATGCCGATAACTACGCATTTTGTTGTTGGTTCTATTGTTGCCACCTTGACCCATGCCTAGCTTCCTTGGATCGCATCGTCAAATTTCTGAGATGTAGACATGTGATGATGAGCCTCTGTGATTAGTACAGTAATCAATCTATTGAGCTACTGAACATATGCAGGCACGCAACCGAGTTGGCTCGAAAGTCAGTCGAGTTGTTGATGATATTACTCGAGCACTCGGTGGCCTATGTCCAGGTTTCCTGAAGACCTGGATTCGCCTGTAGCTCGGTAATACTTGATTGATTCGGGCCAACTCGGTGAGTCGCAGTAGTTGGATGTGATCATTATCTTGGTCTGAGAAAGGTATTGGAAGAAATGGGAACTTTATTGCTATCAAATACCTGTCGACTAGCTTGTCTCTTAAATAACTTTTGCGCTTTGTATCACGTAAAACAGTGATCCGGTTCTTCTAGTATTGGCAAATACCGAACTTCCTTTCCTAACTTCCCGCCTTTCTATTTTATTGTATTAGCTGCATGAAGCAATAATGCGGGAGGAGTCCACAGAATTTGAAGAAGGTATCATACTCGAAGAATACCGTAAGGGATTCAGACTTGGAGACAGACTATTGCGTCCATCAGTGGTGAAGGTGTCGGCCGGTCCTGGACCTGCAAAGAAAGAATCCGATGAACCAGCCCAAGAAACGGATAGCGACGAAGAAACTTCTGAAGAGAGTTCCCCTGAGAATTGAGTCCACCGGGATTCATCTATCGGATCGCATTCAAGTTTGGGAGAGAAGGGCTTAAATCTCCACTATTTTGGGGCGAAACAAGTAGGGCTAGTTCGTTTTTGGAGATGCCTATAAATATTCCTAGCAGTGGCGCTGATGTACTCTTAGTTATATTATTTGAAGCAGAAGTTAGAGCAAAACAATTTTGATTGTATGATCTTTTTTATCACAGGGCTGGAGCATTCTTGTAAAGTTTCCATCATTGTTGGGAAGTTGATTGTTTCATATGGGGTGCTTGATGGGGCTGTCTACGAGATCAATCAGGAAGTAGCCTCTGGAATTTCAAGTGATTTTTTATCCCAAGAACAAAAATAAAAGCATGGTAGGATCAGAGGAAACAGCCATTCCTAACCCAAAGCTAAACACACACTGCATAACGAAAAAAAGACTGTCCATCAGTGTGTATCATTGCTTTGCTTAGGAACATCTCCCTCAGAGTCCCCTTTCGCGGACAAGCCTCGTATTTTGACATCATAGTATACTTCTTCTACTCTTCGAAGATCATACTTGAGACCTGCCATGACCGTGGAGCGAATTCAGGGGAGAGAAGAATCCAGCCATGCAAAGAAATAACTAAACCCAAGAGAGAAAATTACTGTCAAATTTCTTGCGCAGGAAATCGTTTCTCAGGTTGAGCATACGGAAGGATGCGTTGAGATCTGTCAAGAAATTCAGAACCTTCCTTGGGCAATCATAATCCCCAGAGGTCACTTGGTTCACCACATACCTAGGCTGCAAGAACAGAAAGCAAGTCAAATGAACAAGCTGCATCATGGGTCGGAATACAGCTTTAAGTTTCGCAGCCTAAGCTAAAACCTACCAATTCGTTGGACATGAAGCAAACTCCTGCACAAAAAGAAGATAGTTCAACTAGTAACATTTCTATTGATACAACTGATAATACAATTCCAGTAACCCATTCTGGCAAATATTCATCGCATAGGGAAGTGCTAGGCTCACCGATTAAATAGTCTTCCAAATCAAGACCAAATTCAGGACTGTTCACTGAATGACAATCAAACAACAATATTCATGAGACAAAACGAAATTGGCAAGTTAAAATGAGAAAGAGATTAGATATCGTACACCCAAGCAAGTTAGCAGCTTCATCATGAAGAATGAGGTCCCCTGTCTCCAACCAGTGCATGAAAGTAACAAGGAACACCACATTCTGTGTCTCACTTCTCCAATCACCATGGTATCTGTAATACTGGCCGGGACATTCCCGAAAAACCTCAGAGAGCTTTTCATAGAGGTCCTTCAGTGTGGTGACATGTGACCGTGCCTTTTCCAAAACCTCTGTCGCTCAAGGCAACCCAATTACTCATTGTCATCTTAAGCATAGAAAGAAAACCTTCTGTTTCTATTTTGGGGTTAACCTGGCAGAGGACGGGACTGGTGGACCGTAAGTAGGTTGGAGTGCAGCAGCCTTGCAGTTGACTCAATCTCCATGACGACACTCCTTATCTTCTCACGGAAGGTCCCAGACTCCTCCAACTGGGATCTAAACTCCTCAAACTGCTTCTCCAATGATGACATTGTCGTGAAAGATGGGAATCGTAGTGGCACCTTATTTCTGTGGAAATAACAATAGAGCGAGGGAGAAATGTGAAGAGGTGGAACAAGCGGCAAGAGCACGGGGACAAATGAGACGTGACTATTGAAGGAATTGAGTTGGGAATAAGTGGTTCGGGCACGGAGTAAAGATTTCATTTGCTTTAGTCAAAGGGATATGATCTCCGGAACAGTGTAAGGTGGTTCAAGCTGAAGCCAAGGAAAAACGAAAGTTAAGGCCAGGTAGTGAACAAATTTTGAGGCCGAATTGTCGCGATGACACCACAATGTAAATATGACACCTGTTAATATCAAATCCATGTAATTCACACATTAGAACAACACTACAATTAACTATGCATAGATATCATGGCTCGACATACACAGACCCAAGAAGTGCACCACCCCTCCTTCCACCCCCAGTCCAACACAAACACAAATCAAACGTCGGTTTTGGCGGCGTCCTGGCGATCACCACCCATTTAGGGTCACACTCAACTCCACCTACAGGCGATAGACCGACTTACTCAAAGATTCTCCCAAAAAAGGACTTCCCTTTGATTCCTAGAAAAGGACACTCCTCAGCCCTCGATCAAGAAAACGCGCAAGGTAAAAACTTTCTCGGGACCCAGTTATTTTCTTACTTTCAAAACACATTCCCGACTAAATCTCGTCACATAGAAGATCAGAAACAAAACATCGAACTCTAAGAACCTTACTCAATCGCCCAGTGCCAACAACAATAAGAAAAACAGAAAACGGAGAAGCTGGGCGCCTGCGAAAACCCTAGCAAGAACTTCCGCTGCTTTTGGAACGGAGGGATGCTTGGGGACGACAACGTTCTTTAGTAGGCGGGAAAGAAGGTCTTTATTACATTTTTTGTCTCAGTCTTTTTTCGATTTTTCAATATGGTCCATTGTCTTCTTGAAGAAAACTCTCATTTCGGTCGCGATCTTTGCCTCTTTGTGGCATTTCTCATGCACTGTTGATATGCTCGATACCTGCTCCGGTCGTCCACGACCGGCCCTTCTATGCAGAAAATTGCAGGAGTAACGAACACGGCAAAACCGGAGACGGCAGGAGTCATAGCCTGCCTCGTGTTCCCGAGCAATAGTACATGTTTTCTGCCTTTTAAGTCAGTTATCGACAAAGATCGATGCATTTCTCTTATGATCCTCAGTTCATCAGCAACGGGAATGTCTGGTATACTTCCTCCAGAATCTTTGAATTCGAAATTTTACTCTAAACGAATTAATCCAATGTGGACGCTTTTATTTTTTTCGTCTATATATCTATGTTAACACTGCTCATGTTCGTACCTCTTCGAAGCCTTTCGACGCCCCGAGAGCAGGATCTTTCGTATGGTCGACTGCCTGGTTGAGTTTTTCTTCGGAAGGTTTCTGCAGCTTTAAATGAGCCACCGTTGCCTCCTCACAGAAAGGCGATCCGATATCATCAGAGACCTCGTATTCCTCGCATTCTGAGACTGACAAGTCTGTCGCAGTCGATTCAGTCTCAAAACCCAGGTCAGCCGGCGACAAGACATCATGGGAGATAAACTTGTCCCTTTTCCTCTCATCCTCTACCATGACTCTCGCATACTCCTCGTAGTTGAACCCTTTCAGGCTCCTACCCATGAATGCACATTCCAGCTTGTCCATGTCGAACAGATCCTCCATCGTTTGCTGGCTCAGCGGATCATCGGAATAGACGAACCGGACTTTCTTGAATGTCTTGGCCTGTATGAAGGGTCTTATCATCTACAATATGCGTATCGTCAAGCAGTTAGCACAATTCTGAAACCATTGTGAAATCCTTTTCCCATGAAACTAGGATGCCTAGACCGCGAAAGTTACCTTCCAGAAGGACTCGAATATTTTTGGTGGATTGTAGAGGATTCCGAGACCTAGCCTCTCCGGATAATGATCCTGCAATATATGAATGGTTTCTCTGGTAACAGATACCGATATGCTCGACATATTCCATCCCTGAAAATCGATCAACCACACCATCTGGTCCTGATCCGGAGGCAAACTAGCGATCGCGCTCTCCATGCAATACACCAAGTACCTTATCTGCCCTTTAATCGAATTTGTATTCTGTCAACAGAAAAGCAAGGATTAACTGCCATAAAAAAATTTGATTATGTCCCTTGTGTTCTTTTGTTTCACGAATTTATGTACCTGAAATCCTGGTCTCATTACAAGCACAATTCTACCTTTCTTGTCCAAGTAGCTAGCCTTGTAGATCTTACCTGTCTCGGCTTCCGGAGCAATATCATCCTAAAACAACAGTGAATTGCCTTCAGAAATGCATCCCAGGGAAATCCCGATTTTAGAGACATTAAGTAAATAGAAAAACCATCATATGTAATGTGCAGAATCACTTTGTATATGACAATATACCCATCGAATTTTTTCTGGCTTGAACTCCAGCCTCCATTTTATAGTATCTTTCAGCATCCTCGCCGCTTTTTTAGTACTCCAGTTTCTGGCCTTAAGATACCTTATGAGAGATGCATCGTCGCATAGATTAGGGAGCTTATCGGCCAGATGTCCGATGATCTTCTTCATTTCTTGGACCTGAAGATTATGGAGCTGACTTAGCTTACGTCGCTTTAAACAATAACTGTCTAATGAGCATCATTGAGCAATGCAAGAAAAACAATAAAAATCTCAGGACCTTGGCCCATTGCTCTTCATCCGACAACACTTTCTCCTCGTCGTTCCCATTCTTTTTCTTGAAAGAGAATCTTCCAACTCCATGCATGGTTCAAATCCAAATACAGTGGTTTCGAGTATCTGCAATTTCATCCGACGTCAAAATTCCAAAACTATAGATTATGTAACAAGGAAAAACACTGCTGCAAAGACAACAAATCCCGAAAGATGCGTTTAGTTTGCCAGGCACTCTAATTCAGGATTTTGTATGCAACACAACAATTAATGCCAATGATCTTCAACTCATGTATGATCATGATTGATGCAATCTGGAAAAGACCTCCCATTGATCATATCAGCTAACAGGGATGGGCGGATTCTTTCCAACCAAAAAATGCAGACAAATCAAGGATACCAAGAAATTCACAGAATTAAGAGGGAAAAACTAAAAACTCTTACAGTTCGCCGCTGATATCAAATCCCCAGAAATCCAATCCAAAGAAAACCCAATTCCAACCTTTTGACAATGAAGTAATATACGACACCCTTCTGGGAATTCCCAGAAACCTTAACCTGCTGTGCACAAGCAACCCCCCCCCCCCCCCCCCCAACCACGTGCACGCGCGTAGAGGGTCATCCCTCGAAATTAAAAGAAAGTGACGGCAGAGGAGAGAAATTATTACATGGCCGGCGATGCGAAGAATTCAAGGAGTAAAATTCAGAGGCGATGAAAAGGGGAAAAAATAGGCATGACAGACATTAAAGATAACGATCACCCATGACGTGGCGTGTTTTGCTTCCTAACAACGTCTAGAACATCACTTGGGTTGAAATGAAAAACTGGTAAAGATAGCACCATGTAATAAGTTGTCATTAGAAAGGAACTTGTTGACCTTCTGCCGGATCTACAAGGGGGAGGAAGACGCGTGGCATCGTGTTCTGTCCAAACGCCATGAATTCCTGTAGAGGAAAATTGTGAGGCAAGGCAAGATTGTCTCCCATGTCTCCTCCTCATATGGAGGAAGATTCTTAGGAAGTGATCGGATATTATTTCATGGCCGGTTCATTGTTGACCTTGAATTCATTTATGTGCATATATATTGGGGAAGTTCAGATAACTCATTCTTTAAGTATGATGTGCTTGAAGCTCAAGACATGAGACGAGGTTGTGAGGAGGGTTATCTTAGATTTTAGATCCAACCTTACACAAAGTCAAGGTTTTAGGACAAGTAGCCGCATTTTCCCAGGCTAACACCATGTGTTATTATTCACCCTTGATTTTACATGCTCTATACGCAACAAACATGCAGCAAGAAAGCTACTGGTATAACAATTCCACCAGACAATCCAGCACAGTTTCAACTAACCTACTGCTGCCGCACCATCGACAAGATGTCTCGGGGCAGTGCTACTGGTTTTTCTTGTTCTTGACGGCATCCTTGTGGGATTCTAGATTCTCGACATGGCTGCCGGATGACTTACCTCTGCCGACAATTTGGCCCACCTTAACGTACTTGTCGATGAACTTATATTCCCAGTCCTGCAATACCTCGAGCTCAGCCGAGCTCAGACCTTCGATATTCCCTGTAAGATCTTTCGGGTCGAAAGACATCAGGGCCAGAGCCCTGCTTGCATCTCTTCCGGCGAAAAGGGCATAAGGGCCCCCCGGTCCGTAAAACACCCTGCATGGCAAGGATGAAGACTAGACATCATTGGCAGGAAATCCAAATTCATATGAGGATGAGGACCCGATTTACCAAAGAACACGGAATTACACCATGGAAACAATCAGACAGTTTATTCTGTTAAGTGTGGCAAATAAGCTAAGTCTGTAATGACGGGGACCAAAGACCAACTGATGTACAATTCAAAAGCCATCACAAGCAAACTAAAGGAGCCAAATGATCTCTCATCCTGGTGCTACAAATGAACCGGCAGACCTAATCTAGTGACCAGCCACGGCAAACAAATACCAAATAAGCCACAAGGTCATAATTTGATGAAACTTCATTAATAAATTAACTATGACTATTACTCTCAATTCGCCTGATCACATCCTCTCAATCAATTGATTGGTACCTCCACCTGACAAAGGAAGTTTCTCATCAGGGAATTTCACTGGTTTGCCATGCCCCGATCGGTGAGAATCATTCATATGCCACACAAAGCACTGAACTCTTAGCCTCTCAAACTCCAAGAATCCGGGTGCATCCGGTATAATTTTCTTGTTTTCTCATAATTACCGAAGCTAGAAAAAAAGACGGTTATCCCTAGACAACACACCAATCTACGCATTGCTAAACATACACCACTACCTGTAACTCTAGCTAACAACACGAACAACTGATCAAACTCACAAACTTCCTCTCGGACATAACCCATCACAAACCAACGATCCACATCAAAATCGAAAAACAACTGCACATAAAAATCATACAATGGCCCTGACCTGGAACGCGACACATCATAGATCTGGCCCTTGATCGCCATCAGGAGAGGTTTACTCGAATCAGACCCATCGTAACCTCGCAGCTCCTCCTCCGTCACCTCTCCGATCTGAACCGGCTCAGCCTGCACGTATGTAGGCGCCACGGATGGGGCAGCCTTCTGCCCGGGGTCAACAAACATCCCGCTCACCACCTTGTACACCATCACCATCAACGCGGCGACGGTGAAGAACACCGCCGGCGACAGGCCGGTGTAGGCCGTTATCGCCTCTGCAATCGTGGAATGAATCGCCATTTCCAAGTGCGTCGAGTCAGACAGGTGCCGCGATAAGTCGGACGGGCGATCGGTGCCGCTTATTATCGACGGGAGGCGGTGTCGCTCTTGTTCTTTGTTTCTCCGACGTCCGTCGTGACAAATGGTGGCGTCATCCGTTTCGTCAGCATAGGCAGCCCACAGCCCTTCTAGAAGATTAGTTTAGGCCGTGATAAATGTTTTGTTGGTTGGTAAGAAAAGGCCACATTGAGATTCAAAATTTGGGCCGGGCCGGGCCTTGAGATTCTCCTGGTTCGGTTTAACCTTACAAAATTAGCCTTTGGGTTTTTGTATAATCACATGATGGTGCAAGCATGGACGTTGTCGTCGCTGAACATGAACACGGTGTCGTCCGGCACGGTGGAGTAGGCCTGGTTCGGGAAGTAGCCGTGGATGCTCTCGTTGAAACCGTGCCTGTAGTAGTTGTATGTCGTGGAGAAGGTCGATTCGTCGAGGTAGTGGGAAGCGTAGGGGTAGTACTCACTGTCGTAAGGGTAGGGCCAGAACTCGGCCTTCCTTCCTGTTCTCCGCACGACCTTGAGGACCTTCCGCTGATCGACGTATCCAGTGACTGTCACCTTCTGCTGGTCCATGTCGATGTCGATGCTGTCGACACCTGCGCCGTACCCCGACCGAATTCAAGATCATAAAATATACTTGAGAAGGAGAAATATACGTATCTAAAAGATCGTTGAGTAGTTGAGAGCACCGTCCGCACCGTCTAATCTGGAAACCGCTCGTTCGACCCTCTTCCGGCAACCTTCGCAGTCCATGTGCACCAGAAGCTCCACGATCTGACCCCCCCAACGACGTCCAACACCCACGAGCATCGAGAAGAATAATGAATATCATCTGGACTAGTCGAAAGCTTTCCGGCATCGGCCATTTAAAGGACGTGTATATATACACACATGTAATATTACTTACTGACAAAGCATCGTGCATTTTCTTCTTACAGGACAACCAACCGAACATGATAGCAATATGCGAACTCCTCCGCGGTCGGACAAATTTTCCGCCAGCTCCGAAATTTTTCCGAACCGGCTGCGTCTCTCAAAACTCAGCCCCGCTATTTGTAAGCCTTGCCTTTTTCCTTTCCCTTGCTGTCGGAGAACACGGAGACCTTGCCCAACCTACAATCCAAATTTAAGATAAGAGCCAGAGGATTTAAGAATCGACTTTCTCGACTCAATTTGGGCAACCTCCCACCACAACTCACGACCAAAGTAGGTCGAGAATCGAGAATATAGAATCTGGGTCTCACACACAATTCCATAACATGACAATGTTTAGCGATTTTATAAACATGGGAAATCTCCATTTCTTGCAAGCATGGAGGTATTAGCTCGACCTTAGCTTTTTATCAACAGCGTACGCGCTGTCGTGTCCTTGATCAATGCATCCTTTGTCTCACGCAAGACCCCAAACTCTGCATCTCTCACATCCTTCTATGGTAATGGATAAAAATAAACAAATTGAATCAAGTGCGATAGATCTATTGTACTTGAAAGTCAATTGTGCATTTGGCCGATGCCATTTCGAGATGGGCACCCGCGTTAGCTTCCTGTACAAGTCATAGGATGTCTGAAAGTGCAACCGCACGTAAAACAAACAGCACAGGCATCCCTGTCAGTCCTTGGAGGGCCATCGTAAATGGGAATATTCCAATCCCTCTTGCATGTCAACTACTGTCAAAAGCATATAAAGAACTTCTTCCCCTTCGATTCCTTTATCTCTTCAACTTGGCGCCCTTATATGTTGATACTTCCGACGTCCGAGTTGGTGATAAGTGCATAATTGTTCATATCCACCAACGTACGACAAGGACGCGGCCAGAGCAATGGGGCAACCTGGGGGAATCAATGCCATTTCTTATTCGGTGGGCATGAGTATACAACCGAAATTCCCCTGCCCTGATAGGAAAACAATATCGCTAGACTCTCGTATGATAACAAGCAGAGGCGCAGAAGAAGCTTCCAACGCGACCGTTAGACACGGAAGAAATGCAAGTAGGAGTAGAAACAGTCGCGGGGTCCTTTACGACGCGCTTTCTCGTTCATTCAGCATCCAGCGAATGAAAGTGTATAAAGGGCGATAAACTGACCGGCCGCGACAAATCAAACGGCAAGTAACTCTCTGAAGAAAGGAAATGCACCCAACAAAGGGTCCCTCCGCCAAGGAATGTAAGAAGTAGACGTTCGCTTTTGGCTGTCGGCCTTTGTTACTTTGGTTTCACGTTATCATTATTGGACTGGAGTGAAGAAGAATGATAGGCCCATGACCGGCCCACCATCACATCACCCCCCCCACCCTTTTTTGAATTTTTCACTTGCTCGATAAATTCCCTTAGCTTCTAACCAATTAACTTTATATTATTCTGATTCCCGTAAAAAGAGGTAGACATTTGGGCAGATCACAATCATGAGTTCGAATAATAAAAATAGAAGCAGAAAAACAAACAATAATAAAAAAGAAAGTCTTCGCTTATATCTAGACAATAATAAATCTCTTCTGTCGAGCTTCTCGGATGGGAACGACGATGAATGTGTTGAATATCTGAAAAATTGATATGAAATTCCAGAATAATAAGAACACGACTGAAGATCTGAAGTTCCTTTTATAATCAGTTAACTTTATGCAGTGCGTGGGTTCACTTCACTGTTGATCACGAAACTCGTGCGCCCTTTTCAAGTGCGTAGCGTGTAGGAGCCGGATATACCTTTGATTTAAAAAAAAAATTATAAAATACGGTGAAAGTTTTAAAAATATTTAATTTATCAATCGCGTTTTTTAATTTTACAAAAAAACGTATTTTTAAAATACATCATTTAAAAAAATTCAAAGGAAAGAGAGAAAGAAGAGAAAGAAGGAAAGAAGGAAAGAGAGAAAGAAGGAAAAAAGAGAAGGGAAAAGGGAGAAAGGAGGAGAGGAGAAAGTGGCGGAAAAAGGGGGAGGGAGAGGGGGCAGAGGCATTTGGAAAAGCAGATAAGCTTGGGAAAAAGGCAGGAAAAGAGGGACGAACGTGAGGAAAGAGAAATGAAAAATAGTTAAAAAAAAATAAACAGGGAGTTTTTAGATTTTTTAGATACACATTTTGAAAATGTATTTTATTAACGATAAATTAATTTTTAAAAAAATTTTGATTCATACAAAATGTTAGTTGTTGGCAGATGTCATCGATCAATGAACATTCCCCCCCCTCCCCCCCTCCCTCTCTCCCATTTCCTGAAATGAGAAAAAGTTTCGATTTTTATTCCACTTGCTCTTTCTTTTCATCTTCATCTTCTTACCCCATACATCCCCTGCTTTCCTTTGTCTTGTTTTTTTTTTTAACCCAAAACCGGAAGAGGGTGAAGTTTCCCTGGAGGGGACCAGACTCGCGTAACAGTACGAGGTTGTTCTGTTTACTCCTTTTTGCCTCCCCCCTTTTCTTTTAATAGATGTATGTACGAGCTAAAACTCACTCGCTTGGCTCGATTTGCTTGTTGGGTTTTTTTTTTTTAAGTTGGTTCTGGAACGACTTCCAATGCGGGTGTATCTGATGAGAAAACCAAAAAGGATAAATAAAAGTTAAAAAGCTTTGATCTTTCTCAGGTGGGTTTTTACTGAGGTTGGATTCCATTGAACCCAAGTTGTTTAACCTTTTTCTGGTGGCGTCTTTGGGATGTTTCTCGACGAGGGAATGATGTTGTAATGGACCCGCCACGAGGATTTCATTATGGTCGCGATGTGTTTGTTATGTTGACCCTGAGGATGGGATCTAATGGTGTGGATGTTGGTGGAGGTGGTGGGATACGGGATCAGAGCATGGGTTCCCTGACTAGGCAGGGGTCTCTGTATAGTTTGACCCTGGACGAGGTGCATAGTCAGATAGGAAGCACGGGGAAGCCGCTGGGCAGCATGAACCTAGACGAGCTGCTGAGGAATGTTTGGAGTGTGGATCATGGGGATGGGATCGAGAATCCAAGTGGTCAGTATGGGCCAGGGAATCCGTTGCACAAGCAGCCGAGCTTCACGCTTTCCGGGGCTCTGTGCAAGAAGACAGTCGACGAGGTCTGGAAGGATATTCAACTGGGAAAGAATATGAATGATGCAACGACAGTTAGTGATAACCGAGGAACAGCGAATCGAGATAGACAACCCACGCTCGGTGAAATTACCCTGGAAGATTTCTTGTCAATGGCAGGTTTGATGGCTGAGTCATCCGATAAAGTGTGGCCTGTATCAGGGATTTTTCCTGCTACGGTGACGCACAGGACGGAAAAAAGTTTGCGTCTTGGCCAGTGGTCGCATCACCATCTCCCCTCGGTTCCACAGCAGCAGAGTTTTTTACCGTTGTTTATGTCCACCAACCATGTCGACCATCCACCGCTTTCAGCTGTTTCTGCTGCTGCTCCCTTTCTGGACACCGAATTTAGCGACTCCCAGATTTCCTTGTCACCAACATCGTTATTGGGAGGTTTGTCGGATATGCAAGCGCCTGGTCATAAAAGGGTTGTGCCTGAAGGGATAGTGGTTGAGAAGACAGTCGAGAGAAGACAGAAAAGGATGATTAAGAATAGGGAATCCGCGGCTCGGTCAAGAGCGAGAAAACAGGTTAGTCGATCAATCTTACCATTTCTTTTGTGTCCGTGCGAGTAGTCTGAACCTTTCTCACTGTTGTTTAAGATCATCTCAATGTGGACAGGCGTATACTCAAGAGCTGGAGAACAAGGTTGCATTTTTGGAAGAAGAAAATGCACGACTCAGAAAACAGAGGGTATGGTTTACCGCTTAGTTGGATGGTTACAAAGTGCTGAAGTCTTGTCAATGTATAACAAGCATCCATTGGTAGTTTATTTAAACCTGAAGCTCCATAAGCCAGGGATATGTTCTTGCACACTGCCCTTTTAGCTGATTATACCTTCTTTGGCTACACTTCGCTTTGATTTCAAACTTTATGTTTGTTTCACAATTATATTTGTATCTTGCATCCAAAAGTCCAGAGAATATATTTCTTTTTTTTTTCTGCCAAAAGTCATCATATGGTCATCCCTTCATTATTGTTTCCCATTATTCCCTCCCAGGATCTTGATAAGCCAACACCTCCAGCTAAAGAGACAAAGAAGAAGCTCCGTAGAACAAGCTCAGCACCTGAACCTTTATGACCCAACGCGACACGTATCGGTATTACAGACATCTGTCATGTACTTTTTGTTATGCATGTCGAAATCAAAATTGGCAATCCTAAAACCTCCTCGGATGAAAATAACTTGCATAGCCTAATTGCTTCCTCGTGCTGCTTTGATTTATCTGTAGCATCATTTTGAAGTTCATGAATATATCTTGTATGTTTTACTTCGATAGAAGCGTAGCATCTGTGCAGTTAATGTATATACGGTAGTCTCTGATGTTCCTTGTGCTGGTCCATTTATGCTTTGAATTGAACTGCTGCTGGGACGTTCTTTACACTTTCACTCAATTCAACTGCAAGCAGCATAGCATCGTTTCCTTGCCTTGATGCTGTCAATTGATCAAATACCCCTGTGTTCATCTCATTCTCCAGACATGGTAAAGTTCTGGCTAACAATTTAAATTGATTTTGAGACATTGGCTTGGAATTGCCATGTCACAGGAAAGCCTCGTCAATTAGCCCCAGACTGGAACTTAAGATTACAGCAAGACAGTGTCATGGACGGATGCAAGCGGTCGCAAACATAGAAACTGTGATTGATCATCGAAAGTAAGATGCAAATTAAAACAAGAGTGGTCTAGGAGACAGCTATTCCTATGAAAAGTCAGGTCACACCAGTTTTGCGGTGGTGCTTCATGTTCGTGTTCAAGATTTCTGAGTTGTAGTCTGAGCCAAAATCCATTGTCCCCCTGCGTGTCTCCTTAATTGAACTCAAGTGGTGGGGGATAAAGTGTATACCTTTCATGACTCGCTTGCCAATCTTATGTTTCTTCCTGGGCGTTGATGATCCCGAATCTCGTCGTTTCTGCCCCTGATCCAGCCCAGATGGTATAAGCACGATGCTTATCTTTTGCAGTTCCTCTAAAATCCTCTGCAAGTACTTTCCTTACGCTTCTATACTTAGCTGCAACTCGTCTTTGTACCTGAACCGGAAATGAAAACGCGACAATCTAACTATCCACCTCGAGTTGTTCTTGGCGTCGCTTTTGAACTTCCATTTGAATATTCAGTGCCTCATCAATTTGGAGTCCACTATAAAAAGGTCAGCAGCATGTCTGGAAGATAATTGTTAGAGGCCTTCGTTGTGGCTTGATGAATTTTTGACACTCTTAGGACCTCAAAGAAGAACATTAATAAGAACCTAAGAAATGAAAAGCAGGACAAATAGTCAGGCTTGTTTTGTGCCTCACCTCCTGCACCAGCTTCTGGCAAGTACTTTGCGAGCCTATATTTCTAGGAACACGAAAGACGGAGAATCAGTAAACGAGTATGGTAAAAGAAACTGTGATATGATCATGGTTCGAGTGTATCCATACAATAGTTATTTGCCATTAAGATTAGGTGCGCCTGGTTAACTCCGTCACGGTGGCAGTGGATTCCAGAATCTCTGATATGCGATTAAGCGGCGAATTGAGTTGATGTTGGTGTTGGTTACAGTGTCAGTGTTGATATTGTCAGCCATTTCAATTGTGCTGAGGAGGATATCTTTTCCTTGGATTGCAGGAGGGGCCGGGAATTGGGTCTCGACTCACGCCAGAAAAATTCGGCCAGGAGTTATGAGGGGGAATCATCGGCATCAAGATTGCAATTAGACGTTCGTCATATGGGCCGTGAGAACGAAAATTCTGGGTAGGTATCAACCGCGGGGGTGTGGAATGTGTTAGGATTTAGCTTCTTCATACGAGTATTATATCATCGAGGTGATATACTGCTTGATTATGATGCTAAATTTGTGCTAACTTGACGGAAACCGAGTCTATTCGAAAAGATACCGACATGTCGCTTCTGAAGATCCATTCTCTTAACTTCCAATTGGATTCTGATTACTTGATAATGCTATGGCTTCTGGACGTTCTGCAGTTGGAAAGCCAGGAGATGGGTGAAAATGCTTATGCCGAGGTAGTGATAGGAGCTGACGAAGTTGCAGTCGCGGCCAGTCCAAGTGGGACAGCTCATGCCTTGGTAAACATTGACCGGGTTAACAGCGCTTATTTCATCAGTTGCCAGGATAGCGTAATAGATTACAAAAACTCCACTACTGATCTTAATGTCTGGAAAGACCTCCAGATATCAGCTCTGCTCTTGTTCTTTCTTTCAATGGTGCTTTGTAAATCTAATTGCAAATGAATTAGTTGCCAGCGACTGTATTCGACTGATGATTATATGTAAATAATCCTAATATTTCATCAAATGCTATCAATGGCCTCCAATTACTGCAACTGTACTCTCTCTCTCTCTCTCGGATCCTTCTTTCTTCACATGTGGTGGTACCTAAAAGTGCAAGCAAGGTGAGGAAAGTGTTATCTGGTCCAAAGGGCATGCTGAGAATGATATCTCATGATTCTTTTTTTCCCCCCTTCTTTTGCTTTTTCTCTTTACCTTCCTCTTTATTATCCCACTTTTCCTTCCTCAGTTACACTGGTGTTGTCCTCTGATCAGTGCGCTTCATAATTTGTCTTGACTCATTTTCTCTTTTGCTGCAGCAGAAGAAGGCTCATAATGTTCCATGTTTCAACTTGACACGACCTCGTGGCCCATGGTGAACTCGTTTTGCATGATGAGATTCTTTGACAGCAAACACTAGTTTTCTGGACAGCATTCTAAGGCTAGAATACAACTACAACATGTGTACAACTGTGCTCATCCATAGGATACCTACCTTTGCCAAAAAGTAAAAGAAGTGGGTGCACTGAACCATGCAGGGGAACAGCATTGTGCCCAGTAAAGCCAAGATATGAGATTCAGATCCCTGGCCGTCGGTGGACTTAGTCGTCGTAGTGGTTCACCCGAATGGAAAAAAGGGAGAGAGGGAGGGACTGCACTGCTGGTGGGGGTGGGTGGGTGGAAAAGTGACCATCCAATGATGGGTGGTGGGGGGAATTGAACTTTTGCTATGTGATCGTCCCAGGCTTTTAAGAACATGCGACAACAACAGGATATCAAGGTCCCCCCTCTCCTCTCTCCTCCCCCTCAATATGTTTTATGTTTTTAGTGTGTCGGGACAGCATCGTTTGGCTCAAGACTCCTCCCAATCAATGATAAAGTAGTAGTATGCTTCTATTTAACGGGTGTTTTTCTTAACTGAGTGGGTGTTTGTGGTCTCCCATATCAACAGCAAAAAGCACTCCTAACACAGACTTTGCCTCCCCCACTGCCTTTTTCTTCTATACCCTCACTCTGTTTTGCTTCTCCCGGAAGCAGATGATTCTTGGCATACCACGCACAAGATTAGTCAAAGAGAAGGGATAGAGTAGAGTTAGCGGATGACATGAAGAGACAACAGCAGAGCGCCCTCCTCTCCTCGTCCTCCTCTTATCGCGAGCGCAATGGCCGCGCGGAAAACAGCCAGGACTTGCAAGTCAAGGGCGTGGGTTGCATGTCGGGTTTCTTTCACTTTGTCTTCAAGTACCAAAACAAGCGCAAGTCCCTTACTAACGGTAGACTCTCGACGTAATCCGTTGATCGTCCTGGATGGTGGGAGTTTTGATGCCTAATTTGGTGATTGCCAGGGAAAAAGCATGAGAAGATCATCGTAGTCCCAATGACGGTCGCTGAACCACCTCAAGCCCCCGCCGCAGTGTCTGAGAAAGCAGGCAGCATTGGTGATGCTAAATCCACGAACCGTGACAAAGGACGTCGTGTCATGGCTCATGAAACGCCGAGGAGCCCGACTATTCAGCCTGAGATGCGCCTCCACTCACCTCGTGCTGCCACGCGGCCTCTGACGTTGGTGGCACGGCTGATGGGACTGAGCTGTGAGGCCGAGGGTGAGGGGGCGAAGGGAGCACCAGAGACTGCTGCGGAGAAGAGGAGGAAGCTGTTGGGAGCTTTGGAGAAGTGCGATGAGGACCTCAAGGCATTGAAGAAGATCATAGACGTGGTAATGCAGTCGGAGGTTGGGGACCGTAAGCAGGTGGGCGGGGAGGGTCCGAGCCCGGTGTCGGTTTTAGATTGGCCAAAGATCAGTTCAGAGAAAAATAATCGTAGCTCTATCGACATCACCAGAGCTGAAGGTAAAGGTCCGGACTTGATATCACCAAATTCCACGCGTTCCATATCACGAAAGCCGACTATGCTGATGTTGCAAAGCAACACAATGCAGCTCATCAACTCCGGAAGAAACTAGGCGGCACAGACCAAGAGGACGCATCTGCAACCAACGGAACCCCCCGCAACAGCATACGTCTCCTCGAGAGGATAACCGACGAGCCATTCTCATCAGCTTCGCGCTTGAGCAACAGGGAGAGGTTGGCCGTCGCAGCGGCAGGCACGTCCGCATCATCACGTCCCAGCAAGGCAATGACAGAGAGCGTGGAGCAAGTGTGCAGGGACGTCACATGGGGAGAGAGGAGGGAGGCAGGGAGGATAGGGGTGGCCTTACACGACCACATCTGTAGGGAGTTGATCGAGGAGACGGTCCTCGAGATGGGGTCTCCTGGGAAGGGCGACCCGGGGCAGCTCCCGTTCGAGGCATGCAGGAGGAGGCTGGTTTTCTGAAATATCCAGAGTCTCACCATGGTCCGTGCTCTTCCCATAAACAGTAAACTTTTTCACGTTTCCATTGATGGCCCGAGTCATTGACTAAAAAAACAGTTGCTATCTTATCTCACTAATCAACAAAACCAAATACTGAACCACCCCCGACTAAACTAATCACGCCACCAAGTGTATTGGGCCTCTCGCGAGTTGTGTTTGTGTGGGGGTCCGTGAAACAGGCCCGACATGGGCAAATCAGTAAAAATTTCTCTTCGGGCACGACACAGGACGTGGCCCTTCTAGTAAGACGACACGTGGATACCGCGTAAGAACCACGTACGCTTCGATTGGGCCAACCCACTTCTCCTTTTTCAATTTTTCCCTTTTGTCTGGGAATTTTCTTTTCCAGTTTAAAAAAGAAAAAACTCTTTTTTTAAAAAAAATTATTTTTCCTAGGAAAAAACAGCTTCCGCGAGAATGACTGCGTGCCATCCATTTTCTCCGCCTTGTTTTCCTATTTTTTAATGCAAAGACTTGTCATGGTTGGACTTGTGTTGACTTATGGTATATGGGGGGAAGATATTGAGTCGACTAATTTTAAGCCTTAACTTGGGTCACTTTCGAATTCAATTTCATTCCAAACAATCGGACAAGAAAGTCTTAATTTGGGCGGTCGGCGTTAGCTGTATTATCCTTCCAAATAAAAAGGTTATGGATTGTGAGATATTCGATTAGGGGTAAAAAGGTCAAACCACAATACCGAGAGAAGGTGGGCCCCACCCCATCCGACAGAAACTCCGTATAAATCCCCAGTTATTGTCCGAACGGAAGGAGACGCCACTCAACGACTTGGGTTTTCCTCCCCCTCTCTTCCCTTTTTCTTCTTCCTTGTCTCGTTCGTCGTGAGGGGCAGCAGTCCCGACCCCCCCCCCGCCTCTCCTTCGAGTCCTTGTTTTTTTTAATCTCGTGGGGAGAAGGAAAAAAAGAAAATGGCGGATCAATTGACGGACGACCAGATCTCCGAGTTCAAGGAAGCTTTCAGCTTGTTCGACAAGGACGGCGATGGTTGGTTCAATCTTGTTTCTGTCTGGTTGATTTGAATTGGAATCTGACCGCCCCGTTTCTTTTTTGGGGTCGATGCAGGTTGCATAACCACCAAGGAGCTGGGGACCGTGATGAGATCGCTGGGGCAGAACCCCACGGAGGCGGAGCTCCAGGACATGATCAACGAGGTCGACGCCGATGGCAACGGCACCATCGACTTCCCTGAGTTCCTCAACCTAATGGCTAGGAAGATGAAGGATACGGACTCCGAGGAGGAGCTCAAGGAGGCCTTCCGGGTGTTCGACAAGGACCAGAACGGGTTCATATCCGCGGCCGAGCTCCGTCACGTGATGACCAACCTCGGAGAGAAGCTCACCGACGAGGAGGTGGACGAGATGATCAGGGAGGCCGACGTGGACGGCGACGGACAGATAAATTACGAGGAGTTTGTGAAGGTGATGATGGCCAAATGATTTTTTTTGGGTCCGTGTTGGAAAACAAAACAAGGGAGGGAGAATTAGAGGAGTTCTTATTTGGATTTGGTCCTTCTTGTCATCTCTTCCTGCGAAAACGTGTAATGGGGATGTTGTTGGTCTTTGGTGGTCCTGCTGCGGTTGTGTCCGTCTCCTGTTGTTTTTCTCTTTGTTTCTGGGTACTTGTAGATCTCTCCAAACTAGAAGTCTTGCCAGGCTGGGAACGACTTTGAGAGTCTGGGAATTATCTATTTAGACTCCATGCTTTTGGTCACATGATGTCCTTTTGGTGGGGTCTTTTCTTCTCTGGACATGAACTACGGGGGTGCGGGTGATTATTTGCCCAGAAAAGATCCCAGCAAGAGTGTCCAGGATGATTGAAGATGAGCCATATGATGTCCTTCTGAACAAGTCTACAGCCATATTACATTGTTGGCCCTCCCTCCCTCGCTCCCTCCCTCTCCTTCCACCAATAATAACATAAACTGGCAGTAGCAGAGCCGTGCCCCATTTTTCTGGGGGATCATCATCTCCTACAGTCTCTTTAAGCTCTTCTTCCTGGCATCAATCTTCTTTTTATCGGTCTGCTGGATTTTTGGCACCCCGCTTTCCTTCTTCAGACCATAACCAATAACAGTGGTCGCCCCGCAGACACCAGCCTCAGACACCTGCTCGGGCCCACTCGAGGCTTTGGTTGTCGCAGGAGCCATGTTTGAGGCCAGAGGTAGCGTAGGGGTCAAGTTCTTTTGATCTTGGACAACGCCATTGCTTTGATCACTAATCAATGCTTGGGTCGACTTGATCTGCGGCTTCGGCTTGACTGCATGAATGCCCGTTAAAAGTCTGTAGCCAAGTAAGAATGGAATGAGGAAATATTAACTTCTTTTCGCCAAGAATAAAATAACTGTTCGAGGTCCCCAAGGGACAGATATATCCTGATAGCAATTTCATCAAAAGGAACACAGGTTGTTTCCGGAGCTGGACCCATGTAAAAAGCTGCTGGTCCCTGGACCCATGAACAACAAGAGAAGAAAAACAGTCAATCACCTGGCGTGCTTGGCATACTCTTCATAATTCTCGAGTAGCATTTTTCCAGCCTGTTCATTCAGAGCTGACTCCGGAAATGGCTCGATCAGTAAGCACCTAACCACCTAAAATGAACATGACAAGGGTTGTTAATTGGGGAAATAGAGAAACCCTTCATAAAGACATCCCAAAAAGCTCCACGGACATATGACCGATGAAGAACAGGTTCGAACTAACTTACGATAAGAACATGGCGAAGACCCAGACTAGGATTCCAGTCCTTCTTCAATGTGTTGACACATATCTCACCATTTGTAGCAATATTGGGATGGAAGATCTTGGTTAGAAAGTAACCTATGAAAGAAGTCCTTAGTCAAAGCCACACTACCAAAACCAAAAGGGTTCCCAACACTCACACTTATCTTCAAACTTACTGTATAGATACCTTTAGGAGGAGATTGTGGGAAGTCCTGAGACAATATCAACTTCATTCGGAACCACCCGTTCGCATATGGTGTCCCAGCTGAAAGGAGAATCCAAAGACGTTTAAGAATTATGAAAGCTAGCTGATGTCAGGGCATATTTAGCATTTTGCTAAATGGAAAACAATGCAAAAGGGTTCGCACCAGGTCCTTCAATATCAGCGTATATGGTGGAAAAGTCGTCATCATTCACAACAACTTTGATGCCCTCGGGAGGCGAATCGTCAAGGTTCTTCAATTCTTTGGCGAGCTGTTTCATAACGATCGGAGGAAGGTTTTCATTGGTAGCCTGCACCAAAATTTCTGGTGCTAAGAGATGGACAAACACTTCATAAAACTCAAACAATCATAGTCCAGAAAGCTAGAGAAACTCGAGGAATAACTCGATAGCAACATTACAAAAGGAAACAATGGCGGCTCTACCGCTTTACGACTTCATTTCACACTGAAGTACATGTATGACATAATACTAAATAAAAGCAACATCAACATCATGGGTCGGGAGATGTCACTACACCACATTTATATTCGTTGGCTTATGGAACCTTCTGAGGAAACACGACGAGGTAAAGATCAAATAATAAATCTTGATCACTTACCATTAGGAAGAAGACAAAAAGAAAGTAAAAAATTTATCAGATATGGATTCCACGATGAAGAGCACCTAGATCTTCCAAAAGTAACACAATGTCAACGAGATTAAAACCTGCATAAAACAAGCAATCATCAGGTGACTTAAAATGAGAAATTTAAAAAAAAAAAAAGAACTCAAAAGAATTCATGGCTAACAGCAACAACTCCAAGCCACATCAACCGAATCCAGGCAACAGATATATTCAAACCGAAATAAAATTCTCAATACATCTGCCATCGCTCAAAATCTGGTCATAACTACCAATCAAGCAAGTGGTTCCACTTCCGTTTACCTTAATACCAACAACACCATTATCTCAGAAGACAATCGCAAAGACCTCCCCACTAGCAGTTGTAACCCAACAAGATCAAAACTTCCCACTAAAACTGCAGGGAACTTCCAAATCTAATGCCACTCCAGAACAACCCCAACTGCAGAGACAAAAACCGCAGAGAGAGAGAGAGAGAGAGAGGAAAAAGACTGAAAGAACAACGACCAGACAACGTCGCAATCCAACAAAGAAGATGGAGAAAATCACCTCAAGGAAGAACCAACAAAAACAAGGACAAGAACTCCTCCGTTCTTTATCGGACGGTGTCGCGGATTGGAGCGAATGCAAGAAAACGGAGCTTCAATCTTATTTAAGTTGGGTAGGAATTTAGATTGGGGATGGAAAGAAGACCGAAGATGGAGACGAAGATCTGGATTTCTTGTTTTTTTTCTGGGTGGGTGTCATAACTAGCCGTTGGATTTATCCTTTAAAAAAAAATACAATCATTCTTACAACGAGCTTTATGGGCCAAAGCCCAATTGTGGGGACATTGGGCTACTAAAATTACAGCCCACAAATTTATTTAGGTGAATTCGGACACTTAGTTAAATAATACTCCTAATTCGATTTGTAAAGAATTTTTTGTTCCTAAGAGCGAGTTTCTCCCAAAAAATTATTTGAACTCATATATCGAATTCAGTCATCGAGAAAGAATACAATACTTTAAACACCGAATCCAATATCATTTAAAAGAAATTCGAAATTTTAAAATACTGAATTCTCACCATTTTTTTTTTAAATTCGGTGATAGAAATATTGAACTCTTTACAAATCGAACTCGATATTTCTGATATCGAATTAGAGACTATTCGGTAAATTTTGAAATATGTTAACTAATTTAGAAAAATATTTTCTAGTCACAAATCGAATTCAATGTTTTAATATTGAATTCCCTATCGTCTGTACCGTGCTGCTAGAAGACACCCCTCCAATAAGGAAATATTATTATTTTTATTTATTTTTGTTTCGTTAATTTCAATTGTTTCTCCCCTCTTCTTTTAACGCTGCTCGTTATTCTCGTCCATTAACATTATTACTTAATTAAAAATATTAGCGAACTAATCTTTTTTAGTTGAAGAAATAAAATTATGTACCGACCAACCAAAGAAAACCAAATCGTATAAATATATGACTATTACCCAAAAAGGAACACGTATACTTCCCTATTATGATTAATTAGTAAACTTAATTTTAGCAAAATGAATAATCCAAAACTTGTTGTTCGGCAGACCTAACAATTTGTGTGGAAGTACAATAGACTTAGATTATCCCAATGTCATCACCTCGCCGGTAATAACAATTACATCATAGACGCCTAAAATGTACTTCTTTCTAGAGTATTCCCCAATCGTCGTTAATATTTTATACATAGAGAGGTCAAACTCCAAGCCAAACTGATCTACATCTTCACGCCTAACCCTCATTTTTATTAGAAGAAGAAGAAGATGATGATGATGATAATAATAATAATAATATATTTTACGCCAAATCCAATTGGATAAACCCTCAAAGGAAGAGCTTATAAATAGCGAGTGCATGAACGCGAATGCAAATTACACATCTCTCCACCACCCCACCAAGAAGAAGAGGAAGGAGGAGTAGGAAATAAGGCATGGCTTCCAACTCTGTCCCCCTCGTCGCCTTCTTCTTCATCTTCATTGTCGCCTCCTCACCCATTGCCCAAGGCTTCCTAATCGGCGGCACTTCACTCAACGTCGCCGAGATCCAGGCCCTTGGTGTCCTCACCTGTAAAATCCCCGGATCAAACATACCCGGCAATCCGATAACCAACGCCACCGTTGCCATAGCCTGTAGCGGCGGAACCTTCAGCGTTGGGGTAACGAATGCGACTGGGGTCGTCACTGCGGTGTTATCCGCGGTTGATGGCCTCGTGTTTACTGCCTCCACGTGCAACGCCACCATCACCCTGGGGAATCTGGTGAGTTGCTCGGCATACCCTGTGACATTCACGACCCCAGTTGTTCTCACGCTCTCGCGCATCATCACTACCGTGATCGGTGAGGTGGCTCTGTTTTTAGTGAGTTTCGGTATTCCACCCCTTTAAGTAAGTTGTCCCTGAAACTGAAAAGAGGCAGCCTATCGACGTGCAACGGGAAGATTGCGGCTAGTAATCCGCAAGAAATACTTACAAAATAAAAGTTGTACAGCCATGTGCCGTGTACGAGAAATAAACTATGATAATATGTAATAAACAAACACGTGATAGCTTCACTTGAGTTATCATCGATAATTAATTATAAAGTCGCCCTCGTTGGGTTTATCTATCGGGTGTCGAGGATTTTACAACTCGAATGCGCACATGAACACACTCTATTAAGGCCAAGTGTCTCTTGAATGATCAATAATCTTGTACCCATCAATTGAGATCAATATTGTTATACATCTAATTTTTGTAATAAAATTAGATCAATATTATTAGTGTATATTGATTTAATGTGATGAAAAAAAGAATTAGAATACGTACAAATCTAAAATTCATTTTATAGGAAAGGAAAATAAATGCATAATAATAGACCTTAAAGCATAATTTGTAACCTTTCTTTCTGTTTGTTTCCCTCCCTTGTATGGTGGTGGTGGATTAGCTGTTCCAGAAGGAGTAAGAAAGCCAAGCGTATAAACCCTTCAGAATGCTTTTCCAAGATAGTCATCACAATCTGACTTCAACTCCCGGAATTCGCCATCGCCTCTTCCTCTCGGATGGCCGGTCGCCATATGACTACGACGACAAACTTCTGTTTGCGAAGGAAGATTCCTGCAGGGAAAAGAATTCTGTAAATATGCAATCAGGGCCGGGCCCTACGTCCTCGGTGAACTTCATCCCCATCTCGATGTCAATCTTCTCCTGGGGGGTTTGCATTACCTTCTCCCCATAATTTGATGCCATAGATTCTTAGACAACTTCAGTCTATTTTGACAAAAGCTCGGAAATTGTTCATCCAACGCGGTGTTCTCGAAAAAGAAGACCTCATAAACATTTCCAAGCAAGGCCGGTCACACCGGTTGTCCATTATTGCAGATGGAGCAATTAGAAACACATGGAGGACGAAACGGCAAACAAGCGTCGCAATACTTTTACGACACGACCTTTGACGATCACATCTTTTGTTCGAGGTAGCTTCATATGAGGCGTCCTCCCATTGACCCACTCCGTAGGAGTTGTTGGATCAAACGCATCGTCTGATTCAGGGGGCCTCGAACTTCCTTTGCAGAAAAAACTCTCAAACACACTATAACAGAAAGAAAAGGAAAACATCAAACAGCGGTAATACTCACAGAAAGATTATCACACTTCCTCCGAATCGATACGGAGGGGCAATTCCTCCATCAACTGCTAATCAGACCGAACAAGCAACTCGAAACTAAGTCCCTGGAACACCCAAAATTCTGCAAAAACCAAGGACTATAACACCTCCCATAACGATGGAAATCAGGGAACCATCAGAAAACCAGTTGGCATCACCATCTACAGTCCAAATCGACCACACCCCATTCACATCACACCCCCACCCAGAGACAGACACACACGGAGACAGAGAGAGAGGGAAGAAGACTCACGTCGGTTCCCTTCCAGACCTTGTACAACCTGAAAGAATTGCACCCCGCTATCATCACACCCTTCTCCCTCACAAACACACCGGCCTCCCTCCCTCCCTCACTCCATCAATCAATCCCCTAATACTTCAACCAACCAACACCAACTATTGAACGAATGTTTCATGGGAGCTGCACTCCCTCTGATTCCGGCAGCTGAGTTTCATGGGATTATTCCGGGGTCTTTGCTCAATGTAAGGAAGAGAAAAGTGAAGTCCTGTAAAAGTAGGAAACTCGTATCCGCATTTGGGAGCCGTCGATGTAATCGCTGCTCATGACAGGAACTAGAAGCACGAACCATAACAGTCAGGACGCATCCGACAATCAAGACAGGGTATCCAAACATGGGTTTGACCACATGGAGAAGAGAGATGCAAACTAGTTGAATACTAGTTTAGCTATCCCAAAGAGCTAGTTCGCTAACTTTTCTAGACACAGACAACTACCTGGAGGAATCATCTTTCCAAGTTTCGCCAGCTAAAGTTACGTTTGCGACGTCCTTACGTTTTCAGGCTTTCGTCTGTTCAAGAGCCAGATCAGATCAGCAACTTCATATGCGAACTCATAATGATTCACCCCATGAGATCTCCTCCATTCTCTGCAACATCAACATAATGGAACTTCCTAGAAACTCAGAAAATAAAACTGATAGGAGAAGAGGGAGGGACATCGCATTACTTTGTTTCTCTTTTGTTTTCCCTTTCCATCGGATCCTTCCTTCCCTTTGTTTTCTCTTTTCTTCTTTCTTCCTCCTCCTCCTTGTAACTAATCCTCAAACCTGCAAAGGAAGCACATAAACAAGACCAACCTCAAAGAAGAAGAATCACAAAAAAAAGACACCCATGATCACAAAGGTTGGCATCTTTCCGTTGATCTGGGGAAGAGGATTACATTCTGGAATCTGGGTCAATCTTACTCGGGCGGGAAAAAGGAGAGGATAAAAGAAAAGCAGCAACACCTTTAAAGGGTTTTGGTTAGGAGACTTTCCAAGACCTAGTGTTTGTTGAATATCATCAGGACAAGTGAGTGCATCCTGGTTACTGACAAATTGCAGGACAGACGAAAAAATGCCTTCAACTGCCGTTTGTAACTGAAGTGAACTGAATCTCCCGCGTCACCATCTTCCCTTCCCCCTTAAAGATTAATGTAACGAGTTGTGTACAGACAGCCACAAGCCTGTCGGGCATCCAAACAGTTCGTCCATGTCTGCAAGGTGGCTCCAAGGAACTCCGGGTTGGTGTAGCAGAGACTGCAGAGGCTGGATTAGAGGGAGAATTGGTGCAGAGACAGCATGCCCGACAAGCACAGGAACGGGCATTTAGGGGCATTTCGTGGAAGGCATAGAATGAGATAAGGAATGAGTTATCTATCATCCAAAGAATTTTGAGAATCTACAGGGGCAACGAATTCCAACAACCTTGGCATTCCACACTGCAGTCTAAGGAATAAGTTCCCCCCGTAATTAGCTACAATTGTAGAAGTTCAGGTACATGGCAAAATCATCAGCAGTAAACTCTTCAGAGCTTTTAGTTAATCGTTACTGCATCACCAGGGCATGGTCCAACAATGGTTGAAGCTCCCATCTCTCATGAACTAAGTTGATTCAATGCGCGTCACCATCTATGGAGGCGCAAATCTGTTGGAGCTGATGCCCTGTCAAAAGCAATTATGAACAAGAAACAGTTCATGCCTTTGTTTTCTGACACTGTCAATCAAATGACTGAAACATTATCGCAACAGCTTCCCCATTAATTGTGGGGCCAAAAAGTAGTCAGTGTTCTCAATTTTAGACACATGGAAGCATTAGGGTGACGCAAGATAATCAGCCTCAGCAAAAAATCGAGGGAGATGACAGAGACCTTCTGTCGGTTCAGTGTTATGATATACTTAAGTTACTCGGACATCCCTAAGACCATCTCCTCTCCACTTGCAACACAGAACAAGCACTTCCAATACACTGGGACTCATCAAAGTTTGCAAATATGATACCCAAAATCACGAATAATTAACAAACCTGCAGGCACAATCAAAAAAAGATGGCTAATGGAACGCTAACACCTTAATCAAGGAAGCATGGTGGAGTGCAACAAGAGAGGGTAGGTGCAGCAAAACCCACTGCTCCAACTCTGCAGATATTTATTGAGATCCATGTCAATGGGTAAGCAACGTAGAAGTGCTTAACATTAGTTATTCCTAGGAACAACGGTGAGATAAACAGCATAAAACAACTGCTTACCACAGAAAGCAAAGGGCCTTGCTTGAATTTTTTATGGAACGAGAAGCAAATAGGCCTTGCATTATCCCCAGGACCTCTCATAAAACCACTAGAAAAAAGAAGCAAAATGAATGGAAACATCAAATCGAATCAAAACTCCCACAGTGAATATGGATTCACACTTTCCTACAGCAACTTTAGGAAACCACTAAATGTGCACTCACATTAGGGATACAGAAACAACAGGGATCCTCCCGACATCATAAACAGCAATCAGGCATTTGTATACATCACCACCTCCCCCGAATGAGACTGCCAACCGCTCTCCAGACACATTCCATGCTATTTTATCAATACCTCCACTGCATGGCATCAGACCAACAATGAGTAGCTATCAGAATAACTATTTGTTACTCAGGCACCAGCAAAGCTGGATGTAACTGCAGAAAAGCAAACTCACCTGCGAGGAATAGCAGACAACTCGGGCAATTCAATTGGCAGCAGGAGTGCATCCTAAGAGCATCATGCAGGAAAAACAATGGCATCAAAAGCATGTTTATGGAATCTCAAGATAGATCCTCAAATGAGCATAGACATGGGCATAGGGAAGTAATTTCAATCTTTCACAGCAAAGTTTATACATACATATACATAAATATATGTGTGTGTGTTTTAAGACAGTGCTGATAACAATTATTACTTTAAATATAACACCAAGAACAAACATGATATAGTAGTTACCCAATCATGGTGGTCTTGAAGCAAAGTGAACCGAGGCTAATGTTTTAGAGCTTGAGAATGCAATCAGAATCATACATCCATCAATATCCCACGTGGCCCCCTAATTTTATGCAGCGCCATATAAATGGATTTTCAATGCCAAATTGATAACTATAAAAGTAAAATATAAATTGACAGGCTGAAGTGCCTCAGAGATTATGTCAGCAAATTAGATCGTGCTCTACAGCTTTTCATCCCTGCAATTACTGCAGAAATTTGTAAATAAATAGACGCCGGTGACCATTTTAGAAAGGATATTCCCCCGAAAGTGATTTCAAGGCGAGGCGCCTTGAGCGCCTAGGCGCCAGGGCGAGGCGAGGCGAGGCCTCGTCGCCCATTTTTGCTCCGGGCGGGCGCTCGCCTAGGCGCCAAGGCGACAAGGCGCCAATAAGGCGCTGGCGCCTCCCCCCGGGTTTTCCCCTTCCCCCGCCTTCTTGGTTGGAATCTCGGTTTGACTGGTAAAAAATAAAAAAATTAAAGGACCAAAAAAGAATTACAAATTTTATTAAACCTATCTCCCCCCTCACCTCCTATCGCACCCTCGTTTCACGTCCTCCATTGCAAATCAGAAACTTCGATCATAGGCTCCCGGGACCCTTTTAATCGTCATAGTAGGGCGCCGGAAGAAGACTGCTTGTTAGGGCATTTGATCGTCGGGCAGGTTTCTTCTCCTTCTCGCTTGCCTCGTTCTTGAAAATTATTGCCTCGTACAGTGATATGGTTTGATTGTGGAAGGTTTTGATTGGGCATGTGGTCTGTTCTCGTACAATGATATGGTTTGAGTGAGTGGTCTGTCGGATTGGATGGCTTTGTCTTTAGTTTTGAGTAGGCGTATTGTTCATGTTGGCTGTGTGTACCCCTCGGGATGTATGTGGATACACATACATCGACCCCGATGTTGAAGATGACGATGAACCACAACTTGACAATGATAATTTGCTAGAAAAGGACGTTGACTTGGATGATGATGATTGTGGTGGTTTCGATCTTGATATGTAGATGCGGATGGCGTGAATTTGGAACTGATGTGGATTGTGATTGTGGATGCTGATGCTTTTTTATGTGGATTGAGGATGATGATGCCTTTTATGGATGAGGATTGTAGATTGTGGTACTTGAAATTGTCTTTTTGATTTATGAGGACATTTCATTTGGCATTTCAATTACAAAAAATTGTTCTATGTTCTATACATTGATGCATTAAAGCCTAGCGCCTAGCGCCTCGGGCGATGAGAGCCTTCTCGCCTTGGTGGCGCCTTGGCGCCTTGAAATCACTGGATTGGTGTGATTTCTTCTTGCTTGCTGGCTCATTGTGTGTGGATAATTCATTTATTGAGTTATGTAACAGTCTGTTTTTTATTATAATTCTCATTTACATTGAATCCCTGACAGCTCAATGGTAACCAAACGAGGCAGAGGACAGGCGGCCCCCAAGGCACCCCGATGCAAAGGCGGGAGCATTTCCGCACCCCAGGGAGGCGAATCTTGGGAGGAACGCCTTGTCCGTGTATTCTATAAGGGAGATCCGTATTGCCCCGATGCGGACTCCATGAGGAAGTATTTAATGAGGACGTGTTATCCTCCAGCCGTGCAGATTCACTTGCACTTATTATCGCTTTATAGGCTTAAATTTCTGTCGCTTTCCTTCCCGCGTCCCTTCTCGATGGACTCTTACAAATTGATCGTGGAAGCAGTGGGCCGTTTTGTCTTTGAAGGCAAAATTGTTATGGCGGATTTGAAAAATCATATGTGAGTGTTTGTCTGTCGAGTTTATTGTATTTTGTATTTGTGTTTGCATTTTCATCTTCTGATAATGAATTCTGTTTACTTTAGTGATCGTTGGGATCCCAACTTTAAAGAAGGGGCTGTGGCTGCCAAGTTGTTTGCCGAATTGGCAAACCTGCTCGGCTTGAAGGAGGTTTCAAGTTGGGCTCTCGAGTTAGAAGATGCATGCCTCCATCCTGCCAGTCCTGTGGCGATCTACACCACCTACGAGAAGCTGCACATTTTCTATGTGAGGGCAAGACCCCAGCTTTGGCTACTCATCTTCTCGGTAATTTTTAACTTTGTTGCCTTATTTGTTATGCTTTCGCATGTCTTCTTTTAATTCTTTTTGAATTCTATTTACAGGCCAAAGCCGCCATCCAACAGGCGTCTGCAGCCCCTGTTGCCCACCCACCTGCTGCCCCTGTTGGTGACACTCCGGCTCCAGTTGTGGAGTAGTACTGCCCTGGTGTACATTTTGTTGAGACACCGAGTGTGGTTAGCTCTGGGAACTCAGGGAGTCTTGCCTTTTGGAAAACTAGATACTTTATGAATACTCTGTTAGGAAAGTATGGATATTGGCCTAAGTAATGATTTCCAACTTGAATCAGGAAAACCCTGACCTTACGACAAGAACTTTGTCATATGCAAGAATATCTGTCACATGGGCCTTTTTGGTTGCTTTTGGTGTCCTGTGGATTTTTAACCGTTTCTGAAGTTGCAAGTATACTGTTACGCCTTTAGTGTAGGTGCTTAACATTTTCCATTGCCCTTTGAAAATGAAGCTAATGCAATTGCCTCTAGGAATGTAGGATCACAATTGATGGATGTATTTGTGGATGATATGTTTTCTATCCACTTATGAAATGGAAAAAAAAAAAATCCTCCCGCAAACCTTTTTAATTTGGCAAAATACTTGTTCCTCCTTCGTGATTTGGCACAGCTTGATAATTGATTTCTATTCTCTTATGGCATTATGAGGAGTCATCGCACCACCCCTGCTAATTTATGACATTCATATGCAGATCCTAATTTATATAAAATAAAATCAAGTGGGGACGGTTCTCCCTTTTTTCAAAAGAGAGGGTAATTAATGCTAATGTATTGTTGTATTCAAATCATGAAAAACTTCGTGTTGCATGACATGGACATCATTCTTCTTACGTTCAGCTTGAGAAACTCGTATCCAAAGAAAGTCTGCACTATGAAGTTTTATGCTTTCACTATTACGTACAGTTTCACCTACATATGCAAGTAGGAAAACCATCATCCTTAGACAGTTTTTCTAATGTTTCGAACGTGACAGTTATCAGAGGAGGCTGATTATGCCAGGAAGAAAGGAGTGATATTGAAAGGAGACTTGCCAATAGGTGTTGACAGATGTAGTGTGGATACCTGGGTACATCCAAAATTGTTTTATGAACACGTCCACTGGTGCACCTCCAGATTACTTCGATAAAAATGGGCAAAACTGGGGTTTTCCTACTTATAACTGGGAAGAGATGTCGAAGGACAATTATGGCTGGTGGCGTGCCCGTCTAACCCAGGTTTTTTGGCCTGCTGTGTTTTGTTTGTCCTGTACACTAATACTGCACAGAGATCTGGTGACAATGAGCAGTTATGTTGTTCATGCAGATGGCAAAGTACTTCACAGTTTACCGGATAGATCACATCTTGGGCTTCTTTAGAATCTGGGAGCTTCCTGACCATGCCATGACTGGTTTAGTAGGAAAGTTTCGGCCATCCATTCCCCTGAGTCAGGCTTTTCATTCTTACTTCTCTTAATTAAAATGCTTGAGATGCCACAAACAAGGATTTAGGATATGATTGCTTTTCTTGGATTGCTTTGCTTTTAGCTTCTATAGACCAACTGACGCAGTGATTGCAGGAAGAACTTGAAACAGAGGGCATATGGGACTTATAATCGGAAAGAGGAGGGTGTAGGAAGACGGGGGCAGGTGGAGAGGGATGGAACGGCTGTGGCAGCATCCTCGGATACACGTGTTGGGATCATCGATCTCTATCCCCATCGACGCTTCTCCTCCTCCAGCGCGCTGCAGCCGCGGCAGCAACTGATTTCTTGATTCTTCGTTGCTGTTGGCGGGTTGTCCTTCTGGCGCCTTTTAGGACAGTGATGGAAATCTTTGTTCTTGCAAAGTTCTATAAGTTGGTATAGTGCGATATTTTCTAAAATATTAATTTATCGGAAAATTCGTGCAAATGATGGCACATATTAATGACCAGGCCAAAATTATAATGAATTTATTATTAGGGACATCCAAAAGTTACTGGGGAATCTGTGGAGTCACTCTTCTTGCAAACTGGGGTTCAATGTTCTTCTTACACCATCCTGGAGAGGATGGTCCGAGAAAACTCGGCCTCGTATACTTTATGAACCCTCTGTTTTTCCTTCAGTTCTTCGTACACGAGTTTCACTTCCCTGTACAGCCCAAACGGACATGAGTAGATCAAACGCGAGAGACAGATGGGGGAAACGAGAGGCAGGTGCTGTTGGTGTATACCTGTTGTGTGGTTGGATGATTAGAGCCCTTTGGACGTCTGTCCGGGCTTCACCCAGGTTTGAGATCTTTAGGTTCGCTTGTGATCTTCTGTACAAAGCTTTGATGTTTCCAGAATCAAGCTCTAAGACCTGAAGACAGGTAAAAAGAATCGATCATAATGGCAGGGAAAGTGATCGGATTCGAAAAAAAAAAGTTGGAACCTGGATACGAACCTTGGTGCAAAGTCTCGTGGCCTCGTGATACGCAGACAACCGAAGCTTGCAGGCAGCATTGTTTAAATAGCACGACAGGCGTAAGGCGGTTGCTGTTGCCTTCTCTTCATCCGAGAAGGAGTGATCGAACTCAATGCATTTCACTGCCTGCAAACACACACGATGTCGATGATCCCTAGGTATGATGGTGCATATAGATTATAATCCCAACCCTCCCTGACCTTCTCATCCTTCTGGGATGCTCCTGTGAAATCGCCTCTTTCAAGCAGTGAATTCCCTTCTGCTTTCCTCCTTTCACAAGTTTCTAATTTCTCTTTTGAAGTCATTCTCCATAATGGTTTACCCTGTCAGGTTGTTTCAATCTATCGTCAGATGACGTCGTTAAGGAATAAATTTACGTTTTCTTCTCTTCTCCTGTTACTCATTATTATTCGATCGTAAAAGTTGTCCGTTTGCGAAAGCCCTAGTCCGACAACCTTAAAATCGCCGAACGAGACTGAACCACTTCTGCACCTTAATCCCTCCCATCTCGTTCGAGCGACCCCGGGAGAATGTTTCCCTGCACAGCCGGATCCTTCACCCGCCATTCCGATAATGTTTTCAGGATCCTGAGCTTTTCCACTGCGAGATCCTCCTCCGTCAGCCACCGGGCCACCGCAATTCCCGTGTGCCCTGTTCCAATAAATGGGTTTCGGAACTCCTCGTCGAGTAAAGTCTCCTCCTCCGCGTCAAATTCGGGAGCTTTTGCCGTTGGTGGAGATCTGGGCTGGGCCAGGAAGGAGCCTGGGCTGGGCTAGGAAGGAGCCTGGGCTCGGACGTCCGGGGCCTTTTGGTAGTGTCGGATGGCAGCGGTGTTGGTGGTTATGCTGGCTCCAGCGATGGGAAGTTTGGAGGAGGTGGTGGCGATGCCGGTGGTGGAAATAACTGGAACTTGCTATCATGGTAAAATTACATCATACTTTCCTGTTGTGCACAGGTTTCTTGTATCGCCATAGTTTCCATGTCTCTGGTAGTTCATTTTAAGTATTTAGAGCGTGTGATAGCGATTAGTCTAGTCTAAATTGCAGTGGGTTTTTGTCTACTTGTATTTTCTGTCCCTCTAACTGGGCGAGTAATCAAGGATCTTTCCATGGGATAGTTTTGACTTCGGATAATGCATATTGGTGTCGTGAAATTGAGGCTTATCTGAGTTTGAGAAACCTTAAATACACTGCTATTGCAGGTATCTTTCCATGCTTGAAAAGTTTCCAGTGCTTACCAAAGCTGTGACATCAGCATTACTGACTTTCCTAGGGGTCTTAATTTGTCAGGTGAAGCTTGGGCTTCTGTTCTTTGCTTCACAGATTCTCCTTGTCAGGTAGAAGTCTTTCCAAAATAACTGACAACACATGTCTAATGTTCCAGGTTGTGATTGATCAAGTGCCGACATGAAGAGAAATTTCTTCTTCACCTTTCTGGGGCTCGTACTAGTCGGGCCAACTCTACATTTCTGGTATGCCTTTGAGTTGATTTGATCTATCCATCCCCCCCACCCTGGCATAACTAAATTGAATAAAGGTAAACCTGTACGACTTGAACAAGAAGAAGGATCCATAAGCTGGTTGTCCAAGGCAACATAGATTAAGCGCCTCCAAAATTCACTTTAAATTATTGGCTTTCTCTTTCTGTGTTAATGCTGGAGCATTATGATGTTCAACCTAAAGTAGTTTCCCGCTGGTTGTCCAAGGCAACGTAGATTAAACTCCTTCAAAATTCACTTTAAACGATTGGCTTTCTCTTTCTATGTTAATGCTGGAGCATTATGATGATCAGCTTGAAGTGATTTTCCACATGATATAAAATATCTAATTAAATTGCATGGTTAATTGCGTAAGTATCTAACGTTGAAGTTCTTTTCTGGTTACAATGTAACCTGGGTTGTGTAGGTACCTATACTTGAGCCGGTTCGTTACAGCACCGGGTGTATCGGGTGCATTTATACGGCTCATTCTTGATCAGGTAGCCAATCAAAGTTCATTGATAGCTAAGGTCATCAGGTGATCATGACGAAGCCGATTTATTTACTTTTTTCTACAGTTTGTCTTCTCACCCATATTCATTGGGGTTTTCCTATCAACCCTGGTGACGCTAGAAGGAAGGCCATCTGATGTTGTCCCTAAGCTTCAGAAAGTAATGTCAGATCTCAGTTATCTTGCATTTCTTGTTTGTTGACCGATCCTAAAATGAGTTCATTTCATTGTAGGAATGGTTTTCTGCTATCCTTGCAAACTGTAAACTGTGGATCCCCTTCCAGTTTCTGAATTTCCGGTTTGTGCCGCAGCAATTTCAGGTCCTCTGGTGTACTCTTACACGTCTTCTTGAATTTTATGAGTGAGCTGTGGTGAAACACCTTTTTTCCAAATGAAGATGATTTGACATTGTCTAATCATTTATGACGTTCTCACATTCAGTATGACAACCTTGGCAAATGACGGTTTGGTAGCTCCAGAGATGAATTGGACTACATTTCATGGATTCATTTGGGCTCACATCTTCTCTTTCTTTGCTAGAAACAAATATATTAGATGGATCAAAACATTCCCGTTTTGCAGATGCGTTAGAGTTGCAACCCCATAGTTTTGGCCTCATTTTGCAGATGCTGGCTGCTAATGTTGTTGCTCTGGTCTGGAATGTGATCCTCACATTCAAAGCTCATGCAGATATCATTCCAAAATAGGTAACATAAGAAAAAAAAAACTTCTTTTAATTTGATCCATCATTTTACTTATCAAGAGTATCGTTTTCTGATGCAGATCACTTTGCTAGTATCCGTACATAGTCGTCCGTCCATATCCGGGTGCCGAAGAGAGACGCCAAGTCGTTAACCTTTTCCAACCTTTTTAGCGCCCACCTTTTTCTACCGGTAGGAAAGCCGCCCCCGATCCATCATCCAGGGGCGGCATGTTGTATCGTGCTGTATCTATGTGGCCGCAGCGCTTTCAACGCTTTGCTATTATTAGGGTGGAGGGGATTGAACTGTGGATCCTTAACTTCTTGTGGTAGTTAAAAAGTGTTCGCATCTCAGCTTGCTAACTGGGTCGTCCTCCTGACTCGCTCACATGGAGGGGGGTTCGTCTAGGCCCCAGATCTGCCGTCATCGTGAGCGTGACACCCTCTGGTTCTTATTACATCATACGAAACCCATGTTTTCAAGGACGACTCCCATGGAAATGAATCGATTTTCGCATGTTATAGAAAGAAATCCGGTTTGACCCGTAAGAAAGCAATTAAACAATTACGAACAATTCATATTTGCATCTAACTCCATCCAATCATGTACTCGCGTTTAGAGAGGATTTGGTGGGAGGGAGTGGATATATCTTATCTTTAAGGTTTTTTCTTTGTAGTCCCACTGTCCCCCAATTATATAACCACCTCGGCCGCCAGTGCAGTCCATCCTCCCCCTCTCTCCCTATCCCAAATAATCTCTGAATGTATTAAAAAAAAGGGTTAAAAAACACTTGCCATTCAATTTTTATTAGGATAAATCCCGAGGCTTACCCTTTTATTACAACGATAAAACAAGCAAACCAGAAATAGTTCGTCCGTGAGAAGATGATAAGAATGAAACCAATGAATCTGAGCGAGGGGATGGCGACCACCTTTGACCAGACAATTCTCCATTATGTCATGTCAAAGGTGGAAAAACAAAACTGATCCAACCAGCTGGGTTCTGGTGGCGTTGCCCTTCTCAGAAGCCTCCTGCTTCAGAGGAGGTACTAGTACTACTACTAGTTCTTCTTCCTCCCCCACTTCGGTTTTCTTTGGCTGCTTCAGGGAATGTCAAGCCGTGTTGGTAATAGCCATTGGTGTCTCGGTTGTAGTCGCCCCATAAGGGTGCGAGGTGGGTCCTCTGTCTGCCCCTACTGCCACGGCCGATTTTTTCAAGAGCTCGATCCTACCGTGCACATCGCCCCCGCCGATTACTTCGGTCTTCGGCGCAGAGACCCCGGCCGCGACATCAGAAACAGAGGGGCTCCCGTTGGAAATGGTGGAATCGAAGCTCTTTCTATCGGGCTGCCTGGAATTGAAGTGACTTGGGGTGATGCCGCTGCCGCTACCGACCCTCCTCGGATTCAACAACTGCTGGCGCAGCTGCCGGGGAATGCTGGCATCCCCCCAGAAATGTTCGGGCAGCGACCTGTTAATGGTCGCAAGGGCCCTCCCCCAGCAGACAGGTCTTCAATCAATGCGATGCCCACCATCAGGATTTCAAGTCGGCATCTTCAATCCGATTTGCACTGCGCCGTTTGCAGGGAGAAGTTTGAGCTGCGATCAGCGGCAAGGAAAATGCCGTGCAACCATCTATTTCACTCTGACTGTATAGTCCCTTGGTTAGAACAACACAACTCATGCCCGGTCTGCCGCCAGGAGCTGCCAGCAAATGGATCCAAAGGTCGTTCAAGAACGAGATGTGGGGGTCGTAACGACAGCGGTCGGGACAGTCAAGGGAGAAGGACCCCCCCATTCACATTCCAGTGGCCTTTCTGCCCGTTCAACCTCTGCTCCGGCTCCAGCTCCGGCTGAAGCTCCAACTACGTCAATTAGCTCCAACTGGAACTGCTGTCCGTGTTTAGAGAAACAATAAAAGCTGCATTATTCTTATCAAATCTGAGATGCTTCTGATGGGTTGGTTGCAAAACTCGACTCTCCCAAAAAGAGAGAACTGCAAAATGCATCGCCTACGGGCAAGCAGCAACACAGGATCACCGGTGAACCCAAAAACCAAAAGAAAACGGAGAGCTTCTTCCTTCCACGTTTCTAAGTCAACCAACAAAACATAAAGTATTAACTTCTCTGGGAGGGACAGACATTGAAAGTGTATTAACATGCCGTTACGCTACTGCCTCAGCTTCCCCATCCCCCTTGATCACCCGCATCGTTCCCGCCACTAGTTCCACCTCCACCCCATCCCCCCGAGAAGGCTTCCCTCCCAGGAGAGTTCTTGGCGCTGGAGAAACTCCCCCATCCGTCTCCCCCGTCTTTGTTACCCGAGTCCCACCGCGGCGCTTCATATCCAGAATCTTGCTGGTCATGGTTAGAATTGTCTCCCCTATAATTATTGTACGAGCCGCGGCCACGGCCACGGCCACCATAAGGCCTAGGAACTCCGCCGTGATATCCGTCCCGACCGTCCCCACCTCTGTAATCATTCCGACCTGCCGACAACACCACGAAACCCAGCAAATATTAAGGATCAACCCAAGAATATCCCATTGGGGAGGCAAGACGAGAAGAAAGTTCACCTGTTCTTGATCCAGGCGTAGAAGACTGATCCCTGTCAAAAGATTGACCCCTCCATCCACCATCATTATTGGAACTCCCCCAGCCGCTTCCGAAAGGTGTTCCGGAAGAGCCTCCAGTTGCCGGGCTTCGCATCGGTACCATCGCTGCAACAGACCTGATCGATGGAGCAGACTCGTGCATTGGATCGTCAATATGCTTCTGAAAGTAGGCCACGAGCCGGTCGATGTCCTCAAACATCCTTTTCCTGAACTTAAACCCCTTCGGATATAGGCCAACATACTCATGATGGGGATTTGAACTCCGAATGTATGTAAGTATGAAAGTCCCTGGATGCTCATGCGAGATGCCAAAGGAATACACTATCCTCATTGGATACTCAGACTTCTCCATCCTCAGAAGTTCGTCCACTTCTGATTTTGTACCCCTTCTGAATTTGCGGTACCCGAGCATCGTCTTCAAGTGACCCACGAGGGGATCCACATACCGATCCATAACCTTCAGAACCCATAAAAAGAAAAGAGAGAGAGAAACACATAAGTGCAATGAGCCATACAACTTTTTCCTATTCGATACAGTTCACCCTCATCAAGTGATTTAGCACTGAAGTTTGAAAATAATAACAAAATCAATAAATAGAGTCAGTCAAACGCCACCTCTAAGCCAAATAAAGAAAAGGCCAGCAACTAACCTCATCCAAATCCTCAAACGTGTCTTCCCCTATTTTTAGCTTTTTTCCAAGACGAAGCAGATTGGCAATATCTCTGTGGTCCTTTCCCTCTTCCACTATATCTTTGTGAGCATAAACCTTGTCATACACTTTCAGTGTAAGGGTCAAATATGAGGGTCCCCGGGAGCTTGGCCGAATGATGCTTTCGCCAGGATCTTTGTCTAAAAGGAACTGCCACAAGGAAAAGAGAGACATAGTATAAGTAAGGGAAACGCACTATATAGTAAATCACCAAATATAATTCATAAATCTTGCAAAGAAACAGGTAGAAGATAGCAGGAACATAGGTATCGTTTTCAACTCTCCAAATACAGAAAAGAAAAATGAAGTTTGAGAGAGACATGGTTAAACACTGAAAAGTACCTCCATAAGAAAAAGAAGGTGAAAATAACATTGCCCCTAATTACCAAAAAAAAAAAAAAAAGCGTTGCCCCCAAAGAAAGCAAGCTCCTGCAATGAGATCGATCAATTAAGTAGATCCAAAAGTAGTACCTCCATTGCTTCATCCGCAGTTATGTTCTGGAAACGTGGATGATGAATCATTCGAGGCTTAAAGTTTCTCTTCGCCAGCTCCTTTTCCTTGCGAGCTTTTTCTTGCTCGTTATTTATACTATTCAGATCTTCCTTATAATACTCATCACGCTTTGTACGACTCTGATCTCGGATGTTTCTCATCTCACTCTCACGACAAACAAGGAAAACCTGATGTCTATTCATCTGAATGGATTTTATCTTGCAGGTCAGAATGTCACCCTCACGCACCCTGTCAGATAGTTCAGATATGTCTCTCCAGTCATCAGAATAGTCTTCCTTCATTAGCATACCCGTCAACCCAGATTCAAGGGCACAAATGGCTCTCTGAGCTTGCACTCTACGCACTGTAGCCTGAACGATTCGCCCTACGGCCAATGTATCTTCTGTCTCACCAGAAAGCATATAAAACTCTTCATCTGGCCCCGGTTCTTCATACTTTTTCCTGGGGTCCTGAAAACCCTGGATTAATTCCCGTATGATATCACGGATAGTCTGCATTTTGTCTTTATGGCTTTGCTCTAGCACAGCAAGATCCAGCCCTAGTTTCAAATACTTGGGATGGTCCCTAACATATTCTATAGCCATCTCAAGTGCATCATCATCGTTAGCTTCGCTTCCAGTATACTTGTCGAAAACAGCTTTGGCCAATTCCTGGGCAAGAGCGTAAGATTCTGGATGAATCCTTGTATCATCTAACAAATCAATGTACTGAGTGCTGCTAGCTGCCAAGCCACTCCGACGTATACGCAAAAACCCCACTGCATTAACAAAGACCTTTCTACCAAGCCCATGTGTTGTCACAAAATCTTTGCGGGTGAAAATTGCTCCAGCTCGCACCAGAGACCTCTGCAATGATGCTGCTTTTCTGGGTCCTAGTCCAGCAATAAACTGGAGTGGGGCAATCAGCCACTCATGACTTATTGCCAAATTGACGTCAAGCCCGACTTGATTAGTGACATCTACCATAATCTGCTCCACCATGCTGTATTTTTCATCAGGGGTAAGAAAATCATCCAAACTACTAAGCTTCCATGATAATATCTCTTTCCCTGGTCCACATAAAGTAGCAACCATTGCCAAAGGATTTTGAAGGCAACGCCCGACAGCTACAGCTCGACGAACAATACCTGAAACAACAGGACAGAGTAAGAAAACACTGCAAGCCTGTTGAGACAGCATGGAATTGCTATAAACAACATTTGACCTTGTTGCGCAGGCAGTTGGTCTGACGAAATACGTGAATTTTCATATAACCGGGGTAAAGTCTCATCCCCATAAACGATCTTTATTCCATCCATCTCGTGGCCTACATCTCTAGGATTGTCCTCCACCATCTTGAATATGATCTGAAGGCAATGAAAAAATAACTCAAAGAATTGATCAAGTAGAGACTCGAGAGTGGGGGATGAATCCATCAAATTGAAAGGAACCATAAATTACCGCTATCGTAAAGCTTTTCGTAATTTCATCATTTTGAAAAAAGGAATATCCATAGAAAGAACCGGTAAGTTAATCCATTATTATTAAAAAGGTCTAGCCACGAAGATGGCATGACATCAATATTCTTTTTATGAGCCAACAGTTAGGAAGGAAAAAGAAAAACTCAAAATGTTTGCAGAGAAAGATCGCGCAAGGCATCAGCAACCATTAAAAAAATAAATCACATCAAACAATCAATAGTATCTCCATGGCGTCCATTTCAGCTGATGTCTTCAGGACAGAAGACCTGGGCATTTCTAAATAGAAGATCTCCCATGCCAAGGGTGGGACATGCTGGCATCAATTTAAATATTAAGCAGGAAGGAAAAGGCACATACTGACATCGATTTAAATATTCAGCAGGAATGAAAATAAAGTACAGAAAACAACGGTACCTCATATATATCATCCTTCAGTCGTGTGCACGATAAATTTACAGCTCCCAATACAACAACATGAGGTTGGTGATCCGTCATGAACCTCAAGACCCTCTCCTGGTCATTTTTCTTGCGCTGCTGATCATTTACGTTTTGAGAACGTAATGTAAGAGAACCAGCATACAGCACATCAAGCACCTCCCCACATGAATCTAACATAACAAAAGTAGTTGCAGGTTTTCCAGGGCCCCAACAGCAAACCATGACTCTCGGAGCTGCTTCTTCATCTGAGGTATATTCACTATCTTTTCTCTGGTAAGGTCCAACTGACACTTTATTCCACAGCATCTTTCCGTATTCCATCAGCAACCAGCTTTTTGCATGGCTTGAGAGCAAACCTCTTGCTTCTTTCTCCATTAACGGAAGAAGAAAGCCATAAAATGCATTCTCTAGTATTAAAGTTCTTTGCTCATTCCATTGCTGGGCAACTTTGCTTACTTTCTCAGTTACATAATACTCCTTGAGTGCCTCAAACAACTTCTTGGAAGAAGCATCCGGCAACTTAATTGAAACTTGGACAAGTTTCTCCTCCTCAGCTTTCTGGATAAGAAGCCATTGCGCATCCTGAAATCTGTTAAGTGGCTTATCCCGCAGCCACTTAACACCGGCAAAACGATGTAATGGGTCTATAGACACATTGCCATCATTTGTTGGGCTTGTTGATACCACAGCATTATCCATGAATATGCTGCGTACATAATTTCTCACAGAGGGTTCACAGCTAATTTCAACTGCAGCCTGGAACAAGATCCTCAAAGAAATTATTGAAATGCCAGCTACAAAAGGGAAATAGAAAACAACCTGTGCTGTCATACATCTTCTACAATCCCAACAAAGAGAAAGATGCATACCATGTGGCGTGCCCCTTTAAGCACAGACTGCGGAGACTCGAACATAGCACATGTGAAATTAGAAGCCATCTCCTCCGGAGTCTCTGTGGCATCTTCCAAATCATCTGTCATCTACAATGCAGGTATCCATTAAACATCATCCCAAGGCCCAGGCAAATAAACCATCAGGATGACACAAGGACTCTACTTACATTTTTCTCTAGAGATAACAGCAAACCAAGCTGCTCAGCACTGATCGCTAACTTGCTAGCTACCTCCCATAAGCCAGCCTTACTGCAGATGCTGTACTGTGATTTTCTCTTAGGTCTCTTATACAGACCTTCGTCGAGCCCTACTTCTCCAGCAGGAAAATGCAAGTTGAACTTTGAGTCGACATCATCAACCTGCCGTTCTGACTCTGCAGCATGCAAGGACTTGCAAATTGAATCAAATATTTGTTGATTTAAATTAAGCCTAGTCTCGTCGTAAACTCGTCGAGATTCCTCCTCAAAACGCTTGCTGTAATATGAGTGCAGCGCACCCTTCCGCTTCTGGAGCAATAGCCACTTCCTGTCCAGGTCATAGATAGCCCAAAGTACCTTTAAAAAGGACATGTAAAAGTGGAGGTCAGAATCATAAGTACAGCAGTCATCTGCTAAGTCAAAAATAGGTGCATGTGTATCAGTGTGTGCATTGTCCAAGCTTGGGGGAGCACGTGCATCCCCAAGATCCAAGGAAAGATCCATCCACCTTATGCCACTTCAGGACAGGCTTAGCATCCAAATTTTCAGAACCACTATCTTCACTTTGGTCTTGACGCCCCAAGAGACTAGGACAATCCCCCAGGAGACTGAGACAATCATCTTTACGATACATGGAAATAAATGGTACCTGAAACAAAAAGAGAAAAAAAATGTTACAATGAGTACTTCTATCAGCATGGAGAAGAAATAATTGGGTCCATATATTTTTCAATAAACAATATTTACGTCTGCCAAAAGGAGAAAATGTACTAACATCGAGCTTTTGAACATGCAGCAGCTCAAGGAACTTCGTGATTTGTTCCCGGTGCTGTAACTCATGAGCTTCAAACTTTATCCCAAAAAGTAGCTCAGACCCATTGGCGAGTTGTTTCACTATCCAGCTAGTCTCCTCTTCAAAGTCAATCTCATCCACTTGAGCATTGATGCTTTCATCAGAAATCTACAGATAAATAGACCTTGTCTGTCATTGATATTTCATTTTAAAAACCATGTTCGTTAGAAAGAAGATGCCACTGTGATAACTGTATCACAAACCTGCTTCCTCTCAGGCACATCTCTTTCTCTAATCATGTCGTCCTTCTCAGTCATGTACTTTTCCGATAAAACTACTGGTTCAAACTCATCTTCAATCCTCCTTTCTCTCAATTCACCAGAATGCAAACGTTTTTTACGCTCCTGCAGAAAGGAATCAACATCACCAAAAATTTCTTGAGCTTCCTGCAGAGCAGACGACGATACTCCAGGAGCCTGTCTAGATTTCTTTCGCTTCGACTTCTTCCTCCTTCATAACAACAATTTCCATCAACAAGCATTTTGTTGATGAAAAAACAGGCAACAATGCAAGACATTTAATACCTAAGAGGAGCCCCATTCTCATCAACTTCTTCTTCATCGACAATGAAATCTGCCATCTCATCTTCATCTCCAATATCCAAGTCTTCTTCCTCTTCCACTGGTTCCTCCTCTTCAGCAATATCCTCAAGACGTTGACCTACACAAGCGTTATGCATCAGGGTATTACCCTTCAAAGATGGTGAAACTGGCAACAAAACAAAATTAAAAAAGAACAGATAGATACAAACCCTCATCATCACCAAACAAAGAGCGGCCAATTTGCTCCTCTGCAGAACGTCCACCTTTGCCAATCCTATCGAACTCTTCATCATCAGAAAACCCAGAACGTTCACCTTCATTGTCCCCCTGACCTTTCTTAAGCCGCTTAAACTTTTTGCTCTCCTTAAGAAAGAATTGATTAACATATTTAATACTTTTTGGCTGGTTGTCGGGTTAGAGAACATGACCAAATATTGAGATATCACCAAAAACCTTTGATGGACGATGAAAGCCAGTAATATTATTGTCTTCAAGGAGATCATAATCATCTTCATCAAGAACATACTCCTCCCTACAATGAAGATATATGAAATTAACATTTATCGTTAAGATGCATGATCCGATATTCTCACCATGCCTATAGGTATAGCAGACAAGATAGTCACTGTTCCTGGAAGAAAATCACAAGTACTTGAGGGGAAACATTCTTCCAAACCCACTTTGTAAATTACTGCACGTGCATCACTCTCTTATGAAAAAATTCCCACCTGACTAGCTTGAATAATGATGCCAAGCTGACAATAAATGCAGAGGAAGCTTACTTCTTCTTTCTTCTCTTCTTTTTTTGCCTCTCTTCGTCACTGTCAGCCCTGTCCTCTTCATCATCTTCTTCTTCATCAACATCATCTACAATGAATCCGTCCTTCTCATACTCGTCCTGTCCTTCATCTGCGAGAAGTTATAAGTAACAGTTTTGTCACACGAATAATGCAAACCCATCCACCATAAAAATAAAGCAAGTACACCCAAAGACAAACATTCAAATGTCAACCTTACGAAGAAACCTCCAAGTAATAGGAAAAAAAAACAAGATGAATAACGTGTAAATTAATTAAACCATTTGACATTATAACGACCAGTATCACACGGCATCACTTACTGTATCTTGAATCAACAACACTAACACTAACAACCAACGCTTGCACACACTCACGAAGCCTCCAAAACTTTTCTATGGAAACACGCTTGCCAGAAAAAACCCTACCATGCACTACCGAGTTACAAAATCCTAAAACATTAGCAGAAGAATCACCAGAAACAGATACCCCAAACCCACTTCAACCAATATCTAACGCTCACACTTCATAAACAGACAAAAGAGCCTTTTTAATAGCCTAAACCAAAAAAAAAAAAAAAATCACACGGACAACACGAAAACCCGAGAGACCACAAAAGAAAGAAGAACGTTAAAGGAAAAGGAAGCACCGTCTTCCTCGTCCTCTTCATCATCATCGTCAACGTTGCGGCCATCTCTGACCTCGTCGTCACCCTCGAGCGGTTCCCCATCACCCACTTCGTACTCGTCTGCGTAGCAACAACCAAAGAAAAAAGAAACACGGAATGACGTCAGCCTCGCCGCAGAAAGCCTAGGACGGAACCTCCCCCGTGTCCCGCCCCGAAGCAAACGAAGGGCGGGGAGACATCGATAATCGCGCCTCACCTTCGTCGTCCGACATCACGGCCTTCCCCATGATCTCCGAATCGGGAACAAAAAATTAGGGCAGGGGTTCTGAGGAAGGTTGGATTAGCACGTTGGAGGGGATGGGCGACCACGGGAGGAGATAAATATCGGGCGGGGTTGGGAGCTGAGACGCACTGAGAATGAAAATTTGGGAGGAGTGTCTCCAAGGGGGGGGGGAGAAGGGCAGGGGGAGGAAGGGAGGCGAAATCGGGTCGGGTCGGGTCGTTATTAATTGGGCTGGATCAATAGATCTTGAAAAGGTATTTTGGGCTGAATAATGTGTAGGCCCGTTCGCAATAATGGCCCTAATCAAATCATAAATTTTATTTTTAAAAAACATAAAATTAATTTTCGAAAATTTCAGATAATTGCTAAAAACCTGTTTTTGAAAGAAGAAACTGAAAAATTTTTATCCAAAAGCTTCTTATTCTTCTTCCTTTTTTTTGGGTGTAATAAATTACAACAAGAATTTAACGTTTTCTGTTTGTTGATATATATTTTTTATCTTGTTGGTTCGCAAAAATAATTCACTCGATTTAAACACGGATTTCAAAATTTTTTAAATAGGTTGGTTGATAAATCTTGATGAAGAAGGTTAGGAAAGAACTCTTTCTTTTTTTTTTTTCCCACCAACGAGAAACCCGCCCGATTTTATGTGTCGGGGGGTTTTGGATACAAACGACGACGCCAGAGCTTTGGGTCACAGGAGAGAGAAGCTACGGAAGGGAGTGTTTTAAAGACAGGTATTATTTACCAGGAATTCCCCTTACCCCCCACCCCACTTGTCCTGAATCTCTCTCTTGTCACACACACTGATCAAAATTGGATTGAACTGGGGAAACCAAAACACCCCCACAATAAAAAAACACCCAGTGAAGCCATTTATTTTTATCAGACAATGTCTTTTCAATGAGGATTGGTAGTAATAATAATGATAATGATAATAATTGCCTGCAGATTGATGAGTTTGCCAAATCAGAGCAGAGGGTGTTGGTTTGGTTGGGGGGGAAGTCTCCCTAATAGCAAAACTAACATCGACTTCTTTGATTGGTACGGGGGAAACTATTTACATTAATTTTATCACAAGCATATCCTCCACCTCCACGAAACCCGGCTGCTTTTGAGAGAAATGAACTGGGGAGGGAGTTTAATAATATATTAGTACATAAACTTACCTTAATCAATCATCATCCATTACAGCAAATTCAAAGGCTTCACAAGAAATCCACCACAGCTAATAAGACCAGTAACACATTCAAAAAGAGCAGAGGAACAAGTCAAGAGAAAGAAGGCCCACAAGGAAGAAAGAGAAAGAAACAAAAAATAAGAGATAAAATAAACCCACCACCCAAAACCCACAAGAGAGAGAAGGTAAGAAAGAAGGGTGAGGCTCAAAAAAACTACCAACTTACTTGTGGGGTTTGGGAGGAGAGGGAGGGAAGTATTTTTCATGTAAATGCTACCCATGGAAAATGTGATACGGCAGCCGGAGTTAATGCCGACCCACCTCTCAAGACTCGGTTTTTAAGCGTCCCTCGGTTTAAAGGATTGAGCTTTCGTCCTCTTTGTCCGAAACCCAGTAGGAAAAGCTCGGGGTTTTTTTTTTTTTTTGCTCATGGGTGCCTCCGATTCGTTTAGGGAGTGGCGGAGATGGGTTTGATGGTTGGGTTTGGGAGAGTTTTGTGTCTGCATTGCGGTTCCCGGGGATGGGGAAGGGCGTAGAGGAGGAGGAAACGTCGTCCGCAACCGTCGTGTCGATTACTTCCGAGCGGAGTGCGGAGAGGAGGTGGAGGGGATGCGGTTGTTGTTGTTGCGGGGGTGGCCGTGAGGGTTGTGGGATTGGGAGGCATGTCGGTGTCAAGTGTGTTTTGGTGTTGTTCCTGTCTGCTGGGGTGTTCCTTTCTGCTGTTTTCTGGCTGCCCCCTTTCCTGCATTTCGCGGATCAGGAAGATCTGGATCTGGACCCCAGATACAGAGGTTGCTGTGATGCCTTTGATTGTTAGGTTTTTTAGTGTGAGCCCTTTTCTCTTTCTGTTTTTGCCCCATTTGGGTAATGCTTCTTCTTGGGGAGATCTCGAGCCGTCGACATTGATGATTTCCTTCAGACATTAAATTTGAGGATCTGGGTATTGGAATCAATTATCCTTATTTTGATTTTTTTCTTTTCTGGTTTGTATTAGGGGATGCTTGGTGAATTATAGAATTGGGCCTTCTTTATTTGGAATCAGCTTGTTTTTGCTAAACTGTATGAAATTGGTCTTGTTGGGGACGATTGGGTATGGTTGTCTTTTGCTCCGATCACCTCGTTGACTGCACAACTGGTTGCAAATGTCTATTCTCGCCTATTTTTATCCTTCTGGGGAGATCAACGCTGAATTGCTTTTTGAGGAATCATGTCGATTACCTGGCTAATCGGGAAACTCCCGCTGAGGAGCTGCAGTCTCCTCGCTTGCAGATCATGCATGTGGTTCTTTACTTTTCATTCTTGTTTTCCCGTGGTCAGGGACAAATGTGCCTTCGCTTGGTGACATCTAATGCGATCTTGATTTTAATGCCATTTACAAATTTAGAGCTCTCATGCTGAGTGTTTTTCCTCCTCTGTATGCATCAAAAAGAGTGAAACATGATGCCCCTATGCTGTTAACATTCCTGTTTCCAAACCTTCACTAGATAGTTCATCATAGAGATCTTTGTGACCGTGGAATTGTTCTCGTCTTTCTTCTGGCCAGTAAAGAATTTGATATTTTACAAAGTAGATAGATTTTTTAATCAGCCCAGGTTCTTTGTAACCATTTCTGTTTGAAAGTTTGGGTGTTGGACTTTCTTCTGTGATATTTGTTAAGGCAGTTTCCAGTATTACGTGTGAATGATCATTTCTAGGAATTGACAGCCTTATTTTATGCAGGCCATGAAATTTTAGCTTATTTTCATGTTGAGAGGCCAGTAACTTTCTTAGAAGAAAATACTGCACTGCTTCAGGACGATATACTCGGGGAAATTGGCGTTGCTACAATCAAAGTTTGTGCCCTGGGCTTCTTCTCGATCAAACTCCAATTATATTTGGTTCTGATCTGGTTCCTTGTTCGCACAGGTGAGCATCCTATCTGTGGAGCAAGTGAATGGATCAAATGTCGCCAAAGTCGTGTTCGCGATTGACTCTGATGCCAAGAACTCGAAAATATCCACCGCAGTTCTCAGCCTGATAAGAGAATCCTTTGCGTCATTTCTTACACAGCAAGTGTCCCTACGCTTGACAGCATCGTTGTTTGGCGAAGCCTTTTCCTTTGAGGTGCTGAAGTTTGTTGGCGGAATTACTATCATTCCCCCTCAAAGTGCATTCCTTCTCCAAAAAGTGCAAATCCTGTTCAACTTCACATTAAACTACCCCATCAAGCAGATTCAAGCAAACTTTGCCGATCTCACCAGCCAGTTGAAGTCAGGATTGCGTCTCACATCCTATGAGGTTCACAAGCTTACTCAATTTCTCATGTGTTCGCTGACCATTGCATTGAAACTCACTAAGCTTGACTTCTTTCTTGTCGTGTGAAGAACCTGTACATTAGTTTGTCGAACTCCCAAGGTTCAACGGTGGCTCCTCCAGTGATTGTACAGTCCTCGGTCCTGCTGGCAGTTGGCAACACACCATTCATGCCGAGATTGAAGCAGATTGCACAAACGATCTCGGATTCTCATTCAGGAAACCTTGGCCTCGACAACGCCATATTCGGTAGAGTTAAGCAAGTGCAGCTTTCTTCAATACTGCAACACTCCCTCAATGGAACGGATCAAGGTGGTGCACCATCTCCATCTCCCATGCACCATCCACATCATCTGCATCATCACAGCAGCAGGCACCATAGTCACCGTCACTCGCCTCTTGCCCCTACAATCTCTCCTGCTCCTGCAACTCATTGGGGTTGGACACCAAGGCACAGAGACCGCTCTCCAACCCGCCGCCATATGAGGTCACCTGCACCAGAACCAAGTCCTGAAGCAGAGCCTCCTGGATGCCAGTATGGATATAAAGGAGGATCTTCAAAAGGCAAAGAAAGACAGTCAGCAATTTCTCCAGTTCCTGCTCCTTCGATCGCTTATCATTCTCCCATCAATTTGCCCTCGAGACAGCCATCACATCCATGTCATTTGGCTTCGCCTCCACATTCCTTTCATGCATCAACTCGTCGGCCACGCATTTCGTTGATGCATCCACAACCTCCATCCAGTAGCAAGCCCGACACATACAGTCACAGACAAATGCCCTTGATTGCTCCATCACCACAGTCATGTACCATGTTATCTTATATGCAGAACCATTTTTAGACTGACCCTATATAAATTCTGTTCTCTTCGAAAGTCTTTTGCGACTGATCGGGCATTTTGCTGTTTTCTACAGCCTCATCTGGACGACTTGGTATGGCACAAGGGGCATTGTTGCTGCTCCTCATGATTGCCCTACGCTTATGATGAGCACCAAAGACGAAGTTTAATTCATCATGGCGAAGGAAGTTTCTCTAGCTACTTAGGGATGTACTTCAGGAAAAATGAATAATCAAGACCCGCTAGCAACGAGAAGACCGAGGACATAAGGGACCGGCATGGGTGGACTGCAGCACAAAAGTTGCGGCTCAGATTTCATCAAAGCTGGTGAAATTTATGCATCTTTTTTTTGTTGAGGCATGTAAATATTGGCATCCATCGGGTCAAAGTCACGGAGGTGGCAGGCCCGCAGTCGCGTCAACTACAACGACAACCGGCAGTGTATTGCCTTTCTTCCATGTAAGGCTTAAAAAGTGGAAGAAACAGATACAAGTTAACGGGAAGAACAGTATCTAATGTATTTGCTTTTGACCTCTCTTTTCTGGGTTTATTCTCAAGATCACTATCTGAAAGTGTATGAAAGTTCCTTTCTCCATCTGAGGTTACCCTGAACGAAAACTCATGAACGCTTACGTCTTTCGAATTCAGCATCTGTTTCTCAATAAATATGGAAAGTGGCTAACGTTACGTGTACGTAACGTCACGTAGTTTATTAAATTTCATCAATCGGTTAGTAAAAATTACTAAACAGTAACTTTTTTTAGTAAATTTTACTAAACAGTGACCTATTTTTTAGTAAAAATGTTAGTAATCGGTTATAAACGTGTTAGTAAATTTCATTAGTAAATTACCAAACCTTTTAGTAACCGATTACTAACTATTTTACTAAAAAATCGGTTTGAATTAGTAATTTTTAATAAATTTGAATAGTGTTTTGTTAGTAAAATCGTTAGTAATCGGTTACTAAAAGGTTTAGTAATTTACTAATGAAATTGATTACTAACGTTTTTACTAACAAAACAGTGTTCAACTTTAGTAAAAATTACGAATTCAAACCGATTTTTTAGTAAAATCGTTAGTAATCGGTTATTAAAAGGTTTGATAATTTACTAATAAAATTTACTAACCCCGTTAGTAACCGAATACTAACGTTTTTACTAAAAAAGTCAATCTTTAATAAAATTTACTAAAAAAATGTTATTATTTAGTAATTTTTACTAATCGATTGATGAAATTTAGTAAACTACGTCACTTTACCTGTGTAAGCTTCCCCATAAATATCCGTGTCATACTTAAGATCTTGTCATTTTTCCATGATTTGCTTTCTCGATTCGGGTCAGGGCCTTTTTTCCTTTGTCCCCTTCTCTTTTTCCAACTGGCACACGGGCAAACCGGCAAAATAGCGGTTATCCGTTTACGGAAGCGGCTAACGGTACGTGCACGTGAGACTTACGTAGTTTACTACTTAATACTAAAATTAGTAGTAAATTTTACTAAAAGTTGACCGTTACTACTCAAGTCAACGCAAAAGTAGTAAAAAAAGTAGTAAATTTTACTACTTATTGGTCTTCTTTTAGTAAAGTCAACGCAAATGTAGTATAAAATGTCGTAAATTTTACTACTTTTGGACTGTTCACCGCAGTGCAATTTTACTACTTTTACGCTGACTTTACTAAAACCTCATTTTTAGTAAAGTCAACGTAGAAGTAGTAAAAAAAAGTAGTAAAATTTACTACTTTTTTTACTACATTTGCGTTGACTTTACTAAGAAAACCACACTTTTAGTAAAGTCAACGTAAAAGTAGTAAAAAAAGTAGTAAATTTTACTACTTTTTTTACTACTTTTACGCTGACTTTACTAAATTTCTCCTTTTTAGTAAAGTCAACGCAAAAGTAGTATAAAAAGTAGTAAAATTTACTACTTTTAACTGTACAAATTATGTCGATAAGTAGTAATTGTTTACTACTTTCGTTGTGATTTTTAGTAAAATTATGTTTGAGTTGGTAAAATTGGTAGTAAATAGGTAGGGTTTGTCGTAAATGTTTACTACTTTAAGCATGTTTTTACTAAAATAAGTAGTAAACTGTTACTACTTTATATGCGTTGACTAAGAAATTTTACTACTTTGAACAGTGTTTCCGAACCTAACTCCGAACCTAATTATTCTAAATTTTGATGTGAAATGACTATTTTGCCCCGGTTACTAGTATTATTACTACTTTACTGAATGATTCCTTTTCTTTTCACTTACCCCTAACCAAGTGGGGAGGTACCAAATCCACAATGCAGAAAAAAACCCAACGTACCGCGAGTAATAAGCAGTGAGTATTGTGATTGTAATATGAATAATAAGACTTATGCGTTATTGTAATAACAATAGGGTGTGTTTGTGCTTGCCGTCAAATTGTCAAAAGCCCTACGAACAAACATATTGAAACAATACAGATACTGACTAATGTCATCTTTGAACTAGTACATAATTTACAAAATCTTCGCCAGTGATCAAGACCCAACAATGCATAAGATATCAAGAACATATATTTGTAGCACGGTTTTAGTAAAGAGTAGTAGTGAATCAGACCCATTGTAGCCTGCCTTGGTGTTCCACACAAAACTGTAGCTTGCCGCCGTCAACATCCATAGCCTGGTTCTTCACCATTGCTGGCCTTGTCCGGCGACGGACTTGGAACCTCGGGACTGGAGGCTTCTCTACTTGTTCTAAGGCGGTGGCTGGAGATGGGGACAGGGACGGGTCAGAATCTACCACTTCGTCGAGGAATTCATGGGCTACGTCTCCGTGTTCGTCCATCCTCAGAAGCCTGGTACACCATTTGAAACCCTGAAAGAGTATTTAGGCAATGAAAAGGCATCTTCAAATCCATTCCCCATTGCCAGGAACACTAACGCTTATGGTGCAGATTCTACTCATAATACTTCAACAAGCGCAACTTTATTCTTAACTATCGGAAATCACTGCATAGTAGTGTTAATATAACCTAATATTCTTAGCATATAAACACTCCTTTATTGTATAGATAGAAAGCAAATCCCGACAGTGTTTAGCACACATTACTCTTCAGATTTCTCAAAGCACAAATGCACACAACGAGTCTCACAAAACCTTTTGGTCATAGTCAATAGACAGAAGACTGGTCTAAGACAACATATTGCGATTGAAGATCGAACGGCCCCATGGTTACAGCATCTCAGTTGGTTGCTTCCCATTATTGACATAGCCAAGCCACACAGTAAGATTTCAGGCAATGACAGTAACATTAGGAAGTAGCATTCATGTCCTGTATCTTTTTTGCAAAGTTGCTAAAAAAATACACAAAGAAAGGTCATGACGGCAAAATCTATCCTAAGACCCGAGGGGCAGCCTTGATTATGACAAACTAACTCTAGGTTTGGACATTTAATCTGTATGAGGAGATTCGCCATCACATTTGTTCCATCAACATTATTCTGTATGGACTGTATGGAGCTAATCCTTAAAGATGCGACTATCAATTTCAATTTCATGTAAAACTCACTATGCACATGCTGTTGCCTCTTCAATTCAGATTCTACCCGATGTTTTCAACAGTACTCATGCATCAATAATACTAACTAATCGAACTGAACCATCTATGGATCATGATCCTTTTTCTAACATGGACTCCACCAGGATGCTCCAGAACCCATAATCCATCAACTCCAAAAGACCACAAATTCACTAAAGTCCCCGTTCAACCAAACAGTCTTAATTCATACCCTGATCATCAAACACATCAGGTAAAACAGTCGTAACCCATCAACAAATTTCGAGAGAAATAGTACCGCGCCACCGGTAGTACCCAGTAGGCTTATCTAACACGAGACCCACAAGAATTACTGTTCCACGAAATAATCGGTAGGCGTCCCTTTAACTACACAAAAACAATCCAACCTTTCCGGGACTAAATACCAAATTCCATATAGCGCAAGAAAACCCGTCTCACCAATCATACAGAACGAACCAGAGAAAATCAGAAACTAGGAACAAGAAAAATAAATTCGGAAAGCAGACCTGAACACCGCCGTCGCCAGAGTTGCACGGTGCGAAGATTGGCCCAAGACCCGGCCTTTCTACCGCGACCTGGACGCTGAACCCGCGACGAGGGACACCGGTCTCCCTGAAGTTCTCGTCACGGTCATCCAAGCCGTCTCCTGGCCCTCCCAGCTGGTGGCGATCGTGGTCCCCCTGGTTGTCATCGTGGTCATCGCCGCCGTCCCTGGGGTTGCGGAACCCGAAGAAACCCGTCACTTTGCTGAAGATCCCCATGACAACCTAATTATTCAGTAAAGTAGTAATAATACTAGTAACCGGAGCAAAATAGTCATTTCACATCAAAATTTAGAATAATTAGGTTCGGAGTTAGGTTCGGAAACACTGTTCAAAGTAGTAAAATTTCTTAGTCAACGCCTATAAAGTAGTAACAGTTTACTACTTATTTTAGTAAAAACATTCTTAAAATAGTAAACATTTACGATAAACCCTACCTATTTACTACCAATTTTACCAACTCAAACATAATTTTACTAAAAATCACAACGAAAGTAGTAAACAATTACTACTTATCGACATAATTTGTACAGTTAAAAGTAGTAAATTTTACTACTTTTTATACTACTTTTTCGTTGACTTTACTAAAAAGGAGAAATTTAGTAAAGTCAACGTAGAAGTAGTAAAATTTACTACTTTTTTTACTACTTTTACGTTGACTTTACTAAAAGTGTGGTTTTCTTAGTAAAGTCAACGCAAATGTAGTAAAAAAAAGTAGTAAATTTTACTACTTTTTTTACTACTTCTACGTTGACTTTACTAAAAATGAGGTTTTAGTAAAGTCAGCGTAAAAGTAGTAAAATTGCACTGCGGTGAACAGTCCAAAAGTAGTAAAATTTACGACATTTTCTACTACATTTGCGTTGACTTTACTAAAAGAAGACCAATAAGTAGTAAAATTTACTACTTTTTTTACTACTTTTGCGTTGACTTGAGTAGTAACGGTCAACTTTTAGTAAAATTTACTACTAATTTTAGTATTAAGTAGTAAACTACGTAAGTCTCACGTGCACGTACCGTTAGCAGCTTCCTCCGTTTACCCAAATAAAAAATCTCTTCCCCCATGGCTGGAAAGTGGTCTGATATTTTTCCTGGGATGTTTTCTCCTCTTGCTCGATTAAAAAGCTTCGGCTCCAAACTTCACGTTCTTTCTAAAGGAAAAGTTTCTTGACTCTTTCCCACTCATTGTCTGATTCAAGTAAGTAAGAGCTGGGATTGTTTTCTTGTTACGTTTTCAGTGTTTGTATTGTACTTGGCGATTTTTTTACTAACGGGAGAGTGTTTCTTTCGCCTGATCATGCCCTTCTCCGGGAGGAGGTTCAAGAAAGTTGATGGCTTTTATTGTGGGTTCTGTTGGATTCTACAGGATTCGATCTGGGTTCGGGTTATTTTCAATCAGGGATGTCGAGTTGGGGCTTGTTTTCGGATTCACGGGCAACGAAACCCGTCACCGTTTGCTTTAGGATGCCATACTATACTCAGTGGTGGGTCAGAGCTTGCTAGTCTGTGGTTCGGAACGGGGTTCTTGTGTCCTGGGATGTGAAGAAGGGGCTCTTGTTGACCCCTGTTCATCGGGGCGGGGAGCTCATTTGGTCTGGATGTGACGGTACCGACCAGGTTTACTTGCGAGTACAGTTATTATGTTGTTGATGATAGCAAGAATGTGTTGAGATGGGAAATGGGGAAGAGGCGTAAGTTGTTGCTTCCTGAGGGAGTTCGTGGGGTTGATATCATCAAGAATCATGATCTTTGGCAGGTAATGTCGTTTTAGGACATTGAATCTCGAAATGGAAAGTGGGAAACGGTATTAGCAATTACCCGGTTGTCATGTGATGCCTGTAGATTCCGCTAAATAACCATCTGCTCAAAGGGTGGCCTTTATGAGTGTAATTTATCTAAGTGGCATATTTCATCTAAAGCAGACGGGTAAGCGCGTTTAAAGATGTCATCTTCAACAAAAGTCAGGATCTGATGATAGAAACAGGCCCCTGGCCGCCATTCACAATAAGTTGGATGAAAATGGTCATATTTCTGCTGCTGCTATTATTTTTCATTTTTTTACAAGACTCGATTTGTTTACTAACCGGATACATTGCAGATTCTATCCTCTTCCACTTCCGAATCTGCTGTCCCAACTCTGAGAAAGATACCACAGTACTACCTTGGCCGTGGTTCAATCGTGCGTCATCATCAAATGCATTTTAGAGCTTGCATTTAATAATAGCGTGCCTCTTTTTTTTCCATTTCCAGGTTTGTGTGATAGGTAGCAACCCAGAGTTGGGGGAGTGGGAAATTAAAGGGGGACTTAAACTTGCTTATGCCGAGATTCAATGTGGCATGCAGACTGATTGGTCAAGAAATCTCTTTTTCCATTTAAATATCCTTCTATAACTCACTCTTCCCGCTAATTTCTTTCCATATGCTTACATCAGTCCATCTGCAGTACTGAACAAGTTTCTATGCACATTCTTTATCCTTAACAATCTTTCCACATACAAGTACTGCAAATATGGAAAATCGGTGCTCAGTGGGAGCTCTCTCTTGACTCCACTGAGGGCACAACAAATTACATTGTGCTCTCTGATCGCATGTTTCGTGTAAGTGTAGATCCTATGTTTTTCAGTAAGTAAATGTTAGATACGGGTAATAAGTAGATCCTATTTTGACTTATGTTGTCTGGTAATTTTGATGCATTCCTGATTCCTATAGCTTTAACTTCAGGAAATGCCCTGGCGTGGGGCTGGGGTAGCGATTCCTATGTTTTCTCTTAGGTCAGAAGAGGACCTTGGAGTTGGAGAGTTCCTCGACCTAAAACTATTGGTTGCCTGGGCTGTTGGCTCTGGATTTCATTTAGTTCAACTCTTGCCGATTAATGACACATCTGTACATGGAATGTGGTGGGATTCATACCCTTACAGGTGTGATTCTTTTCCTGAGTCTGATCATCATACCTTTCGAAAAATAGCAAAATTTTGGCAGGCTTCATATCCCTGGGATTTCTGTAATTGACTTTTCCTCCACGATGATATGCAGCTCTCTTTCATTATTTGCATTGCATCCCCTTTACCTAAGAGTGCAGCAAATATCGAAGAGAATTCCTGATGATATCAAGGCGATCCACGGTTTCTCTATCTTTTCTTAGGTGCCACCTTACCTAATATTGGATATTGTCCTACTAGCTAGCCTGATGCTAGCTGACGTTCTCTCGATGCTTCTTTTGGTTGCAGCATGACATTTTAAGGGCAAAAGAAGAGTTGAATAAGAAGGTATGCTTTGCGAAGTTTTCTTTTATTAGGCATTTCATACATTTCAAAGATTTCGTTTACTATTACAATTCTCAGTAGAATCTTTTATTTTGCGACTACATGTACCCACTCATTGCATGCAAATGACAAATATTTTTATCTTTAAGGTTTCATAATTTTTTGTCTACTTAAGTTATTTTTAGGATGTTGACTATGAAGCGACAATGGCCGCAAAACTTGCAATTGTGAAGAAAATTTTTGCCCTGGAAAAGAATTCCATCCTCAAGTCAAGTGCTTTCGAGAAATTCTTTGGGGAGAGTGAGGTTGCATAATTTCTCAATGTTTTCTGAAATATTTATTATTAATGAAGGTGAAATCTATTTGACCAACCTGCTAACAATTCACAGGAGTTGTCGAAGCCATATGCAGCATTTAGACACGGATCCTTGTAGTCGTAGACTTAGATCGTCGTAGACTTGGGCCCCTGTAGATTTGGGTCCTCGTAGACTTGGATCGACTTGGACCTTCGTAGACTTGGACCCTCGTAGACTTGGACCCTCGTAGACTTAGATCCTCGTAGACACGGATCCTTGTAGACTTGATAGGGGTCGGCGGGGGTAACGGTCAATTTGGGGGATCTACAACCATTTCGCCTCCCTTCAACCTCTTTCTCATTCCATAAGCCTGAACGTTCCCGTTGATAATGAACTTGAAATAGTTGCAGGTGTGGATGGCTGCCACCTGTATACCCCAACAGCCACAACCGATAGTCTTCTCCTCATTATGTACATCTCCACTCTTGGCATATTGTCCCACGAGAGCTTTGGGTGCGGATCTCCTGGACAAAGCCCAAGGTGACTCATCCATCTGTTTCACTATAGATCTGCCTCTTTCGACAGCATCTGTTTCACTAGAATACAACCGTAAAAGTGTCCCCATAATGCTTCAATGTAAATTTTTACTGATTTCGACTGTAGTTTCAAGAAATATGACTTACTAGAACGAACCTTCCCATCATCCCACCAATTCAAGAGCTGTCACAACAAGAGGAGTTCCGGTTACCTAAAAAGCCCTTCCTTCTGAAACTAAACTAATGATTGAAATTAATCAAAATACATAAATAAATATTTGAGCAAATACAATATCATAATTTATTATCCTGGAGACGAAGGAGAAGGCCCCGACGGCGGCACGGCAGGGCTTCCTGAGAGCGACAGCAGACGGCGGAAGACGGAGGTATTTTTGCCGATAACTTCACCTTCTGCTTCTTGCTCTAGGTTAGTTAGCAGTAGGGGTCGTTGTCGATGGGAAGGCAATTGCATTGCGGAGTCGTGAAGCTGGGTATCGATGTTAAGTAAGGCGCCCTATGTGGTCAACATATAAAACAAGAATCCAGCCTCACAGGATTGATTCTTTGAAGGCACGTGCTATTCGTGAAAAGGATTTGAAAAGATCAGCTCCTCAATACCGATAGACCCTTGAAGTTTCCACGGTTTATCTACCCTAGATCGTATATACCATCTTCCATTGACATTGGCTATTTCCTGAATATAAAATGAAGTTACATGCCGGATAAAGGGAGAAAGATTGAAAATGAAAGTTTATTTTTGTGGTTTCATACCAGAAAAGATGTTTCATCTGCTTCTTTCCTATTTATGTGATCCATCAATTGATGCAGCTGAAAAGCAGAGGGATCAGTTAATGGCCATTAGGATGTCTCAAAAAGAGGACCACAGAAACTATGTTGAGTTTTGTTTCTGGAAGAAAAGTCAATATAACCATACGATGACAAAAGCAACAATAATTAGCATATTAAACTCTCCGCATGGATATGGGCGCAGCAGCCTGAACATTAGAAATCATCCAATTTCTCATACATATAGAGGATTCCTAGGGATACCATAATGCCGTATGAATCGACTCATTGTACGCCTCGTTTACGTACTGGCATTAAGAAGATTAAAAGCTTATTAATGCGAACATTACATACCGCCTATCAAATTTATTGACAATACCCAATATCTCTATCCTCTGATGCACTATAGTTAACTAGGCTAAATAAATTGTGAACTTTCATGAAAAGTTTCCAAGGTATACTAATCCTGTTATCAAGGCCCATGGACAGCATTAGCTTTAGGATTTTGATGCATTCGGTTTCGCCTACCGAGACACACTCATAGTTAGTCACAAGGATAACAGAAGAGGATCAGGTAAGCGAAAACTCCTTTTCCACCAAACGTATTTGTTCCCATGTTCGCTTTAGCAAGGGACTCTGCACCATAAAACAATGGTTTTGATTAATGTTATGTTAGTGTCAGTGATATCTCCTACGGTGATATGCTTTCGAGTTTCTGTAATCAACAAAAATTAACATATCAGACAACAGCTGGTTAAGTTGAGCTATGAAATCATCCGTTAACAACCAACCACCGATAAGAACAAAATACGGAGAACTCACTGCGGAGTCCTTAACCAAACCATCCTCATCAACAATCCAATGTATCAACTTCACAAGCGGTCGATTCAACTGAAGCTCCAACACCTGAAAAGCAAGCAAATAACCAATAGAACATCAAAAGTAGAGGAAAACGAATTCATTTCTGTGACTCTACTCCTGTTAGAGGCTTAGAGGCATGAACCGCAAATACCAATCGGAATCTTCCTTGATTGCTGCCCTGACACTGGCTGTAGATTCTCCGAAAATTCTAACAAAGCAACTAAAGCAATCGCTTCTTTTCCATACATTGGTAAGAAAGTCCATCCGAGCATGTTTAATTGCAAACCTGACCTTAGAGGTGGGAAAAGGAAAGACTAGTCGTCTACACTACAATTGAATGGTCCATATTCAAGTAGATGCACTAACAGAAAGAAACCAAGGGTGAATGTCTCCTGTAACTTCTCCCGTGGGAATCCTGACATTTAATCAGGCGGCAACTGTCTATAACCAGATTAGCCAACTTTCCCAAGTTTAACAAATATTAGCAAGACAAAAACGTCAGAGCATTTGTATATACAATCAAAACCAACAATTCATCGTCGTAAATATAGTAACAAAAGATGCACTCAATCAGAATCTAACAAGAGAACCAACACGGCATCGACCCCGCTAAAATCCAGCATAAAACCCCCAGGTTCAGTAGCTTCCAGTGACAGCTAAACATGGAAACTGATAATCAGATTTCTAGAACAACCTAGCGTGCTAACAACTCCCTAAGACGCCGGTGGACGGCATTTTCTCCTCTTCTACCTCCTGTGAGGATTAGGTCGCCGAGGAGTGTGAAAAGTAGGTGCCTACTGATTTTGAGGGGGTTGAAACGGTGGGCCAAAGTCCCCGTAACGTGCCCTTTCTGCCAGCTAAAAACATTTACAAATAAAAGTTAATTATTATATTAAAAAACTTGTATTAATAATTATTACTAAAAATACTAACAGTCAAAAGGCGTTCAACTCGGACATTGAATCCTTGAAGTGATTCTATCATTTGCTCTAAGCGGGACACTAATATGTCTGCATCATGAATTCTGCCATTGCAATTCGCCTGATAATCCCTTGCTTGATTGAGGAGGGTAGTAGCTCCCACACTGCTCGACAATCGAGCGATACTTTCAGCCAACTTAAAGAAAGTATCCGCATAACTGTCGGAATTGAACCTACATAGATATTACTATTAGTAAGATATTATAATATAAAAATTAAATTACTTACAGTCGTTCTCTCAGGTCGTTGAGGGCACATCCTGTCTTCTTCAGAAATTTGGCAATTTTATCACTTATTGTAGTTCCCTTCATCATGAGTGATTCTGCTTTCATTACTGACGTCACAAACCCCCTCTTCAAAAATCCTTCTTCAACGAGAGCGGTCAACTCGGTAAATAATAAATTTTCAAGTGGAACATTGGGCTGTTGCTCCTGCGCAGGTTGGGCTTGGTTGGCAATATTCTGTAACTCCGCCTCGATGTTAATTATAGCATTAGGATCTAATGCATTAAGATTTGGGAATATGTCATCTAGATCTGGGAAATCGCCAAAGTTCATTTTCAAAAACAAGTGGAGAGATTTAAAGGGGCTGAAAATTGAAAGCCAAGACAATTGAGTAAAGGTTTGAATCCACATGATAAAAAACACAACCATAATGAAAGCATAGAAGATTTGGGAAAGAAAGAACAGATCCTCCTGCTAATACCAATTTTTTTAACTGATTGTGAAGGGCACCGAGTAGTACAAGGTCTCGGTCAGCTCGGTAATGTTGCTGATTTTCCAAGTAAAACTCGTGGACCTCGCAATCTGTGATCCCCTCGGCTAATCCATCCAAGGAAGAGGCAAGACAACCTCCAATCAATTACTCACACAAGTCGCACGAAAAGATGAAACAAATTACGGGATTATAACTTGGACAGGCATCAGAAATGACCAGAAAAGAGGGGAGAATGACAGTAACTTAACAATGTCCGCCATATCTATGAGTGACCAAAGTGGCCTATCCCAATACAAGACGGGAGTAATGGTGAGTGCCTCCTAAAGACATTAGATATTAGAATGGATTAAACAAGCCTTAGATATGAGAACAAGCATCTCCTCGTCTCGATGAAGCAAACAATCAAGTCATTGCAACCACAACCGACGACTACTGCTCATCTAGCACCATGCTACTCCGATAATCCAGATTCACAAAACATCCCCCACTTAAAAGAATGAGCACCTTGGTGCACTCAAAGTAGAACATATTCCGGAATCAGTTGTGTTGCCAGTTCTTATAGATCGACTCAGCCACCCTATTTTCAACGTATCTGCATACTGCCTCATGCATATCATGGACTATAATCTCGATGTTTTTTCCGATCATTACCTTCATTGGCAAGCTTTGCATTATTACGCCAAATGTCAATGGGTTTCTCCCGAAGCAAGACAACATTAGAAAAAAATTATCCAAAAATGCTCCAGATGGGAGGGGCGACAAGAATCTCACCTTAAGCCAACACCAAGTGTTCGGAGTGCTCGGGAGTTTTTTCTTTTTCCCTTTGAACATCTACGGTTTTTTTTTTTTATATCAGCGGGGTTCTGGTGGACTTACTTTTTGCGAGCCCTCTCACGAGGTTCGGAGGCTCTTTTACAAATCTGCGAACCTCTGGTCCGGCCCCTCTACATCCCCTCTGGGCCCGACTTGAGGCCTGCTCCCCTGTCGGTCCAATTTCAGTTGAGTCCCAAAGGCCCAGCAGGTGGACGGCACCTGGGCTTTGTTAGCCATCGCCCAGGAGACCAACCATAATTTTTCAAGTGGAGTGTGCGTGATGGGGTTCGAACCAGGGATCATGACAAGGTTCCAAACACCCACCACCCACCTTACGCCACTTGGGTGTCCTCGCAAGGACGGTTTTTTTTTTTTATCTGTGCGCTTTTTGGTGGGTACTTATTCACTAGATGTTGATGGGCACTTATTCACTAGATGTTGATGGGCGAGTGAAGAGGTTGAATTTGCGAGGTTGAGGCGTATTTATTGCTCCATGAGAAGCACGGAACTAGCAGGAGAACAGCAGGGGGAGAGGCGGGAGAAGGGAAGGGAGCACGAGGAGGGAGAGCATAATGACAACCAGAATAGCGACCGACCTAGAGCCAAAGTACCCGTCCTCCCGTGTCGGGGTCTCGGGTAACTTTCCCTCGCATCCAAGGAAGAGGCAAGACAACCTCCAATCAATTACTCACACAAGTCGCACGAAAAGATGAAACAAATTACGGGATTATAACTTGGACAGGCATCAGAAATGACCAGAAAAGAGGGGAGAATGACAGTAACTTAACAATGTCCGCCATATCTATGAGTGACCAAAGTGGCCTATCCCAATACAAGACGGGAGTAATGGTGAGTGCCTCCTAAAGACATTAGATATTAGAACGGATTAAACAAGCCTTAGATATGAGAACAAGCATCTCCTCGTCTCGATGAAGCAAACAATCAAGTCATTGCAACCACAACCGACGACTACTGCTCATCCAGCACCATGCTACTCCGATAATCCAGATTCACAAAACATCCCCCACTTAAAAGAATGAGCACCTTGGTGCACTCAAAGTAGAACATATTCCGGAATCAGTTGTGTTGCCAGTTCTTATAGATCGACTCAGCCACCCTATTTTCTACGTATCTGCATACTGCTTCATGCATATCATGGACTACAATCTCGATGTTCTTTCCGATCATTACCTTCATCGGCAAGCTTTGCATTATTACGCCAAATGTCAATGGGTTTCTCCCGAAGCAAGAGAACAGTAGAAACAAATTATCCAAAAAAAACCGTTGCTCCAGATGGGAGGGGCGACAAGAATCTCACCTTAAGCCAACACCAAGTGTTCGGAGTGCTCGGGAGTTTTTGCTTTTTCCCTTTGAACTTCTACGATTTTTTTTTTTATATCAGCGGGGTTCGTGGTAGACTTACTTTTTGCGAGCCCTCTCACGAGATTCGGAGGCTCTATTACAAGCCTGCGAACCTCAGGTCCGGCCCCTCTACATTCCCTCTGGGCCCGACTTGAGGCCTGCTCCCCTGTCGGTCCAATTTCAGTTGAGGCCCAAAGGCCCAGCAGGTGGGCGGCTCCTAGGCTTTATTAGCCATTGCCCAGGAGACCAACCTTAATTTTTCAAGTGGAGTGTGCGTGATGGGGTTCGAACCAGGAATCATGACAAGGTTCCAAACACCCACCACCCACCTTACGCCACTAAGCTGTCCTCGCAGGTTTTTTTTTTTTTTTATATCAGCGGGGTTCTGGTGGACTTACTTTTTGCGAGCCCTCTCACGAGGTTCAGTGGCTCATTTACAAGCCTGCGAACCTCAGGTCCGGCCCCTCTACATCTCCTCTGGGCCCGACTTGATGCCTGCTCCCCTGCCGGTCCAATTTCAGTTGAGGCCCATAGGCCCAGCAGGTGGGCGGCTCCTCGGCTTTATTAACCGTTGCCCAGGAGACCAACCTTAATTTTTCAAGTGGAGTGTGCGTGATGGGGTTCGAACCAGGGATCATGACAAGGTTTTAAACACCCACCACCCATCTTACGCCACTTGGCTGTCCTCGCAAGGACGGTTTTTTTTTTTTTATCTGTGCGCTTTTTGGTGGGTACTTATTCACTAGATGTTGATGGGCACTTATTCAGTAGATGTTGATGGGCGAGTCAAGAGGTTGAATTTGCGAGGTTGAGGCGTATTTATTGCTCCATGAGAAGCACGGAACCAGCAGGAGAACAGCAGGGGGAGAGGCGGGAGAAGTGAAGGGAGCACGAGGAGGGAGATCATAATGACAACCAGAATAGCGACCGACCTCGAGCCAAAGTACCCGTCCGCCCGTGTCGGGGTCTCGGGTAACTTTCCCTCGCATCCAAGGAAGAGGCAAGACAACCTCCAATCAATTACTCACACAAGTCGCACGAAAAGATTAAACAAATTACGGGATTATAACTTGGACAGGCATCGGAAATGACTAGAAAAGAGGGGAGAATGACAGTAACTTAACAATGTCCGCCATATCTATGAGTGACCAAAGTGGCCTATCCCAATACAAGACGGGAGTAATGGTGAGTGCCTCCTAAAGACATTAGATATTAGAATGGATTAAACAAGCCTTAGATATGAGAACAAGCATCTCCTCGTCTCGATGAAGCAAACAATCAAGTCATTGCAACCACAACCGACGACTACTGCTCATCCAGCACCATGCTACTCCGATAATCCAGATTCACAAAACATCCCCCACTTAAAAGAATGAGCACCTTGGTGCACTCAAAGTAGAACATATTCCGGAATCAGTTGTGTTGCCAGTTCTTATAGATCGACTCAGCCACCCTATTTTCTACGTATCTGCATACTGCCTCATGCATATCATGGACTATAATCTCGATGTTCTTTCCGACCATTACCTTCATCGGCAAGCTTTGCATCATTACGCCAAATGTCAATGGGTTTCTCCCGAAGCAAGACAACAGTAGAAACAAATTATCCAAAAAAAACTGTTGCTCCAGATGGGAGGGGCGACAAGAATCTCACCTTAAGCCAACACCAAGTGTTCGGAGTGCTCGGGAGTTTTTTCTTTTTCCCTTTGAACTTCTACGGTTTTTTTTTTTATATCAGCGGGGTTCGTGGTGGACTTACTTTTTGCGAGCCCTCTCACGAGGTTCGGAGGCTCTTTTATAAGCCTGCGAACCTCAGGTCCGGCCCCTCTACATCCCCTCTGGGCCCGACTTGAGGCCTGCTCCCCTGTCGGTCCAATTTCAGTTGCGTCCCAAAGGCCCAGCAGGTGGACGGCTCCTGGGCTTTATTAGCCATCCCCCAGGAGACCAACCTTAACTTTTCAAGTGGAGTGTGCGTGATGGGGTTCGAACCAGGGATCATGACAAGGTTCCAAACACCCACCACCCACCTTACGCCACTAAGCTGTCCTCGCAGGTTTTTTTTTTTTTGATATCAGCGGGGTTCTGGTGGACTTACTTTTTGCGAGCCCTCTCACGAGGTTCGGTGGCTCATTTACAAGCCTGCGAACCTCAGGTCCGGCCCCTCTACATCCCCTCTGGGCCCGACTTGATGCCTGCTCCCCTGCCGGTCCAATTTCAGTTGAGGCCCATAGGCCCAGCAGGTGGGCGGCTCCTGGGCTTTATTAGCCATCCCCCAGGAGACCAACCTTAACTTTTCAAGTGGAGTGTGCGTGATGGGGTTCGAACCAGGGATCATGACAAGGTTCCAAACACCCACCACCCACCTTACGCCACTTGGGTGTCCTCGCAAGGACGGTTTTTTTTTTTATCTGTGCGCTTTTTGGTGGGTACTTATTCACTAGATGTTGATGGGCACTTATTCACTAGATGTTGATGGGCGAGTCAAGAGGTTGAATTTGCGAGGTTGAGGCGTATTTATTGCTCCATGAGAAGCACGGAACCAGCAGGAGAACAGCAGGGGGAGAGGCGGGAGAAGGGAAGGGAGCACGAGGAGGGAGATCATAATGACAACCAGAATAGCGACCGACCTCGAGCCAAAGTACCCATCCTCCCGTGTCGGGGTCTCGGGTAACTTTCCCTCGCATCCAAGGAAGAGGCAAGACAACCTCCAATCAATTACTCACACAAGTCGCACGAAAAGATGAAACAAATTACGGGATTATAACTTGGACAGGCATCAGAAATGACCAGAAAAGAGGGGAGAATGACAGTAACTTAACAATGTCCGCCATATCTATGAGTGACCAAAGTGGCCTATCCCAATACAAGACGGGAGTAATGGTGAGTGCCTCCTAAAGACATTAGATATTAGAATGGATTAAACAAGCCTTAGATATGAGAACAAGCATCTCCTCGTCTCGATGAAGCAAACAATCAAGTCATTGCAACCACAACCGACGACTACTGCTCATCCAGCACCATGCTACTCCGATAATCCAGATTCACAAAACATCCCCCACTTAAAAGAATGAGCACCTTGGTGCACTCAAAGTAGAACATATTCCGGAATCAGTTGTGTTGCCAGTTCTTATAGATCGACTCAGCCACCCTATTTTCTACGTATCTGCATACTGCTTCATGCATATCATGGACTACAATCTCGATGTTCTTTCCGATCATTACCTTCATCGGCAAGCTTTGCATTATTACGCCAAATGTCAATGGGTTTCTCCCGAAGCAAGAGAACAGTAGAAACAAATTATCCAAAAAAAAACTATTGATCCAGATGGGAGGGGCGACAAGAATCTCACCTTAAGCCAACACCGAGTGTTCGGAGTGCTCGGGAGTTTTACGTTTTGCGAGCCCTCTCACGAGATTCGGAGGCTCTTTTACAAGCCTGCGAACCTCAGGTCCGGCCCCTCTACATCCCCTCTGGGCCCGACTTGAGGCCTGCTCCCCTATCGGTCCAATTTCAGTTGAGGCCCAAAGGCCCAGCAGGTGGGGGCGGCTCCTGGGCTTTATTAGCCATTGTCCAGGAGACCAACCATAATTTTTTAAGTGGAGTGTGCGTGATGGGGTTCGAACTAGGGATCATGACAAGGTTTTAAACACCCACCACCCACCTTACGCCACTTGGCTGTCCTCGCAAGGACGGTTTTTTTTTTTATCTGTGCGCTTTTTGGTGGGTACTTATTCACTAGATGTTGATGGGCACTTATTCACTAGATGTTGATGGGCGAGTCAAGAGGTTGAATTTGTGAGGTTGAGGCGTATTTATTGCTCCATGAGAAGCACGGAACCAGCAGGAGAACAACAGGGGGAGAGGCGGGAGAAGGGAAGTGAGCACGAGGAGGGAGATTATAATGACAACCAGGATAGCGACCGACCTCGAGCCAAAGTACCCGTCCTCCCGTGTCTGGGTCTCGGGTAACTTTCCCTCGCATCTCGTAGATCGCTCGCTCGTTCGTGCGTCGTAGTTGTAGGAGGGGGAAGCCCTGGGCGAGAAGGGGAGGGGGGGAGTGGATCAGAAAAGTTGGTGGGAAGGAAACGGACAAATGACACGGCATATTTATATTGTACTAAGAATATTATTCCAATATAACTCCAATATGTAATCAAATCCTCCTCCCCTTTCTCTCCCGAGTTTGACCGAAAGGAGGGAAGAGAAAAGAAAAATAACCCAAAAACGCCTCTTTTTGTGTTATATTGAATGCGAGGGAATTATGATAACCGATAAGAGTAGATATATGATGGTAATCGAAAGAAGAGGGCATGTCTTTGAGGTCGGCGTTTTGTCTGAAATTCAGGGGTTGAATGATGGTGGATGTCCCTCCCTCTTAACTAACTTAAAAAAGGTAGTAAGTACATCATGGGAAGAAGCACCCTTTTAAGTATATTGCCCGATCAAAGTATTAGAGAGGGAGGCACTGGAAACCACCCCCTCTTGTGTGAGTTTTCTTTATCAAGTTGGACTGACTGAATGACATAAACAAATGTCAATTTGCTTCGTCGTACATTGCCCATTGCCACCTCTACCCAGATACTTATTTTCATTTTTTTAACCAACATTTTCTTGTCAATACCCAACTTGGCCAAATGCATTCGACTTTCCAAAATATAAAAAAAGAGCACAAATTGGGTTTTTGATGAAACCGTAGATAGATCGAGAGATATCCCGAATTAACTTTACTTTTTTAACTCCACTAATTTCTTCATAGGAAAAGCCCAAATTAAAAAGCCCGGCCCATGTTCAACATTTTTTTTGAATGGCCTCAGATACTTCCAGAATTTCTTCCCCCATAGAGAGCTGAAATGATCGGAAGACAATTTAATGGGCCTTACTTTCAGGGAGTTGTTCAACGGGTCGGGCCTTTTTACTCATTGCTTTTCTGGAGAATGGGCCCTTCGAATACCGGGGAGTAGGCCCAATTTCTTCATATGGAAAATTCTTACGGGTGGGGAGATACTGGAGATTCAATAATGTGCGTGTAATGATGTTCGCCCACCAATATCTCTTTTCTTTTGTAGAGGGAGGGGGCGGAAGGGCAGTCGGTTTCAGTCCGAAAGCGACGTTTTGGATTGGTGGATTTTATTGTTGGGTGTGGGTGTCTGTATTTTATTTTGGCAAAATCGTCTAAAATTTATTAACTTAATTTAACTGGTTATATAATTTTACAATCGACTTTTATTTTTATTTTTATTTTAATTAATTTTAAATTTTATTGCTCGTAAGTCAAATAGGCCTTAATAAATAATTTTCATTTATCGACTAAAAATTATCGTATGTTTTTTATTTAAATATTTTGATGGACAAATCAAATTAGTTAGAAGCTAAAGTTAGACGATGGTTACTAATGCTATCAAAAAAACATGTAAAATCGATGAAGATCAGATGATATTCTATGAAAGAACTGATATTACGAATAAAGTAGATTATAAGGCGAATAAATAAGAGACGAAAACTCCACTGTTATAGGACACGACCTTATTTGGCTTTCGCGAAAAGATATTAATTAAAATAAAAAAAAAAAAGTTGATGACAAAATTATATAACATACTAAATTAATAATAAAATAAATAATTAACTTAAAAATTAATATCATAAACATATATTTTATCATTTATATTTGTTAAATACTACTTTTGGCAAAGTCTTGCCATGTTTCCCTTTTCTCCAATAACTTATGTGGGTACTTGAATGATTCTCTCCCGTTTCTTGCTTCACCACAATGATAATGATGATGATGGTGGTGGTGGTGGTGGATGACCTCATTCTCTCATCTATCCCTCTTGGAGGTAGATTCATCACACTTTGCATTGCATCCAGTCCCTATCTATGCTTCTGTTCATAATTCAGTCATTTTCCGAAATATCTCGAAAGAAATTTATTCAACCATCCCTTCTCGCTTTCCTGTTCACTTGCCCTGCAAATAATTCGTCCAGAATTAAAACCATCTTCATTTTCCCATGGGATTAGGGGGGGGGGAGATCCTGACGTGCCAAAGACAAGGAAAACAATATGGTCCTACAAAAAAAAAAAAAACAAATGGTCATTCCCTCCCCCATCCAATTGTCAAATCATATTCACACCACTCACCACCCCCCCTGCACTTTGAACATATCCTCTTCCCTTTCTTCGGATTTGCTGGGAGGAGTTGATTATTGTTGTTGGTGCCAAATGATATGGGGCAGAAAACATTTTAGTCGGGTATTGAAATGATGATGATACATGGGAGAGCATGACGAAGAAGAAGAGGGATGTGTTGTCGCGATTGCTGTTGGTAGAAAGTGAAACATGATTGAAATTTAAAAAAAAAAGACGAGATGACAAGTTATTTCGATATCTTCTTCTTTCATGGCACATCTTAACCTAGTGGTAGACTAACCCCGTTACCACGGAAGCGGCTAACGGTACGTGCACGTGAGACTTACGTAGTTTACTAATTAATACTAAAATTAGTAGTAAATTTTACTAAAAGTTGACCGTTACTACTCAAGTCAACGCAAAAGTAGTAAAAAAGTAGTAAATTTTACTACTTTTTGGTCTTCTTTTAGTAAAGTCAACGAAAATGTAGTATAAAATGTCGTAAATTTTACTACTTCTGAACTGTTCACCGCAGTGCAATTTTACTACTTTTACGCTGAAGTGTTTGTTTAGCTTATTTATTGAGTTTAGAGTGAAGTGTTTACTCTGTACAAAACATTGTTAATGTTTGGTTTTGTTATTACATCCAGTTGTTTTATGCTTGCAAAAAGTCTGTTGAGGACAGCAGCTCAAGAAACACCAGTAAGACAATGCCTCGATGTCGAGATTGGGATGATGAGCGGCTAAAAGCCATTTTCATAGTTGCTTATGCTGAAGTTGTCGATCTTGTAAGTTTTGTCCACCTTGTAATGCATGTACTTGTGTATTTATTACTATACGATGAGAAATTGTGTCAAAATGTAATTAACAGGAAGAAGGTGATGTCAAACTAATCCAGAGGAAGAAGTTGATCCTACGAGCGACTCTGGCAAGATGGCAATTATTATGCGTCGTCTGAAGGTAAGCTTAGTTCTGTGTTTGTTTATAATTTGGATTTGTAAGTTTAATTTTAACATTGGCGTTGTATGTTTGACTTCATTACCAGACCGTGGAACTTTCTGTTACGAGACTCCATGCCAGTAATGATCACATCATCCGGAAACTGAATTACATTCTCGCTGAAGTTAAAAGACAAAGAGGGCGAGCAGGCGAACCTGTGAATCAAAAGACCACAGCTGGACATGATGGAGGGCAGGAAGAAGAGCCTGAAGGAGTCGCACCACCAAATGCTGATGACAATGTCGAGCAGGTACAATCTCCACATACTCACCCACGTGAACGGGACACGACATTCAATGTACCTGAAGTTGAGGTTGGGTCAACTATGATTTCGGAGAGAAGCTTGGTGCTGGTCCATCATCCTCAGATGGAAGATAAATTGCCCGAAGGTTCAGACGATTATTCCGACCCTCGTGCATTACAACTTGCTCGAGGTCTGAATAAACTATGCGGATTCTTTGGTACTTCGGAGGCTGTTAATGAGAAAGTTGACACTCTATCTGACCTCGGCTTGACACCATCTGAGGAAGGTGCGAAGTATTTCCTGTTTGGGAATAAAGGAAAGGAAAAGATGGTTGATAAAGATGTTAACACAGGGGTAGATGTTCCCACATATAACGAAGATGTTAAGACAGCAAAACCATCTCAGCCAGAAGAGGAAGATGTTCCCATATATAAGGAAGATGTTAAGACAGGGGATCCCATAAATGCTGATCCGGATGTTGTTCAAGACATGGAATATGTGAAGAGGATTGGCGAGGAGGCTGAAATTCATTTGAAGGTGAAGTATCATTACATTGCATTGTGTAAATGGCTGCAACAGTGAATGCAAATTGAATTACATTATCGTACTCACGACAGGAAAGTGGATCATCGACCACAACACATATCTTCAGAAAGACCACACGACGTACGGCTGAGCGGAAACCGTCGGCGTTCAAGAGCTCCCCGTTTATCCCCCCAAAGCCGGTTACAAGGGCCAGGAGGTATCCCTGAGGTATAACAACTTGCCAGCATGGAATCATACCATGAAGCAGCATTGAAGAAAGCCAGGATTACAATGTTAATCCATGGTTGTAATTTTTCATTCTTAGGCACTACAAAAATTATTCCCAGTGGATTTGCCAGTAAGTGTGCTGAAAAACTTTACAACGGCTCAATGGAATATCATTGAGTATGCTTGGAATGAGGACCACGATCATAGGTTTGTGTCACTGTCCTCGGTCTTTATGTATTGGGATATTATTTTACTTTGTTCAAATGGCTACACTGGTTAATATGATGCAGCGAATGTCTATGTATGACGGATTCTGCTCACCTTAATAGGCAGGCCATGCTTTCTCTTTTATCAAACAGATGGATATGTAGTGATGTAAGATTGCATAATATATTAGTTGCTTTCATTATTGACACATAAGCCTGACTTGTATATGAGTAACATTTATATGATGCAGGTTATAGATTTCTATGCCATTATGCTACAGAGTAGAGTGGATCCTGAAAAGAAAAGGATTTGGTACCTTCCCACTTGGTTAGGGGTAAGTGATTACAAAGGTTTTTCCATGGTACATGTGATGTACAGGATGCTAACCGAGAACGCCATCACAGAATCTTGCAACCTATCAGTATAGTGCAGCGAAAATGCCCGTCATAAGCAAAGGAAATGCCGCTTCCTTGTATGCGCACTTCAAGAATCACATTGGCAAAAACCATGAAGTGCAATTGGTAAGCATCCCCACAATTTACTACATCTGCATATGAAAATGTAGTAATATGTTCCAACTTTTTACATGGATGTCTTGTAATGTCTTTACTGGACTTTTGATATTCTTCTATGCAGATATTTATTCCGGTTTGCCTAGCTGAATCACATTAGGCGTTACAGATAATTTCATTCAGGACACAGGAAGTCATCATTATGGACACAATCCATAACAAATTGTCCAACATCGGAGGAAGAGGTGACCTTCACCATCGTGTGTTGAAGCTGTTGAGTATCGTGTTGGATGAGAATAAGGTAAAATCTAAGGTTAAAGGGTATCAAGTACCAGATATTTACAACTGAAAAATAACTTATCCAACGAACGTGCCAGACCAGATGGCTGCCGGAAATGAGTACGTCCCTCAACTTCACCTATATCTTGTTGAACTTATTCAATGTCGGCAATTGGTAAACATCCTATGAATTTGTATTGTATAGAAACGATTGTGGAATATATGTCATGAAATTCATGACATTGGCTGAACCCCCGGAAGGTGCTGACGAAGTGGTATGGCCATTTTTTTTCAATGCAATACTGTCAAAGCCGTTATCAATTCACAGAGTAACCATTGCCCCGTTACGAACCTGTTGCTGACAGCCATTCATCATTGTGAATTAGGTTGTAGGAGTTGCCGATAGGTTGAGGCTGGTTGTAAGCATGATAAAATGGCCTGGGAATGACGTCAGGAAAAGAATTCAGCAGAAAGTTAAGGATGATGTCAACAAAAAGATCAAACCCCCGGAGAGCAGTGCTGCATCAACATGGATTCATGCAGTTGTTTAGCAACCTCGGTGTCCATAATGCATTTCCTGACCAGGTGACGCAATTTTTGCGTGGTGTGCAGCCACAACATCTTCCCCAGATGTTGCACAACGTTTTGCTGGACTGTTGTGGTTCCTTTTTGGCAGACTCTGTAAGGTCATGTACTGTAATATAACCCAATAGCAGATAGGGGATAATGCAACACGGAATGTACAGGCGGATGTATAGTCCACTTTCTGTCGAAATGCTGCCGAAAATTTATAATTAAGTGTGTATATTTTGCTGTCCATACACTGAGTTATCTTCATAGACGACATTACCTTCTGAATCAGAAGAAGAATCAGTACATACGTTACCTTCATTGTCCGCATTGATCCGACGATTAGACTGTCGTTGAGATGGGCCTATACCAAAATCTTCCTTGCTTCCATGAATGACGAACTCGCGAAGAATCTCGTCAGCAAAATTAAACGCGACTCGATCATGGAACTTTCTTCCACCTTCATCTTCGACACTACTCTTCTCCAACTCCAACGTCAATGATTGAATGCTTTTCTGGAGCTTCTGAGATGCGTTGTCAGATCGGGATGCCAAAAAACGCATACGTCTGCATGCGGCCATTAGAATACCCTGCCGTAGATCAGCTCGATCAACCCCGTATTCACGATTAGAGAGACATTCATAAGTATTGCTCTTTGCTGCCTTTGTCCACCTTTTGTTTACCAGATGCTTCGGTATTGACAAGAAACCTTCAACTTTGGCTACATGGAATAGGTGGGCACATGGAAAACCAAATGTCTCAAAATGTAAGCAGCTGCAGCTGAATTGGACAAGTGCCTGGGCTGATGACACTTGTATGCACCCATGTTCACCGTCATAACACGAAAGAGTGTATATCCTCAAAAAATTCCCATCAACTCTCTGTTCCATGTAAAATCGCGACTCCTTCATGATTTCAGACTGAACTTTACGAAAAGAACTCATGGTGTACAGTCGACTAGCATCCTCCTCAAGTCTGCGCAACATCGTAATTGGCCTTATCTCCTTATGCAATGACTTAAAATCCTCCTCGTACTCCTTGTGACGTAGATCAGCTACAACACGCTCCAAATTATGTACGAAATCATGCAGTCTATGTTTGCTGTTTACATATCCCTTCATATATCTGTGCATTCGTTCGCAGCGTTGAGTACTTCTAAGCTCTGCCCAAAAATGACCCTGAAGATATGTCTGCCACCACATATGCCGGCATGCATATATCTGTTGTAGCCATCTAACAGATATGGACCCTGTATGGGTCATTAAAGCATACCACTCCTATTCGACTTCTTCACTTGGTCTACTGTTATACATGAATGACGAAATACGAGCTCGTAAGGTAGGATCCTGTACACGACAGTTTATATTCCGACTAAAATGCCAAATACATAACCTATGCCTTGACATTGGCCATACTTCTTTCATAGATGCAATCATCACTTTGTCGACGTCTGTGACCACGCTAAGCGGATGTTTGCCGCCCATGATCTGTGTATGAGTCCGCAGGAGCCAAGTGTAGTCAGTAATAGTTTCATTACTCATCAACGCAGACCCAAAGACAGTAGTTTGATGATGATGATTGACACCGACGATAATCACCATTTGCATTCCATACTTGTTTGTCTTGAACGTGGAATCTAGTGCTACGACATCGCTGAATGCCTCATAATCAGTGATTGAGGTACTGTCTGCCCAATATATGCGACTCACTTCATTATTTTCCACAAATGTTTCAAAAGCCATACCAGTGTCACTATTCCTCCTAGACAGGAGATATGAAACGACGGAATCACAACGACTAACGACCCCAGCAGACTCTTCCTTAAGCTTCCGATTATTCAGGTCCTTTATTAGAAAACCGGCACGTGAGTGTCCTCAAGATGCGTGTACAACTAGTCGCATAATATCACACTGTCTAAATCCAACGTCAAGCATTCGATAGATAAAAGTGATATCTTCGTCCGAAATTTGTCGCCTTTCTCGCATGAAATAGGACAAACCTTCACTCACCATCTCATGATTGTGTTCCAACTGTACTGCAACGAAGTTCCATTGTCCATTAACCTCCACTCTCACTTTGAAGAACCAGTTGCAACTTCTCTTCACAGATGCTCTAACCCGACTTCTGGTCGTCAACACAGTTGGATCAGAACACTCACCTTCCCTTGAACAAACCCACTTTCTCATGACACAATCACCGTTTCTTATTTTTTGCCGATCTCTTCTCCTAACTGAAAACCCATGAACACTCGCATACATTTTAATGAACTCTTCAACTTCTTCGGCAGTGGTAAATGACATATTTAAAATCTGTTCTTCATTCATATCAGTGACTATATTGAAGAAGCGCTGAACATCCCGGTCACCTACATTGACATTAAACAAAACACTATGCTATCAATATATTTGGAAAATGGTGTTGGTAAACACTTATTTCGACTTCTCGTCGAACCATAACGTCAATGCTACTATTTGTTTTCTCCATTTCCAACTTCACAAATATGATTCTACATCTTACAAATGTGATCCAAATTAGCAACAATAAGGGAGGAAGCATGTCTTCACCAAATTTGGGCCGATCTTCATTCAGTACACTTTCTATTTCTTAAGGCCACCGACGGAGAAAGCCTGGACTCCACCTGCAGATTAACAGGAAGAAGGTGAAGGACCAGCTGCAGCAAACGAATATCAGCCCTTCACTCGACCTGCACCTGCACCCGAATAAGATCAAACTGACACTCCTCACACTCCTCACAATCCACCTGCAGCCGAAAAGGAGGGAGGATGTCCACCTGCAGCCGAAGATCTTGGACGCTCCACCTGCAGCCGAAGATCTTGCAGGAAGTCTGCCTCCAGGAGCAACGAATCATCCACCAGGTGGTTCGGCAGCTCGTCCTGCTGCAACAACTCCTACTCCAACTACAGACGCTATGATGCAGCCAGCTCTAAATGGGTAGCTTTGGGTCAAACTTAGTCAAGATTACAAAACTACACTGCATTATTACTAATAAAGTTAGTAAAAAAGTTAAGACGGGATAATATTTACGAACACATTTACTAATATTTTCAGTAAAGTAGTAATAATACTAGTAACCGAGGTAAAATAGTCATTTCACATCAAAATTTAGAAAAATTAGGTACGGAGTTAGGTTCGGAAACACTGTTCAAACTAGTAAAATTTCTTAGTCAACGCCTACAAAATAGTAACAGTTTACTACTTATTTTAGTAAAAACATGCTTAAAGTAGTAAACATTTACGACAAACCCTACCTATTTACTACCAATTTTACCAACTCAAACACAATTTTACTAAAAATCACAACGAAAGTAGTAAACAATTACTACTTATCGACATAATTTGTACAGTTAAAAGTAGTAAATTTTACTACTTTTATACTACTTTTACGCTGACTTTACTAAAAAGGAGAAATTTAGTAAAGTCAATGGAGAAGTAGTAAAAAAAGTAGTAAAATTTACTACTTTTTTTACTACATCTCCGCTGACTTTACTAAAAGTGTGGTTTTCTTAGTAAAGTCAACGAAAATGTAGTAAAAAATGTAGTAAATTTTACTACTTTTTTTACTACTTCTCCGTTGACTTTACTAAAAATGAGGTTTTAGTAAAGTCAGCGTAAAAGTAGTAAAATTGCACTACGGTGAACAGTTCAGAAGTAGTAAAATTTAAGACATTTTATACTACATTTTCGTTGACTTTACTAAAAGAAGACCAAAAAATAGTAAAATTTACTACTTTTTATACTACTTTTGCGTTGACTTGAGTAGTAACGGTCAACTTTTAGTAAAATTTACTACTACTTTTAGTATTAATTAGTAAACTACGTAAGTCTCACTTAGCCGCTTCCCATTACCACAAGCACAAAGGATTGTGGTAAATTACTTGGGGAGAATGTTTTTTATATAGTACGGCCTTGTAATTTGTAATGAATGGTATGATATGGCCCTATCTATCCCTGACACTGACTGGATCTCTCATTTTTTGTTGGCCTAACTTTTGTTGCTCCAATTCCACTTTCTCCTTTCACTCTTTTTATTTTGTCATTAATCAATCCTTTGTTACCTAATTATCTTATGTAAGCACGATTTGCTCTCCCCCCGACACCATGGTATTGTGTGGCTGGCTAATACCAATTGCTGCTTTTTTTTGTTTTCATTAACCCTTTAATTAATAGCAAATATGTGTGTGTGTGTGTGTGTGTGTGTGGGAGACACGTCTTTTTAGGTTGTCTGCTTTGGTGAGATTTTGTTCTTTTTCTTTTAAATTTCATCCGGGACAAAGATCATTAGAAAATCTTAAGGCTTTTGTTTCATTGGTGTAAAGTTTACCAGACCAAAAAAAGATGTTTACCCGATTTCTATTTCTTAGAAAACCCTTATTCATGTACCGAAACCCAAGTAGATAAACAATAACAATCACTTCTCTTCAATATACCCACATCAAGAGAAAACATATAACGATTCTTACATCACGGGTAGGGGTGAGCAAAAAGTTTGGAATTCCAAATACCGAACCGAATTTTCATCATTTCGGTATTTGGAATTCGGTGTTCGGAATATGGTATTTGGTTCGGTTTTTTATTTTAATTGAAATTCGGTTTCGGTTCGGTATTTGGTATTTAAAAAAAAAAAATCGGTATTCCAAATTACCGAATTTTTTATTGGGCTTGATTTTAAATTTTTTGTTGGGCCTAGCCCGTTTCTTTTCTTCCCCATGCCCTTTCCCTTTTTTTCTACTTTATTCTTCCCTGTTTGAAAACCCACTTCTTCTACCCTCGATCTCGAAGACATTATTGACATTGCAGCTCCAACACGTCATTCGACCCAATTAGGTATATCCGATTTATATACATTGAGTTTTCTTTTTCAAAAAAAATTAATTTTTTTTTTCTGGGTTTCGTGTTGATTCTTATCTTCGTCCACCCAGGACTGGTCGCCGGAGTTTTCTTCCTCCGGTGGTTACAAGAAAAGAACAATAACTGGGTCTCCCGTCCTTTCTCTGTGTTGTTCCTTTTGGGTAACGTAAGTTTGAAATTTTAGATTTTCTTTCTACTTGATCTAGTTTTTAGATCTGATTGTGTTGTTTGGATTTAATCGTCGATGTTTGTATATTGTTGGGCGTTTCGTTTCCCTTTTGCTGGGGGTGAAAGATGCAGTTTTTCTTTTGGTCTTCAATTAATCGTGATTAGCCATCTGTAATTGAACTAGGTTTCGGTGTAGTTCTCCTTTTGATTTTTGCTGGGTTGAAAGTTGCTGCTCATGAAAGCTCTACCCGGGATCGCTCAAGGTGTGTCTTTGTCTTGGAAATTGTTCCTTGATTAACATTAGCAGATGATAAGGGTGTTGAAACTGTGGGGTATGATTTTTATTTCCCACATAGGGAGGGGGAAATATGAAGCTATTTGTGAATCTCATGAATCTTGATTAGATCGGAAAGGTACAAATTTGGAGTGATTGTTATCGCGAGGGTTAACCATGCCTGGTTCTTATATTGAATGTTGTGCTTTTGAAAATGTTCATTTTTTCATATGCTTCGTTAAAGGATGGTTCTTGTTAGATTGTCATATTGTTAGTTTGTGAAGTATTAGTTGTAGAGTTGTCATTTGTTGTCATTTGTCATTTTCGTAGGTGCTTAACATGGATGGAAACCTCTTATGTTTTTTCTTCTCGATAGTTTCGATTATGATCCTCTGATGGACATGGGAAAAGAAGAATCCTATAGCATCATTTTGGGACAGAAGGTCAATGCGACCAAGTATCTTGAGTCCACCAAGTTGGATCTCAAAACCCGCATTCTGCATCGCGTGGTTCTGTTCTGCCTTCTGCCAAGAACTGGGAGCATCGACACCATCACCTCCAATGATGCGACGTTGATGGCTCATATCCTGAAGGGCATTCCCTTTAATCTTGGTTTGCTGGTGTTCTCCCACATGAAAAGATGCTGCAATACGGCTGGGAAAGCTCTCCCTTATGGCCAGGTAATCGCCGGCCTTCTGAAATTAGCTCGTGTCTCTACTGATGCTTCTACTTTTCAAGAAAAGTGGAAAGTTGGCACTTTTGGACAACAAATTATAGCCAGCATGCATTATGTGAGGAAGGGCTCTACCTGGACCCTGAAAGGGAGGTCACAGGATTCTGCGCTTGATGATGAGGATAAGCTTCTGGAGGCCAAGAAGAATGCTGATGCATCTTCTGCTAGACCCTCTGCTGCTAAGCCTGCTGGTCGGAGACGTCCTTCATCATCTGCTGAAGCTCAAGTCCCTGTGGATAACACTGCTCTCCTCAATCTTGGGGAAGACATCCGCGTCCTTCAGCGAATGGTCACTGACCTGTTTCGCTTAGTGGAACGCCAGGACAAGCTTCTGCGCAAACTTCTGGAAAAGGATTCTGCTGAGTCTGAGGAGTGATCTCCTTAGTTGCTGTTTCTTTTTCTTTTATGCATTTCTAGCTAGACCAAAAACTGATTTCTGTGGTCTTCTAGATTGTAATAAGTGCCAATTTGTTGGACACATTTCCTTTGAGCAGTATGGTATTGAACTTTCTGTCACACCTTCTGCGCTATATTCTGCATAATGGTTTTGAACTTTCTGTTCTACCCTCTGCAAGAATTAAAACTACCTTCTGCACGTTGGTTATGAACGATATGTCATACCTTCTGCAAGAAATTTACTCTTCTTTATCAACCTACATTCAACCTATCAATCTTCTTTTTGATGTGACAAAAAGGGGGAGAAAATTGTGTTGAGGGGGAGTAACTTGCTCTGTATTGGTTATAGAAAAATCCTTGATTTTCTATAACTTAATGGGTCATAGAAGGCTATACCGTCTACGGTATAGAAGCCTATGAGACTGATACAGCTCATAATCGCATCCTTCTGCAGGGAATGCGATTCGTGATCTTTAACAAAGTCACTATTGCTGGGAGTGCAAAAATGAAATACCATCATTTTTGTCGGGCTATATACAGAAGCTCCACGCTCTGTATTAATCACAGAAGCCTTTGTGCTCTGTACAACCTTCTTCATAACAGAAGCTTCTATGCTCTGTTATACAGAACCTTATGCTACTGTAAAAACGTGAGACTCATACTCTCATCTATTTAGGGGGAGTTAGGGGGAGTTCTTGCAAACATATTTCCCTCAACGATGAATGTTTTGTCATCATCAAAAAGGGGGAGATTGTTGGAAAAGGTTTTGATGATGAGCCAGACCTCTGTGCCACAGAAGGTCGAACATTCTTGGCTTTGATGATGAGCCTGACCCTCTGTACTACAGAAGGTCGAACATTCTATTCTACAGAAGCTTCTATTATTAAGGACTTCTTGTAAGAATTATTTTTGTAATTAAATGATTAGTTTTCAATTATTTAATTACGAAATATGCTTAATTTGATTAAGATATTTATCTGATCAAATTACCACGATTTGGTTTCCAAATAATCATATTGGAGATAATATTTCTTATAGAAGGAAATAAGATCTCTATTTATGGAAAGGTTCTACTAGACGGTCTACAGGCTTCTGTAAGCTTAATTGACCACTATACGACCGTTATTTGCAAACCTATCACTACCACCTGTCTAGATACGTCCTCCTATGTATCTTTAACAGGATGGAACGAATTATTACCCTAATGGAAATAAATCTTCGATTATTTTCATTTGTAGAAGGTTATCGAGCAGAACCTTCTGCGATACCTTCTGTGCTGCATTATTTAGGGAAACTATCATATTCTTATTTTATTTTGATATGATTATCTTCCTTGCTGAATGTATGCACGTGTATATTATTTTATCTATTTTGTAAACTAACTTTTAATTTCTTGTTTTGCAGATTTCGTTTTTATCTTTTCCCATTTATATTTTCTTCTTAGACTTTGTGTATAAAAGGCCATGCTCTCTCTCCCATTAAAAAATACAGATACACAGAACATTCATTCTGATTAGAGAGAGCGTGTGCTTGAGCTTTTGTTCTTTCATTCGTTCAAGTTAGTCACACGAAGAGCACTACCAACGGAAGGCTGCATCGTCGATGAAGTCTTCTGGGAGAGTGACTCGGGGACTCGAGGGACTCGGTTGGAAGCTGCAGGATACGTTGTTGGAAGCGTTGTGTACGTGGGCAACGTGCAGCGGGCCGGAGAGAAGGGCAGAACCCCGGGAGCACAGAAGGTGAGCGACTAACCAGCTTCTGTTGTGTAGAGCTCTGTGTGCAGGAACCTCAGGACAGGGGGAACGCTGTCACCTCAGGACAAGAGGAAGGTTGTCACCTCAGGACAGGGGGAACGCTGTCACCTCAGGACAAGATGAAGGTTGTCACCTCAGGACAGGAGGAAGGCTGTCACCCCAGAACAGAGGGAACGCTGTTCAACCTCAGGACAGGAGGAAGGCTGTCACCTCAGGATAGGAGGAAGGCTGTCACCCCAAAACAGAGGGCACGCTGTTCATCCTAGGACAAAGGATACGTTGTCCACCCTAAGACAAAGGGAACGTTGTCTTCTTGCGTAGGGTTCGCTACGTACTCGCGTGGGGTACGCCACGAAGTCGTTATCCTTGAGGGATTGCGCACTTGCTACCTTGTTAGTCACGTTAACGCGTGCAACCTTCTGTTGTGCAGAATCTTCGGATCTGTATAACCTCCTGTAGAGCAGAACCTTAAGGTCTGAATCTACTTTAGTGCAGAACCTTACGGTCTGTACAACTCTCTGTAGTACAGAACCCTACGGGTCTGTGCATACATTTTCCTGGTCACTTTTACTACAGAACCTCACGGTCTGTTCAGTAGAAGGTCGACTACCCTTGGTACAGAATCTTTCAGATCTGTGCTTTTCAATTAAGTCATTTCCTATACAGAACCTTCTGTTGTGGATTGACATACTCGGTACAGAACCTTACAGTCTGTGCTATACCTTCTCTGATACAGAATCCTTGGATCTGTTCTATAGAAGGTTGACGTCTCTAGTACAGAATCACTTGATCTGTGCTATAGAAGGTTAACATATTCAACACAGAACCCTCTGTGTTGTGCCTAAGCTTCTTCGACACAGAACCCTCTGGTCTGTGTTGTGCCTAAGCTTCTTCGACACAGAACCTCTGGTCTGTGTTGTGCCTTACCTTCTTCGACACAGAACCTCTGGTCTGTGTTGTGCCTTACCTTCTTCGACACAGAACCCTCTGGTTTGTGTTGTGCCTTACTCTCTACGATACAGAACCTTCTGGTCTGTATTGAGCCTAAGTTACTATAGTACAGAACCTTCGGGTTTGTGCTACATAACGAGCCTCTACGGCACAGAACCTTCTGGTCTGTGTTCTGCCACTCAAGCCTCTATTGTACAGAACCCTACGGGTCTGCTTTCAGTTGCTATCACTTGTGTAACTTGTACTGAGATACATTTGAGTGGAAACCATCCAAATATCTGGGTGAAGAGTGGACGTAAGCAATTTGCTGAACCACTATAAAAATCATTGTGTCCATCAAACAAATTTGCGTACACAATCAAACGTTCTGTCTTACAGAAACTTACAGGCTCTGTTTAACAGAAGCTTTTCATTCCGCTGCGGGGTAAAACGAAAAAGGGTTAAAATCCAATTTTGGAGATTAACACTAATTCACCCCCCCTCTTAGTGTAACACTAACCCTATCGATTGCCTATATATATATCCCCAGAAAAACCTTTTCTAAAAGAATAAGCGAAAGCCAACTTCCACGGACTCAATGATTCATTACTACTCGAACATGATCGACTCCCTTAAATCTCATCACTCGGATTAGTAACATCTCCCTCGGGCGTGTGGTGAAAAAGCCGCTATACCCGCTTTTGCAATAAGGACTATATCCACAGACAATAATATCATGCACCGTCTTCGTCGTCGGCGTTCCCGAGGAGGGGATTTACTTTGAGTTTGTCCTAGAGAATAATACAGCATTCTCAATATGAAAACGGTCAAGAGACACTCGGCACGTATGCTCAGTATAATAAATGAACTAGAGATGCGTTTCCAGATGAAGTTTAAACCACATTCTGTTGTGGGGAGGTAGTGTTATTGGGTCATGGGATGATTGAGAAGAAAGAGAGGTGGGGGTATGAGTGGTATAGGGGGTGTCAAAGGTTTCAAGAACACAAGGAGGAAAAAAAGTTAATGGGTTTGATTATTATTTCCCTTGACGAGAAAAAGGGAAGAAGCAAGCTAATGGCTACTACTATTACTACTTCACGGGAATAAGATGTGTGATGTCACGAGGAGGAAGAATCATTGGAGGGAGACCCGATTCTTTTGCCGGCTTGATTCTGAAGCTGTCTCAATTGAAAGAAAGAAAGAAAAGAAAGAATGGATGCCCTTACTTGGCCTTCTAACAACCTTGAAAATTCAGGAGCAAAAGGTGGCCAAAAAAAGAAAATGTTGGTTCCCTCCCTCTAATGGAAACTGTCTGTCTGTCTTTCCTGTCCAATGTCTACTTCTCCACCCTTGCCTATACAATTTGCTACCCCCCCCGGCCCCTACACCAATAACAACATGTGCACAGTACACAAGGAAATGGAATAGTTTTTTTTTTACCTTTTTAAATCAATTTAAACAAAGAAATACCCAACTTTAGAGAATATGACCCATGACTTTTGGTATTGGCTGGCTGGTTGGCAGCCAGTACAGACACAAAGACCGATCTAGTCCCATTTGACCAGAACAAAAGAGATCTGATCATATAGTTTCATGGGATAAGCAAGCAAGCAAGCACCCCATTAAGATCTTTCCCTTTCTCTTTTCATTTTTGACATTAAAGGTTGGGTGTGTGTGGAAAGCATCAAGTGATAGAGAATCGAGCCATTGATTAACTTATCAGAAAGCAACATCACACAGGCAATCTCCTTAAGCTGTCCAGTACCCATCAAAGCATTCACAACACACTCCCCCTCTCCTCTCAAACCTACAACAAATTTCTGACACATTGCTGAGGTTGTCTGAGGATGCATATAGGCAGGCACCACCGGCCAAGGATTTTCCTTTTTTTTTTCCAAACCAGAATAACATCCTCACAACCCCGTCTAAATAAAATGATCGTCACGTGGGATCAGGCAGGACCCCAGGACAAAACACCGTTTCCCAGTGAGGTCTGTTCAAAGCTCACTCCTCCGAAAACAAGCATGTTTTCCACTTGGGTGTGCTCTTCTTCTCCTAGCCATATCGCTTAGCAAGTAGGGATGGAAAACTGCAGCCTAATTCACCCCAACTACTCCTTAAGTCAAAGGAATCACGATCGCCCCAGTGTTGGTCATCATCAGTCTGATAGGCTCCCGACCTAGCAGAACAGCCATACAACTGGGTGTCACACTCAGCACACGAGGTAAACGAAAAAATAAGTAATTTAATTGCGTAATTCAAATATCTTGCTGATTTCTAGGAAATGCGACTCCTCCTCGGGGGTTGAGACAGCAAAAGATAAGATACCTTTCTTTCAGGATCAATTGTATACCATGTCCCAATAATCTGACACACACCTCAAAAATGTTGAAGGGAGGAGGAGTTTCTACTTTTAGAGGGGCCTGTCCGGGGATCACTCTGGAACAAGAGAAAACTGAGATGGCAGGGAGATTGCTCTGACTACAATGCGAACATGGCAGAGTTGAAAAAAATTAGCTTCTTTTTAAACAAAAACCTCATTCAATAAGGCACGACAGCAGACTTCCCTAAAGCAGGTGCAGAACAAGGCAAGGAAGGGGGGGGGCTCCCAAACAGTAGAGTAAAACCGAGCAGACTAAAGTGGAATCTCCTCTATTGGAATTAACTAGAAATGGTGATAAAAGGTAATAAATAAGGAAAAAAAAAAGGTTTTACTGCTACACCATCCCACTCACTTCCATCTCATCACTTCCTCTAATTAATTACCCATCCCCATAAAGTAAGAAAGGAAAGGGTGGGGGAGTACGAATCCAGGAAAAGTAATAGATAGAAATAACTGAACATAAGAAAAAGCGGCACAGGCAGAAAAGCAGCAGCAGAAGCAGTACTAATAAAGATGTACATACAAAGTCACCCATCCCAGCACGTGTTTTGAGGCTGTTTGTTGACCATGCAGCAGGGCTTGCTTGCCCTTTAAAATCCTCTTCTGCTATTTCAAATCCATGACCACTTTTCTCTTTCTCCCCACACCTTAAAGCTTCTCTCCTACCCAGCTTATCTTCTCTCTCTTTTTTTCTTTTTCTAAGGGAGAAGCGCCGAGCAGGAAATACACCACACCCTGATTCCCAAAGAAGGGAAAAGAAAAAAACTCAAATGGGGTCCCTCTCCAAATTCAAATCCAACAAGCATGTACTTTGTAGAATCATCCTAGTTTTGCTGCTAAGCTGCACACCATATAGCACCAACCTCTCCTCCTGCCACTCTTCCTCAAACATACTACAATCACCACCATCAGTTTCCACCACCTTTTCATTGAGATCGCTCGTGCTAGATGGCTACTTTGAGTTTGACAACCTTAGTTACGCGGCCAAGGACTTTGGCGGAAGTTACCACTTCCTTCCGTCTGCAGTTCTCCACCTCAAGTCAGTCGCCGATGTTTCTGCTACGATAAAGCATGTTTTCGAGCTGGGAACTTTCTCAGAGCTTACTGTGGCCGCCAGAGGGCATGGGCACTCCCTGCAAGGCCAAGCTCAGGAACATAAAGGCGTGGTTATCCAAATGGAATCAATCAAATCACATAAGATGAGAGTTCACACGGGGAAAAATCCATCTGTGGATGTTCCTGGTGGCGAGCTGTGGATAAACATTTTATACGAGACTCTTAAACATGGGCTTGCACCAAAGTCCCGGACTGATTACCTTCACCTGACCATAGGGGGCACACTGTCTAATGGTGGAATAAGCGGGCAAGCCTTCCTGCATGGACCCCAGATCCACAACGTCCAAGAGCTAGAAGTTGTCACAGTACTCGAAATTCCGTTTGCTCCGAATAGATAGGGTGGTTGGCCGGAATAGTGATACCAAGTCGCCCAAAACATTCAGAGACATGAAACTTTATCTATTTCAGGGAAGGGAGACACAGTCACCAGTTCGGAGAAGCAGAATGGTGACCTCTTCTATGGGGTTCTAGGAGGTCTTGGGCAGTACGGAATCATCACCAGAGCTAGGATATCCTTAGGTCCATCGGCAGAAAGGGTAAAATGTTCGTTCATTTTCAAGAAAAAATATCTCAGAAGGGTAAAAACAATGCACACATAAATTGCAGCACTTTGCAGGTTAAGTGGATCAGAATGCTCTACCACGAATTCTCAACATTTTCCATGGATCAAGAACGTCTGATGTTCTCCAAAGAAACCTTCGACTACATGGAAGGATTTGTCATAATCAACAGGACAGGCCTCTTGAATAACTGGAGATCTTCATTCAGTCCTAAAGACCCAGTTAGAGCCAGCCAGTTCAGCTCCGATGGGAAGATTTTGTATTGCCTTGAATTGGCCAAGTATTTCAACCCAAATGACTATGACATAGTGGAACAGGTCAGTGTCACGTTGCATAAAAGCTATTGTCATCTATGAGAGAAATCTCTCAATCTTCACTTTGATGATGCAGGGTATCGAGAAAAGTCTATCTGAACTCAACTTCATACCATCAACGCTGTTCCAGTCAGAAGTATCTCTGGTGGAATTCCTAGACAGAGTGCACATATCAGAGATGAAGCTCAAAGAGAAGGGGCTGCGGGACGTTCCTCATCCCTTGCTCAACCTTCTAGTTCCAAAGAGCCAGATCAGTCACTTTGCAGAACAAGTATTTGGCAACATCATCGCAGACAACAACGGCGCCATCCTTATCTACCCAGTAAACCAATCAAAGTACCTACACCTACACTACAGAGCTTTCATTTTCTCGTACTCGTAGTGCTACCAATTTCTTCTAACACGACTAAGTTTCCCATCACTTCATCATAGATGGAATAACAAGACATCCTTGGTTACTCCAGACGAAAATGTTTTCTACCTGGTTGCATTCCTGTCGTCTGCAATACCATCTGCCTCAGGAAATGAGCGACTAGAACAAATTTTGGCACAAAATCAGAGGGTTTTAGATTTTTGCTCAAGGATAACTACTGGGTGCAAGCAGTACCTTCCACATTACAGCACCCAGGAAGACTGGCAATCACATTTTGGTCCGAAATGGGAGATCGTAACCCGGAGGAAGCTCGAGTATGACCCTCTAGCTATTCTAGCTCCTGGCCAGAGGATTTTCCGAAAAAGCAGCAGCACTGTGAGCACCAAAGCCCAAGTACAGGCCACATAATGTAGAACAGGGTGCGTTGAGATTTCTTCGGGACACACTAACTGTAAATTTTTTGTAACCTGCTTTAGCACCTTTTTCGGGCAAGAAAGCAGATATGAGGAAGGTTTTGGGCTTCTTTCGTGTACCCTGAGCAATTGAATTTAAAGACTGAACTTCAAAATCTTGCTCAAAAGCATTATTTATAATGATAAATCACAGAGTGAAACAGCTAATCAAATATAAACAACAATTTTTTTTTCAGTCTAAGAAGCAAATCATCTCCAAGAAAACCATGACAGGTATCTTATTTCCTCTTGATAAGTTTCCCTTCATATCTCACAGAAAGATATCGACAAATAACTATGATAACAGCCTGTGATACGACAAGCTTATGGCAGATATAGCCTGCTACACTTAAGGTTGTGGCTTCTGATCAGTACCTTCCCTCCATCCAAGGCCCGGTCTGGATATCTTCCCTTGTGGTTCTTCTTCATACTCCCGAGCATCGAGCAATGAAGCTTCAAAGTCTGTAGAATCACTCGCTGTTGAAACAAAAAGAAGAATGGGCTGAGCAAGACTGGGACAATCAAGTGGGAGGTGGTTGTGAATCCAAGCCCAACCCAGGCTCAGCAACATAGTCCACATGTCACAATAGAAGGCAGAGATTGGTCGACCCTTGTATTTGTTGTAACTACCAGCACGGCAGTGTGTGCGTGCATGGGGCTGCATGGGGTTTTCTGTTATGTGCTCTGTTTCTGCTATAAGTGTGGGGGATGAGACCTGAGGAGAAACGGTGTTATTAAAATCGCTCGCTTCGCGCTTTAAGCGAGCGCTTTGAGGCGAGGCGACCCACCCGAGGCGAGGCGCATTCAGTGAAGCGCGCTTTGGGTGCGCCTCGGGGAAAAGCGACGAAGCGACGAGGCGCTCGCTTTTCTCGCTTCACTGTTCGAGGCGTCGAGGACTTGATTGTAAAAAATAAAAAAAACTAAGGACCAAAAAAGTATTACAAATTTAATTAAGCCTATCTCCGCCCTCACCTCCTATCGCACCCTCGTTTCGCCGCCTCCATTGCAAATCAGAAACTTCGATCATAAGCTACCGGGACCCTTTTAATCGTCCTAGTAGGGCGCCGGAAGAAGACTGCTTGTGATGCGTGGAAGGAGCTGAGCTGAGGAAGTTGAAGGCGTTGCTGCAGAGGAGACAGTCAGTTAGTTGTTACGGAAAACAGAGGGGAAGGGAGAGAGGTTGCGGGGGTTGGTTGTTTGTTGGTCGGTTGTGTGGTGATGTGTTGGTTGGCGTGAGGATTTGGTTGGCCGGGGCTATCGGAGGTTGATTGTGTGGTGGCGAACACCAATATAGTGCGCTGTGTTTGTTTTTACTGTTTATCATCGTAGTAGCTGCAACAGCTTGTTAGGGCATTTGATCTTCGGGCAGGTTTCTTCTCCTTCTCGCTTGGTTCGGTCATGTTATTAATTTTTTTCCTTAATTCTACTTGGAGGACTGATTTATGGATTGCTTTAGTTGATTGGGCATGTGGAAGGTTTTGATTTTTGATTTGATGTTGTTAAATTGCCTCGTTCTTGAAGATTCTTGCCTTGTTCTTGAAAATTATTGCCTCGTACAGTGATATGGTTTGATTGTGGAAGGTTTTGATTGGGCATGTGGACTGTTCTCGTACAATGATATGGTTTGAGTGAGTGGTCTGTCGGATTGGTTGGCTTTGTCTTTAGTTTTGTGTAAGCGTAGTGTTCGTGTTCGCTGTGTGTACCTCTGGGGATGTTTGGGAGGGTTATTTTGCCAAAATTGATGCGTTGTTTTGCTGGATTTCTCTACCTAGCCTCAAACGGTGAAGCGTGCGCCTCGCTTTGCGCTTCGGACTAAAGCGCAAGGCGCAACCTTGCGCCTCAAGTGCGCCTTGCGCTTTTAATTACACTGTTTTTAGGCCGATTCTGCCTGCATTTCTCGATTGTTCGCTTCTGTGAGATGGATTGTCCTGTTTTTTGTTCCCCTGTCGATGATGATGTTAGAAAGAATGTTGCTTTCTGTCATGGAAGAATGTGATGATTTTGAATTCCTTCACGGAATGATATGATGGAGTAGAATTGGTGGTTAGGTAAGATTAGGGAGAAGGTTGATTTTGTTCCCTGTCTTGTCTTCTTCCTTCATAGAGGAATTTGCTGTCTTGTGGGCTTGTTTTCTCCCCCATCCCTTTCTGCCCCAAATTCCTTTTCCTCATATATCTTTGTTTGATGATATGAACAACCTATCATTCTTAAAAATCAATATTTGTGTTCCTCATGGGATGTGTGGATCCATTCATTTTGTGGGGAGGCACAGATTTATATACACATTTTAATACATTTCTATTAAACATTTCTATTATGGTTTATAAAATACATTTCTATTAAACATTTTAATTATAATATATTATTTTATTCATTAGCGCTTAGGCGAGCGCCTCGCCTAGCGCCTAGCGCCTCGGGCGATGGAAGTCCTCCTCGCCTTGGTGGCGCCTTAGCGCCTTGACAACCTTGGTGGATAATTCATTTATTGAGTTATGTAACAGTCTGTTTTTTATTATAATTCTCATTTACGTTGAAACCCTGACAGCTCAATGGCAACCAAACGAGGCAGAGGACAGGCGGCCCCCAAGGCACCCCGATGCAAAGGCGGGAGCATTTCCACACCCCAGGGAGGCGAATCTTGGGTCGAACGCCTTGTCCGTGTGTTCTATAAGGGAGATCCATATTGCCCCGATGCGGTCTCCATGAGGAAGTATTTAATGAGCACGTGTTATCCTCCAGCCGTGCAGATTCACTTGCACTTATTATCGCTTTATAGGCTTAAATTTCTGTCGCTTTCCTTCCCGCTTCCCTTCTCGATGGACTCTTACAAATTGATCGTGGAAGCAGTGGGCCGTTTTGTCTTAGAAGGCAAAATTGTTATGGCGGATTTGAAAAATCATATGTGAGTGTTTGTCTGTCGAGTTTATTGTATTTTGTATTTGTGTTTGCTTTTTCATCTTCTGATAATCAATTCTGTTTACTTTAGTGATCGTTGTTGCCAATTCGGCAAACAACTTGGCAGCCACAGCCCCTTCTTTAAAGTTGGGATCCCAACTTTAAAGAAGGGGCTGCGGCTGCCAAGTTGTTTGCCGAATTGGCAAACCTGCTCGGCTTGAAGGAGGTTTCAAGTTGGGCTCTAGAGTTAGAAGAGGCATGCCTCCATCCTGCCAGTCCTGTGGCGATCTACACCACCTACGAGAAGCTGCACATTTTCTATGTGAGGGCAAGACCCCAGCTCTGGCTACTCATCCTCTCGGTAATTTTTAACTTTGTTGCCTTATTTGTTATGTTTTTGCATGTCTTCTTTTAATTCTTTTTGAATTCTATTTACAGGCCAAATCCGCCATCCAACAGGCGTCTGCAGCCCCTGTTGCCCCTGTTGGTGACACTCCTGCTCCAGTTGTGGAGTAGTACTGCCCCGGTTACATTTTGTTGAGACATCGACTCAGGGAGTCTTGCCTTTTGGAAAACTAGATACTTTATGAATACTCTGTTTGGAAAGTATGGATATTGACCTAAGTAATGATTTCCAACTTGAATCAGGAAAACCCTGACCTTACGACAAGAACTTTGTCATATGCAAGAATATCTGTCACATGGGCCTTTTTGGTTGCTTTTGGTGTCCTGTGGATTTTTAACCGTTTCTGAAGTTGCAAGTATACTGTTACGCCTTTAGTGTAGGTGCTTAACATTTTCCATTGCCCTTTGAAAATGAAGCTAATGCAATTGCCTCTAGGAATGTAGGATCACAATTGATGGATGTATTTGTGGATGATATGTTTTCTATCCACTTATGAAATGGAAAAAAAAAATCCTCCTGCAAACCTTTTTAATTTGGCAAAATACTTTTTCCTCCTTCGTGATTTGGCACAGCTTGATAATTGATTTCTATTCTCTTATGGCATTATGAGGAGTCATCGCACCACCCCTGCTAATTTATGACATTCATATGCAGATCCTAATTTATATAAAATAAAATCAAGTGGGGACGGTTCTCCCTTTTTTCAAAAGAGAGGGTAATTAATGCTAATGTATTGTTGTATTCAAATCATGAAAAACTTCGTGTTGCATGACATGGACATCATTCTTCTTACGTTCAGCTTGAGAAACTCGTATCCAAAGAAAGTCTGCACTATGAAGTTTTATGCTTTCACTATTACGTACAGTTTCACCTACATATGCAAGTAGGAATTCAGAAATATAGTTCTTACAGTAGTCTACCAGAAAACCGTCATCCTTAGACAGTTTTTCTAATATTTCGAATGTGACAGTTATCAGAGGAGGATGATTATGCCAGGAAGAAAGGAGTGATATTGAAAGGAGACTTGCCAATAGGTGTTGACAGATGTAGTGTGGATACCTGGGTACATCCAAAATTGTTTTATGAACACGTCCACTGGTGCACCTCCAGATTACTTCGATAAAAATGGGCAAAACTGGGGTTTTCCTACTTATAACTGGGAAGAGATGTCGAAGGACAATTATGGCTGGTGGCGTGCCCGTCTTAACCCAGGTTTTTTGGCCTGCTGTGTTTTGTTTGTCCTGTACACTAATACTGCACAGAGATCTGGTGACAATGAGCAGTTATGTTGTTCATGCAGATGGCAAAGTACTTCACAGTTTACCGGATAGATCACATCTTGGGCATCTTTAGAATCTGGGAGCTTCCTGACCATCCCATGACTGGTTTAGTAGGAAAGTTTCGGCCATCCATTCCCCTGAGTCAGGCTTTTCATTCTTACTTCTCTTAATTAAAATGCTTGAGATGCCACAAACAAGGATTTAGGATATGATTGCTTTTCTTGGATTGCTTTGCTTTTAGCTTCTATAGACCAACTGACGCAGTGATTGCAGGAAGAACTTGAAACAGAGGGGATATGGGACTTTAATCGTATGAGCCGTCCATATATCAGACAAGAGTTTCTACAGGTTTCTATCATCCCCCTCCCCATCCTATTTTCAATGCTATTATATCGATCTTCTTCGAGACTAGCTGACAAACCATAAGCCTCTTTGGTCGGGTTTTTCTCTGTTGAGCTTTGACAGTTTCCCTTCTTATGCCAGGAGAAGTTTGGAGATTCATGGCCATTGATCGCCTCTAACTTTTTCATGAGTATGAAAAACAATTATACGAGGTCAGATGAAAGTCAATCCGATAAACTCTCTGCATCATCTTGACGTGTCATGATTAATCAGCCATACTGTGAATTATGTCCATGGATCATCAGTTGCTCGTAATCAATAAGTCACTGTCTTTGTTTATATGAACTGGTGATGTAGTTCAAGGAGGAATGCAACACACAGAAAAAAAGTAGCAGGAGCAGCAAAGCTGAAGTCATTCACTGAGAAATCCTTCTTGGGAAGTGGAGATAAAAATAAGGCGCTGTCTCTTCGACTTGTTGCTGGTAACAGAGACCGAGACTTGGCAGTCCTAAAATCTTCCCTTCTCATTGTGTTAACCTATCGGTTGTTCTTTGTTATCTAATGCTGACTTTATGTATGCGTCCATCGTGCAGAGTATTGTCCTTATCAGGGATCCAGAGGACCCGAAAAAGTTTTATCCCCGGTTTAATCGGGAGGATACATCCAGCTTTAAGGAACTCGATGACCAAAGGTACTGGTTCAAAGCATTTCCATTAATAATATGCATGTGGGTTCCTTTTCTTTGTCCATGATAGAGATGTGTTCTGCATTGTTAATCACTTGCTGTCCTGTCTCTGATGCAGCAAGAATGTCCTGTCCTGTCCTGTCCTGCATTATTTGGTTTTCAGGTGTTCACGTGACATTGGAATCTTTGACGAAAGACAAGGGCCTGAAGAGCACAATTAAGGATCTCGTTCAGGGGAGCGGCAGGTCTTGTCCCACCGTTGCAGTTGAAATTGAAGATCTTCTACCAGAGAAACAACCGGTGTTGTCTAGGTCCAGCGGCCAAGGCCTTGGAGGACAGTTAAACGGGGCTTCAACTAGGGAGGCTCTTGTCGTCTCGTGATAATGCTTTGCAATGTTTGCCTTCATCTCTGGAATGCCTCAAGCAGTAGACCAGTAAAATCGAGAAAATCCGCCGACAAAGCTCTGATGGAATTTGTATGTAGTGTAACAATATTGCTTAAGAAAATATCGCGGATTACTTAATCGTTAACCCAAATCTAAGCAAGCAACATCATCATTCCACGTTACCTTTAGAGAATTTGTATGAACTGAATTGACGATTCGTACTCAATGACTCCATGCAGATGACTGAATCTTAATCTGTAGAGACGTTGCAGGTGAAATCCTACTATATTCTCTCTGCAGTCGAGACAGACCGGAGGAAGACTACAATGACCGTGATATTATCCTTACTGTCATGTTCTGCAGCTTCAGTTGCACATCTCTTGGCACACATCTTTGACAGCGTCTCTTATGATACTCACAACCCCTTCCCCAGACAGTATTTCCCGTAGTCCATCTAGCCATTACCTGGCATTTTATACCCACTTTAGAATCATCTAAACCATTTTTCCAGGCTAGTTTTCTGCATTGTTACTCACAAGAGATGGGTTCATGATAACCAGGTGTTCATCATCCCTTGTTAGAGGGGTTTCTGTAATTTCAGGTTCTGTAGTCACGGCGGGCTTTAGATCATCGTCTCCAATATAGTGGGTCGGTCACCTGATTAAAGAAACATAAAAATATTTATATAGAAGACGATTGAGTCTGTGAACTGTGTCAATGTGTTCTTTGGGACAAAAGTGACCTTCCAGGAAGTGAGGAAAGTACTCAAAATCCCAGATCAATTTTCAGGGACGATGTCCCAACTGATGTCTGGAAGTTAGATACACCAGTAAACAACATGATGCAAATGATGAATAGTGCTGACCTGAAGTGCAGCTGAGCAAACTCACCATGTGTCAACCAGCCATCGCACTTTTCCACCAGCACCAGTGACCAGCTCTCTCTCCTCAAGGAGCCTCGCAACGTGTTCCTGGGAATATTGAAGAAACAATCATCAGGGATCTGATAATACTGTGAGACTGACTGTGGAGTGGACTACTTTATACCTTGCGGAGAGCAACGGGCATGCCAGCTCGACATAAAATTATACTGCAGTGACTGGCATTGGCGACAGAGAGTGTTTCTAACTATTAGAACAACTAATGCACTGCAATTAGGATGCCAGTCTTTCTTACCGACTCCTCTTGTTTTGCGGGATTTATCCAATTCCTCTTTGAAAAAGGTATCTGTATTGGTGAAAGATCAGAGAGTGTTTCTAACTATTAGAACAACTAATGCACTGCAATTAGGATGCCAGTCTTTCTTACCGACTCCTCTTGTTTTGCGGGATTTATCCAATTCCTCTTTGAAAAAGGTATCTGTATTGGTGAAAGATGTCTTTAGCGCATCGGAAGGTGGTCTCGGGTGTTGAAAAGTATTCGAGAAAGGACATTTCACAAAAACAAGGAGGAAAACCTGCCGATAGAACAATGGGTTTGTAGGAATCCAGGCAATTCTGGGCATGAGAATTCAGCTGCAGCAGCACCAAAGAGAAGGGAGCACCCTTTATGATCCTGATGGAAGCCACCATATGCTCTAGCACATGTACACCTCAGTATAAGAAGCAACTTTGAGAAAGAATCAAGCTATCATTAATTTCTGGCATACATCCACCTAGGAATAACTACTGGCATAAGCTAAATATTTGATCTTTTGTTCATCAATCTGCCAAATCGGGTGCCAATGGCATCCCAAGCGAAACAGTCCACAAAAAAGCCAGAGTGTCTAAAACCTGGTTCAAGTCAACTATTTGTTTCCGCTCCCATGTTCCATATTATTAGCACAAAAACATGGCAAGATTTAAATCTTCCAGTGATAGCACACAAACATGAACCTTATCCAAGCCTTTGCCTTTTGATTTGTTAAAACATATTCATCTTAATCAACTCACCAAAACATGATAGGTTAATAATTTGCATGCACATTTTTTATAGTTCTGTTGCCCCTGGATAGAACATTCAAGAGAAATAGCTTATCACGCCTAAGCACTTCTATGACCGTCGAAGATCCCGAAAGCATGCACGCCCTCATCATTGAACATGTAAGGAAGGAAATGATTATCCTCCATGATCTCTCTTCTCCCACAAGTAGCAAAACAACCCAAGATAGTTTCAGTCGATAGTCTGATCCATCAGTGGAACCCTTTGTCCAATTTACAGAATTTGTCAACAAAGAAGCTCTCTTTTTGAGCAATTCTCCCAGTCCACACCGTCTAAAAGAGTTGGTACATCTGCATTGGCAGTATGAGAGGAAACAACACCATTATGGACTCTTTGATCCTTCTCCTCTATACCCTTTCTGCTTTCTATCATGAGATCAAGCTCTCCTACTATACAATCAAAGGATGGCCTTGCCTGACAATGGATTTGCATCCTAACACCTCTGTTTCAGGGATAACATATTTTCTGGTACACCAAACTTCTTTTCTGCAAGCATCAGTCGCAGTCCATCGGATACAACAGCTTTAGTAAGCTGCCGTTCAGTATAGTTCATCTCCAGGATTGTGTGAGCCTGCAAAGTCAATTAAAGGACTTCACAAAGCGAAAAGTATGAGTCAATGCACGCCCAATATGAAAAAGTTCAAATGATACCTAAACTTTGTGAACTCTGACATGAAATTGTAAGCAGGTTCAACGAGCAATCGCATTCACATAAGTGAATAAGTATGAAGATTCAATGCACACCCAATTTGAAAACGTTCAAATGATGCCAAAACTTTCTTAACTTTGACATGAAATTGTATGCAGGTTCAATCAGCACGGTTCAGTTTTAATAAGAGAAGGTGGTCCGAGTTCTAACAGCTAGTAGGTCTAGTACAAGACAGAAAACAAAGAAAGAAAGTATATAAGTCATAAATCTTCTGTTTCCTTTGATACACTAACCTGGGCTTCTGCATGGAGATCAGTGTAGGGAACCACACCAGTGAGAAGCTCGCTGCATTACATCAACCAAATAAGTGAAACACCAAACAAACTACAGACTCCTCATGTTTCCCTATAGGGATAATTATCATGATAGAAAAAATGTCAATTTCTGCTAGCATGTCAAGTACATTAAAGTTCTGTAGGAACATAAAACCATCACGTCGCCAGGATCAGAAAACAAATAATTCCAAGACAGTCACGTATCATCCGCCCCCCTATTCTGTCAGACAATACAGATAGATTTTTGTCTTACATTATGGACATGGCGAAACTGTAAACATCAGAATTTTCAGTGTGGATCTCCTTCCTCAATATTTCAGGAGCCATATAGATGAGTGTGCCGACCATGTCCTTCTTGTGGAAACTACCTGTTGGCTTGCTGGAGGACTTCCATGTCTCAACAGAGACTTGCATGAGATTTTCCTTGTACATTGCTGACCCAGTCTGATAAATATGGATTATGGTTCTTATCAAGCTGAAAAAAGGCAAGAACTGGGTGTTACTTTCCTAAATGGAAGTACTAGGAACATAAAGAGTGGAGATCGCAGATACAACATCGATAAAATTGCATGGCCCAATAAAATATAAGCAAAAACGAATAGTAGAGTTTGTGGGACAGATATATGATAATATTGGCTGGTTTAACATCCTGTGGAAATTCCCATGCTTGTGAAGGTACTGGAGGGCCTTTGCTGGGGGACTCAAAGGGAGCAAACAGTTACAATTTCAATTTAAGAATTAAAAGGAAAGAACAAGCACCATAAAAATGTAAGGAAGACTGGAGATGAATATGATTTGAAAACCAAAACAAACCTACAAAGAGGAGAGCACAAATCATCAAAAGAAACAATGAAGTAGCCTGAAACATCATATCAGTTGCCTGTCCATATTAAATTTGACTTAATCCATCAGCAGCCATAAATATTCCGTCAGTTCTCAGAAGTAAATTTGGGTAGTAAGGCACAAAGTCACAGCTTTCATCACAAACCAATGTGAGTGAAAGATGGATATGATTTGCAATCATTCCTCAGATATAAAGAGAAATCAGCCACAGCCAATGACCAAAGAAAAAATCTGGAAGCCAGATAATATGACCTACCAAGATGCATTGCGATATCAAGCGCCTGATCAGCATCCAGATTACATTCTTCCACATGGAGCTGGTGTGCGGGGTTTCATGATTCATATAATTGAAAGAAGAACATGTAGTTGGGTGGCTTAGCATGCGCTTGAACTAGAGTTGCCAAACACGGATGGTCCAGCTTGCTTAAACATGTCAAGAAATATCAAAGGAAAGAACAACCTCGTCACCATCCAACAGATCCGGATCATCCGGAAGCATTACAAGGACATTCAAAAACACTTCTCCTAAAAGAACTAATGATAAAATCAATCATTCTAATTAAACCCTTTGCCAAATGAACCACTAAGGTTGCGGATCTGTAACCGAATTTCACAATAATAATTCCACAATATCACGAGACAAGATTGCCACTTAAAGATCCAAACACCAACCACAAAAACTGGAGCCCTTATGAAACATACCGATGTCCTCGGAGGTAGACGACACCGGCTTCTTGACGGCGACCTTCTTACCATCTAGTATTCCCTAGTAAACAACACTCTCCGCCCCTACCACAAAGCAAATCCAATTTCACAAAAAGGACCAAACTTTCCACTCCGCCAGGCACCACGAACAAAACCCAGAAGAGGAAAAATCGACCCCCTCACCGCGGGCGATCGGAAAGAGGAGGGTGTAGGAAGACGGGGGCAGGTGGAGAGGGATGGTACGGCTGTGGCAGCATCCTCGGATACACGTGTTGGGATCGTCGATCTCTATCCCCATCGACGCTTCTCCTCCTCCAGCGCGCTGCAGCCGCGGCAGCAACTGATTTCTTGATTCTTCGTTGCTGTTGGCGGGTTGTCCTTCTGGCGCCTTTTAGGACAGTGATGGAAATCTTTGTTCTTGCAAAGTTTTATAAGTTGGTATAGTGCGATATTTTCTAAAATATTAATTTATCGGAAAATTCGTGCAAATGATGGCACATATTAATGACCAGTCCAAAATTATAATGAATTTATTATTAGGGACATCCAAAAGTTACTGGGGAATCTGTGGAGTCACTCTTCTTGCAAACTGGGGTTCAATGTTCTTCTTACACCATCCTGGAGAGGATGGTCCGAGAAAACTCGGCCTCGTATACTTTATGAACCCTCTGTTTCTCCTTCAGTTCTTCGTACACGAGTTTCACTTCCCTGTACAGCCCAAACGGACATGAGTAGATCAAACGCGAGAGACAGATGGGGAAACGAGAGGCAGGTGCTGTTGGTGTATACCTGTTGTGTGGTTGGATGATTAGAGCCCTTTGGACGTCTGTCCGGGCTTCACCCAGGTTTGAGATCTTTAGGTTCGCTTGTGATCTTCTGTACAAAGCTTTGATGTTTCCAGAATCAAGCTCTAAGACCTGAAGACAGGTAAAAAGAATCGATCATAATGGCAGGGAAAGTGATCGGATTCGAAAAAAAAAAGTTGGAACCTGGAAACGAACCTTGGTGCAAAGTCTTGTGGCCTCGTGATACGCAGACAACCGAAGCTTGCAGGCAGCATTGTTTAAATAGCACGACAGGCGTAAGGCGGTTGCTGTTGCCTTCTCTTCATCCGAGAAGGAGTGATCGAACTCAATGCATTTCACTGCCTGCAAACACACACGATGTCGATGATCCCTAGTTATGATGGTGCATATAGATTATAATCCCAACCCTCCCTGACCTTCTCATACTTCTGGGATGCTCCTGAGAAATCGCCTCTTTCAAACAGTGAATTCCCTTCTGCTTTCCTCCTTTCACAAGTTTCTAATTTCTCTTTTGAAGTCATTCTCCATAATGGTTTACCCTGTTAGGTTATTTCAATCTATCGCACTGTTTGACCATTTGAGAATCTAAAACGACAAAAAAAAAAAAAACGGCAAGTGCCTTAGCAAAGTCGACCAACTCGATTTCATAGCTTAGTGAGGAGTTCCTCTGGAAAGTCACAGTGGCCTGTTCTCCCTTTCTCATCGTTGCAACTGCTTTGTCCATATCCTCGTTTGCTTGTTCTGCATTAAGCAGTTGTTCTAAGAAGTTTGTAATAGTTTGTGAAGAGTCGAGTAGGTGTATGCGGTTCTGCAGTACCATCGAAAAGGACATACAGATGTGGCTTCTCGGCCGATCCACACTCTTTAAGAATACTTCCTTCCTTGGATCGGCAAGTATACACGACTGATGGAAAGAAGTGCCTGCTTGAGTAACACACCCGTGGCTAACAGATTAAAGAACAAAAACAAAATAACGACTATTACCTTTGACGGCTGATCCTTCTTTTGGATGTGCGAAGCCTTCACCAGCCTTCACAATCTTCTTGATTACTCTTTTATCTCCCGTGACATCAATCACACTCTTCCACGACAATAACTCTATTTGGATCACCATATCGACATCCTCCAACATGCTGCCGCAATTGGCTTTGGATCTACTGTAGCTTTGTGGAATGCCATCTGCAGAAAAAGAGAAACATTTTGGTTGAGACTGAAATGTTTGTCGGAAGATCAGCTACAAAGCAAAATCTCACATGTGAATTTCACAGTCAATTCCGCTTTCTCTTGCTTTCTCATTGTCTTTGTGGCAATGCCAATAGCAGGGCACAAGAAACCTGTTTGATAACAAAGCGCGAGCATCCCATTATGACGGCCTACCTTCGACAATTCTCATTCCTTAGGAGACTTACTCGTCGCTGGATTCAACCTACCTCGACCTACTCGGAATTCCACACCTTCAGAGGAGCTGGAGACTAAGGTTCCATCCTGAAGCTTCACCTCGTACCTCACTTCTTGGACAAAATGGCAGATTCAGTCGCATCAATTTCACGGTCAATGAAAAATCTTCCTTCATTTCTAGGGCGTGAGAAGTACCTAAGACTTCGTCGTCGTCCATGGGAGTAGCCCAACCCTGCCCTTCCACGAGTATCCTCTTGAGCACTCCTCCGTCTCCCATCAAATCCCTGATGCTCGTCCATGATAGGATCTCGATATCAAACACGAGCGTGGAGTCAGGCGGAATTAGAGGTGGCAAGCCAGCTTCGGCGTAGGCTAAGTCAGACGGCACGGTGAAGATAGCTCTCTCGCCTTTCTTCATAGTGGCAATACCCTGGTCCCACCCTTTTATAACTTCCCCTGCAATTCAACCTCGACCTCACCCTAACCAATAATGGCTTTCTCAGCATCATCCATAAGAGCTCAGTCGCTCTCTAACTCACCTTGGCCTAATTTGAATTTGTAGAACTCTCCGTCGCTCCAGGGCTCGACTCGTCCACTGCCCTCGATCCACCCTATGTACCGAACTGCCACGTGAAATAACATCGAGCTGAAACACCTATGACCCGCTCACACGAGGGAAAGGACACGATGGATTCAGACTAACCGACGACCTCATCCCCGGGGAAAGGGCTCTGCCACGACTCTCCCTTCCTTAGGACCTGCTTCCTCAGTCCTCCCACGCCGACGGCGGCTTCAGAGAATCCGAAGGATACGGATTCCGGTTCCATGTGGTGGGGAAGGGGAGAGGTTGGAATCAGTTGGAGATAAGCCGGAGTTCGTTTCCCTCCCATTTGAGATTCCTTTTCAGTTGGGATTTATATCCCCCTGTTCTGTTACGATTGCATCCCCTCTTTTTTTGGGCCTATAATCACTTTGGGCACACTTGAAATTGGGCCGTTTTGGTATGGACTAAAATCAAATGTTAACAAAAATTGAAGGCAAATTCTGTAATTAACCTTTGCACGTAACGGATTTCGAGTAACCCAGTCACCGGTAAAAAAAAGGGCGCCAAAGCTTCATCACAGTTATGTCAAAGAAGCCTTGGCATCGGAGGGCGGCGATACTCGACTGCTTCCGTACCCGGTCGGACGGTTTGTCCCAGAGGCGGCTGGTGTCTGTAGATTTTTCTTGATGTTTGCTTCTTCCCTTGTGTTGATAAAGATAATGTTTCGTGGGATTCGTTGCGTTCTGCTGAATTATTATTATACATGGGAAGAGATTCGTGGGTTAGATCTACTTGTCTCATCCATCAACGTTCAATGGCTCTCCCAAACATATATAAAGGTAAACCTTTTGTGTTTTGTATAAATCCCAAGTTGTAAGAAACGTGGAAAACAAGGTTCCTTTGCTAATAATATATATTTTTTCAAAAGAAGACTTTTCTAAGATCAGTCCTGTTGGGCCTAACCCCACAATCGAAGTAGTGAGTTTCTAGATTTTGACTTTCATCATCTTCCTCCTTTTATGATTCCCAGATTTTGTTCCAGTTTGAAAAGGGGACGGTGAATGCTAGAATGGTGATGGGAGGTGGCGCCCTTACTCTTTTTTTGTTTTCACCCCAAAGTACTACTGCAAATCTGATAACTAAGAAGAAAGGCGTTAAAAGCATTAGGAGCTCAATAATTGCCGGATCCAACCACATGACCATGACAGATCACGATAAGGGCAATGTCAGTTTAACTTGTTCTGTCATGATTAGATCCGGGATTAAACAATCCCCCAAATCCAAAGTTGGATGAGGTCTTCCCTAGATTTTTGGGTTGTTGTTGTGTCTGCACCATGCAAGTGGGTTTATCCAGGGAAGGTTCCTTCCTACCTCGGAGGAGAAGAAAATTGGTTGGTCGGATTTATTTCGGGAGACAGCAACAAAAACCCTGCAGTGTCCTTACATAACATGTGATCTGGTCGAGGGAATAGTCGGCTGTTACAGATCATCTGAAGTTGAAAATGAGTTAAAACGGCAAAATAGCAGCATCGGAGTACTCACTAGATCACGTCATGTGGATGAAATGAAGGGGAACAAGGTACATGTTTAAAAGCATGTAAAATAACAGAACTCCCACTATGCGGCATGCTGCGAAACAATCGTTTGTTATTCCGGATTATAAATCATCCAAACAGTTCCCCTTTCGGAGGACCTCCAACACGAGTTACGAAGGGGCATACGGTCTATATACAGCAAACAAGTTTCATTGTAATTACACTCATTATTCGGCACGGGATCAAGGTCTTGTAAAATATTCTCTCCTCCGAGCTGCCTCGTGGCGAAATCATTTGGCTATGGCCTATGCAGCGACCAAATTGTTCAACTATGAAACCATCTGGTATCTGAGATGCAGCTACTAGACCCACTTTGACAACTTCCCGCCTCACCCCCTCTCCGTTGACAGAACTGGAAAAATTGACCTTCAGGCTCACAGAGCTAACACCTAAACAGACATCGCCACTACTGGACACCTCACGAAGATCCCTGATACACGGGTCCCTAGTGCACCCTGATTCTGTCGCCCCAGTGACAACACCACGTCACAATTTTCGGTTGACAAACGGATCAGGTAACATAACCATACAATCCTATTGAAGCAGAGCTTGAATTACTTCTAATCATCGAATGGTAAAGGAAAGCTAGCACCTTAAACCAGTGAACTGCACGAAACTCGAACTCCGATTACTTATAGGGGATCAGTGAACAGATCAAAAGCAAACACTCCAAAGAGCAAATCTGCAAGCATTTCCAGCCCTGTTTCAATCATCCCCAGTTGGAAACAAGGTCAGAATCTTCCTGTTACCACCACTGCTGCCATCTGCAGATTCCAAATCCTCCACAAAAGGCTGGATTCCGCCAACTCCGATGCCTCCGTTCCCACCTCCTCCAACCCTATGACGAGGAGAGCGCTGTAGCTGCCTACCTAAGAAATGATGATGATGATCGTACTGCCCGTTCGCTGCTATGCCACTGCCAAATGGCCCTCCAGCTACCTGCCTATAATTATGCATCTGCATCTGGGGATGCACTGCAGTCGCCGAGCCACCAATCTGTGGGTGTGGGTGTGGATGCATCGCTGATACTGGCACAAACGGCAAGAATTGTGGCGGCATGGGCCCACTGGCGAACAAATGATCCGTAGCAGGATCAACCACGCTGCCTCCGCCGTTAATGCCCACAGCACCATTACCACCGCCGGAACTTGAAAACCCCTGCATCCTCTTCAGGTAGAGCCGGTACTTTTGCAGGTGACTCGCGACATTCTCTCTGGTAAGCCCATCCACACTCATCAGCTGCATAATCGTCTTTGGGACAGCGTTCTTGATACCCAGGTGAGCCACCGCATCAACAAACCTCTTATGCAGCTGCGGCGTCCAGACAAGCCGTGGCCTCTTGAGGGTGCGGGCGGGCTCATCCGAGGGGCCCGAGCCAGGCGTTCCGGAACCCCCGAGCTCGCTCGAGTCAGCAAAATCAGAAGAATTATGGGGATTCAAATGAATCCCCTGCTGCATATGGTGGTTCGAGGTGGGCGCATGGATCTGAGGGTGGATTTCACGGAGGTAGTGGTTGTGCGGAGCGGCCGGCTTGATGTCGAAGGCGAGGGCGAGGTCCGGGGTTATCAGGGACTGAGATATGGGCATGAGATCTTCAGGGGGAGGGAGTTGTTCGTCCCACTTGGAGAACCAGTTGGATTCCTCCTCGATCATTTGCCTCTTTCTTTTTCACCTCCAAAGATCGAAACTTTCGAGGAACCGGGATTTGCCCGGTTGGGGAAAAAGCCTGGTGTGGAGGAGGAAGGGGATTTGGTATTATTGGTTGGGGAGAGAGAATCGAGGTTGATCTTGTATTCTTGTATTCAGCCGAAAGAATTCAGACCAGGGAGAGAGAGAGAGGGACAGAGAGTAAGTGTGTGTCTGGTTTGGTTTGTGCACTTGTGTGAGTTCTGATTCTTCCCTTTTCTCATTTATACCTGAACGGGGGGAATTTTTCCAAACCTGGGAATACTTTCCACAGTGAGAATCTTCCTGATTTTTTTTTTGGGGGGTAGGGGGGTTTGTGCTAATAATTGATTGTGAAATGGAATTATTTCTTTTCCGGGATTTATGGGGGGAAGGGGGGTGGAATCGATTTGATTTGTATTGTTTGCTAGTGGGTTGGTTCTGGTGGTGATGGGATTTTAAGGATTGGATGGATTTATAGGATTTTGGATCTTCATGGTGACGAGATGCCAGGAAGCAACTAATCTGACGTATGAAGAAGGAACAAGACAAACAAAAGAAGGAAGGGGAGAGACTATGAATACGATAAACGTATGAACGGACGAAGGAACAGAGGGCCAATTGAATTTTTGGAATCTTGTATGTTGTTTGTTGTATTGTTTACTGGTTGTTTGGGATAGGGAACAAACAAAAAAGGAGAGGAAGAGGAAGAGGGAAGGAACCAATGACGGGACGGGACGGGACAGGACAGGAAGAAAGAAGTAAGTCTTCTTTTTGTACGATGTCATCGCGTGTTCAAGATGTCCACCACGTACGAGAAATAGGGGAAGAAGACCTTATTAATGACGTATACTTTTTTATATGGGATGAACAGATCGGGTCAGATAGATCTTTGGTGGTGATGACGTGGTCCATTCACAACCCTTTCTCTTTTCTCCTCATCTCCCTCCACTGCACACTCGTCCAATTATTATTACAACTATTATTTTAAAATGGCCTGCAGAGCTGTCTGTATCCAATACCTACGACTACTACAACTACTTATTACCCAAGAGATTATATTTATTATTACCCAAGACAGAATATTTTGAGAACCATCCCAAAACAAACCCGCCTACTTGCTTTGTTGGCTGTTGCTGATTCTCTAAGCCATCTGACTGTTTTACCCAGTTTGTCCAAGGCATGGAACACAGACCCTACCGTTTTTACCAGATGACGGCAAATGTTAGAAACGACTTTATCAGAATTCGAGGCCAACCTAGTTCGGTTGGTGTGGTGTGGATCCCCATATCACTTTGTCCTCTACCAAAAGGGATTTATCATGGCAGCAGAATATCTTGTTGTCCCTTCCTTCGTCGTGGATAGTGCCGTTGCCCCTTTTAACTTGATGCCACTTAAGTTTGTCCCACACCCAGATGAAAGACAAAGGCGTCCCTAGGGTTTCATTTCACCTGACAAGCATTTTACCGTGGAAACTGGGCAGCGGAGAGGCAACACTTTGGCAATTGAAAGCCAAATAAACCAGCCGACAGTATGAGAGCACAATTTCGCTGGACATGAGGTCAGCAGCAAATAGACTACGTTCCCATGGTACATTGCTCTGTGAAAACTATAATGACAAGTCTTCAACCATAAAAAGAAAAAAAAAAAAGAAGGAAAGAAACAGATTGTTGCATTCTGTTTTCCAAGGACTGATGTTTGAATTGGTTATGGGAGGTGTTCTTGAAACATGGAGAGGTCGGCACTCAAGAAACCTCATTAACCGCTAACCTTTTGAATGAATTTGAGAGTTCTGCATAAAACCGAACATCCAAAGGATGAGACTGTCCAATCGCAGTTTTAAAATGCCGCATGGACACTTCCGATGCATCAAAATCTTCCTGAAATCATTAAAAAGGGTGTTGATTACTATGATTCATGCAACTCCAGCACGTAAGTGTACCCTAAGAAGATCCGTACCTCCATAGCTGCCAGGGCCGCCTCCCGACAGATTAATGAGATATCAGCCCCTGTACACCCATTAGTGAGTCGAGCCAATTCTTCAATGGAAACATCCGAGCTGAATGGAATTTTACGCAGACAGATGCCAAATATTTCCTGCCTGTCTACTACATCGGGAGGTCCCACATATAGTTTCTTATCAAACCGTCCTGACCAACAAATTGCAGTTAGATGATAATTTTTTTTTGTTTTTTAGTTTCTGAACTAGCATCTTTAGAGGTCGAACCCATACAAACATACAGGTCACTTAAAGTGTAGAGTGAGATGAGGTAACCTGGTCTCAAAAGAGCTGGATCAATCTTGTCTGGGCGATTTGTAGCAGCGATCACAGTGACATGTTCTCTCTGATGCAAGCCTAAGATCAAAGGACAGCACTTAATTCATGAGCAGATAATAGCATTCAAATATCTAGGAACCATGCCCATAACATGCCAAAGGATATGACCTTTCCCAAAACGGACGACTTTGTAATAAAATTCAATGAAACAAAGTAACAATTGAAGAAATACTAGCAAACTCAGTTCCATACCATCAAGTTCAACAAGAAGTTGACTGATAACCCTATCAGAAACTGATAGGCCTTCCCCGTCCTGTCCTCTTGTGGCAGCAAGTCCATCAATTTCATCAAAGAAGATGATTGATGGTGCATTTGCACTAGCTTTAGCAAATATTGATCTAACAGCCTTCTCAGATTCTCCAACCCACTTGCTAAATAGTTCGGGACCCTTCACCGCAAGGAAATTTTGGCCTGCCTCTGAGGCCACAGCGCGTGCCATCAGAGTTTTGCTGCAGCCAGGGGGACCAAACATCAGAACCCCTCTACTTGGACGTGTTCCAGTGCGCTCAAAAGCTTCCGGATTCTTTTGAGGCCATTCAACTACTTCTTTAAGTTGAGCCTTAGTGTCCTTTTGGCCACCGACGTCATCCCATCTGACTTTTGGTACCTCTAGCATTATCTAAAAGGGGTGAAGGAAAATCAGAACATAGACAAAACGCTGCATTATACCATCTGAAACGACAGAGCAATAATTTTTGCATCAAATCCAACTGGGGAGAATAAGAGTAGAGAGAGATACCTCTCTCATTGCACTGGGCCTAACTTCAAGTCTTGCCTTCTCAAAATCCTCAAAAGTAATCTTTAAATTAAAATTTTCCTCCAGTGAAGAATTCAAACCATCAGATTTACCATTCTCCACTGCAACAACACTTTCGGAAACAATTACAGTCTTTGATTGTGACATTGCGGAGCCTTCAGGAGAATGTTTGAGGCTGAGGAAGGAGAAACAGGGTTCTAATCATCCAGCCAACATTTATTACAGTAATAATCATATTTTCCACGTAAAAAATCAGCACCCTGTCAAGGATAGATTGCTTACCCAGAAGGACGAACCTCGAGAGATCTCCTCCATTTTTTATAGCGCCTCAGACAAACCAATGCTGCTTGATTGCAAAGCCCAGCCAAATCAGCACCCACAAAACCAGGAGTTGTTGCTGCCAGTTCTTCGATTTGAGCTTCTAACAATGAGTGTTCCATGTTGCTAAGAATCTCACGGAGTATATCTAGTCGCTGCTTGGTTGACGGCACGCCTTCAAAGACGATAACAAATCACATCACATACAAACAGAGTGCGTTGACGCGCCTACGCTTATAAATGGCGCTGATATGTTTTCAAGAATCAGAATATCTCTGATGTACCAACAAAGCAGGTATTGCCTATTAGGAAAAATAATTAGATACCTATTTCTAGTTCTCTGTCAAAGCGACCTGGCCGCCGTAGGGCAGGCTCAATGCTGTCGAGTCTATTAGTGGTAGCAATAACAACTATTCCGTCATTTCTGGTAATCCCATCCATTAAGTGGAGCAGCGTTGCAACCAGTCTTAGAGAAAGCTCTTCACCTCCATCTGTACGTGCAGGCGCAAGAGCGTCCAACTCATCTACAAGAACCTGCATAAAAGACCACCAGTCATTTAATAGGGAATGTTTTACTTCAGCTAATGGTTAATAGGAAAACATCTCGCTTGAAAATCTGTTTCTGAACCATAATATCATACTCCTCCTAATAGTATAAGTAAATAAAATAATATCAATCAGTAAACATTACCATTGCCGGTGCAGATCTGCTAGCAGAATCAAAAACATCACGTAAGGCTCGCTCACTTTCCCCATAGTATGAACTAACAATCTCAGCTCCATTTACGGAAAATAAATTGACCCCAGTATCTTGGGCACACAACTGAGCCAGCGAGGTCTTTCCCGTTCCAGATGGGCCATGAATCAAGACACCCTTTACAGGTCGGAAGCCAAACCTAGCAAAACAACACCATGAAGTCCAACCTTTTACAGAGGAAAAGAATTACGTTCTCAGACAAAACTGCTATGGAAATGCCGTGGCACCTTTCAAGAAACATGCAGTTTGTTTTCCAACAAATTCCGAGAATTAAAAATGACTAGAACTAAAAGCTAAGCACCGTGAAAAAGGAAAACTTATTTGAAGAAAGATACCTAGAAATACCAATCTTCTGAAATGCCGAACTGATAATGCTCTTCAAAGCACAATACTCGACATCCAGACCGCCTAGGCTAATGCTAGAAAGATCAGTATTATCCATGCATTTTGATGATGATTGCGGCAAAGAATTTAGTCCTTCAGATGGAACAGGAGACATGATATTTGGACTCAAAGACATAATAATTTGGGTTCCACTTGTAACAAGAAGGGCATCAGTGACATCTTGACGCGATCCAGAAGTTTCAGGAGACAGATAGTCATTCCAATTTATACCGGGGGATACTCCCAGCTCCACTATTTCCTTAGAAAGTGACACTCGATATATGCTATTCTTTGGAGTCGTGGGGACAACCACAAGGTTGCCCCGAAGCAAATAACGGGACAACAAACATGATTTAGCCCACACCTGTAAATAATTCCTAGAAGTCTCATCCTTTAACAATCTGACAATATCATTCGGATCAGCAACTGAACCGGCCTTATCATGACAACCTGTAATTGGATCCTCAGAAGTTGATGTGGACTGCTGACGGCTGGTTCCAGGGATTTCAAATTGATGGATGGGTGACCTAGGAGATGCAATATTCCGATCTTTAGCAGGAGTAATTTCCCTAGAGGATTTCTTGTAAATTGCTGCCTTGTTCATTGTCACGCCACTCATGGAAGCCAATTCTAAATACAACTCTGAACAGAGCCGAAACACATTGTTAGCACGGCAAGAATGCAGCTTGCCAGTACTATTTTCAGAACTTTTTGATTCCCAACTTGCTGTAGGAAACAGGAAAACAGCTCTGCCAGTATCAGGACAGCCCATTGTATACGAAAGGTCTAAAGATAACTGCACCTCGTCGTTTGAAATCTGGTAAAAATACAAGAAAAAAACCAAGGTATTCTGATAATGGACATACAATTTTTTTAGTAAAGCCATAAGTAATAACAATTTGACAAAAGAAGCAAGCGGATACTGATATTTTCCCACAAAGTAGCTCATTGTTACGAGGAGCTGAAGCACCAAGAATATTGGAACTTTCGTACCTTACAAGAAGGATAAATGGTCGCAATAGCAAAGTAATCCCCAACCTCATTCATCATTCCACGACTGAGAACAATTCCCATATTGGCAGCATACTCATCTAAGAAACAACGCAGAGGGATGCCGAGAGAAATCTGAACACTCGAGGAAGGAAGCGAGACCTGCAAACAGCAAAAACAGCTGCATCCTACATGATTCTACAACTAGTGTGGCAGTCAAACGTAAATATTGGCGCCCAATACGCACCGAAACTAATGAAGCAGGTTTAATTCCTTTCGCCACCATGGAAGCCTGCGACATCCAGACATTACAGCCCGACGACTCAGCCGCAAGACCGGCGACACGGCCAAGGAAACCAGATTCCCCAATCAGGGCTGGGTAACACTTGGAAGCCATTCCAAGGGCCACCGACAGGCTCTCCCGGTCAAATTCATCATGGGAAGGAGCCCTCGGGGACGGGGCCACGGGAGAGGCCGACTGCCTCGACTTCTGCGCCTTCTTCTTGGCGGAAGGCATCGGTTCGCTGCCCTACGAATCAACCAGTCACCCAGCGAACTGAAATCGGGTTAAGACAACCTCGTAAAAACCCTTTCGGAGGGTTTTGTATCTTTTTCCATGAATTCAATTTGGTCCCCCACTGTCACGAAAACAGAAGTAGTTTCGGTCGAACGGTTGATATGACAAAGGAAAGAATCTCGAGACGACGTGAAAGTGAGTTGAGGTTACATTCGTGATTTAAGCAGCTAGAAGAGAAGCAAACCTAACCGCGTCATCGGGGGAAACAACTGTAGCCTCAAGCGTATCCCCTTAATCCAACCCATTAATTTAATCATCTAGGAGTTGAGTTGAGGCCATCGGAATGATTGGTGGGGGGGGATTAATTGTCCCCTAATCAACATCATTAGCTGAGTAGGGGGTAAAGCTAAATAAGACTGGAGATGGGTGGCCATAATTGATTTCTTTTCACATAAGCTACAATTTTGGTCTATGGTATAACCGCTTCCTCAGGGGGGGAGGAGTGGGCATGACAAGATATCATCGGCGTTCACTTGTTTTTTTATTTTCTTGGGTGGAGGGATGAACAGAGGGAGGGAGCTAATACACGAGGGGGTGTCAAAAGGCCCAAATCACTGCAAATTGGGCCGATGACATGTAGGCCCAAAGTGATGCACTTATTGGGATAAAAGGCCCAATTTGATTGAATTTGGGAAATGTGAAGGGGGTGCTGGCAAAATCAGACTTCGATTTAAATTGGATATTTTTGGGATTGTGGGGGGTGAAATGTCTAATTCCTTGTAGTTGGGGCCTTGCCATTCACGTGCCACTGCTGTAGGGGACACGGCTGTTCCTCCCCTTCTTTTAAGATGCAATCATTAATTTTTCATTTATCTTAAATAGTAATATATAATCCAATCCAATAATTGCTATCCTCCTCCTCTCTTCCTTTCCCTTTTTATTTGGTCGGATAGAAACGGGGGGAGGTTGGGAAAAACGTGGCCCAACTAAAAAATATCTGTCCCCACTCTTACGGGGATGGAAATGACACTTTTGACCTGGGATTAATTAGTTAATTATTATTATGTGAATTTTGACAAACATTCTAAATCCTAAAATCTGCCAGTTCAAAATTTTGAACATCTTTTCGTTGTTACCAACCCCCCCCCGCTCCATCCGTTTGAAAATTTTGTCTTCATTCTTAATAGAAATGGACCGTAACTCTATGCAATTTGTATTGACTGAACATCGTGTCATTTGGCAGACGACCTTCCCCCCAAGTAGGGGCAAGAGTGACCGACAACACTGACAAATTCCTCCAATTACTAGCTCGATCGCGCCAGCATCGATTCCATCGAAGCCGTCCGTCCATCTTAATCCGACGGTATCCGAATAATCGAGGAGGGAAACGATCCAGACCGTCCGATCTGACGGGCGACAGTTTCCTCGTATATAAACATACCCCCCCTCCCCTTATCGCCATTCTTGGTCATCTTCCCCAGTCGGATATTTTCTCTCCTAGCACTTCTTTCCCTCCAACGTTGTCTCTCCTCCGCATTACTTCGCAGATCCGGTGGGATTCCTCTTCCTTTTGCGGTGGTTTTCGTTTAGAATTGCCTTCAAATTGTCGTTGTTATTCGTCATTTCGTCGATTTCTGTGCGATTTCGACTTGCGATGGATCTGAGCGGATTGCGGTTGCATTGCTTGGAAATCTTTGTTACTTGCCGTTTTTTTATGAGGAATGTGATCTGTCTTGCTTCGCGTCGTCTTTCGCCTTTTTACTTGTTGCAGTTTAGGATCCGGAGTACATTGTTCCTGCGATCGCCTGCATTATCGCGTTTTTTAATTGTTTGCTTGCGGATCTGTTCGCCGATGATGATTTCTTTTTCTCTTTTTTTAATTTAGTTTAGTTGTTTGATCTTGTCTGACCTTGCTTCCGAGTTGCTAAAACTCTGAACTGACTATTGGTGGAATTGTTTTCATTGCTTGGTCGTGGTCTCGTGTTCAGATCTTACCATCAAGTACCGGTTAAAAGCGTGTGAGCTTGATTTGTTCCTCATTTTCAGTCACTTTTATTGTCACTACGAGTTGTATCCATGATTGTGAAGATTGGATAGAGCCATTTATAGACGCAGTTTCCTTTGTCTGTTCTGCTGGTTTTTGGCATGAATATAAGTTGGTTTTGGTCTCTCTCTGTAGGGTTTAGAGCCTTCCTCGCCTCCTCTTAGGAAGACAATATGCAGAAATTGATTATCTTTGGCTGAAATTGTTAGTAATGTAGTAATATGCATTATCAGGTCATCCTTTTGGTCTTTAAGTGTTTTTTGCATGATCTGTGATGAACTATTTATCTATGGTACTTTATTATTAATTGTGCATATTGTTTAATTTGATTCCCGGATTCCCCTGTATTTCAGAGAACATGAGAGAAATCCTTCACGTTCAAGGTGGACAGTGTGGAAACCAGATTGGAGCTAAGTTCTGGGAAGTGGTTTGTGATGAACATGGCATTGATCCTACTGGAAAGTACGTCGGTTCATCTGAGCTGCAGCTGGAGCGTGTAAATGTTTACTACAATGAGGCTTCCTGTGGTCGCTTTGTGCCTCGTGCGGTGCTGATGGATCTTGAACCTGGAACCATGGATGCTGTTCGGACTGGTCCATATGGACAGACTTTTAGGCCTGACAACTTTGTATTCGGGCAGTCTGGTGCTGGAAATAACTGGGCTAAGGGCCATTATACAGAAGGCGCTGAGCTCATTGATGCTGTTCTTGATGTTGTGAGAAAGGAGGCTGAGAATTGTGACTGTCTTCAAGGTATATGCACTTTCTATTGGGCTTTGGTGTATTTGATGTGTGGGAAAGAAGGAACACTTTTGAAATTGGTGTCCGTGTGCAGGTTTCCAAGTCTGTCACTCGCTTGGAGGAGGAACTGGATCTGGCATGGGAACCCTGCTCATTTCCAAGATCAGGGAAGAATACCCAGACAGAATGATGCTCACCTTCTCCGTTTTTCCTTCTCCTAAGGTGTCTGATACGGTGGTTGAGCCATACAATGCGACTCTTTCGGTGCACCAATTGGTAGAGAATGCAGATGAGTGCATGGTCCTAGATAATGAGGCCTTGTATGACATCTGTTTCCGTACCCTCAAGCTGACAACTCCTAGTTGTAAGTTCTAAATCCTTGATTTACCTTCGGTTGTCCATCAGTTCTCATTGTTCCCGACCCTGACTTTATTGTTCTTCTCTCAGTTGGTGATCTGAATCACTTGATCTCTGCTACCATGAGTGGAGTTACATGCTGCCTTCGCTTCCCTGGTCAATTGAACTCTGACCTCAGGAAGCTGGCTGTGAACCTGATTCCATTCCCTCGCCTGCACTTCTTCATGGTTGGATTTGCTCCTTTAACCTCCCGCGGTTCTCAGCAGTATCGTGCGTTGACTGTGCCGGAGCTCACCCAGCAAATGTGGGATTCCAAGAACATGATGTGTGCTGCTGACCCCAGGCATGGCCGCTACCTCACTGCCTCAGCAATGTTCAGGGGCAAGATGAGCACCAAGGAGGTGGATGAGCAGATGATCAACGTGCAGAATAAAAACTCATCCTACTTTGTGGAGTGGATCCCGAACAATGTCAAGTCGAGTGTCTGTGACATCCCGCCAAGGGGTCTGTCTATGGCTTCCACATTCATTGGGAACTCGACTTCCATCCAGGAGATGTTCAGGAGGGTGAGCGAGCAGTTCACTGCCATGTTCAGGAGGAAGGCGTTCTTGCACTGGTACACTGGTGAAGGCATGGACGAGATGGAGTTCACCGAAGCTGAGAGCAACATGAATGACCTTGTCTCCGAGTATCAGCAGTACCAGGATGCCACCGTCGATGAGGAAGGTGAGTACGAGGAGGAGGAAGAGGAAGAGGAAGACCACAACTAAGAGGTATGGCGATGGTCCTTTCCGTATCATTCCCCGTTCTGGATGCACTCTCACATGTCTTGGCTACTGGTTTTTAATCAAGTATTTTGTCTGGATGTTGATGGGCGAGTCGTCTGACTTGTGGTACCTTCGAAGTTCTGGAAGATGTTGAATTTGGATGGTTGGGAGTTGGTCATCTTGATTGCTTGTTTGTTCCGTGTCTCGACCATCGCTTCTTGCTGTGTATTTATTGCTCCATTGGATGAAGAGCCCAAGCCCAGTAGGCCTGAAACCCAATTATGGGCCCATAGTATCCTCTGACCAACCTTTCGTTACAAAACCTCGTTTCGCGTTCGACCCACTTCTCATTGGAAAACCTCACCCCTTTCTTTATACACGCCCCGCAAACTTGCGTATTGACAATTTTATTATACTATAATACATAAAGCTGCAGTATTTTATATATATATATAAAATATACAGACTAATTAGTCAGCCATTGAACTGAGGAATTTTTTCCCAAAATCAACATCGACCTCAAACACCTCCATCTTGATCCTAAACACATCAAATTACATCAACACCTGTTTCTATGTCACAAGAGCAGCATTACTGGCACGGACCTCTTCTCGTCTCAGTGCTGCCGACGAGGTGTCCAGAAAGTTTACATCACCTGCGTGTTTCAGCAAGCAGCCACGGTCTATACCATGGTTTCTTATTCCTGTGGTCTGGCAAGCCACAGGGAACTCAGAGCTCTAAGTTTTAGGAAGTAATCGTCTATCACAAGAAGGGCACGGGCAGACTGTCGAGTTGTCAAGATTCGGTGCATTTGCTGCATTGTCTGCTGCCGCAAACTGTCAGCCTGTTTCGGATAAGATTCGCGGAAATTAAATTACTTGAAAGCAGAACTACGACATTTTTTCACTAGCAGAAAAAGAAGAAGAAAAACCCACCTGTTTAAGAAATCCCTCCAGTGTTCCGAGCTTCCCCATTGCCATGGCCATTTGACCCATGTAATTGGCAACATTGCCTGATGATTCTGAAGATCCAGGGGTGCCGTTAGCCAATGTCTCGGCCAGAGATTGCTGCAGTGCCTCCATGCCCTGGGAAAGAGCATCTTCGGCCTGCTGAGATGATTGCTGGAGGTTGTATATGGAAGCTAGTTGCTGGTCAGTCAGAGGTTCTAACTGTCCCACTAAAAGCTGTGAGAACACCAAAAGTTCGATCAGCATGAAGCTAGCAAAATTTTACTTCAAAAGGACGCTCCAATTGTGTTTTTGGAAAGATATTCAAATATTTACCTCATACCTTAAGGATCTCAGAGGAACGGAACCCGCCAATCCACATAAAACACCGCTCTGCGGGAGTCTTCCACATTCCTGACAAAATGTGGAACACATCAGCTTTAGCCGCATTGCCTTTCAGTTTGTAGATCTCGTCAAACTGTGTCATCGCATTGTCAACGATAATTCGAAGTTCCGTGTCACCAACATGGGAGTACACAGCACTTCTCAGCTCGTTTATTTGTCTGCTGTGTTCTTCAAGCCACCTCGCATATTCTGCATCAAAAGTTACTGCACCTGGACCCATCACAGGACCAAAAGATTACTGTCCGACATAACAAACTATTTCTAAACTTAAAACAACACCAAATTGAGCAACAACCTACGAAGGAAGGTACTCGCTAATTGTAAAACAAAAACATAAATGAACTTTCACAGCATTTAGATTATAAGAATGTAATCTTGTAGTTTACAAGTGACTACACAAATTTATTTGGGATGCCTTTTCTGAGGGAAATTTCTACAGCCGTGTGCTCAGCCACAGTCACTTTTGCTCGACTGGGACAAAATAAAGTACCGTTTCCACCATTTTGAAGCAACTGATCACCAGAGCTGGAAATGAAAACACCCTATATTGATTCCAGAGATCACAGTCAGACCCATAAGCATGGGAAAGAAATATCATCACAGTGAAAAGAAAAGGCAACAACAAACCTGCTGGCGAGCTCTTTGCAGTTCTTGCTCTAGCTGTGTCAATTTCAATCGACTACTCTCTAGCTGTTGAACGTACGCCTGTCAGCAAATATCAAAATCAGAGAGTCAAATTAGCATCATCATCATCTTAGAACCGAGTAAAATTGCATTGCCCACTTCACATGGCATTCGACCATTTCTCAGACTTACTTTTTTCCTTAACCTACTTTTCCTGGCAGCTTCACGATTTTGTGCTAGTCGCCGCAAAGTCTGCAATAGTAGATTTTATTAATAGGATAAGTTGTACCCTAGGAGGCATCAACATCTAACCTAAACGTTCAGAAAGAAAAACTGTACCTTCTGATCTGAAGTCCTTTCTATTGATCTATCACTAGAATCTGAAGCTCCACGAACCACTAATGGACCCCCTTCAAGCTGCAAAAAAAGAAATATCGAAAAATTAGAGCGCAAAAAATGTAAGAAACCAAAGGGGAACAATTTTTAATTCCAAAGGTCGACATGTTTTTAGCTACGAAAAATGAATTTTGCACTCCTTAAGAGACATGAACTCCAACAGAAACAAGGAAGGAACCAGACCCTGTGATTCCTGTCATCAGTGTCATCCGTTGAAGTATCTGTCATTGGACTGGCATCAGCCATATCAACTCTTCCCAGTTCTCACAATGCCCACTAGGTGGAGAAATGGGATTAGTCTATCCTTGCCTTCGAGGTGGTACCGTCTGAGAACCCACCATTAACCAGGTCAGTTTTTAGAACATGGAGACAGAACATGGAGACATTCATGGTCAGCTAAGAACTTTCAACTTCATATCTTACAGCTTACACAAATTATACGGCTTGTTCCACGTTCTACAATTCAAATATTAGGGGACCTAACCACTTGATTTTATTTTATAGGATCTACAGATGAATGTCATAAATTAGCAGGGGTGATGCGATGACTCCTCATGATGCCATAAGTGAATAGAAATCAATTATCAAGCTGTGCCAATCACGAAGGAGGAACAAGTATTTTGCCAGATTAAAACGGTTTGCGAGAGGAAAGACGTTTTTTTTTCATTTCATAGGTGGATAGAAAACATATTATCCAGGGAAGAATCAGTTACTCCGTCAGGGTTTCCTGATTCAATTTGGAAATCATTACCTAGGCAAATATCCATCCATTCCTAATAGAGTCTTCATAAGGTATCTAGTTTTCCAGAGGTCAGTGGTGATTTTTACGCAAGACTCCCTGAGTTCCCAGAACACACAAAACAGCAGAAATCCCACTACAGAATGGGCGACTTTCACAGAAAACACAAGTCACGCGAAAAAAGAGACAGGAAACAGGCGCTACAAAATAAGCTGCACAAACTCTTACATGGGACTGGACCAGAAACCGGTAACAGGTCAATACTCGATGATCAACTCAGCTGGATATCATCAATTTCAAAGAACAGAACAGAGACACCTCAGAAGCTCCCTCGGGAGGACAACTTCAGTCGAAGGTAATCCGAACATTTTGAGGACAACCCAGAAGCTGGTAGACCAAAACAAGGTCAGGGGCAGAAAACCCTAAATCACAAGAACCCTCTGGAAGCAGAGAAAACGGGAGCCTGTTGACTTCCAAGGCCGCCACACCCAGAACAAAAACATAATATGACTGACTAGAAAGCAAAACCAACCAACCAACAAACAAGCAAACAAACGCGGAACAAACACAAAAACAGACAAACAACCAAAAAAGAGGAGGGTAGCTTTGAATATTCTACTTAGAAAATAGCAAAAGATTGATTTTTTTTTTTCCTTTTTGAAGGGGCGACACCATTAAAATTGATTCTCGATTCCACCCAACTGGGAAGAAAGAAAGAATTGATTGATCGAATCGAAACGGGGGGAATCATGTAAAGAAATTTAATAAGAATAAAAAAGAGAAAAGCAAGAAAGGGTGTCGTGGGGGTGTGTTGTTTGCTTGTGAAGAGTGGGGAGAGTGACGTGGAATGCGCTCATTCCCCATAACTCCCTCCCAGCAGAGTGTCGTCGTCGTCTTCTGGTGGGAGTCAGAGCGAATGGACGAATAGCAAAGAAGTTAAGCGACCAAGGGAGTAAGAGAAGCAAAAAGTGCATGTCCCTTTCCCTCTCCCTCACACTCTCTCTCTTGTTCGGACAAAATCCCAGTCCATTTCTACAAATCCACTCATGATCTCAGTTCTGTTCCATAATTTAATTTCTTAACTCTGGTGGTAAACAGAATGGGAACTGGGGGATAGCAGGCATGGCATGGTCCATTTATTCTCTGAGGATCCTCCTGCTCCTGCCTTTTCTCCATTCCGGCACCTGAACAGTTTTTGTCTCTCGCGAACATTACTGCTCCCCCTCCTCCTCCTCCTCCTCCTCCATCAGGGTAGGGGGTTGATTGATGAATCGATGGGGGAACCTTCTGGAAAACAAATTTGAATTTGATGATGACGTGCTTGTCTTTTTGGCTCTTCTACTTTGACTTTACAAGTGTGTTTTATATTTACTATTTATTATCATATACCATTCATTCATTCTTTGAAAGGGTTTGGGCTTTCGCCTAACTTCAAGCCCATGTCACAATTAATGTTTTTGTTTTTTTGGGCCCAAATGGTAATGGAGAGAAATATCCAATCCTGTGTGGTCGGTCAGCGAGTTACAATTCCAATGAATTAATTAATGGGGCCAATTTTTCTCCTTTTCCACTTCCAAAAGCCCCAGAAATTTGATAGCCTCTCCCCCTCCACCCTGATGATGATGATGGAACCAAGAAAGGGCGGGGGAGCACACTTTGATCATGGGTTGTTGTTGTTGTTGGTGTGGAGTCGATGGAAAGGAAACTAGAACAAGTCCACTGATAACTCTATGAAAGTAGAGTTATTTAGGGCAACTTCCTATTTAGATTTTGTTAGATTTGTGAAATATTGTGTTTATTGCGTAATATTCCTAGTTATTTCACATTATTCCCGAGAAATAGATTACTGCCGAGTTTTTTGGTTTATTTCAGGATAAATATGAAGAAAAGAGGACCTCGGCGTAATTATGAAGACTTCGTGCAAAGGGAAGATCTCTGGATGCTCTTGCAAGACCAAAAGCTACGATGGGGAGAAATTAGAAGATTTTCTATCATTTGCTCTAAGCGGGACACTAATATGTTTACATCATGAATTCTGCCATTGCAATTCGCCTGATAATCCCTTGCTTGATTGAGGAGGGTAGTAGCTCCCACACTGCTCGACAATCGAGCGATACTTTCAGCCAACTTAAAGAAAGTATCTGCACAACTGTCGGAATTGAACCTACATAGATATTACTATTAGTAAGATATTATAATATTTTAATAATAATAATTAAATTACTTACAGTCGTTCTCTCAGGTCGTTGAGGGCACATCCTGTCTTCTCCAGAAATTTGGCAATTTTGTCTCTTATTGTAGTTCCCTTCATCATGAGTGATTCTGCTTTCATTACTGACGTCACAAACCCCCTCTTCAAAAATCCTTCTTCAACGAGAGCGGTCAACTCTGTAAATAATAAATTTTCAAGTGGAACATTGGGCTGTTGCTCCTGCGCAGGTTGGGGTTGGTTGGCAATATTCTGTAACACCGCCTCCATGTCAGCTAGAGCATTAGGATCTAATGCATCAAGATTTGGGAATATGTCATCTAGATAATCGTCAGAGTTCATTTTCAAAAACAAGTGGAGAGATTTGACGGGGGTTGGAGCTTCAACTTCCTGAAAATTGAAAGCCAAGACAATTGAGTAAAGGTTTGAATCCACACGATAAAAAACACAACCATAATGAAAGCATAGAAGATTTGGGAAAGAAAGAACAGATCCTCCTGCTAATACCAATTTTTTTAACTGATTGTGAAGGGCACCAAGTAGTACAAGGTCTCGGTCAGCTCGGTAATGTTGCTGATTTTCCAAGTAAAACTCGTGGACCTCGTAATCTGTGATCCCCTCGGCTAATCCATCCAAGGAAGAGGCAAGACAACCTCCAATCAATTACTCACACAAGTCGCACGAAAAGATGAAACAGATTACGGGATTAGATGAAACAGATTAGATGTCATCTCTCTAAAACTTTTCCCTCTCTAAAATCCTCCCAACCCAAAAAACACCAAACTCACCATGAACACATCAAACCCACCTTTCCCTTCCGTCCCGACAACCCAAACACGAACCCCGACCACACACCCCCACCAGGCAAAAAATCCAAACCATCCCAACTACCCAACCACATACAAGGACGTTATAATGGGCACCAACTTTTCAAAGGAAACAGGGACAAAGGACTCTCCGCCAACCAAGCTGCTGAGCAAAGGGACTAAACAGGGCGAGGAAGCAGAATCCAACAAGGAAAGTTCAGAAATCACTGTTGTATTCACTGAAGACGAACTCTCCCCGCATTATGAAGCATGGAAGACAGCAATCATAGTTAAGCCATTAGGATTACCTATAAACCAGGAAGCGCTCACACTTAAGCTCCAAAGGATTTGGAAGAGATGTCTGGCATTCACCATTCACCCACTAGGAGAAGGTTTCTTCATAGTCAGGAAGTGGGAACCTTTCTTTAATCCAAAGACTGCTCTTTCTTTATTCACTAGATGTTGATGGGCATTTATTCACTAGATGTTGATGGGCGAGGAGGAGGGGGAAGCCCTGGGCGAGAAGGGGAGGATCCTCCTGCTCCTGCCTTTTCTCCGTTCCGGCACTGAACAGTTGTTGTCTCTCGCAAACATTACTGCTCACAGTTGTTGTCTCTCGCTGCTCACAGTTGTTGTCTCTCGCAAACATTACTGCTCCTCCTCCTCCTCTTCCTCAAACATTACTGCTCACAGTTGTTATCTCTCGCTCCTCCTCCTCCTCCTCCTCAAACATCACTGCTCACAGTTGTTGTCTCTCGCTGCTCACAGTTGTTGTCTCTCGCAAACATTACTGCTCCCCCTCCTCCTCCTCCTCCTCCATCAGGGTAGGGGGTTGATTGATGATTAGATGGGGGAACCTTCTGGAACACAAATTTGAGATTTGACGATGACGTGCTTGCCTTTTTGGCTCTTCTACTTTGATCTTACAAGTGTGTTTTATATTTATTATTTATTACCATATACCATTCATTCATTCTTTGAAAGGGTTTGGGCTTTCGCCTAACTTCAAGCCCATGTCACAATTAATGGTTTTGTTTTTTTGGGCCCAAATGGTAATGGAGAGAAATATCCAATCCTGTTTGGTCAGTTAGTTACAATTCCAATGAATTAATTAATGGGGTCAATTTTTCTCCTTTTCCACTTCCAAAAGCCCCAGGAATTTGATAGCCTCTCCCCCTCCACCCTGATGATGATGATGGAACCAAGAAAGGGCGGGGGAGCACACTTTGATCATGGGTTGTTGTTGTTGTTGTTGTTGGTGTGGAGTCGATGGAAAGGAAACTAGAACAAGCCCACCAGGTTAACAATGTTTGGAGGAGGAAGCAGGAGGATCTAAAAAGGTGGGTCTCGGTTAGTTAAGTGACTTGTAAACATTGCATCGCGGCGTAGTACGTTGTAATTAATTAATAGGAAAAAGTTGCGGCTATGGCGGTGGCTGTGGCCGCAACTTGTAATTAAGAATGTGTGCGTTTTCTTTCTGTAGGGTGGTCCGGGAAGACAGCGAGAGACAGAGCAGAGATGGGGCTTTTAAAAAGTTCATTGAACTCAATCGAGCATTTCATCCCCCCCAGTTGAATCTTTTTTTCTTCCTACAAAAACAACAACTCACAGCTCTTTTTATTTCTTTTTAATATTGTTTCGAGAATTCAGGACAAAATGTAATTGCAAATGCAGACAACTAGGCCTAATCAATTCCTAATCCTAAACGAAATGCCAGTATGCAAAGCATTGGTCCTGGCGCGGCACCGGGAATGCTTCGTCACGAAGAAGAACGCGGGGGTCTCTTTGGATTAGATTAACGAAGCTCTAACAAACACTCCGCTGCAATGACGAGGGAGGTTCTCGAGAACTCAGACGGGAGGGGCAGCCGGGAGGGCGGATGCGTTCGGGAACTGCCCCGGGGAGAAGGCCAAGAGAACGAGGAATGCCATGAGAAGCAAGGGAACCAGCAGGAGAACAACGGGGGGAGGGGGGAGAGGCGGGAGAAGGGAAGGGAGCACGAGGAGGGAGATCATAATGACGACCAGGATAGAGACCGACCTCGAGCCAAAGTACCCATCGTCCCGAACCATCACGTCGGGGTCTCGGGTAACTTTCCCTCGCACATCGTAGCTCACTCGCTCGCTCGTTCGTGCATCGTAGTTGTAGGAGGAGGAGGGGGAAGCCCTGGGCGACATCCACGGGTGGATCCCCGGAGAGAAGTGGAGGTTCGAAACAAGTGGATCAGAAAAGTTGGTGGTAATGGAAGGAAACGGACAAAAGACAAGGCAGATTTATATTATACCAACCAAGAATATTATTATGTAAAAAAGTTTACATGCACTGAATATAACTCCAATATTCAATCAAATCCTCCTCCCCCCGAGTTTGACCGAAAGGAGGGAAGAGAAAAAAAAAAACCCAAAACGCCTCTTTTTGTTATATTGAATGCGAGGGAATTTTGATAACCGATAGAGTAGAGATGATGGTAATCGAAAGAAGAGGGCATGTTTTTGAGGTCGGCGTTTTGTCTGAAATTCAGTGAATCTGGGGGTGAATGATGGTGGGGATGTCCCTCCCTCTTAACTAACTCAAAAAATGTAGTAAGTACATCATGGGAAGAAGCACCCTTTTAAGTATATTGCCCGATCGAAGTATTAGAGAGGGAGGCACTGGAAACCACCCCCTCTTGTGTGAGTTTTCTTTATCAAGTTGGACTGACTGAATGACATAAACAAATGTCAATTTGCTTCGTCGTACATTGCCCATTGCCACCTCTACCCAGATACTTGTTTTCATTTTTTAACCAACATTTTCTTGTCAATACCCAACTTGGCCAAATGCATTCGACTTTCCAAAATATAAAATAAGAGCACAAATTGGGTTTTTGATGAAACCGTAGATACAAAGAGAGATATCCCGAATTAATTTTACTTTTTAACTCCACTAATTTCTTCATAGGTAAAGCCCAATTCGAAAAGCCCGGCCCGCCCATATTCAATATTTTTTTGGATGATGGATGGCCTCAGATTCTCGCAGAATTTCTTCTCATACATGGAGAGCCGAAATGATCGGAAGACAATAAAAAGACTTCATGGGCCTTACTTTCGGGGAATTGTTCAACGGGCCGGGCCTTTTTACTCATCTCTTTTCTGGAGAATGGGCCCTTCGAATACCGGGGAGTAGGCCCAATTTCTTCATATGGGAAAATTCTTCCCCGCAATAATATACTGGTGGGAAGATACTGGAGATTCAATCATGTGTGTGGAATAATGTTCACCACCAATTTCTTTTTTCTTAAAGCGACTTTTGGATTGGTGGTTTTTATTGTTGGATGTGGGCGTCTGTATTTTATTTTGGCAAAATAGCCTCAAACTTATTAACTTAGTTTAGTTTGTTATATAGTTTTATTATCGACTTTTATTTTTATTTTGATTCTGGCCAATCTTGAATTTTATCGCACGTAAGTCAAATAAGTCTTAATAAACAATTTTCATAAAAGAATAAAAAAGAAAAAATGAGAAATAATACTAAAAACTATAGCATGTTTTTTATTTTAATATTTTGATGGACAAATCAAGTTAGTTGGAAGCTGAAGTTGGACGATGGTCGCAAATGCTGTTAAAAAAAATATTTAAAATCGACGAAGATCGAATGATGTTCTATGAAGGGATTGTTACTACGGGTAAAGTAGATTATAAGGCGAATGAACGAGAGGCGAAAACTCCACTATTATAGGACACGATCTTATTTGGCTTTCGCTAAAAGAAATTCAAGATTGGTCAAAATTAAAATAAAAAAAAAATGTCAGTGACAAAATTATATAACAAATTAAGTTAATGAAAAAATAAAAAGTTGACTCAAAAGTGGTGGCATGAACTTATATTTTGTCATTTATATTTGTTAAATTCTACTTTTGGCAAAGTCTTGTCATGTTTCCCTTTTCTCCAATAACTTATGTGGGTACTTGAATGATTCTCTCCCGTTTCTTGCTTCACCACAGTGATGATGACGATGGTGGTGGTGATGACTTCATTCTCTCATCCATCCCTCTTTGAGGTAGATTCGTCACACTTTGCATTGCATCAAGTCCCTATCTATGCTTCTGTTCATAATTCAGTCATTTTCCGAAATATCTCGAAAGAAATTTAATCAACCATCATCATCCATCCCTTCTCGCTTTCATCCCTGTTCACTTGCCCTTCAAATAATTCGTCCAGAATTAAAACCAATAAAAATAGATAATTTTCATCAATCTAGAGAGGGGGGGGGGGGTTTGTTTTCATTTTTGTGCTTGCTAAAAGATGAGTGGAAAGAGATAGTGGACCACCCAAAAGATTCATTAACGGAAGGGACGGCCGTGTAATCCGCCATCACCATTTTGGAACTCGATAGAAACCTGCAATAAAAAATAAACAAAAAATGCCCCAACAGAGGGAGGGCTTGATGTCCTCCTCCTCCTCCTCCACTCACATTAGTCTTTTTAAGCTCCTCTCAATTGGGTCCATCCAAGTATCATTTTCAACTTTGTTGTCCAAGAAAAGCTCGAACGAGACGTGTTTCAACTCCCCTACTCAAACCCTTTTCAGTTCCAACATTAAAACGAAAAGCAAAAGTTAAAAGAAGGGAAGGGGGGGTGGAAGGAAAGAAAGCAGGGTTTTTTTTTTCTCTCTCTTTATGAGTTGAGAAAATAATTGTGGGTCAAATAGATATACATAGGGTAATCTAGATTTAGGATAATAAAATGGTTCTATCTATGTGTTGTCAATCCATAAACTCGAACCTTTGGCTGGACTAGTCTTTTTTATTTCATGTTGTCGTATATTAAAGTAATGCCTAAAGAATCACACACAATCAAAACTCTACGATCTGCTTCAATGTAACTTTTTCTATAGCCTTATATTTCCGAAACACACGTGATCTGTTATAGTAAGTACTAGGGGCTCTCTCTGATCAATTAAACCCTTTTCTTGGCGTTTGGATAATCTCCCAACACAGTGTTTTAATTTGGGATATATATATATATATGACTCATTGGATGATCCTCTATTATTGGTGCGAATCCATCCCACTTGAGTTATAATCCAACGACTAATGATTACCTAAAAACAACTAATTGTAGAAAAACATTGGTGGTGGGGGTCATTTTCCCATGGGATTACCAACAAATGCAATAGGGGGGGGGGGGGATCCTGACGTGCCAAAGACAAGGAAAACAATATGGTCCTACAAAAAAAACAAATGGTCATTCCCTCCCCCATCCAATTGTCAAATCATATTCACACCACTCACCACCCCCCCTGCACTTTGAACGTATCCTCTTCCCTTTCTTCGGATTTGCTTTCTGGGGTGTTCCAGAGGGGAGGAGTTGATTATTGTTGTTGGTGCCAAATGATATGGGGCAGAAAACATTTTAGTCGGGTATTGAAATGATGATGATACATTGGAGAGCATGACGAAGAAGAAGAGGGGTGTGTTGTCGTGATTGCTGTTGGTAGAAAGTGAAACATGATTGAAACTAAAAAAAAAAAAAAGAGATGACAAGTTATTTCGATATCTTCTTCTTCTTCTTTCACGGCACATCTTAACCCTTATTCATGTACCGAAACCCAAGTAGATAAACAATAACAATCACTTCTCTTCAATATACCCACATCAAGAGAAAACATATAAAGATTCTTACATCACGGGCATGATCTGTGGCTGATCTACATATGTAATAATAGGATGCAACAAAAGCTAAACCCGGGATATAAGTAGAGGGACAAGGAGAATCAGATGCGGATTGTTCCAAGGCTAAAAGATGAATGATAGATAGGTAGGCAAACCATTCCACGACTATCAAAACTAACCCTATCGATTGCCTATATCCCCAGAAAAACCTTTTCTAAAAGAATAAAAGAAACCCAACTTCCACGGACTCAATGATTCATTACTACTCGAACATGATCGACTCCCTTAAATCCCATCACTCGGATTAGTAACATCTCCCTCGGGCGTGCGGTGAAAAAGCCGCTATACCCGCTTTTGCAATAAGGACTATATCCACAGACAATACTATCATGCACCGTCTTCGTCGTCGGCGTTCCCGAGGAGGGGATTTACTTTGAGTTTGTCCTAGAGAAAAATACAGCATTCTCAATATGAAAGCGGTCGAGAGACACTCGGCGCATATGCTCAGTACAATAAATGAACGAGAGATGCGTTTCCAGATGAAGTTTAAACCACATTCTGTTGTGGGGAGGTAGTGTTATTCGGACATAGGATGATTGAGAAGAAACAGAGGTGGGGGTGGGGGTGTGAGTGGTATAGGGGGTGTCAAAGGTTTCAAGAACACAAGGAGGAAAAAAGTTAGTGGGTTTGATTATTATTTCTCTTGACGAGAAAAAGGGAAGAAGCTAATGGCTACTACTACTTCACAGGAATAAGATGTGTGATGTCACGAGGAGGAAGTATCAGTGGAGGGAGACCCGATTCTTTTGCCATGCTGTCCCCAAGGAAAAAAAGAAAGAATGAATGCCCTTGTTTGGCCTCCTAACCTTGAAATTCAGCAAAAGGTGGCTAAAAAAAGAAAATGTCGGTTCCCTCCCTCTAATGGAAACTGTCTGTCTTTCTTGTCCAATGTCTACTTCTCCACCCTTGCCTTTACAGTTTGCTACCCCCCAGGCCCCTACACCAATAACAACAACATGTGTACCGTACACAAGGAAATGGAATAGTTTTTTACCTTTTTAAACAAAGAAATACCCAACTTCAGAGAATATGACCCGTGACTTTTTGTATTTGGCTGGCTGGTTGGCAGTCAGTACAGACACAAAGACCGATCAGTCCCATTTGACCAGAACAAAAGAGATCTGATCATATAGTTTAATGGGTAAGCAAGCAAGCAAGCACCCCATTAAGATCTTTCCCTTTCTCTTTTCTTTTTTGACATTAAAGGTTGGGTGAGTGTGAAACTGTGTGTGGAAAGCATCAAGTGATAGAGAATCGAGCTGTCCAGTAATCCATCAAAGCTTTTACAACACACTCCCCCTCTCCTCCTCTCAAACCTACAACAAATTTCTGACACATTGCTGAGGTTGTCTGAGGATGCAGGCACCACCGGCCAAGGATTTTCCTTTTTATCCAAACCAGAATAACATCCTCACAACCCCGTCTAAATAAAATGATCGTCACGTGGGATCAGGACCACAGGACAAAACTCTGTTTCCCAGTGAGGCCTGTTAAAAGCTCACTCCTCCGAAAACATGCATGTTTTCCACTTGGGTGTGCTCTTCTTCTCCAAGCCACATCGCTTAACAAGTAGGGATGGAAAACTGCAGCCTAATTCACCCCAACTACTCCTTAAGTCAAAGGAATCACGATCGCCCCAGTGTTAGTCATTATCAGTCTGATAGGCTCCCGACCTAGCAGAACAGCCATACAACTGGGTGTCACACTCAGCACACGAGATAAACGAAAAAAAAAAGTACTTTAAATGTTATGCATTTGCGTAATATTAATTATCTTGCTGATTTCTAGGAAATGCGACTCCTCCTCGGGGATTAAGACAGCAAAAGATAAGATACCTTTCTTTCAGGATCAATTGTATACGATGTCCAATAATCTGACACACCTCAAAAATGTTGAAGGGAGGAGGAGTTTCTACTTTTAGGAGGAGGAAAATCCAACACAGGACAAAAGAAAATGCTTGGTGTGTAGGGGCCTGTCCGGGGATCACTCTGGAACAAGAGAAAACTGAGATGGCAGGGAGATTGCTCTGACTACAATGCGAACATGGCAGAGTTGAAAAAAAGTAGCTTCTTTTTAAGCAAAAACCTCATTCAAGAAGACCCAACAACAGACTTCCCTAAAGCAGGTGCAGAACAAGGCAACGGGGGGCCTCACAAACAGTAGAGTAAAACCGAGCAGACTAAAGTGGAATCTCCTCTATTGGAATTAACTAGAAATGGTAAAAGGTAATAAATAAGGAAAAAAAAAAGGGTTTTACACTCACTTCCATTTTCATCACTTCCTCTAATTAATTACCCATCCCCATAAAAAAAGAAAGGAAAGGGTGGGGGAGTACGAATCCAGAAAAAGTAATAGATAGAAATAACTGAACATAAGAAAAAGCGGCACAGGTAGAAAAGCAGCAGCAGAAGCAGTAATAGTAAAGATGTACATCCAAAGTCACCCATCCCAGCACGTGTTTTGAGGCTGTTTGTTGACCATGCAGCAGGGCTTGCTTGCCCTTTAAAATCCTCTTCTGCTATTTCAAATCCATGACCACTTTTCTCTTCCTCCCCACACCTCAAAGCTTCTCTCCTACCCAGCTTATCTTTCTCTCCTTTTTTCTTTTTCTAAGGGAAGCGCCGAGCAGGAAATACACCACAACCTGATTCCCAAAGAAAAAGAAAACAAAAAAACTCAAATGGGGTCCCTCTCCAAATTCAAATCCAACAAGCATGTACTTTGTAGAATCATCCTAGTTTTGCTGCTAAGCTGCACACCATATAGCACCAACCTCTCCTCCCGCCACTCTTCCTCAAACATACTCCAATCACCACCATCAGTTTCCACCACCTTTTCATTGAGATCGCTCGTGCTAGATGGCTACTTTGAGTTTGACGACCTTAGTTACGCGGCCAAGGACTTTGGCGGAAGGTACCACTTCCTTCCGTCTGCAGTTCTCCACCCCAAGTCAGTCGCTGATGTTTCTGCTACGATAAAGCATGTTTTCGAGCTGGGAACTTTCTCGGAGCTTACTGTGGCCGCCAGAGGGCGTGGGCACTCCCTGCAAGGCCAAGCTCAGGCACATAAAGGCGTGGTTATCCAAATGGAATCAATCAAATCACATAAGATGAGAGTTCACACGGGGAAGAATCCATCTGTGGATGTTCCTGGTGGCGAGCTGTGGATAAACATTTTATACGAGACTCTTAAACATGGGCTTGCACCAAAGTCCTGGACTGATTACCTTCACCTGACCATAGGGGGCACACTGTCTAATGGTGGAATAAGCGGGCAAGCCTTCCTGCATGGACCCCAGATCGACAACGTCCAAGAGCTAGAAGTTGTCACAGGTACTCGAAATTCCGTTTGCTTCGAATAGATAGGGTGGTTGGCAGGAATAGTGATACCAACTCGCCCAAAACATTCGGAGACATGAAACTTTATCTATTACAGGGAAGGGAGACATAGTCACCTGTTCGGAGAAGCAGAATGGTGACCTCTTCTATGGGGTTCTAGGAGGTCTTGGGCAGTATGGAATCATCACCAGAGCTAGGATATCCTTAGGTCCATCGGCAGAAAGGGTAAAATTTTCGTTCATTTTCAAGAAAAAATATCTCAGAAGGGTAAAAACAATGCACACATAAATTGCTGCACTTTGCAGGTTAAGTGGATCAAAATGCTCTACCACGAATTCTCAACATTTTCCATGGATCAAGAACGTCTGATGTTCTCCAAAGAAACCTTCGACTACATGGAAGGATTTGTCATAATCAACAGGACAGGCCTCTTGAATAACTGGAGATCTTCATTCGGTCCTAAAGACCCAGTTAGAGCCAGCCAGTTCAGCTCTGATGGGAAGATTTTGTATTGCCTTGAATTGGCCAAGTATTTCAACCCAAATGAATATGACATAGTGGAACAGGTCAGTGTCACATTGCATAAAGGCTATTGTCATCTATGAGTGACATCTCTCAATCTTCACTTTGATGATGCAGGGTATCGAGAAAAGTCTATCTGAACTCAACTTCATACCATCGACGCTGTTCCAGTCAGAAGTATCTCTGGTGGAATTCCTAGACAGAGTGCACATATCAGGGATGAAGCTCAAAGAGAAGGGGCTGTGGGACGTTCCTCATCCCTGGCTCAACCTTCTAGTTCCAAAGAGCCAGATCAGTCACTTTGCAGAAAAAGTATTTGGCAACATCATCGCAGACAACAACGGCGCCATCCTTATCTACCCAGTAAACCAATCAAAGTACCTACACCTACACTACAGAGCTTTCACTTTCTCGTACTCGTAGTGTTACCAATTTCTTCTAACACGACTAAGTTTCCCATCACTTCATCATAGATGGAACAACAAGACATCCTTGGTTACTCCAGACGAAAATGTTTTCTACCTGGTTGCATTCCTGTCGTCTGCAATACCATCTGCCTCAGGAAATGAGCGCCTAGAACAAATTTTGGCACAAAATCAGAAGGTTTTAGATTTTTGCTCAAGTATGACTACTGGGTGCAAGCAGTACCTTCCACATTACAGCACCCAGGAAGACTGGCAATCACATTTTGGTCCGAAATGGGAGATCGTAACCCGGAGGAAGCTCGAGTATGACCCTTTGGCTATTCTAGCTCCTGGCCAGAGGATTTTCCAAAAAAGCAGCAGCACTGTGAGCACCAAAGCCCAAGTACAGGCCACATAATGCAGAACAGGGTGCGTTGAGATTTCTTTGGGACACACTAACTGTAAATTTTTTGTAACCTGCTTTAGCGCCTTTTTGGGGCAAGAAAGCAGATATGAGGAAGGTTTTGGGCTTCTTTTGTGTACCCTGAGCAATTGAATTTAAAGACTGAACTTCAAAATCTTAAATCATAGAGTGAAACAGCTAATCAAATATAAACAACAATTTTTTTTTTTCAGTCTAAGAAGCAAATCATCTCCAAGAAAACCGTGACAGGTATCTTATTTCCTCTTGATAAGTTTCCCTTCATATCTCACAGAAAGATATCGACAAATAACTATGATAACAGCCTGTGATACGACAAGCTTATGGCAGATATAGCCTGCTACACTTAAGGTTGTGGCTTCTGATCAGTCCCTTCACTCCATCCAAGGCCCGGCCTGGATATCTTCCCTTGTGGTTCTTCTTCATAGTCAAGAGCATCGAGCAATGAGGCTTCAAAGTCTGTAGAATCACTTGCCACGGGGAGAACACTGCTCATGTCGTCTCTCGCACCAAAGCCTCCAGCACGCACAAACTCTTCCGGCGTTAAGGCTGCTGCCGTGCTTACTTCTCCGGCAGTCTCTACATCTACGGCACGTGCACCTAGCGAAGCCTCTCCCGCCGCCTTGCCTATTTCTATTACGATTTCCGATTGATCAGTCGGATGACTTTTGTCGGCTTGGGATATACGCTCATCCATAGCCACCTCAACTATCACTGCTTTTAGATGGAAAATTCAACCCGGATCAGTTTGTGAAAATTCAACACGGATTGCTAACATGAGTACAGGGGTACACCTTCTCAAACACTAATATAACCGGTCGTAAATGATCACACGGACACAGGCCACACAGGCCGACAGAGTCGCAATCCCCAGCTATGCCATGAATCAACGCAGACAAAAAACTGAAAAAATGAGGCCAAATCGAGCAACCCCTCATCTGAGGCGAAAATAACAAAGCAGGTAAATTTCACTTCGGGAAATACAGGGCAACCGATAGTCCCGCCCCACGTCGAGAACGAACATCAAAAGATAGGGTTAAAGAAACTCCGGCGGCCGCAATGGCAAAGAACATCAAAGGAAATACATCACACACACACAAACAATAAAACCATCGTATCCCCACCCGCCCACTTACCCTTCTTCTCCAAATCCACAAGAATTGGTGGCGATGCAATCTCCGTGAGAAACAGACGGTGGTTCTACTTCTAGTTCTTTTGTAACTGAGACGCGTGTCGGAAAAGAAGAAGAAAAGAAGTCGGAGGAAATATAGGCCCGGCCCATTTAAGTTATGTCCGGTCGGAAAATAAAGACTTTATTTAATATCTATGAGAAAATGGTGAATTATATATATAAAAAAAAAAAACACTCGTTGGAGTTAAAGAGTTACCAGAAACAAACGACTAACACTGGATGCATCAATTTGTTACACCCAAAGGTTTTCCTAAACGTTCGTCCAGGAAATGCCTCCTATTATTTGCACAACACAATTCAGCTGTCTTTTCAAGGAAGCTGTCGCTTGTTAGGACTTCTGGGACGTCGGCATCGCGAGAGAAACCCCGCTGCCGCCGGGTAAATCTTTCCACTGTTGGGTCACCGTCTTTATCTGGGTGAAAAAGTTCACACCGGCTTTGCCTGAAATGAAGAAGATGCAGTGATGAAAGTTTAGCCTTTGAGAGAGCGCTCCCAGATAACACGAGCATGCTTACCGTAAAAGTTCAGGTCCCCGGCAAATGAAGCTTTTGACCCGGTGAATGAGAAGAAGGGTAAAGGTACGGGAATGGGGACGTTGATTCCGACCTTAATCACAAAAAGTTGACGAATTCATATTAACGTGAAGTGATCAATATTGTAATAGTGAGAACATCATTACTGATCATTTGACTACAGATGCACATCTCTAAAAGCCAAGAGAAGCATGGCTATTAAGACTTGGGACGCAAGAAAGGGAACTCTAAACCCTAAACCTTCAACCGTGACTAGGGATCAAAACTGAAGTATTTTATAGGGAGTACCTGTCCGGCTTCGATCTCTGTTTGGAACTTCCTAGCAGCTACACCAGATGATGTGAATATAGATGCTCCATTGCCATACCTTACAAGGGAATGAACAAAAACAATAAGAGCCCCTCCCCACTTATCACCTAATAAACCGACAACAGGTTGAGCTAGAACATACTTATTCTTGTTAACAATTTGGACGGCTTCCTCGAAGCTATCAGCCTGTATTTCCAAAGATATGCATTAAGAATCAGACAACCTTTAGGATAGTTCAGGTAGTAGGAAGATTCTGGAAATGATGTGGAAGCAACCATACGTGCATACAAAGTAGGACCGGTCCAAAGATCTCCTCCTGCACAGAAAAAATGGATCTTCTGAGCATTTTGGAGCACCCAAATCGAGGACTTAGTGCACAGAAAATCAATCTCACAAAATGAAGCTGTCTTCACAAAGACGATAACCAATTACCTTGTAGCATTCCATATTGGATTGGACATCAGTCAAGATGGTCGGTCCAACAAAGTTACCTTGCTCGTATCCAGGAACCTATTTATCACTCACAACAAATAATTTCTTTCTCAAGCGAGAAATCTGTAGTCCAGAATCACAAATAATTGTCCGTAAAAGCCGAGGCTGCCTCACATCAACAACATTCAAGTAACAGAAAAATCAAAGAAACACCACTTAGATAAGTGCACTGCATAGTTAATGGAAAATTCTTACCCTTATGTTTCTTCCATCAAGCAGTAGTCTAGCCCCATCATCAATCCCGGATTGAATCAGTTTGCAGATCCGTTCTTTAGCCTGAAGAAAGGAAGACAAGCACTGTAAACAAAAGAAGAGAAACAAAATCGAGGTACCATGAAGAAGAAACTGGCAAATTTTATGAAGACATGGGGTATCCAGATGATGCTTCTCAACGACCAAGACTTCCTGCAATTTCTAACTTACTTGTTTGCTGATTACTGGACCAAGGTCAGTATCTGGTGCCATTCCGCTATTCACTTTTAGAGCTTTTGCATGCTCAACTAGTTTATCTTCCCTGCACAAAATATATGGACAGTTGAATTGTGTTCTCGCCATCAACTTGCCAAAGAATCCTTTTCAAGTTTAGAAACCATAATCTATCATTCATACTGTGAGGTTACTCTAATAAAACCAATAAAACCAGCGGACTTGTCTAACTAGGCTACTTTGAGATATATAAACAAATCGGAAAAAGTGAAATAATTCAAGATTTATACTCAAAACCTCGACGAGCTTTATATGATTACCAAGATTTTGACCCGCCAACAAAGACCACGGTACTCAAGGCCATACATCTTTGACCGGCAGCACCAAAGCCAGCAGCCACCAGAGCATTCAACGTAGTATCAACGCTAGCATCTGGCAAGACAATGGCATGGTTTTTCGCCCCCATATTTGACTAGGAAAATACCATGCAAAAGACTGGTGTCACTTGAAAATCTTCCCACTTCATGTAAACTTCACCAAAAGAGGCAACTTACCTGGACACGCTTCCCCTTGGCTGATGCCCTTGCATATATATGCATTCCAGCCTTCACATCGAAAGCATAGAGAAGTGAGAGAGTGCCAATGAATTGCCATAAAAATACTTGGAAAAGTAAAATATTTGGAATAAATGATGCATTATAATTATATATGACCAGAAAAGAGAGATGGTAAAAGACGCGAGAGTTTAGAATTACATATGGTTTTGGACAGCTCATCAGAAAGAAGTATCATCTCAGAAATATAAGATGAGAAACTAAAAGAAATCTACAAACACTAAAATGAGGTAAATGGATCTTCCCAAAGTAATTTTGGATACAGGAAATCAAACTAGAGCATAATTTATTCTAACAGCCAAGTAACCATGTGGATATAGATTTGCGAAGTTTGGACATCCTACTACATAGCCACAGATAACCTCTTTGACTGTAGAGATTGAAATAGTTTTGTAAGAAAGTTTTACTCACCGTATTAGAACCAACAAATGACACCGCTCTTATTTCTTCATTGTCACAAATAGCATTAACAACGTCCTGCAAGAAAAGCACAAAACAAGAATTAAAAAAAAAGGCTATAGAGGATGCTTTCTGAAGGCATGAAGCCAAAACCGTTTCTGCAGAAATACTTGTTAAACTTCTGATAATACAAAATTTTCCCAGGAAACTACAGTTAAAGTTGTTCCTTTTGTCAAGATAATATTCACAGTGAGAGTCTGTTGCATTGTCCACGGGTTTCCTGAAATAAAGGCTGATAGTTATCTGATTTGTTGAGCTAGGAGGCTGCATGAGATACTTTCTGTTCCTTAATCAAAATAGCTGAGATGAAAAAAGCGTACGGTAGTTCCATGAACTATATTGAGTACACCATCGGGTAAACCTGCCTCCATTGCTAATTCTGCTAAAATTACAGAAGCACCTGAAAAAAGAGAAACCCATAGAAGGGCATCACCAGAGTTATCCATGCTTCCTTGTAATAATATTGCAAGAACTATCAAAGCCAATGAAATTTACCAGGGTCTTTCTCAGATGGCTTCAGAATAAAGGTATTGCCACACGTCACAGCCACAGGAAACATCTGCAGACCCATCACCAGATAAACTTCAATGCACTAGCAAAAACTGGCAGTTGTTTTCGCAGTACTAGCCGAGTATCAACTAGATCAAAAGTGACAAGAATAAGTCAATGGTTTGAGTGGTCAAGCGATTCTGTGCTTGCTCAATATTTCTAAAATCAAATCTTAACCTGGTAAGGATTATTACATGAAGCAGCAAAAGGATAATCATATGTCCCACATGTTTAGGAAGCTTACCCATAGAGGAATCATTGCTGGAAAATTGAAGGGACAAATACCAGCGCAAACACCAAGCGGCTCTCTAATACTGTAGGTATCAATTCCACTTGATACGTTGGGAACATACTCCCCCATTTGTAGAGTTGCCATCCCACATGCATGTTCCACCACCTCTGCAAGGTTATTAAATGGGGGAAAAAACAAGTGCTTATCACTCATGGGAAAGGATCGCCCAAGCTGAGATTTCAGAAAAGATATAACGTAGAAACTTAGTAACCAAAAATCGCGGAACAGACCAAGCCCACGAAAGACATCTCCATGGGCATCCTTCAGGGTTTTTCCTTGTTCAGTTGTAATATTCACAGCAAGCTTATCCTAAAATAAATTTCATCCTGATTTCAGTCAATGGAAGAATGGGAGATAGATGTGGGGGGTAACATTGGACCGAGGAATTCAGATAAGTACTCAATTAGAAGAACTAGTCTTACTATGTCTCTTCGTATGAGCTCTTGAAACTTCAACATGACGCGCTGACGAGTTGTGACTGGAGTGTTTCTCCATGAAGGAAAGGCTTCCTTGGCTGCACTTACTGCAGCCTCGAACTCTTTGGGTGTGGTTAGCGGAACCTGAGAGACAACTTCTTGAGTAGCCTAGGCATAAAAACGGAAAACTAAATTAGAAAACCCTTGAGAAAAAAGCAAAACACCCGACAGCAAATGTGTGAACCAAGGAAGAAAAAACCAGCTTACAGGGTTTATCACGTCGATGAAGGACGAAGACTTCGAGTCAACGAAAGTGCCACCAATTAGATTTGGAACCCTCTGAAACAAAGTTCAATATCAATAGAAAAGTTACTTGACGCTCAAGACTAGCAACAATTTCCCTCCAAGTAAAACCGGATCAACATTCAGCTCAGCCCATAATCAACTGAAACAGACACGAATCTAACATTTCAGCAGACCTAGCAATGGGATACAATCAATCAAAATCGCGTGGCCCGGAATTATCACTCACCGGAGGCTGCCCATGCCTCGAAGACTGCTCGGCAGCAGTCGAAAACCGCGAACTCCACGACACGAACGGTCCTGCCCCAGAAGCCTTTAACTTCCTCGCTGAAAACTCACAGACCAAACCGCCACAACCAAATGGGGAAACAAAATCGGTCAACGACAGACGATCAACGGATTCCAACAGAAAAAAAAACCCATGAAAAAATCAGCCACTAAAGCACCCTAAAGGAAACATCTTCACCTCGATGAACCGAGAATCTCAGCATGGTTATGGGACAGACAAAGGGACGATCGAGCAAAGCGGATGGAAACAGCCAAAACGGAGGACGCAATCAGTGAGTGTGCCTGTGAGTGTCTGGAAATGGGGAGGGGTTGGTAACTAAAAGCAATCGAACGAGACAAGACGACGACAAAACATTTGTCTAATTACCATAATTGGGCCTACATATCGAGGCCCATTGGATATGAATAGGCCCAAGTTTTTTTAACGTCAACGACGAAGGCGCGGGGGATCTCTCGGGAGTCCGGCGGCCTTCCTTTCCTCGCAATTTCTGTCTGCCGGTGGAGTTCATTCAGGCAAAAGGCGCCGAAAAAATTCTCCTCTCCTTTTTCTACTCCCCCATTCTTTTTCTTTATTTGTTCTCCCCTCATTCCCATCCCCATCTTCCCCAAGAAGGTTCCGCCGGAGGACTTGATGGCTCCTGCGGTGGCGGATTTCTACTCGCCAGTTTCTGAGGGTGGTTGTTTTGGGTTCCGGAAAGGAGGAGGGGACGGCGAGGACACGGCCGCGGCGGCCGAGGTTGATCAAGGTGAGGAGGAGGCAAGGGCCTCCGACTGATAGTGAGTGTGAGGTTGATAATGTGATTGGGATCGATCGTGGACGCTGGAATGGTGTCGTGGATGGTGAGGGGAGTGTTGGGAAAGAGAATTGCGGGGTTAGGAATGGGGGTAGTGTCACGGTTGGGGATGAAGACGGAGGGGGAGTCTTGGCGCGGGGGGGGAGGGTTTAGGAATTGTTGGTCACTTGACGAGAAGCTTAAGAAGGTCGAGTTTGTCTTCGGTGCTGGTGGGAGAGATGTCGTTGCGAGTAAGGGTAAGAGTGGTAGTAGAGCTGCCCGGAAGACGGCGAAACCTGTTAAAGTAAGTGGTCAGGACAATGAGGGTGCGTTTGGTGGGAGCAACTTGGGAGTTGGTAGTCGAGGGGAGAGTGAAGAAGTTGGTTATTCTGGCTTTAATTTCAAAGCGGGAGTCACATTGGATGGAGCAAAGTGTCCATATGATGAAGTTATTGGTTGGCGTGGGGAAGAAGCACAACTTGGTTCAAGCGATGGCAGGTTTTCCCATCCGCCTGACAGCCTTGATGATGGAGGTGAATCTGTGCAAAGGTAAATGTTTGGGAGTTGAATGACGTGGAAGAGTCTGGTAAGACCTCAGGAAATGCCAGTAATGAGCAGAAAAACAAGAATGGTCCCATTGTACACTCTGGATATGTTTCCGGGTCCAGTTGGTCTTCTGATTTGAATGTTGAAGCACACAAGTCTTGGGAGTATCCTCAATGGCAGGACTCTGTCCATTCTGAAGAACCTCAAAATGGAGAGTTGGAGAATCCACCATTGATCTTTGGTCGAAAATTCAATTTGAACTGCTCCAAGGAACCTGAGGTATTTCTGTTCAAAGGCAATCCGAGGAGAAGTTCTGATCAAAATAAAATCTGGACAAGTAGTGATAGACCTGCATCATAAGTGGGTAGTCATAGAAGCAGAGTAATTTATTCAGATGACCATAATGCTGTTGTGAATGAAAATAGTGTGTCGCATCAAGACAATGCTCATGATGCAAATGGTATCGGTCCTATATTTGATCTTCCTAAGGGCCTGCATAAGCTGAGTCTTCATGAATGTCAGAGCTTGGATGGTAATAGCAGTAAGAGGACGGATACATCAGCTTCAGATTTTAAATCACGATTTGTATTGGAAAAGACCCAGCCTTGTTGAACCCAGTGACCGTGAATTCAGGGGACCTGAATTGCCATACTTCAGAAAATCCATTTGTTGTGGAATCTGGTGGCTTCGGCAGTACGAGGAAAGATACAAAGAATGTAGATAAAGAAATATTTGTGTTTGGGAGGTCGTCAAATTTTGCTGGTGATTCTGGTGATGTATTAAGAGAAGCTAGTTTTACATTTCAGGCTGAAGCCACTGAATGTATTGGTCGAGACAATTATCCTCGTACTGCAAGCGTTTTTAACATCTCTGCGCACAAAGTTGAAGAAAAAGCAGTAAATGGTGTCTCATCTGCTTCCTCCCTTGGAGGTCTTGATGTTCCTAATTTTGATGCCTCATGCCTTAAAGAAAATTTATTGTCTGAGCAGAAACTCCAATTTAGTAGATATGCCAAGCCAGACACTGGCAAAAAGGCTAAGAGGAAGAACCGCAGGGTGAGGCCGCCTTCCTCAGAAAAGCTAGCTACCAACAATCAATATGTTCCAGGAACAAATGGTTTTTCTGAGGACCGGGGCTCGCCTAGTTATTCTCCCATGGATTCTTCTCCCTATCAGGAAACTGGTACTGAATGCCTAGATGTCTCTGCAGCTACATTGGGCCAAGCAGATGTCCAACAGGGCAATCGAAAACCTTCCTCTCATCCTTATCAATAAACGATAATGGCACAAATCTCGCCACTGCATCATCTAAATCAGAGGCTCATGGGGACGATCTTAATTGCAAGGAGACTATTGATGTTAAGGAAAATGGAAAGTGTATTCCAGCCTTCCAGGAGACACTGATAGAAAAACAACCACTTCTGAGGACCAGTTTGTTTTTGCCTCTAGTTCAGGAAAATTAGATCAGCAGAGTTTTATTTTTTCCTCTTCATTGTCGGCTCATGTTGGTGTGAAAGATAGAAGAAAACTCTGTAAGAAGAAGAATAGAGTAAAAAGTGGCAGAGCTGTCCTTTGGGACGTTCTGATGTCGGATGTGGAATTTCCTGTACTCAATCCTTAAGAATGTCAGATGCTTCACCGACTTCTGGCCTCAACTGGGGGGATGATAAATGTTCTCCCTCTGAATTCGAAGGAGGTGAGAGGGTGAATTTGGACCACATTGGGGATAAGGTGCAGAAGTATAGTCTTGCTACTAATGCTATCCAGGAGGCCTGTGACAAGTGGCGAATCAGGTTAAACACCATTTCTTTATCCTTAGGATTCAATCTGAAATTATTTGCATTGGTTTTCCTTTTTTGAGATGCCCTTTTCTGATTTTATCAGAGGAAACCAATCCTACAATTGTGGTAACTTTGCTAAAGCAGAAGAGTTTTACACAGATGGAATTAATGCAGTTCCTTCTGATGAAAAATCCGCGTGCTGGCTGAAGCCTCTTTTATTGTGCATTAGTAATCGTGCTGCTTCACGAGTCTCCCTCGGGAGGATCAGGGAAGCCATTGAAGATTGTGTGGTGGCTTCAGCATTAGATCATGATTTCCTCAAAGCTCAACTCAGAGCCGCGAAGTAACTGTTTTCTTCATTGTCTATAGAATGGCCTTTTTGCTGATGAGTTATTGCATTCCTACGGATGTTGCTTTCCTAAATAGAGAAAAAAAAAGTGATGCTATTCTTCATTTTCATATAATTAGGATGGTAAAATTTGATTTGGTGATTACGAGTTTCTACTAACTACCAATACTTTGGACCAAAATCAATTGCCTAAATGCTGGAATTTTGTTTTTTTAGATATTAACATGCAGTCTTAATTGTGAGTAATGTGCATGCAGTTACTCTTTGCTCAAAGATTTGTTTCACTTTTTCTGTCATATAACTAGAGCACTCTAACTGATATTCCTCTGATTATGTCCCCTCCTTTGCAGTTGTCATCTCTTGCTTGGGCAAATTGGAGACGCATCTGCCTATTTCAATAAGTGCTTGATATCAGGAGCGGATGTATGTCTAGATAGAAGAATGATCATAGATGCTGCAGATGGCCTACAAAAAGCTAAGGTTATATGATGGTTTCAGATTGGTTTCTGTAATGATTGAATCTCTGTAATGTATCTTAACTAAAAGAAAGAAAGAGGTGAAAGTAGTTGGCATGAAAAAATATGTTATGGCAGTATTCTTTTTGAAATTGTGGGGATAACAAAGTTTGATTGTGGGATAGATCTGAACTAAATTTAAGTGGCTCGTTGTTTTTCAGCACCTTCTTTTTGCCATCATGTGTTATTAATAGTTGTCTTCCAACTTCCAATGTTTTTCCAATGTCTCTTAAATGCATTGTGTTGTGATTGTGACTTTTCATTAATGGGAAGTGGAATTTTCCACATACTAGGTGATTCTTAAACCAGGATGACTTTCTGTTCCCTAGTTGATGCTTTCTGCTGAAAGTTCCGCCTTTGGTAAATATGGTCTTCCACTGTGCTGATGAATTTTTATATGCAGAAAGTGGCTGAATGGATGAATGCTTCTTCAGTAATTTGGAAGAGAAGACAACTGATGCTGCTAGTAAAGTCATTGAAATCGTTACAGAGGCCCTTTCTGTTAGTAAATTTTCGGAGAAATTATTGGAATTAAAAGCAGAGGCCTTGCAGATTGTACGATTTCCCAATCACGTTTTGTCTATCTCTCTACAAAAATTTCCCAGATTATCATTGCTTAAATCATGCCAAACTAATGTTAGTTTTTGTAACGGTGAATTCAGTTGCAGAAGCATGAGGAGGTTATTCAACTATGTCAGAAATCTCTATCATTTTCTGAAATAAATTTCCCGGTAGTTGGTATTACTGAAGGCTGCTTTCTTCCTAAGCTTTGGAGATTGTTTTCATGGCTAAATCTCGCTTTTGCTTGGTAAGAATGGAGGAGGCTCTTCATTTGCTGGAAAAGGTCCAGTAGTTTGGATCCTCTAGTGACAAGTAATGCATCGTTTTTTTCAGTTTATTTTTTTAAATTTTGTTATTTGTTCCCCTTAGGTACCTATTCCTATGGTAGTGGCTGATAAGATAGAATGATATTTTAAGTGTATGACGACTCACGCTGTTTTCTATTTCCATTGTCTAGCTGGCATTTGAATAATTTCTTTGAGGATCTTGTTCCAGGCTGCAATTGAAATTAGCTTGAAGCTCTGTCGGAAATTTTGTACGCGGCATATTCGTGGATAATGCTGTGGTATCAACAAGCCCAACAAATGACGGCAATATGCCTGTAGACCCATGACATTGTTTTGCTGGTTTTGAGTGGCTGCGGAATAAGCCACTTAACAGATTTCAGGGTGCACAATGGCTTCTTATCCAGAAAGCTGAGGAGGAGAAACTTGTCCAAGTTTCAATTAATCTGCCGGATGCTTCTTCCACACAGTTGTTTGATGCGCTCAAGGAGTATTATGTAACTGATTAATTAAGCAAAGTTACCCAGCAATGGAATGAGCAAAGAACTTTACTACTAGAGAATGCACTATAGGGATTTCTTCTTTCATTAAAGGAGAAATAAGGGAGAGGTTTGCTTTCAAGCCCGTCAAAAAGCTGGTTGTTGCTGTGCAATAAAGTTTCAGTTGGACCTTACCATAGAAAAGACGGTGAATATACAACAGATGAAGCAGCAGCTCCGAGAGTCATGGTTTGCTGTTGGGTCGCTGGAAAACTGCAACTACTTTAGTCATCTTGGGAGGTGCTTGATGTGCTGTATGCTGGGGAGTCATGGTTTGATGGGACTTACTTTTGTAATAGTTGCTGATGTCTTGCCTAACGTTTCTAGTTTTTCCTTTTCTTCCCTATAAAGAGAATATTGATGCCATGCTAACTTTGTGATCTATGTATATATTAACTTACCTGTGTTCGGACCTTTGTCAATTCGGCTAAACTCACATCAAAGCATTATGGGGCACTTTTAAGGTTGTATTCGGAGGTCTGCACACAAACAAGGATCAACACAGTTCATACCAGGCTCGTTATGCTGAGAATATCGGTTGCGGAAGTTGGGTATACGGGTAGGATCCAGTTTGGGCTTATGACACACTACTTACTGAACCAGACAGACATTACGCGAAAGGAGCCATTAGAAAGGCTTAAACTAGGTTGACCAGAAGAGCAGGGGCTCGTTACTGACAAGAGCAACAGCTCAATGAGATACACCGCGACGGCAAAAGAGTGAAACATGCGAAAGATCGTCTCCCATCAAATAATCCATGGCCAAGAAATTGTTTTGTCTAGTAGAAACGGATATATATCTAAAATGCATAGCATAGGAAGATGTGACCACATTCGGTGTCTCAACAACAGAAGGGCAGAATGTACACCACCAGTCTCTCAAAATGAAGAAGGGCAGAAAGTATGTACTACTCCACAACTGGCTGGTCTGCGACAGGAGCCACAGTGTCGACAACAGGGGCAGCAGGTGGGTGGGCGACAGGGGCATCCGAGGGGGTGTGCGACAGGGGCAGACACCTGTTGGATGGCGGATTTGGCCTGTAAATAGAATTAAAAAAGAATTAAAAGAAGACATGCAAAAAAATAACAAATAAGGCGACAAAGTTAAAAATTATCGATAAGACGAGTAGCCAGAGCTGGGGTCTTGCCCTCACATAGAAAATGTGTAGCTTCTCATATGTGGCGTAGATCGCCACAGGACTGGCAGGATGGAGGCATGCCTCCTCTAACTTGAGAGCCCAACTCGAAACCTCGTTCAAGCTGAGCAGGTTTGCCAATTCGGCAAACAACTTGGCAGCCACAGCCCCTTCTTTAAAGTTGGGATCCCAACGATAACTAAAGTAAACAAAATTCATTATCAGAAGATGAAAAACCAAACACAAAATACAATAAACACTCGACAGACAAACACTCACATCAATTTGTATTGCTCGTTCAGTGGAAGCGAAAAGGAAAGCGATAGAAAATTAAGCTTATAAAGGGATAACAGATGCAAGTTAATCTGCAGGCTGGAGGATAACGCAGTCTCAGTAAATAGTTCCTCATGGATTCCGCATCGGGGCAACACGGATCTCCCTTGTAGAATACGCAGACAACGCGTTCGGTCCACTTAAAAAATTGTGGAAGCGAAGAAAGGACTGGTTCACCTCCCTAGGGCGCGGCACTGCTCCCGCCTTTGCATCCCCGGAGGGGTGGCTTGCGGGCCGCCTCTCCTCTGCCTCGTTTGGGTGCCATTGAGTTCGGTCACACTGCTGTCAGGGTTTCAATGTAAATCAAAATTATAATCAAAACAAAGAATGTTACATAACTCAATTGTAGCATCAGAGGAATGATGAATCCACGCACAATGGTCAAGCTCACAGAGGTCAAATGAGAGGGCAACAAACATAGGTGAGCCAGCAAGAAGAATCAGACCAAGGCTTGACGAATACCTAAATTGAAGAACCAGACCAAGGCTTGACGAATACCTAAATCAATCTAGATCAGGATTCCATCAAAACCATCCGAAATCAGGATTCTAACTAGTGTTTTGAAAAAGCCAGGCGGCGGGAGGCCCAGCCTGGACGAACGCTATTAACAAAGCGCTGCCGGTCGAGCGCCTTTGGCTATGGCGCCAGGGCGCTAATAAGGCGAAAAAGGCACCCACCCTAAAACTGAATATTCGACTAATGGCTCCCTCTTCCGCCGTCTGCTGTCGCTCTCGGGAAGCCCTGCCGTGCCGCCGTCGAGGTCTTCTCCTTCGTCTCCAGGAAAATAAATTATATTTTTTTATGCATTTTTTATTATCTTGACACGTGGAAAAAAAAAGTGTTCGTGTTATCCAAGTTGACTTAAACGGGGGTATTATTTCCTTTGGCAAAAAGTCCGATTAATTAATTTAATCTTTAGTTCAGTTCCAGAAGGAAGGGCTTTTTAGGTAACCGGACCCTACTTGTGGGCCGGGCCTTGAGCCTTGGAACATCATCTCTTTGGGTAACTTTTTTCATATCTAAAAAAAAATCTCCGATTTTATCGAATTTTTCGAACCACAAATCTGCGTCACTAACTTTTTTTTTATTATGAAGTCAAATTCATTTGAACGTGGTTCTCCTTTATATTTCCCACTTGCCTCTCTCCCTTTAAACTCGGAGCAATGTTGCAGTAATTTTTACCACAAGGGTCGCATAAGGCATTTGTGTGTGTTCTGGACACACTCATGATTTCACCACCGAGTGGTATTCTTCTTCTTCATTTGCACATACCCTCCTCCCTCCCTCGTAAGGATGAATTGGGTGACCAATACCCCCCCCATGTTCATTGCCCTTCTTCTTTTGTTCCCCCCTAAACCTACGAATTTAAGATAATGGAAAGAAAATGTTACTGTACATGGTCACATTAGCGATCTCCTCCTCTTCCTCCTCCTACTACTATTATTATTCCCCGTCCCTCTCCATTGTTTTTTGTTTCACTTTTTTATTCCCAAATATAAATGCAACTTTTGCCTTTGTTGGGCATCCTCCCACCCATTCCTCCCTCTCTCTCTCTCTATATCTCCCTACTTCATAGCGCATCTTCAAACTCCTACTCATATATAGTCAGTCCTCCTTACACCACCATCATCTCACTCACTCACCCATACACCATGGGGCACTTCAGAAGCTCCTCCAGCCTCTCCCTTTTCCTCCTCCTCATCATGATCAGCTGCCTCGCATTCCCCAACCAGATCACTGCTGCTTCCTTGGCTTCTGGATCCCAAGAAGTCGGTAATGATCCCTCTGCACCTCTCTCTTCTCCTCCTCTCCCTCTCTCCCCCCTCTGTTGCATATCAACTGCTGTTGTTTGTTTGCTCTGAATGGTCCAACAAACACAGACAACCAACCCAGTTCTTGTTCTCACCCCTTACCCTCAGGCAGGTAGCTGTCCATGGAAAAAAAAAACCTCCAGAAATCACTGGGTACTCTGTCTAATCAATGAATTTGTATATTTTCTTTCAGATCCTACGTGGGGGGGTCTTTGGTTTTTAGTCCTGAGATTAGATTCCAAACTTAAAAAAGGGTTCTCTGTGTGTTCAAATTTTATAAAAAAGCTGGGTGGCGACCCATGAATATGACCCGACAGCTGGTCCAACCTTTGGCACTATTAGATTCTTTCTCCCTTTTCTTATTAAATATATTCTCTGTTCCACCAGAAACAAAGACAAAAGAAGTGCTGGTTCACCTCTTCCTGTGTTCCAGTGCTGCTTCTTTTGAAATCACCATATCACTGTTTACATCTTCCCCCCCCCCCCAACCAAAACGGGTTGAGGTCTCCCCAGATTCTAACCAATCACTTCGTTCTTATTCTTATCTCACCACTGGGATGGAACTTTTTCTTCGGGTACTTTGTGCTTGGGTCCAGTCCAGACAGACATGCTCTGCACATTTGTTGCTGTCTCTTTTTTTCTTATCTGTTTGGCACTAATATGAATTCATGTGGGTGGTGGGATGATGATGATGATTGAAAGAGGATAGTGGGAATGGGAATCCACCATTCACCTACATCGAATCAACTGGGAAAGGCCCATCGAGGTGGGGAATCCTGCACCCGGAATGGGCAGCCTGTGGCGATGGGAAATTGCAGTCTCCCATCGATTTGTCTCGTGAAAAGGCACACATCTCTCCTCACCTGGGAAAACTGAAGAAGGATTACAAGCCAGCCCCTGCTATTATTGTCAGCAGAGGCCATGACATTAATGTACGCGGAAAAGTTTTTGGGTTTGATGCCTCTTGTTTTTTGCTCTGGAGTTGATGTAAGAGAACTTGTGATGATCCAGGTTAAATGGAATGGAGATGCGGGACACGTTGTCATAGACGGAACTCGTTTCAACCTTCTGCAGTGCCACTGGCATACTCCTACCGAGCACTCGTTCGATGGCACGAGGTCTTTCCTTTCCCCCGGGAACTAGCTATCATTTAGCTCTCTCGGAAGATTTGCCTTTTTGAGGTGCTGAATGTTTGATTCACAGATACGAGTTAGAGCTTCACATGGTACACCTGACTGAGGATCGGCATATCGCCGTCATCGGGATTCTTTATGAGTTTGGCAGACCGGATCCTTTCCTGAAGAAGGTGAACAGCGCCAATGACATGAAATTCTCAAACACTGGTAGTTTTCTCCTTTCGATCCTAACTGCATTTCCATGATGCAGCTGTACCCATACATCAAGAACGTCAGCAGGGAAGAAGTTCATCTTGGGGTCGTGGATCCCTGGGACATCGAATTCGGAAGTAGAAAGTATTTCAGATACAATGGCTCCCTCACGGTCCCTCCTTGCACAGAGGGCGTGACATGGACTATAATCAAGAAGGTTGGTCGCATTCAGTTTCATTGAACGAAGAGGATTATCCCTCCCTGTTGCCATCATAATTGTCGTTGCCTAATCTTTTGTTGTTGTTTTAGGTAAGAACAGCTTCAGTGGAGCAAGTCGAGGCACTCAGGAAAGGCGTGGATAAGGTAAAAAGTTTTGTTATGTTCTGTTCAGCGTGACAATGTGATTTAATGGGCAGATAGATTTGATACTAATACCTGTCTGTCCCTGGCAGGGATTCGAGAATAACGCAAGGCCGATCCAGCTACGGAACGGAAGGCCTGTTCGCTTCTACACTCCTATTGATCACGATTAACATGTCGTCCAAACACTTGTGGCCGCAGATGCGAGTTTGTAGTAACTACTGAACTGAATGTCTGTGTTGAGGAGCTGAAAACCCACTGGGAGCATTTGTGAACTTCCTTCTTACAAGGAAGAGTACTTCTGATAAAACACTATTCCCCCCGTAGGGGATGCAACCAGAAAGGAAAAAAAAAACGAACTAACTGAGTTGGTGATGACAGGCAGATTGAAACATCACAACAAGGGACCGGTAATCACAACAGACACATCAACTGGCTGCTTGTTTGCAGCGCTTCTTAGTGAACGACTGGATTAGAAAGACAGACCCACCTCCATCCCATTAACTTTATTTTCTTCGTGCCTGGTGAAATAACCATTGTGGGAATCATTACTAGTACTGAAAATTTTTAATTTATTTAGTTTTGTCCTGTTACGTGGGATTTTTTGGTTTTCTAAGCAGCCATTTTGTTCTGTTTCTTACCACCACAAGGATCGGTTGTTATTTTGTGAGTTTGGCACTTCATGTGGGGGTGGGGATCAACAGAGGAAGGTGGGACTGAGGGAGTATCCACCATTCATTCACCAACGTCAATGGAACTGAGAAAGACCCATCGAGGTGGGGTTGGGGGGCAACTCCTAAAACCCAGAATGGGGGCAGCCTGCACTGTTGGTCTCCCATTTTGATTTGTCTCTGGGAAAAGCACACATCTCTCCTCATCTTCTGGGACAACAGAGGATGGATTATAAGCCTGCCCCCTTCTGTTACCGTCAGCAGAGGCCTCTGACATTACTGAAAGGTTTCACCGTATTCTTCTCTCTGGAGTTGTTGTAAGAGAACATAACTTGTGATGATGATGATCCGGGTAAGTTGGAACGGAGTGTGGGACACGTCCCTCGTCAATGTTGGAACCGGTGCCACGGGCAGCATCCTCCTACCGGAGCACTCTTTCGGTGGCATGAGGTCCTTCCTGCCCCGAGATCTAACTATCTCCTCGCTCTGTTGGTATTTCAGATACAAGGGCTCCCTCACGGTCCCATATCTAAACCCTTGGCACAGAGGGGGTGACATTAACATCATCCAGAGAAACAAGTGGCCGCATATGCAAATTTGAGACAACTAAACAAATCCTAGCTTGAAGGGGGAAAGATTTCGGACTACGCAAACCGATGAAAACCCACTTGGAGAATGCGTCCTTTTGTTCTTACAACGAAGAAGAGTACTCGAAATAAACACACTACACCACAGGGGCTGCCAGAAGAAAGAAAAACACTTGACAACATGGAGCTCGCAATGACAGATGGATTTAGTTTAGATGGACAGGGTTTTACGCGATGAGGAAAGGGAGAACGGCCAACATGAATGCCTCGTATGTGAAAGTCGCTGAGCCGGTGTAGGCCGTGTCCTTCTCCTTGAATTTCTCCGTCAGGCCCTGCAACACGGATAATTCCATCATTGCTTAAAATGACATTCAATGGGTATGCGGCGGAATGTAACCAGAGTTTGAGAATAATGACGCCGGGAGGAGCTCACCTTTACGATGAGACAGCATCTGCGTGAAATACAGTAAATGACAGGGTGTTAGAAACCATGCAGTGGAGGGGGAAGGGTAGCGTAACAAAACAACTAACTTCTAAAGGAAGAGATGTCGGAGGTATATACTCAATGAAGTTGTCATATTCGATGCTGTTGTGTCTTCCGGACGTTTTATCGTACTTTGATACCAGCAATTCCAATACCATGGGTGAAATAGAAAACCCTAGGCTCAGAAGAGCTTCCCTTAACTCATTAGCATCGATTTTTCCGCTCCTGTCTCGGTCAAATCTCTCAAAAATTGCCTGAACAAGGTCGAAGAAATATCAGCTCAACCGCAGGCATCAAGCAACGAAAATGAGGCTCTTCTAAAACATCACAAAAAGGGACCGGTAATCACCCTCCAGTTTTGAAGACCGTAGAATACCGAAATAAATTCTTTCGGGCCTGCAAAACATAGATGACATGAATATTGCGAGTAAGACAAATAAGATGTTGTTGACCGATAAAGGGCACAAATGGTGGAAGTCCAAATCGGCTTTGCAGGGACAGATATCATTTCAGGTAACTAACTATCCCCAAATCAGCTTTTGGATCTAAATCTTGAAAAGTCGATGTCATCCGAAATGGACATCTCCACCTAATCCACCACAAATTCCCCCATAACAATCACCGAACCCTCTCAATTTTCAACAAGATAATCCACCGATGCCCCACTATTGAGCATATAATTGCATGTACATCAGGCATGGCAACTGGCATACGAATTCAACATCCCCCACGTGAACAGGTCAAACCCTAGGCGTCTTCATCACGCGGTTAAACTAATACTGCCAAAAGTAACTCCCAAAGGAAAAGGATGCAAGGACAATCAAGATCTCACCGATCTTCCTGGTGTTGGTATGGGTGAACATGTACATCAACAGCCTAACCGTCCTCAAGCTGAAGCTCTGGTTATACGATGAAAGCGCCATCTGCAGCTCCTTATCATCAATAAACCCACTCCCGTCGTGATCCGCCATGTGGAAGCACGCCACCACGCTGGGGTCCGTCCCCGGGGGAAACTGCGAAGGCATCAGTGACGCGAAAGGGTTTCCGTAGGCCGGACCGGACGGAGGCGGTGGAGCCGAGGCATGGTAGTCGTAACCGCCATAGGAGGCGGGGGACGAACTGGAGTAAGGGTGGGGCTGGGGCTTGTCCTTGGGAGGCTTCACGCCCTGTGGCTGCTGCGGCGCGTAGGGAGCGGAGGGCTGCGGCGGGGGCGGGCCGTAGGGAGAGGCGTAGGGAGGAGATGGCGAGGTCGTGGAGGCAGGGGCGGTGGAGTATTGCTGCGGCGGCGGGGGGCCGTGGCCGTAGCCGTAGTTGGGCGGCGCGTGGGGGTAGCCGGACATTTTTCCGTTACTTCAGACGTTTAGTAACGTGAGTCCGTGACGGACGTTAACTAGAGATGACGGGAAGGGCGGGGGACTAAATAGAAGGGAAGAGGGAAGGGGGGTAGGTGGAGTCGAGTCGGGTCGGTTCGCTGGACGCGGTCTATGCGCCGGGCGAATGAATTTTATCTGGACCGAACATATATTGGGCCTTATGAGCATAGGAAGCCCAATAATGATGGCCCAAGTACTCCTTTAAAACAGAATCCCCCACAGAAGTTTTGGGATTTGGGTTCCGACTTCCTTAAAATTATTACGAGACCGGCCCAAGATAACAAACAAGGATTTCCTTGGGCCTTCTTACTCGAGCAATGGAGATGGGGGGGGGAGGGGGATAAGCAAAGTGCGAAGTGTCGGAGATACGAGGTTTAAACATCTAACCGCCGGTTGGTGGTTCAATCGGAGAGGCCGGTTGTGGTTGTTCTACGTTTTAATTTACGAGGGGAATAATGGGGGAGTCCAAGTGTAGTCCAGAGGGCCTCCTCCTTCAACAAGCTTTGAGTCCCTTCTACCAGAGAGCCTCCCAAGCCGAGGTCGACCTTTTTTTGTTCCTTTGCTTTTTCCTCGAAGCGTTTAGGGGGGACGGGGGAAATCTGATCTGATAGAAGGCAGAACAAAATAAAGAGTTGGGATTTTTGTTTTAGCTTGGGGGATTGTCGGGAGACATGTCCAATTGTGGTGTTGACTCTGGTTCTGCTCTTCATCTTGGGGTGAATTAATTTGGTTCTTCAGTCATTTTTTTTCTTTTGGTTATTGAGTTTTGGGATGAATTGATCATATGTGTTATGATCCATCCTCCTCTCATTTGGTTTGCTGGTATATGCTGGCGACTCATTCTCCGCTGCAAAACGGAACCGTGTTTGGTTCCAAACTCTTGTCTGCGGTTTCTTTGTTTCTTCGAGTGGGCGAACTTGATTCACGTGAATGTCATAATCTGGCCGATTATAAACTTGTGAACTCCCCATCTTCAGGTATGAGATATGTGACCAGTTTCTGGATTCGCGGAGAGGCTGTGAGATTAACTAAAATGAGCATGAGGAGCAACTAGTTATTTATTTATTTTAAAGTGACCGAGACTTTCTAATTCAAACCAGCGTGTAGGAGTTAATGGAGGAGCTGTCTTTCAGCATTTTGAGTGTCCTGTTCTTTCGTTTTGTTGAAATTTGAGATACTTTGGAAAGCTGTGCTTTGTTTGCAGAGTGGGAGCTTTGAGTGTTGGTACATAACACGAACCCAAAACTATTTTCATTAAGGCTTCATCTTGTCGCATTTATCCTGTTATTGTTTGCATTCCCGGATAGAAATATTTGTCATGATTGACATGCCCAAATATCTGAAGCCATAAATTGTGTGAATCAAGAGTTACATAGATTAGATGTAGTTGGCACAGACTAGTTGTTAGTCAGTAGTCACCTGGCACATTTCATATTTCTAGTCGTTTGATTCGATGTGTTCCGCAAACTACTGAAACATGCAAAGCCAAAGTCCTTTCAGTTTAAGATCCAGCATCTTTAACTCATGCAGTTGGAAATAATGAATCACTGTAGCCTGAGGTGCTGTGCTCCTCCAATTTAGATGTTTCACATGGCAAAAAAGTTTTCTCGCATTTCCTTTCTGTGATTATTAGGGAATCGTATGTTTTGATGCTGCTCAATGTACACCCTTGGTCTTATGTTAACCTCTGCATGACAACACAGGATCGCTTGTCAAGTCTGGAGGCTGCTCTCGCTAAAGAGAAAGGTCTGTTCAGTTTGTATCTCAAAGCCATTTAAGTCGTTCTGGAGGCGTAAGAGCTTCACCATTTTTGAGTTCTTGAAATTATCATGTCTGTCCGCCTCCAGATATTGGCAATGAAGAACTCTCGAAAAGAATATGTCAGCTGGAGTCGGAGCTCGAGCAGGTGAAATCCCAAGTAGTTACAGAACGGGAGAAGGTGATTCCTTGCTCTTTTCTCGACCCACCCATGCTTTTCTAGTCTCGCCATCTCTCAAGGATGTCCTTCGCTTGATGCTTGCAGGCACGGAAGTTTGAGGCCGAGAACGCCAAGAACCAATATCGAATAGTTCATCTAGTCCGAGCACTGAACGAAGTCGACATTAAGGCAGAGAGGGAATCTAGCTGACAGTAGTGCGACACCACCGCATCCTGGAGAACGACGGTATTGGTTGTTAGATCACCGATGTAACTTATACCGAAAGCAAACCATTGTGGAAACATTCTTATTTGAACAATTGGAGCTCCTCCTCTTGTTTGAAGGCTTTCTCTCCGTCACGGCCACTCTTAAGTCTTACAAAAAGGCTTTCAAGTCAAAGGTGGGGGGGATTACGGATCCAATTACTCTGTCGATTGATGCTTTTTTTCCGCCGACAGAAGCTTTGGCTTGATGCTCCTGATCGGTCTTTCAACCCCAACCCCCAGACCCAAAAAAAGAGTCATAATCCAAAGTCCCTAACCTCAGATTCCAGCGAACTGCAAACACTGTCCGAAAATTCCCATTCAACCCACCAACGGTGGTTGTCCGAAACAGACCAAACATCAACAACAAGAACAACAAAATCCTGGGAATCATCTCATCGACCGTCGTCGGCGATGGCACACGAACGTAAGCCCCTCCTCCAACTGCAGGAGGACTTGGAACAACATCCGACAGCAATGTCGTCTTCTTCTCCCTCTTCGCTGTCGGAAACCCAGCAATCTCCAGCTCCCTCTTCTTCTTCTTCGTCATCTCGCTCAGGACCGATCTTCATTGCATCGCTGATAGCCCTGTGGTACTCCTCCAACATCGGGGTGATCCTCCTCAACAAGTTCCTCCTCTCCAACTACAACTTCCGGTTCCCAATCTTCCTCACCATGTGCCACATGGCCGCCTGCGCCTTCTTCAGCTACGCCTCCATCGTCTTCTTCAGGTGGGTGCCCCTTCAGGCAGTCAGGTCGAGATCCCAGCTCGTCAAGATCGCCACTTTGAGCGTCGTATTTTGTGGATCAGTCGTCGGCGGCAATGTTAGCCTTAGGTACCTCCCCGTCAGCTTCAACCAGGCCGTCGGCGCCACCACCCCCTTTTTCACGGCCGTCTTTGCCTACTTCGTTACCCTCAAGAGGGAGGCCTGGGTCACATACGCCGCCCTGATTCCTGTTGTTACCGGCGTAGTCATTGCCAGCGGGGTACTTCTTATTCTAGTGGCTTTTGGTTGGATCTGGCGATTGTTTAGTGAATACCTGGGTTTGATGCTGTTGATTCAGCATTGACGAGATTTCATGTGTTTCTTGCTGGATGGCGTTATCTGGATCTGAGTTAAGTTAGTAGTTGAACTGATGGGTTAAATTTAGCATGTTTCTTCAGATTAGATGTTGGAAGTTGATATATGGTAATGGATCTCCCTGAAAATGGCCATTCCCAGTGTCCATAGCTTTAATTTATCCGATAGGTCTGATATTGGCGATGCATTGTATGCACAAACAGATGCATCCTCGATTCTAATTATAATCTGATGCAGCAAACTCGCCCGTGTTATTGACTTAGCAAGACAAATCTTGTGGATGACAGGGAGAACCAAGTTTCCACTTGTTTGGATTCATCATGTGCATCAGTGCGACTGCTGCAAGGGCTTTCAAGTCGGTGCTTCAGGGTGTCCTGCTGTCATCTGAAGGGTAGGTGTTGCCTGGAACTTGAGCGATCTTATCTTATCTGTTGTTAGTGAGCGACTGTCGATGTTCGATCTTACATAACTCTAGTGACATGTCGATCTTGGAGATGAATCGCGTAGTAAGCTTACTCACCGATAAGGAAAAAGCTAGATCGAGAAGTCTTCCTGATTTTGCACTGTGTCTGCCTTACAGGGAGAAGTTGAACTCGATGAACTTGCTGCTATATATGGCACCGATTGCTGTTCTGGTTCTACTGCCAGCATCCCTTGTAATGGAACCGAACGTGTTGAACTTGACTCTGTCGCTCGGTAGGGAGAAAAAATATTTATGGCCGCTTCTTTTCTTGAATGCCTCAACTGCCTATGTAGCCAACTTGTCAAACTTCTTGGTGACGAAACATACAAGCGCTCTCACTCTCCAGGTTGGATTCTTTTTGCATGTGTCACCCGCTAACTCTTTCATGCCTAAATAAGCTTCTACGCCATTAGCATGAATTGACATTATTTGGCCGACGCTGTATCTTCCAACAGGTATTAGGCAATGCAAAAGGTGCCGTAGCCGTGGTCATATCGATCCTCCTGTTCAGGAACCCAGTAACCGTGATGGGGATTGGAGGATATGCTATAACAGTCATGGGAGTCATTGCTTATAGCCAAGCTAAGAAGAAATTCAAGTGAATGCTAACAACAGATGTCTGGTATTGTTTCGGTGGAGTGAGCTTACATGTATTTCATTCTTTTTCCTCCTTGTATACGCAAACTGTGATTCTATGAATCGACTATCGGAAGGAAGGATATTCCACCCACGATGTTATTGTAATTCTCATTCGCATTTGCATTGTTAACTTTCCCTTGAATTGTTTAAGAAGGACTTGATCAAAAGGCCTTACTAACGAAAAGGGAAGAACAAATTGTTGCAATTGCCTTAAGCTCCGATCTCTGTCCATCTATCGTTTAACTATTTCAACAAAAACCCTGATAGCCTGCTAACCACACATTTTCATCCCCATTTTAAGCCAGCTCTGGCCCTGAAGATAGCGGCTCGTATCCGTTGTGGTTTTCTTTGGATGTGGCGTTTCTTCTTTCCACCGGGAGGATGCACTTGAGAATACCTCCGACCGGAAGGCTCACCGAGCTTATCAGAATGCACAGGACCCATAGTTGCCAGCTGAGAGGAACTGTGCTCGCGAAGGTGCCGAGGAACTCCACTATCATTTCCTGGAAGGCAACCGTGGAGATCATTACACCCAAAAAACATCCAACTGCTGAAAATCCCATGGAGCACATTGATCTTCTCGATGTCCCGGCTGCTTATTTCATTGAACACCTAAATATAGTGACGGAGAGGACTCGTAAAACAGGAAAGTGCCGAATCAAGTCCAGGGACTCCGGGGATGAAGATTTCATTGGTAGAATCCCGTACCAGGCAGAAAACAAATGTGCTGGATATCACGGTGTTCAGAATGCTCCTGCAATTGGAACCGCTTAATCCAAGAAGCCTCCCCATGCCAAGGACGATGAGCTGATAAATGTTTGTCGGTGATGACTTCGCAGGAAGTGTTTTGAAAATCGCCTGCATAAGCATGCTCAGTATGGCGTCGGAGAAGTATGACTTGAAGGCTTCTTTACACTCCGTGCCTTTTATATCTGCTGCGTTACCGCATAACCATGTCTTGGTAACTATCATGTGGAAGTAAATCCTGAAAGGAACAACTACTGCTAATACTGGGCGTGTAGTAGGATCGCACCAACCACAGTAAATAAATAAAAATAAAAGTATGGAGTTGAAGCAAATCCTTCTGCACGTACTAAATCAATGTGATGGAAGTAAATCCTTGGACGAGAGAGAAGGGCGGGAGGATGGATCGCGTGCACGACAGCCAGACAGACAGACAGACTGATTCGCAATGAAGCGAAATCCAGGGAGGGAGGACGAAGGGGAGGGACCTGGATGTTCTTGTGCTGCTTCTCGGCATCGGAACGCTTGGAGAGGTCGGTTCTTGTTCATGCGGAAGCGTAGGTGGCGCGGTTCTTGGCGATGGTGACGGCGGGACCTCCACCTGTTCTTGGGCTCCACGTCGAAGTCCTTGAGCAGGCTCTCCGTGTTGAGAATTCTGAATGGAACATAGAAATGGAAGGGGAGGAGGGGAGAGTGAACAAAAGATCCGCTCTTTTCGTAAGGACGAATTTTTAACACCCCCTTCTTCACGGTGCACATAACATTATGAAACTTTCTCGTTCTCGGGGGGGCCGCGCCGACATCACCAAACAAATATTGTTCTGCATACGAACCCGGAGGAAGAAGAATCCTCTCCTCATCACAAGACTTTCAGGCCAGAAGAATCCTCTCCTCTTCTCAAGACTTTCGGGCCGGCAGAGCCACCGACCACGGACACAGGTAATGTCTCTGCCTTAAGGAATTGGGAATGTACGTCTCACCACAACCACGAATCGATGCTCGATCCAAGAGTTAAAGAGCACATAGCCTACTAGAAAAATCGACCATGGAAATTATTTTCAAGATGATTCAGTATTTTTCCAGGAACCATGGGAAGGAAAGGAAGAACTCCAGAAAGATTCCATCCAACAAGAGTGATAGCCGGGAAAAAACAACAGGCGAAAGCTAAAGATCCCTAAGGCTCAAAAGGCGATTACATAACCGAGGAGAAGGAAGATGTGTTGTCCAGATCACCCTCTTTTATTAGTCCATGGAAAGCACACAGCGCAGGCATCCTCCCTCGTGCATCAGATCAAAGGCCTTGTTGATCTCCCCCAGTGTCAAATTGTGGGTGATATACTCATCCACCTTGATTTCCTGCGACCCCAAGGACAAACACAATGCGAGCCGGGGCTCAGTTATTCCCAAGGGAGCAGTAAATTCTGTATATACGTCAAAAGGAACACCATACCTTCTTCATGTACTTCTCAACCAACCATGGCACCTGTGAACGGCTCTTGAAACCGCCGAAAGCTGTCCCCTTCCAAACACGGCCGGTGACAAGCTGGAACGGACGAGTGGAGATCTCTTGACCCGATGCGGCCACACCGACAATTACGGATGTTCCCCAACCCTAGTCATATAAAATTTTGACTAGATGTAGCATCATTCGACGAGCTGAGAGGGGATACTATAGCGGCAGTAAACCTTACCTTATGACAGCATTCAAGGGCAGCCCTCATTACTTGGACATTTCCAATACATTCAAAACTGTAGTCCACACCACCATCAGTGAGATCAACAATAACCTGCTGGATCGGTTTCTCGTGCTCCTTTGGATTTATAAATTCAGTGACTCCAAATTCCTTGGCTGCCCGCCAATAAATCAGCCAAAGCATTAGCTAGTGACTGCAACAGTGTGAGCTTACAAGCATGTTTCCTCAACATATTAATTATCAGCCCAACCCCACCAGGCAGCACAATAGAACGATTGGATAAATTAATCATCACTGTGAAGTACACTTTATGAACATCAAAATGCAAGAATAAGATCATGTTTACCTCTATCAAACTTTTTGCTGTCAATATCTATTCCGATTATGCGTGAGGCACCAGCGGATTTAGCACCTTCCGCAACCTATAACATTGATAACGTCATTTAAGTGACAAAATTGGATAGCAGGTAATTATACTAAATAAAACTGACTTACAGCAAGACCAACGGTTCCAAGGCCGAAGACAGCAACGATTGAACCGGCCTCTACTTTTGCCGTATTCCAAACTGCTCCAAGACCTGAATAGAGGCAGATAAAACGGTCATTTTATGGACGAAGAAAATGACTTAGGCCATGCTGAACCATCATACAGCAATTACGTTCAATACTCACCTGTGGGAACACCACAACCAAGAAGGCAAACCTTTTCCAAAGGTGCTTTTGGATCAATCTTTGCAACACTGACATCATGGACAACTGTGTATTGACTAAAAGTTGAGGTTCCCATGAAATGATAAATGGGCTTTCCATTGATTGAGAAACGGCTTTTCTTGTCATTCATCATAACCCCAACTCCAGTAGCAGCCCGAACTTTTCCACAGAGGTTAGTCTTCCCTGACTTGCAGAACTTGCATTCTCCGCATTCCGCCTGGTAGCAGGGGATGACATGATCTCCGGGTATGACATTAGTGACCCCTTCACCAATGCTCTCAACAACACTACAAAAACCAACCTTGTCACTACAATACTTCCAAAAAGAATAAATATATATAGAGAGGTAGAAGACGAAAAATACCCAGCAGCTTCATGGCCAAGAATGCAGGGGAAGAGTCCTTCAGGGTCCTACGAAGATGAAGTTGCTACACATTAGCAGAAAATCCCAAATAATCCATTTACTTTAGATGAAATGAAGCCATAAACACGAAAAACGCTATCAACTGAAGCCATAAGTTCTAAAAAAGAGGAAGCATTATGAATCGCATGTGGAAACCATAAAGACAACCAAGACAGTGAGAATAGAATACAAATGTCCCTATTTCCATACCTTCCCACTCCAGGTGTAAGCATCGGTGTGGCATAGCGCGGTGAAGAGTATCTTCACCCTCACTTCACCAGCCTGAGGAGGTGCCACCTGTACATCTTCTATCACCAATGGCTTATTCGCCTCCCAAGCAACAGCAGCTGACCCAATCGCAAACCGAATCAGGCATATCAATCCAACAACCCAATGCAGTACAGATTACTAGCTCGCAGTACCTTTGCAAGTGATGACTTGACCTTGCGTAGCCATTGAACAGCTTCGTCCTACCCCAAAGTAACCCTCAATAGAACCTCAAAAGGCCAAATTCCTGTAAAACAACATACACTGACGATCGGCAAGATGTTTAAGCATCACAAAAAGGAGAAGACCATCGGTGGAGCCCCAGCCAATCAGACACCCAACAAAAACCATTTCCCTCAGTCCGGAACTCGAACTGTGGACTTGCATGAGCCAAAATTCAAAACAAATCCCAAGAATTGAGGCAATCAAAAACCCCTCAAGCAGACTCCTAAATCGCGGCGATGACCCCCAAAATCATTCCAATTCGACAAGCCGACCGATCAAAACACCGAAACAGGTGCAAGCGATAGCGAAAGAACAGCAATGACCGAACCCCAAATGGAGACGGACGAAGCGCGAGGTGTCAGTCCGGACAGCAAGCAATCAATCTGCCGAGGCTTTTTTTTATAAATCTCGTCCCGACCACATAAAAAGTCGGCGATGGGAAAGCCTCGGAGTCCTTGTGTTTCATTATCCTTCCGATTAGATCCCATACTTTCACAGACCTTTCAATTTTCACTTGCAGGTGCGTCCTCAGTATTGTTTGGTCCAACAGACTTGGGATTGACTGATCAATATAAAAAATTTAGTATTGAATGTTTGTTGACATGGTAAAATCTCGGGCCTAATTATGAGAAACCACAAACCCATTTCGTCGACCTATATCAAGTCTACCAAGACCGTGACATAAATTTTAGGCTCATTTTATAAAACCCATAAGTCCAGGGGTCATTAAGAGCGTTTACAAACTCATCGTTATGTGAACCCGTAAAGGAAGTACTAAGTTTACAAAGGACTGGTGGGGTCCGAGTCTACGACGGTTCAGTCTACGATGGTCAGAAAAGATCTTGACTCCGATATTTTTGGAGAGAGGATTATGGGGCCATGTTCCCATGATTTGAAAGGTTCTCAGCTGGAGAAAATCTAGGAATAAGTTTATAATCCTTTAATTTAATATGATTGGGAGGGCCACGAGATCATTGAAGAACGTGTCAAACACCCCAAACCCCTCAAGATTTAATATAAATAGGGAGAAGATCTTTTTTGAAAGATCACGATCAATCAAACACACAAAGTTTTGCTTTGCTCGTCACCCTTGGACCTGGGAGAAACGCTTAAGGTTTCATTGGTCTTCACTTCCACCGTCGGAGTGAGCAACCGTAGCTCCGACAACCAAACTCCGCCTTCACTTCTACCGTCGGAGTGAGCAACTGTAGCTCCGACAACCATTCCGCCTTCGTTCCGTCACCAGGGTGAGCAACCGTAGCTTTGGTATCCACATTCGCCACTACCTTCGACCACGCTCCGTCCACCAAGCCCCAACCGATCAGATTCCATCATCCAAGTTCGCAAGTCTACAGCTTCCTGCAGCAAGTCTACAGCGTCCTGCAGCAAGTCTACGACGTCACCACTATCCGCACCATCGTTTTTACTTTATTTCTATGACTGTAAACTCTTATTTTCTATTGTAAGACTTCATTCAATCGATTTCTTAAATTACTTACTGGCGACCACATCTATAAAATCCCTGTGAGTCTTATTGCCAAATATTTCCGACGTGATCCGTTACCTACGCGAACAATGTTCGAAAACGAAAAGAAGGCACCGGATCGTACCCGTCAAGGGGTAATCTTTGGATGCAGCAGTCGTAGCTTCTTCCTCAAGGCTGCATAGCTCCGACCGGAAGGCACGGCCAGCACTCGATATAGTGTCCCAGCCAACCTCTTCTTTGTTGGGCATAATACTTGATGATCTAACAAGATAGTTCTCATGTTATTAGAGATGGTGTTCGTTTACTTTGGCTAAGATTCATCGACCCCTGCAACCCCCATGTCAGAAAGAAAACAAACAGACGCTAACTGACAGTCAACCGACATAATTAGTCATGTGTTTGCATATTCGAAGCTCAATGTCTTTATAAGTAGGTGATGAGCAAATTCCGACAGAAGAAGAAGAAGAAGCCAACCTTTACTTCTTGGAACTAAAAAAATAACACTCATGAATACGGCGATTGATTAGGGGTTGGATCTTATATCATGAGTATAATTCCAACATAGGAATGAACACAATATCGAATGTTTGACAACGACATGAAAACCTTTTTCTCCAAAACACCACCAAACTTACAACTTGTATTAATAAACCAGTTGCTACCAATCCAAGCCATGCCTCACGCACCCGTGGTTTCATTAAAGTTTGGAAGTACACAAACAGGCACAAACTACTTCTCTTAATGCAATTACATGTACACAACAAACCTATACACAATCTGAAGTAATCGCCGGGAATATCGAAACAGATGGTGTGATAATTTGTGGTGAACACGTACACTCCAACCCAACAAAAGAATAAACTTTCTCGCCTTTTTGCTGACACGTTCCTTCCGACCTGGACGGGATGGGGCAAACAGCATCCGTAAAGAGAGACCTAAAAAGAATCGTCACACCTGAAAAGCTCCATGATGGAACAGTGTTCTACCCACAGCGAGAGGCTCATCATGCCCTTATGGCAAACTGCGGCAATCCCAATAAAAGAGGAGGCACAGAATAACTCACAATTCTTCTACAAACAGACGGGTGTTCCATATGAACCTGACACTGGGTGTGAGCGGCGAGGGGTTCTGGGTTCTTTCCTTTGACTAAAATAAGTCGACTTTCTTCTTGTTCATATCTTGCTTCCACCTGGGCAATTTGTAGAATTCCGACTTTGTAATCCCAAATATGGTCTTGAACTCCTCATCAGAGAGATAAGCCTGCGAAACAGGTAGAAAATTCTAAACGCCTGCGTCATAGGACACCAAATATCAAAAGATTTGAAGAACCGACCTCCCTCCGTTTGAAATCGATTCCAGTCACTGGTTTCTCAGACTTAGCTTTCAGCCGGTCATAGCTGAATGTCGTTGCACTATTCTCAGCGCCATCATTACCATCCTCTTCAGCCTCCGGCTTCACTTGGGTGTCTTCTTCATTAGCTTCCAAAACTGGCGCAGCACCCTCTGATTTACCATCTTCTGATGCTTCCAGAGAATCTCCTGCCACAGAAACCGTCTCACTTTCTCCTTCAGCTGCATCCAATTAAGAAATCAATGAATAACCAACAATAAAATCAGAAGCCCAAACAATAACTTATAAGCATAGGGTAGCCCGAGTTTTCCCATAACTAGCCGGCATGTTGCAAGTTAAAGCTGGTGTCCCAAAATTCGCAAAACTGAGATCAATCTGTAACTGTTTACCAAAAGCAGAAACCATGCCAAAGAAAGGTAATAGGATGGAATTATACCCAGGGAACCACTTTCAGAGGCTCTGGCAGACTTTAGAGGAGAGGAATCAGGTGAATTTTTCTCGGCTGTAAGAACAGAAGAAAGAGCTGCCACAGCCGCTGCACGCTGTGATCCCTGACCGCTTCCAATCAACTTGGGGGCAGAGGGTTTTGACGCATTAGATGAATTAAATGCAGATGTCAGGGCAGCTAAAGCTGCAGCACGTTGCCTTGGTCCGCTCTGATCGAAGCCATTAGATTCGTCCTGAACAGAAGAAAAGTTAAAATCAATAACCACCAGAAGAATGGAGGATAAACCCAAGCAACATAAGAAGAACGGATCACAAACCCACAAAACCAAGACAACTGACTGGGTCAGAAAAATCTAGCCTCGTTTTAGTAAAACGTGAATTACTACATTGATCAGCTGACAATAAAGCTTGAATGAAGTACATGTTCTAAAAAGGACATTGGGGTGTAGTGGTTCAAGTTCATTGACCATCTGATTGCTCCATATTCTATCAACTACTGCTGGCCCATCTGTTCACAATAATAACCACAAGTTTCTTCTAAACATTCAAAAGAAAGCAGATAATTTCCTCCAAAATATTAGACTTATCATGCCAAACCCTGATTCTTCGCAATAATTTTTTTCCATCTTTCCGATCCATGCCGACTTGGGGGATGCATTAAAATAAAAAAGGTAAGTTAACCATGATGTATTAAGTCAGTATAACAGCCTCTTACTGTGCTGGATGGTTTCTCTGTAGAAGAGTTGAATGCAGAATTCAATGCAGCCAAAGCCGAAGCCCTCTGCGTATGTCCTCCAGAACTTCCATTGGACTTATCCTAGTTCAGCAAAAGGACATGTAAAAAGTTCGCCAGACCAAACATGATGATCAAATTAAAAGGACATGAATGCACTCAACCAGCAGAAATCAATCGTGCACCCTTTTCTAGGATACATCAAGATGCCAATGAATACAACAAAAATCCAGCAGTCCGTAATGCTGTATTTAAAAGATTGAACCAATAGGTGTACATGCTCTTAATGGAACAAAAATTTGAAATATTTTAGCAAATACTTTAAGTCAGAAGCCTTCCGTGAAACTTCAAAAGCTTCCCCTAAACTACATCTTGAAAGATTGAACTCCACTCAAGTCTGGAACTACAGGTAAACTATGGAAAGAGAAGGATCTTCACATCTACAAGTAACTATGGAAGAATTGTGTCACCGGTGAGCTAAGGTAATGTTGCCGCCACAAAAAATGAACCACTATTTATTTTATGGTTTCCCCTTGGGTGGGGCAACTGATGAATCAGGTCTTGGCATTTACCGTGACGGGATGTGGGTTGATGAGGATGTGGTTATCCTCCAGATTATTTTTCTTACAGTCATAGATGGGAGTCGCAGCTTTATAATGATAAAGAAACTTTGCTGCTGGCCTCAAAATAAAGTGCTCACACTTATCAATAAGAACAAAATAAATAAATTACTCACTTCTACAGCCTGGCCTATCCCAAAGAGCAATGCCACCTTTTTCTGGAATGAATTTCCATGAACCTGATTGCATAAAGAGATGTGATTAGGTAGTTTAAGAACCATAGCTAATAGTTCTACAGGAGCTCCACTTTCCAAAGAGGCAGCCCATTCTTTTCAAGACAACAGCTGGACAAATCAATCATCACAATTCATACATTGGCTTTTGCAGAATCCCATGAAAAGAAGGTGGTGAAGAAGCACGGTTCATTTCCTTCAGTAATCCTGTAAAGAGGAACATCTGGCACCAAGTTTTCGATGGATGTGGCCACGTCGATGTATTTCTGCAAGGTTGGAGAAGATCGACATTTCCGTTTATAAATTTGGTAGAGGTATAACAAATACATATAAAAGAAACTCTTTCATAGTACCTGGCCAATCTCAAAGGCACTCTGCTTTTCTTTAGTATCGACAGACTGGCCAACCCAAACAAAGATCTCAGCTTGTGTGTCGAGTATTAAGATGTCCTCTGTCAGGAGATCACCCTGGGTGAAGTTGTATATCTCTTCAACCTTTCAAAATCATAGCACGGTCATGAAAAGAGAAATATAAGAAAAAGAAATCGAAGGAATCATCTGCAATTTTGAGACACTAAGGAAAAATGCTTACCTCAAATTTCTCTGCAGCATTCACATAGTCATGGAAAAGAGATAACGAGTCAGAACATATGGCTATCCGCATAAACTACTTTTGCGGAGGATGGTCTCTCAAAGATCATCCCGAGGTGAAAATCAATTCTAAATAATCCTGGACTCACCTTTATTTAATGTAAATGTGTACAAATGTGGATCTCTAACAGTTTCAGGGGAAGCTTTCGTGCTGTTGAAATTTTGCTTCCCTCCAAGTGGAAACCAAAAGGACGAGCTCTCAGTTCCTTCCTTTGCATGTTTCAAAGTCACTCCAGGCTGAAATTTAAGAAGAAAGAATTAACAAAAAAAAAAAACGAAAGAGTTCATATAAGAGTAGTTCAAAGAAAACGAACAGAGAAGAATTGATATCCTAAAGTTTTTAATATATATAACCTGTACACAAGGCACAGAAAGGTTGCATGTAGTCTCAAGTAAGGTAAACATTTGCAATTACGCTAAAATTACATGATGCAGAAGCAAGCAAGACAAGTAATTAACCAACAAAGCACTAAATTATTCATATATGATTATTGACGGGCAGTTTTTATGTTCCTGGACAAGACTCCTACTATTTATGACAACAGGGCTATAAACAACAAAAATCATAAGAACCTATAAGTGATACATTAGCATAATTAGCAAACCAAGGTAACATATGACTGGCTGAGTAGGTATAGCCAGAGATCAGATTGGTTTAGTCCCATGCAAAAGGACGAGTCTAAGAGTTACCTTCAAAAATTCAGCAACTTTTGCAGCATGTTGCTGCTGCTCAAAGGTGCTCTGGTTCCCATGCCAGGTAAACATTGAGGCACCAGATTGCAGAATAAAGCATTCGGTAGAATTTAAGGATGTTGCCACCTGAACCAAATTACAACAATAGTAAACTGTTTTTTGAATTAAAAAACAAAAGGCACCCAGCACGTTGGTGACTGTGAGTATATATCCACAATGCCACATAGCCTATGTAAATATTTACAAGGATGCTATTTTTAGGTAACAAAATCTAACCAATTTTATTGATATGATAAGATACTGTCCAAGTATCATGAATTACTAAACAAATCCATAAAAGAGATCTAGAAGACAGGGTCTCCAGAAGCAAAACTAATAATAGGTCATGGGTTCTATTAAGCTTCTTTCAATCTGTAACCACTCCATTCTAAGTCCAAAGAACCGGAAGCACACATTGCTATGCTAAGAAGGCATTTGTGAACATACCATACATCTTCGATCCATAACACTAAAGGATTGACATGTACCTCTTCAACTTGAACCGCCTTATTGTTGTGTGCTGAAGTTCCAGATATGCGGAACAGAGCCACACATTCTTGAGAATAAGTGTCATCTGTCAAGCCTTTCTCGGCTATTTTCTTCTTGTAACCCGAGCTCAAACCACCCTTGAGTCAAAACAACAGGAGGTAAAATGGCATGTACCTTAAATGCAATGATATGGTAATTCCATTTCTTGTCAACATGTTTGTGAGTTGACAGCTAAATAAGACCAACAATTACCTTAAGGATCAACATAGGCTGAAAAAGAGCGATAACCTGAGGTGGTTCCTTCCCTTGGAATATACGCCCCTAGGAGAAGCAAAAGTTAGCACACAAACTCTCTTTTCAATCTGGAGACTTAAGAACAAGCCTACCAGAACAGGTCTTCCTTTAAATGAGTTGGACATTGTGTTAGCTAGTCGAGCAGCCATTTTCTGGTCATCCTGCAATCATATTCCATAAATTAAACAGATTATTCATAGCTCTGGGAGAAAAGAATGAATACCATTGAGACGTCTTTATATTACATGAAAAGGTCATTTAATTTTTAAAGTTTCAAGATTGTAATAGGTCAACTACTTCTAAAGCACACTGATAATATTCAGGCAAAATGACAGTGAGATGTGAAGCTGAATCCTTGATGTTATGAAACAAGAGATTCCACTTAATATCATTATGAGGGCAGAAGAATCATTAGCTACAACCTTCTCATGTTTGTTATCTCTAAAAAAGCTGTATCGAACACTTGACAGAGGACAATGACGCTAAAATGCCACATCCTATCCCCAATTTAAGCAAAACAATTTTGGTATAATTAACTACTTGCATAGTCTGGTAGAAGCCCTTTCAGTCTCTGCACCAATTCACAAGATTGCAATCCGCAGAATATGTAAGGGCAAAGTAGTGGCTCCGAGAAGATATCTCCACATATAAAGCTACAAATACCATATGGAATAGAATAAAGTGGGGAGGAAGAAGAAATTATACTACCTCAACACTGTCTTTTCCAATCCACCAGCAAAGGAAGTAATCTTCTTTTCTTTCACCACTATGATAAGTATAAAGAATGATGTAGCAATCCCCACTGTAAAATTTACCAATGTCCTCCTTAGGCAAAGGAGTCTTAGCACTGCCATTAATACGCCAGACCTGAAATTTTTATAATAAGCATAACAAAATTTTCCTTCCCGAAGTAAAGGTAAAAAGCAAGACAGAGATGTAAATCATACCTCCAGTTTTCCACCTCCTTCAAGCAGCGGCGGGACTTCCTCATTCACTGTCGGAACTTTTGCAATACCCTTGAGACCGACACCTTGTTGCTTCAGCAATGCTAAGAGGAATAACAAACACAAGCATTAATAATCAATTAGAAGGACCGAAGAAAACACTAACTCAAATACTAGAGGATCAAGAAAAATAAATACCTGCTACTTTTCCTCTTCCTTCTTCTGAAGCAGGTGCAGCAGACCCCAATGGCCAAGAATCAAAGTTGGATTTGAATCCCTGTGTTTCATATCCCTGAATGACCCTTGTTACTCTGGTTGACTTTGGCCTGTTTTGTTCTTTAATGAATTCCTTACAGAAAAAAAAAACGACTTATGAGGTTACTGTAATAAGCTAAAAATCATTGATATAGCAACATCCATCCACCTCAGCTGTTTGGACGGCTGCTTTCCTCTCATCCACTTGTGTTATCCTTCCAACCCAGACAATGATCTCAACGCCACGGTCAAGCAGATAACATTTGTTGTTTTCTAGCAACCCTTTTGATAAGTCACCTTCCATAAGCTTCACCTCGCCATCAGCAATGCTACAAAAAGTGTAACGTTATTCAGCACCAATCTGGAATGAAAAAATCCTGCTTATTTCAAAGGCTTTACATAGATAACACAAGCATGTGCAAAGTTACATAACTTGTATAACCCTTGATGTAAGAAACTGGCACTATGGAACTCTTAAATTGTGGATTTGGTCCAAAAGTTCATTTGCTTTCTTTGCTTGGTATACTTGGGACTTATTATAAGCAGCCATTATATAAATTGGCCAACCTGATCAGATACCACAACAGTTCAGACTATAGTTCTCCTACAATGAATGTAAATCCCGAATATTCACATAATCCCCTATTCTACACTGCATGAATATTTGACATAGATAGGAGTATCAAACACATCAGGATTCCTCTCAAATCTGGCAAAAGAGTAGTGGCCGCTTAAAGGAAGAGAGAATAAAAATTCCCTCAGGAAAAAGCAGATAATGATTAAAGAAAAAGTTAACAAAAGCCATAGCGATCATGAAAACAAGGCCCAGAAAGCACTCAAATCCCCACAAATAAACAAAACAAAACCAAGGCAGGGTTCCTTCACTAGCATAGACTGGACATGTAATGTCTGATGGCTTAACTGCTGCAGTCAAAGAAAAGACCAAGGGTAACCCACCTGTATAGCTTGGCAGGGGTAGCTTCTGGAACTATGTCATCGTCGCTTGATACTTTCTTACCAATGGGAGCAAAACCACCCAAGAGGACCCAAAATTCACCAGAGTCAGACTCGGTGTCTAATTTTCCATCCTCTGGGAAAAAAATGACATTTGACAAGCAAGATGTCAAATAATCAACTCCGCAAAAACTACAGTCCCACTGATGAAAAATAAAGGGGCAAGATGAACTCGAGAAGAGGAAGAAAATATCAAAACAGTTTAAGCTCCTACCGACAATGGCAACATCACACACTCCCTCGTGATAAGTATCTTTCAAAAACTGGACAACTTCCAATGCCTTTGCCCTTTCCTGAATATTTGAGTTTGCTCCATTGAACTGAAAGATCTTGTTTTCGCTGTCTAAGATAAACACATCATCATGATTTAATGAAGCCCGTGTAAATGGGACCTGCATTAGCCAATTGCAGCAATATCCTTGAGTTTATAAGTTCAGAGGAAGAACGATAATCAGAGCAAATGGCATTATAGTGCTCAATCTCTGTCAAAAAAGTGTGTTACCTGCTTCAACCTCACATATCTTTTCCCCCGACAAACATATAGACGTGTTTCAAACTCTTGTTCCTCGGGCTTTTTGAAGCCCGATGCTACGCCCCCCTCCAGAGGTACTATACAAGGCTTGAAATAAGACAAAAATTTGTCGGTTTCGTGGCCCTGAATTTCCCTGTATTGTACTGCACGTCCACCAAGAGCCGCATCAAGTTCGACTGTCTTAATAGCCGCTGTCCCCGCCTCATCCTGGGAAGTACATGGCGAGACTAAGATTATCAAGCAAGATTAAGAAGGAAAAGTTTCAATGGATGGCATACCTGACTGCTGTCCTTCCCAATCCAGAAGTGTATGTCATGCAGATATTGACCGCCCTTGCTAGATGTAGTCTGCCAAAATTAATACCACAGGGTATGAGTGAAACGATTAAAAAGGACAGATGGATAACTGAATCCCAATTAATAGTTCCGCTAAATCGCTCCATCGAGAGTACTCCACCCTTGTGAATAGTGAGAAACCCCAATGCTAACTTCTAATTAGGTGGTCCTTTCAAGAAACAAAGTACATAAAAGAAAAAGAACGATGAATTGGCATGAACACCAATGGTGGGCCAGCGACTTTTTACGGACTTCGTGAAACTCAACGAATTAAAAATACTTTATCAGCATTGCATCATACTCTGGACGTGTCCATGACAAAATAAAGAAGAAATGCTACTAGAATGGATATCTTCAAGGGTTCCACAGAGTATAAAAGAATTTAGTTTGCTACTATCACAGCTCTCCTTCATCAAGCAAGAGGAATGAAAGATTTCACCTGCAGGACAATGTAGCAGTCCCCCATGTAGAACTTTCCATGTTCTGCCTTCGGCAACGATACTGGTTGAAAATTCTCGATACGCCAAATTTCCGTTCCACTTAAAGCAGTCAAGTTGAACAAGCTTAAGCACCAGGCACTTTGATGAAAAACACGCACAAAACATATAAACAGCATGAAAATACGAATTTCACATGCTAGGTGACACACATCATATTAGAAAAAAAATCAACAGCCAACCATCCATGGTTGCAGTCTTTACTTCATAAACGGAAGATACACGTGTAAATCATCCCCTGACACTCGTAACAATTGATTTAAGGATACGGCCTCTGACCAGCACCCTGGAAAGCGGGATCCGAAACCTTTGCAGGGCTAGACATGACCGGAAATCCCTCGCTCTCGAGTTCTTTTCACTGGATTGAAAGCATAAGCTTGCAAGAAAAGCACCACCGTGTCCGGACTTCCAATGCCCCCTGCAGTGGACAAGAGTAAACCCAAAACCTTTTAACACAATCGTAACAAAAACTCGGGTTCCTCATAGCTAAAATCAACTTCAGCGCCCCCCCCCCCTCACCCTTCCCTTCCAGCTGGATCAAACCAAATAAACACACGATCAAATCTACAGAGAAAACCCACGAAAATCCAACGAAACAGGACAAAGCCCGATTCCACCGGGAAAAGAAAATGGGTGGAGGGGGGGGGGACAACACAGATCAGCGATCGAGCAAGAACTCCGCCGGGGCGGGTGGGGGGAGATCTGCAACACACCGGAGAGGGCGGGAGGCAATCAATCATCCATCAAAATAAGTCAAAAGAAGGGATAAACCTTGCGGAATCCCCACGATCGGAGCACCAAGACGACGACGAGGGATGAGACGGGGAAGGGGGAGGGGAGGGGACGTGACAGTCTGGATGGCCAAGAAAGGAGGGGTAAAAGGGGGAAAATCAACAAAAAAGAAAGTCGGGAGAGGGATGGGGTGGGGAAAAGATATATTTCTTTAATTAATTTAATTGATTTATCCCCTCTTCTTCTTTTTTTTTTTTTTTTTGGTAGGCAAAATTTATCCTCTCTTCTCCGTTCTTCTTGGTTTCGTGGGTTGGGAGTAGCGAAAATAGAGGAGAAGATGGAGATTAGAGATTATTACAAAAGATCCAACAACAAACCGGCCCTTCTGACTGGGAGCTGATCTGATGTCGTTATCGAGAAAGGGATGTTTCAGGAGGAGAAATTGAGAAAATGGCAAGGGATGAGGTGATTGATTGCACGGAGTCTTCCGTCTAAACTTAACTGTCGTTAGTCTCTTGGGTATATTCTCGATGCCAAACTTAGAACTGCGAGAGCTTTTACCTGGAGATGCTAGCTGTTTCCACAGTTGCATTACTCTTGCTCCAACAACATCCCCCGGCTAAAAGACCCAACCAAGACGAAGGAGGTGTTGGAAATGCATCGAGGAGTCGATGTATAGTTATATCTGTTGGAGTTGGAAATGTGCTGGACATGCAATGCAACGGAGGGACTGAAATCTCTTGTTCTTCAGAAATAGTGACATTCATGGGAGGAAGAATTGATCATACCCTTAGCTCAACCATGCACCACTGTGCCTGCAAATCTATTTCTGTCTTGTTTCCGTCCTTGAACGCGACCGACTGATGTCTTCTGTGTTCTTCGTACGATATTATCCTTCCGGTTAGCCAGTCCTTGTCAAAGGAGCACACTTTTACCCTCTTCGTACACCTTGGCTGGTGTTTGGTCATCCAGCTCGATGCTCTTGAATGTTGCGGCAGGGATTCGTGTCAAGGGAACCTTTGCCGTTTCATCATTGCATCGCTGTCCTCTATTATCCCGTTTAGGTTTCTTCCCTGATATCCATCCTCGGACTGCTTTACATTTCGCAGCTTTCAAGCCCTGAGGTTCAGTCAGCTTTGCCACGATTTGCCTAACCTGTAGATCCATGGAGCAGGGATCTGGAAACATGCTTGACCCAGACTCTAGAAGGAATTCCCGTCTCGGGAGATCAGTGTCCTCCGTTTTGCCATCTTTGAACTCCACGCAGTGTTTCTTGCCGGTCCCGTTGTACGAATTGATCCTCCCACAACTCCATTTCCTGTACCAACAACCTAATCGAAATCACATTTGCTCAAGCCAACTTTCACGCCAGAAACCAGTACCCTCTGGACAGAGCAGCTCTTCTTTCCCTCCGTTTCGATCCCCAATTCTTTGTTGTCAGTTCCCTCAGCTCTTCTCGAGTTCTTTCTCCGGCATTTCACTCGCACGTTAAACCTAATTTCGAAAGACGATCAATCAATGAACAAGAGAAGAAGAAGAATCAAACCTCCCAAGCAATTCGAGATAATCTCTCAAGTCCTCGAGCACCAAGAAATCCTTCTACCAAACAAATTCGACATAGACAAAGCCACTCACTACTCACCTGAGTCGGCAGTGATACGATTCGCCGTGCCATGTCGGCCGGGGGTAGACTTCGAGTTCTTCCGCAAAAAAGGCGGGAGTTGGCTTTTGTGGGGCGGTTACTGTTTCCGAAGAAGTTAAAACGGTTATAGTAGTCAATCATTCCCTTCATTCAACCAATTCTACAAAACTTTTCATGCACCCAACTCAAAGCAGCAACCCTAGAACTCTATGTCCGCGGAAGCTCGAGTTCAAGGAGTTTTGTTACAGTATAAACCCAGGAGCCAAAATATTTCTTAAAATAAGTTCGAATGACTAATGAAAACGAATTCAAAAGAGAAAAATTAGTGTTTAAAATATTGTTTTTTTAAAGAATGAAATTGGAAACATCAATTTAAAAACATTAATTAAAAAATTTTGAAATAAAAAAATTATTTCACAGAATAATTTATATATTAATTTTATTAAATAGCATACTCTTGAATTAAAGTTCAAGACGTATCAAACGTAAACATACGAGAATAAAAAAATTTAAATATACCGAAATCCACCAGCGAGAGAGGAGCGCTGGAAAATGAAATTACATATATGTTACATTCTAGTGTACGTGGTGATGAATTTTTGTTTAATAGATTTAATATAGATTAGTAAGGGATGATGATAATGTTATTATATTTTCTTTCGTAAAGGCGACCCCTCGCGTCGTGAACCACAACTAGGAATGGTAGAACGGTAATTAACTGCAAACGATAGGGGCAACTTAGTTTCCTTGTATTTTTTTTCCCTATCGCTTTCTCTTTCTTTCAATATCGGTTCGACATATATTATTACAATCTTCATCGTTTCCGGAAAATTTCATCAGACAGAGACGCAAAATCACGCGCACCCACACCCCACACTCCTTCCCAACCCCCACCGAAGTGAGATTGGAGGGGGGACGGAGAGAGAGAGAGAGAGAGAGAGAGAGAGAGAGAGAGAGGGAGGTGGGTTTGATTCTCTATCTCTTGGGGGCGGACTGGTGGGTTCTTGTCCCTTTTCTTTGTTTACAGTTTCGGCTTCTGGGTTTTGATCGATACTTCGATTTGTTTTTTGGTTTTCGTGGAGATTGTCTTTCTTGGTGTTATTGAGTTCTCGGGAGGGTGTTGGGGTTTCGGTTGACAGGGTAAAGTTTGGATTTTTTTCGAGTTCTTTTGTGTCCCTTGGTGGGGGGGGGGGGGTGGGACGGTGCGAGTGAATTGCCCTGATCGATCGGGTGGTTGGGGTTTGTGGGGGTCTCTGGTGTTAGATTTGTGATGGTTGGTTGAATCAGTTTGTGTCTGGTGTGGATTAGGCGTTTCCGTTGCCTTCAGGGGGAAGGAATTCTTCACTTTTTTGCTCGTATTTTCTTCCTTGGTGCAGTTGTTCGGCTGCAGAGCTACGTGGAGTGCTTTGGGGTCTTGTGAAGGGTTAATTTCTGCGGTATTCTGTGGGCGTTTCCACCAAATTGGGTTTCTTTAAGCGTTACCGTGATTGTACTCCTTACCAGTTGTTTGCCGTTTTGCGTGCGTGGAATCTTTATATTGTTGATGGGCTATCAGTTCACTTGGTTCTTTATGAGCAAGTTTGGATACTTTGTACATTTTTATGCATCTTACCTGAGATCAGGGAGAACAAGCTATCCATAATGAGCTTCCTCTGGAGGTTGAGACAGGAAGCCTAAACAATGTTGAACAGCAGTTATGATCTTAGGATTTTGCGTGGGGAAGCTTTAATCCTATTGATGGGCTAAGGGCTGTTTTTGGGCACCTTTTCTCGAGCTTAGTTTTCCTTTTGATAATCTGTGCTATATGGTAATTGTGTAGGTTGTTTTTTATCGATTGTCTCCGGTTTTTTCACCACAAAGTCTGGTGAAGGTGCTCATTAAGTGAATTCCATTGATGGTAGCTGAGTTTGTACCTAGTCATGGACTTACTTGTTCTATGATCTCAGGAGTTTGAGAAAAAATGGATTCCCATGATGAGACTGGATGCCAAGCGCCGAAAGGCCCCATTTTGTGCATCAACAACTGTGGCTTCTTTGGCAGCGCAGCCACTGCAAACATGTGCTCCAAGTGCCACAAGGACACAATGCTGAAGCAGGAGCAGGTTAAGGCGGCCACATCTTCGATTGAGAGCATTGTGAAAGGAAGCAATGTCAAGGAGCTCGTGTTGACAGATGAAGCCGATTTGCAATCAGGGGAAGTGGAAGGAAAGGCCGTACTTGTGGAACCTTTTGCGGATTCATCCGTGACCAATAAATCGGACAATAAAGCCAATGACTGCCCCAAGAGGTGCGGCGCCTGCCAAAAGAAGGTTGGACTAACTGGGTTCAACTGCAAGTGTGGGGACCTCTTCTGTGCTGTCCACCGCTATTCCGACAAGCACAACTGCCCTTTTGATTACCGGACTGTTGGTCGTGACGCAATATCCAAGGCCAACCCTATAGTGAAGGCGGACAAGCTCGACAAGATCTGAGATGAAGACACACCAATGATGGCTTAAACACCGGGCTTGGATGCTCTATGCCAAGGAAGTGATTCCGTGAACTCAGCAGCTTTATTATGCGAGGTTGTCCTTAACTTGGGTGAGGGTGATCCCGGTCGTGGTCGTATTATTCTTGGAGAGGACACCCTCGCAGCTTACGTGAACTTGTTCCCTATGATTGGTGACGGTTGTGTTGATGTCTTTGGCGTGCGTGTGTAATCTGTGGTTTGATGAACTCTTCTCGTGGTTGTGGTTACTATGTCGTATAAATTGTTTGATGAAGTCTTCTCATGGTCAAGCTTTTATTGGTAGCCTTAACTTCAAAATATCAGTATGTTACATATGATCTAGTTAAGCTTTGGGATTACAAGTGAAGAAGGCCTTCAAAGTGATCGTCACATCGTTGTTCTTTTATGAATGGAGCAGAGCATTCTCTAAAGCACAACGATGCTTCATTGAGCGGACCATCCGGATCGAAAATTACGAAGAGATATATCATTCACTGTCGAAGGCCTGAAATCAAGTGGATTCTTCAGAGGCAAGGAATTGTCATCCGACCACCTCATGTTGACATTCTCGATTTCCAATCCTTTGATGTGTTCCATGATGAACCCCGCCATGCTGTGGTTAACCAGCCCTTGGCATCCAGGTCGATAGTCCACTAATCCTTCTTGGTACTCAGTCCATCTCCTGTACGTTACATTCACGTTGTTGAATCTCAAGTCGCTCAGCAGGCCACCTTTCGAACCAGACAGGAACACCCCATTCTCTGAAGTTGCAGAGATGTTAACGAAGTGCACATTGGAGATTGAACCGTGCTTAGATTTTGGGTGGCGAAGGCAGGATGTCATGTATATGGGTTCCGCTCTTCCCCACCACGATGGATCATAGTATCTCGTTTTGATGTTGATGTTCGAAAAGGTGACGTCGTTTGCATTTCCTGCAAGAACAGAGGTCAACTGAGCTGAGCCGAATATTTCGCAACCTTAATAACCGGTGATAACGTCTGGAATGCAGAAATCACCTCCATCCCTAATCTGCAAGGCGAGGCCTCTGTGAGAATCGACAATACTAAGGTTGTTGAACCTCAGGCCCTTAAAATCAAACCAGCTCTGACTACCAATTTTGATTGCGGAAGACTTGGTTCGGATCCAACAGTCAGAAACAGTCAAGTCATGAAGAGGAGCCGTTTCTGTCTTTGCGCAAATAGCATCATCTCCTGTATCGATCTTGCATCTTGTAATGACGGTATCATTTGAGTCCACAATATCGATCCCATCATTATTAGGCGAATTGAAATCTCCGCATATGGAGACACCATGTATGCGCGTGTTCTGGCAGCTTATGATGTTCAAGCTGCGATCAGCACGGCATTCATCACAAAACAATCACATCAAACCATCACAGCGGATAAATTGAAACAGCAATTTTAAGAGGATGCTAATGTCACATGGGCGAGAATTCCAGGAACCTGGTTATTTACTTCTGCACAGGCTTACCGAAAACTCTAGGACCTCGACAGTCCAACGCAAGTAAGCCAAGGCAGACAGCCATAGCTCATGAGAGGGCATATGAATTAAGATCAAGCAAGAGCAATGCCAGACACAGTGGATGAAGTAAAAGAGGAACTCACCACCAATAAGCAGGGAGCCTCAACTCCACATCCCAAACTCTGACATTCTTACAACCCACGAACCCAACCAACCTCGGCCGACACTCGTCCCCAAGACAACTCCCCGTCTTGTTCCAGCTCACCATCACGTTCTTCCTCTCGTCGAACCTCTCGATGAACCTCAAACCCTGCCCGTCAATTACCCCGCCTCCCGTGATCCCAACATCCGTTGCCCCCTCCGCCAATATCACGTACCACCGATCGCGCTCCGCCGGGTAGTCGCGCTCCTCGGTGCCGCCGAGGATGGTCGCGCCCTTCCGGACGATGAGGGTGATGTGGGACCTCAGGTGCACGGTCGCGGTCAGGTAGGAACCAGGGGGGAAGGTAACGTGGCATGGTCGGGAGGGGGACGAGGGGCAGGAGTCGATCGCGGCCTGGATCGGGACGGTGTCGTATCGGACGCCGTCGCCGGCGGCTCCGTAGTCAGCGACGGAGACTACCAGGGGGGCCTGCGGCGGTGGTACTGACGTGGCGGGGTGTGATCGGGGGAAGGGAAGGTGGATGAGCAGAAGGGATAGTTGGATAAGGCCAGCGAGCATGTTCTCCGTTCTGACAGCGTCTGCTGCTGCTGCTGACTTCAAGGATGATAAGAATGTCCTGATCTTAGGATTATTTCTAACGCTTTGTGTTATGTACTGCAGTTGAGGGTCTGAGGGACACATACTTAGAAAGTGAAGGCTTAATAATACTTGGAGTTCGCTGGTACAAGTTTAGACATCACCTACAAGATTACATCATCAGATCATATCGGGTTGCAGTTGTTGTAAGAGGGCTAAATCAGGGCTCCCCTTGTCAATCTGCCCATATCTATATTGATAATATGATTAGACTATACTTCGTTCACGTATATGCACGTATACTAGCGCTAGTGCTGATTGCTCCTGATGAGTGGTCCATCCATCTTCGTTACCCGGGATCCCGAAGACCTACAGCGAAGCAAAGGTCAGCGTAACAGACTCTCACTCCACCAGACTGAACACGGGAGTCCATGAGCGGGTTCGTGATGAGGGGTACTGGGATATCTCGAACCTTAATTTGCAGAGGAGTTGGAGCTCAAGGGCGAAACTTCAGGGGTGCAAATACTCTGGCTTTCTTCCTTGGGTAAAATCTGGTGGTGGATGGGATCCAAGGGCCATTGAGGGCAAAGCACCTCGGTGCTTCCGTCTAGCTGGAACCCAGCCGTGGGCATCACCATGTTCCCAAAGTTTCCATCCATCATGGCCCCGAGCTGTAAGTTCCGTTTCACATAAAACATGGTCGATAAGTTTCCGGCACCCATTAAACCAGCGACACATGCGACGTGCTTTCAGGTACGGACAGCAGGGCATGGACTTACCCTGGAATAAATTAGATTGTCGACGTCGAAATCGATCCACGAGTTGACTGCCGCTAGTTTCATCGATAGAACCTGGAACATCAAAGACGTTGGGTGAGGAACTTGACGACTGGTTGCTCTAAGAAGGTGAAGGGCCATTTAGATCTTTAGGAATCATAAAGCTCATCCACTACAAGGGGTATAATTTGCGGCGAAGCACGCTGTGGTAGCGAAAAGAACAGCCGATAGAACTTTGAACCGAGGAAATTCAAACCTCAACTTGCTGCTGCAAAGACTGCACATGATTGATGATTTCGTCCAGCACTAAAGTCGTTCCAGATATCTGCATAAGAGACCATGTATTACCTACCATTCACAATTAACTTTATCTTACGCCAAAGCAACTGATTGAATTATAGAGTTAATTCACTTGCTTGTCTATCTTTGATTCTGCTTAAGAACTAGGCGCAACATGATTAGTTAACATCAGCCAGATCACTGACAAGGGAAACACAAGAGATACAGCAGAGGGTCCAGTGCCAGCTAGCAATTGATGTGCACTCCCTGATTTTAACCTACGACAGTCACGTCCAATCTATCTACAGCACCAGCCTCGATCAGGTCACCTAGAGTTCCCCTAATGAAAGTTTCCGGTTTTCTGCCTGAACTCAGGAAAAGAGTGACTTTTCCCATTGGGCAACGTCACACCAGAGGGTCCACATGCAAGCTTATGTTCTTTAGGTTTTGAATGATTGAAGGACAGGTGAAAAGGATCACGACAACCACATTCCATCTCATCACACCCCTTGTGAAGGGCGGTGGGCAAAGCATGTTACCAGTGTTGTTAGCATCATGTGCAGCACCCACCTCTAAAATAGACTAATCAGCTTTGCTTTTCTTTTAAGGACCCCATCATACCAAACGATCAACAAATTTAGTTCGAGGAGGTCCCCATTTGAAAAGTCCCTTTCACAAGGGCACAAAAGGATGGCTATAGGCAGGTATCAAATGATCCAGCCATGCATCACTGACGCGACCATTGGATATAGACTAAAGGAAAATGACAAGAAATTACAAGGGAAGTGGGAATAACCAGCAATAAGCCAATGATTTCTCAACCTGTAAACCAATCTACCGTTTTGTCTAAGCACAGGCCGAATCTTGGGCAAGTAAAACCAAACAGTTTAGGGTAAACCAATCAAGTCAGGTCTCTTAAGATGACAAAGAAGACAAGTCGTCAGAAAGGAAAACGTACCAAGTGACTAGATTCTACAAGGGAGTGGAGGTGGGAGACACAATTGGCCATGAAAATGGAGGAAAAGTAAGGTATAAGGTTGCCTTCCATTTAGAATTTGATACGTAGGATACAGGAATTGTGATTCAAATACGACACTCGAGTCCACATGGTGTGTTATTTAGAAAAATTAATAAAAAATGCTTGCATGACAAATTTTGAGTGGAAGATGTACTTAATTCTATATACAATTGTACCTTACTTTTTATCTGGAAAAGGACATAAAAACTAAACCAAACAATTTGGCCCAAGGAAAGTAGCTTGTTTATGCAGCCTCACATTATTGTGTATTCACAAGAGTGCCATTATCAGGACCTCACAAGCCAGCATGCAATTAATTACGCGGATGTCTACAAGATACAAAACAACCATTAGTTTACCAAAAAAGCAGATGACCCAACTTTCGTGTAGACAACTTGGCCGCTGGTACCACACACCGAGCTCCCCACGCTATACACAAACTTAATTAACAAGATCCATGTCCATCCCACTATGTCAAGCGGCGAATATATCAAGAGCTAAAGTAACGACTGGATGAATTAGGCTAACCTTACTGCAGCCCGGAACCAAGTCCTGGAGGAACTTCATCCGGGCATTAATCTTCTCCCTCCTCGCCTAATGAAACGTCATAATGACAAACATGAGACCAAAAATGGCAGGACAGCAATAGTCTAATGGACACACCCAATTAATACCAAAGCAATAGCTGCACCAACTTATGAATTTAACCCGGATAAAGAAAAGAAAAATGATTTCTTTTGTTGTGGGGTAAATGAGAAAGCGGTTTCGCATTAAATTTAAGCCATTTAAGCGCGATTAGGTAAAACTAACCACTGACACGGTTGAATTAATTATGAAGAGTAGGAGAAGCTCACTCTCTCGGCTAGGCTGTGGCTGTCGGTAGCTTGACCGCGACGAGCCCGAACATGGACGTACGGAAGTATCTGACCATCCTGTGAGCTGTCGCTCTTCTTCTCCTTCTTCTTCCCCGTGCCGTTGCCCTGTAAATTCATCAAACAACTGGCGGTCATTCCACGCGCGACCGGAAAACATAATCATTCCCCAATTAAGTTCCCAAGAACCAAAAAAATCCCCCAATTACTCACCTTCTGGTCAGCCTCCTTCCTCTTCCGCCCAGCTCCGGCGACCGGGTGCTGCGACTGCGACAAATTAGGGTTCAAGCAGTCGGTCCCCGGACACGCCTCGTCTTTAACAAGGTACTCCACGGAGGCGGGAGGCAGGAGGAGATCCATGGCGTTGGAAGGCGATAGCTCAAGCAGAGCCGTGAAGGACTCGGCATTCCCCTGCGGAGGCGAATGCCCAACGAGCATTTGATAATGGCTGTGGTCGGGCGTACCCATGGGGGTGGGGGGAACAACGGTGGCTACTTTCCTTGGTCGAAGTGAGAAAAGACCCGGAAATTTCACCTAGTAATGGAGTCTCTCTCGGATCAAAACAGGGAGAGAGCGAGGGTGAATTGGGATGTTATGGGAAGGAAGGTGCGAATTTGGAGGGTAGCAAGGGGAAGGGGAAGGAGTTTGTAGCTGTGGTTTGGGAGAAGGAAGGGGGGGGGGGGGGGGGGGGGGGGGGGGGGGGTGGGGGGGGGGGGGGGGGGGGGGGGGGGGAAGGGGACAGAGAGTGAACAGTGAATAGGAATAGTTGGGAAGTGAGAAGTTGGGGGTTTCTCCTGTTTGGGTTCAGTTTTATGAAAGCTGTTTGTTTCTATTACAACTTCTTTCACTTCCTTTCGGACAAGTATGGATAACGTAATTTCTCTATCGTCTATTAATGATAATAGGTGAAGAGAGAAAGAATGGCTAAGCAGTGAGAGGTGTCTTGTATAACTTAATATCACATCCATCGTATAATAAAACAAGGCCCAAGATTATGGTTCTGAAAACCTATGTTTGAAGGCTAAGATTACGGTGGGTCGAAACGGGGGGAGTCCTCCACGTGAAGCTTGGACCGAATGTCGTCTAGGAAACCAGAGGAAGAGAGCCCCTTGGCGAGATCTTCACAGGCAGCTGCTTGTGTTATGCCCCAAGTCGGGTTCAGGCCTCGTGAGATGTCTTTGGAGGCGACGAGGGTCACTCCAATGTTATCTGTGACTGCTAGAATAACAAACAGCACAGGTTAAGGCAAAAAAGTGACTGGATATTGAAGAGAGAAGAAATTCCGGGAAGGTGGTGATAAAACGTCCTCCTCATGACACTCAAATCTTCTATTAAAACATAAAATGTCAAAAGGCAGCTTGATAATTGCCAACTCCCCCAACCATCCGATGATTTCCATCGTATGAGCAGCGTGTAAGATTTTTTTAAGAGTCACGTATTCGGTGTAGTATTCTTTGGTTTTCATATGTGAATCAGGGGGAGGCTTAATATATACTCCGATTGAACATATAGCAAAAATGGCAATGGCAATCTCCTCCTTCCTCAAGCGAGTTCCCTCCCCTCCCCCCCTTCCCTCCCCATCATCGGCCCCCTCCACCTTATCGGCCCCGTCGCCTCTGAATCTTTCCGGAAACTGTCCCTCCGCTACGGCCCCCTCATCCGCCCCCGCATGGGCGCCTCTTCCTGTCTCGTTGTCTCCAATGCTGCGGTTGCCTGGGGCATATTCCAGACCCTGGACCTCAGCTTCTGCTCGAGGCCAGCTGGCGTTTCTTGAAGAAGCTCTGCATGACTCAGCTTTTTGGCACGTCACAGCTCGAGAGGTCCTCTGATGTAAGGGCTGAGGAGGTTAGGAGGCTCGTGGAGTTAATCCCCAGGATAGCTAAGGCCGGGCGAGCGACAGACCTAGGCAGGGAGCTGACGAGGTGCACGGACAACATCATTTGCAGCATTGCGATGAGCTGCCGGTGCTCTGGGAGTGATAATGAGCAGATGAGATCCAGGATATAACTAGGACTTGCTTGATCCTCGCTGGGAAGCTGAGCAGGGGCGATATTCTGGGTCCCTGGCTGAGGAAGCTAGACTCTGCTCCAGCAACGGCAGGAAGCTCGTCTCAACACTAATGAAGCATGATCATCTGATCGAGAAGATAATGGAGGAACACGAGCAAAGGAATGCAGCGGACGGATCAGGGGCGGCAGAACGGAAGAAGGATCTGATGGACATACTTCTGGAGACTCCCAAGGATCCTTCGGTGGAAGTGAGGATCTCCTGGAACGACATGAAGTCATTCCTGCTGGACCTGTTACTGGCCGGCATGGAATCCACATCGACGGCAATGCAGTGGGCCATGGCAGAGCTGATCAACAACTCGGGAATGTTCAAAAAGCAGAGGGACGAGATCATCTCGACAGTCGGGATCGATCGCTTAGTGAGTGAATCGGACTTGCCGAAGCTTCCGTACCTCCATGCCGTCATCATGGAAACCCTGAGGCTCCATCCATCGGCGCCACTGATCCTACGTGAGTGCCGTAAGGACGGAGTCGTGAATGGCTACCTCGTGAAGACGGGCACACGAGTAGTTATAAATAAAATAAACCCATCCGGTCAACTTGTAATAACCGCTTGCGTAATATCTCTAGACGTCTCCCTCAGTTCTGCAAAATATTTAAAGCTAAGTCTGCTGGTGGATGGCCCGTCGTGCAGTCCCTCGTGTTAAATAATATGAAGTAGTAATGTTCCTTAATTTCTTCTTCATTATCTTTAAAAAAAAAATCAGTTACGCATTATTTTTTAGACATCCAAATACGAAACCACTCCGAAGCTTAATCTTAAATTTTTTATTTATAAAAAAGACAACCCTAAGATCTCTTGCGCGAGGGGACAAGAAGATTGTTGTGTACATGCTTTGTGGAGCTTTGTTAGGACGCTGGAGTTAAAAATCATAACTCGGCTTTATAAAATGTTTAACATTCTTCCGATAAATTCGCCTTTATAAAAATCGTGTTAGATTCATTATTTATGAATTTCGGGAGCTTGTGCCCTAACACGGAAATTACTTTTGCGACCAACAATGCTCCATGTGTGAGATAAGAGGCGCTGCTTACGTTTATGTCCTAACATCGACTGGCTAGCCGGCCTGACATGTTTTGGTATTCTGTTTTATAAAGTTTCAAGAAATTTCCCCATTTTTTGACATGTTTTCGTTGGCCTATAAAGTTTCAACACACACATGTTAAAGCTTCTAGAACAACGCCTCTGTAATATTCGTCGAGGTCGAATCGGGCATTCAATTATATTATTACAAATTAGAGATAATGCGGATCCTACTGTAAGAAGGTCGTCTCCACAATAATAATGGTGTACGAAAGAAGGATACGATGGACATGCTTCTAGAGACGCACAAGGATCCTTCCCGCCGGACTTGCTGCTGGCCGGTATCGACACGACGTCGACAGTGGGCCATGGCGGAGCTGATCTCGGAAAATGTTCGACAAAAGATAAAAATTTGTTCCCATTTAATTTTTTAAGATAATAGTTTTTGAAATTTTAAACCCAGTTTAATAATCTCGTACTTTTTTAAGGAAGAAGATGGGAAAAATAACGTTTAGTTTGAGGAAGCCCACGTTAACTTTCTCAATTTGGTCGTCCGGACAACTGGCCCAAACCGGCCGCCTGATGCCCCTTCTTATCCTCGAGGGGATGACGTGTCATTGTCGGGTCGCCTTCAAATCAAATCGCAAACAATCCCCCAATCCCAATCGTTCTTCCCCGTCTATGCACCAACTACTCCTCCCTCTCTATCGGCCCTGTAGCTGAAATTCGTTCGATCGTCTCCAAAGGGATTTCTTCTCGCGGATCCCCTCGACTTGAATCGAATCCTGGGCACTCGTGTGTCGGAACCTCGTGGTTCTATGAACAATGCTCGCCCATCTCGCCGGATGATCTGAAAGTTTGGGGCTTCTTCACGGATCTATCGACAGACAAATCGGCGGCTTCTTTCCGATTCTCGAGTGCCATTAAGTCTGGGGAGATGGTGACCGTGAATCTCGGGATGCTGCATTATGTGGTGGATCACATCTATGGGGCGTTGATGCACCGGGCGAAGCTCACCCCTCCCTTCTTCTCTAGGGGATGGGGCGGGACAAAGCTCGATTTGCTCGAGAGGATGATTGGGCAGCTGTTCCCGGACATCGAAGGCCGGAACTGGCCGCCGGGGCTGATCCAGCCGATCTGGCGGACGGTCTGGGAGACCCAGACTGCTGTCCTGAGGGAAGGAGTTTTTAGGACGCCCTGCGATGAGGAGTTGCTGAATGCTTTGCCTGTGGAGAGTCACAGTGCTAGGGTGGCTTTTCTCTCTCCGAAGGCTGTGCCGCCTCAGAAGTTGGCCTGTGTGGTTCATCTTGCGGGTATGAGAGAAGTGTGGACCTTTCTGCTGCTTCTGGTTCGGTAAAGCGGGGGGACTGTGATATTGATCTGTGAAGTTTGCTCGATTGCAGCTGTGGTTTGGGAGATCATAGATCCAAGTTTTGTGATTGAAAAAATAATCCGGATAATTTTTTTCTTTTGGCAAGTGGATTGAGTTGATGTTTGGTATATGCCAACAACTCTCTATTCAAAACTTGAGCTTCTATTTGAGTTGAGGTGGAATTAGTTATGCTTTGGCATGATTACGACAGATCTTTATGCTGATCCTCTTGGCTGATTGTTTAGCTTGATTACCTTTAGGTCCATGCCAAAGTATGTTGTCGGGACATCGAGAAGGCATAGCTCTTGCATTACAATTGATCTTAATATGTTCAGATTGGTTGTGCAAGAGATGTTTTTTTTTTTTCTAGGGCATGTCCACCTTTCCTAAATAAGATTTTGACTTTGCGTAAGTGAATTGTAACTATTAACGTAGGAACTGGAGATCATACCTTCCATCGGAGATTGCGCCTTGGGGGGCCTCTGTTGAAAGAGAATATTGCCACAATGGTACTGGAGAGGTATATTTGATTCATCAGCTCTTGCAGATGCTTGAAGTCATCAAATCAAATCTAGTTTGCTAATGCATGCCACATTCTTCTTTGTGTAGTCCATTCTATGGACAAAGACGGCCAATCCTGCAATACGGTGCAAAGCTTCTGTGTGTGAGCGACCTTCTGTTATTAGGGAGGGTCACCATCGAGGAGGCCCGTAGTCTCTTGTATTGGTTGGAGAGGGAGGAAGGATTTGGCAAGATGGGTGTTTGCGGGCTTAGCATGGGTACGGTATAGTTTCCCTTATCTTACTTTACAGTGGGAAAATGTACCTGTTCAGTTCTAAGATTTTGCTGAAGAAGTTAAAAAGTTTTTCCATTTCGCTCTGTATATAAAATGATTAGCTGAATGCCTACTTGCTCGGACATTGTCGCATTTCTAAGCAATTCTAGATTGAGGAAAGCATTGCCAGCCATTTATTGGCAATTGCATTTGTGCTAGGTTTCAAAATATTTCCTCTTGCCCGTGATTTGATTCTGTTTCTTGGTACTTTATGCAGGTGGGGTTCATGCTGCGATGGTTGGATCATTGCACCCCACACCTGTTGCGACCCTTCCTTTTCTTTCTCCCCATTCTGCTGTTGTTGCATTTTGTGAAGGGATCTTAAAGCATGGTACCGCATGGGAGGCACTGAGGGAGGATCTAGCTGCTCAAACAGCCACAATGACTCTCGAGGAAGTGAGAGAAAGAATGAGGAACGTGCTGTCTCTCACGGACGTCACTCGCTTTCCCATTCCCAAGAATCCAAGTGCTGTGATATTCGTTGCAGCAACTGTGAGTGCTTGCTTGGGGGGATCGAGTTTGTTGAAACAAAGCCTTCGTGAGCTCTTTTTCCGATTCCTAAGCGTCGAATAATCTTGATGTGCAGGATGATGGATATATACCGAAGCACTCCGTGTTGGAGCTTCAAAAGGCTTGGCCTGGTTCGGAAGTCCGATGGGTAACCGGTGGCCATGTCTCCTCCTTCCTTTTACATAATGGGGAGTTCCGAAAGGCCATTGTCGATGGCCTAGGTAGGTTACCATGGAAGGAGAGTCCATTGTGAGTGTATGTAGCTTGATGTCAAGAGGGGACCAGCCCCTGCATTTATTCCTGGTGACCTTTGTCTCTAATTCTTAGTGAGATATAAACTTGTACATGTAAAATTGATGTAACTGACTCCCCAGTGAAGCTAACGGGGGGTGATTGACTGTGAGTAATGACATCTCTGTTCAGTCACGTTAATGCCATGGCTGGTGCTGTGATTACTACTGTACATCAGCACTATAGGCAGCATCAGCGTTGATGGGCAAACTGTTACAGAGAGTCTGTCTTTCTAGTCGTGTCAGGGGCGCGACAGCCAGAGAGAGCTGAGTGCACGGAGGCGATGGGAGTACTCGGAGATGGCGAGTGCAGACGTCGCCGCTTGCTGGGTGGTGAGCAGGTGGTGTAACCTGTGTATTGTCTGATGTCTCAAGTTGTCTGCCTACGAAACGAGAGAGAAGCATTTGATCATCATGTTAATTGAAACTCTCTGTAGGCGGGGAGTCATTGCTGTTTGTTTACCTGACCAACCAAGGCTTCTAGGGCAGAGAGCTTGTTAATGGCTAGAGCCATGTGCCCCATGAAGTCGGACATGTTGGTGGGATACTCGAGAAGAGAGTCAGAAGCAATAGTGTCGCTGAGAGAGCGGTTGAGGCCCTCGAGCCCCTGTGAGAGTGATTCTTCTGCCTCGTGGGTGGATTGTTGCAGTCCCAGTATGCCCATCAGCTGTTGCTCCGGTAGTGGCTCGAGTTGGTTAACCACGATCTGATGTTTAACCCAGGAAAGCCTTTTAACAGAGCTGAAAGGTCTTGCAAGAAGATAGGAAGGGTTCGTTAGGTTACCTTGATAAGGCGAGATGGCCTGAATCCGCCGATCCACAGGAAGCACCTCTCTGCTGGGCTCGTCCACATCCCTGACATCAAGTAAAAAACGTCTGACCTCGCCAGCGCAAACCTCAGGTTCATCTCTTCGTCGTAGTGTGCAACACAGTTGTCCACAAAGGGCCGCAGGTCATTCTCCGTGAGGCCGTGATCCTCGGCTGCAGACCTCAGCTCGCAGATCCTACGATGGTGCTCCTCCATCCACCTTGCATACTGCATGTCGAACACTGAGGCCGCCTCTACATCACGTAATATCAAGCAAATCGTGAACTTTTGTACCAGGGTTTAGAAAGAAATTGAAATTAAGCATCATCACCTGAGGTGACGGCCCCGCTGAAAACACCACTTTGATCGCCTCCCAAGAGTGCTCCGCCACCGCCAAAGAATGCTCCCTGCAATCGAACTTCATCGTCTGTCAAAGGATTATAGTGTTTTGTTAACATGTAACTAATTAAGGTCGTCTTACTTGGGATCTTGCTCTCTGAAGCTCATGTTCTAGCTGAGAAAGTCTAATCCTACTCGATTCCAGCTGCTGAACGTAAGCCTGCTCAAGACACGCACACACATGAACACCTAAATGAGGAAATCGGATCGGATTATGATTAAAAAACAAGGGTTTGTTTGTTGCCTTCTTCCTCAATCTGCTCTTCCTGGCTGCTTCTCTATTTTGAGCCAGCCTCCTCAACACCTGTGTGATCGCCGAATTTTCTCCATTATGCGCAAAAATACGTGTATCGTCGGGTTGTTGTCGATGCTTGGAAAATGTTCCTTACCTTGGGATCCAAAGTTCTCGGTCCGTCAGTGATTGCAGAGCCGACAACCAATCCTTTCCGCTTGCCTTCTCTCTTCCCGCACATAGTAGAAATAAAATAAAGTCGGTGATTGAGAGTTATCCCTTACAAGGTGTTGTCGCGCGTTCGTTCTTCGTTTAGATTAGTTTACCTTGATGACTTTGGGTGGCAGTTGATGGGGAGGACCACCCTCGGCATCTTTCACTTCATTACCTAACTCCATCGATGGCGCCACTGCCAATTCTCTCTTCGGAACGACCCCTCTGGAAGCCTCGATCATCCCTGCCGGACTCACCTAATTACAAACATCATCGAACAAACCATGGAATCATTATCCGAATTATTCCATATATTCCGTTGACTTGGTGATTGCTTGTTACCTCTTTTGAAGGGTCAACGTGCATCGGTTGAGATGGGAATATATCCAGCGTCGGTCTCATGATGGAATCGCATTCTGCTCACCCAAACGATAAAACTCGTAACCTTGCTCACACACGATCTTCGGACAGGGACTTAAAGAAGGCTGAAACATTTTTACTACGGAAACTCACGCTTTTGGTCTCGATGTAGGGTTGAGGTCGCGTCTTGACCGTCGAGGTATAGGAAGAACGCTTGGTCCAATTCTCCAAACTCGTAGGCTCCTCCGCTGCTGCCGCCGCCGCCTTCTCTAACCCTGCTCCGTGGTGTTACGCACTCATACGTCAGAAAAGTTTTGAAACCCTAGGGATCGACTACAAGAGCTCGTAAAGCCCTCCACTTCAAACTCAAAGGCCCGTTTACATGAAGTGCGATGGGACGGAGGATGATGCCGCCGAGGACGACGAAGAAGGCACCATCATTTCGGGGGAGACCTGAGGATGGAGTAGTTGTTCGACGTGATGGTTGTGTTGCGGTTGCGGGAAGTGGTCGCGATCGAAACCGAAACCGAAACCCTTGTTGGTCGTCTCTTCCATGAAGGGGTGACTGGGGCGGGGAGCTCTTTTTGGTCAGGAAGAAACTCTTTATCCTTTCACTCTGGAAACGAGAGAATTGAGAAGGGGGAAGGTTGGAAAGAGGCAGTCCCGTAATGTCCTTCTTTCTTTCTTTTCTTTTTTCTTTTTGCTTCACAATCTTTTTCCGTAAAATATAATAAATTTTGTTGTTGAGTCTATCTTATTCTGTTCATTAATAAGGAGACGACTTCTCTTTTATATTAATAATTGTAGGGTTTTCCCTCCCTATTATTGACCTTTTCATGCCCGACTTTGCCAAGTCTATTACGTCTAAATAAATAATAGAAATTAATGGACACGCTTGTGTTATCGACTCTAATAGAAAATAATATGCGGTTTTAAATATCCAACATTTCTTAACAAGAGAAAAAAGGGCAGAGGCGGCTATCGAATATCTAACGTTAGGTCAGACGAATGCTTATATTTCATTTTTTTTTTCATGCATAGTAATTTATCCCTGGCGACTCATTGATATAAAAAAATCGAGTTATTCATCCCACAAACGAATGCTACTTGCTAACCCAAAACGAAGAAGAAGAAGAAGATGATGATAATGATTTGTAATTTTAGCAATAAAAATGGGATATCATCTAGATTTAATTTGAATATTTCCACTCGATATAAGGGATAAAAGAGAGTATAAGTAACGTGGCCTATTTATGTATAATATTCCGAGGGAAGAAGTGGTCTAAATTTGTTTTAGGTTTGTCCTCCCATGAGAAATGTCATTGGTTTTGTTGTGGAGGGAGGGTTAAGTGGTATTATTGTTATGATATTCTATCTAAATTGGGGGGGTTGACCTTTTTTCCCTTTTAGAGGAGGAGAGAGGTGGACGCCATTTTCTAGACCAAGCAACTAAAAATTCTATTCAAGTTCTTCTTAGGTGGGGGGGTTGATAGGGAGGAGAGTTTTATAAGGAGTTGGTTACTTGGGAGTAGTAGGAATACTTTTTACTTCTCAGGCCCACATAAAGATTAGACCCCCCCCCAATCTCAACCACTAAATGAGATTCTTCATGTGATGAATACAACTGATCTCCCACCCTAAATGATCACAGTCCCCCCCTCCTTTTTCAAGTTTCTAGAACACTACAAATATACATTCACTCTATCAAGCAAAAGTATGATTGGGTTTTAATAATTACTTTCTTCTTCTTCTTCTTCTTATTGAATGTCGAATTATATCATCGGCTACAAAGAGAGGAAAAAAAAGGGTAAAATACAGGGATAAAAGGTTAAAAATAAAATAAAAAAGATCCACCGATTTGGGGAGCCTTTGAGTTGACAATTTTTTAGTTTTTTTTTTCCGAAGTTGGGGAGATTAAATTGTTTATTTACCTGGAGAAGGTTAGATCCAAATCAAACTACATCTCTCTGCTCAGTCATTCACATCAACTACTACCTCCATCATCATCATCTCCATTATTAACCCTTACCTAGTTGGGAAGGTCACTATATTTAATCATTAATCTTAACTTAGGATTCTACTTTGGGCTTGGCCCAAATAACTTTTATTGGACTCTAATTGTGGGCCGAGCCCCGCCTGGGGGAGACTACAGTCATCACCGTGGACGCCCCCGCACTCGATCCCTTCTCCTCGCTCCCCGGCCATTTCCCTCCGATCCATCCTCAACCGCCAACACCCCCCCCCCCCCCCCCCCCTCCTTGTCCGCTGACGCCCTCCCGATCATGCCTTACTTCTCCTTCAGACGCTGTCGTCTGTGCACTATCTATATACAACAGAGCGACGATGATGAGGCGATGGCCGACGTTTATGACTTCCTCCTGCTTCTGTCCAGGAAGCTGGTCCCGCGATCGCTTGGTACTCCGTCGCGGCTGCTGCTGTTTGGCCTTCCATCTCCGCACTTGACGGTTGTCTGTCAGTCCTGTCGGTGATTCGGAAGGCTGCATTTGCTATTTGTGGGTGAGTTTGATCGGCATGACTTCGGTTATTCTCGCGTACCGAGTGCTGCATGTGGATTCTGTCGGGGGCAGATCTCTGCCTAATCTACTTGTCAATAGATTTTGGCTAATACACGGTAATTGTTATCTCCGTTCCTGGAGATTGAAATAGTCACATTTTTTGTGGAATCAGGTGATGAATGCCGGGGCTTGCTGGGCGAATGCCGATTTATTAATTTTGATCTTGAGCTGAATGCCACATGTTCATGATGTTTCTAGGTGATTTGTGTCTGAAATATTGGTCTTTGTTCTGTTTAGGAGAGCGTGGTGGTAATTGCCTTTGCTTAGTCTCATGTAGTACTGGAGATTTCAGCATGCTTGAAACAATAATCGACGGCTTATGCCGATTCAGGTTGACGAAGCGGTACGTAGGAATAATTTAGTTTTTCTTCAATTAGTAGTTAGTAGTTAGTTGCAAGATAGGATATCATCCCATATTTACTTAAATCAAGCACACATTTAGATGCAATGGCGTGGTTTCTTATAGGAGAAATAGGATTTTCGTCGGCTAACATCAATGTATCATTATTTATTTATTTTTGTGCGTTGTATATTCTAATCAGGGATGGATAATCTGACTAGCAGGGATCTGATGTCATTTCTCTGGTGTAATTTTGACTTGGTGGATTGCAACTGCTGCCGCTTTCATAGAAATTCCACCAAAATTCTCCAGGGTACTGATTTCCAAGGTACATACATTTACCACACTCTTCTTGACAATGTTATGCAAAAAATTGTCACTGGTTGACTGAATCGGCTTAGCTTGTCGGGGCCAACTGGAACAGCTTCTCTGCTTGGTCCGGAAAGAATGTTATAAAAAGATATGCACCTGGGAAGGAGATACCGACAAGTTCAATTCTGTTGCAGAGGGTTCCTACAGTATGCAAAGTCGTTGGTGGGTTAGTGAGTGAGGCTTACATATCAGCACTGTTCCAAGAACAGCAGAGATCTTCCCTTGAATGGTGACTAGTCCGGCTTTCCCTGCATCTTTTAAATCGGTGGTGCCGACAGAGTCAAATGTCCCTGCATCAGGTTGGTTACTCTTATTCAATCCTGGAATGGCGATGTGGTAAACTAGGGGTAGAGTTTAACAAATCCGTTATCTTTAACCTGGGTTTACGGACTGAAGCCCGGAGGTAATGCAGGCAATGTTCTGAAAGCCAGCAGCCTCTAGTTTTTGAGCTGCTGCCGCAGACCTTGTCACAAGCAAGTAAAACATGTGATCATATGAGGTGTGCTGGCATTCATTTGATATCTCCAAGAAGCGCAGAAGAAACTAACCTAAGTCCCTCCTGGCAAACGACCAACAGTTTGCTTTCTGGGGAAAACTGAGTCCTGATGGTTTGCAGGAACTCAGGATTGATCTTGGTGAAAGGCAAACCAAAGAACAGTCCCGAAAAGTTGTTGTGAACCGTCCTCTTTATGATGGTGCCTGGGAATGTATCGCAATTTAATGTCTGGAGGACCAAAAACAACTATTCCTAAGCTAATGCAAGAGGGGAAGGATTCGAGTCGGTGGAGTACCGAAGTCGTTGTCCTGGTTCTCGATGAAAAGGGGAACGTGGGTGCAAGACTTGATGTGAGCTCGTTTGAACTGGGACTTGTCCCTAATGTCAAGGATCGCGTACCCCTCCACCGCAATCAGGTTTTTGGCTTCTTCGGCGCTTACGAACTTCACCTCAGCCCTAACTCCGGGATACCTCCTCCACGTTTGAATCCTGCCAGGAGGAAGTTTGCGGACTCCTCTTTGGGTGTCTAGGACTGGACATGAGGATGATCTCCGAAACTCGCTGCAATTGGATCTCCTCGTTATAGGAAACTTCATGCTGGGAGGTAGTAAATCAGAACTGAGAGACGTTGGATTACCTTCTGAAAGAGAGGGCGCAGGTGGAGGCAGCAGCTGGAGCTCCCGCCATCTTCATCTCCTTCTTCTTATGGATATTATCCTTTCTCTTTCAGAACTGTCGCTAGGATTTGGGAGTGTGGGAGAGGGGCGAGTGGAATTCCAGACCTGCAATGGGTTCATGCCACGTGTCGCCGTTATCTAAAAAGTATGTCCTAAGAGAGTTGGGGGTGGGGAGGGGGGATGTTTTGGAGCTGGAGGAGTTCCAGACTCCTCAAACGAACTCACATCCCCCCATGGATTTGCTATTTCTCTTGCACTTCTGTTGTCGACTATGGATCTGTATCTTGGTAAAAAGCAAACATTAAATGTTGTGCTGAATATGTTAATTACGTGTGTGATGATATCCAAAAAACTGTTGCAGGATGCCCCCCGAAACACAACCAAATACTACTACTAGAGCCTATATATGTCCAAGGATCATCAGGACCACGCCCCCACCCCCTTCTTAACTTAATTTTTGTCTCCTTTCTCCCCAACCAGAATTAAATTTTGGGATTCAAATTCAACCTGTGTGTGTGTGTGTCTGTCCGGTCGAGGCTTATGTCGAGGAGACTAACACCCCGTCCCTGTCTCCCCGTGTTTTTTTCGTCAAGTAGGATGTAAGCATGTGCGTACGTATGATTCGCATATGGGCTTGAAAAGCGAAGCCCGTTATGAATCGAAGGAGAAACCCACCTCACCTCCCTCCATCTTCTCTAGAAAATAGGGTTTTATTTCGATTGTCCATGAATGAAAGAGGAACTCCCCCTCCCCCACAACTCAACTTTCCCCACCTTGAAAAAATATTACACCCTCCCTCGTTTCTGATTACTACACCCAATCGGTTCTCTCCAATATGAACGTAATCCCGTCCAAGTCGAACCAACCCCAAACCCCCCAAAGGATAAAGCCCCCCATCCCATGATGACCCAGAGCCTACGTATTGGAACCATCTCACAAAAATGGCTCGAACATCGTCCCCATTGCCCCGACGCAGTCAGTCAGTCGTATGGGAACCCGCCCTACCCGAGATTCCTCTCGCCACTCACTTACACTCCACACCCGCTTCCGCAGCCCGCCGAGGCTTGTTCTTCCGCCTGTTCCCGTTTGTCCTAAACCCCACAAACCTAGCGGCATCCTTTGTCTCTGACTTGGGTTGCTTCTCCTCCTCGCCATCCATAGCGAATATACCGTTTCCGTTGGCATTGGCGTTGTTGCCGTCCTTTCCAGACCTCTTCCTTTTCCTTACAGCACTGGCGACCCCAGCAACTTCTGTCTTCACGCCCTTTGGGACATCCTCCTCCTCGGAGGCATGGCCGTTAGTCGTGTCCTCATCCACGTAACCTTCGTCCGCAAGGACGACGTGATCCTTCGCCGGCTTCTGAGGCCTTCCTCTTCTACGCTGAGTGGGGATCTTCTCTTCCTCGCCGCTGGCGGCATCTTCAATCACGGCGACCACCGTCTGCTTCTTACCTCTACCTCGTAATCTGCCCATTTTCTCCTTGCTCTAAAAGCCAAACTCAGCAACTCTGCTATTACAAACTCCTACAAAAACAAAAGGTGTTTCAACCCATTTTTCCATAAGGCAAAAATCGAATCATCGGTTGAATCAACTGAGCATCCAGAAATCCGATCAGTCTCATCCAAACAAGCAACTCAAAGCGCAAAAAAAAAAAAAACTAAAACGTCATGAAATGGCTCTGGATCAAACTTGGAAGCGAAAGACAATCGCCTTGACACCCAAATCTCCTCGGGCGGGATGCGAAGTGAAGCCTCCTGGCCTTCTAGAGGCAGCGCCGACTTCCCTTCTGCATCTCCAAAGATCAACCGTGGTGGGATCGAAGGATCTTCTTCCGAAGCTGAGGCAACGACCAGCGTCCGAGCACGAAAAACTTGACAAAAGGAAGGAAAAAGATTGGGACTTTATGAATCGGGAGATGGAAAGGGAGGGAACCCAGATCGGAGAGGGAGAGAGTAAGTGTGAATCTGAAGGAAGAAGGGACGGGGAAGGTAGGTTTCTTGGGTGGGAAAGCTTCGAGGAGGAAGAGAGAGAGATAAAGAGTGAGTAGAGGGATGGATTGACTGCTCTGCTCTTTCCGTGTAATGAAGCTCGGTCGGTTAATGACTTCGCTAAACAACCCGAGTTTAAGACACTACTTTCCGCAGCACGTCAAGACCCAACAACCCAACAGCACACACAGCTGGCTGTGAATTCCCTTTTTCCCTCGTATCAAAACAATACCCGGATGTTTTTGTTTTCCCCCCGGTTTTTCTTGTAAGAAGAGAGAATGCTTCCAATCAAAACTCACACAAAACAAAAAATTCATCTCATCTTGATAGAAATAGTAAAATCTATCTATTCATTGCCCAAAATGCACCTGCCTATCAGGCATGAACCGAGAGGATACATCATTATTACATCATCTGAGAATGAAGGAAAAAGTTTGCGAGGGAATTATCTCTTGATGGGCAGGAGAATTTGTTGGGGTGTCCAATTTCCATGCCCTTCCCCCCCCCCCCCCACCCCCACCACACCACACCACCCAAAATCTGCAATATTTCAAGAAATAATGAGATGCAGATACTGGTGATCTCTCCTCGTGTGCCTCCCTTTCAAATTTCATATCCATTGGGTCTTCTTTTTTGTCATTGTTGTTTTAGTGTTATTTATTGCCCCTGTGGCAGACAGAGTAGGCTGGAACACAACAAACCATGCGAATTGCACGCAAATTGATCGATTAATAATTCATCGTTGGAATGCAACTGTGCTGCTGCTGAGCCCGGGATTTCAAACGATCAGATCAAGACTTGAACGTGCTCACAACACATGCAAAATAAATTATTTGATTTTTTCTTAAAAAAAAAGAAGTCAATTATCATGTATATGCATCGTGCATTAAAACCACGCCAAGGGGCTAATAATAAAAAAAAACTCAGTCGATTAAATTTAATCGAAGCGAGGGTAACGTGATATTTTGTTTTATAAGTTTTACAATTGTGAGTTTGAGAAGAAAACTGCACACTGTCATCTCCAAAAGTAACACGGATTTCTTGCAGAATGCTCTAACCTTTCCTTTTTTTCCTCTTCGTTTTATTAAGTTGGTTTATCACTTAATTATTAAATTTTTTTAGCATTTGGGTTTGGGGGAAATTGTGGAGATTCCAGTGGAAACAGAGTCGTGCAATTTCCTTGAAGCAAGCAATCAAACTGAGTAAGACTTGTACCGGACTGTTTCATAATTTCGATGTAATCATGCCTTTGATTCTTTGCTTCATGAAGTGGCAAAGGGAAAGCCGGCAGCCCAACTTTTCTGCAGAATCTGCTGCAATTCCTTTTTGATGAACAGATTGAGTGTTAGAATGACACCTTCACTCGGAACCAGATCTGTTTCTGTTGTAAAGAACCTGTATATGTGAAAGTTCCGCCGACCATTAGCAGCATCATCACCGGCAATTCGCTCGAGCTTTGACATGGACTGTCCCCTCAAAAAAACAATCGTTCAAGATTTGAAAGATCCAAGCGAAGGAGAAGTATAATAGGAAGAAAATGGCTACCTCGATCAAAGCCTGGAATCTCAGTTGGCACCGCAACAAGTCCCTAAGCTCTCTGATCGCAAACTTTTCTTGCGGTAAAGCCTGGGGCTTTGATAAATATAACAAGGGAAGCTGGAGCAAGACTCTATCTTTAGCATAGGTCATCCCTTTCCAGCAAGATATGAAGTTACCCGATCGAGAAGAAACCGAGTTCCGCGCTCCCGGGTCATAAGTGGAATTGACTGATGCATGATGAATTGGCAAGGAAGATTGTGGAATGCCAGGAAGTTGCAGAGGAGAAGTTGTTTTGCAGAAGGAAGATACGGAGTGAAGTTGAAACAGCTGCTGCAGAAGGAAAAGATCATGAGGACCCGGTTCAATATAAGTGAACCGGTTTGGCTGGCGGCTTGGGTTGGGTTAGGAGAGTCGGTTACGGTTGTTAGTTGTTGGGGTAGTTAGTGGGGAGAAAGACCTTCTGTAATTCATTCTGGATATTTTCTGTTGTGGAGAAGGAGGTTGGTAGGAGCTGCGCCGGAGGCGGTGGTGGTTGTAAGGATTGCTGCGACAGTGTTGGCTTGCGTTGTCGGAGATCGATTGTATTGAATGTGAGTGGATTGCTTTTAATTGTGGATTGTTGACTGTTATCTCTGCAATTGTTCTCTGGTGTGGGTATCTGTGCTGTGATCTGTAATTGGCACGGATCAAGGGTATCAGAGCAAACCTTTCGCGATTCTAGTTGATTCGGAAGTACGATGGTGGAGACGAGGTTTGAGGAGTTACGGAGGGAGCAGGAAACGACCGGAGAGTTGGTCGAGGGGTTAGTGGATAAAATTGGTGTTTTAACTGCACAAATGCGTGAGGTACAGTTGCAGACTCGAAGTGTACAAACTCAGATTGACGAAAAATGGAGTTTGATCCTTACTAAATTGTCAGCATTGGAGGGAAATAAGGAAGATGATATGTCGGTAATGCGAGGAAGTAAAGATGAGGATTTAAGAAGTGTGACTGTTCAAACGTTTGCAATGCCAAAAGTTGATTTTCCGGAGTTTGATGGAAGTGACTTAGAAGATTGGTTGTATAAGTGCCAAAGGTTCTTTGAATTGGAGCATGTGCCGGATAATAAGAAAGTGAAACTTGCTTCCCTGTACTTGTATGGCACTGCATTGCAATGGCATTACTCTTATGTTAAGAATCGGAAGAAAGATAAAATGCTGGAGTGGGAGGAGTATGTGTTAGCACTAAATAGCAGGTTTGGTCGGGAAGTCTTTGAAGATCCGATGGGAAAGATGAAGAATCTCAAACAAGAGGGGGAGTTTTCTAATTTGTATGCATATATGGAGGAGTTTGATATTTGTTTGAGGAGAGTTTTGGAGAAAATTGAGTTACCAATGTCCTTCCAGGTCAGTCTCTTTATTAATGGACTGAAAGAGGAGTTTAAGAGCACCTTGTGGTTACTCAAACCGACTGATTTACTGTCGGTGCAAGCTAATGTAAGAATTTTGAGTGGGGATGTACCACCTAATCGGATGGGAGGGAGCAGTAAACCTATGCGGATATGGAATAGACCACTGGTTCCTATGGTTGAACAGAGGGAATCTTCATCTATGGGTACTGGGAATAGAGTTTTACCAAAGGTGGGTAATGCACCAACCATGCTAGGAGTGAACAGATATACTGGTGATAGAGGTGTGAGTACGGGTACTACCAACAGTTCACAAGGAATGAGCAGTATTCTGGGTTCGGGTGGCAGGAGGCGATTAAGCCAAGAAGAAGTGGAGGAGAGAAGACTTAAAGGGCTTTGTTTTGGGTGCAACGAGCCTTTCGATAGAAATCATCGATGCTCAAAACGACAAGTCTATTCTCTAGTAGTAGAGGCAGTGGAAGAAGGGAAGGAATTCGTCGACAGAGTAGGGTTGGACATGGAGGAACAGAGGGATGATCGGGTGCAAGTCACTCTGCATGCCCTGAGGGGAGAGTTACATGGTGGAAAAATACAAACTATGCAAGTAAGTGGGCTATATAAGAAAAAGCATTTGAATATTCTTATAGACTCCGGAAGCACTCATAACTTTGTTGACCTAAGCTTGGTGAAGGGAATGAATTTGACGGTGGAAAATGTACCACCAATCAAGGTAGTAGTGGCGGATGGTCGTAGTATGATCTGCAGAAGTATGCTGCGACAGTTTCATTGGAGTATGCAAGGACATGCGTTTGTAGCTGACTTCTATATTATATCCTTGGGGGGTTGTGAAATGATTTTGGGAGTCTCGTGGTTGGCTTGGTTAGGAGATATAACTTGGAATTTTCAGTCTTCGGTGATGAAATTCCGGTGGGAAGGAGTAGAAGTGGTCTTGGAAGGGAAGAACAATCAGAAATCACAAGGCTTGCTACAAGTCACCACGGTTAAGAAAATGCAGAAATGTTGTAATAAACTAATCTTGGTGGGATGGGTGGCCAGTGTGACGGGTGTGGAAGAATCTTTACTGGAATGCCTATTCATTCAAGCTGGGGCAGAACAATCTGATATTGAGATGGTTTTGGACGAATACAAAGATCTTTTCATGGAGCCGGTGGGATTGCCTCCTTTCAGGGGATATGACCATTCGATTGTGTTAAAGGAAGGGGTACAAGGAATCAGTCTTCGTCCTTACAAGCACTCCGCTACTCAGAAGGACGAAATCGAAAAAATGGTGCAAGAATTGCTGAATTCTGGAGTTATACAGGAAAGTAAGAGTTCTTTCTCGTCTCCGGTGGTAATGGTGAAGAAAAAGGACGGGTCATGGCGTATGTGCGTGGATTACCGAGAGCTTAATAAGCAAACCATCAAAGATAAGTATCCTATTCCGGTTATAGAGGAGTTGTTGGATGAATTATTTGGTGCCGTTATATTTTCAAAGATTGATTTGAGAGCGGGATACCATCAAATAAGGATGAATCCTTTGGATGTGCATAAAACGGCTTTTAGAACTCATGACGGGCATTACGAGTTCTTGGTTATGCCATTTGGTTTAACCAATGCTCCTTCAACATTCCAAAGTCTTATGAACTCCATTTTTAGGCCCTATTTGCGAAAGTTCATTCTGGTTTTTTTTGATGATATCCTCATCTATAGTAAGTCGGCTGTGGAGCATGTTGAGCATTTGCAAACTGCGTTGTCAGTATTGAGAAAGTATGCTTTATTTGCTAAGCAGTCCAAATGTGTTTTTGGGAGCTCTCGGGTTGAATATCTTGGGCACTTCATTGATAAGGATGGTGTTTCAACTGATCCTAACAAAATTAAGGCAGTGCAAGAATGGCCTATTCCTACTACCTTAAAGCAACTACGTGGGTTTTTGGGTTTGAGTGGTTATTATAGGAGGTTTATCCGGGGATATGCGGTGGTTTGCAAACCACTTACAGATCTACTTAAGAAGGATGGGTTTGGATGGAGTGAGGTTGCTCAGATTGCTTTTGACAAATTGAAGGAACTCTTGACTACTGCACCTGTACTTGTTCTGCCGGATTTTGACGAAATTTTTGTAATTGAGACTGACGCTTCTGATTTTGGCATTGGGGCTGTGTTGATGCAGAGGGAGCACCCCATCGCTTTTATTAGCAAGCATTTGGCACCTCGCCATTACAGTTTATCTGTGTACGAGAAGGAGTTGTACTCGTTAGTACACGCGGTGGGGAGATGGCATCATTATTTGGTGGGCAGGCACTTCGTGGTTAGAACCGACCATAAGAGCTTAAAGTTCTTACTTGAGCAACGGTTGCATACGGAGGGGCAATTTCGATGGTTAACGAAGTTGATGGGTTATGACTATGAAATTGTTTACAAGAAGGGGAAAGAGAATTTGGCAGCTGATGCCTTATCCCGGGTGCAGAGTTCTGAGCTTTTGTCTATGTCGGTGCAGCAGCATTCTCCTACCTTGTTTGATGATATTAAAGCTACATGGGTTACGGATCCACAGTTAGCTTCTCTTATTTCTACATTGAAACAGAAGCCTGGTGTTGTTAGCCGTTTTCAGTGGCAGCAAGGACTCTTGCAGCGTGGTTCCAAGTTAGTGGTGGGAGCTGTCCCAGAAGTTAGACAGAAAATTCTTCACATTTTTCATTGTGGTCCAGCTGGTGGACATTCAGGGGTCCTAGCTACTTCTAAGCGTATTGGGAAATTGTTTTACTGGAGGGGAATGGACAGAGATGTCCGAAATTATGTGCGATCTTGTCCTGTGTGTGCAACTTGCAAATATGAGAATGTGGCTTCTCCCGGGCTATTGCAGCCTCTACCTGTGCCAGCGGGTTTTTGGCAGAATATCTCTATGGATTTCATAGATGGTTTACCCAAGTTGAACGGCAAGTCTGCTATATTTGTTGTGGTCGATAGGTTGAGCAAGTACGGGCATTTCTTTGCTTTGCCACACCCTTACACAGCTAAAATAGTTGCTCAGCTCTTCTTGGACAATGTTTTCAAGTTACATGGTTTACCTTTGACTATCGTGAGTGATCGAGATGCTATATTTTTGAGCCGTTTTTGGCAAGAACTTTTCACTTTGCAGGGTGTTGAGTTGCATTTATCTACGGCTTATCACCCGCAAACGGATGGGCAGACGGAGGTGGTTAATCGGTGCTTAGAAACCTATCTGAGATGCATGGTGGGTGATTGTCCCGAAGGCTGGTTGAAATGGCTCCCAATGGCTGAGTGGTGGTACAATTGTTCTTACCATTCTTCCATTAAATTGTCTCCTTTTGAAGCATTATACGGGTATCCACCTCCGGTTCATATTCCTTATATTGGCCATGATTATGTTGTTCCTACTGTTGATTGTACTTTGAGAGAGCGAGAGGCTCAGTTACAGCTCCTTCGGTTTCACTTGGATCGCGCCAGACATCGTATGCAGCAATTAGCTAATCAGCATCGGGTGGAAAGAGAGTTCCAAGTGGGAGATTTGGTATATGTGAAGTTGAAACCGTATCGCCAGCAGAGTGTGACTGTGCGCAGCAACAACAAGCTCTCTCCCTTGTTTTATGGTCCTTTTCGGGTGTTAGATAGGATTGGGAAGGTGGCATATAAATTGGAACTACCTGTAGATGCCCTGATTCACCCCACTTTTCATGTGTCCAAGCTAAGACGAAGTGTCCCAGATGACAGCCGGATTTCTGCAACATTGCCTTCTTACTGCGCTTTGCAGGAAAGAGAGCCGATGGCTATTCTGGCGCGGCGCATGGTTAAAAGGGGCAACCGAGCTGCAACACAGGTTCTGGTTCAGTGGAAGCATACCTTACCGGAGGATGCCACGTGGGAGTTCCTTTTTGATCTGGAGACGCGTTTTCCTTCTTGTACACTTGAGGACAAGTGTCTTTCAAGGGGGGAGACTTGATGCGTGATGAATTGGCAAGGAAGATTGTGGAATGCCAGGAAGTTGCAGAGGAGAAGTTGTTTTGCAGAAGGAAGATACGGAGTGAAGTTGAAACAGCTGCTGCAGAAGGAAAAGATCATGAGGACCCGGTTCAATATAAGTGAACCGGTTTGGCTGGCGGCTTGGGTTGGTTAGGAGAGTCGGTTACGGTTGTTAGTTGTTGGGGTAGTTAGTGGGGAGAAAGACCTTCTGTAATTCATTCTGGATATTTTCTGTTGTGGAGAAGGAGGTTGGTAGGAGCTGCGCCGGAGGCGGTGGTGGTTGTAAGGATTGCTGCGACAGTGTTGGCTTGCGTTGTCGGAGATCGATTGTATTGAATGTGAGTGGATTGCTTTTAATTGTGGATTGTTGACTGTTATCTCTGCAATTGTTCTCTGGTGTGGGTATCTGTGCTGTGATCTGTAATTGGCACGGATCATTGACCCAACCGAGGATGACAAACCACCGGCTGTCGACCACTCAACAAGGGTGATCGGCAGGAACTTCGCCGATGAGCTCTTCTTAGGCATCGTTTCCTCCGTCAAGGACGTTCATCAGGTTTTCCAAACGCCAAACTGCGAGGGAAGTACCACGGCGACCTCCCTTTTCAAAAGAAATCATTAATGGGCGTTCCGTCTGGGTCGGCAAAATTGGCATTAATAACAAAGAACTCGAGTAATTTATATTCTCTTAGGCAAAAAGCATGGCCAGCGTCCGATTCCATCGGGGCAAGTGCGGAAGAAGGAACACCTTACACTCCCTACCAACCGTAAATATTCGTACGAGAGTACCTGCAAATCTTGCAGTTGTACAACCTATGAGGTTACACTGATCTGATTAACCCCTAGAAGGAGAGAGAGGTAGAAATGATGCGAGGCGAAATACTGCAGAGTTGGAGTTCAGGTATCATAATCTCGGCAGCTTCATCACTGATTGGGCATGTAGTAAGGGTACCCTCCTCCCATACCCATCTGCGGATTCTGCTGCGGGAGTCCTCCCATCGGTTCTTTCTTCATAGGACCAGGGCGATAAGGCATATGGGGCTGCCTGCCGTAATGTGGTGGAGCCGCTGCCGGAGGGCTAGGGTATGCTCCAACTGGGTAAGGTGCAGGGACTTGAGGATACGGTGGGTACCCACCATGGTCTGCATGAGGATAACCTTTTCCAACCGGTGGATAACCTGGGGCCATTGGGGCACCACCCATTCCGCCGCCGCCGGCAGAAGGTGCTTGATGATAATGTCCGGGTTTGCCCCGCTGAGATTCTGCATACTTGACTATCAAGGTCCTTCCCTGAATTATAAAAATTACAATAAGTACCCGTCATGCTTCGAGGAAAAGATGACACATGGATTATGTAAATCAACGATTTCCCTACCCCAAGCATCTTTTGTGGATCATCAAGGGCCCTCTTGGCACATTCCGGAATCTTGTAAGTAACAAAACCAAACCCTCTGCACATTATAAATGGATGTGCACAATGAAAACAATTATTCAGATGAGCCCAAAAATGCACCTAAAAGCAAGTTCGGATGAGGAGCCTTCACCTTGATTGGGTGGTTTCTTTGTCATAGGCCACTGAACCTTCTTCAATATCACCATATCTTCCAAAAAATTCAAGCAGCATCTCACTAGTCACCTCGGGAGACAAGCCGCCGATGAAAAGCTTCCTCTGAACTAGATCAGGTGTGCCACTAGACCCGCTCAATCCCTCATTAGCCAGGTTACAAACTGCCATACGTCCCTGGAGAAGTCGAATACGAGGATGTCGTGGGGACAAGGAGCAAAAACTTCTGCTGGAAAAACGAAAGCGGTGCAATCTTACATCGATCATTTTACTGGGCGCCCTCAGTGCCATTTTAGTCGAGTCCATGTTTTTGTAAGTAATAAACCCATAACCTCGGGACTTTCCGGTAGCTTTATCATAGATAACAGCCCCTTCTTCTATTTCCCCATGGACTTCGAATGCCTGGACCGTGCACCAAGAAACCATCAGACACAGTAGCATCAGCAAGTTGTGAAGAATGCCAGGAAAACACAGATGATAATGCGGCAAGGACAAGACTTTTGGGATTCTGAAACCCGTGAGATGGGAAAGAAGGCATGACGACACGGGTCGCAATCGGCAAGCAACAACGCACTCACAGCACACAAGGATTCTGTAGTAGTATTCCAGGCCAAGCCTCGCACAAAAAGCTTTCTGTGAACCGGATCTGCCTTGGCGATACCTTTTATTTCTTCAGCAATCGTAGGGTATTGTGCCCCTCTATTGTTCATCGACATGCAAATAAACACACACACATGGGTCAATCACACAGCATACAGTAGCAGCAGCACAAGTGCTTACAGGCAAACATATGCACCCAGATAACACCTAAAGTAACAGAGCCCTCCAATCAAAAGGGAGATTGTAGTATGGATTTCGATAACAAGATACGATGTGAAGACAGCATCAATGAATTTGTTTACCAAGGCCACTCCTCATGACAGGAAACGGTGCAGACGCCACAGAGGAATGATAGAGAATGATTAACGAGATTTTCAACTGAAACATGAAAGACAGTATGAGTCCGACTCCAAAATCACGTCTACAGCCCGACAGCCGGAAGGTGCCAATTCGGTCCCTTCGTCGGCATACAGAACAGACAGTCACCACGGAAACCTAAGTCCCAAATCACGGCAACCCTCCTCGAAACCATGCACCGGAAATCGATCCGATCACTCCAAATTGAACCCAAGGCTTAAACTATCCATTGAAAAGCAAATATAAAGGAAACGCACAGTTTAGACAGGAGATCAACGAGCTGGGTCTTGGGCAGGGGGTCGAGGAGCGACCGGATCTGCTCCTCCGACGAGGAGTCACCGTTCCCGGCGGACTCGTCGAGCTTCCTTTTCTTGATATCCTCCATGGAAAAAATCCCTCAAACCTTCCGAGAATCCGCCACCGGGGGAACCTCGCAATAGGATGTCCTCCGAGGACCGAGGGGCAAATGAGAGAGATCTTGGTGGAGTTTGGGTGGTTGTTTTTGGATTGGGCTGGGTTTTGTCTGCGCGTCGGCGGCGGTTGAGAAATCTCTTCCTTCTTTACTCGATTTAGGTTTTCGTCGTCTTCCCATGATTAATTTTTGGTTTTGCTTTTCGGGACCCTTCTTCTTTGAGTTTTACGACAAAACGATCCTCAATGTTTCCGTGTGATTTATTTCAAATTAATTTATAAAATCAAATTCGATAAATAATGACACAAAAACAAAAAAAAAAACTCGAACTTGCTCCTTAAAGAAAACAGGTTTAAGAAACTCGACGTGAGGAAAAAAACAAAAAAAAAACTTTGTTGCGTCCCTTAGCTTGGAATTGGAAAAATCGAGTTTACTTTATATGAAAAACAAGTTCTTGAAACTCGAGTTCATGCAAAGTTTTTTAGAAAGCCCGGTGATTTTTTTATGATGTAAATTCAGAAAATTTTGAAACTATTTATATTATTTTATGAAATATTTTCCTTATTCAAGCATAAAGTGTCATCTCGTAACCATCACGTCTTACAGTACAAAATTATATCTATTTTAATACGGTTCGAATCAAAGTTTTGTTTCAAAATATGGCCGACTTTAAGACACTATAAAAGTCTAATTATAAGAGTTCGACTTTCTTATGGCATTAAGAAAGTCGAATTCTATGAGTTTGACTTCAATTTACAAAGACACAAAATTATTATAAAAAAAGAAAGTCCTTAACCACTTGATCGAATGATAACTTTTTTATTTATTTAGACCAAAGTCAATCTTATAGAGTTTGAAAATCTCAATCGTAAATTCGAAAATATTGTTCGAAGTAACGGCGAGAGAAAGAAAAGCGCGTCCGAACCGAACAAACAAATGGGTAAGGGGGTAAAGTGGTTTCCGCACTTTGCTAACAGTTACCAACTCTCCATCACTTTATTTCCTCAAACATCGACCCGAGATCCTCGTACTATGTCGGGGGATGAAGGAAGAGAAAGCACGCCAAGTAACCTCCCTCCCCTCGGCGATCACGAAGACTATGCTCTTCTTCTCCCTCAGACAGTTCTGACATACCCCCCCTGCTTTATTTATTAATAATATCAACTAAATTGCATCATCAATAACTCTTTTTCATGCATTCGTAAGAGTTGTAAAATGGCTTAATGATGACTTCTTATGAATGTGAAATGGATTTGAATCGTTCAGTGCGTCATGATTGATGGCTTTACGTGAATATTTCTTCCATGAAGCTAAGCATTCGTCGTCCCCCTATAAAAAGCACAACAGGAAGTCCCATGAAGGTGTCCAGACTTTCAAAGTCATTTGTCCGAATCATGGTAACAATGTTTGAGCCGCCCCAAGTTAGAACTTTCCATCCCCATCAAATCTTCACCTCCCTTAACAAGATGCCTGCAACCTCCGCGAAACTCGTGGCCCTCCTACACACCCTCATCTCCTCTCAAATCTGCCGTGCCGTCCGCGCCCTCTCCCGTGCCAAGTCCTTCATCGTCGAGGTCCTCAAAAAGGGCCACCACCCTGTTCGCCTCGTCTACTGCAGGAGGTGGCACGGCGACTGGAAAGGCTGCGGCCACGAGTACCTTGGCTCGTTCCGGTTCCACTACAACTGGCGCTCATCTCGGTCGTTCTCGATACCCGGCTCAGTCCTCGACGGGCTAAGGCCGAGCTTCCTGCCCTGCGAGTCGAAGGCGGGGAGGGTTTCGGACGAGGAAGAGGATGGTGAGGAGGAGGACAGCTCGGCCGGCCTGTCGGGTTACTTGAGGTGGCTTGAGGAGAGGAAACCCGAAGGAGAGGAGACGTCGGGAGAGGGCTGCGCCGGTGGGAGCGACATAGACGAGCTGGCGGACGTGTTCATCGCAAAGTGCCACGAGAAGTTCATACTGGAGAAACAGGAATCGGACAGGAGGTTCCAGGAAATGCTGGCAAGAAGCGTGTAATGTAACGTAATGAGGTGGAATCGATGTAATAAAATTCTGTTCATGTGAAACTAGATTTCAGTAGTTAGACCCGGAGCTTCTTAATCATGGACATACCATATCATTATCCTCAACTTGAAGTATTTTGCATGGGAAGTGAAGAAAGGCTAAGGAATCGGTTTAATGGGTTATTATATTAACAATGACTTCTTCAATATTTATTTACCAGCTCATGTAGATACATTACATAACCAAAACCTGAAGAACAGGTTCACTGAACGAAACTCTCCATCTTCTTTCTTTTGTTTCAGAAAAAAATAATTCCGTTTTTCCTTTTCAACTGCTCTTGGTTTATTTCCCGCTCTGACGGCAAAGCTTCCCTCAAAAACATTCGACATGACACCCACAGAATCATTCGCGATCCGATCCTGACCGTCACGACGGCATGTGCGCGAGCCCTTTACGATAGAAAATAGGGAGAGGGAAGTCCCTCCTACTGTTTTTTTCTTTTTATTATTTTGTTCTTCATACTTCCGATACTTGGACTACTTACTACATTGACAAGTTCAAAACTACTTGGACGTAGTAGGTCGGGTCAGACTTCCACGTGCTACAGTAGTCCCATCTCTTGCACGGAAATCTATAGCAATACTTGGGAAATATTCGGACATCAAAAGCCAATGCTCTCAAATGAGTAATGAAAGAAAAAACAAAGACGACATTTTTGTCAAAAATGAAATGAAGGCTGAGAAGGGATGGGGGAGGCCAAATCATAAGTGGGCCCGTCATGGATAGAGAAACAAGGCCCGGTCCATTGTAAAGATTGGCCGGGTTTTCTTAGGCCCATTAAGCCCAAAGTCCCATTATTCTCTTTTCTGGAATCTCTTCGTCCAATGTTTATGAATAATATATATATATGATGCAGCTGTAAGTTCCCCCCGCTCAAATTCCCTCTCCAAGCACTCCTCCCCCCACTCCTAATTTTATTCTCTTCTCTGTTGGTTTGATTAGTCCCGCGCGCCTGTCGTCCTCTTTCTCCGCCCTCCCCCCCGGCTTCAAATTAGGGTTCCCGTCAAATAAATCCCCCCCCCCCTGACGCCCCAATAAAAAGATTAATTCTTCCGTTGCTAGTCCCAATTTCGTCTTCTGCAGAACGCGGGAAGGGGGAGATCTTTGCTCGCATGAACTTGGCGTTCACGGGCCAAACTTCCGCATAGAAGCCTGTAACCGAGGTTAATTCATTTGGCATGGCTTCTTGATTTAGGCAATTAGGATGTTCTTTTGCGACCCGGGTCAGGTTTTTTTTGGAATTTTTCCTTGTGGACACGAGTCGGAAGTGAGTATGTTGATTAAAGCTTGGTTCTTGTCGAGTTAGGGCTTTGGGTTTCGAGTGCTTCCATAGAGATTTGTCTTTTGGGGTTTGGTTTCTTGTTTGTGTTCTGGATTTGGGATCATGATGACATCGCTAATAGGAAATGGCCTGCTATGTTTTTCTTGAACACTTGATTTGTGATGCTTGGCGTTTTAATATCAGCTTACTGTCTCTACCATTTCCCTTCTCTGAAGCCACTGCAGGTGCTGGCGAGATTCAAAACAAGGACTTGCTTCAGTGGGTGGGAGGTCTTTAATTGTCAGTAGGAAAATTATGTACAGCAATATGGATATCCAAATTCACACTCTTGAGCAAGAAGCATATTGTTCTGTCCTTCGCGCGTTTAAAGCTCAATCAGATGCCCTCACATGGGTAGGCACCTCCTGTTTTTTTGTCTTATGTGCTCATTTGTTCCTGCATAATCTATCTTTCTTTACCATCCATATTTTAGGATAAGGAGAGCTTGATCACCGAGTTAAGAAAGGAGCTTAGAGTGTCAGATGATGAACACCGGGAACTTCTTGCTAGGGTTAATTCTGACGACGTCATCCGTAGGATCAGGTACACTAAGGCTTATGCATTTTCTTTTTATTCTTTTCTGTGCTCAAGGTTTTAGAGAGGCTACTTTTGGGATAAGTGCTTATGATGTCCTAATTGTGTTTATCAAAAAGTTGAATCAATTCCTAAAACATCTTAACAAAAGGCCGATTCGAATTGGAAGCGTTCAGCAAGGTAATGAGCAGCAAATTTGATTATCGGTCCCATTATTGATAGTCACTGTATCACCGAGAAAAAACCTGCCAGAATGAATTCAACTTCCATTTTAGATTGCCAACTGTCGGCCAAATTGTCATGCTTCATAAATACTGTAATTAGTGGCAGTTTTAAAACTTTAGGTGCTCAAATAAGCAATTGAATCATGAAGGACTTGATTCATACTTTTTTGCATTTATTAGGATTTTCAGGGACAATGTCTCATTATTGAATTTCACTTTGGTAACTTCGCCTCTGATACAATTAGGGAGTGGAGACAATCAGGTGGTCATCCCTCTGCCATTCTTGGTTCCTCTCAGCCAATGCATGATATGCTGCCTAGTCCTATGCTTCCAACATCTCGTAAGAAGCAGAAGACAACAGTATCGGTACATATTTTGTGCCTTATGTATTCAGGGTTCTTATAGTCGGGGCTGATAATCTAGTTGCTGGGTAGTTTTCTTGTGCAATCATAGTCATGTTTTATGCTACTATTATAACATTTCAGAACCAGTCACTGCCAGTACCCTATCCATCTGCAGTCCCTACTATCAGTAGACAGTATAGCAGTAGGTCTATCGGTATTCCCCCTGCAAATGCACATGGAGAAGCAGAATCACTGATTGGAAGAAGAGTATGGACACGATGGCCTGATGACAACAATTTCTATGAAGCAGTTATAACGGATTATAACCCAGCAGAGGCATGCTACTTGTTCTCTGTTTGCAAACTCTGGTTGTAGGGCAATCATAGGGTAATCTGATTATAGTCAATGAATCTTATGCTATTTCAGATGGCCGTCTCTGCCATTTGATAGAGTGATAGATGTCACAGAATACGAAAATCCAGCAGCTTAGCAATGTGAATTTTTATATCCATTGATGATTCTTGGAGAGGGATTATATCTGGAGTTATGTGAAGTTAATGATATTGTTTTCTCGCATTTCCAGGGAAGACATGCTTTGGTTTATGATATCCATACTGCCAATGAGACATGGGAATGGGTAAACTTCAATGAGGTGGGTGCTTCTTTCTCTGTATTCACTTCTACAGCAGTGATTCCAGCTCATGCTTCCGCTATGATAATTCAAGTCATCGAACCCGAAAAAAGATTTGTTAGAGATTATCCTGGTTTTGTGGTGACTTGGATTGGAGAAGTGTAGTTCACTCACAATGAACGTGAAATTTATTTGGAGGACTCAAATTCCAGTGGTGGGAGACCTGACAGTAAATATTAACTGCATGTCCATCTGAATGCAGATTCCGCCCGTAGACATTCGATGGGAGGAAGGTCCTGCCATAACACATCGAGGCAGTGGTCTGGCGCCTGGTCACAGCTACAAAAGGCGGGCTGGCTCTGGACCAGGTCCTGGAAGGGGAAGAACGGCGAAAAGTCAAACCAGGAAGGGTTCCTCCTTGCCATTGCAGAATGGAGCAGGGAGGAAGCTTCCGGATGACATCGAATTATTTGACACTGAGTTATTGGTGAAGGAGGTGTGATGCTCCCCATGCATGGTTGATTATATTATGGAAATCCGTTTCTAACATAACTTGTCCTTCAATTGTAGGTCGAGAGGGTTTTTGATGCGGACCAACCCGATCCAGCCGCAGTCGCAAAGGCCAAAAGGCTGTTAAAAGTAGGACGCGTGATTTAAGCTTCTTTATTGGTGTATCATCTTAATTTGAAAACTTACATGTAACTTGTATGCGACAGGAGCATGAGCAGGCTCTGGTTGATGCAATTGCGAGGCTTGGGGAAGCATCTGACGGTGAAAGTGGTAATGGATACGTCTACATGTAATTGTTTGTGTATGTTCCCAGTGTGGAGAGGATTCTGAGTTTTCTATTGTTTGTTCATAATAACATGGGCTGCTGGTTTCCAATAAATGGTTTGTTGTTGTAGTTGTACCCTGGGCTGAAGGAGCAATAATCAATGAGAATCCCTTTCTTTAAGTACGATTTGCAGGCTTTGACATCATAAACTATCAGAAAATTTGCTCCTTTTTAACTATGGTGATTTCAATACGGATAGATAGGATCATTACTCTACTGATAGGATCAGAAGCAGTGCACTACTACCGTGCTTGGCTGATAAGAACGTTCCTGTATTCTGCTAGTAGTTTGGTGCTTTATGTTTGCTTATATGCTGTGGCAATCGGAAACCTGAGTTCACTTTTGAACGATGCAGACGGACAACCAGCAGATCCTCACGGGCAGCAGTTGCTTGGGCATGGATAGTTGCCACACCATCCCTCTGTTCCAATATTCTCGTTGCTGAAAAGTGGCTCATAGGGAGGTTAACTTCACTTGGAAGCTGGAAGTAAACCGTGCCCTGAGAGAAAAGTCAACTTCTTAGTGGAAAACCTATAATTGGTAGTCTTCTGTATGTTCTAAGGTTACATATTAGCCCAGCGTGTAAAAAGCTTTTGCAGGTAGAGAGATTGATTGTAGCTAAATCATTGACAACTGTCTGAATAATTCTTCCTCATTAGGCAGGAGTTGCCATGCTTTAACATGTGTAGGTGATATTATCTAAGAATGACGTGCAACCCTTGAATTACCTTTGTGATCTGACTTCTGTGTGATCTATCCATCTGCAATTTCTGCTTCTGGCGTCTGCCATGCATCTCCCAATTTATAAGTAGTTTGAGGGACCTTCATGAATGGACAAATTACTGAGCCAAAGTAAAGCATGTCAGCAAACTTAACAACGAAAAGAAAAGTAAAGAAAAGCATGTCAGCAGAGCTCATGGACGTGCTGAAGCGTCTTCATCAAACAAACTCCTTCCCAGCATCCTGCACGCAGCCAGGAAACCAAAGTAACTAATCAACCATCTTGTTAATATTGTCTTGACTTCTTGCAAACACGGCATCTCATAGAATTGATCTACTAGGAGCCTAGTTAAGATATAACTCTCAGGCCAAGTCAGTAGGTTACTGGGCATTGCAAAAGACTTACACCAGGACCCACGACACATACAAGAACTCTACCCAATTCTCTCGAAGGAGTAAAAAGAGGATCTGCACAAACACACACGACCATCCTTTTCCAAAGAAACTTGAGAAGACACTGTATCCACTGGCTCAAATTCACCAAAGCAATTGCGAAGTGGGTGGGTAACTAACCAAAACAAGACATTATCAAATGAAATGAATGAAGACCCCCAGACACAACCTAATATGAATTTAATTGCCAGTTCTAGCCCCAGTCAAACGCCTGAACGATTCCCCCTCCCCAGCTCGAAACTCAACAAAAATTTATTTGGTAACTACACTGGCGTTGACCCTTATATCTAGTGGTTATAGGCATGTCCATTGGAAATTCTCCAGTTTTTCAGAGTGATTTCTTCTGCCTTCAAGCCAGCAAACTCGGCCCGCTCCCAGGACACAGCTGAAACACTAGAAAAGAGGAATCTCCTCGAGATCAGTTTAGTTGTATGCTAAGTTCTATCATAATGATCATGCATACCAAGTGAAGAGTCATCTCCATATAAAGTTCAGATGATCATCGCAGGAAACAATTATCAAGCATCGTGTATCAACAGGATAAAAAACATATTTGCACCATGACAACAACAGAAATAATAGATTACAAAGTCGGGACAGACAGGTGACAACGAAACAATTTACAAACTCAGAAAGTGAACTGCATCACTGGTGACTCAAAATAACGAACCAATTTTCTAAGATCTCATCTTCAGCAATGACAATCGGTCGCAGTATCAAGACCTATGATCTGAGAAGCGTTTTCTGTCATACATGCGACTCCAGGTCCAATTGTATCAATTCCAAGAAATATCGAAAAAAGCATGCGACAATTATGATCTAATCATCACAGCGAGTCGAGCAACAAACAAGATGAGCAACAACAATCCAACTGACGACGCCTTCAAAATCCAACCCCAATCCACAACAACGTCCAACGAAACAGACGCAGGATCGCCGAAGAAAATCGCGATAAACAGAAAAGAAATCCGTCCCTGACCGAAAACAACAACCGAAGAAAAACGAACTCCCCCCCCCCGCCCCAAAAAAAAAAAAAAATCTCGCGGCTACTACCGCGATTACCAGGGGAAGATCCGAACGGACGGCGGAGGAAGAACCGTCGGGGACGACGGATACGATCGCTCGGCGTCGGGATTCGGACCGGGGTACAAAAGTCGCAATGCATCCGGCGCCGAGTTCCTCGCTTTACGGTTTTATGACCCTCTCTCTCTCTCTCTAGTCTCGATACAATAACCTTTCCATATACGCACGCGGTTATAATTTAATACGTGAACGATTTAAATTGTCATACCACGCGACATGGACAAGTCATTCCTCTAAATGTGATCATTGCCCAACGCAGATGCACACAATGGATGATACCTTTCATCTCCATCCCACCAGTCGCATTATTTCCGCTTGGGGATGTCGATCCCGGCCAGTATCGGGCTGTCTCATTGCGTTCAGCCCGTTATCGACCTAGGTGATGGAACCGCTGGTCGCGAAGCCAACAGCAAGCAGAGAAAGGCTGCTGCATTCCATACTTCCTCTGGCGTCAACCAAAAGAGTCTCCGGTCAGCTGAGAGTTAATCCGGTGTTGAATGTGAAAAGGAAAAACAAACTCACTTGCCAAAAGTTCTTTCTGCGGAGGCCAGGTTGAAGGCGAGTAGTCAATCAAAACATCGATGAAGCCGATTGCTTTCACCGCATGGCTTCTCAGAGGACCTGTGATGAGGATACATGGGCATGGCCTAATATGACGTTTCTTGCAGGGACATGATATGCTGAAGTATCAGCAGAAATGGCGATGACTCTGATCCCATGTTTCCTTCCCAGTACGACTGCCAACACCTGTTCTTTTAACATGTTAGAAGACAGTTTGGCGAGAGGGAAAACAGAAAAAAGAACTATCATCATAGGCATGTTCTCGGCAGCAGAATCTTTACTCACTCTCCAGTGCAGCTTTTGCTGAACTCATGCCCCTGCCATAGCTGCATGGTTAGGAATAAAGTCAAACACTTTTTAACACGACAACAACAAAGCAGCCGAGGTAGACATATACGTACTCTGGGATAATTTTGTCAGAAGTAATGCAGGTCAATGAAACAGTAGAACCATCTGAAGTATTATCGGTCGAACGCCACTTCCAACTAAATGATTATAGTCATCGTTATTGCTTCATTATATTCTCATATTGGCAGAAATTGGGTAAACTAGTCACCTGGGTTCATATTTGGAAGAAAGTGCTTCAGCAAAGCGACAGATGAGTAGCTCGATGCTGAGACCGAGGCGTTTCCAAGAGAGGTTTGTGTACCTAAAAGAGGGTAGAGAAAGGCAGGAAAGACGAGTGACGAGGGCCATCTTGGATATAGTGGATAACGGTAAGAGTCAGGGTACCTCTGGTTCATTTGCCAGCAAGTGCACAAGAATGCCGATGGTTCCGAAATCCTCTTTCACTGATTCGGCAACTTCCTGCCGGGCCATCGAGGGATTAGAGAAGCGATATATTGATCATTGCATTAGCAAGTTCTTCGTGCCTTCTGCATGTAAAAGATACTCATGTTACTATGAGGCCGCAAGCACAAGAAAGGTAAAGCTACCTGAACAGTCCATTTCGTGGAACCCAAATATCGTTTATTAGTTTTAACCTGCACAGATGAGGCATTGCAGAATCAATCAACAGAATATACATTCACCATTTCAACCGATGATGGTGACAAGGATATCGTTTTTTTAAATCTTCCAGGACATCGGCTGGATTGTCGTATACTACAGCATCCAAGGGATATGTCTTTGTGATTTCCATTAAAGAACCATCTGCTGGAGGACAAGTTCTTCCATTAGCATTCGATTTATCAGCATCAAACCATTAGAGTCGGTCACTCACACGCGTGTCTTGTCAAACTTCCCACACCTAAGGCTGGACTGGAAAATGTTCAACGCCTACATCGAGTAGTCTTACTAAATAGGTCATGTATCTCGAAGCAGACATAAGAACCCAGCAATTAGACGAAAGCCGATGTATCCAACTCACAGGAACCAATGTACCAACCAATTATTGAGCACCTGCAGCCACGAGGGATTTCGCAATTACCCAGCCATAACCGTTATCATCGGCTACACCAGGTGCGAGTGCGCTCTTCCCTACATGAACTCAAATAGCAATTAGCATGATCAAACTAGCCCCTGAGTCGCTAACTCACAGCGAATTGATACAACTAACTGAACACCACAACTCCATTGTAAGCTGTATTACCAAACAAGAGAAGAAGTGAGAAAGTGGCTACCTCTTAAGTTGATGGGCAACCTCGGCAAAGCAGGCTTCGCATCAACGGCAGAAATTGCCCTTGTGGCTCTACTCCTGAAACTCCTAGCGCAGACCGAGAAGCTCTACAACAGGGACTTCCTTGACGGGATGCAGGACGAACCCTTAAGGCCAGTCCACGACGCTTCCTTAACATCCACGCCTACAACTGCAACACCTGGCTTACCTCCTCGTCCCTTGGCTGGAATGCACCACCACCTCAGGGCACCCACGACCGCACCGGGAGTCCCGGTCGCCGCCATCTCTAACATCACCACAACCAAAGAACTCACCTGAACCGCGCCGAAACGGGAAAGCAGGAATCAAGGCATTACTCCTGGTCCGAATGCACATCATCAAGAAACAACTTTCGGACGAACCGCCGCCAACCCAGAACCGACTGTGCGAAGCGCAAGAACACGCGGGGCGACATCAAGATCGCGACTTTTGGAAAAAGCCACCGCCGACCCAAGATCGCGACTTACACCCGGAATGAAACGGGAGTGCACGTCAGGACAGACTCGGTCTGGACGACGAGGGTTGCCCAAAGCAATGTCGGAGGCGGAACGCGGGTCGCGGATATGAAGGATGGAGTTGGGGACTTTTTGTTGGGTAGTTGGTTTGGGGGAGGGGAAGGTGAAGGGATTTATACCCAACAGAGTTGGGAAATCAAAACACACAAAACTTGGCTTGAATGCCGCATTGCCTTTTTTCTTCAGCCTAAGATCAAACAACTTCACTCGACTTTTGTCTGAAAAATTAGGCAGGCCTTCTTCTGTTAATTAAATCGCCCGGGTCATAGACATTTGGACAACCTTCATAGTAGCCCCCCACCGAACAAACCCTTTTGTTCTTGCCATAGTTTGTTTGTTTTACGTGTCTGAACGGATGATGAATGAACTGCTGATGAAGACGACACCATTATTCACTCTTTTATTCAAATTCACAACACTGAAATTGCAAATCATACTTCGGGGGAAAACATTACACGTCGGAACATCACATGACCAAATTGCTGTCTCTCATCCACCATCATCACCACGAATCTTATTATTTCTCTATGCAAACAGACAGTATTTACCATACTAATACTTCCATCCCCTCCCCCCCCAGGAGCTCCCCTCTCCCCACTTAAGGGAAGGTCGAGTCGGTGCCAGGCCGAGTTGCACGGGGGTTATTCTGAGTGGTGCGACCAGTCGCAGTCTCACTTGCATCCACAACGTGCCCACCGGCAGGCTCTCCTGTGCCGTGGCCTGGCATTGCGGACACCTGGTGTGCTCCAGCCGTGTGCCCCATGGCTCCAGTGGTCGAGTACGTCGCAGACGGCGGCACGTTGCCGGTGGCCGCAGTGGCATGCTTCGCAGCGGCGTTGTGCTCGCGAGCCTCCTGCTTGTTAAGCTCGGCCTGCTCGATCCTCTCCTGCTTCTTCTCGGTCGCCATCTGCTTCTCCAGCTCATCATGAGCCCTCATCTTGTCCACCTGCCACAACACAAAAAAAAAAGAAACGTTAAACACGACACGTTCACCGGCTCTGCGCCTTGCTCTAAAACCACCACATTATACAATACCTTCTCCTGGGCAGAGGCCTTGGTCTTCTCCATGCCGGAGCGGGCGGAGGCACTGACGTTGGAGGCCGCCTCCTTGACGGAAGCCGCGGCGTTCTTCCCAGCCTGCATCTTTCTCCCCTTTCCTTCCGGACAACTTCACGCAGAAGAAATCTCCTCTCCAACAGGATATTGTCAAAAAAGGGTAACTACTAGCCGGTCATGGCTCGGCCGTGGTCGTGACAAGGGGACATATAAAGAGAACCAGCAACGCGGGTGGCCGTACAGGTGGCCCAAAACGTGGAAGCAGGGAACGGCGGGGAGATCTGACAGAATGGACAGGTGTCTGTCGCGGGTGCACCGGGACTCTGTCGCGGCGACACGACGAGACGATCTTCGTGCATGAGGAAAGGGGAAGATTATCTCTCTGTTTCTTTTGGATTATGAGAGATCAACCACGTCGGGCCCATTTTGGATCCAAAAGCCCAAACCAATAAACGTCCGTATTAGTAAAGAAGTTGACCACAGAGGGGGAGAGGAGAACAGCTGTTGTCTGTGTGGGTGGCAAGTCACTAGGGGTGTTTTTATACATGCAATCCACGGCCCCTTGGCCTTGGCCGACTCTCCTGATTCGGTTCTGCCTGCCTCCTGCCCACCTCCATCCATCCCCACTTTGTTTCCCCCATGCATTTGGGAGACAGGGAGGGAGGGAGGGAGGGAGGGCACTCCTTCATTTTCCTCCTCTCCTCTTTCACCCAATTGGCAGACTTCAAATCACGCCACCACCGGTACAGCTAGCTAATCGAGTCATTATCTTAGTCCAGTTGTTTCCCTAAATTAATCTTCTTCACTCCAAAAGGGCCTCCTCTCTATATATTATGCTCATATTTTTTAAACATTACCCAATTCTTGTAAACTTGCTGTTTAGAAATTTTGGGGGGGGGGGGTGTCTACGGCTACACGTTGATATAAAAAGTATTCGCGTCCCTTTCTCTTTTGCTTAAATAAACATAATGTTTCCCTTCTCTAGTTTATTCACCCCGAATTCATTCGCGTATATAATCTCCCCTCCTCTCTGTACCTTCTCTTCTTTCCTTCCACCCAATGGATGAGAAAGAAACGAAGATGGTGATCCCCCGCCCCGGCCCCACGCTGGAACTCAGCGTGTCGTCTCCCCCCGGCACGTTGTCCTTCCGCAGGGACTCGAGGTCGTCCATAGCGAAGCCCAAGATCCGGATCATCCACATATTCGCCCCCGAGATCATCAAGACCGACACCGCCAACTTCCGCGACCTCGTCCAGAGGCTCACGGGGAAACAGCCCGACCACGAGCGTCCTCGGTCGTCCTCGAAGTCCAGGGGGAGGATGAACGGCAAGCCATCGTCGTCCGTGGCGGGGGTCGTGGCGCCAGAGAAGCCTAAGCCTAGGGACACCACGGAGCGTCTCGACGTGTTCCTAGGGCTTGAACAGAGGGAAAGGCAGGCAGTGAAGGAGGAGCAGGCCGGGGGTTACTTAAAAGACTTTGCAGACTTGGACGATGGGTTCACTCGCGAGCTGGGAGGGCTGCAACCGCCGAGCATGGACGCTCCCCTTCCGCACCCTCTACTTTGACGCTCGTGGCGGTGGCTCCTCCTCCTCCTCCATGGTATGGGAGGGGTGGTTTGTTTGGTGAGCGGAAGAAGATTTGGTTTGTCGCATTTCGATTAAGACCTTTATTTCTTTCTGGGATTAAGACCCTTTGCCAAATACATACTAATTTGCACAACCATACACACAACACACGCATGTAAAATACAGGGAGAAGGTCAATCATAACTAGGGTTTTTTTCTTATTTTAATTTCTTGTTGCTCATTTGGGTATGCAGGCAGTTTCACACCCAAATACCCCCCTTATTGACTCTGAGATTGTGATGGGTTTTGTTGTTCCCATTTATTTTAATTCATGTATTTTTTTTTTGTATGTGTGTTGAGCTATCCCTTTTTTGCTTCTATCATTATTATTATTATTACCACCATAAACTATCAATCCAACCGAACTCCAAACAGGAGGCAAAGGAAGATCTGTCAGTTGAAATCGAGGGCGATGCCTTATCCTTTCTCTTTAGGCCGCGGTTTGATGACATGAGAGATAAAAGTTTATGCCTTTTATATTTATGAATATGTTAATTATACTGTCGTTATGTTGTGAAATATTAAGAGAATAAGCGTGTTTTTTTTTATATAGGCGTGGCTGCGACGACTTCGATCCTCTAAAGTCAATTCTACCAACTTTTGACAATTTGGAGGAAAACTTGCATCAATTTAATGATATAGCAGAACCGATTCAATTTTTATAAGATAATATTCCAATTCCATCCCCATCCATTTCTTTGGCCATCAAGATTATAAAATAAGACTTTGGACTTCTTTTAACTCCCAGTTCACGTCGGACTTGCTCGGAAGCTTTGATGGGAAGAAGAAGAAGAGGAAGAGGAGGAGGAGGAATTACTACAGACTGGAATTCAGACCCATGTTAAATACATACATACAAACAGTACGAGGTTCTCTCTCTCTTTTTTTTTGTTCCTTTTCTTGTTTTGTACCAATTCCACGGCAAGAAAACCAGATCGAAAAGAGCAATCTTTAGTTAAGTAGTACACGACGCAAACGCAATTTAGTTGTTTCTTAAAGAATTGAGAGTAAAACGGAGAAAAATTTTCGACAGCGATTCCCTTCTTGATCCCCGTAAGCGTTGATGCTAAGGGGCCACGCTTAGAAGCATTTTCGGTGGACGATGGACGGGCCTGCTTCGTCGTACTCGGCCTTGGCGATCCACATTTGCTGGAACGTGCTGAGAGATGCCAATATTGAGCCTCCAATCCAGACGCTGTATTTCCTCTCCGGGGGTGCGACCACCTTGATCTTCATGCTGCTGGGGGCGAGTGCCGTGATCTCCTTGCTCATCCTGTCGGCGATGCCCGGGAACATGGTTGTGCCTCCGCTCAGGACTATGTTCCCGTAGAGATCCTTCCTGATATCCACGTCGCACTTCATGATGGAGTTATAGGTGGTCTCGTGGATCCCAGCAGCTTCCATCCCGATCATGGATGGTTGGAACAGGACCTCGGGGCAGCGGAACCTCTCGGCCCCGATGGTGATGACCTGTCCGTCTGGCAGTTCGTAGCTCTTCTCGACGGAGGAGCTGGTCTTTGATGTCTCAAGCTCTTGCTCGTAGTCAAGAGCAATGTAGGCCAGTTTCTCCTTCACGTCCCTCACGATTTCACGCTCTGCGGTTGTGGTGAAGGAGTAGCCACGTTCCGTCAAGATCTTCATGAGGGCATCCGTGAGGTCACGGCCAGCCAAGTCAAGACGCAGGATCGCATGGGGGAGAGCATAACCTTCGTAGATCGGGACCGTGTGGCTCACACCATCCCCAGAATCAAGGACAATACCTGATTGAAGAAGTTTCCGAATCATTGAACGTCATGAAAAAAGTTATGCACGGTACAGAAAGAATGATCTATTACCAGTTGTGCGGCCGCTGGCATAGAGAGAAAGCACGGCCTGAATGGCGACATACATAGCAGGGGTGTTGAAGGTCTCAAACATGATCTGAGTCATCTTCTCACGATTGGCCTTAGGATTAAGGGGGGCCTCCGTCAGCAGCACCGGGTGCTCCTCTGGGGCAACACGGAGCTCGTTGTAGAAGGTGTGATGCCAAATCTTCTCCATGTCGTCCCAGTTGCCGACGATGCCGTGCTCGATCGGGTACTTGAGAGTCAAGATACCTCTCTTCGATTGAGCCTCATCACCGACATAGGCATCCTTCTGCCCCATTCCAACCATCACTCCCGTGTGACGCGGACGACCGACGATGCTTGGGAAAACAGCCCTGGGAGCATCATCTCCGGCAAACCCGGCCTGCAATCAAACAAGAAAGAATTCACAACCTTTCTAGAGCCTCCTCAACTATCTCGAGATCCAATAGCGTTTACCTTGACCATCCCGGTACCATTGTCGCAAACGAGAGGCTGAATGTCCTCGGATTCCGCCATCTTCTATCTCAAAAAAATCTGCGGCGAGAATCATGAAACAACCAAGAACAAACAGGAACGCCGTCATCATCCGAATCGATCCTATCAAAGATCATATCAAAGGCGGGATCTTGCGACATGAAAACAGCGAACGGGGAGAAATGACGACAAACCCAAGTAGCGAAAGGGAAGAAGAGCGACGCAGGTAACGTTCCGAAGGTGGGGATCGGGGTTGGCGGGGGAGGGGGATCGTCCTTCTCCTGCGAATGGCGGTCCGAGTAAGAAGAACAAAGAAGAGGAGGAGGAGGAGAAGAAGAAGACGAAGAAGGGATTAAGAACGGACGTGCGCGCTCTTCGGTTCCTTAAAAAATAGGTAAAAAGAAAGGGCGGAAAAGATCACATCATACGCCGCTTTCTCGGGGGGGGGTGATTCATTCATTCATCGTGGCCGTCCATTTCATGGGTCCCCACAATTGCTGAGGTCCATTGGATCCAACCCCCCCCCCCCCCCCCGATTCTTCAGAGAGTGTTGTAATTGGGTGCCACGTTCGAGCGGGGGGAAGGGAAAAAGAGAGAACTTTTTCATTTGGGCAGGCTTCGCACAAAGCCCATTAACCAAAGGGCCCCCACCCCACCCCACCCCACCCATGTTGAAGGGACTCCCAAGGACGGACAGGACCCATTTTCCCTGAATATGCAGAAACTACTACATCCCTTCCGACAACCTCGACCGACCTCTGCCCTATCCCAACATTCAACTGAACTCAAACAACTTCTCCTTCCTGTCCTCCGCCGCCGCCGACGACTCCTCCCGGACTAAATGGGTGTCCTTGAATTCCCATGATCTCAACTCCATTCAACCCCCGGTGTCGAATATCCCTTACCTTTTTCCGCTCCCCGAAAATGAATAGCGCGATAAAGGCAGCCGTGTCTGGACCTCAGAGGAGCATCGGGTTCTTACCTTTCAGGTGTTCCTTCTTCCACTCGACGCCCGTCCTGGAACGCAAGAGGCGCACCCGCTGGGAATCTGTGAGCACGCTTAAACTGTTTCCGTGATCGTCCGGGGACCGATCGAGATGGACGAGAGGGGACTTTTTGTTTTTTGTGCTTTGGTGCTGAAATGAGGGATTTTGTTTGGATGAGGGAATTATTGCTCTCAATTGGGATGATTGAGTGGATTGGTTTGTCTTCTTGATTGTGATTATACGCAGAGATCGAGCCAGTTTTCGAGGAAGTTCAGGAGGCTGCGTTCGAAGCATACGATGTTGAGTGATATCCATGCTTATGCCGATATGCTACTCCAGGTTGGTCGAGGGTTCTCCTCTTCTCTTTTCTGAGTTTTAAAAATCATTAAGAACTTTCATGGATCTAATCAATGTAATAAAGAAGGGTCTTTTTCACTTAGCATTGGCAAACACATGGCAAGAAATAGACCATAATGATGATAGAGGATCTGCGTTGTTGACCAGACGAGGCTTTCGTGTTGTTATTGTCCGTGAAATTGTTTCACATTCCTCTAAGGCGTGTATGTCTGTGGCATCAATCCGGGGTCAACATGGGACCAGTTCTGAACTCTGTGTCGTGAGATAATTGTAACTCCATGTCCTGTTTCAAGAAAGCATCATGTGGGAATTATGGAAGAATGCGAACATGAGCTGATAACTGCACATATGCAGGTGCTTCTTGACAGATATTTCAGAAGAAAAGCAGGAGTGCCTTTTACCATTGAGTTGGCAGCCTTTTTAAGATTGAAAGGCATAGTGGTTAATATATTTTGGCATTGGCTCGATGCAATTTTTCTCATCAATTGCTTCTGTTAGTCATTCCTCAGTCAATCTTTTCATATGTCCATCCTCCCACCTATCGTATCTTTCTGTGTTCAGGGGTGGCGGGATGGTGCTTATAATAGCGATGAACCTCCCCTAGGGACAGAGACATGGTTTAGAAGTTCCTGGACTAGAGGGTTCACCGGTGAAAGAAACCGGAAACAACAAAGCTACCGTCATCGTCAAAGTAACTGTAACTGTGGGAAGCTTTTGTTTTCCTTGGTGGTTGTGGTTGCTTATATTGATATGAACCGTGGTCGTGATCAGGAGGTTTCCAGTTTTGCGACGACGATGACAGTGATGTGGAGACCATTTTCAAATCTGCTTTTAGTGGGGACAAATTCTTCCATTGGTCCTTCATCAGGGATGAGGATCCTCATTGGTGGGGGAACTCGAGAAGTCATTCTCGTCGGTACCAAAGGTTTGAATATCAGAGGGCCTTTTGTGACGACGACTGCGATTCCTCGCCGGAGTCTGATGCAGTTGGCTCCTCTTCATCAACTTCAGATAGGCTTGCCCTTGGTCTCAAAGCTTCTGGCCCTCTAAAAGTAGACGATGTTAAGAATGCGTGAGTGGTCACTTCAGCTGGAACCTCTCTTCTTCTATCCTCTGTAGATTATTTAGGGTAACAACTCGTGAATTGGTCGAGATGCAGATATCGCTCCTGTGCACTAAAATGGCATCCGGATCGCCACCAGGGCTCCTCCAAGGTCAGTAACATCACTAGTTTACTCTCCTATGCTGGAAATAGGTGTAATTTAACTGACGAGCTTTTTGCGCTTCTCTGTCAATCAGGCTGTAGCTGAAGAGAAGTTCAAGATCTGCAGTGCAGCGTATCAGTCACTCTGCGATAAGCTGGCCGTAAACTGAAGGGGAAGCTGATGAGTATCTGACTACCGCATGGATCCGGGTGGATCCATCAGAGAGAGCTTAGGAGTCCACTGATTTATTATTTATCCGGTTTGATTTCCTTGTACACCATTGTAGAAGTCCATCTTATAAGGGAAATTGAAAATTTTTCAGACACGAATAACCAACGAGTGAAATTCGAGGTTTTTAAGGCAGGGAGATGGCTACGACAACGTAGATCTTTCCGAAAACCTTTGCGCCAAGGACGGACGTGACCAAACGGAACTGCGGCCCATGCTCGTCCTTATCCGGATCGAAACCCAGAAAGATTCTCAGGTTGTTCGTCCGAAATTCTCCACCTTTTTTATTGCTCGACGACCCCGACTAAGTCGATGATCGTCGTCGCCAGGTCCGTGCGCTCCTTGTACTGCCGTTCCTTGGGAAGAAGACCCTCTTCCCCTATCCCCATCTCCTCCGTCCAAGCCGTCTCCTCTCCGGACCCTTCCCGGTGTCTCTCGTAGGTACGTCGTCCGAGTCACCATATCCGCCGAATCGCGACACTGCTGGCAATGCCCCTATCCCTGGGGAGTCGGCGGTGAGTCTCGGGCGACTCGGATGTCATTCTAGGGGCGTTTTTGCCTATGTTCACCGCCCGGTGGCGTGACCATTGCAGGGAATAGTGAGGAGAATCAGTTTCTGTCAGTGTTGTGGTGGGTAGACGAAGCACGAAGTTCCTGATGGGGAGGAGAAGATGAGGGCGATTTGCACCCTCTGTGGCAATATTGCCTACGAGAACCCCAAAATGGTGACTTTTTGCAATGCAGCTTGATTGATCCTGATTTGGTTGTTGAAACTAGGGATTTGTATTAACTAGAATTAGGAACTCAGTTGCTGATTGCTATTTACCATCTAGTCTGCTGCTGATTCAAATCTAGTTCACTTGGTCTCTTCGAATTGCGATTCATGAACCGTGATTATCTCGTAGTTTGGTTGATTGGAAATTTGTATGTTAGGTGGTGGGATGCCTCATTGAGCACGAAGAAAAGGTCCTTCTCTGCAAGAGGAATATCGAACCCTCCTCTGGCCTCTGGTATATGGTAATGTCTTTTTAGGCCATGGATAAGGTCACTATGTCGATTCGCTTTATCGAGGCGAAAAAAGAACGCACCCCGGCAACATTGCAATTTTCATCTCCCTGTTGACCAGGACTCTCCCGGCTGGTTATATGGAAAAAGGAGAGTCTGCCGCTGAAGGTGCGATCAGGGAAACTTGGGAAGAAGCTGGTGCTGAAGTAGAGGTGATATCGCCTTTTGCTCATCTGGACATTCCTCGCATTGGACAGGTGAGGGAAGAAGAACTGTAATAACAGGTTTATTCTTTTTCATCTCAATCAATAACTCCTTCAATATTTTTGACTTGTGAAGTTTTCATCTCGGGAAGCAGACATACATAATTTTCCTGGCGAGGATGCATAAGCCTCACTTTTCCCCTGGACCCGAATCTTCGGATTGCCAGCTATTTTCCCTTTCCGACATACCTTTCGACTCCTTAGCATTTTCTTCGATCTTTGTCACGTTAAAACTGGTGAGTTTATGCAGCCTGATTGGACACCAGAAGCATTTATTGAATTTGCTGGTCCATTGTTCTATATAATCACTGTTTGCCTGCTGCTTTCAGTACATTGAAGATGTTAAAATCGGCAGGCCCGGGTTCCATTATGGCATCATCAACAAAATGTAACGACGTCTCTTTCTTGGTGTTGAGTTTAGTTTTTTCAATCATTAAGTTAGGTTGTAAAAGATGTTTCGCGTTGGCAGGCCTGGCTCTAGCCCCTCAGACATGCGAGCCTTCACACTCAACAACCACTTGCACTCCTGACGAGTCCTCATTCACCGGCAAGGAAAAATATCGAACGCCGGGCAGCTACCACTGCTTATCCTCATGTAAAGTTTTGTATATACAGGACAGGATCATCGCGCTAATGGGGCACTGGAAGAGATGATTAGTTTATGAGGCTCGAGCAGCTAAATAAGCAGAGTTTGCCCTCCCGGCAAGATGTGTGGTGGTCGTGGTCCGAGATTCGTGTTGCCCCAGAAACTATTGACATCTGTGTACATCGAACCAGACCTTGTGATTATGCCATTACAGGTTTTTGAAAGCTCGGTGAGGATGACGAAGATAAGCTTCAACACTGCAGGACGTCACCCCAGCAATCGAAACAACCTCTGATAAAGCCAATAGAACAGTCAAACATCACTGTCAGAATCTCGTCATCATCGTGGCCATCGCCATCGCCATTCTTTTTTCTACTCTGTGCTCTCTCGAGTGCGGGGGACATCATGTCCCGACCATTGTCAAACATTCTTACAGAATCCCAGATAAGCCGATGACTATGGGAATGATGACCATCAATGATTAGCATCATTAAGAGGGAGTGGAGAAGAATGATGTGATTCCTCAACACCATGACCACTCACTCCCCTCCATCTTCCTGAGTAATGATTTTGTCCAAGTCTAGTTTTATATGAAAAAAAAAAAGAAACCCATGATTTGCATGCATGCATGCCTTTGATTCATCATAAGGCTCTCTCAATCATTCGTTCAAACCCAATTCCATCAAATCCATCCATACCCGTTTGCTTTTTTTGGAACACATTCCGAGGAACCGAACGACCCGGAAACAAAAATCCTTTACATATTTTATCCGAAAGATCAGAAGTAGGGAATAAGACTGACTGAGGAAATGATTTTGGGGGAGTGTGGAACTTGCAAGATCATGTAAGTATATATCATGGTACTCCCTCCATCTTCGTCATTCTCGCCGTCATTACCTCTCTTATTTGCTTTAATCATGCAGGGACGATGATTTCCTGTCGGCCCGAGTCGATGAAACGCACACCATACACTGACTCGCTTGTGTATCGATCACTAGTAGTATATAGCAAAAGTCATCATACCGGGTACATTAGGAGGGATCGAGCACGAATAACGTGAACCATATGATGAGCTTACACGAGACTTTTTCGCGCATCCCGGAGGACGGACCATGTGCAGCACGGCCACGGGGAAAATGACTGCAGGTCTTCTATCACTGCTGGTACAAATGCTATTACGCTACTACTGCTACGGCACAACCCGTGGACAAATGCCCAGTCAGGGCCGGGGGTGGGTGGTGGTGGCCGAAAAACACATCGACTTGAGCTCGAATTCGCGATAGTTGATCTGCGTATTTACTTGGCGGGGGGTGGGGGTGTGAGGTGATCGGTCACTCACGCGGGATGAACCCCCACCCAACCCTCCCTGCACCATCTATCATGGATTCAATCCTTGCCGGAAAAATCACGGGAAGTGGGTTGGAAAATGTTTAGTGTCCTCCTTGCTTGTTGGGGATTCAATTGATCTGATCATTTCTTTGGCATGGGAAGCATTTATTGAATGCCGGGTTGGGTCAGTTTTTTATTCGGACCTGTTCGTGATGAATGATTGATTGATCACGTTCCCACCTACTACTAAACAAGAACACCGCAAAAAACACTCATTTGCTCTCGGGCATGGCAACCGAACGAGAGATTATTATTCCAATGGGTTTTTTTTTGAACGACTAAACCAAAGTGATAACGAGAGAGAGAGAGAGAGAGAGAGAGCAGGAGGGAGGAAATATTAAAAGATTTGTTGTCTGCCCTTTTGCTTTCGTTCTACGTTCCTCCCCTAGAAAAACGAAATCAATCATTCAAAATCACATGATATGATGTGAGATTGGGGGATGAGTTGAATAATTGCAATGATCCCAAAAAGCATGACAATCTGCCGTTGGTTGTGATTTAGTTTCATGTATTCTTTGGGTGGACGAGGGAGGAGGATGCAGAGGGCACGCGCGAGCACTTGCTTTTATAAAATGTGTTCCCATTACATTACGGGAACACAAACCCAACAACATATTTTTGATTAGAAAGGGGTTTAGTCCTTTTTGTCTGCCCATAAAGTAAAATCAAAAGCCCACCATCTTTTTGACCAGGGAAGGTATCATCCCTGCCTATTAGAGGGTTAGACTTTAGTTGTCTCATTAAATAAAATAAAATAATAAATCTTTTTCTTTGTGTCAAGAGTGATGGGACAGACAGTCTTCTCAAACAAATTAGAAGAACAATCCAATTTGTCTATTTAGCATTATTCCTCTATTCAATTAAAAAAAAAAAAAAGAGAGAGACCTTCGAGACTTGATGAGGAAGTAAATGCTGACCCACTAATAATGGAATCAAAAAATTAAACAAGGGAAGGAGACAAGATGATCACTGTTATTTTTCCTTCGTTAAGAAGAGTCAATCAAAATGGGGGGCTCACCCAATTCTGCTGCTCCTTCCTGCCTGCCTGCCTGCCTGCTGGGTAGTGATGGCGGGAAAATATAAGTAGGTTAATAAATTTTAAAATTAAATTTTGATAAATATTTAATTTTTTATTTCTCCTGTAGCAATTTTTGCATCTGGTACAGTTTCTATGGAAAAATGTGTAACTCATTATAAAAAAATAATGACAAATAAAAATCCTCGAAAAGAAAACGAATGAGGATGTCAATGCATTCATTATGCTTTGACGTGCATCTTTCCCCCAATTGATTTGTCGGTCAACATCTTCTTTTCCTCGCCAATGTGTCTCCCAAAATCCAAAAAAAAGAAATTTTAGAGACACGCTATTAATTTGAAGTTTATTAATTACTATTAGTTATTCGTTGTTATATAAATTCATAATATGGTTCCGACACACAAAGAACAAGACCAACAACGATACCTTTGTCAACTTCATTTGTCCCCCCCGTCTTCATTTCTCGTCTTCCTACCACTCTTCTCTCCTTCTTCTGCAGCTGCTGCTGCTTCGATGGAGCTCGCTTTGAGCTTGGGAGACTCCTCCCAGCCTCTTCCGGCTTTCCTCACCAGGACCCCGCCTGACCTTGCACCTCCCCCCTCCACGCCCGTCCCCCGTCCACTCCTCCCAGCCTCTTCGGCCCGAGAATCCGGCGAGGCTACGAAGGAGAGAAGCGGCGATGGAGGTTCGTCGGATTCCTCCTCGTTCCTGCAGCTGGATCTCCTGCCTTTCTCCCCTGTCCCAAGGAGCTGTAACGGCGGCCACGGCGCAAGCAGGCCCTCTGACCAGTCTCCCCGCTTTCGCCTCCCCTGGCTTGTTGAACACCGTAAGCGGCAAGAGTGTTTTCCCTGGCGGGGTTCTCGCTGAAGATTTCATCTTTCACTTTCTGAAATGCGTGCGGTTTGTTGGCATTTCTCTCAGTAGGGAGCGAGTTGGGGTTGTTCAGCGGACGGACGAAACACCTCAACGTTAACCCATTTCCTGCCGCTGCGGAGGACGTAGACGATGCAGGGGCACAATCCTCATCCCCGAACAGCGCTGCGTCTTCCTTCGCGATGGATTTTGGGATCGTGGCCTCAGGAAGAGGGAGGGGGAGGTCGGAAATGGAGGTCGATGCAGAGAAGGACGGTTCCCGGGGGAGCGACGAAGACGAGAACGGGTCGACAAGGAAGAAGCTTAGGCTTTCCAAGGAACAGTCGGCGTTCCTTGAGGAAAGCTTCAAGGAGCACAGCACTCTCAATCCCGTAAGTGCTGAGAAATGCCCTGGATCTTTGTCTTCCCCAAGCGTTTCTTTCATCGGATTGTGCAATCTTATCACGTTTTGTTGTCTGCTTCGATCGATGGGTGAAAACACGAGCAGAAGCAGAAGATAGCCCTGGCTAAGGAGCTGAACCTCAGGCCACGGCAAGTCGAAGTCTGGTTTCAGAACAGGAGAGCAAGGTCGGTAGGACTAACTTACTTTCATACGATAAATTTCTCGGATGGATGGATCAGAGAATTTGAAAAAGGGGTGGGAATTTAATTTTCCTCACTAGCAGGACAAAGCTGAAGCAGACGGAGATCGACTGCGAGTACTTGAAGAGATGCTGCGAGACACTAACGGAAGAGAACAGGCGGCTTCAGAAGGAATTACAGGACCTCAGAGCCCTTAAGACATCCAGGCCGTTCTACATGCAGTCGCCCGCCACCACCCTCACCATGTGCCCCTCGTGCGAGCGCTCTGTCCCCGCCACTACACCAACTGCAGCGGCTACGGTGAAGCCAACTACTCACTCCTTCGGAGTTAGCCAGCCGGGTCAGCGCCACAAAGTCCAAGGGCAGCAGCAAGAGCAGCATTCTCCAGGCCCATAAGAGGACGTTCTCTTTTAAACTTTATAAATGATGTTCACTTTGGTTGGTTGCACATATCTAGTTTGTCACTTAGGATCAGGATTTATTGGGAGGCTGATCAAAATGGGGTAAAATCTTGGGGAAACCCTCCGGGCATTGAGTGATTGGGATGACGAACTCCATGCTCGGGGAGGATTTATTTGAGGGAGGGAACCTCCGGGGAAATTTCCCAAAGTTTGTCCTACTCAACAACATTACATCACGCCCTCCTCTACAGAGAGACAGAGAGAGAGAGACACCAGCTACGACATCAGTAAAGATAAGATAATCTGAATGTTCTCCTCCTCCCATTGCATATATGTACCTTCTTTAAGGATTAATACTCTGCAGTTCACCCTCAATTGGACACCAACCAATCAACATTTTTGGTCCTTGTTCTCCCAACAGAAGGAGGGAGTGCGTATGCGCCGTTAAAGGGACTGTCACAAGCTAAAACCAGACCCAGTGCTACGGACGACAAATAATTCAGAGTGTCAGCTCAAAGAACTGTCCGGTTGGCTGGCGCAATCGCCAGAGGCGGCACAGAGGGCCTCCTTCCAAATAGGGATCGGTATTTTTAGTGGCTGGCAGACTCCCTAGAATGCAAATGAATGCATGATGAAACGATTGATGATAATATTCTTGCTTAGGCTTAGTTTGTTCTAGTAGTTGAGAGACATCAAGGGGTACCTTGAAAACTACGGTCAACTTCTTTTCTCCATGCAAAAGCAAGGACAAGTTCCAATAGCAAGTAACTCGCGTGACGCATTCTTGGAGGACCGGCTTCAAGATCACATCAACAGACACAAAGCAACGGACTGTCTTTCCACTGTACGGACACAAAATTTGCCAAATAAGACATGGAGGGAATTGAATGTTCCTCAGAAAAATTGACCCTCTATAAGGGACCCCTGTCATTTGAGAAGACAGACAGGGAGAACAGAAGTGGTAATTTTCCGTGGATCTCAATATAGCATTCTAGACAGCAACACCATATGGGTTTACTATTTTTGTTTTCCTCAAAGAGATATGAACCATAAACTGGCTTTCTACAGCTTTAATATTTCAAAAACCAGAGGTTGACTCTCAATGCGACTATATAACTTTTCAAGAGGTTCCCCCAAACTGGCTTTCATGAATATTTCACTAATCTCCCACTGCACGTCTCATCCCAAACAACTTCATCATAAGTGCTCCAAAAAGTAAGCTAAGTAATGGATATGAAGATGATTGTGCCTGCAATTAGATCAAGAAGAAAACTAGTACCCAAGAAGAACCATCATATCAAAGGCCTAAAGAAAAATGTACCTCGAGCAAGACTGCAGAGCAATAATATGAACAACTTACGGCGATGAGAATCGACAAAACAATGCCTTTTGCCCCTCTTCCTTGGACTTCAACGTGACGTTCATCGACTGCTTGAGCTGGGTACTTAAGGTCATGAATATAGGTATATTTGGAGTTCGCAACCGGGTTCACATTCTGTTTAATAGCGCTCATCCTAACCTCGATCTCATACTCAACTACTCATCATCACCTGAAACGAAACAGATGGATAAGCACGATGCTGCTGCCTCTTAGATGACGATGGAAGAGTACAAAAGAGAATAGGAAATACAAGAGAAACGTTATCTTCTTCTAATCATATTAGAAATCATGAAACAAAGAAGAAAAGGAAGCCAGCTCTGACATCAAAATAACATTCTAATTATCCAGCACGAGAAATAAATGGGAGATTAATACCTTAATCTAGGTGCAAGTGTCGATAGGTGTACATCTCCTACAAAATCCACACAGAAATGTTTCCAATACACCATTGCCATCATCTGATTACCACCCGCAGTAATTCGTGTTGCCGGCGACCTGCCGCAATCAGACCCAATTCCCCATAATCAGTTCCCAAATTATCCAAGCAACAAGAACCAGCCCAAAACTTGCTAATGCACGAAACCTCAGCTCCTTTGCCCGTCTCCCTATCCTAAACTCAATAAAAAGCAACAGATTCGCAGAAAGCAAATCGCAAATCAAACTTCCAGGATCTCCACCTTGCCTATGCACGCCCTCGGCTTCGACTAACCAACTCACACGATGCAAACCCCCGACAATATGAACCGATTCTGCTCAAAGATATAATCGAACTGCGGTCTCAATCCCCCCATCAGGAACTTCATCGAACACACGACGCGCGCATTAATAAACAAACAGCCAACAAAAATCCGTCGATGCTACCTCAGAGGATGAAACGGACAACAAAACAGACAGTAATCGAACTCGAATGCCCGCCACTCCGGAAGACACAGCCGACGACGGACGGCGAAACGTGGGGGAGAAAAAAACGGGACCTAAACTTTAGGCTTTCTTTGCTCCGAATGCGGTCCTTCTAGTTTTTAAAAATATTAAATTGGTTTAAAACTTCTTATTTGATTCAATCAAGTCCACGCCGCGTGGCAACGGCCCGGCCGCATCATTTCCCGTAACCGAGAGAGGAGGCGGACCAAAAAAGAAACAGTGCATTTGTATTTACGCCAATGCGAACGTAAAGACGGAAACGGCCAAAATTGGTCGCCACCCGGCAACACTATTCACCGATGGATCACGATCGGGTCAGGAAAGCCGCAGTCGCACCAACGTTTCCCTTGTGCTAGCCCGCACAAGATCCTCGCCCATCCTTCTCCTTTCCACGTCCCACACCCACACCACCTAATGCCCCTCCAGATTCGACACCCGATTCAATTCTTCCCCGTCCCTGCCAATCCCGATCTGGAGACACCGGGCTCCGGCAATTCCTTGTATCCGATCGGCCCTAGCTGAATCATTCTCGCCTGGCTGAAATCTCGAGTTCCGTCTGATGATCGGTGAATTGGTTCATACGACGTTAGATTCCTGGACGGATGGATAGGCCGCCTCTGTCCTATTGATAAGATTCCCGTGCGTTGTTGTTGGGCGGGAGCTGTGGCGGCGGAAGGAGGGGAGAAAGATGCCTGGGTTAGCGGATAGGAATAATTACGACCAATTGTTGAGCGGTAGTAATATTAATCTTAATGTTAATAATAATAACGGGGCGTCGACCAAGGGGTTCTGGTCGAAGAAGGATGTCGTCAGCTATAATCATCTGCAGAAGGTATTTGTTTGGATCTTTCGAAGGATTCGTTTTTGGCTCTTGATTGGTTGGGGATGGATTGCCAGTGGATCAGATTCAGTTTCTGTGGGCCTTGAGCCGTTCTATCTTGGTTGTTGTGAGATTCGATTGATATAAGATCAGATTAGATCTTGCCTGTTGGTGCTGACTTCAGGACCATGCTCCGATATTATCAGCTGGGAGCTTCGTTGTGATGGCTAACCGGAGATGGACTGTCAATGGTGTGGAGATTACCACTGAATTTTTAAGTCACTTCAATGCATTTTGCACGAATAGGATAGAAGTTTGAGCTAGGTCTTCTGTGGATGGGTTTCATTGATAGTTTTAATGACATCATTGAAGGACTGAGGAATGCGTGTTAGTCCTGTCTAGGATGGAGCTGGGATAAATTCTAATGGTAACAGCATTGGTCAACTGAATTTGATATGTACAGCGGTTAGCAATCGAAATGTAGAGCTGGTTGCATGACTGGCCTTCAGCAGTAAGACATAATTCATTTTTATGTTGTCTACTGCATTGCATTTGCACTTTCTTAATTGCTATGACTTGTTAAATCTCAGTACTTTAAGATATATGCATCTGTCACTCGGGTTCTATGTCTGCATGTCTGCAGCCAGACAAAAAGGGAGCTAATTATCATTCTTTTTTGTGTATTTTTGCGGTAGTTCTGGAGTGAGCTATCTCCACAAGCCAAGCAGCAGCTCCTTAAGATTGACAAACAAATGCTTTTCGAACAAGCTCGCAAGAACATGTATTGTTCCCGATGCAATGGCTTGCTGCTAGAAGGGTTTCTGCAAATCGTCATGTATGGGAAGTCTTTCCATCAGGAGGGAGGAGTAGAGAATCAACATTCTAACCGTGGAACAGCTTATTCAAAAACTCAGAGTGATAATGCACAGAGGGTTACTGACAGGTGTCAGGATGAACTCCAAGATCCATCTGTACATCCCTGGGGTGGTTTAGCCACGACTCGTGATGGATCCCTGACCCTTCTGGAATGTTATTTGTCTTCAAAGTCCTTAAAGGGGCTCCAAATGGTAAGTGTTGGCTACATCTGCCATTCCTCAGGAAGTTTTGTTTTTAGCTGATGCCTTTGTGGGACTAGGTGTTTGACAGTGCCCGAGCAAGGGAACGGGAACACGAATTACTTTATCCTGATGCATGTGGTGGTGGAGGTCGTGGTTGGATAAGCCAAGTTACAACGTCTTACGGCAGAGGGCATGGAATGAGGGAAACGTGTGCACTGCATACTGCCAGACTCTCTTGTGACACATTGGTGGACTTCTGGTCTGCTCTGGGTGAAGAAACAAGACAGTCTCTTTTGAGGATGAAGGAAGAAGACTTTATCGAAAGGCTTATGTACAGGTGAGCCCTTAAAATTGGAAGCTTGTACCTTTGCGAATGTGAGCTAGTGATATGACTTTGAATCAACTGGTTGGTGATAACCTTGAGTGTAACTTGGTGATGGCCCTCCACAATTATTATGAAGTTAAGCAAAACGGGAAGAATTATTACAGTGTGACTTTATTGGTTGAGTACATGACACCTAATGATTTTTGTCGACTTTGAGACTGCATCAGAATGAAAGGGAGCATCATGAAAAAAGAAATCTTAACTATATTTGTCCTTTATTGCTCAACTTCGAGTTTGCTCCTGGGACAGGTTTTGATAAGGTATAGGTAAAACCAGAATTATTTGAGCTTTAGACCTGGGAAATCTTTGACTGGTGTAGATATTATATGAAGCACCCTTTAAAAGTTTTCTGTTCTTTTCTGAGGTTGATATTGCTACTACAGGTTTGACAGCAAGAGATTTTGCAGAGACTGTAGAAAGAACGTCATCCGCGAGTTTAAAGAACTGAAGGAGCTAAAGCGAATGAGAAGAGAGCCTCGCTGTACCAGTTGCTTTTGTGTTGCCGACACTGCTTTTCAGTATGAGGTTAGTCGGATGAAAGAAATATTTTGAAGATGTAGATGTTTGCCTTTATTTCCTCTTCATTTCTTTGAAGTATCTGAGAGAAAGCAATGTAAAAAGAGAAGATAGAAATGTGGCGATAGCATTTTTGCTCCAAGAATTTATAATCTTCTGCTGTCTGGCACATCATTGAAGTCAATACCTATTGTTTGTTTCACAGGTATCTGATGACACTGTCCATGCTGATTGGCATGAAGCATTTGCTGACTCTGTTGGTTCATACCACCATTTCGAGTGGGCAATTGGCACAGGAGAAGGGAAGGCTGACATTTTGGAATATGAAAATGTGGGCCTCAATGGAAGAGTTCAAGTAACTGGCCTTGACCTTGGTGGTTTGAATGCTTGCTTCATCACTCTTAGGGCATGGAGATACGACGGCCGTTGCACGGAGATATCTGTAAAGGCCCACAATCTGAGTGGACAAGAGTGTGTCCATGGAAGGCTTATTGTAGGTGATGGTTTTGTTACAATTACAAGGGGAGAGAGCATAAGAAGGTTTTTTGAACATGCCGAGGAAGCTGAAGAGGAAGAGGTAACAATCCATTCAGCCAAAGTTCCTTTCTAAGTAAATATGTCATCACATCCCCTATATATATATTACTGCAATTCCCTGTGTTCTTTCAGGATGATGATTCAATGGACAAGGATAGGAATGACTTAGACGGAGAATGCTCCCGTCCTCAATAGCATGCCAAGAGTCCTGAACTTGCTTGAGAGTTTCTTCTTGATGCTGCAATAGTTATTTTCAAGGAGCAGGTTAGTTTTGATTATTTCTCTGTTGAGATTGCATAGTGGAGAACTTATTTCAGGTTGACATTTACGGTCGCAACCATTTATGTGATTGGATTTTCTGATCTGAGAGATTATAAAAGACATATCACTATAGATGACTGTCTTTCAAGTGAATCCAAAGTCCAAATCCATCATGAAGCGCAGGCTACATTTCCAGGCCAGTTCGTAAATCATATTCAGCAAACCTGTATAAAAGAGAACCATATAAATCTATATTTGATCTTTTTCTCTTAGTAAAGACCTCCTTGGTAAATCCAAACATGTTTATTCCCTGCAAAGAATAAGAAAAGCATTGTGCTGTTTTTGGAGGGAAAATCGTCAACTGGCTTCCACATTATGGTCGTCATGCATCCAAATCTTGAGTAGCTGATTTTATTGACTCGCTTTGTTAGGTTGAGAAAGCTTTCAGAGAAGGAACTGCACGCCAGAATGCTCACAGCATTTTTGTATGTCTTGCATTGAAATTGCTGGAGGAACGTGTTCATATTGCATGCAAAGAGATTGTCACCTTGGAAAAACAGGTAGAATTTCTCAGTCACGAAGAACTGTCATTTGTAATAATTGTTGGAATACTGACACTTTTTGTAATGTCTGCTCTCTGCTGCAAGATGAAACTCCTGGAAGAAGAAGAGAAAGAGAAACGTGAAGAAGAAGAGCGGAAGGAGAGGAAAAAGACGAAAGAAAGGGAGAAAAAGCTCCGTAGAAAAGAGAGACTTAGAGGGAAGGAAAGGGGTAAAGACAGAATGGGCTCTTTGTTGGAGGATGAGAATTCTGGTGTGAATGTGCTGAAAGAAGAAATATTGTCCTTAGCTGTTGATGATCAAGTTGAGATGGATGACTCTAGGGATTCATCTTGTGAGAATGTGGATTCAAAACCTGCATCCCGGGAATTCGAAGAAGAAGTAGCGTCCAGTGTCATAGAAAGCCCGTTGTGTGAGGGTTCAGATGTGAAGGATGGCGAGTCTTTCGCTGCCGAGAACTCAAAGGTTTCTTGTCGAAGATTCGGACATTCTAATTTAGGTTCAAATGATCAATCTTTCCTGTGGTCTGACAGGCGCCGGGTTCCTTCCGCTTCAGAAGGTGATCCTTTGAGCAACAGAACCGAGTCAAGATATCACAGTGATAACAGCGGCGAGATTCAGCCAAGGGGCATCTATATACTGAATCGGCAGTCGAGAACAAATGTGTCAAAACTCGAGTCTCGTATCAGTGGTCATAAATGCAGCGAGAAGTTTCAGTATGCTAGAAACAGGATTAGTGACTGTTCCAATGGCCATTCCTGTGACTGCAGTGACAACATTGCTCAGAGGGTGAAGGTCAGCCCACATGTTTCAGCGATCAGATTAGGCCATGATGCCAAGTATTTGACTAGCTCCGAGTCAGTATTTGATGCATCTAAGCATTTCTACCGAGGCAGCAAGTACAATCAAGTAGATTATGCTCCCCACGGTAATGGTAGATTGAAAAGTAGAATAAACTATGGAAGCAATCCCACCAAGGATTCCCTTCAGTTTCGGAAGATCCGGGAGCCACTTGAGTATCAGAAGAAGCATCCTCGAAGCAACTTTGAATCTGATGTCACTGTAATTTCTTCCAACTTCATGGGTCAAGATGAGAAGTCTGGTGATGGAAAGCCATCTGGAGGACAATGTTCAAGTGAAGATTGTGGGGATTCGTTTGGTGTTGTTAATGAGGGTTCTGCACACAAGGACTTGGAACTTGGGGGTTCTGCAGAAAATGAGGACTGCCGAAGTGAAGTCAATGCTGGTGCTGCAAATACCTGCCATTCTTTCGAAGCTAATGATGATGAATTTGGGTCACATCTAGCAAAGGATCATGCTTCCGATGGTAGCTGTGAGACTACTGGAAGCAGCTCCTCAAATTCTGACCACTGTTCATCTTGTCTAAGCGAGGTCGATAGCAATGCATTTGTAAATCATGGAAATGCTGATTCATCATTTACTTCAGATTCAGAAGAAGCATCTCCACTGTCAGACAGGAAAGAAACCTTAAGATGTAACGGTGTCTCAAAAGAAGGCGAAGTAGAATTGGAGGTAAAAGAAGACGTACATGGAAGTGACTCGTTTAAGGGGCAGCAACCGGTTATCGGGTTCCCTCTTGATAGTAAGGAGAATAACATGGCAAATTATCCACAGATCAGATCATCTCTTCCTGCCAATGACACAAGCAGGACTCTTGGAGTAACTCTCGAACACCCAGGGATCGTTCCTGTTCCGGGTCAAAATGTGTATTTTCAGTTATTTCAGGGTCCAACTGCCATGGGCTATTACCCACGGAATATGATCTCTTGGCCTCATGTGCATACTAATGGAATGATACCTCCATTCCCCTACCATGCCAATTATTTGTTCCCAGGTCTACCCCAGTTTGGCATGGATAGGAATTCGGGTTTCTGCATGCAGTATGGTGGTCCACAACGTGCACCATCTAACCTGTCTCATGTTGGTACAATTCCTTCTTTCCATCCTGCAGCCAAACCCAATGGTGCGGTCTGTAGTGAGGTGATCCGGGTCTGCAAGCCAAATGGTGTTCGGGAATTGAATGGGGTTAAGAAAGAGAGGATCATCCCGGATGGACCAAAATTGGACAAGGCACCACCCACAAAAGCATCTTCGGAGGACACAGGCTTCTCGTTGTTTCAATTCGGAGGTCCTGTTGGTCTTTCGACTATCTCAAAGTCACAAATCGAAGGAGGGGCGGCCGGGGATCTTTCGACCAAGGTATCTAAAGACCCAGCCATTGTCATTCCCGACTGCAACGGGAAGGACGCCTCCATCGGAGAATACAATCTGTTTGCAGCAAGCAATGGTATAAGCTTTTCGCTATACCGAGGGAGTGCCCCTTGAGTCATTGTGTGGCCCCTTTTCAGAGTTGTTTTTAGTTTGGATATAATTTATGCCAGTCTACCAAATTAGAGGTTTGTTTTGTTTTCAAATTTGTTTTTGTTATTCCTTCAATAATATGCCATAAAAAAAAATAGAGTCTGCTGTTTTCTCCTGAAACATTTTTTCTGTGTTTGGAGAAAGAAAAACAGTTTGAGAGCTTTTCTTTCCTTCCCTTGGCTGCTTGTTTTTCTTTTTCTGTGTACTCAGTTCAATTTTGTCCTGGCGATGATGAAAGAACATGGGGGAATTGTTTCTTCCTTTCCTGGTCTGGTTTCTGCCAAAGAATTGCTGTCTCCTGTCTACTTTAGGAGAAAATGGAACAACTCCCATTCCACCCATGGGGGAGTTCTCCATGGTAGCGAATGTTTCGATCATGTTAATTGTCCTGCTCGATGCATCATGTCGAGACGAAGAGTTGAGCCCAAGCCAAGTCCAGAACCATTGCCCAGTCCAAGCCCAGAGAGTGTGATGAGGAATCTGGATAAGAGCAGCAGCGTGGATTGAAGGATGGGAAGACGACAAAGGCTGTTAGTGGGTGCTGTTGCCAAAGGACGACGTTACTGAGCTGGGGAATAATTCTTCTATCCTAGCATGTGCAGTAACTGAATCGGTGATCTGAGGATGTATAAATAAGGATGTAGTTTCTGTTGAAAATTAATTAAAAAAAAAACAATTCCAGATTTCTTCCTATCTACTGCTTTCTTCCTTCTCTGCAACTTTCCTTCTTCCACTCTGTTTTCCAGCCTTCGTCTCGTCAGTCATATTTTCTTTACTTTTCTTACTTCAGTCTCAATCCAAAGCTCCTCACATCATAACCCGCGTGATAAGAAATGGTACGGATGAGAACCAAGCTTCCAAAGGACTCTTCTGCAACTGAACACTATGACTAAAATTGTAAAGCCTAATAATCCGGATACAGATAGAAACACCAGGGAACAAATAAAATCTGGCACTTCATTGTCCCTCCTCCTCAAACCTTGTCCGTACCCCAAAATTCATCAGCTGACGTCACCGAAGGCCCCTCGTACGTCATCAATGGCGACGCTCCGACTCCTATCGTCGACCTTCAGGTACGGGGACGCCCTTACGGTCCTCTGGATCTCCCTCCTCACGGCCGTTGTCTGCGAGACGATCTCCTACTTCGTGATCTACCGGTCCTCCTCCTACAAGCACCTCCGATCCTCCATCGACAAGGCTTCCAAGAAGCTCGACTCCCTCAAGAAGCCCTCGGGGGCTTCCGCCACCTCTAAGAACCCCAAGAAGATCGACCGCTTCGAGTCCTCCCTCAAGGAATCCACCCGCGACCTCTCCATGTTCAAGTTCAAGTCCGGGTTCGTTGTCGCCGTCGTCCTCGTCGTCGTGTTCGCTTTCCTCAACTCCATGTTCGAGGGGAAGGTCGTTGCGAAGCTGCCGTTCCATCCATTAGGTCTGATTTACAAGATGAGCCACAGGGGATTGCAGGGAGATGACGCTACCGATTGCTCGATGGCGTTCCTTTACTTCCTTTGCTCGATCAGTATTCGGACGAACCTGCAGAAGTTGCTAGGTTTTTCGCCGCCCCGTGGTAGTGGGAACATGGGGCTTTTCCCCATGCCAGATCCCAAGAGCAATTGAGGATGGATTAGGCTGCGAATCGATTGAGATTTGATTGCTGCTTTCTATGCAATTAGTCTCTAGTTTTTGGGACCTAATAATATTGGGAATAAGCCACTCTTTATAATTTTGGTAGATTTGACGTACGTATGTCCAGTACGGGAATAACAGTTTGTGTTTTCAATTTATGTGGTTTTTCGGGTTGTACGTAAGTTTGAATCTCATACTCGTTTTGATGGATCTGGGCATTGTTTGTTTGATAGTCTTCATCTGTTGTTATTTAGATCACTGATCATGCTTTGCTTGCATGCGAATATGTTGCTTGGCTACCTTGGTTTATTTCCATTGTTTTTGGGTACTTCAATCTTTTGACATTGATGATGTATCCAGCGACGGAGGATCGGACTGTAAACATACCCTTTCGGATATTGTTGGGTCAAAAGCTGCGGGCTTTTTATTCAATCAAGGTAAGTGTCTTCTTTGTGTTCCTCCTGTTCCTGGATCAATCAAACTGATCGAGCATTGGTGCCGAGATTTAGGGGAAAAATGTTATGTGACTGATTGCTGCAGATTTCTGCTTGTTTCCCTTTGGACAAGTGCCCTGAGAAAACTAGTGAGAATCCCTTACTCTAGTCATAGCACCAGAAATAAAAAGTGTTGTTCTTCTGTTGTCCATTGTGCTTTTTGTTTTTTGGTAATGCTGTTGTCCATTGTGTTGCCGATGGCCATCAATGCTTTCTGGTACCATGAAAAATGTAGGGACCATATCGGAGGCATCTTTGTGGGGCACTGTTTGAACTGGCGGTCAGAGAAGCGATAGTAGGGGACTGAGACCGGAGATTCATAAGATACCCTCTACGTATGTTACTGTCCTTGTGATGGCTGCACGCAGAGGAGTTGTCGTCTGAGTTAAGATGATGGATATCCTCTTTGGGTTGCGCTTATACTATTCAGGCCCATAAAAAGGTACATTCGGCCCAATATCGATTATGCCCAAAAAAGGCCCATTTTACGGGGTGAGGTGACAGATGCCAACATCTGGGGAAAGACAACTCAACTCGGAGGAACCAAGAGAAAGAGGCTGACCGATGTGATAAATTATTATTACTATTATTTAAGTTTAGCTCTGAACTTGGGGGGACATTTAACGAGAGCTTTGTACCGTTTTACCACTAGTTTTCAAAGAATTTTGACTTTTACGATGCCGATGCAGGTAATCTTGAATTCTTGTATTTGCATGACAAGAATCTGGATTCTAATATGGGTGTGTGCTATGACTGTAGTCAGAGTTTGACAGAAGATTAGATTATTAGTTTGAATAATTAGGCTGAGCTGTTTATGCTTCCAATGACTATTTTCTGAGAAACCAAATATGAAGAACTTGTGCTGATCAAGTTTTTCATACTTTGATATGTTTCCCTTGTTGGTAAGTTGAATGAATTTGCTTGTGATGTAACAGCCAAACGTCTGTTGATGACTAACGCTAGTACTAATAGATGGTGTGTGTTTGTTGACAATATGAGTCCATTCAGTAAACTGGGTCAATTTTGTCATTTCACCAAACTCCTTGAGCGTGCAGGAGAATTTTGAATTATGATGACGGAAGTAAAGAGTAATGAGCGTAGCTTTTTTTTTTTTTGGATGCATGGGAAACCCGTGTGGCAAAATCTAGTTCTGCATTAGATTATGCTGCTTATAGGGGGAAAAGTTGGGCTCATAATAAGTCTCGCAGTGAATTTGGGTCCTATTTACAACTAATGCCAAGTTCCTCGCACTTAGGACAACAAACAAGGATCTTCACAGAAGCTTTCGAGCAATATTCTCAACTAGGTCTGCGTACTTTATGCTTTGCTTGGCGAGAATTGATGCCAGATGAATATCATGAATGGTCTCTAGTATTTAAGGAGGCTAATAGCACCTTGGTTGATAGGGAGGTAACAGATACAACTCTCTAATTATTGTTGTTTCTTATTGAATGCCCAACTCTGGCAGAGATAAGTCATGAATTCCTAATTTTTCTCAAATTTGCAGTGGAGAATAGCAGAGTCTTGTCAAAGAATAGAGCATGATTTTGAAGTTCTTGGAGTTTCCGCAATTGAGGACCATTTGCAGGTAGATTCCAATGCCTATTATAGCAGATTCATTTCGGAAGTTGGACAATTGTCATGAGTATCCAGCTCGCTGGACTATGTTTTTGGGTTGTCTTGAGATTCTGCCCACTAATCCAGGATGGTGTACCTGAAACAATTGAGACACTCAGAAAAGATGGCATAAATTTTTGGATGCTTACTGGGGACAAGCAGAAGACTGCAGTGCAGATAGCGCTTTCATGCAACTTTATTTCTCCAGGTTGTGTGGCCTCATCTGATCAGTTCCTGGCTTAGACTGAATAATGTAATTCTTAAATGTTTTAACATACGAGTGTGATGTGATCCTATCGTTTGCTTTGCTTCAGAACCAAAGGGTCAGTTGCTTATGATCGATGGCAAAACTGAAGATGAAGTTTGCAGAAGTCTAGAAAGAGTTTTGCTGACAATGAGAATAACAACCTCAAAGCCTAAGGTATCAGATAACTCTGAAAAAATATGTTCATCCTCCATAGCAAACTATCAGTTTGCAAAAGATTCAGAGACTAGCATGTACTAGACTCCAATTTATGTTTTCTCCTGATTTTGTTGAGCTGTCCTTTTAGCAATTTTTATTAACTTCTTTGGCCGCTGTAGTTTTGAAGGAGGTTAAAATATTTTCTTTTCTCTTCATTGGTGTTGAAGAATCAAAGGATGTTATGATGTCCTGTGGGCGCATCAACCTGCACTATGCGGCCTTATTTCATGTGCACTTGGCAATTGGCCTTCTCATTTCTTCTCTGTTTCTCCACTTTCAGTCACTTTTTTTTTTTTTGGTAAAAAGGGAATTTCAGTCACTTTGACTGTGTAGATTTTGTTATCCTTTTGATACTGTGATGTTTCTATCCAGGATGTGGCTTTTGTCATTGATGGGTGGCCGCTTGAAATTGCTCTTAAACATTCCAAGAAAGCTTTCACCGACTTAGCAATATTATCCAGGACAGCTATATAGGTGGGCCGATACTGTCTCTCGGTACGATTGAGTCCCAGCCGAGAACCGTTGAGAGAGAGGGGACCACTCTTTCGATCGCTCAGTCAAAGAGCAGGAGCCCCGTCCATGAGCCGTTACTGTCAGATTCGCCCAGCACCAGGAGGTCCTTAGGGGCAGGAGGAACGTTTGAATTTTTCCAGTCACAGATGAGATTATCATCCGTCTACTCAAGAAATTGCAAAGACAACTAAATGACAGTCTTGCTAACTCATCGCCCGAGTATAGAAATTATGCCCCTGAGTGGACATTTGACACGGTGAGGTTGTACAAAACAGTACAATATTGTTTTGTCTCACTAGAGCAGCAAAATATGGCCGCCTTCATCAAACTGGTCAAATTATCCGCATTTGGGCTATACCTCAAACGACCGCCTTGAGGTTGGATGAAATAGTCGGCTCGCGCAATTATTAGAATCCCAGGTCCAAAGTCGAAACTGGGTAAATAATTCCCAACAGGTGCAACGCTCCCATGAATGTTAAAAACATAACCGAGGTAGTTCCAACTTCTCAAACCTTGGAACTGCAGCTGCATTAGTCTAAGGTTCAGCCAATTAAGACGAACTTGGTGGCCTTTTGCGTCGATATCCAAGTATCTGTGAGGAGAAACAGGGAAATCATTTGCAGGCCATGATTATCAACTGATCACCGTATGATTAAGATGAACTGTGACATGTGATTCTCTGACTCACCATGTGATTCCTCGTCAATTTACTGTCTGCTGCAATCCCTGCCAGAGTTTCCTCTTTACCCAGAAGCCGAAGTTCATCCTTACACGGATCTGTTGCTGGGGAGAGATTGCCATGCTCACCTTGAGAGGTTGCCCTCAGATGTTGCAAGTCGATGTTAATGTTGCGGTTCCCATTGCCTAGCAGTATCTCAACTTCTTCAGATTGCAGAGTTGTCTGGTTAGCGATGTACTGACACAAAATGCAAACTATGTTGAACTAGCTTGAACCATAATAAGTCCACAGCCAAATTAGAATTTACATTAGCTTTCAATGGGAAAAGAAGTGGTTTTCACAATTCCAATTTGCCAAAGACATCCATAATCTACGCAAGTAAAAAATAAATGTTACACAAGAATATTGATCCTGCCTAATTAGGGGGATCACGGACTCATCTGGACTATATAATGTTAAAAACTTGATCGCTAAATTCGCACACCACAAGTATACGGAATCAGAAAATTAAACTAGTAAGAAATAAATATCAAAGCAAAGAATCAGAATCCAATAGACAAAAAAGCCTAGGATCAAGTATCCTCCTTGTTTCGGCTGCACACGATCTTCATCACCATGGGGACCGTTTCTTTGTTCCACTCCACTTCCCCTTCTTCCGCCATTTTCCTTCTTCCTAAGATGCCGCCAAAATCCAACCGTAGTTCATTTGTGCACCGGATCGGAGAAAACTAGAATATAATGTATGATGATTTAAATTGATTATGATATTGAGCAAGTTTGACCTAATTTTTTCTGCTTCCCAGAAGAATCGGCCGCCGCTGTCGACAACGACGGAGGAATGATCTTCGGCGCTGGGGAGGTTTGGTTTCTCCTTCTTCTTCTTTGGGAGGAGTTTCGACTTCAGCAGCAGCGGGGGACAGCCAAAGTGAGGCTGAAATGGGTGAAGAATCGGAGCTTCGACTCCGTCGAGACGACCTCAAGAGTATTTTACCGTTGGGAACGGGGTTTCCCTACAGTGGCAAAGGGGATGAAGATATGATACCCCATGAAGATATATCAATCGATCAGGGTGGAAATGAATCAGAACAAGAGGAGTCAGAGGAGGTTGGGTCTGAGCGACGAGGAAATAAATCTTGTTCTGCTTCCTCTTGGCAGTTCACACATTGCCTGATTTTGATGGCCGTGATCAGATGATCTTCCCGAAAGGAGATGGTAATCCGCCATTCACGTCCTCGCTGATTCTAATGCTTTTTTCTTCGATATTGTTACTGTTGTGATTAGTTAAAGGGTAGCAACATGGTGGTGGTTGATTCTTCAGTGAATCTTGGCCTTAAAACATGACGAGAAGCAACTCTCCAATTCAAGACTGATAACATTAAAGTGATGCGCTAAACCCATTCACCACATAATCCCAGAAAGAAGCCATTAGCCAAAATAGCAAGTATATGAACAGAATTCCTCCAGCCCATCACACGACGAAATATCGAATGAACACAGCACTCAACGCGGATACGGATACGATCATACCGACAAAGTATTTGATCATATCGTACCGAGAGCCTTCCAATTTCGCAAAAAGCTCGGCTTTCATCGTGCCAATCTCGGCTCTCGTCGTGCCAATCTCGGCTCTAAACTCCCGATCGTTAGCTTCAAGCCGTGCATTTAGCACATCGGCCAACTTATCTATCTTCATGCCCATCGCATTCAACTCATTTCTGAAAATAAATGCATGACTAACAATTATATTACACTAAAAAGATCATAAAGACAATTCAAGTAACAAAAGCATACCGCAAATCGGATCGCAACCCTTCCTTGCTGGCCCGTACTTTATCCATTTCATGTTGTGAGTTACAGGCATAAATCTCCTGCAAATAGACATGAAAGCAAATATAAATTAAAGAGAAAATACAATAGCAAACAAAAACAAACCTACCTGATCAGCTTTCTTTACAAAAGTATCGGAAACTTCATCTAATGTGGCATTGACAGCCATGCTGATAGCCAAAGAAACCGCCTCTGCCTGTTCGGAAGGCAAACCTTGGCCTTCCAAACTCCTTGCCTACACGACAAAACCACAACAAATCAATACAGAATTGGTATTCATCAGAAATCAAACTCCTTATCTTACCAGAGTCAAAGTGTCTATGAGGCCCGTGCGCTTTCCGGTAGTTTGAGAATAATGCCAAAAACCCTAACAAGACAACAAAAGCTTACTTGTTTCTCTGCACATCAATTACCCAAAACGATTCTTTCTTTCTTAAATCTAAGGCGAGGTCAGCATTGAGAAATCAAAGCAGGAGCACGCATAAATCCCCAGCAACACCAGTACACACAGAAACTAGGAGAACAAGCTCTGTGGTGACTACCATCTCGTGAATACAATCAACAGAATCGGGTGACCACAGCGCGCGACCAGAACAAGGCAGACTACATCAACTCGTTAAAACTATCAATACCAAGTATCTAGCAAAGAACAAGCAAAAGTACACTGTGCCCTCCTCCCCATCTTCCTCGGGCTCAAAATCTTTTCCACTTCCTTAACTCAAGCGATTCAATTCGCCTGAGACCAGCAAAAAGCAATCACCCTAAACAATCGAATCGCTTGTTGATCTCCACGCACGGGATACCAACAGAAACCAAACACACTAAACAATCGAATCAAATGCCATTTTCACCCCAGACCTGTTTGTTGATCTCGACTCCGATGGCGCGCTTGGAGACGTTCCAGACGCTGTCGGTGCGGCCGTGGTAGAACTTGTGGGGCATGCCCTTGTGGATGGCGCCAAAGACCTTAACGTCGACATAGTCGCCGACCTTGTAGGTGCGGGGGTAAGTGGAGAGGGGGATGTAACCCTTCTTCCTGAAGGGACAGGCGAAGAGATCCCTCGTCCTCGACCTGAGCCCGTGTCCCGCCGGCATCTTCTCTTCCTCACAGCGCCTCTCCCACCAGGATACCCTAAGCCTCCAGCGTTTCATTCGTTATATAGTCGCCTCTATTGGGCTAGGATTAAAGTCTTTAATGGGCTTATGGTACTATGGGCTTTGGGACTTTGGGCCTTGGACAGTCGGCGCAACAGACCTTCCTTCCTTCTCGTTCGAACCATCGGACAGGACCGGCGCAAACCCCCCCCAAAAAAAAACAAACGAGCTTGCTTACGTCAGTCTTTTTCGTCTCCTATTCTAAACCTCTCTCAATCGCCTCCCTTTCCCGAACCCTAATTCCCGTACGAAGGGGCTGATCCCTCAGTACGATTCGGATTGTCCGGACTCTTTCTGTAGCCCGTTTTGATTCTGGGGATGGCGGATCCCCCAGGGTGTGTTGTTGGCTCGGGAGAGGTCGGTGGGATTTGGTGGCGCTGAGTCTTGGAGGGGGAAGGGAGAGATCGTGTCCGCGGAGGGTTTGGTATGAGATATGCTTATCATGGTTCGCGTGCACTTGCCCTCGGAGATTCCCATCGTCGGGTACGAGCTCACGCCTTACGTCCTGCTGCGGCGCTCTGATAAGATTGTGTTCACGGATGACGTCATGGAGTCGGCCTCCGTTGATGGGTGCTTCCTGAGATACAAGTGGTTAGTTGGTTTTCTCCCCTGTTTGCGTTCCGTTCTTGACGGGTTTCTTTTTTGTCTCGGTTGGTTTTTCGGTTCGATTGGAGTTGTTTTTTTAACTATGGCGGAGTAGAAGGCCTTGAACTAATTTGTTAGGCTGAGTGTTTTTGTATTTCTTGGAGTCAGTGTGGTTTGGTTGGGAAGATGTTCGTGGTAGCTCAAAACAGCGGAGTTAACACGTGGAAGGATGTGTGGATTACCAATCTGGCTTCCCCAGCTAGCGGAAGCATCGGTACTGTCCACCCATTATCGGATCCGCATGGTTGCATTTATTGATTATTTAAAAAAGTGATTTTTTTTCTCCATCAAGGTTGTTGGCCATCTCAAGCAGCCACTCTAGTCACTTGTCACGTTGCTTGGTTCGAGCTTTCTTTGTTTATTTTGGCATGTATTGATTGTCTTTCATGTAACATTTTGACTGGCGATCCCCAAGACATTCTTTATGCGCTGCTATCTTTCGCTAGTTTTTGTTCTCACTGCCATTATGCTGGTTAATGTATCATTCATGGTGATGCAGGTATAGAATTCAAAGTGATAAGAAAGTTTGTCTGTAGCATACATCCTTCAGAGCTAGCTACGTTACAGTGCATTGGGTGTGTGAAGGCCAAATTACCCGTCACCAAAAGCTACCACTGTACACCCAAGTGTTTTTCAGATGCATGGCATCACCATCGCGTTCTTCATAATCGTGCTGCAAGTTCAGTTACTGAGAACGGAAGTGAAGACGAGGAGCTGTTCAGCAGATTTAATAGCTCGGGATCTGGAGTTGTAAATGCTAGTTTATCAAGCTCTGCATCTGTCTCTAGTTTGTCAAATGGCACAACACCTTTGTATCCTGCTGCAATTTCCCAGAAAAATGGCGGTGAGACATTATTTGAAGTTGGACGATCTAAAACCTACACGCCAACAGCTGATGACATCTGGCGTATTCTCAAGTTTGAATGTGTCGTGGTAGATGCATCAACAAAGCTACCTGTTGGAGATGTCAACAGCATATCAACATCTCGCGTCATTCCAGCTCCGAGCCCAAGTCCACGTCGGCTAATCCCTGTTGGTGCCTGACCGATGTGATAAATTATTATTACTATTATTTAAGTTTAGTTCTGAACTTGGGGGGACACTTAATGATGGTTGAAGTAATCCAATCAAGAGTTTTCTGGTTATGACAGGACGACCATCAATGAACTGTCCTGTTCGGGGTTGGTTGGATGGTGTTTTATACGAAAATACCGTTAATTTTAAAAGAAATTTACGAAATACGATTTCAATTTCGTAAAATACGATTTACCGTCGAAGGGGCGCGTTTTCAAAACGCGTTTTCGGATTTATAAAGGGGACGCGGGTTCCTGCCCCATATTTATTTATTAAAGAGGTGTATTTACGTGGATCGCCGTCTATTTACGTGGATCGGATATTCGTACAAACCTCCAAATGGCGGTGGTCAATCGCCAGAAGACCGTTGGGCAGGAGGAGAGGAGACTAATAACAATGTTGGACGACTCCGGAAGGCATGCGTAGCTTCTTCAAGCTGCGGGGACGGACGGGCTTGTGCGTTTGTCTTCTTTGATTCGTTCTTGTTTTTTCCTGCACCGTTGATTCTTTTTCCCAGTTTGTTGATCTCGCGATTGGATTCGGACGTGCCGATCGGTGCCGATCGTATTAGGTTTTGGAATGTTCCGCTGGCTCATGGATTTGTTGATTCTTTTGCACTGGTAGTGTTTTTTTTTTTGGCGTTGTCTGCTGTCGACGGTTTTGTTTATTTCTTGTAGTTTGAGTTCTTGATCCTGGTGAGTTTTGTGTACCGTGAAGAGGACGTCATTGTGAATTGAAATCGTGTTTTTGTGGTGGTAATTCATTGAAGTGGACCTGGGAATCCCTGTTGGTGTCATTGCATTCTGCCGGAGAAGAGCTTCCGTGTTGTGCACAGCCATATAAGGCAGATCTTTCTTTCTTTTCTTTTGGGGGGGTTCTTTTTTTTTTGGGGGGGGGGGGTCCAGTTCGACTATTTAGGGTTTTTCCCGAACCATAAATTCGAGATGGAACGTGAAAGATTTTACTCTTGCTTAGGGAAGAGTTCAATTAATGTTTGTTTACCGCTTCCTGGAAAAGAAAATAATTAATCTAGTGATGACCTGTTTGCTTTATGACTTCATTTATTCACTTAAATGGTTCCATATTGTTACTCATGTTATTATATTTCTTGTTTGGAAAATGATTTGCTCGCTGTGCTTTTCTTATGGGATGATATGTCCGTTTTCTCGTTTGTGTAGATATATATTTGTAAAAATCATGGTGGAACACCGAAAGGTGATCATATTCTTGTAAGACGAGAATGAAGCGATATGCCTACATCAATGATGATGATTCGTTTCAAGAACTTTACCGCGATAATCGCACTTCGAACACGAAGTACAGTGTATTGAATTTCCTTCCCAAGAACTTATGGGAACAGTTCAGGTTGGTGGGAGATTTGCTTATGCAATAATAACACTTCCCTTCACGGTGGTCCTGCTATAATGACTGGGGTTTTTTTTGTCAGCCGCTTTATGAACCAGTACTTTCTGCTGATAGCTTGTCTGCAACTCTGGCCTCTTATCACTCCGGTGAATCCTGCAAGTACATGGGGTCCCCTTATTTTTATTTTTGTGGTATCAGCCACAAAAGAGGCATGGGATGATTACAACAGATGTGTCTCTGACAAGAAAGCCAACGAAAGAGAAGTATGGGTTGTACAAAATGGCATAAAAAAGTTGGTAAGCATTCTTCACTCCACTTAAGCCTAGTTATTTCACTTTTCTGGGGTAAGTATTGTTGTACCTTTCTATTGTATGCAAAATGAAGCAAAACATTTATTATTTTGTATGAACTATCATGTAGTTTTTTATAATTATTGTCAGCTCGGACTGATATTTTCCCACTAGCTTCTCACATGTCATGTTAATTCTTGGACATACTAGTTCTTTTCCTTCTGCCATACATATTAGTGGAACCTTTGTTATCTATCTATGATTATTATTGCAGATTCAAGCTCAGAACATTCGTGTTGGTAACATTGTGTGGCTTCGTGAGAATGATGAAGTTCCATGTGATCTAGTTTTGATGGGGACATCGGATGCTCAGGGTCTTTGTTATGTGGAGGCAAGTGTCTGCAACTGTTCTCGGTTATTTTCATATCCTGGGAATCGGTGTGCTTAACCTGATGGGAAACAATATCTGAGCTTCCTCATAGATGTCTTACGAAATGTCATGCAGACATCTGCCCTTGATGGTGAAACAGACCTCAAGACCAGGGTTGTACCGCCAGCCTGCATGGGCATTGATGCTGAGTTACTGCAGAAGATTAAGGCAATGTTTTACCCAGAGAATTTGTTAAGAATGTATTCTTCTCTGAATAAAAACTTCACAATATATGTTTCTTTCTCAATTTTTGCTGGGAGTAATTGAATGCCCAAGTCCTGATAGAGACATCAGGAGATTTGATGGAAACCTACGACTATTTCCCCCATTTATCAATACTGATGTTTGCCCATTAACCATAAAGAACACGCTTCTTCAGACATGCTGCTTACGGAATACAGAGTGGGCTTGTGGAGTTGCTATATATACAGGTGGATATTGCTTTACCCCGTGCCTTTCAAAATTGTTTGGATTTCGGATACTACAAGTAGTAATGAGATTTAATTTTGAAAAGAGAAGCTTTATTTATTTGTTTGCTTTTATAATTGGTTACCTGCAAAGTCAGGTAAGTACATTTGACCAGGGAATGCAAAATTTGACCAGGAAGTACATTTGGAAAATAGTCAAGTAACTCTTCGGGTTTACCAAAGTATAAAAGGAACTCTTAGAGATTCAGATTTTCTTTTTCTTATTTTGGTCATTGAACTTGTTCTCTTCCTTGATGTAATCATTTTAATCAAGTAAAGCTTTTCCTGCAAGAGCACAGCACTTTTTTTGGTGAGGCATGACACAAAATTACAATTTTAAGGCCATTTGGGACAGCTTGAATAGAACCCATATTGGAACAAACTGTCAGCGATGACTTATAACCCTGTGTTTGAAACTTACTTGAAAAGGGCTCAAAAATCAGTAGGCAGCATTTCTCATGGCTCCTTGTTCTATTAGTGACTTTTAGCTCATTGCTGACTGATACATGTTGTTACTGATATTGGCTTGTTGATTCAGGCAATGAAACCAAATTGGGAATGAGCAGAGGTGTCCCTGAACCAAAGCTCACAGCTGTTGATGCCATGATTGATAAGTTGACTGGAGCAATATTTATATTTCAAATTGTTGTTGTTATTGTATTGGGGGTAGCTGGTAACGTTTGGAAGGATACTGAGGCCAGAAAGGTAAGTAAACCATTTGTTTGTTACATAAAATGCTTAGAATCCTACTTTTAAAAAAAATGCTAAGAATCCTAATTTTTTAGAGCCATTTGAATGCTAAGTCTCCTTTCTTTATCATGTCGCTATGTATTCAATTTCATTTTGACTGTGTCCATGCTTTTGGTTGATTTTATTGTAGCAATGGTATGTGAAGTATCCAGATGAAGGTCCATGGTATGAACTTTTGGTCATTCCGTTGCGGTTTGAGCTTCTTTGTTCCATCATGATACCCATATCCATTAAGGTATGACACATTCCAACCCGGCAGGTGTCATTATTTCTTGTTTAGCATGATGTTGCATCTCTGGTAAGTATGTGCTTGAGGCATGGTTTTAATTGACCCTTCGTCTTCAGGGAGGTGTCTGTATCCAAGTGAAATTGCTTCGTGCAGTCGTTTTTTATGTTTCATAAAAAAATGAAAAGAAAAAAGAAAAGCAATTTCTTGTATGGAAGTTATGTTAGCATGTTGGATAGACTGACGTGGTGTTTGATTGCTCTGGCTATCTGTTAGAATGTTGTTGGATGGTCCCTCAGAGGCTATCTGAGGAGCATGTAATCAGATGATTAATAGCATTTCTTAAAGACAAAGTATAATGATAATCAGTTCTGCTTTATTTACTGTCCTATGTTAAGATTCTACTTTGTTTTGAAGTAAAATTGGAGCAATACAATACAAGGCTCTGTCCCCAGATGAGGATGCACTCGTTCAAGCTGCCGCCAAATTGCAAATGATTTTTGTCGATAGAACTGCAAATATTCTTGGTGTCTCCTTTTCGTTGTCTTGAAGTTTTGAGGTGGCCATCTTTGTGATGAGCTTTCTGTTTTCTTTCTCTCCGTTCCCAACGTCAGAGATCAGGTTTAATGGGAACTATTCACTACGAGGTGCTAGAGACCCTAGAGTTCACTTCTGACAGGAAAAAAATGTCTGTTGTGATCAAAGACAATAACACTGGAAAAATCTTCGTGCTTACAAAGGGAGCAGATGAGGCAATTCTTCCTTGTGCCGATGCAGGTAATCTTGAATTCTTGTATTTGCATGACAAGAATCTGGATTCTAATATGGGTGTGTGCTATGACTGTAGTCAGAGTTTGACAGAAGATTAGATTATTAGTTTGAATAATTAGGCTGAGCTGTTTATGCTTCCAATGACTATTTTCTGAGAAACCAAATATGAAGAACTTGTGCTGATCAAGTTTTTCATACTTTTATATGTTTCCCTTGTTGGTAAGTTGAATGAATTTGCTTGTGATGTAACAGCCAAACATCTGTTGATGACTAACGCTAGTACTAATAGATGGTGTGTGTTTGTTGACAATATGAGTCCATCAGTAAACTGGGTCAATTTTGTCATTTCACCAAACTCCTTGATCGTGCAGGAGAATTTTGAATTATGATGACGGAAGTAAAGAGTAATGAGTGTAGATTTTTTTTTCTTGGATGCATGGGAAACCCGTATGGCAAAATCTAGTTCTGCATTAGATTCTGCTGCTTATAGGGGGAAAAGTTGGGCTCATAATAAGTCTCGCAGTGAATTTGGGTCCTATTTACAACTAATGCCAAGTTCCTCGCACTTAGGACAACAAACAAGGATCTTCACAGAAGCTTTCGAGCAATATTCTCAACTAGGTCTGCGTACTTTATGCTTTGCTTGGCGAGAATTGATGCCAGATGAATATCATGAATGGTTCTCTAGTATTTAAGGAGGCTAATAGCACCTTGGTTGATAGGGAGGTAACAGATACAACTCTCTAATTATTGTTGTTTCTTATTGAATGCCCAACTCTGGCAGAGATAAGTCATGAATTCCTAATTTTTCTCAAATTTGCAGTGGAGAATAGCAGAGTCTTGTCAAAGAATAGAGCATGATTTTGAAGTTCTTGGAGTTTCCGCAATTGAGGACCATTTGCAGGTAGATTCCAATGCCTATTATAGCAGATTCATTTCGGAAGTTGGACAATTGTCATGAGTATCCAGCTCGCTGGACTATGTTTTTGGGTTGTCTTGAGATTCTGCCCACTAATCCAGGATGGTGTACCTGAAACAATTGAGACACTCAGAAAAGATGGCATAAATTTTTGGATGCTTACTGGGGACAAGCAGAAGACTGCAGTGCAGATAGCGCTTTCATGCAACTTTATTTCTCCAGGTTGTGTGGCCTCATCTGATCAGTTCCTGGCTTAGACTGAATAATGTAATTCTTAAATGTTTTAACATACGAGTGTGATGTGATCCTATCGTTTGCTTTGCTTCAGAACCAAAGGGTCAGTTGCTTATGATCGATGGCAAAACTGAAGATGAAGTTTGCAGAAGTCTAGAAAGAGTTTTGCTGACAATGAGAATAACAACCTCAAAGCCTAAGGTATCAGATAACTCTGAAAAAATATGTTCATCTTCCATAGCAAACTATCAGTTTGCGAAAGATTCAGAGACTGGCATGTACTAGACTCCAATTTATGTTGTCTCCTGATTTTGTGGACCTACTTTTGGACTGACGGCTGATTGTTGTATCCTTGTTTTGGAGTTGAGCTGTCCTTTTAGCAATTTTTTATTAACTTCTTTGGCCGCTGTAGTTTTGAAGGAGGTTAAAATATTTTCTTTTCTCTTCATTGGTGTTGAAGAATCAAAGGATGTTATGATGTCCTGAGGGCGCATCAACCTGCACTATGCGGCCTTATTTCATGTGCACTTGGCAATTGGCCTTCTCATTTCTTCTCTGTTTCTCCACTTTCAGTCACTTTTTTTTTTGGTAAAAAGGGAATTTCAGTCACTTTGACTGTGTAGATTTTATTATCCTTTTGATACTGTGATGTTTCTATCCAGGACGTGGCTTTTGTCATTGATGGGTGGGCGCTTGAAATTGCTCTAAAACATTCCAAGAAAGCTTTCTCCGACTTAGCAATATTATCCACGACAGCTATATGGGTGGGCCGATACTGTCTCTCGGTACGATTGAGTCCCAGCCGAGAACCGTTGAGAGAGAGGTGTCCACTCTTTCGATCGCTCAGTCAAAGAGCAGGAGCCCCGTCCATGAGCCGTTACTGTCAGATTCGCCCAGCACCAGGAGGTCCTTAGGGGCAGGAGGAACGTTTGAATTTTTCCAGTCACAGATGAGATTATCATCCGTCTACTCAAGAAATTGCAAAGACAACTAAATGACAGTCTTGCTAACTCATCGCCCGGGTATAGAAATTATGCCTCTGAGTGGACATTTGACACGGTGAGGTTGTACAAAACAGTACAATATTGTTTTGTCTCACTAGAGCAGCAAAATATGGCCGCCTTCATCAAACTGGTCAAATTATCTGCATTTGGGCTATACCTCAAACGACCGCCTTCAGGTTGGATGAAATAGTCGGCTTGCGCAATTATTAGAATCCCAGATCCAAAGTCGAAACTGGGTAAATAATTCCCAACAGGTGCAACGCTCCCAAGAATGTTAAAAACATAACCGAGGTAGTTCCAACTTCTCAAACCTTGGAACTGCAGCTGCATTAGTCTAAGGTTCAGCCAATTAAGACGAACTTGGTGGCCTTTTGCGTCGATATCCAAGTATCTGTGAGGAGAAACAGGGAAATCATTTGCAGGCCATGATTATCAACTGATCACCGTATGATTAAGATGAACTGTGACATGTGTGATTCTCTGACTCACCATGTGGTTCCTCGTCAATTTACTGTCCGCTGCAATCCCTGCCAGAGTTTCCTCTTTACCCAGAATCCGAAGTTCATCCTTACACGGATGCTGGGGAGAGATTGCCATGCTCACCTTGAGAGGTTGCTCTCAGATGTTGCAACTCGACGTTAATGTTGCGGTTCCCATTGCCTAGCAGTATCTCAACTTCTTCAGATTGCAGAGTTGTCTGGTTAGCGATGTACTGACACAGAAATGCAAACTATGTTGAACTAGCTTGAACCATAATAAGTCCACGACCAAATTAGAATTTACATTAGCTTTCAATGGGAAAAGAAGCGGTTTTCACAATTCCAATTTGCCAAAGACATCCATAATTTAGGCAAGTAAAAAATAAATGGAACTCAAGAATATTGATCCTGCCTAATTAGGGGGATCACAGACTCATCTGGACTATGTAATGTGCACTCAGTAAAATGTCACATTTCAAAGTAAAACAATTTGAAAGTTGTTTGTCCCGTATCAAACTATAGAAATTACTAGGGAGGATATCAAATAAAAGCATATGGTAGTTATATCTAGAAAGAGAGAAGCTCACATCACATAGAGTTTTCATTGACAGACTCGCATGGCAGCTGAGATATGGCTCTGCTTCAGACTCGGCGTGCTTTCTTTCTCTAAAGGGACGAGCATGAAATACACGTCCAGCTGCACACCAGAGAAAGCAAATATATAGCACACAGCAACAATATCAGCATTTCCAAAGACTGCAGTAACAAAACAACATTAACTTGTAGAACATAAAGATGAGAGCGCGATGGATTCCATGTGGACATTCCATGCATTATGGATTCTGTAACCTAAGACCCCGAACGCTTAACTAATGCTACCTATCCTTTCACTATAAAAAAAAAAGATGAGAGCGCAATTTCATAAATGTGGGCTGTATATACCTCGTTGATTTCCTCAAAGTTCTTGAGATACTCGACCAACTTGGAAATGCGACTGTTTTTAGCATTCTTGTTACTACCATTGCTACCACCATGTCTTGTATGACTCCTTATGCCACCCCTTCCCCAAGCAAGCATTTCTGGGTTCCACACAAGCCCCGGAGAAATTCCTCTTGTGTCTCTGCTTGCGTCTGTCTCCTGCTCAGGGCCATCACAACCAGCCGAAGTAGAAGGCACGGTTGACCGTGTGGCAGTCCTCCTCCTTCAACGGCGAGGCGTTACTTCTGTAATTGGCTAATCAGCAGAAGATGAATCTTTGCCGCCATTGCTATCGTCGTCGTCCTCATAGTCTTCTGATCCGATATGTTCAGAACCTCTTACATTTCGTCGCCGTCTTGCATAAGCACTCCTTAGATTCCTCTGGGATCTTGTCGTGCAACCACTACCTGCATCTTTCCCACCTGAGCGTCTTTTAGCTAATGCTTCTGACTGTCTTTGAAGAATCTGAGCTATGGATGCTTGAATCTGTCAAAGCAAAGAATGGAAGTAATGGGTTAAATGTGGGACTAGGAGGAGTGCTGAGAGACCATCATGGGAATTGGATAGCAGATTTCTGCGGCGCCAAGCACCCTAGCATGAATTTCCTAATAGCTGAAGCCAAGGCCCTTTACAAGGGAATGTTCCTAGCTAGGAACCTTGGAATCAAACACCAAGCAATCCAAACAGATGCGGCTATACTAGTAAGCTATCTCGAAGGTAATCAACAACCTAACTCCATGATTAATCCAATTGTGGAAGAATGCAGATTGCGGTTATGTGAATTTGAAGCATCCTCAATATTCGCTGTGGCAAGGGGGCGAAACAGGGTTGCAGACAAGCTAGCTAAGGAAGCGGTAAAGCAGGAGGACAACTCTCTCTTTTATTTTTTGTCTCTGGACTTTATTTGGAATTATTGCATGAGGACATCCCCTGCACCACTGGATCTGTAACCTAAGGCCCTAAAACGCCTATTTTGAATGCAATCAATCCTTTCTACCAAATAAAAAAGAATGGAACTTCATCAGGGATTTATTCGTTTATCTAGAATGAGAAATAACATAATCACAAAAGGGACAACCCACACATAAAGTTAGGTGCTGAAACTGCTTATTGCGATTTCTTTCTTCCTCGTGAAAAGCCAGTTCCTGATAACAGTATGAAAACGAGTAAGACATCACGAAAAAATAACCGGGATAATTATAGTAAACATTACCACAGTATGCTTACCTCTTCCTCATACCTATCAATGTCGGGATATAAAGCATATATCAAAGCATCATAATTTGTATCATCTCTCAAAGAGCGTCGACTGGCACAATGCGTGCGACAAGCCGGGCACTCATTGTTCCTGTATAAACCTATCGAGTTACCAACTGGGGATAAATAACGAAAAAGAAAGACATCGCCACATATCATTATGTGATCAAGAAACACACCCCAGTCGCATCGACTTATCTATACATTCTCTGCAAAAGCGGTGAAGACACTCCACAGTGCGCGTTTTCCTGATAATTCCTGCATGCCTAAAGGCGTCAGTAAAGAAACTTCTTTCGCAAAAAAATTTGTTTTAATCCCACTGGCAGCAAGAAAACCAAATAAGAAGACATCTCCTGGAGCGAAAAAGGAATTAATATGACCGAAGAATGTAGAAAATATACTGTCTCTGACAGCCTGGTTTCCCACCACATAAGATATAAACTAGACATAAATATGACATGTAAAAGAATGTATAAAGACCTCGAATTATGTTCAACGCGATAAAAGCTTTAATATTAACAATCGTTCGAAATAAAACCAGTGTTTAGTTGCTTAAAATTTTTGGGATGTTACCTAGACAAATAGGACATTGTACATCCTTGCGGATATCCGCCAGTCTAACATAAACAAAGCTACAAGAAAGAGAAAAGGAAATATATGAAGCTTGCTAATAATGGGGGCACAGATAAACTCATGCCGAGACGATTACAAAGCATATAAAAAATGAAGATATCAATCGGCTCAGAGAAACTGTACTGAGAAAATTAGTAATACAAGGGATTGTTTTGGTTGTTGTCATCAAAACTGAACGTGCAAATGAGAAGAGAACTAATGCCCGATTTCTGACACAAGCAAATGACAAGGACCAGCTTACCATAGACACCAGCAACACCAGTACAAACAGAAACTACGAGAACAAGCTCCGTAATGACTATTATCACGTGAATACAATCAACTGAATCGGGTGACCACAGCGCGCGACCAAAACAAGGCAGACTACATCAACTCGATAAAACTATCAATACCAAGTATCTAGCAAAGAACATTGCTCCTGCTTTGATTTCTCAGTGCTGACCTCGCCTTAGTTTTAAGAATGAAAGAATCATTTTGGGTAATTGATGTGCTGAAGTAAGCTTTTGTTGTCTTGTTAGGGTTTTAGGCATTACTCGCCAACTACCGAAAAGCGCACGGGCCTCATAAACACTATGAGTCTGGTAAGATTAGGAGTTTGATTTCTGATGGATACCATTCCTGTATTGATTGATTGTGTTTTTGTTGTGTAGGCAAGGAGTTTGGAAGGCCAATGTTTGCCTTCCAAACACGCAGAGGCGGTTTCTTTGGCTATCAGCAAGGCTGCCAATGCCACTTTCGAAAGAAGTTTCCGCTAATTTTGTAAAGAAAACTGATCAGGCAGGTATGTTTATGGTTGTTATTGTATTTTCTCTTTAATTTATATTTGCTTTCATGTCTATTTGTATGAGTTTTATGCCTGTAACTCACAACATGAAATAGATAAAGTTCGGGTCAGCATGGAAAGGATACGAACATATTTGCTGTATGTTTATGTAACTTGAATTGTCTTTATGATCATTTTAGTGTAATACAGTTGTTAATCATTCATTTTCTTCAGATATGAGATGAATTTGATGGGCATGAAGATAGATAAGTTGGCTGATGTGCTAAATGCACGGCTAGAAGCTAACGAACGGGAGTTTAGAGCCGAGATTGGCACGACGAGAGCCGAGATTGGCACGATGAAAGCCGAGCTTGTTGCGAAATTGGAGGGCGTTGAGTACGATATGATCAAATACTTTGTCGGTACGATTGTATGCGTATCCGCGTTGAGTGCTGCGATCATTCGGTATTTCGTCTTGTGATGGGCTCGAGGAAATCTGTTGTGAATTTCTAAGGTTGCATGTGCATATCTGCCTTTTGCTTTTTTCTATTTTGATTACCGGTCGTCATTGTAGGGAGGTCGTTTTGGTTACGATCGAACATATACTTGCTATTTTGGCTGATGGCTTCTTTCCAGGATTTTGATGTGAACGGGTTTAGGGCATCACTTTCATATGAATAAGACAAGTTCGATAGTAACAAAATCCACCTCCCTACAATGACGACTGTTAATCAAAACAGAAAAAAGCAAAAGGCAGAAATGCACATGCAACCTTAGAAATTCGCAACAGAATTCCTCCGGCCCATCACACGACGAAATACCGAATGACCACAGCACTCAACGCGGATACGGATACGATCATACCGACAAAGTATTTGATCATATCGTACCGAGAGCCTTCCAATTTCGCAAAAAGCTCGGCTTTCATCGTGCCAATCTCGGCTCTCGTCGTGCCAATCTCGGCTCTAAACTCCCGTTCGTTAGCTTCTAGCCGTGCATTTAGCACATCAGCCAACTTATCTATCTTCATGCCCATCAAATTCATCTCATATCTGAAGAAAATGAATGATTAACAACTGTATTACACTAAAATGATCATAAAGACAATTCAAGTTACATAAACATACAGCAAATATGTTCGTATCCTTTCCATGCTGACCCGAACTTTATCTATTTCATGTTGTGAGTTACAGGCATAAAACTCATACAAATAGACATGAAAGCAAATATAAATTAAAGAGAAAATACAATAACAACCATAAACATACCTGCCTGATCAGTTTTCTTTACAAAATTAGCGGAAACTTCTTTCGAAAGTGGCATTGGCAGCCTTGCTGATAGCCAAAGAAACCGCCTCTGCGTGTTTGGAAGGCAAACATTGGCCTTCCAAACTCCTTGCCTACACAACAAAAACACAATCAATCAATACAGGCATGGTATCCATCAGAAATCAAACTCCTAATCTTACCAGACTCATGGTGTCTATGAGGCCCGTGCGCTTTTCGGTAGTTGGCGAGTAATGCCTAAAACCCTAACAAGACAACAAAAGCTTACTTCAGCACATCAATTACCCAAAATGATTCTTTATTTCTTAAAACTATGGCGAGATCAGCACTGAGAAATCAAAGCAGGAGCAGGCATAAATCCCAGAACACCAGTACACATAGAAACTACGAGAACAAGCTCAGTGGTGACTATTATCACGTGAATAGAATCAAACTGAATCGGGTGACTATTATCACGTGATAATAGTAACCACATAGCTTGTTCTCGTAGTTTCTATGTGTACTGGTGTTGCTGGGATTTATGCCTGCTCCTGCTTTGATTTCTCAGTGCTGACCTCGCCTTAGTTTTAAGAATGAAAGAATCATTTTGGGTAATTGATGTGCTGAAGTAAGCTTTTGTTGTCTTGTTAGGGTTTTAGGCATTACTCGCCAACTACCGAAAAGCGCACGGGCCTCATAAACACTATGAGTCTGGTAAGATTAGGAGTTTGATTTCTGATGGATACCATTCCTGTATTGATTGATTGTGTTTTTGTTGTGTAGGCAAGGAGTTTGGAAGGCCAATGTTTGCCTTCCAAACACGCAGAGGCGGTTTCTTTGGCTATCAGCAAGGCTGCCAATGCCACTTTCGAAAGAAGTTTCCGCTAATTTTGTAAAGAAAACTGATCAGGCAGGTATGTTTATGGTTGTTATTGTATTTTCTCTTTAATTTATATTTGCTTTCATGTCTATTTGTATGAGTTTTATGCCTGTAACTCACAACATGAAATAGATAAAGTTCGGGTCAGCATGGAAAGGATACGAACATATTTGCTGTATGTTTATGTAACTTGAATTGTCTTTATGATCTTTTTAGTGTAATATAATTGTTAGTCATTCATTTATTTTCAGAAATGAGTTGAATGTGATAGGCATTAAGATAGATAAGTTGGCCGATGTGCTAAATGTACGGCTTGAAGCTAACGAACGGGAGTTTAGAGCTGAGATCGGCACGACGAGAGCCGAGATCGGCACGGCGAGAGCCGAGCTTATTGCGAAATTGGAGGGTGCTCGGTACGATTTGATTAAGTATTTTGTTGGTACGGTCATATCCGTATCCGCATTTAGTGCTGTGGTTATTCGGTATTTCGTCATGTGATGGTTCTAAGGTTGCATGTGCATATCTGCCTTTTGCTTTTTTCTATTTTGATTAACAGTCGTCATTGTAGGGAGGTGGATTTTGTTACGGTCAAGCATGTCTTGTTCATATACTTGCTATTTTGGCTAATGGCTTCTTTCCGGGATTATGTGGTGAATGGGTTTAGCGCATCACTTTCATATGAATAAGACAAGTTCGATAGTAACCAAATCCATCTCCCTATAATGACGATCGGTAATCAAAACAGAAAAAAGCAAAAGGCAGAAATGCACATGCAACCTTAGAAATTCGCAACAGATTTCCTCCAGCCCATCACACGTCGAAATACCGAAAGACCGCAGCACTCATCGCGGATACGGATACGATCGTACCGACAAAGTATTTGATCATATCGTACTCAGCGCCCTCCAATTTCGCAATAAGTTCGGCTTTCATCGTGCAAATCTCGGCTCTCGTCGTGCCAATCTCGGCTCTAAACTCCCGTTCGTTAGCTTCTAGCCGTGCATTTAGCACATCAGCCAACTTATCTATCTTCATGCCCATCAAATTCATCTCATATCTGAAGAAAATGAATGATTAACAACTGTATTACACTAAAATGATCATAAAGACAATTCAAGTTACATAAACATACAGCAAATATGTTCGTATCCTTTCCATGCTGATCCGAACTTTATCTATTTCATGTTGTGAGTTACAGGCATAAAACTCCTACAAATAGACATGAAAGCAAATATAAATTAAAGAGAAAATACAATAACAACCATAAACATACCTGCCTGATCAGTTTTCTTTATAAAATTAGCGGAAACTTCTTCGAAAGTGGCATTGGCACCCTTGCTGATAGCCAAAGAAACCGCCTCTGCGTGTTTGAAAGGCAAACCTTGGCCTTCCAAACTCCTTGCCTACACAACAAAAAAACAATCAATCAATACATGAATGATATCCATCAGAAATCAAACTCATAATCTTACCAGACTCATGGTGTCTATGAGGCCCGTGCGCTTTTCGGTAGTTGGCGAGTAATGCCTAAAACCCTAACAAGACAACAAAAGCTTACTTCAGCACATCAATTACCCAAAATGATTCTTTCTTTCTTAAAATTAAGACGATGTCAGCACTGAAAAATCAAAGCAGAAGCAGGCATAAATCCCAGCAACACACATAGAAACTACGAGAACAAGCTCTGTGGTGACTATTACGTGAATACAATCAAACTGAATCGGGTGACCACAGCGCGCGACCAGAACAAGGCAGATTACATCAACTCGATAAAACTATCAATAAGAAGTATCTAGCAAAGAACAAGCAAAAGTACAGCGTGCACTCCTCCCCAACTTCCTCGGCCTCAAAATCTTTTCCACACTAAACAATCGAATCAAATGCCATTTTCACCCCAGACCTGACTGTTGATCTCGACTCCGATGGCGCGCTTGGTGACGTTCCAGACGCTGTCGGTGCGGCCGTGGTAGAACTTGTGGGGCATGCCCTTGTGGATGGCGCCAAAGACCTTAACGTCGACATAGTCGCCGATCTTGTAGGTGCGGGGGTAAGTGGAGAGGGGGATGTAACCCTTCTTCCTGAAGGGACAGGCGAAGAGATCCCTCGTCCTCGACCTCAGCCCGTGTCCCGCCGGCATCTTCACTCCCTCTCCGCGTCTCTCCCACCAGGAAACCCTAAGCCTCCAGCGTTTCATTCGTTACACATTCCCCTCTATTGGGCTCGGGTTAAGGTCATTAATGGGCTTATGGTACTATGGGCTTCCGTCAATGATCTAATGGAGCTCGTACAACAAATTGTGGCCTTCCATATGCAGGTGATTCTCTTTGATCTGTTGGTCCTCCTCAACAATGTCACTCTCACTGAATGAGTTGGATGCATTACGTTCTAACGAAAGTCTGCCCAACTTGCCTTTTTCCCTTAGGACAGCATAATACCGAACCAGAAGCTGATGATCTCCTCCTGGAGGTATGGTGGATTTAGATGTAATTCTTTTTAATAAGCCTCTTTTTTAGTCAAGTACTTCTGATAATTTTGATTTCAGGTGGAAAACCTTGAAATTTTGATGGAGCACATTGATACTGCAAATTTCAAGAGGACATGCTTATATCTCACTGGTGCGGCTAGGTATTCAAATTTGTTTTCTGGCCGGTTTTCTGGCGCATTTTTCAGGATTCTATTAAAGGTGTTTGGTGGACGAAACTGTCAGTTTGGAAAGTTTCTCTATTTATTACACTTATCACTTTCGTGAATGCCATAGGTACCTTCCTGGTCCTGATGACGTTGAAGTATTAAGAATTGCTTATAAGATCTACCTAAGGTTCAAAGAGTATGCGAAGGCTATTCAGATTGCGCTTTTCCTTGATGATATGGCGGTATTTCTTCTTTTCAAGGGGTCATTCTTGATTATCTGTGAAATTGATATGCTCTCCCATATGCGGTTGTTCTTACATTATTTGCCTGATCTTTCTGTGTATTGTGCTTTTGCAGAAGGTGAAAGAAGTTTTCACATCTTGCGATGACCTATTGCAGAAGAAGCAGTTCTGCTACATCCTTGCTCGTCATGTAAGATTTCTAATCTGTAAAAGTTAGTTGTATTATTCTCAGGCTTTGTGACTTCTTTTGCATCTGCGGATGTTGTAAAGACTGGTGAAAGTATCATTTTTAAACTGTACGGTTGTACTTGTTCTATTTTTGCTTTTCCCCGTAGGGTATCACATATGTGGTCGAGGAGGAGATGGTTGCAGATGACGATGATCGGGAAGTCCTACAGGGAATTGTCAACGATTCTAAGTTAAGTGAAGGGTATCTTACTCTTGCCCGTGATGTAGTGGTTATGGAGGCCAGATCACCTGAAGACATATATAAGGTGTGCAATGGTTCTACGTTACATGATTTTTCAGGAATTTAGGCCCCCGCTGATGAAATGATGTGTTCAGGAGTGTCTTGTCTAGTGGCAGTTGAAGTTCCCTTATGACTCTAATTTTCCACCTATTGAGGTGTTAGTCAGTGATAAAACTGAGTCATATTCTGATTTGATCCGGGAGTTGTTGATCCATGAACTTCTTTCATGACTATAGGTCATTCGTGATGTGTTTTTCTCAGGCACATTTACTTGATGGTAGGGCTAGTGCTGGTGCAAGTGTGGATTCATCAAGGTAAAATTTGGCCGCAACATTTGTCAATGCGTTTGTAAATGCAGGATTTGAGCAGGTGAAAAAGTGGCAAAGCATATCTACTTGATATCGGTGGTATAGTTAACTTACTCCCCTTTTTTTGGCAGGATAAATTAATGACTGTACAGTCCGATTCTTCCACCAGTGGGTCTTCCGGTAATTGGCTTTTCAAAAACAAAGACCATGGGAAGGCCAGTGCTGCTGCCAGTCTGGTAATAGACCTGTCTCCACTTTACGTTCTCCAAATTGGGATTCCTAGCATAGGCAATGATTGACTATTTGCATGTTCCATGGAATGATTTTACTGTGGGATGCGCAACTCGATAAATATTTTCATAGCAGGGACAATCATGTGACCAACGGTGCATTGTTGGGAGTTGGCGTCGTCAATTGCAACATCAAGAATGACTGTGATCCTGTGAGTTCTGATTTTATCCCTTCTGAGGAAGGTTGAAAATTACATTGGAACGATTATCACTTAATGTTTTCTTTTCCTGGGTAGGCTCTTGACTTCTTGGTGAGTACATAGTCAAAGAAGATGCATCTACTAGGATTGGTGCAATTATAGGTTTGGGACTTGCATATGCGGGATCGCAAAATGAACAGGTATCCCTGAATCTCAGATCCAGAATTTTATCCAATCCAGTGGTTCATGGAATGGGAATGTATTTTTCCTAGTCGGATGTTTAGCATAAATACAATAGTACATATATCCGGAATTCATGACCACGATCGTATCCTGCTAATTATAATTTGGACTTATCATCAAACTTTCGTCTTTGTCTGAGTCTGGTGGTTTCAGAATTCTCTCCAATATGATAACCTGATTGGTGCCTTTATTACTGATTCGGTCCAAATTATCTCCAATTCTTAATGATGCCAAGGCTTCACCTGACGTGATTTCCTTTACTGCCATCTCTCTGGGATTAATATATGTTGGCTCTTGCAATGAGGAGGTAGCACAGTCAATTATATTTATTCTGATGGACCTGAGGAATCTGATCTAGGGGAGCCTCTCGTTCGTCTTTTGCCTCTCGCTCTTGGCCTCCTGTACCTGGGGAAGCAGGTATGTTTCCCACATATTGCTTAATCCCATTGCTGCATGGGATTTCCATTGTCTGCGTAGAGTTTTTATTAGCACATCCGTCATTATTTATCATGGATTTTCACCACTAGAAAAATGAATTGTGTCCTAATTTATTTTTGCAGGAAAGTGTTGAGGTCACTGCTGAAGTAGCAAAGACTTTTAATGAAAAAATTAGGAAACATTGTGAGATGACACTCCTGTCTTGTGCCTATGCTGGGACTGGGAATGTCCTTAAGGTCTGCTTCTTCAGATGTTCCCTGATAGGCGGATGAATATGCTCTCATTATCTATCTCTGCTAATAATTGGAAATGCAGATACAAAACTTACTGGGACACTGTGCCCAACATCTCGAGAAGGGTGAAACTCATCAGGGACCTGCTGTGCTTGGTATTGCATTGGTGGCAATGGCTGAGGAACTAGGCCTTGACATGGCCATCCGATCTTTAGAGCATCGTTTACAGTATGGAGAGCAGAACATCCGCAGAGCTGTTCCTTTGGCTCTTGGTCTTCTTTGTATCTCGAATCCTAAGGTAATCTCTTTTATCTGTCATTTTCTTTGGTGTTTTGTTGCTTGAGCAGATGCTCTTTTGGGTGGAACTGTAAACAAATAAACCTGCTCTCTGTTCTTTAGAGCATCCTTTACAGTTTGTGAGGGGCGTTACACTGTCCCGCCATCTCTTATAATCTTCCAAATCAAGAACGGGAAGGTGACGAGAGGGAGAGGAGTGTTTTTTTTTTTTTTGGTTCCCACTGGATAAGGTTGGACAAGGCTTCTATCTGGATTATCAGCTTGCTTACTTTGTTTCCCTTGTTGTCAGCTTAATGTCATGGATATGTTAAGCCGGCTTAGTCATGACGCAAATTCTGAAGTTGCTATGGTGACATATGACTGCTGCTTATGCCTTTTTTAGTTCCTAATGAATTCAATCTGTCTCCTTGAAATCTGATTGATCTCATTTGCATGAACGGGCTGCTGTCATTTCTCTGGGCTGGATAGGTGCTGGAACCAACAATGCACGGATTGCTGGGTTTTGCTTCGCAACCTTTCAAGTTATTACTACAAGGATGCAAGTCTCCTCTTCTGTGTAATGCCCCATACAAACTGTGTCCAAGAATCAAGTTGATCCATTGATGTTTCTGTGACACTATGGAAGCATGATATTGTCATTTTTTGAAGGTCAGAATCGCCCAAGGTCTTGTTCACTTAGGGAAAGGCTTATTGACTCTTAACCCTTGTCACTCTGAGCGTTTCTTGCTTTCACCGTGAGCAAATTTTCCTTCAGGCTTACTTTTGTCCCTGCCACATATTCTTCTAAAAAATGGCCAGACACCGAATAGAGGGATGGAGGAAATGTTATTCAATTTTACGTCAGCTCAGCTTGGTTTTTTGTTGCTCCAGGACGGCCCTTGCGGGATTGATAACAATGCTCCATGCTTGCCATTATCCCGGGGAAATATCACTACATTCTCTACTTTATCGTCTTGGCCTTGCAGGTCTCTTATCCTAACTGAACACTGTAGGATTTTGGAGTTTTGTTCCATAATGACGTCATTTGGCGAAATATTTCGCCAAATGACGCAGTTTGAAAAATATTTCGCCAACTAACCCACCAAAGTCGGCCTTACAAAGACCGACTTCCTCAATTATCTTTTTTTTTTCTTTTGAATTAAAAAAAAAAAGAACTGAAATTGTTACTTTCTGGTATCAAGGGCAACGTTCCTTTTGAAGAAGATTTTGAGTTTCTAGCACAACTGCCATCAGGCAATGTTTCATACCCCATTGGGGGAATTCATGGTTGTTCTTTATGTAAGCCTCTCAGGACAGGGTCAAACTTAGATGAGATCTGCCTATTGGCTGATTGGAGTGGACATCTATTATCAATGGTGCGGGTGGTGGAGAGCAAATAAAACGGGAAAAATTTTCTGTTGACGTTGTAAGTCTCCAGGCATTACCTATTAATTGTAAATAATTCATGGATTGTGTACCCAAGTAACAACCTAGTGTGAAAGACAGCTCGTGGTCTTTGCATAAGACCTTTCCAGTAAAATTATTCCCTTGAACCAATCCCATTGCACTGTTTGTGTTCGTGCCCGAATAGGCGAAATGTTTCACGAGTTGTGTGCTTATCCTTAATGATGAGCTTGAGCAATGTGTTGCTGAGCCACAACTAGTAACAATTATATATTGTGAGTTACATTAATCTGTTACTATGAAATTACGCATGCACATTGAAAATATGGAAACATATTATTCAATATCCACGTTTTGGGTTATTTCAGAGTATTCGTCTGAGTGTCCAAGTTCGTTTAATGTGGCTTAATGATCTCATTATAAATATTTAGGCAACTAAATATTGTGAGATTAGCTTCCTAAGTTTACTTTTGGAAACAAAATATTTCTCTTATATCCTGCAGCAATGTTACGCTGTAAGTGGACAAATTGGTGTCCTCCTTGACTTCGAACTTAGCTAGTTCGGTGACTTCAACACGCCCCCCTATTGTCGACCGCTAGCCTCATTGTCTCCTTGAACATGTCGATTTTGGCGTTGCGCAGGATGACGGGGGGGAGGGGGGGTAGGGCTTCATGATGTCAACTGCATCAAAGACATTAAGGGTTACGATTACAGAAGGCTTCATTAAACCGAGTGCATAAAAACGACGATAGAACCGATAGACACCGCGAAACGTGAGTTGGGAGCCGAGATAAGTACCACGAAACATGAGCTGGTTGCGAAATTAGAGGGCGTTAGGTATGATATAATCAAATATTTTATTGGTACGATTGTATTCGTATCCACGTTTAGCGCTATTGTTACATCTGAAAAAAATGAATGACTGACATTTATATTACACTAAAATGATCATACAGACAAATTCAAGTGTTACATAAACATACTGCAAATCGGTTCGTATATTTTTCATGTTGGCCCGTACTTTCTCTACTTCATGTTGTGAGATAGAAGCATAAAGCTCTTGCAATCAATAAATGATAGACATGAAAGCAAATATAAATTTTAGAGAAAATACAATAGCAAATATAAACATACATACCTGATCAGTTTTCTTTACGAAATTATAGAAAACTTTCTCGAATTTGGCATTGCCAGTTTTTCTGATAGCCAAAGAAATGACTTCTGCATGTTTGGAAGGCAAACCTCGGCCTTCCAAACTCCTTGCCTACACGAAAAAACCACAACAAATCAATATAGGATTGGTATCCATCGGAAATCAAACTCCTTATCTTACCAAAGTCATTGTGTCTATGAGGCACGTGCGCTTTCCGATAGCGTGAGAATAATACCTAAAACCCTACAAAGACAACAAAAGCTTACTTGTTTCTCTGCACATCAATTACCAAAAAACAACCGATGGATTCTCTCAAGAGTTTCCCTCACTGAATCAAATTTCTTAAAACTATTACCAAGAATCTAGGAAAGAAGGACATCACGATATGAAATATTTTGCACTTATATCTTTGTGTAAATATAATACACAGGCCTGAGATCATCAAAAAAGTTCAAGCCCAACCCATTTATTATTGATTTTTAAAATTGTGGCTCAGCCCATATGCTAGCCCAATTAAACCTAATCCAATGTTGATGGCAGTGAAAGCTAGGGGAAACGGAGAGTTCAAGGAAAGTTAGTGGGAGCGGGTTGTCCATCGCAAAAGATTTTGTCCGGGAAAATCCTTCGCAACCCTACGGTCGTTCGCAGCACGCCCTCCCTGTGCCCCTATGCCGGCTTGGAGCTTCTCCCATGCAAGTAGTCAAGGCCCAAGTTCGGTTGAACCTCTTGTTTACCCCATTGCAGATGGTATCATTATGGCTCTATTTGTGTGGCGAACGAGTCCTTATACTACTAATATGGGAAACCTAGACATCTTTATAACCATAAGCCCAACTTTTCAACTCTTATATAAAGGGAGTCCCCTCCCCCTCATGAAGATACACAAAAAATTCTCTTCTCTCTTATTCTCTTAAGCCCCATTGGGTTATAAGAAATTCTAATTATTTTTGAAGACCCTCGGCGGGTGGTGCAGCGAAGGCCTCCTGACCTTGGGCTTAGCCCATATATCGGCCCATTCAAACTTCGGCCCAATCTAAATGTCGGGGAGAGCGGGATGTAACCCTTCATCCGGAAGGGACGGGCGAAGAGCTCCCTTGCCCTCGACCTCAGCCCGTGCCCCGTTGGCATTTCTCTTCCTCTCAGCATCTCTCGCACCAGGAAAACCCTGAGAGGCCTCCAGCGGTTTTATATGGTCGGCTATATTGGGTTAGGGTCAGGGTTTGATGTTGGGCTTATGGTATTTGGGGCTTTTGGGCCATTGTGCTAACGGGTACGGTTCCAGTTTCTCCCCGGAACCAACTCGGAGAACCTGGAACCTAACCTAAATTTTACCCAATCAAACCCAATAACTTACCCTAAATCTTACTCAACCCAATAACCTAACTTAAACTTTACCCAACCCAATAACCTAACTTAAACTTTACCCTACCCCAAACAATTGTCTCAGTTCCTTACCTTTTTGTTCTTAGTCTCTCCCCCTCTTCACAACAATGTCTTCATCAAATGGTTCCAGGGGTTACGGTTTCTTACGGTAAGTCAGCTCATAATCTGCTTTTTCCCTTCTTCCCCGCCTTGCCTGTCAATTTTTATTTACAATTCTTTCTAGGTTATGATTTTTTGGAGGATTTTAGGGATGGGTTAGGTTGATTGAGCCGTGGGTGATGAGAATATTTTCTGTTTGGATTTTGATTTTGATGTATTTTGAGGCGTTGTGCTCTGGATTATTTGTTTGCATTTGTTTAATTCTGCCCCATTAACTTTTGGTTTGGCTAGTAGATACTTGTCATATTGGTACGTAGTCGGGATGAATCTCTGTATCCTCTGCTCCTTTTGTATGCTAATTGAAAGTGCTCTAATAGAAGGCACCAGAACCGGTAGACTGGTTACTGGGTGGTTTTTAAACTACAGGGTATGTTTTAAGTTTTAAAATTAAGGAACCGGCCATTACAGGGTAAGTTCCAAGTTCCACGTCCGGAACCTACCCACCCGGAACCTGCTCACCCCTAATTGTTCGGACTCTTTCTTTAGCCCACGTGTGGGTGGTAATAAATTCCCCCTTCTTTAAAATTCCCACTTGGAAAATAAGCAAAGAAAACGAAAATGAAAAAAAATGTCCATAAAGATTGAGAAATAAAAAGTGCACAATTATGCTTTTGGTCGTCCATCAAAAGGTTCCAGGAACATCAGTTTCAGGGCCAACCATGCAATGTACAGAGGATGCTTTCATAATGTTGAAAGAAGTAATTGCCTTTTCTCCTTTGTCATATATTCAAATTCAAGAGAACAAGTTCTCATATTTCCATGATTGATTAATTAAGATTTAGTGGGCATAAAATTCATAGGTATCACCACATCCTCGCCCATGTGATATCTTCTTATAAACACATGTCTGATTTTGTTGGGATTGCATAAAGGCATGAGGTGAGGCGGGGGAATATCTACTTTTGTACGTGGGTGTGGCTGTGAGAGAGAGAGCTTACAAACAGCATAAAAGGGTAGTCACATTCAGTCCATCTAATAAAACCAATAACAAGCCAAAGAACAAATAGACCGCGACCTCACATGTTATCATACTTGTCTCCTGTGTATGCATTTTTTTTTCCTTCTCAATTATTTTAAAGAAGACGAAGCTTCATTCTTTCCTTCTATCCTTCACATGAACAACCTTATCAAATTTGCCGAGTCCGGATGTAAAGCCCCGCGTGTTTGTGCGAGGTCATTGGCACGGAACTGTGAAACTGTCCGAGGGCTTTGTCCACGGATTCCCGGAGATGGTGATTGGTGTTCCTGTCCTTTTCTTAAGGGTCTTGAATTGAACATTTACAACCCTAGATCTAGAAGCGAGTAGTGGAGACCGGCTGGCCTCGCGAGAAAACGAAAACTGTCATGCCTGATTAAGTTCTCTTGACTCCGAACCAATACGGTAATCCCACCCTTCTCACGGTCGCAATCCAGGAGATATGCAGGCCACAGAAGAAGGGATTCACACAGTTAAGTATAGGAAAACCTTTGCAGAGGGAGATCCCCGGTAAATGTCGTCGCTGTCATGTGAATGGGAGAGCACGCCACAACAGCTTCCGTGAGAGGGGCGAAGTATTTAGTGATTGGGGAAGCCGAAAACAAAGAAAGGTCACCACTTGGTCCTCCTCCTCCTCTTCTTACCATACAACTCCATTAACCTCTGACATAACTTTAATGGCAAACCTACTTTGGGTGGGGGATGTTAGAAATGAAACGACGAGAAGGGTCGTCGTAAGAAGTTCAGGAAAGAAATGGGCGTTCCTGAGAGTCGTACATCATCGCAATAGTTTGTAAATATCAATTATCATCATCACCATCATCACTATTCTTATAACGAAGGATGTGTGAAGAGAGCTAGATAGAGAAAGTTGGGTTGTGTCCACTTTTATTGTTGACAACTACAATGGCCTGAGAAGAAGACGAAAAATTAAGTGATTGCGTGCGAGAGGGAGAGATAGAGCAGCTGGTCGGAAAAAGACTTGTCTTCGGAGGAGGAAAGAGGAGATGAGAAGACAAGTAGACATATCTAACGAACGTAGGGTTTTTTGATAAATGTTCATGCTCAATGATTAATTTGGTCTTAAGCAGGAATCGAGTGAGTGAGTGATGTCTTCCCCAATTATTCGAACGAAGAACCAAACATGAGTTTACCTCAACCTAATACAACCAAAAGCTTTTTATTAAAACTACTTCGCATTTCTCCCACTTCTCTTCTTGTGTTTTACACCAAACTAACTAAGACAAAGCTTCTTTCTTCTTCTTCTCTTCTTCTCCTTCTTTCTTACAACATGGAGAAATCCGAAAGAGAGACCCGCGAATTCGTGAACGTCAAGTCCTTCTCCCAACTCCCCTTCATTCATCCAGCCCTAGGGAGAAGCCCGCTGCCGCCGGCATCAGGCTCTTTGACATCGAGTTTGATACTGCTGATGACCCGTCCGTCCCTTCCTCCATGAGCAAACCCGACAGGGAGACCTTGAGGGCGGCCTCGGCCAACTCTGAGGCCTATGGCAACAACAATAACGTGGACAGCTCGAGGAGGTTCGAGTGCCATTACTGCCGCAGGAACTTCCCTACCTCTCAAGCCCTCGGGGGCCACCAGAATGCTCACAAGAGGGAGCGCCAATATGCCAAGCAGGCCAACCTCCAGTCCGCCCTCGTGGCCCATGGCGGCCTTTTGGACATATCTACCGTTTCGGTGCCTATGGGACATCTTCAGCGACGTACAACAGTCATCCTCAGTGGGGATATGGCAGCGGCCACTACTATGGAGGAACTGCAAATAACACTAACAACAACATTAGCAATAGTTACCACGGTGGTGCTGCTTTCAGTCATCATGCTCCTAGTGGTTGGCAACCGATTAACAGCAACCACTCAAGGAGAATCCCCGCCACCGCTACCGCACAGACCATGAGCTGAGAGCCCCTCCCCTTGCTGGGCCGTGATGTATCGGACAAACCAGGCAGGCTCGGTGGGGCAGTTGAAGGGATATGCGCGTGTGAGGCAAAAGCGGGCATGCAGGAGCCCGTGAGTTTTGATCTTCACCTGTAGTTAGTCTGAGTTAATACTTCTCTTGGCCTATTTAGTCTCCCTCCGGGCCTGTTCGGCCGGAACTAATTTTCTTTGTCATGTGAAGCTTATCGCCGATTTCTTGACATCATCGTCGCCGCGTTCTCCATATAAGTAATTTTGTACCGAGATGTATATCCATTCCAATCCTACATTTGGGGTTCACTCGATGTCATCTTCTTCGCTGGTCATAATGAGATCGAAAGATTAGGTCTAATGGATTCCATCATCTGGTGTGCTCTGGAACAGTGGTCATGCATTTCTTTTGGGACAGTAGTAGACTATCTTACAGTTTCATTACAATGTCCAGCAGCTAAATGCAAGGAGGAAACCAAGGGACCATGTTGACTGACACACACAAAACTTGGATCCTAGTCATAATGGTACCAGAAACACTGAGTGCTGTCTCCCCCTATTCCTGTTTCCAATAACAACACATTTGTCAAGTACTTAATGGGAGAAAACTCGGGGTTTGGTTAGATTTAGGCAAACTCTCCGAGGCAACTCCCTGTGAGAACATGTCCTCGGTTGTCAAAAGGTGAGGAGATCTAGAGCTGGGTTGCTTGTGGGGGACTTGCAAATTGCACCTCAGTTGTTGGGTAAGACACAGAATCTCCTTCCTCGAGTGGCTTATGTTTTCAGAAACCAGGCTGGCTTGCTGTCCTAACAGCAATTTCAGTGTTGCATTTGACTCCTAGAAACATTTGGTCCTAAAAATTGCAGTGTAAGTCGGTGGATTATGCATGCAGTTGGCGACACAGCAGAGAGCTGATGCCGATGCTACTAAGGTACACAACGCCATCTGAAAAGACGAAAAGGGGAAATAGACTGACTACTCATGAACCATCACGTAAGGGGAGACAGTTCCCAGCCCTCTGAAAAAGTAACCTTTTCAATAAACAATTGCCTTCCATTGATGCAACATCTTGTGGTAATATGCTGTCCATGATTTTTACAAAGAAGTACTTACAGCCTAACCTTTGAAGACTGTCAAGAAACTCCTAAAATTTTCACAACTATGCACAGACACAAGGCAGTCACACCCCAAAAGAAAGGCTACACCCACCAAATACAAAAACGGTGAGCTGTAATTACAATTGTGTTAATCTCACCTGATTTTGTAATGCTGCCCATTCCAGTTGTTGCAGTAGCACAGCTAATGAGATGCCATCCTACAACCCAAAAAGTAACATAGTGGCAATCGGAGAAAAGGCCGCACTATCAGTGGACTCCATTTGTGGTGGCAATCCCGTTTACACTATTGTATTGGTCTTCTTTACTCTTAACTTCCTTTTTGGAGATCACAGGAAGTAGTTGTTGCGAAGACACGGTTCTATCAGGCAACTCTGCAATTAAGGGAACAGAAATGACATCTCAAGCATCATAAAAAAGGTTCGAGTAGGGATCAATCCTAGATTTGCTGGTTGACAAGTCATTATATGGGCTGACCTGGGAATTTCTTGTTAATGAAAAAAATAACAAGATTTACGGTGTACCTACACAAGCAAGAGACAGCTTAGAGAAAATGTGGCCATTCCTCCAAAAATGATCACTGGAACAATCAAGATAACATTTTTACCATGCAACTACAATGTCACCTGTGTAATGCTTGCGCGAAGCTATGATTAATACACTTTGAATCACAGCAAGTAACCAACCACATTGTTTGATGAACCTGGATTAAATCACCATGCTTGAGAGTCTTAGTGGATCATCCAAAATGAAGGAAAATAAAATGACGAAGACGACAAAACAACCGAAAAGCATAAATTAAACCTACTACTGGAAAGCATAGATAAGAAATTTGATTTAAAATGAGTGCAATAAGGAAATCATCTATCATTACCTCTTCGTGCCATATTGGTGATAAGTGCAGACAAATACCAAGGTAAAGATCATGTCAGACGAGAATATCAAATCACCACAGCCATAGAAAACCCCTCGTGGAACTGTGAAAGGGAATAGTTAAACAAGCAACTAAAACTTTCTGTACATAATCGACAATGTGATGTGAAGATATACCCACAGTTAATTAAAAGCACTTCATACACAGTTCGTGGCGATGGTAGCCTGGAAAACTTTGAGCCCTGAACAAGAGCTCTCTATCAGAAACAACAATCGAATTCAAGAATATCAAATGAGCATGGATGAGTACCTCGCGGCAATGATAATTTGGGACAGGCAGCTGGGTTGCGTAGAATGTTAAAATTCGAAGAATTTGAGAGGCCTACAAATTCGATTATAAAACAGAAACACGGAAGGAAATTTTGAGATATTTTGACTCCAGCATGACATGATTCCAATCAATTAAATTAGCGAAGATGGTCAGAAAACTGAATGTGTTCTATGAAATTGCCCCTCCTTGTGTGTGAATTATTTAATACAAAATGTACGATTGAGTGAGTAAAAATTAATAAGTCATACTTACAACTAGGTAAGCAAGAACACGGCATCACAGCAGGACTGTGTAGATCTTCTTGTTCTGATAAACGAATGGGTGAAAGGTCCACTGCAACAACAAAAGATATCAAATTATGACATCTTGGCACCTCATAAGCATGTTCATTGAGGACGTCTAACACGTCGAGCAATAGCAACAGTAGAACAATCAAAGTGTAATCTTACCAAAAAGAAGGAAAAGAAAATGACGCCAAACGTGGTCTTGCTGATATATGCATTTTGTGGACCTAATTCCTATGCACGAAAATCACAGGGTGACAATACTTTCCAATTTGTGTGTTGAAATAAGAGACCAGCACAAAGAACTTTCTTACAGGAATCAGGAAAAAACCAAGGTCTGGGAGTACTGGTCCAGGCCGTTGCAAGTAATGAACTCCACGAGCCGCCAACCCATGTATGTACTGTCGATAGCAAAAGCTTAATCCTTACATATAATCCTCAATGAGACATCCCAACAGAACCAAGAACACTAAGTAATGCAGACATGATCAAGACTTGTTCAAGAGAGAGTAACTTCAAAAAGCAAATGATCAACCTGTATAGAAGTACATAATTATGTTATTAAGATTTATAAATTTCTGTTGGACAAGTGACTCACAGATTACTGCATCGTCAAATATTTTGGAGGGAAGAAGGCACTAAAATCAAATGGATTTGTCGACAATTTATAACCGCAGATCGAACATCTCTTGTCATCGAATATTCTGATAAAGAGGGATTTAACTTTCACAGAAACACCAGCAAAACCACCAATCATCTTAATCACACCACGCAGTTGTGAGCCTGCTATGCAGATTCCGCTTCACCAGATTAAGACACCACATCATTGAGTCACATAACAACAATCCACCTACACCAGGTCGCAATGTCCAGGCACTAAACCACAACGTGGGCATCACAGCCAGGGATAATTGACCTCTGATCACTCAAAAACAACCAGAAACACAACAGGGCAACAGAACCACATAGCCGCGTCGAGTCGGGAGGACCTACCACATTCATTCATTCGACAAAAACACATCATTTTACTAGGCAGGAAAGAAAGAGACAAAAAGACAGAACCTGAAAGACGATCCCACCAACGATGTATTGCCAGTTCCCAAACAGGAGGTTGATCTCCACGTTTAACTCCGCACAGAACTTCTTCCATGGCTTCACGCACCCCCCACCAACCCACAATTTTTTTCAGAAAAAGCAAGAAAAACAACAACCCCAAATCGAAATCAAAGTTCAACAGCAACAACAATAAGCACAAAGTGGGGGGAAGAGAAGATCTCCCGGGAAAGAGACAATGCAAACCTTAGAAGCCTCACGAGACATCTTCCCAAATAAACCAACGACTCCCGACTAGACAAATAACAAAGGAAAAAAGGGAAAAAAAAGATAACTTTCGGATCAAGTAATAAAAAACCAACCGCCTTTTGCATTCAAGAAGAGATTTTTCCAATCAACCCATCCCTCGCCAAGAGACAACAACAACAAAAAAAATTAAAACCCAAGAATCTCTCTGAAGATCTGATGCGAAGAGAGGAGGAGGAAACGCAGCTGGTGCAGAAGGGAAGATAGAAGCTGTGAAGATTGTGGTGGTCGATGGTTGGATCGGGTTTCGGGTTAAGTCGTATGGGCTCGGGTTAAATAAATAAGTGGATGGGCTGTATAGCTAGGCCAGGTGTCGGCCCAATCGTGGCAGGAGTCGGGTGAGACCCCATAGTTAGTTGGGAATACTCTGTAAATAGCAGGAGGGTGGCGTGGGACAATGGGGGGTTATGCGCGAGTTTGTTATGGGAAATGGAGGAGTACGGAGACCCTTGTGAGCTTGGGCTCTCGGAGGTTGTTGGAGATTCTTATCTTGTATTTTGTGGGTGTGGGTGGAGTTGATTGGATAAGGGGGTCGGTGGCTATTGGGAGACGGAGAGCGGTGGTGACCGGTGAGTAGGAAGGGACGAGTGAGGCCAGCCGGCATTTGGGGTAACACGGGGGGGAAGGGACGAGTGAGGCCAGCCGGCATTTGGCGTAACACGGGTATCAGAGCCCAGGCTTCCGACAACCATGGCTGAGACACGGTTGTCTGAATTGAGGAAGGAGCAGGAAGCCACCAGTGCTGTCATCGGTGGGCTGATAGAGAGGATGGAGCGGGTGACGAACCAACTAAAGGAGATGGAGGCGAAATCGGAGACGAAATGGGAAGCGATGCAAACCCAGATGGTCTCTTTGGCCAAATCAGTGCAGGAAGGTCGCAGATGGGAAGCAAGCTCAGATGTATCACGTACAGGTGGGCTGGGAGGCAGAAACGAAGGGGCTGGTGAGCAATACGTGGGACCTCTACCCACCTTCGTCATGCCTAAAGTCGGATTTCCGGAGTTTGACGGCAGCGACCTCGACGATTGGTTGTACAAGTGCCAGCGATATTTCGAGTTAGAGGGAGTTCCGGAAGAGAAGAAGGTACAGGTTGCTTCCTTGTATGTGTTTGGGGCTGCCTTGCAATGGCACTACACGTTTATGCGGAATAGGGGGCTGGCGGAACCGTTGGGATGGGCGGAGTATGTGGCTGCGGTGACAAAACGATTTGGACGAGAGGTCTTTGAGGACCCCATGGGGCGGATGAAGACTTTGAAGCAGGAAGGGGCTTACAGTAATCTTTACGCTTATATGGAGGAATTCGATGCTTGTTTAAGGAAGGTGTTGGAGAAAATTGATCTTCCGGTAAATTTTCAGGTCAGCCTGTTTATCAATGGCTTGAAAGAGGAGTATCGCGGTACCTTATGGCTGCTGCAGCCTACTGACCTCGTGAGCGCGCAAGCCAGCGCTCGAATTCTAAGTGCCGATGTTCCGCCGATGGGGAGTGAGACCACAGGCTCTAGATTGCGCATGTGGAACAGGGGACCAATGCAACAAGGGTCTCCAGGCCCCGATGCGAGAGGGAGTGAAGTTACTATTTTAAAGGGTCCCATGATTGGAAACAATAACTACCGACCGATGGGTAACAAGGGAGCAGTAATTCCAGTAATTCCAACAACTCGGCGACGATTGAGTCAGGAAGAGATTGCGGAAAGGAGGCAGAAAGGACTTTGTTTCGGATGTAATGAGCCTTATACTCGTGACCACAGGTGTTCTCGGAGGCAAATTTTCTCATTGTGGGTCGATTCGGTAGGGGATGAGGATGAGAGTCAGCAACCTATTGGGGAAAAAGATGAGGACGTACAGGTTACTTTGCATGCCATTAATGGTGAGGACGGAGTGGAAGGGGCCAAAACAATGAGGGTAGAAGGACAATATAAAGGGAAATCCCTGCAGATTTTGATAGACTCCGGGAGTACGCATAACTTTATCGATATGGGGGTGGTGAAAGGCTTGGGAATTTCTACTGTCAGCATTAAACCAGTGAGTGTCACTGTGGCCGATGGAAGAAGCATAAAGAGCAGCAGATCCTTGCAATGTTTTGAGTGGGAAATGCAGGGTCAAACATTCACGGCCAATTTTTTCATTATACCATTGGCGGGCTGTGAGATGGTGTTGGGGGTTCAATGGTTGGCGAATTTGGGAGACATCACGTGGAACTTTCAGTCTGCCCACATGCGATTCCGACGAGCTGGCCGATTGATCACTCTGCGAGGGGTGATCAGAAGCAGGAGAGGAAGTTGTGGAAGGTGGTACAGGGGAAGGCCATCTCTAGGAGCATTCTGCAGCAAATGACTGCCATTTGTATCCAACCAAGTGTAGCAGACGAAATTCAACCCATGAGTGCAGTAACGTCAGAAGTGGTGGTGAATCAACCTGATTTAAAGGCAGTACTGGAGGAATTTTCAGGGGTGTTTAAAGATCCCACCGGATTACCCCCTTTCCGTGGCCATGAGCATGCTATCGTCCTCCACGAGGGTACGGGGAGCATCAATGTGCGGCCCTATCGATACTCAGTGACACAAAAGAATATAATCGAAGGGATGGTGAGTGAACTTTTAAAAGACCAGATCATAAGACCCAGCAGGAGCTCCTTTTCGTCGCCAGTAGTTTTAGTAAGAAAGAAAGACGGGACATGGCGCATGTGTATCGATTATCGGCAGCTCAATCAACGAACCGTGAAGGATAAATATCCAATACCGATCATTGAAGAGCTACTCGATGAGCTTCATGGGGCAATAGTGTTCTCAAAGATCGACTTGAGGGCCGGATATCACCAAATACGGATGGAACCTGCAGATGTGCATAAGACGGCGTTTCGCACTCACGACGGGCATTACGAATTTCTGGTTATGCCATTCGGGCTCACTAATGCGCCGTCAACATTCCAAAGCCTTATGAACACAATTTTCCGACCATATCTTCGGAAATTCGTCTTGGTATTTTTCGACGACATCTTGATTATAGCAAGACCCTGGAAGAGCATCTGCAGCATTTGAGGGTCGTTCTATCTGTCCTCCAACAGCATACTTTGTATGCCAAGAGGTCTAAATGCGATTTTTGCAGCTCGAAGGTTGAATATTTGGGACACTACATCGATAGAACTGGGGTATCGACAGATCCCAAAAAGGTACAGGCCGTTCGAGACTGGCCGCCTCCTTCCAATGTGAAACAACTCCGAGGATTTCTTGGGTTGAGCGGATATTACCGGAGATTCATTCGGGGCTACGGAGTTGTCAGCAGGCCTCTCACAAATCTGCTCAAGAAGGATTCCTTCCTTTGGGACTCGGCTGCTCAATTGGCTTTTGAAGAGCTCAAGGTACTCTTAACTACTGCCCCTACACTCAAGCTTCCTGACTTTTCTTCTGTGTTCGTCGTCGAGACAGATGCACGTGAGACTGGAATTGGTGCTGTCCTTATGCAACAACAGCATCCGATAGCCTATATCAGCAAGGCTTTGTCCAATCAACACATGGCCCTATCAGTATACGAGAAGGAACTCTTCTCCGTGGTGTACGCTGTTAAAAGGTGGCATCACTACCTCACCGGTCGACGATTTGTTATCAGGAGTGATCACAGAAGTCTGAAATTCCTCTTAGACCAGCGTTTGCACACAGATAGCCAATTTAAGTGGCTCTCTAAACTTATGGGGTATGACTACGAGCTAGTCTACAAAAAGGGAAAGGATAACTCCGCTGCCGATGCATTGTCACGCATTCCCGGGGCCGAACTGCTTGCCTTGGCATTGAATGATTACCAACCAACGTTATTGGATGAGATTAAGCTCACATGGGAGGAGGATCCCGAGTTGAAGGTGGTCTTGGAAGGTCTGCGGAATAATACCCCTATTTCCTCTGTTTTCCAGTGGCAACAAGCTCTATTGAAGAAGGGCAATAAGATTGTAGTGGGCAAGAATGATGAGGTTCGGCGAAAACTTATCGCCGCCTTTCACAGCGGCTCGGTGGGGGGACACTCGGGTGTTCTGGCCACTACGAAGAAGGTTGCCCAACTATTTCATTGGAAGGGACTGCAGCGGGATGTCCGCAATTTTATTCGTGCTTGTGACGTATGCATTCGCTGCAAATATGATAATACCTCTTCTCCCGGCCTGTTGCAACCCTTGCCGATTCCCATGGGGGCGTGGCAAGATATCTCCATGGACTTCATTGACGGTCTACCGCGGTCTCAAGGCAGGGAGGTGATATTGGTTGTCGTAGACCGTCTGACAAAGTACGGCCATTTCATGGGACTAACCCATCCATACTCTGCCAATTCAGTTGCCCAGACTTTCCTTGATCAAGTCTTCAAATTACATGGTATGCCTCAGACTATCGTGAGCGATCGGGATACGGTATTCCTCAGCAGGTTTTGGCAAGACTTATTTAAGCTGCAGGGGGTTGAGTTGTGCATGTCCTCGGCGTATCATCCTCAATCCGACGGCCAGACTGAAGTGGTGAACCGCTGTCTCGAAGCGTACCTTCGCTGCATGTGTGGGGACAGCCCAAAGGATTGGTACAAATGGCTTCCGCTGGCGGAGTGGTGGTACAATACATCCTACCACTCTGCCATACGAATGTCGCCATTTGAAGCGCTCTATGGATACCTTCCCCCAATCCATGTACCTTACTTGGGCAACGACAGTTCCGTGGCTGCGGTTGATGGAATTCTGAGGGATCGGGAGATGATGTTAAGCATCCTTCGATTCAATTTGGCCAGAGCCCAACACCGTATGAAGCAGCTTGCTGATCAACATAGGACTGAACGGGAATTTAACATCGGTGACTTGGTTTTTGTGAAATTGCAGGCCTACAAACAGCACAGTGTCGCTCGGCGGGCAGCTCACAAGCTTGCTCCATTGTATTACGGCCCCTACAAGGTCATTGATAAAGTGGGGAAGGTTGCCTATAGGTTGCAGCTACCGGCTGGATCTGCAATTCACCCCACTTTCCATGTCTCGAAGCTGCGTGCGGGCGTGCCAGATGTTTCACGTGTGTCGCCGACCCTTCCCCAGTTCTGTGTTGCTTCACCCATTGTTCCTGTTGCAGTGTTGGACAGGAAAATGGTGAAACGGGGGTCGCGGGCCGCTACAATGGTTCTGGTGCAGTGGTCGTCCGGGACTTCTGAAGATGCTACCTGGGAGTATCTATATGACTTGGAGAAGCGATATCCTCATTGCACACTTGAGGATAAGTGCGCTTTAGGAGGGGTGGCTTGATGCGAAGAGAGGAGGAGGAAACGCAGCTGGTGCAGAAGGGAAGATAGAAGCTGTGAAGATTGTGGTGGTCGATGGTTGGATCGGGTTTCGGGTTAAGTCGTATGGGCTCGGGTTAAATAAATAAGTGGATGGGCTGTATAGCTAGGCCAGGTGTCGGCCCAATCGTGGCAGGAGTCGGGTGAGACCCCATAGTTAGTTGGGAATACTCTGTAAATAGCAGGAGGGTGGCGTGGGACAATGGGGGGTTATGCGCGAGTTTGTTATGGGAAATGGAGGAGTACGGAGACCCTTGTGAGCTTGGGCTCTCGGAGGTTGTTGGAGATTCTTATCTTGTATTTTGTGGGTGTGGGTGGAGTTGATTGGATAAGGGGGTCGGTGGCTATTGGGAGACGGAGAGCGGTGGTGACCGGTGAGTAGGAAGGGACGAGTGAGGCCAGCCGGCATTTGGGGTAACACGGGGGGGAAGGGACGAGTGAGGCCAGCCGGCATTTGGCGTAACAAGATCGAAACTGAATCCGATCGCCTTCTTTTACGGCCAAGTTTGAGAGGGGTGTTGGGATTGTGATGGTGGTGGGCTTTCTATTTTCCCTTCCCCTCCCACCTTTGTTTGTACGAGTAAAACGACACAGCCCTGCACTTTCTTATGTTTGGTATCATGTGTTTTTATGTTGGTAACGTGTTCGGTTGTTGTGAGAGGTTACGTTGCCCACCCCACTCTTTAGAATTAATTCTCTTCCAGAAAACCAAACCATGCCCAAATTGATACTTAATTCCTATGAAGCTATTACTACATTACAACTTCTTCAATATCCTTATGATTAAGAAAGGGAACAAAACATACTCCCAATTTAGTGTAACAAACACCGATTATCACCAAAGAAAGGAAATGGATGCACCTCCCCGGAAAATCCTAGTCTCATCATGTCATAGAACAACAAAAATAAGAGTGCAATGACAAAACACACTCCTGCAAAACAAACAGAAGAGAGGAGAACTGGGATCCTAATAACCGCCCTTAAGATCATTGACGACATCATATGGGATGGGGGTAACAGTCTCCAGCTTGGCACCTTCCACCATGAATCCCGGCTTTGGACCCTCCGGCTGCCTCTTGGTGCTGATGACCTTGCCTATGGCTTTGGCCTCGGCTTTCAGCTGGTCATTCTTCTTCTTCCTCAGCTGGAAGTCCTCATTGCATCTCGAGGGTTGTACATGCTCCACCCGCACGTGGATCCTCTTCCTAATTATCCTATTACCCACCTGCACACAAAATACTAATTAAACCATTTTTCCACAATTTCAACTTATGCAAGAAGCATATCAGTGCAGGATAGACAACAACTACCCAAAATGATTCTTTCTTTCTTAAAACTAAGGCGAGGTCAGCATGCATAAATCCCCAGCAACACCAGCACACAGAACAAGCTCTGTGGTGACTATCATCTCATGAATACAATCAACTGAATCGGATGACCACAGCGCGCGACCAGAACAAGGCAGACTACATCAACTCGTTAAAACTATCAATACCAAGTATCTAGCAAAGAACAAGCAAAAGTACACTGTGCCCTCCTCCCCATCTTCCTCGGCCTCAAAATCTTTTCCATTTCCTTAACTCAAGCGATTCAATTCGCTTGAGACCAACAAAAAGCCAACACCCTAAACAATCGAATCGCTTGTTGATCTCGACGCACGGGGATACCAACAGAAACCAAACACACTAAACAATCGAATCAAATGCCATTTTCACCCCAGACCTGTTTGTTGATCTCAACTCCGATGGCGCGCTTGGTGACGTTCCAGACGCTGCCGGTGCGGCCGTGGTAGAACTTGTGGGGCATGCCCTTGTGGATGGCCCCATTGACCTTAACGTCGACATAGTCACCGATCTTGTAGGTGCGGAGGTAAGTGGAGAGGGGGATGTAACCCTTCTTCCTGAAGGGACGGGAGAAGAGATCCCTCGTCCTCGACCTCAGCCCGTGTCCCGCCGGCATCTTCTCTTCCTCTCAGCGTCTCTCCCACCAGGAAACCCTAAGGCCTCCAGCGTTTCATCCATTATATAGTCGGCTCTATTGGGCTAGGGTTAAGGTCTTTTATTGGGCTTATGGTACTATGGGCTTTGGGACTTTGGGCCTTGGACAGTCGGCGCAACAGACCTGCCTTCCTTCTCGTTCGGACCATCGGACAGGACCGGGGGTGTAAAAAAAAAGTTTTTAAGAAACACCCCCTTCCCCCCACCAAAACAAAAAGGAGCTTCCTTCCATCAGTCTTTTTCGTCTCCTGTTCTAAACCTCTCTCAATCGCCTCCCTTTCCCGAACCCTAATTCCCGTACGAAGGGGCTGATCCCTCCTCAGTTCGATTCGGATTGTCCGGACTCTTTCTTTAGCCCGTTTTGATTCTGGGGATGGCGGATCCCCCAGGGTGTGTTGTTGGCTCGGGAGAGGTAGGTGGGATTTGGTGGCGCTGAGGCTTGGAGGAGGAAGAGAGAGATCGTGTCCGCGGAGGGTTTGGGGAGAGATATGCTTATCGTGGTTCGCGTGCACTTGCCCTCGGAGATTCCCATCGTCGGGTGCGAGCTCACGCCTTACGTCCTGCTGCGGCGCTCTGATAAGATTGTGTTCACGGATGACGTCGTGGAGTCGGCCCCCGTTGATGGGTGCTTCCTGAGATACAAGTGGTTAGTTGGTTTCTCCCCTGTTTGCGTTAGATTCTTGACGGGTTTCTTTTTTGTCTCGGTTGGTTTTTTGGTTCGATTGGTGTTGTTTTTTTCACTATGGCGGAGCAGAAGGCCTTGCACTAATTTGTTAGGCTGAGTGGTTTTGTATTTCTTGGAGTCAGTGTGGTTTGGTTGGGAAGATATTCGTGGTAGCTCAAAACAGCGGAGTTAACATGTGGAAGGATGTGTGGATTACCAATCTGGCTTCCCCAGCTAGTGGAAGCATCGGTACTGTCGACCCATTATCGGATCTGCATGGTTGCATTTATTGATTATATAAAAAAGTGATTTCTTTTCTCCATCAAGGTTGTTGGCCATCTCAAGCAGCTACTGTAGTCACTTGTCACATTGGTTGGTTCGAGCTTTCTTTGTTTATTTTGGCATGTATTGATTGTCTTTTATGTAACATTTTAACGGGCGATCCCCAAGACATTCTTTATGCGCTGCTATCTTTCGTTAGTTTTTGTTCTCACTGCCATTATGCTGGTTCATGTATCATTCATGGTGATGCAGGTATAGAATTCAAAGTGATAAGAAAGTTTCTGTCTGTAGCATACATCCTTCAGAGCTAGCTACGTTACAGTGCATTGGGTGTGTGAAGGCCAAATTACCCGTCACCAAAAGCTACCACTGTACACCCAAGTGTTTTTCAGATGCATGGCATCACCATCGCGTTGTTCATAATCGTGCTGCAAGTTCAGTTACCGAGAACGGAAGTGAAGACGAGGAGCTGTTCGGCAGATTTAATAGCTCGGGATCTGGAGTTGTAAATGCTAGTTTATCAAGCTCTGCATCTGTCTCTAGTTTGTCAAATGGCACAACACCTTTGTATCCTGCTGCAATTTCCCAGAAAAATGGCGATGAGACATTATTTGAAGTTGGACGATCTAAAACTTACACGCCAACAGCTGATGACATCGGGCATATTCTGAAGTTTGAGTGTGTCGTGGTAGATGCATCAACAAAGCTACCTGTTGGACATGTCAACAGCATATCAACATCTCGTGTCATTCCAGCTCCGAGCCCAAGTCCACGTCGGCTAATCCCTGTTGGTGCAGCGGACATGTTGGGGCATTTAGATACTGATGGTCGGGGTTCATCTTCCGGGACATTTTCAGTGCTGTCGTACAACATTTTGTCCGATTCATGTGCAACAAGTGAACTGCACAGCTATTGCCCTTCATGGGCTCTTTCTTGGCCATATCGGAGACAAAATCTTCTTCGAGAAATCATTGGCTATTGTGCAGATATTGTCTGCCTTCAGGAGGTATGGGCAATGCTCGACGATTGTGAATATGCACAATGTTTTATCTGCGGGGAGTAACTTGTCGTTTTATCATATCTGAGGAATCAACTGTTTTTACTTCTGGCTAATTGTCGTAATAGCTTTTTCACAGGTTCAAAATGATCACTTTGAGGGATTCTTTGCCCCGGAGTTGGAGAAACATGGATATTCAGGCTTATACAAAAGAAGGACCAGTGAAGTGAGTTAAAAAAACTGCTTTCTGCTAAATATTCGACGTTAAACTTCCATCTTATACTCATTGTTTCGGGCGTTCCAGGCGTACACTGGAAACTTGAGCACAATAGATGGCTGTGCTACTTTCTTCCGGAGGGACAGATTTTCTCATGTTAAAAAATATGAGGTATGCAGCTGATTTTTTTTGAATTGATTCCTTAATTTTAAAAGCGACTAATGTAAAGCATACAGATGGTAAAATAAAGTTAGTGATCCTTGTTGCAGGTTGAATTTAATAAAGCTGCCCAGTCCTTGACGGAGGCTTTCCTTCCGACTGCCCAGAAGAAAAGTGCCTTGAACAGACTGGTTAAGGTAGTAGATCAGTGTTTTATTCACTCCTGCCTTTGTTGGTTTATTTTCTGTTTTTTAGTTTATCTTGCAGTTTGACGACAGCTTATGCTCTTATCTTTTCCTTTGACATTTATAGGATAATGTCGCACTTATAGCAGTTTTAGAAGCAAAATTTGGTAATCAAGTGGCAGGCGATGTTCTTGGAAAGAGGCAGCTTTTATGTGTGGTAAGATTTTCTTGTTATTTAAGTGGAATATACCAGAAAAGCGATTGTTTGTAACAGTTTGTGACATGAATAATAGTAGAACTGCCTTCCTCTCGTTATTTTTATAATAATCTGCCCACACAAATTCAGATAAATTTGTTCTGTTCAATTTGAAAAAAAAAACTAATTGATTCCCAGAACTCATCTCATCTAAAACTCGCGGATGCATCCTTTAGTAGATTCTTTGTCAAGTGAAATTAACGGATTATTTTGTGACTCGTACCGTTTCTGGTTCAGGCTAACACTCATGTAAACATCTCACCGGAGTTGAAGGATGTAAAATTGTGGCAGGTGTCATCCTCCATCCATTTAGATTTATTGCTTCTGCTGGTGAACTTTTACCTTTTCCTGACGAGCTTTCGTCTCCTTTGCGCAAGATTCATACTCTATTGAAAGGTTTAGAGAAGATCGCTGCCAGTGCAGACATTCCAATGTTGGTCTGTGGCGACTTCAGCTCAGTTCCAGGGAGGTTGGCCATCTTAATTCTGATCAGTTGCATCATGTTTACCATCGATGCTCGTGCTATGTTAATCCTTTGCTACTTACTATAGTGCCGCACATTCACTCCTTGCTATTGGGAAGGTTGATCCATTGCATCCTGATTTAGCTGTTGACCCACTCAGTCTCTTGCGTCCTCCTGGAAAGCTGACCCATCAATTACCATTGGTATTTATTCATTTTTGGATTTTGTTTTGGGCACTTTCTGATAATGTTTTACTCCAGATGCCAAGTGAGGTAAAATGTATTTTCTACAGGTCAGCGCATATTCTTCTTTAGCAAGAATGGTTGGCCCTGCCTCGGAGCAGCAGAAGAAGAGAATGGACCCCACAACAAATGAGCCCTTGTTTACGCACTGCATGAGGGATTTCATCGGCACTCCCGACTACATTTTCTACACAGGTGGTTAATGCCAATCTAGCCATATGCAACTTGTGCTTCGGCCTCCTATATCTCGGCCATGCCTCGTCCCTTTGTACTACGAGTGCAGGATTGACCACTTCTGACATGTTTGTGAAACTTCCTTTTTGGCTTTAGCGGACTCGTTAACAGTAGAATCCTTGCTGGAGCTCTTGGATGAGGTCATCCTAAGGAAAGACACGGCCCTTCCTTCTGCCGAGTGGTCTTCAGATCACATTGCTCTTTTGGCTGAATTTCGCTGCAAGCCTAGAACTAGACGGTGATGCAGGTGAGAATTATCTCTTATATCTATGTCTCGTCATTTGATGACATTTATCATATCAATCTTCTATGCACCGTAAGGAAAGTTCATTTAGTATGCGTTGTACATTTGTTTGACTGTTTACATGTGGTACAATAAACTGTGTGAATGATGCTCAGACATCATATTTGATGTGTGAGGTAGGTATGCCTTATAGCTAACTATTTTACCCTTTCCATGTCCTTTGGGCTCATCCTTGGACTAGCAAGAGATAACTGAGGGTGTGAATGTGTCATGTGTAATGACAGGAGGAAGAACCAAAGCTTATGAAACTAAGAAATGGACGGTCGAGCAGGAGCAGGAGCAGGAATTGTTGTAAGCGTGGTACAAATTCTTCGGTTTATTTTTTTACCGGGGTTGAATGACTGCACCTCTCCACAGGGAAATATCTCTCATAAAGCCCTCCAAGATGCTCTTAGTTTTTTTTTTTAACCTTTTCCTCTTTTTAACTTTCCAAAACGTCCACAGAAATCTTGTTAGGGATGCCCCATCAGTCGGTCCCCTGTAACTTTATCACTCCCCCTGTACTCTATATTTGGCGACATGAGTTATCCATGGCGATCTGTTTAATTCCAATGTCTCTTTTCACTTAATCTCCTTTGTGTAATGAATAATGAAGCTCTCGTGCAATATTGCATTTGCAAAGCAAGGACAAGCGAGTATTTTGAACCATAAGGTACATTTTAATCCAACCGGGAGCCGTTTCAACTTGATAAGGTACATTTTAAATTCTGAAGTCTTAACCCTGCCCTGCATGTCTCTGCCTGGTTTGCACAACTTAGAGGAAAGATAGGGTAATCTACTTCAGGCAACATTTGTGTTTGTCCAACAGTTTCATGGCTATCTGTGAACTTACCTTGGGTCGGAGCAATGGTGAGCATCAAGGTTGATGACTGGTACGTGCTCAGCTGTGTACTTTGAAGCATTTGATAAGAGGAAACAATCGTAGCAGGTCATCACGGCTTCGTCTCTGAGAAAGCAATAGAAGCAACTACTCAAATTCTGACGAGAAAAGCACCACACTAGACGTGGGATACAATACCATCTTTACCTTGATGCCAATGCAACCATTTACATCAAGCGTGGTCATTGATCTTGAGCAAGTTTCTGAGAGGACCTCGAGGCACTTATCAGTCACTCCAACTATCCCAAACAAGCTGCATTATCCATATGCTATCATAGATCGCACGGGTGACATAATAAAAGCTAGACATTCTCACATCAGCTACATTTTGATTTGAGCCTCTAGCAGAAATTTATCAGCATTTAGTTTTGAAGTGAATAGATTTTATTTATCCAAAAGAACAAACTCCTTATAATGGGAACAAGTTCCTCAACCACTTAGACTTGAAGAAAGGTTAGGGATACCTATGAATGGTAAAAGATAATTTATACCTCAAGAATTCCAGGGAAGTGCAACCTCGTGCAATTGCAATGACTCCAATGTCAGTGACACGCACACACCTATAAAAACCATTTGAAAGACCAAAGTCATTGTCAAGATTCCACTGGGACAGGGTTTTCCTTTTGTCTTTTTTTTTGGGGGGGAGGGGGGGGGGGGGGGTTACGTCATTTACCATGTCAAGTTGAGAGACACAAGTTTCTTGCACTTGGCAATGCAGGCTAACGCTTCATCACACAGATTCTGCAGCACAGAATGTTCAAGGGTAATTTTTCATTACAAAATGAATGATGCACAGAACACTTGCCTATATATTGCATAGGAATCTGAGGCTTCACCTGAGCACCACAAAGATCGAGGGACTTCAGAGTAGCCAGCAATGAGATTTTCCTGTATGTTTTGTCTATAAGACTGAAGAAGAAGTACTTCAGCCATCAATAACATAACACACTTATGAGAGTGGCTGGATAAGAACCAAGGAAGTACTCGTGCACTATCACTAACCCGGAGAGAGCATATAAATTCAGATTCTGGAGATTGGAGCATTTCTCTAGGATATGTTCCAACCCTGTATCCGTTACCTTGATGCAACTGAAAATCAAATCATGGGAGTTCATGTCAATGCGCACTGGCTTCAACAAGAAATATATTAAACACTGGAGAGCCGCAATAGAAAAAATGTATGTCAGTGATTAAGGACAAGATTTAACGAGAAGTATTTAAAAAGGATGAGGACTTATTTCACTAAGCCATTATCATGATAAGAACTTCCTTCAGCATTCTGGCCAAAGAAAATCCATAAGCTTTTCCAGTCAGATTCTTTCTCACCGAGTAATGTTCAATAACTCTAACTCATAATAGTTGGCAGCAATTAATTCCAAACTGGAGTCTGATATATTCTGCATCAACCAAATAAAAGAAGAGTTCCTGTCAGGGAAACTTCCAGATTAATCCACCAACAGTTCCAATGACTCAAAAAGATAACAAAAACTCACTGAAAGTTAAACACATTAATGCTTTCAAAACCATTGGTCAAGGCATGAAATTTCGAGATATTGAAGGGCTGTCCCTTTTCCATCAAACGACTAATAATCACCGATACTAAACAATGAAAAAGTAGCACATGGGATCATCTAGTAGTAATGCACAATGCACATAGGATAACCAAAAAACATGGGTATAGAGGAGAAAAATCTCTTGCCTTGCAGCCACTCAAGTTCAAATCAACAACCGTTTTGCAGCATCCAACCAGATGCTTTATGCAAGAATCCGTCACCCTGCCATATCAATCACATCTCACTACGAACTCGGGCAGCCATCGCCAAATAAAAAGGAAAGAAAGTAACATTACATTAAGTGCCCCTCCATTACCTCACATTCCAATACATAGAAAAGACCTTTAGATTAGGGCAGACACTGGTCACAGCCTCGATACCCCGATCTGATATCTTCTGGCAGCCATTGAGATTCAACACTTCCAAATCCTTGAGACATGCATCAAACTGTCCAAACGGCAGAAAGTAGCCCGGTAATAAACCATTTGAAGAGGATATAATTCAGCAGACCAATTACATTCACATACCCTCATCTTGATTGTCTCAAAAAGTGAGTCCTCGACGTCGCGAGCGAACTCGAGATCAACATGCTTCACTCGGCCATACCTCGGCTGCCAAGAACATAAAACCAAGATTTCAAGAAATTGCTATGGCAGAACAAGAACAGCAGGACTCAAAATACAGACCAGGGACAAGGCGTGGATGAGTCGAACTCCGGCACCTGACATCTCTCGCAATTCAATCGCCTAAAACCACAACACTGTACATCATGGGCAGATCAAACCATAACGAGAATCGATGAATTGAGACAACTAACAACCTGCCACAGAGAATGAGCAGCCAGCAGAGTGCGGTTGATCGACGAACTGACGAGCAGCAGCGTAATCAAATCCCGCTGCCGGAGGAGTGACCGGCTGCACACGATCTTCATCACCACGGGGACCGTTTCTTTGTTCCACTCCACTTCCCCTTCTTCCGCCATTTTCCTTCTTCCTAAGATGCCGCCAAAATGCAACCGTCGTTTATTTGTGCACCGGATCGGAGATAAATAGAATATAATGTATGATGATTTAAATTGATTATGATATTGAGCAATTTTGACCTAATTTTTTCTGCTTCCCAGAAGAATCGGCCGCCGCTGTCGACAACGACGGAGGAATGATCTTCGGCGCTGGGGAGGTTTGGTTTCTCCTTCTTCTTCTTTGGGAGGAGTTTCGACTTCAGCAGCAGCGGGGGAAAGCCAAAGTGAGGCTGAAAAGGGTGAAGAATCGGAGCTTCGACTACGTCATCGACGTCGAGACGACCTCAAGAGTAGTTTACCTCTCGCTCGTGCTATAGGAAGGCTATCAGAGAGGAAAGTTGGTGGATCCACATTCATTCGCTCAACTACGGTAGAAGTTGAGAACGAGGTTTCTCTACAGTGGCAAAGGGATTGATATGATACCCCATGAAGATATAGCGATCGATCAGGGTGGAAATGAATCAGAACAAGAGGAGTCAGAGGATGTTGAGTCTGACAGTGAGAGCTACGAGGAAATTTTGACAGGAGATGAATCGGAGAAAGAATAATGGTCGTGAAGACGAGAAAAAAGAAGGGGAATGGATTGGAAGTTCGCTTTCCTAATCAGAAAGGCTGAGAGGCGGCCGCTTTCCTATGCAGCTGTGGCGAAGGTAAAATCTTGTTCTGCTTCCTCTTGTCAGTTCGCACATTGTCTGATTTTGATGGCCGTGTGCATTACCATATATTATCCTCAATGATGTGAAATTATCTTCCTGATCTTCCCGAAAGGAGATGGTAGTCCGCCGTTCATCTGTCCTCCTTGCTGATTCTAATGCTTTTTTCTTCGACATTTTTATTGTTGTGATCAGTTAAAGGGAAGTTAAAGGGCGGCAACATGATGGTTGTTGAATCTTCTGTTAATCTTGGCCTTAAAACATGATTGAGAAACACCTTTACCATTTGCTCTCCTAACACGTTCTTGTTCAGACTGATAAAATGAAAATGATGCGCTAAATCGTTCCCAGCATAATCCTTTAAAGAAGCCAATCAGCCAAAATAGCAAGTATATGAACAAGACATGTTCGATCGTAACCAAATCCTCCTCCCAGGACCTTTAAACAAAACAGAAAAAAAAAAAACAAAAGACAGACATGTACATGCAACCTTAGAAATTCACAATAGATTTATTTCAGCCCATTACATGACGAAATAGCGAATAACCGCAGCGTTAAATGCGCATACGTATATAATCGTACCAACAAAATATTTAATCAAATCATACCTAATGTCCTCTAATTTCGCAATCAGCTCATGTTTCATGGTGCATATCTCGGCTCCCAGTCGTGCATTGAACACATCAGCCGATTTATCAATCTTCATATTATTGGCTTTCAGTCGTGCATTTAACACATCAGTCAATTTATCAATCTTCATATCGTTGACTTCCAGTCGTGCATTTAACACATCAGCTAATTTATCAATCTTCATACCCATCACATTCATCTCATACCTGAAAAAAATGAATGATTGATATTTATATTACACTAAAATGATCATATAGACAATTCAAGTAACATAAACATACAGCAAATCGGTTCGTATCTTTTCCACGTGGGCTCCTAAATTCTCCGCATCATGTTGTGAGATAGAAGCATAAAGCTCCTGCAATCAATAAAAGATAGTCATAGAAAAAATACAATAGCAAACATAAACATACCTACCTGATCATAGAGAAAATATAACATAAAACATACACACCTGATCAGTTTTCTTTACGAAATTATCGGAAACTTTCTCGAATGTGGCATTGGCAGCTTCGCTGATAGCCAAAGAAATGGTCTCTGCGTGTTTGGAAGGCAAACCTTGGCCTTCCAAACTCCTTGCCTACACGACAAAACCAAAACGAATCAATACAGGACTGGTATCCATCGAAAATCAAACTCTTTATCTTACCAGAAGGACTGGTATCCATCGAAAATCAAACTCTTTATCTTACCAGAGTCATTGTGTCTATGACGCACGTGCGCTTTCCGATGGCGTGAGAATAATGCCTAAAACCCTACCAAGACAACAAAAGCTTACTTGTTTCTCTGCACATCAATTACCAAAAAACAACCAATGGATTCTCTCAAGGTTTCCCTCACTAAAACAAATTCTTAAAACTATTACCAAGAATCTCGGAAAGAACGAGCAAAAAGTACACTATCCCCTTACTACCCATATTCCTCTGCCTCAAAATCCATTTCTTTTCCTTAACTCAAGCGATTCAATTCGCTTGAGACCAACATAAAGCCAAAAACCCTAAACAATCGGACTGCTTCTTGATCTCGATGCACAGATCCCAACAGGAACCCAAAATACTAATGAAATCAAATGCCATTTTCCACCCAGACCTGTGTGTTGATCTCGACTCCGATGGCGCCCTTGGTGACGTTCCAGACGCTGCCGGTGCGGCCGTGGTAGAACTTGTGGGGCATGCCCTTGTGGATGGCGCCATTGACCTTAACGTCGACATAGTCGCCGATCTTGAAGGTGCGGAGGTAGGTGGAGAGGGGGATGTAACCCTTCATCGTGAAGGGACGGGCGAAGAGATCCCTCGTCCTCGACCTCAGCCCGTGCCCTGCTGGCATTTCTCTTCCTCTCAGCGTCTCTCGCACCAGGAAAACCCTAAGAGGCCTCCAGCGGTTTCATCCCGTCGGCTAAATTGGGTTAGAGTTAGGGTCTGATGTTGGGCTTATGGTATTTTGGGCTTTTGGGCCATTGGGCTAACGACTAATTCCCTTACAAAGCAATTGGGCAGACTAATAACATGAAAGTGATGCGCTATACCCGTTCACAGCATAATCCTGGAAAGAAGCCATCAGCCAAAATAGCAAGTATATGAACAAGACATGTTTAACCAAATCCTCCTCCCTATGGTAAACAAAACAGAAAAAAAAAAGCAAAAGGCAGATATGTACATGATAGAAGGAATGCCGCCACATCATGATAGTTTGCCTAATCCCAAGCACTTGCAACCCCAGCACCGTATGCAGGGTACCCCGACCCGGCGCCATACATAGCATAGCTTGGTCCGGCACCGTACGCAGCATAGCCTGAGGGATAACCACCGTACGCATGGTTATTGTAACCCCCTCCATTGTAACCAGTGTTGCGGTTGAACGAGCCATCCCTCCTAAAGTCGCGGCCACCGAAACGGTTCCCGCCCCCAGACCGGCGGTTCTTACCACCACCGTATGACCTCGATGCATAATGATTCAGCCATGCAGGAACCTCCTGGTTTGATTCTTGCATTAGTTCAGCCAGCGGCCGAGCCAAGGATGAATTATTCTCATTGAAGAAAGCAGTTGCAAGTCCCGTCTTCCCAGCTCTTCCTGTTCTGCCAATCCGATGGACATAGTCGTCGATGTCATTGGGAAGATCAAAGTTGATTACATGCCCCACATGAGGAATGTCGAGACCGCGAGCAGCAACATCAGTGGCCACTAGAATTGGTGTCCTTCCACTTTTAAAGGACTTCAAAGCCTGTTCTCTTTCCTGCAAAAAATATCAGAAAATGAAAATATCCACAGAATAATAATTTCTTTGCTTCAAAAAGGGATTATTTATTGTTTGGTTCAAAATAAAAATTCCAGGAACCAACTCACTTGCTGAGACCTATCTCCATGAATGCTGGTAGCAGGAAATCCATTCATGTATAGCCAATTCTCTAGTGCATCGGCTCCTTTCTTTGTTTCAACGAAGACAAGGGTGAGGGCTTGCTGTATCAACAGAATACAACAATAATGTCAATCATAAAACAACTCGGGAAACAGAAAATTTAAGAAGCAAAGAACAAAGCAATCACAAAAACTTTCTACCAGTGCAAATTTCTCAGCACATTTTACCTTGCCATGAGCCCCATTTTCCCTTTGTGCATGGAGAAGATCCATCAGGTGACTTCTCTTGTCAGCCTCATGCACGAATTCAACCCTTTGAACAATTAAATCTGTGCTTGAGCCAACTCTCCCAACAGTCAAAAATATGTAATTCGAGAGAAAATCAGAAGCCAGCCTCTGCATGACAAGGTGAGTTCAGAAATCTCACCACGAATCGGAGTTCGCCAGGAAATGGGTTCCAATCTTCACCAATTGTGAATCATTAGAAAAGGTGTCATGTGAGGAAGGTATACCTGAATCTCCTTGGGGAAAGTGGCACTAAACAACATAGTTTGTCGGACACCTGGTGGAGGCATTCCCATTTGTTCCACGATTTTCCTAATCTGAGGTTCGAAACCCATATCCAACATCCTATCAGCCTCATCAAGAGCCAAATACCTAATCAGCTCCAGTGACACTCTTGCTCTTTCAAGTAGATCCACTAATCTTCCGGGGGTTGCCACAAGAATATCAACTCCTCTTTCAAGCTCTCGCAACTGGACCAAGAGAACCATTCAGTAACAGTAAGAGATAGGCATGTTACCAGTGAAACATGAACTCCAGTTTCAAGCCCATTAACAGAATGCCTAGGAAGATACATGTTACCTAAAAGTAAAAATTAAATCTACAGAATGTCATGGATCAACCAAAGCATTTGGAATAGATATCGTCAATTAATCAGCGGGTCAAGTAAATAAGCAAATATTCTGAAAAGATGAAAACTGCATCACCTTTTATAAGATCACAATTCATTGTTGCCATGGTAAGATGGGTCATGAACAACAAAGTCGGGAATGAAAAAGAAAAGCAGGTAGGAATCAGACTTACAACTGAAGCGCCTAACGAGAACACTGCTTCCCAGAAGGAAGTTATAGACACTCCAAAGTCTAATCTAGATGCATGGATTTATTTTTGCCTACATTCACTACTAAAAAGACAACACAACATAACTGCACAAGGAGGAAACAGAAGGCCACTAGAAAGAATGGATCAGACCTGTTGATTAATAGGTGACCCTCCATATGCCACCACAACCCTGACACCTGTTTGATACGAGAACTTTTTGGCTTCCTCATGAATCTAGAGCAAAAGAAAATGGAAACCCCACCATAATATCTTTGAGTACAGTTTCAAACCCTGAATAATGTTATAAAAGCTTAGTGTGATGACACATGGGCAAACCTGAACTGAAAGCTCCCTGGTGGGGGAAAGAATGAGAGCAAGTGGGAATGCAACACGAGGCCCTCGTGGTCTCTGCACATGCTGTCCCTGCATGATTCCGCTGATTATGGGAAAGCAGAAAGCAGCTGTCTTCCCAGACCCCGTCTGAGCACAGGCCATCAAATCCCGCCCAGCCAGCGAAATCGGTATTGCATACCGCTGCACTGGTGTAGGCTTCACATACTTGCACCTCTGGATATTTGCATTCAGAGCTTGTCCCAAGTCAATCTCCACAAAAGTACTAACCGGAGGAGGCACATTGTTCCCAGTGGCATCAACGGGAATGTCTTCGTAAGCATCGAAATTAATGCCTCCATTCTCCTGCTCCAAAACTTGATCAGAACCAACATTTTCAAATGGATTTGCTTCACGATCTCTGCCGCGATTCCAGCCTCCATTTCTTCCATTCCAAGCTTCACGGCCAGGGCCATGGCTATTGTAATTACCACCTATGGAAGCATGTTGCATATAGCCAGCCCCGCCAATTCGAGGTCCACCCCGCGGCCCATTGAGGATGCCACGATCAGTTACCACAGCAGGAGCAGCATATGCAGTGACAGGCGGTTCAGCAGATGGCTGATGCTGATGATTACGAAGGTGCGGCGGAACGTAATTGCTGCGGGAAGGATGTGCTACTCCACTGGTCTTCACAGAAGGTAATGTCGCTGCATTCTCTGATGCAGCAGTGGAATCAGCCCATGAAGTTGGCATAATCTTCCAACACCAAACCTTTTGCTACCCCAATCTACTATAGCTGCTAATCAAAGGAAGTCAAGTCCAAAAGACCTAACAAAAAAAAGATACTGGGATCAAATTCCGCAATATTACACCATCCTCAGCAAACAAACACACCATCAACGTCCAAGAAAGCCAAAAAAAAAATCAACGGCGGATAACCAAAAAGCGAAGTGCGACATGGTAAAATAGAGAAACCCCAAATCTAATCGAACATCATCCACCAACATGCATCAAAAGGAAAGGAAAGAAAACCCCCCAACGAAACCTCCCAGAGGAAATGCACTCTCACAGGAAGAAAGAACCTGATGCGAGACAACAAACCCAGGCGGGGGCCAAGTCAAAAACCCGTCAACAAGTCAAGAATCGAAAGCTAATAGCGAGAATTACGATCACGATCGGAGGACAAAGCAACGGCGACTAAGATCTCGACGAAAGGGGGAAGAAGAATCGCGGAGAAAGGGGGGGAGAAGCGCGAATCTAAGGCACCAAAAAGGAAACGCTAAAAATAAGAAAAACCCTAGAAATACACAGGCGAAGAGGAAATGCCTTGCCGAAATTCACGCGACGTGAGAGGGATGTACGGATGAAGAGATTGCAGGGCGAGAGAGAGGTGGGAGAAGAGATAAATCTTCACCTTTGAGGCGTCGGGGGAATCAGCGGCACCCCTGATCAGACAGCGCTGCTTGCTGCTATCCCACGCCTTCCTTCAAGCACAACACCCGTCCAGTGATCTGCACTGCCGCCTTACCGTGTGCGCCTCCCCAGTGGATTATCTCTCTCTTCGTCTACCCTTCTCTCGCCACGCGTTGTCCTCTCATTGGCTGTTGTTCTGGAGTCTGGCTGTCTTTTGGTAGTCCACAGGGGGAATTCACGCTCTCGATAATTCAGATAATTGACGTGTTAATCTAAATTTTTTATTAGAAATTATATAAAAGTATTGTGATTGGGCAAATTATTCTCGTATGTTACGTACACATTAGCGAGTTTTCTGAAATCAATTGACAATGGATATGTAAGATTGAGAGGTATTTTTATTTACTGTGAGACTTACCAGAAAATAATAAAAAAAATGTTAGTGTTAAAAAAAAAAAAGAATTTGTCGACTTGTTTCGTGGCTTGATTCTGTTTGCCATTTCAGTTGAAATATCGCCTCCCTAAACGACATCGTACGAGCCCGACCCTTTCCTCCCTCCACCCCCCCCCCCCCCTCCCCAACCCAACTCGGGACCGAACCCAGCCCAATCCCTAGCACATCGCACCCCGGGGATCGCCGGACGGACGCGGGCTAGGGTTCCGCCCCACGCGATCCGACTTAGCATCGCCCATCCTTGCCTACCTCTCCCTGCCTTCGACCCAAACGCCATGGGGGCTAATTCTCCGGCCACAGATTCCAGCGCCACCTCCGATCTGGACGAGCAGATCTCGCAGCTCATGCAGTGCAAGCCGCTGTCTGAGCATCAGGTTCGTACGATTCACGGCTCGGTCGTTTTTCTATCATCTTCGTGTGATTTTTGTTTTTTTTTTTTTTGGGGTAATTGAGGGGATGATTTGTGACGAGGGTTTCGTTAGGTCTTGGGATGCTTAGGTGGTGACGCGGAAAATGTTATTTGGTTATTACCTTTTTAAGTTTAGAGTAATAGGAATAGTCATCTGTGGAGTTGAATGGGGAAGGTGATTGAGTACAGCGAGCCCAGTTGATGAATTTGGCTGGCAGTGCTATCATTGCTTGGCCAATTAGCTGCAGTGAGGGTGGTCCAGACTTTGATGTATTCACGAATGAGGGAAGTGGAGCGTATTGATTTGGGTTGCCACCAGGCCTCTTGCAGGTTTTATATGAAGTCGTGTGGTTTAACTTGTCTTGGATGTTTTCATTGTATCAAAAATCATTTCCCTTATATCTGTTCAGAAGGAATTTATTGTGATTTCCCGATTTGAACTCGGAGTTGCTTTTGCTTTCATGATAACTGTGGAAGTGATTGACCCCATGGATTGGTTCTCTCTTGTAGGTTAGAGTGTTATGTGACAAGGCTAAGGAGATATTGATGGACGAAAGCAATGTCCAGGTATTGAACTTAATGCGGTTTCATTCTTGACGCCTTATTATAGTAGGTTTATTCTCTCTTAGTCTTATGTCATTCTGTTGCCATCACACATTACTCTTATCTAAGATTTTGGTTTATTTGAGTTCATTTTCCTCCATGACAGCCGGTGAAGAGCCCAGTAACCATATGCGGTGACATCCATGGGCAGTTTCATGATCTTGCTGAACTCTTCCGTATTGGAGGAGAGGTGACGAAACATGACTTTGCTAGCTATGATGATGAGTTTTGTTTATTTTATTTTTCTACTTGCCTTTTTATACTACAAAGTACTAGCTGAAAGAACTTCAGTGTGGACAGACAATAATCGAACATCAAAATTGGTTCCAGTGCATATTTGTTTCTTGAAAGAAATAATCTCCCCCTTCTGGACGCTACTTAGTTTGTGTAGCTTTGTTCATCACCTTACACTTTTTATTTAAATGGCAGTGTCCAGATACCAATTACCTGTTTATGGGCGATTATGTGGACCGTGGATATTATTCCGTGGAGACTGTGACGGTGAGTATGTACTTCTTGAATATGATGGATGGCAGTCTTCAGTAAAGGAAGGTGCATCATGTATGATTTCTATGTCTAGATTCAACGAATGAATTGGAGTTGAATATTACTAAACTTGAGGCAGGGATACTAAACAATGTATCTCTTTCATTTCTAAAGGAAAAGAATCACATACTCAGCTACTTCTAACTGAAGTTGTTAGATTCAGCATTTGGTTGGTATTCTGTCATAACTCTGTGATGAAGTGTGACTGCTTAATGTATCCAGCTTCTAGTCGCATTAAAGGTGCGTTACCCCCAACGGATTACTATACTTAGAGGGAATCACGAGAGTCGTCAGGTACAATTCTGTGGTTGCAAATACAATGTCTCTGCAACATTTCATTTTCATTTGATAATTGTCGCACTTAATTGACACCTTAATTCTTAGAAAATAATAGAATTGTGATGACCTTTCCAGAAGTTTGACCTGTAATTGTTGGTTTTGCCTTCTTTTGACAGATTACACAAGTTTATGGCTTTTATGATGAATGCTTACGGAAGTGAGTATTCTCTTTCTGGTGACAACTTTGCTAGATGTGTTCGGGTACTACATGAGCATTTTTTTGGAAGTTCATTTTTGCATATTTTCATCTCAAGTGGTGTGAGGCCACACAAAATTCGTTCTGTGGACTTTTTTTATCATTACAGAATTTTCTTCTCATCTGTACTCTAGCCATGTCATCTCTGTTAAGAAATAGGTCATCGTCTTATTGTCTGTATAAAGAGAAAAAGTTTGAGAAATTGTCTTCTACTGGACCTCAGCATTGATCAAAGTTTTATTTTTAGTTGCAGCTTATTTTCCTTGGGCTGTGGTATAATTTCTCTATTGGTTATAAGCTGTGCTGACTGATTGATTCCATTTCTGGCTTTGACTGAGTCAGTGACTTTTTGTGCAACAGGACATATTTAGAGAACTCATTTTTTATTACCTGTCCTGGCAGATACGGAAATGCTAACGTGTGGAAGATATTCACAGACCTCTTTGACTATTTTCCATTGACTGCCTTGGTATGATTCACCGATTTTCTTCCATTTGCCTGCATTAAAGTTCTAAAGTGTCTTCTATTTTCTTTCTTGGCTTTAGTAGTTGGACGTAGATGTCTATATCTAACCTTTACATTTACAGGTGGAGTCAGAAATATTTTGTCTTCATGGTGGCTTGTCCCCTTCTATTGAAACTCTCGACAGCATCAGGAACTTTGACCGTGTCCAAGAGGTGCCACATGAAGGGCCCATGTGTGATCTTCTATGGTCAGATCCTGATGATCGATGTGGTTGGGGCATTTCCCCTCGTGGTGCTGGCTACACATTTGGCCAGGTTATTCCATGAAATCTTTGCTGATGTTCAACTTGCTTGTTTTTCTTGAATTGCAGTCTTAATCAATTGCACTATATGTTTTTCAGGATATTTCTGAACAATTTAATCATACAAACAACTTGAAGTTGATTGCTAGAGCTCATCAACTCGTCATGGATGGTTACAACTGGGCTCATGTAAGAATCTTTCCTTACCTCTAATGTCAATCATGAGCCTTTGCATGTCTGTGTGGCTTGTATAGACTGATTGGAACGATTTTCTAGATCCAGTACTCATTAGCTATTGAAAGTTCTTGGAACTTTTGGTGGAAAGCAATTTATTCATACAATACCCATATTTGGTATTAGAAATCCATGGCCATGGCTTGCTTCTAATATTGGGCGACTAACGATTCTATGTTTCGTAAATGAACAGGAACAGAAGGTTGTCACTATTTTTAGTGCTCCTAATTACTGTTACCGCTGCGGGAACATGGCTTCAATTCTAGAAGTCGACGACTTCAAGGGCCACACATTTATACAGGTGCTCCTCATGCCACTTTTATGCAAAGTCTTGTCATTTTTATTTTCTGTTGGCATTGGATCTAATAATTTTCTCCTTGGCAGTTTGATCCTGCACCTAGGCGAGGTGAACCCGATGTTACACGCCGGACTCCGGATTACTTCCTTTAATGGGCGTATTGCACTGACTGGCTGAGTTTCGTCCTTCACCTTGTGTTAAAGTCACGTTCGTCTCCTTCGAGGGAGACAAGGGGTCAAGGAAAGATGTTACTGCTTGGTCCCCGTTGATAAGCTAAGATAACAGTAGTTGTACCCACGAGAGATGCTGCTCTCAGGTCCGATTCCGGGGGCAAGCATTGGAGTCCAGGTTTGAGGCATTGTCCCTTTTGCAGTGTCACCAGCCTTGTTCAGTGATGAATTCATGTATGTGTTGCTTCCGTTTTACCTTTTGTAGCCCATAGCCGCGTAATAGGATTCAAACTCTTATGGACCTGGAATGTCTATCACTTTGTAAGATCATGCATGTTTGGCTTTTCCCAGCGTCCGTCGAAATTTTCCCGTGATTACTGTTTTCGTTTCTTTATGAAGTAATTAATAAACATGTGATAGTCAAGGGTTCCGTTCATTACATTACAAATGCCCTCCCACGCAATGACTAGACTATACGAGGAAAATTTAGTATTAGAAGCCAAGGAACAAGAACAGAGAAGGGACAAGGTCAACAACAGACCAGGCAAGCCCCGCGTACTGAAGAAACCTGATGCCGGTGTCTACATCGAATGACTGTTCACTTGTGAAGAATAATAGCTTCTGAAGGTACCCCGGACTCTGTTTGATGTCGTCGTCCTTCTTCAGAGAGATTGGTCCCTTCAAAACTGGGATGTAGCCTGATGACCTGATCGGTATGCTCAGCATGTTCGATACAACAGGAAGGATTCGCTTTGCGAGGGCCTTACTACAGAACTTAACAACCAGAATAGTTGGGATCCCAACCATCACCCTCCCAAGGAAGGCCAGGACTGTTAACTGTGGGGTAAATATCATAGGAACTGATTTGTGGTGGAATTGACTGTATGTCTGCTGGACCCCTGAGACCTGCACATAGGTAGGAAAGCTCCAGGGAGTTCTGAACAGTATTTACCTAACAGGGAAACATTATGACAATGACAAGATGTGCACAACGAAAACCAAAGTTATCATGCAAGTATAATACCATCTATCAACTACGACCGAACAAGAAGAATGCACAGTGGCGATTGCATCCCAAGGAAGAGGAGTTTAGAAACGGAAAAGATTCACAGTTTGATTTATCGCATTATCAAGAATCCAAGAAAGGAAGCAAAAAGCACCAACAGCTACCTTATCAATTAAAGGATTAGCTGACCTTAACTGATCCATTTCAAGCCCATTTACATCATTATCCTCACAAAGCATGTGCTTTCATAAATAGCATTCCCCATATTAAGAAGGCAACAGTGAATTTCACAGAAAGCTCAAACCCATGACCAGACACACATGCAAATGGATTACTAAGAGATGGAAGATGGCTTACGATTCCCAATGCAACCCCATTGAATGCCGTGTGGAATTCAAAGCTTGGAGTAGGAAACTCAGGGGTCGGATAAGCAAACAGCAAGAGAAAGCTCAGGCTAGTCCAAAAGTATGTAACTGCAAAAATGATAACATGGTGAGAGAGTGATTAGTAGGAAAATAAACTAATAATTTTCAGAGTTGGGGTAATCAATCTCTGTAACTAAAACTGTATATCATGGTCGTAGCTCAAACTTGCAAAACCAATTTCTTTGGACGAACAGAAGATTTTCCCTCTCAAGCATTCATTTAGTCAATCTCCAAACCTTGCTATATACGTAGAGCAGCACACCCTTGAAAGTTAACAGCAGAAATTCTAGAAGAACTCCCTCTGTCTGACAGTACTCTACAAACTTTCCTCATTCACCTTTTCCCAATTTACACTTGCAGAAAGAAAAATATTAGTTGTACAAAATTCTCGTATAAACCTTGATAAATACTTTACTGACGAACAAGACAAAGAATTACAACATGAACAGTCAAAATTCAACTAGAAGGGCGTACCATTCTGTCCAGAGACAACGAATGTGTCAACTTGCTCATGAATAGTCAGCCAGAATCCGAGGATCAGCAATCCCATCACAAGGCCACCCATGACATCAATCACGCTGTGCATCCCAAGATAAATTCTTCCTGCCAACCACAACATAGTTAATACAGGATTGCTGCAAATTTAGATTCATTTAAAACCATGAGTAGCCGAGAGAGTGGGCATACCTAAGCCAACAAGTCCCACAAACAGAAAGGTGAGCGCAAAACCAGCAAGTTTGATATAGGGATCTCCACTCTGTACATTTGATAGGACATAGTAAAGGAGGTACCTGTAAATAGCAATGGTTTAATGAAACATATATAACTTTCAGAAACTTATAGAAGTGAATTGGGACTTGAGAGATACAACAGACCATGTCATTGAAACCCAAATATTAAGCAAGGAAAATTCAGAGATGATGTGATGTGCAAAATTCTACTTCAGCTAATCCAAATTTAAGTCAAAACACAAATAATTTCAGTAGCCTTGCAGTATTGGGCAATGAAAGAGCTCCAGTCTCTTATATAAACGGGGGCGATGAACATAAATTTAGGCAATTGAGGGAGATAATGTAGCATACCCTGACAGGCAGATGGTGTTGAGGGTGTGAGAAGATGGCAACCCATATTCCATTGCATGCTCTTCTTCATCCTTTGTTGCGGTAATCCTCCTAACAGGGGGGCAACTGGGTCGAGGAGCCGATACCACATCCTAGAAGGCCCAAGGAGAAACCACCCCCTCATCTAATAAGTATACATAGCCAAGGAACTTCATTTGAGAGTCAATCGTGCAAAGGAAGTCGAAACTACCTTGACAATATTTCCCAGGTAGTCGCAGAAGGCCATTAAGAGGGTCATCTGCCTAGCCAATTTCCCGTGTCCGCTCTTCACGAAGCACCCAACAAAACTAACTCAATTGACAACTCTCAAACAAGGACTGACACCTCCACAGAAACAAAGGGAAGATACCCAGAACAGCAGGGGGAGGAAGGCAGTGTAGAACGGCACGGATACGACGCAGGACAGCAAGGAAAACAAGACATCCAGGGACTTGTTCTGATATTTCTGCAGCAACAACAAAAACGCGCATTCAAATTCAACCCAGAACGGACAAAAATACAAAGGAACACCCACGGGGTTCTTCCCCTTCCCCTTCCCCTTTCCCAAACAAACCTGGATCGAGAGGATGAAAGGGGTGTCGGAGACAACCCGGCGAGCAACCCAAGGCTGCGCCCACGACCTGATCTTCCCGGTAAGATCAAAATAGGAAGATCCCACGACCCACGATGATATTCCCAACAAACTCAAGCATTGCCACAGGATCGCGCCCTCCATCACCGCCTTCCTCCACCACCCCAACGTCCCTCTTCGAATCAAGAACCCAGATGGGCCGAAAAGACGGCTACCCTCAAAATTTCTGTCTAAATACTAATTTTCTTCTTTTATGTTTGTGGGTTGGGGGAGAATGGGGATCAGCTGCAAATTTATTACTAATCAACGAAGAAATAAGCTAATAGGGAGGGGAAAAATAGGGAAAGAAGAGGAACGACTCTCCTTAATTAAATGAGCAACAATATCCTTAATTTAATAATGATGATTATAGAGAGCTGGAGGTCAAATATATTTGACACAGAGAGAAGAGAGGGAAAAATTAACTGCCTCCCGGCCGGCGGCGGCGGCGACGACCGGGCTTGTCCTAAAATTTGACCCAAAGACAGCGTTTTTGACTTTCCCTTTTGCCTTCTGCTTCTGGAACCTTTCTTGGTGGGTTGGGTTGGGTTGAGGCCCGGCCTAATTCAATCCATGCGGCCCGACTTACTCCCCCAGCTTAGGGTTTTATCTGTCACTCCTCTCTCCCCGCCCGGAAGAAGAAGAAGAAGCCGGCTCTGATTCGATTCGTGCTGATTGTCTGGGAGGATCGGTTCGTGTCTCTTTTTGTTTCATTTACTTAGGGATTCCTGTTGAATGTTCTTGGGTGTCCGGGATCGTTTGTCGGAGATCCATCCCTCGGGTTTCCCGCAGCCGGAAGCCTGGAGTTGACCTGGCGGATTTTGAATCTTGGGTTTGGATTTCGGCGCTAGTTCGGTTCGCTGTTCTTTTCTTTTTTAGGATTTCTTGGTCAGTGGGTCTGATGTTCAGGAAGTGCGTGATTTCTGTAGATCGTCTTTCTTGAGTAATAAGCATGCGAATGAGGTTTGGACATCCTAGGCAGTGGCATCAGTCTGCTACTTTCTCTTTGGATTTTGCTGAGAATGAACCCTGATGACGTGGTTGCTTTTTTTTTCGGTTGGTCTCAGCAATGGATTCACAGATCAAGCATGCCGTTGTCGTCAAGGTTGTTGGCAGGACTGGATCAAGAGGTCAGGTGACTCAAGTTAGGGTCAAGTTCCTGGATGACATGAACCGCTTCATCATGAGGAACGTGAAGGGACCGGTCAGGGAAGGTGACGTGCTCACCCTTCTGGAGTCCGAGAGGGAAGCCAGGCGGCTTCGATGAAACAGCAGCATATCCTGTCCTCGTTATACGTGTAGTACCCGGGTCTATCCGGCAATGGATGCAGGGGGGGTGTTCTGTCTTGGACAACTATGCAGTAGAAATGAAACCTGTTCTTATTTGGTGTGCTTGTTGCTCGTGGAAAAGGCCGGAATGGGATTATCCTGATGAAAATCTAGTGTATGGAAGTGTTGAAGTTGACCTAATGTGCTTGTCTGAAAGTGTTTGGATTGAACTGATCATGGCTGTTGCTTTGGCTCGCCAATTGAAATTGATGCTGGAGCACCAGGATTAACACATTGGTGATATTACTTGATACCTCAATCATCAACTAGAAAAAAATTCATGACTAATGTAACGACAGTTAAATGTTTAATATTGGATATTAGTCTTTCCGCTTAATTACATATGCCGCAAATCCTATTAAAGACAAAAGGGGGTGGAAGCTGACGTCAGGTTCAAGAAAAAAAATAAAAGAAGAGTTCAAGGTTTGGTCCGCAACAAGAAACTCGAAGGGAACCGATCAACGGAATTAAGAGAAAGACAACCCAAAGCTTCTTGTCTCAAGAGAAAACAGTCCAGGGTCCGATCGTTCAAAGCGTGGGATTCGTCCCCGACGTCCGACGAGGGATCCCGGGGGGGTAACTGCTTCCTTACTCAAAGTCGCGCCACGGAATAATGCGGCCAAACATTGTGACCGAGGTAAGTCGAGATTCTTCCTCCCGCCCGATTTCCGTCTTGTGTCGCGCGGCTTTTTGGTTAATTGTGGTGATCTGGGGTGGTGGCGATTCGGAGAAATTTCGCTTATTTGCTTTTGGGTCGGGGTTGTGGTGGTGATTGAATCTGGTGGGTGTGTGAAAGACTCGTGCTTGCGGCCGTTTCTGGGTCCTTTTCATGTTATGTTGAAATTTTAAGGGATCAGTTTGGTTAAAGCGCTTCCCATTTAGATGTTCAGATGAACACCTGTTGTTGTGGGAGCATCATTTCGGAAGTTCAAAGTGAGTGGTTGTGTTAGCATTTCTTGAATCCGCACAGTTTTCTTTCTCGGGTGGTCATTATGGAAGCATGGAATTGGAAATCTGAAGGGAAAAAAATCACAATTGGATTTTTCATTTTAAGTTTTGAGTCCCTTTAAATGCAGATGTCAAGAGATATGCTCATAGAGGCTGTAGGTTTGCAGGGGTTTTCATTGGGCATGACTTGCTTAGATATGGTTTTAATTAATTTTAAAAGGCCGGATTACCAACTACTCTGAGACAATGGTGGGAAGGCATACCACTTCTCACTTCTGCTGTGGTAGCTGTTTGTGGAGCTATCTACTTGATCTGTTTGTTGACGGGATACGACTCCTTTCGTGAAATATGCTTCTTGCCCTCTGCAGTAATTTCTCAATTTCAAGGTATCATATGCTGCTCCTCTGTAACTTCTGCTTTCAATGCTTCGTTTCCATATTCCCAGTGCAGAAATTTGAGTAGATGTTAACTTCTTCCTAACTGATATTCTTATTCTATTCTCTCGTGATAGTTTACAGGATTTTTACGTCAATCATTTTCCATGGCTCGTTGCTGCATGTTTTCTTCAACATGTTGGCGTTGGTTCCTCTGGGTTCGGAGTTGGAGAGACTCATGGGATCTGTTCGTCTGTCGTACATAATATTCCTCTTGGCCATGAGCAATGCTATTTTGCATATCCTTGTTGCTCTCTTAATAACATATAATCCTTTTCACCCATTGCCATTGATGCAAGATTGTACCATTGGCTTCTCTGGAGTTTTGTTCTCGTTGATCGTAATAGAGACAAATCTCAGTGGAGTTCAGATGAGAAGGTTTGGAAGCACTGGATCTATTTTTATGTACCACTGCTGATATAAACGTTATTTTGGGCTTTGCCTGTGAGTATATGGTTTGGTATAGATTTGTAACAATCATGATTTTGACCGAGTTTTGTAACCCGTCCAATAAATTTTATGTAGCAATAAATGCTTTTCTTCTTCACTTTTGCTGATTGCAATTTGTCAAACTAAATACATTCTCTTTTCTTTCACAGTGTATTTGGACTTATCAATGTCCCAGCGTACCTGTAAGATGGACTTATGTGCTCGGATGTTCCAATCCATCTTGTTGCTTGCTTTTGATTTTTATCTTGGTATGCTTTTTTAATTATTTAATGGAAACAATGGATCAGGTATGTTTGGATTTTGCTACTGGTATTCCAGTTGCTCATGTCTAATGTCTCATTTCTTGGACATCTATGTGGAATTTTGTCTGGATTTGCATGTAAGTATTCACTTTCAAACTCATTGTACTTCTAATTGCATGGAAACTGGAATTTTGTTGACTTCGGTGCCTAATGGGCAGATACTTATGGGTTGTTCAACTTCTTAATTCCGGGTCCATCCTTCTATTCGGCCATTGAAGCCTCCTCACTCTTGGTATGCTCTGATTTCCTCGTCTTGTTCTTGTTTCTCCATCCTCAATGGCCTGAATTTATTAGGTTGGTTTCCCTTATATGAGCATGTGACAGAGACTATCACTTCCTCGATGCTGCAAGCATTGTTGATTTCCCCTTCTGTAATGAGCTGAGATCTGAAATTTAGAATCCCTAGTATGAGACCCAATTCCTAGAAGCAGTTACAGTAATGGCTGCAGCTAATTTCTAATGGGAAGAGGAACAAATCATTTTAGCCTAATTACAAAATATTGGAGTCCCTTGTGCTCACTTACTACCCATCCGACTGCTACCCCAAGGTCCTTTTTTTGTTAAAGTAAAAAGTAGAAGTGCCTGGATCCAAGATATCTAGAATGCATAGATACATGCTATGAATTTAGGGATCCATTTTATCTATCTTGTTTCGTCTGATCAGAAGTTGTTTGTAGACAACTTGTGTAAGGAGACCCAAATTCATATTGTGCACCGGAAGCAGTACCACAGGATACATACCCACTTATACAAACCAAAGCACCACCCCCAGGTAAAGTTCGTTGATGGTAATAAGGTTGATAGTTCTCTTTACCCAAGTTCACCATTTCTTTTGTATTAACAGCAGTTTATTCTCTGGGAACTTGTGGAGGAACTTGACTTCTTGGATGCCTCAGAGACAAACTTCTCTTCAGGTGTCCTATGTTCCTCCATCTTTGACTAACTTAAAAAATTTAGCTATTGTTCCCAATATTAATCCATGGTGTCAGGAATGATTTGTCAATGTCCCTTGCAATGCTTTCTTTTCTTGCCATTGCAACTCCTACTGAATGAATCGTTTTGCAATGTCCTTTCTTTAAATAAATCTAACTAACTTATGTTATGGATAAAACTACGTTGAGTTCTCCATAACTAACATTTTGCCTCAGCTGTTTTCCCACATGTATTTGTTTACATATCTCTAGATCACTTATTTTGGATTTCTTATTTTCTTCAGAAGTTTTCCTTTTTTGTGGATTTTTTCTTTGTTATTTCAGTTTGAAGATTGAGATTTTGAAACAGAAAATGGCATGATATTTAGTATGTCAATGAACGGGTGACATATTTTACTGATGCAGTATATGATTACTAACTAGAAATTTCTCTAAATGTTGGACTGCTGCAGACAAACCTAAGTCAATATGTTGGAATACCGCAGACAAATGAAAGTCAAGATGGTCGATTTCCTGGCAGAGGGAGGACTCTAGGCTCTGGGAGAACTGATAGTGTTGGGAACTCTGATTCTAACTTAGAAGCCAGGCTCTTGGGCAACAGTAATATTGAACGGACCTCTGGACAGCCATTGCAAGATGGAAGGTACTGTCATTGAGAAAGGTTCCTCTGCACCAGGAAGGTGTTAACATGTTGTAGAATGATTGGCGGTTTTACATAGTCTGAAAGTGCTTGTTGCTGCAGAAGGGGAAGTTTGCTACGCCAACTCCATCTTTTGCTTGGATAAAAAGCCCCAACCCTTTTTCCTTATTACTAACTGTCTAAAACTTTGGGACCATCTTAGTAAAATTATGTACTTGTTAATGTTTGAGGGCTTTTAATCTTTGTCACGTGGGTTAATTTTAGTGCCTGTTTTCTTTCCACTTTCAGGTCTGCAATTAGTGTGGTGCCAGTAAGTGTAGAAAATCCTCTGCATGACCAGGTTCTTTATTCTTTTCTTATTTTATTCATAATGGCAAATAGAAAACATGCAATAACTAGGCCTTTCTTTAATTGATTTGTCGGACTTATTTCTGAATATTTTCTGGGTGAAGGTTGCTTCTGACGCCCAAATACAAAAACTACTGGCAATGGGATTTGATAGGGTAAGTTACATCTCCCTTTAGGTCAACTGATTATTTGCCTTTTTGAGTTCCGTGGTTAGTTTATGTGCCATTGGAATGGAAGAGAATTGACAAGGAGTTTGACACGCGCTACTTGTAGACACAAGTAGAAGTTGCAATTGCAGCAGCAGACGGGGAACTTGACGTAGCAGTCGAGATTTTGATGAGCCAACAGGTATGGAGAAACTGCAGATCGGCCACATTTTCTCATGGCACTTATAAATTATATCTCCTTCCTTATCCCAAAGTTATAATGGTTCTGCTTGCAGGGCTGAGGAGCTTCTTGATTAGTGGTAGTCAACTTTCCTGTGATTTCAGTCACTTTGAGGCTTATAAATGCGGGCCCTGAAAAACCCTGAAAACTCAAGAAAACTGTGGACTGGGGCCTATTTTGTGCCATAAGCTTTTGATTGCAATATCTGCAGTCGATGTCAGTCACCGTCAAGAACATGAAACCATGTACTTTTAATTTTCATAGAAGGCTATCATTTTCAGTTGATTGGTTTGGGCGAAATCAACTCTTCCCTCTACATTCCCTTCTTGTCACAAGCATATGTAAATAGAGAGGAAGAAGATGAAAGACTTCGTCTTTTTGTTTTGGGTGAAGTGAATGGGTATTAGCACGTGAGTTATAGCTTTTGTTGTTGTTGTTGTCATATGGGTATTAGAGTGTGAGTGAGTAGCTTTTGTTGTTGTCATGATGGAACGCCAATTTGCCATTGGGCAGTCGTGATGAACAACTTCAGGCGGCTCACTTGCCGTGGCGTGTCTTCTCAGGATGTCTTGAATGTGTCAGCAAGTCATGTTTCCTTCTGCTGGTGCCATCTTGAGGTCGATTATAAAAATTCAAAATGATGATGATTGTTAACATGGTGGCGACAATGATCGGCTGAGGAACAGAGGATGGAAATGCAGTTAGGGAAAATTCAAAATGCTGATGCTTGTTAACATGGTCGCGGCGATGATCGGCTGGGGAACAGAGGATGGAAATGCAGTTGGGGGAAATTCAAAATGCTGATGCTTGTTAACATGGTGGCGCTGATGATCGGCTGAGGAACAGAGGATGAAAATGCAGTTGGGGGAAATTCAAAATGCTGATGCTTGTTAACATGGTGGCGGCAATGGTCGGCTGAGGAAGAGAGGATGGAAATGCAGTTGGGGGACGTATTGGCGAGGGAGTTCACGTGGAAGAGCTTCTCCCAGCCGTTCTTGACCTGTGGCTGGTACACACTTCCTGTTTTTTGTTCTTCTCAAGAGTTCATCGTGTTGAGGCTGTCTGTTGCAATTATGATTTGGAGTAGTTGATATTTTCTTGAGAGCATGAGGTTTTGAGACGGACGTCACGGACCACCCGTCAATGCCGCAAGGGTGGAAACTGAGCGCCAGCTTCAGCTTCGTTCTTGTGAATCACAGAAATAGCAACAACTCATTTTCGGTATGTTTTGGCTCTGTTAATCTTTTACTTCAAAATGTCTCTCTGAGAGTTGGCCAAGGCCGGCCTTAGATCCCCCAACAAAAATCAATCAACAAAAGTTGGGAAAACTTCAACCGGTTCAAATTGGGTTTTCTAGCTTTTTGAGCAGGACTGTGCCGACTTCGGAATTGCAGAAGGTGTTGAAGGATAAGAGTTCCCTACCTCTCCTTAGAAAGCCTTAAAAGATGAGTTGGCAAGAGAAGGGAGAGCTCAAACAGACTTCGAGGGAAAAGCTTATATTGAACTGCTAGATCCCGTGTCGGGATTAGAAATCTAGATGTGACTATGGAGGCAGAGGATCGGTTCGACATCTGCCTGGCCGAACTTGGGGCACATTTTGTCTGAGTTCAGTTGGATATGCGAACGAATTGAAACACTTATTGCCAGGCAATATGGCGATTGTAGAAGATTAATGAATGATTATGTTCTTTCCAAGATCTAACTGAAGGAAAAAAAAATTTACTAATAGTAATGCTCTTCCAACATCTAATGAGTCCCCAAAGTAATCTACAATCTAAATACCGTCATAATAGCGATCACCTTCAGCAAGAAGAAGGCGATGAACGAGGCAATGACCGATGTAGTCACTCTTCTGCAGAAGATGGCTACGTTGTCGCAGATAGACATCCACCCGATGTGGCTCTCCCCATACTTCCCAATGTAGCCTACAGCGGTAGCAGCCGCGAAGCCAGCCATCACGAGCGACATCACCAACTGTTAAAAACAACAAAAGGAAAAAGGAGCTCCATGATTTACGGGAACACTATATCGAGAGGCCAAACACTCAAAAAGGTGCACACCAGATCGAGAGTAGGGAGGAAAAAGCTGTCGGAAGCACGGGAACCCCTCCCGCAAAGGGCCAAGGCGACGGTCAAGGAGAGGACCGACAAACCACAGGCGATTCCATTAGCGTACACAAAGAACCTGCAATGTACGATCAAGATCACCCCGTGAGCAAACAAGAGTAACAAACACAGAGGAAATAACAAGCGCGTGTTTATTAGTGTACATGAAGGCGGAGGCATAGTTGTACTGAGCTTGGAGAGGGATGCCGTAGACCACGGTCGACTGCTTGCTCGTGACCATCACGTACGTGGCCGCAGCAGTCGCTAGGATAGTCGAGATTCTTAGGACGAGCTGGATAGCCGTGGCCGTGGGGTTCCTGTGGCGTGGGGACATCTCGACGGGTGATCACCAGAAAACGCAAAGAAAGAAGAAAACGTGGAATGGTAGGGTAGGGGCCATGGAGGATTTTATAGTGGGGAGAAGGAGATATGGATTTGAATTGATCAGGAATGGCGGATCTGAGATTAAGTCAAGCAAGGAGATCACAAGCAGATCCTTCCTCCCTACAATCTCGTTTTTAAACTGTTAATTATTTGGATATGAGAAATTAAGAATAATTATAATTAATTACAAAAAAATATTTATTAATATTTTTGTAATAGGAGGGATTATAAAATTTGACATGTCTATATTTGAATGTATTCGGAATGTTGTGCGAATGTATTAATTCTTAAATGACATGTATTCTATTCTGCCAGACTAAATTGGATTGATATTCTAGACTATTTCATAACATTCAATTCGACAAATGTTTGATTAACTAAGAAATCTATGGGTAAATTGATGAGGGGATCAGAGATCACTCACTAGCAAGGAGATAACAACATCTCCTTGTTGTTAACATATTAAAAATTAAAAATAATATATGGGTAAATTTAACATATTAACTAAGAAATCTATGGGTGAATTTTGTTTCCCTGTAGAAAACTTGCATAATTTGTAACATATTAAAAATTAAAAAAGTAATAATAATATTTTTTTGTTATTTTTTAATGTGACGCAACTTTTTCCAGTAAAATTGAATTCCGTCGAATTCCTTAACCAATCAAATCAAACACAGCTTAAGTGGGGTTTAGTACCATAGTCTCGTCCGAGCTGCCGGAGGATCAACTCGAGCCTAAACCTGAGGGGAGTCGCGGCCTGACATCGAGCACGAATGCAGCCAATCTGCCACATGTTTGACTCTTACTTCTTGGCACTGAGGTAGGAAATCCTTCAAAGAATGCCTCTCCGACCTGTTCTAATTGAACTTGAAGGAAAGATTGGTGGAGGCTCTCTTGACTTTGAGCTTGGCCGAAAGCTGGATTGACAGCCGATCAGCAAAATTCGATTGAGACATTCTAGGCCAGTTTCAGATAATTCCCAGCAGATTTCTTGGCATTTGAGCAGGACAATGCGGGGTTCGGGTTGATGAAGGTTCAGAACGACGAGCTCGTCTCTAAAATGAATAGGAGTCATGAAACTTACCTCTCACTTAAGGATCTGAAGGATGACTTGGCAAGGCAAGGGAAGACGAGGAGCTTGGAGGCGACTCCAACAAGTCAACACCCGAAGGGAAAAGCTAACATCAGAATGGGAGAAGAAAGGTCAGAATATGAGACCATGGAGAAAAAAGTAGCAGAGGCAGAAGTAAAGAAGAGAATTTCCGAGGAAAAGGATGTAGAGGTCAGCTGGCGCTTGCTTGGATCTCAAGGCGCATTTCACCTGAGAATGATGCGGTCCCGATCAAAACTCCCGCCCAGTGTTTCCTAAGTAAACCTGCTACCTGTGGAATTGCACGAACAAGTTCTCTGTTCTTTACCGGAAGTCAACAATACCAAAAGGCGAGTGCACTCGCCTTCTTTATGACCCGACCCTCTTCGAGGAGGATAGTCATACCTTCTGGTTCGTGATTCCTCACCATAAAAAGAAAACAAATAAAAGGACCATATGACTTGACTGTATCGCCATTCTAAGAGAAGAAGTAGGATCCCGTCTGGACGCGTACAGATTCATCGATGAAAAAGAGGATGAGGACTTCCACTAAATGAAAACTTGTTCGTGAACTTCAGATCCCAACAACAGAGCCGAACAAATCATTCTGTGGGAGAAGAAGAAGAAGACGACATAGACGACCACATGATCTCATTCTGCATCTTTTGATGGTTATGGACTAATTAATAATGGGGGGCTTGATTCTGGATCCAATCCATGAAGATAAGGAAAGGCCCGATCGTATACACGTGTGTTAGAATATTGGACCGGCTCATATGCCGAGCCTAATATACAAGTCCAGCGGGGTTCCACTCTTAAATCAATTGGCTATAGAGAGAGTAGCCCGCATAGGCTTACTTGGGTTTGTTCTATTTTAGATGAGAGCCCTTTTCACAGGTCCCCTCCCCTCAAACACAAGCCAACATATGGGCTTACTAAGCCGGCACCCTTTTTGGGTTGAACCGGTCCACACACGAGACCCCTTTTTGACTATAGAGGGAGTAGTACGCATAGGCTTATATACAAGGCCGGAGACTTTTACCTTTCCGACGTGGGACTTGGGTTTGCTCTATTTTAGATGACAACCATTTTCACAACGTGCGAGGTGGAAATAGAAGCCGAGACGAAAAACTAAGCATGAAGAAGCGCCGGTCCCTATAGAATTTACTCTGGACATAACTAAAAAAACAGAAACGGCTTTAGTTTTGATTCTGTTCAGATGAGCTTCCTCGGCTATGGGCAGTTCCCCCACCGTCGCCGTTTCTCCTTTTCAGCCCTTCCCGGCGAAGTTGTCCCATTTTCATCTTCCTTTGTTATTCGTTAGGAAACATCCGGGGTGATTGAGCGGTGAACTGCGTCTATCATTCCTCCGAGAAGTCCCAAATGGGTGAAGGCATGGCGAAATCATCAATCGTGTCGTAAATCTGGAACGTGCTGATCTGCTCTTCTTGCCTATCTCCATAGTCGTGCAAATCCATGAAAGTATCCCAACTGAAGTCCCCCTCCTCGAACGCCACCCTTCCGTCGCACTCCTGGAACGAGGATGCCGAACTCATTCCTCCGGCCACGGCATTGTTCATCTCTTTATTCTCGTGTTCGCCGCTCTTCTTCATGATCCCTAGCTGTTGAAGAAACTCGTTCAGATCGATCTGGGGCTTTTCCTCCCTGAGGTATGAAGCCTCTGCCACTTCTGTCGAGTTTCCCGCTCTGTCGTCCTCATCCCCTACCATCGGATGATCTCCCGCCGTAGAAAGTATCTCTAGGGGAGCAACTATCCTGGACTCGGAGGACGAAGATGCAGGGGAGGCGGCTACATTTCCTTTCTTCTTGAGCTCTTCGAGCCTTTGGTGAATGACCTGAACGCTCGGTTGAGCGCTCAGGTTGAGCGAGAAACCACGAGGAGGGAACATGGACATGAAGTTCCTCGAGGGGAACCATTTGAACCTGGAGGCCTTATCGTTGTGCATGATCGAGCCTGCACCCAGCCTCCTAAGATGCGGCAGGTTCAAGTATGCCTCGGGACCGTACAATCTAACAGCAGCCTCATCATAAGCCATGGCGGCTTCCTCGGCGGTGGAGAAGGAACCCAGCCAGAGGCGGGTCCTCTTCTTGGGCTCCCTGATCTCAGCGACCCATTTCCCCCACGTACGCTGCCGAACGCCCCTGTAGGAACAGGAGGAGTTATCGGGGCCTCCCTTGCCCCTGGCAGGACCTTTCTTCCACTTCCTGCCCTTATTGTCCATGTCATCAAAAAGGCAGGCAAAAGAGTAGTTTTCGAGTAGAGTGGTGATCTACTGGGACCTAAAAAGGTCACCCGATATATACAACACACATCACATTACATCCAGTGAGGAGGAGGAGGAGGCCTTGTGAGTGTATTTCTTCAGAGGAGTAAATGCAGAGGATGGTCACGTTCTTGGAGGATGATGTGTGGCTTTTTTTTTTGTTGCCAGAAAGCCCGTGTGTTTCTTTGTTGCTGTGACCGTTTCCAGGGGGACCAAAAAAAAAAAAGTCACATTCCTTTTACTCCAACACATTCTCCATATCATCCCAAAGCTCTCTCTCTCGGTCGATCTCGGCAGCAGGCAGACAGCTTCGAATAACGACACGACAGAGGGTCGGTCGTGGGTGGAAACTTGGAATGGTCACAGCTCCCCCAACCCAACAGGAGGAAGACTGACTCAGAATCACGTGAGTCACATGATGGGGAGAGTCGTTAGGACACAACAGACGACCACATCGGATACTCTCACTCAGGGATCCTCAAGTGGAGGATGGAGGATGGGGATGGTGGTGGTGGTGGTGGTGGTGGTGGTGGTATATTATTATGTGAGCCAGCAGCCAGTTTTCACGAGGGGACTCTTTAAACAACACTCCTCCTCCTCCTCCTGATCCTCGAGGCTCCTGCATCCCCTGTCGGGGACTTAAACTAGTAGTGTCGCAACAGATGGGATATAGTTCTGTTCACGAATCACGAGTTAAAAAAAAAAAACCGTGAATTATTAATATTAAAAAAAGAAAAAAAAATGCAGTAAGTAGCATAACAAGTGTTCTTGGCTTACAAAACTCACTAAACCTGTGTTTGGTAGGTAACCAATGATTCGGTAAGACCGAGGGTGTGATATATGATTGATTGACTTGGGCTACAAGGATCCATCCATCCATCCATCCCATATATGGGCATAAATTAGGAAACGGCTAACGTACTTAAAAGAAGGAAGTTATCTAAATTGTACTAATTTTGTTTTTCAATTTTAGTCATATTATAAAAAAAAAACATATTTTGTAGCCATATACAAAACGACGTTTCCTATATTTTCAACGTAGTATACAAATTTAATTTTCTACCAATAGTACATTTTTGCACAAAATATATGTGTACGTCGATTTTCTTTATACATTACTAATCGAATAAATATATACAGACTATACACATAAATTATTGTAGGAGTTTGTACTTTGTACTGATTGATACAAAGTTAAATTTGTACATCGTAGTGGTAAAAATAATATAGAAAACGAGATATGTTTTTTTAACGTTATGATTAAAATCGAAACAAAAAAATAGTAAAGTACAGAAAACTCTTAGTTTCCTAAAATACCAACTGATTTTATGCTTTCTTCTTCCCTTCACAAGTTTCTTCTCCTTTCTCTGGTAAAGTTGTGTCCCTTTTCTTTTGACTAGGGTTCCCTTGGTTTTGGCTTAAGCTAATATATATATAGTCGATTCTTTTAAATGAATTTTAGTAATAATTTTAAAAAAAGATACGAATTTTTTTGTGAAAGAACTAGATTTAGTATATTAGTAAGTATAAAGAAATTCGAAAATTTAGTTTATTTTGATTGTGCTTTTGTGAAAAAGGAAATATTTGAAAAGTATACAAATTGTATGTATGTACTTGCCAATAAATTTTACAAGTTGAGTCCAATTTAAGTTACAAAATGCCGCTAAACTGAACAGATCAGGATTGGATGACGACGGTCTTTTTTACAAAAAATAAAAATAAGAACAATTCATAGTTAACGACGTTACCGTATAATTGATTCCATGGGAGAATATCTTTGGTTGAATTTTAGTTGATAGAAGAAGAAGAAGAAGAAGAAGAAGAAGAAGAAATAAAACACCAGTCGTATCAGATTATGTGATCAGATTGAAATTGATGGATCTGAAATTCCAACGAGAGAGATTTTCTCCCATGGGTTATAAAAACGCAGGCATCACAGACAGACACAGACCGAGAAAGACCGGCCAAGTCAGCCAAACCTTTCGCTAAAACACAGTCCCCTTCAAAGAACTACTCCGCTCCGGTGACTCCCCCGTGTGAAGTCTTCACGGTGATCGCCATCACCCGGTTGTAGTTCTCCCTCTTCCTCTTTCCGTGTCGACATCCGATCGAGCGGTTCCCCTCGGAGAAAAAACGGTTTTTATTTCTTTTTACAGTTCGTGTTGCCTGAAACTTTTTATGTTTAAAAAATGTAATAGAATTTATTAGGGCATGCTCATTTGATTAATGTATGTAATAGTTATCTTATTTTAATTCTAACCACATCCCAAGATGTTGTCATTCCACATACAATGAATGGCATGTCCAGAGGCCCTATTCTTGCACATTTTAATGCTTCCCTCTTTGTTGATTTTAGTTCTTGAGAGGGGTGGGGTGGTGTGGTTATTTAAGTATGAGAAAGGAATAATGACAATGGACACACTCCCTCTCAAATACACCAATGTTGATGGAAGTGTAGTAAAAACGAAACATTATTTAGTAATAGATTTTTAACATGGGATTGGGTGACATACAGGGGACCATCACTTCCAATTCAGTTTTGCCTAAGTGTTCAAACAAACTAATACCCTCCAAACAAGCTTATATCTCAATTGAACCAGACGAGCATGACTCTGAACAGACCAACGGCTCAAATTTCCAGGCAACTGCTGAAATTTTATATCAAGGATGGCTTGCACTTAAGGAATTCTAGCTTACCTGTGAATGTGTCGAGGCTGGTCCAAGGTGGGTGGACTCCACCAGTCACCGTCGAGTCTTTCTGCTAAAACCCAAGGCGGCATATTGGGTTTTTCTTAATTAGACCAAGATCAACCTGCGGAAACAATAGATTTAAATAGATTGATCTACGGCAATTAATCAAGCAGAAATGCCGTTCCTCCACCCAATGCAAGGGAAGGCGTTTACCTTGTGTCCAAACAGGTCCCGTATGTTGTCAATTCCGTAAAGTATCATGGTTGGTCTGGTTAACCCATCACGACCAGAAACAGAAACATCACTGACTTGCAACAGCAACCAAAACCACTCGGGTGGGATGCAAGTAGTATCTACCTCTCAAGGGAAAGTCCCCAAGCAATCACGCGAACGTCTTCCGGTAGACCCATTGGGAGCAACATTTCAGGTCTAAACATCCCTGAGTTTCCAATCTCCACCCATTTTTTTAAGCCTTCGTGGTAACTGAGGGTATGTAGCAACCGATAATCAATAAAAGCAGCAGTAAATAGTCAAGGAAGAATTAGAAAGAAATACTGCTTACCTGAATATCTCCATACTCGGCTCAGTGTAAGGGTTGTAAGCTGGCTTGAAGCGAAGGTTAGACATGCCTAAAAGGATTAAAGATAAACACCGCAAAAAGATGATGTCACTCAACAGCCCTTGGACTATTTATCTCAAAACACTCAACGAGCATTCACAAATGACCCATTCATCAATAATATCATTTACCTAGTCGAGAGAAAAAGTCATCAAGTACTCCAATCAAATCTCCAAGAGTAAGCCCCCGGTCACAAACAAGACCTGAGACCAGAATTTAGTAGATTAATCTGTAAGACAATTCCTTAGAAATAACAATTAGATGATTTCAAGAAATAGCTGTATATCTGAAAGACTAAATCTTATGCCACGCAGTTGGTCAGTTACCATGACCAGCTTCAGTTTGCAAAATGATAGTTCATAGCTGTTCACGATTTTCTCTAATAAGAAACAACTCGTACTAAAAAAATTTGGTCAATATATTCCTATGATAATAACAGATACCTTCTATCTGGTGGAACTCTGCAAGATGAGTCCGATCTACTGCTTCATTTCTAAAGACACGATCAATGGAGAAGTACTTCTTAGGTGCAAACGGTTTCTGCGATCATGAGCAGGGAGTAAATTAAATAGTTTGAAAGAAAACACTAGCAAGAAAAGTGCAAATGCAACAAAAATTTACTATAACAAAAAAAGGAAGCTCTTTTAGTAAAGGGAAAACATGTTATATTAGGAGGCCAACTAAAATTAATAATTGTCACATACCTTAAGCAATCTAGTAACAAATCAATTTTCTAATTTGTCAAGTAAATTGACTGCCTATTCCTGAGATATCAAGTTCAGATTAGTTCCTCTTCTCCAAATGAGCTCCAAAAGAAGTAAAAGACGTTCCACTACAACTCCAGCTCAATCCATCTTTTGCAAGACCATTATTCTTGGTTCTTTATTTTTTTATTCCATGGCATTAAAGATCCCTAGAGTAGTTTTAAAAACATCACTAAATTTTCAAAAAGATGTGGTTAAACAGACACATACCTGTGCTAGCGAGTAAAGCATTCGAGAGGACACAGCTGTTGTGTGTGTCCGTAACAAGTTCTTGTTAGCTTCCTCCCTCTTCCAATCATATCCATAACTGCCACCAAAGGGAACACAGTTCGTGATATCTCCGGAGTGATATAATCCTGGAGATCGACTTCTCAGTTAAGGGGTGGCGGTGCTGCCGCATGTATGTGGTCTAATCGTCAGAAATCCAAGCCAAGGTAGTAGTTTTATCTTATGGAAAAGTAGGTCTAGGGTGACAGTTAATCGCAACTCGGGGAAAAAAGAGCACATACCCACGTGAGCCATAACCACCCAATTCGTGGACTGTCCTCACTCGTTGAACATAATCTTCTGGCAACTCTCTTGTGGTAGATGGATCTGGAGGTGTTTGATTTGTGCATAAGCATGCGAAAAAAATTAAAAAGGAAAGTCAGATAGAAGTTGAGCATCTTTGAGCTCTTCGCCACAAGCATATTGCAGGTATTCCCCTTACCAATCGTTACAACTTTCAAAATACAAATTAAGTGGATGGACTCATAAAAAAAGAATCAGGCAAATTGAACCAACCTTGCAAAAAGAATGTATCGTGGGAATCACGTGCCGGGTGTTGCTGAGGTTGGAACAGAGCATCGAAATTCCAGAAGCTGATTTTGAAGATAATTCAAACTAAACAAAATCAGGTGCGTCCTTAAAGGGAAGTTACAGATTAAGGGAAAACAGCACTCTGGAGTACCATGTGAACAGTTAGAAACATGTAGCAATCTGGATTACAAAGTACCTACAAATAGTGCAATTTCCCAATTCAAAGTTGGTGTTCATTTTGGTTGCAATTCAAGAAAATGGACTCCTTTAATTAGTATCAGCATCAACATCAGCATTACCATGGGCTAGCACTCCCAGACTAACGATGCTAAGGAGAGGATTAGCATATGTTGGCTCAATCCACCCTTATAACCAATTACAAAGGGATTGCTTCATACCTTGAATTCATAACAAGGTTTTTCCTCATACATATGATGTGGTTCTCCAGGGATATTGGAGTCCAAAGTAGCTAAAAAGTCACTTTGACGCAAGTCCATTGTCATTTAAAGCCAAATATTATTTTTGAGAGTTTTTAATTTTCCAAATGATATGGTCTAGGACTCCTTCAATTAGTATAAGGAGCACATCATTCATTAACATATAAAGCCAAACTTAATAACAGAACTTTTTAATCACTGATACATATATGGTTGAGAAACAGAAAACATTAAGTAAAACGAAATAAGTTTGAGTTTTCCTAATATCCAATACAAACATGGGTCGCCAAGGTAGTTTTTGGTTTGCTAACTTCATTGACCCATTGGTCAGTTTGTCACCACAAAACCAAAAGTGATGATCTTCACTGCTTTATATTATCTTAATCATAAAATGGTAAAAACTTAGTAAACCAAATGGTCCCATTAAAAAATTTTAAAGAAGAATCTATCTTACTAGGTTGTCACTGTTCTAGCAATATGTACAATCAATCATTTCGTCCCTACTTTTTATAACATTGGTGTCCTAATTTTCTGTCCCAGGTGAGAACAATACCATAATAGTGCTTAAAAAAAATCACAGATAAAAATTCTGAGCATGGAGAGGACATGATGGGACTAACATTTATTTTCAGAGTCAAAAAGCAATTCACCAATATAAGGCTCCCCGCAATTCAACAACTGCATGACACTATATTTCTTGTTTCACTAAAGTGGGATACCCTCCTTACCAGAAGCAGAAGATATAGGTACAATGTTCATAATTACATAAACAATGGGTCAATGAGATAATCAGTATAAGATATTACAAAAAAGGAAGAGTTAGTACACCTGCTTTCAACAAAGTTATTCGTCGGCATCTCCTCGAAACTGCAACCAGTATTTACCAAAGAAATATAAGTCAATCGGGATAGATTGTTCTTATATAACACAAAGGACATTGAATTTCATCAATTGAACTGGTGAAAAATTAATTTGAAATAGCAAGACTAAAATGTTTTGAGCAGTTGTACTTAAGCAAACAACTCATACCCCATTTGAAGAAAAATATTCTTCAGCTGCTGCCTAACCTGCATCCCACCATTAATCGTACTAAAATTTTAGATTGATGTAACGCATTCTTATGTCCATCAATGCAGATAAATCAACCATTACCTTCAGAAGTGGATGAAGATGTCCGCACTCCGCAGGGGGGCCCTTAGCACTGAAGTTATATTCTTTGAACTCTAAATCTTTCCAGTCTCCTCTGCAAGGAGGGAAGTAAACTCAATCAGTTAAAATGTCAAGATAGAAATGAGAAGTCGTGATTGAAAACACCATATGGATGATCCCTTATGGGTGTTCAGGGGCCAGGCCATCTTCAGAACATTGCAATCAGTTGCTTCTACAAAAAGAAGTAATACCTCTGTAAATTTTCTCGTGTTAGATCTGTGGCTACCTTTTTCCTTTTAGGCGCATAATTAGGACCACGTTTAACAGAGTAGCCTTTCCATATCCTAGAACAAAGAATTAAACATAAGTTGTCACGTAAACATTAAAGTTCAGTCAGAGCAGAGGTAGAAAAGGCCAATCATGAGGAACAAACATGTCAATAAGAAAAGTAAAGGCTGAAAGTGTGGTATATTCTGCAAGTTAGAGAATGGTTCAAGAGAAATAAGTAAACCATTGATACATACTGAGGAGTGATGAGCTTTCTTGCTTTAAGTGCTTTGACATCTTCCTGTGCAATGACCTGTAAATGAAGTTGAACTGGACTTAAAAGGGCGTCCTAGTTTGCAGACCATGCTTAACTGTAACAATATGCTCAATCATCAAGTGCTTTAATTTTTTCCCAAAAAACCAAACCACCCTACCAGGCAGTCTTATGAAAATGCATTCGAATCAGGTATGCTGCTCAAACAAAGACCAACCCTCCATTAACAAACAATGACTTGGCAATAAACTGCACCTCTCCATTCTTTATCTGCAAAAGTAAGTCCTTGACTCTGTCTTCAACATGTGCAACCTGCAAAACCCAAGTATAAAGATGATATATGTATGGTCTACCCAACACAAAGGGCATGTGAGTCAAGCATCTTGACAGGAGTTATTGTAGTACCACTCACCACGACGCTAGACATTTAAATTCTGCACAGAACTTTCATTTTAAAACAAAAACAATTCTACTGCTTGCCCCATACCTTACTCTTTTAAAATAAGAGCTACAATAAACAGTAGATCAAAAGACTAAATAATAAAACCTGACTTCCTTCCCACCAAAAAATAACTTGAACAAATAAATCCACTCCAGTGCCTTGCTAAACTTCTGAAACGAATTTATTTTTTCTCCAAACTTTTTCCCCATGACATATTTCTTTCAATTAGTTCCTGGTACATCAATCTGGTGGAAAAACGACCCATTTAATTTGCAGCCCCATTCCTATACCATGTACTAGTCAGACAACACATTGCACAACTAGAACCCCTAATATCCAGATTGAGTTCTAGACACATCAACACATGGGCAATGGTGTGACGTGGAAGAATGGAGACATACATAACAGAGAACCAGCCACCTCTCACAAACATTTCATACTCTAAACCAAAATGGAAATGACAACAAAATATCACAATGTGATCCTTCAAAAACCCGCTCACCTTTCTGGATACTTGTTTTCCCATTTCCACCCATTTATTTTTCCCAGCTTGAGCAGCACCTATTTTGAAGACCGAATTGTCTAGCTTACTCTGCGGCACGAAAAAAGGACATCACAATCAGACTGAAATGCAAAAAAAAAGGCCAATCACAGATAGATGATATCAATATTAAGAAATTCCATGCCATCGTTTTCTCATTTATTCATAAAGGTCGTGCAATTTATTTAAATATACTGACCTGCAATTCCTCTCTAGATATTCCCTCCACAGGTATAGCCAAAAATAGTTGAACCTCAGGTGAACCAGTGACTGCATAAGTTTTACCTTCTTCTGTAAGCACCCACGTCTCTCTCTTTATGTCCTGTAAATAAAATCAGGAAATATGATAACCAATCCATTAAATTAGACGCACCATCTTAAGCCACAAAATCATGAAGGAAATCCCTCAAAAAGAAGAAAAAGCTTTGAATAGGTCAATTCCTTGCAGATGCACAAATCTCAAGGTCAGCAAGAATTCAAGGGAAGGAAATAGATTTTGCACCTGGGCTTCAATGTAACGGAAACCGTGGAGACTTTTTATACTGTTGACCACCTCATTGTGGTCAAGCTTCAGCTGCTCGGCGAACTCGCCGGAATCGATGATTTCATCGTGAGACTCAAGATAACTGAGGATAGCGTCTTCCGCTGCCATAGTTGCCGATCCCCCGCCCCACCAACCCTTTTCCCCTCTTTTAGGCTGATTGACGGTTAAACAAAGAAACCCAGAATAAATAAATAAAAAGTAACATTCAGATTAACATTAAAACAGAATGGGAAAAAAATGAGGCAATCACGGTAAGCTTAACAGGATGGGAAGAGAGACTGGACTTTTCGGGTGTCAAACAAACTAAATACAAAGGGCACGAAGAACAACATACGATCCTATACAAATAGCAGGCACAACAGCGGATCACAAAGCTCCTTCCGCTGCAAAACACTCTTGAACAAGAAACCCAACAAATAATAGGGCGACCAGGAAACTACCAAACACAAAGAGAGCGGAAGAAACGAGCGAGGGATACTCTGGCGTTGGTGCTAGGGTTTCTTTCCTTCGTGAGTGCGTGGGCCTATGTTTTTGGGCTTCTTGAATCATTTGGGCCCAAAATCTCAGTCCTAACCTTTGGATCTACCGGGCTCCATAAAGTGGGCCTGATCCCATGTAGTCCGTCTGTATTGGGTGCAATGGGATCAAATGTAATAATGAATCCGAATCCGAACCCACCCCCCCAAATATGGAAAGAAAGGAGGAGGAGGGTGAGAGGTCACCCTTCTTTTCTTGTCTCCCTCCTTCCTTCCCTCTTAACACCTTTTCTCCATCTCCTCCTCTTCATTAATTTTACCCCTCGAGTTAATGCGAGACGAGGGGTTTGGCGATGATGCGGGAGGATAATAAGGACGAGGGGATCTCTCCCTAATCTGTCTTCCCACCTTCGTTATCTTCGTTTTTTTTTTGTTGTTTTTTTTTGTCGGGGGAGTAAATTGTCGATTTCGAATATCGTGGAAGTATTCAAAAGGGGCGGGTGGGGGACAATTTTCTTGGTCTGGGGGGGTAAAAAGGGTGAATCTTGGCAAGTTGTGTTGGGGGGGTGGGGTCGCATTGGTTTTTGTTCCTCCTTCTGGGGTGGGGGGGGGGGGAAGAGAAGAAAGAGCGGGGTCGATTTGGCTTCGAATTTCCCTCTCTCTTCTCTCTCGCTCTTCTTCTTCTTCTTTTGGCGCTGCTGCTGCTTGTTTTCGTCGCGCGTTGGAAATATTTTCGTTTCCCCTCCAAGAAGGCCGCTCAAGCCGTTGCATCATTGAGCTTTGGCTGTTTTGGTTGGCGAATCAATTCATGAAGCAAGCCTGAACCGTCTTTTAGGGGGGGCTCTTAGATTTAATTGCTGCCGTTTTTCTTCTTTGATTTTGTGGGGGATTGGTCGGTGGGAAAGCCACGGTTGCTGAGGTAATGCTTTTTCCCATCGTGGATTGGTAAGTTTCTGGTTTTGGTAATCGTTATCAAATGCTTTGTATCCTTTTCGCATTTGCGAAGCCTAGGAATGCTCTTCTTACTGTATTTTTTGTTTGTAGGAGCTTTTCTGCGGACAGATTTGTTGGGTTGATTCGGGCTGGTGGATGGATCTTGAATAGGAGGGGATATTAATGTACTGTGTTGTGATTTTTGAACGGAGTGGTCCTGGGTTTTCTATCATGACTTCGTCTGGGATTTGAATTCGAATTTTCTTGAATTTATGGATTCCTACCAGTCGCTGCCTCCCGAGGATCAACCTCCCTGTGTCTACTGTGGCTGTAGCAGATGCTTATCTGAATGTGCCTCCTCGAGTGCCTGGCTCCGTTCGGTGAAGAGAAAATACGATGAGTACCAAGAGAATAAGAAGTTCTTTATACCCGGACAAAGGTACGACGTGGTCGCAAGAGTCCAGATTGAGAATGAGATCATGGCGCTACGTGAGATGGTCGCCGACCAACAAAAGGCTATAAATGCTTTGGGTGCAGAGCTTGAGGAGGAGCGGAATGCTTCCTCCTCGGCCGCGAGTGAGGCTATGTCAATGATATTGAAGTTGCAGAGGGAGAAGGCGGAGATTCAGATGGAGGCGAGGCAATATAAGGCTTTTGCGGAGGAGAGGATGGAACACGATGAACAGGGTTTGTTGGCCTTGGATGACCTTCTGTTTAAGAAAGAGCAAGCAATACAATCGCTGATTTGTGAAGTGCAGGCTTATAGGCACAGGATGTTGAGTTATGGTATTCCCGTGATGGAGGTGGGTGGAGATAGTGGGGGGAGTAGCTGTTATGGCCATAGTAACCCAGGGAGCGATGAGAACTTTAACGAATATCCTCCTTTGAAGTGTCGATTTAATATGAGAACTGGTATCTGGGAGGAGGAGGTGGATGACGACGACGGCGTCACCGATATTGAGAAATATGCCCATGGAGAGACGCCTGTTGGCCGGGGCCAATTGAAGGATCTGGAATTCCGGATACATCAGATCGAGCAAAATTCTTCCAACAATCAGTGGGACGCAGAAGAGTATATCCCTGAGAAGATCATCGTGGGTCAGTCTCCCCTGCATCCTGTACATCGGCGGGAGCTTTCAAATGATAGTGTAGGTACACGTTCAATGTTGGGAAAACAAAGAGTGTTTGACGTGCCTTTCGACTCTCCGAAGTACAGCTGTAGCTTTGATACCTTGATACCAGATAATCTCAAGACCAGGAAGCATAATAATACTCCAGATGCTGATGGCGATGATATTAGCCACACCGGGACTTGTATTATTGACTCGGTTTATCCGGGTACGGTAATTTTTGTGTTTTGAGTAACAAATAGTCCTCTTTCCGAGTCGTCTCAGTGAACGGATGAGATTTTATACAGGAAATCGGGATCCTGATATAGCAAAGCTGTATATGCGACTTCAAGCGCTGGAAGCTGACCGTGAATCCTTGAAGCAGGCGATCGTCTCTATACAGACAGATAAAGCCGAAATGTTACGGATCAAAGAAATCGCTCAACGCCTGTGTGAAGACACGTCGTTGGAGAGTAGTAAACCAGTTGCAAAGCGCTCTGTTTTCGGAGGCTTTTTTGGCCTGTTCAAGGTAACTTGGCGGTGCTGCCACTTATCTTTCATGAACATGCTATATATATTGTAGCTCATATAAGTTGAGACAGTAGATAAAAGCCACTCGCATTCTATTTTTCTTTGCACATAGTCCAAACTAATTGTTATACAGGAACTCGAGCCTGTGTAATAAGTTCCATTATTTTCCCAGGACTTTACATGTTTAAACTTTTAAACTATGTCAATGGTTTCTGATTTCTATGTTTTGCATTCCCAATATTGAGTTACCTCTTTTCATTGATTTTGTTTGCAGTGGGTAATGCACGTACCTTTTTGGAGGATGAAGGATCATCATTCCAAGTAAGTGGGGTTTCTAGCTGTTACGATTGGTAGTTTCATTTCATGACCATTCCTTTTAGCTAGTATAATGGTAATGTCAAACATTACAATATGGCCATGGTAAAAGGGATGGGGAGAGAAAAAGTAGTCATTCTCGGAAAACAAAGATGATGCTGGTCTTATGGTAACTGTTTCTGCCAAAATAATGGTTTATGTGCTTCTGATCGAACTAAATTGAAGCGAACTTCAAATGCCAATGGGAGAACCACTTGTAGAGTTTCTTGGGAATCTGTCCTTAACAGAAGTAGCATGTTGTGTAATTGGAAGATGTTCAGTTGTGCGCTGCATAGCGTATCATGCTATGGTTGGGCAATGTCAGTCTGGGGTGGTTGTCATATCATTTCTCTTTCTTTGATGATTATGTAGAATCAGAAGAACTTATTCGTGCGTCCCTTTTTTCAGGTACACTTTTGGCATTTCTCCTGATAAGGTGGGTTGGCTATGGCTTTTAGACGATATAATAGAACTTGTGCTAGGCGACAAATATTGTTGACGCAAACTGAACTGTGATTCTTTAGTTGAGCTCCTGTGTTTACAGTGAGTTTATATCACTGAGTTGCCAGATCAAATCATATACTTCTATGCCTTTGTCTGATCTAATTGCAGTCCGTTCTTTTTTGTCTTTCTTGGTAGATTCATTGCTCTGGCGTTATTATCCTCTCTTCATTAGTCGGTTGCCTATTGCTGCTCAACAAGCGCAACCAGACTCATCGCAGGCGCCTGCCCCCACCAGGTCGCTCTGATTAGGCTTAAGCATAGGTTTTCCATGTGGCATCATCTCCCGTGTATCTACATGTCACTCCCTAAGATATTGTTGTGTGAATGTATGCCGGCTTGGCCGGAATATCCGGTTGTTTATCAACATTAATCATTCTGGAAAATTTGTCAGTTGCTCAAGATGTTAGTCTTCGCTTGCCATATTTAGCGGCACGTCTTATTGGTCAAGGATGTGGATGTCGTACTATCTTAGTTAACGAGCAAAAGACAGACAATTTGCATATGTCTAGCGTTATATAGAACAAAAAGCAACCGAATCCCATTACAACACAAACGCTGGATGTTAATGCTAGTCGACAGCTTTAATCGTCGAAATCATCGAAGATCCGTGGACAAAACCCGCTGTACCCATCAAAGTTGGGGGAAATCAAACCGGATGGCATGGCAAGACCAAGCCCTGCTCCATTGTGGCAAAGCTCGTCCTCCACACAGGATGAAGCAGAGGACGAGGAAGCATTATTCACTGTATTATTCCCAGCAGAACCGTCCGGTAATGGAGCAGTACAGGGGCGATTGCCGGTGAGTCTCTGGACAAGCTCCATGAACTCCTCTGGCTTGACGTGGATGATGGTGGGGGATCTCAGGTAAACAACAACAGGGTCAAAGGGGCACCTCGAGGGCAGTCTGGCCACAACCGCCTTCTGGGAAGGGGCGGGCTTCTTGATCTTGACCGGCTGAAGGGTGTTCAACGTGAGTGCAGCAGGCCTGGGACCCTGAAGCTGATTAACCCTCCTCGAAAACTCCATGGAAAATCCAACAAAACCCCTGCAACACCCCCCCTCTAGAAAATCCAACTAATGACAGGGGATTTTGATTATCTTTCTTCCCAACTTCTGACAGTTGCATGGATTTGCATGGTGGAGAAATATATATACAAAATGCAGGTGACCTGCAAATGCAAACAGAGATTTTGGTCTGTCGGGTTTTGAATCTTGAACTGGTCATTCTCCTTCAATTAACATTTCCTTGTTCTTTGTCTGCCGTTCCTGCAATTTTAAGCTGCTGCCGGCTGAAAATTATGACATTTTTATAATGTGGTTTTGAATAAGTCGTTTAACGGGGATGTTATTTGATTGAGAGAGTCCGAGTCCGACTAGCAAAAGTCCTATCCCCCCCCCCCCCCCCCCACATGAAGCAAGGAAGAGGTCAATTTATTCCAACACGAAATCCCCCCCTTCCTCACTCTCGCCTCTAACTGCAACACGTGGCGGTCCCGGAAGCGGCCACGTATTGCGATGATGTGAATGGACAAGAGCAGTTTGGCACGACGTTCTTCTGCTTGAATAAGTAAACGGGGAAGGAGTACACTTGCAAGTCAATGCGAAGGGAAAGTTGACGATGGACGACGACGATAGGAGGGATCCAGATCATACACCAGATCATTGATCTATTGGTGGGGAGGTATACGAGGGATGGAATCAGTGGATTTATTCTGTAACAGAGGTGATGGAGATCTTGACTATGAAGATAGAACGATAACTACCAGTGTATTTGTTCTTGTTCTGGCCTGCCATCTCGTAATATCCATTGTCGTTGCCTATGAAGATGCAGGAGACATCCATGCTGTGATGAAGCTTTGTGCCGGCAGGGAACTCTTTGATAGAATTGTATGGAGAGGGCATTATATTGAGAAACAGGCTGCTGAGCTTGCTAGGGTGATTGTGAACCGAGAGTTGACGCCCGACTATTCCCTCTTTGTAAACCAAGAAGAAGAGTAGCCAGTCAAGACTCTCGATTTTCTTTAAACCTGGCACGTCGTCTAATAATCTCTTCAATCGTTCTCATCAATATTGAATACACAAGTTGATGACCGAATCGTTCCTGTTACCTGGCAAAACTTTGTGGACATTGCGGGGAGACCTCACTATGTCGCACCGGAATTATTGAGAAAGCATTACGGCCAGGAATGCGATGTTTGGAGCGTAGAGGTGATCATCTATATTCTGCTCTGGAGTTTCAAAAGCAACACCATGTCGGTTTCAGGGAGGGTAGCCTTTTAATTTCCTCGAGCCGCCTGATGCCAACCCACCCTTTGGGCTCATTATCGGGTGTCGACCCATGATCGCGGAAACAAATCACGGGCACCAGATGAAGATAAGGAGTGCTTCAAGTGTCATCCACTGTGCTGTGTTGTGATTTAATGTCGCACCAACTACCATGAATGCTTTCTTTTGCCTCTTCTGGTATTAACCGCGGACCAGGGAAAAACTAATTTTCTTACAACATTTTTAATTGCATCTGGTGTGTGGTAAGTGTGCCATCTACCATGAAATCCCGCCTAAAAAGCTCAGATCAATCGTTATCACCCTGAAGTCTTTAACTGATTTAAACGACACATGATAAATGGAAGTCTGGTCCCTGTCGTCCCGGACTAGGGATTATTACATCATCCGTGTGGATTACAAGGCGACTCTGTCTGCGGGATCTGACTTCGCGTCCACGAGCACATCACATGGCAAATGAACAGCGGCGAAAAGGGCTGGCAGCAATTGATAAACTAATACATTATATCATAAAATGGATGCCATCACAGTCGCAGACACTGTCCGACTCCAAGCTTATTCTTTTGGGGGATTTGGGAGATGGGAGGTCACATCCCTGTCGTGTGACCTTACCCCCGCTCTGCCCTTTCTTGCAGGGCACCGCCCCCGTGAGCCCACCCGCACATTCATCATACATTGAACGTAAATGCATCAAAGACTCGAAGGGAGTCAAAGGCATGTCTCCCAAAGATTGGCTCGAATAACCTTTTTTGTCCAAGCATATGGTCTCTTTCCGCACAGCTCAGCAAACCATCTCCCTCGAATTTAAGGCGAGCGTCCATCCCGGCCATAGTAGCCTCGAGCATCATCCTACTTTCCCACGTTTCCCTAAGCAAAGGCAGCAAGGGTACGAGGACGGATGCTATGTCAGGTAGAAGGGGACGAGGACAGCGAAACATGGTCGAATTATTACATATACATATCCAGAATCCAAGAGTTTTAAATCCGGGAGGAAATCGATGCAGGAAGGAGACAATCAACATGTTGTAGTCGTTCATTTGTTTGTCGGAAGTTTCAATTCAACAACAGAGTAGAAAATATTTCCCACTAATGCCCTGACTGGGAGGTAATATGAAGAAAGAGGTTTCGATGATTCATCTGCACATGATGTGCAACACAGTTGAGCCTAACGAATTGCTTTTGATTGAAAAAGACTGGGAAGGGAGACCAAAATGAGGTTACAACATGGTAGTCCAATCGAGATGTAGCCCATAAATTGGCGAGGAGACCAATTATATGTTTATAAGTTGGTGTTTAAAAACTTGCTCTGAAAAAACTCGTTCAGAAGAGTCGTCGGAGCATAGGCATCCTGTCATCAAACTTGGTTTTCATGCTGGGAGAAATGCTTCCATGCAACCTGTTATAAACTTCTGTTCTGTCCCTCAATTATGGATTAAGACTTCATTGATCCAATCCAGTCACCATGAAAGTAAACTAACAGATCTTCTTACAACCTCAATGTCTCTGAACTTTTAGTCTCTTCGTACTCAGAACCAGGTAAGTCATAATTCTCTGTTTCTCGGTAGTTTTGGTTCATGCTTAAGTTTGTATATATTCAGCTGAGTGTTGAAATTTACGCAAGTTGTGCTTATGGCAGCATTACATGCGGTTTTGCACACAGGCAAATAGATTTTAAGCAATGGAAAGGACACTATCGGACCACCTTGTGGCAATAACTGCCGCATTCAGGTCGCCTCCATCCACGGGCAAGACTGCTTTGGACCGCAGCAGCAGCATGGGATCCCACTCAAGGAAGTCGAGCTTGAGTCACGCAGCCCCTTCCCCAGAACGAGCAGGAGGAAGCATTGGCAGGAGGTCGAGAAGCACGCATTCCTCGATGAGCCTGCAGGATGATGTGGGGTGCAGCTTGGCCCTCAGCCGGACATCTAGCGCTAGCCTTGGATTACCATTCTTGTTCAGTGGGTTCACCTTGCCGCCTGGTGAAATGGACGACTTGAAGCCATTCAGTGACGATGATATCCGCAAGTCTTTCACTTTATTGTGTTTAAGAATCCATTTCTTCTGACACATTAGGCCTGATTGTTGATACTGTTACTTCAGCCGAGGACCTTGAAGCCGCACGGATTCTGAAGTTCAAGGCAGAGCCAACATTGCCGATTTACCTTAAGGTGATCAGCGACCACCCTTTGTCACGGAGGCCAACAAAGTGACCTACAATACATTTGTGCCACGGGGGTTTTGGTCCAACTCTAGTTGATCGAGGACAAACGTACTTGGGTTTCTTTTGCTTGTTTTTGTTAAGATATAAAATATAAACCAAGCCTCACCTAATAGCTTAAGCTTTTAGGTTGAACGGTAAGGTTTTTACATAGTATTAGAACGATCCTGGGTTCAAAGCCCAGCAAAAAATCCCAAAAATAAGACGAGTGGCAAAAGAAAAAGAACCAGCCTAGTCTTGAACCAAGGGCCTTGAGGGGGCGTGTTAATATATAAAATACAAACCAAGCCTCACTTAATAGCTTAAGCATTTAGGTCGAAGTGGTGATTGACAAAGGCAAGACAGGGAAGATTAGTAACTAACAAGGCTGACAGCTTGGAGAAAATGGCTAAGATGTTCAGGCAGGTTGTAGTCTCGTTGTGCATATGTTTTAGCCATTTTCGATAATCAGACCCCAGATTTTATTACATCGAAGAGTTGGAGAATGCTGTTGTCCTATTGTTGTTGTTGTGTGAGGACAAGTCGACTGTGTCTGATGAACAAAAGGAATTGAGTTTGAGAGATTTATTGTTGTTTGTTTAATTTGGTGCAGTTCACAGATGTGACTTACAAAGTTGTCCTGAAAGGCCGGAAAGCGAGCTCGGAGAAAGAGGGCATCCTTAATGGGATAACTGGTGCGGTACACCCGGGGGAGGTCCTAGCACTGATGGGTCCTTCAGGGAGTGGAAAAACAACGCTTCTTAGTCTGCTCGGAGGGAGATTTCAGGCAAAGTCGTCGATTGTTGGAGGCTCGATCACTTACAATGCCCAGGTTTACACCAAGTCTCTGAAGAGCAGGATTGGGTTTGTAACTCAGGACGATGTCCTGTTCCCTCACCTTACGGTGAAAGAGACGCTGACGTACGCTGCACTACTTAGGCTTCCAAAAACAATGGCCAAAATTGAGAAGGAAAAGACAGCTTTGGATGTCATCCGCAACTTGGGATTGGACAGGTGCCAAGATACGATGATCGGCGGACAGTTCGTCCGTGGAGTGTCTGGTGGAGAGAGGAAAAGGGTATGCATCGGCATCGAGATCATTATCAACCCTTCTCTTTTGTTACTGGACGAGCCGACTTCCGGTTTGGACTCAACAACTGCACTAAGGACCATTCAGATGTTGAACGACATTGCTGAGGTAAATCAAGTGAACGCCATATGTCATTTTCAAGTTGCTTTTTTCATCGAGCATGTCAGTGAAGACATTTCGCATCGACGGATAGGGTGGGAAAACAGTCGTGACAACAATACATCAACCGTCCAGTCGATTATTCCAGAAGTTCGACAAACTGATTCTGCTTGGGAAAGGGAGCTTGCTTTACTTCGGCAAAGCATCAGAAGTCATGGTCTACTTCTCTTCCATTGGATGTTCTCCACAGATAGCCATGAACCCAGCAGAGTTCTTGCTGGACCTTGCCAACGTAAACATTAAGTTCATCACCCTTCCGAGAGAAATCGAGGATAAAGTTCAAATGGAAAGTCTTGAGACTGGCCCCCGGAGCAGGAGACCGTCTCCGCTGGACATCCACAGTGTAATAGAATCATTCTTTTGCTTGGTTGAGAGAAACGGCAACGTAGTTTTAACTGGGCATTCTCAACCTCACTGACCTATGTAGTATCTCGTCAAGGCATGTGAGATGCACATCGCGGAGGGGGAGAAGAAGAAGCCTCTAGACCTGATCCCGCTCGATGAAACATTCAAATCAAAAGTCGCCTCACTGAAGAGGCAGCGGGGAGCAAGCTGGTGGCAACAGTTCTCTATACTATTCTGCAGAGGGATAAAAGAGCGAAGACACGAGTACTTCAGTTGGTTGAGGATCACGCAAGTCATAGCTACTGCTGTCATCCTCGGCCTTCTTTGGTGGCAATCAGACAGTTCCACCCTCAAAGGCCGTCAGGATCAGGTAACTACGATTTTCCATCCCTTCAATCTCCTGAAATCACGGAGTCTCCTGCTTCCTTTCAGGCTGGTTTGGTATTCTTCATCGCGGTGTTCTGGGGATTCTTCCCTGTGTTCACCGCAATCTTCACCTTTCCACAAGAGAGAGCGTTGCTGAGCAAAGAAAGGGCTGCCAACATGTACAGGCTGAGCGCATACTTCGTCGCCAGGACCACGAGCGACCTCCCGTTGGACCTCTTGCTACCGTTGCCTTTCCTCCTCATCGTGTACTTCATGGCAGGCCTCCAATCGAATGCTGCCTGCTTCTTCCTTACTCTGCTGACCGTCTTCTTATGCATCGTAGCTGCTCAGGTATGGGGGAATCGGATGATGGCCCTTAACAAATTACTGATTCTCTGTATGTAATGACACGGTTTCTCATGAAAGGGACTCGGGCTGGCAATTGGTGCAACACTAGTGGATTTGAAGAAGGCTGCGACACTCGCTTCAGTAATTGTAATGACGTTCATGCTTTCAGGAGGCTTCTTCATCGAGGTAACGAACCTTCTCATTGGAAACCCAGCCATTTATGCAATTTTGACCAAGCTCGTCCCCTTCCTTATACGTATATTTCCCCGCTGGGGACAGCGTGTCCCGGTTTTTGTGTCGTGGATCCGCTACGTCTCATTCAACTACCACACGTACAAGCTCCTTCTAAAGATACAGCATGGGGAAGCAATGTATAGCATAAATGGGACGACAGCAGACAATGGAGGGAAGGAGGTGACTGCTCTCGCAACCATGGTCATCGGCTATCGCCTGCTCGCATACGCGTTGCTGCGGAGGATGTACTCTGGATCGTGATCATATGCCGCAATGTTTGTGTTTACTATAATATAATTGGGTTTTATTACAAGAAAGAATTTACAATCGTTTTGATGTCTGGGGTAATAAAATCATCAAATTCCACTGGCATATTCACCCAAGAAGAGGAGAAGGTGCCAAAGAATTTGGATCCAATCCCTTTCTATCCCCTCCAACTTTCTACCACCACCACCCTTCTCCGATCCCCGACACTTGGCCCATTAGGTATTCCCTCCTACCTGCCGTCCCCAGCGGCATTTGATACTCGCGTCCATTCTCCGGAAACCGTTATTCCTCCATTCCATATTTTCGGTTTGTCATTCGGATTCCGTTCGTGAGGAAAGCTCCGATCTTTGATTGGTTTTTCGTCATCCCGGTTCGGATTCGATGTTCCCCATTTTGATTTTTGTAGTTTAGTTGACTGGGGCTGTGAGGTTGGGTTGTTGTGGATCTTGTTTCTCATTGGCAGCAATAGTTTTTGTGGAGAAATCGCTTCTTGATTTCCTGGGTTTGTCAACCTCGTGGCGGGTTGTTCTACATGCGTTTCGTGCGCTGCCGTTTTGGTTTTGACGCTCTCGTTTAATTGTGTTCCCCCGCGATGCTGCAGTGGTCTTTGCATGCTAAGATTGAGGTTACTGGTCTTGAGAGGCCTAATTATGCTCCGGTGTGGATGATTATGCCCTTTTTTGTTGAACTCTGCCTGCAAGGAATCCTCGAACGAGCTAAGTATGGATTGGATTCTAGTTTACTGTGTTTGATTTTCAATGAGAATTTGTCTGGTTCATTGGCCTTAGATGGGTGATTAGGGTCATTCAGGAAGTATGAAGATTTGGCCTATCGTTGGGCTCCTTTTTGTTTTTGTCCCAACTAAAGTCCGAGTGTTTCCTCTTCCTTCTCCCATATTTGTTTGTTAGCAGCAATGGATCGACTCAGTGCTCCGGCTCGGCTCATGATAGTGTCAGATCTTGATCACACTATGGTAACAATATTTTGTTGAAGCTTGTCCTTTTGGATTTTGATGGAGTTAGCTGAGTCCAAAGATTGCTTTGTGCAGGTTGACCATCACGACCCTGAAAATCTCTCTCTGCTCAGGTTCAACGCTTTGTGGGAATTCTACTATCGTCATGACTCTTTGCTCGTATTCTCAACTGGAAGGTCACCGACCCTTTACAATGAGTTAAGAAAGGAGAAGCCTCTCTTAACTCCTGACATAACGATCATGTCTGTCGGGACAGAGATCACCTATGGCACGGCAATGGTTCCTGATGATGGCTGGGTAGAGATTTTGAATGAAAAGTGGGACAGGAAAATTGTCGTTGAGGAAACAAGCAAGTTCCCTGAACTGACCCTTCAGGTACTCATCGAGCAGAACTTGAAAGTCTTCTGGTTCTTGATTCTGGTTATGTCTGGATATCTTGTATACATGATATTGTCGTTCAGTACTATTATAAACACTTCTAGCTTTCCAAATATAGAGTTCCCACAGTCTAACTAAATTGGTTTGGTGTTGTAGTCAGAAACTGAGCAACGCCCTCACAAAATCAGCTTTTATGTAGACAAAGCCAAAGCTCAGGAAGTGACAAGTGCACTTTCTAAAAAGTTGCAAGAACGTGGGGTAAGAGTTCATATTATTTCCTAGCATTTTTATTGTCCGAGAGATGATATGAGATATATAACCCACTATACGACTGCTCCTTGTTGGCTCAACTATTTTTCAGCTAGATGTAAAGATAATTTACAGTGGGGGAATGGATTTGGATATTCTGCCACAAGGTGCTGGAAAAGGACAGGCGCTTGCATATTTGCATAAGAAATTTACATCAGAAGGAAAGCTACCTGAGAATACTCTTGTTTGTGGGGACTCCGGGAATGATGCAGAATTGTTCAGCATTCCGGGTGTGCATGGAGTCATGGTATGCAATATAGAATTGTAGTATCATGGTCACCAGGGTAATTCTCCTGCATAAAGTGTATGAATTCATGCTACTGTGTTCAGGTCAGTAATGCCCAGGAAGAGTTGCTGCAGTGGCATGCTGAAAATGCAAAGGATAATCCTAGGGTTATTCATGCTACAGAGAGGTGTGCAGGTGGGATCATTCAGGCCATTGGTCATTTCGGTCTTGGTCCAAACAAATCCCCCAGGGATGTGACAGACGTTGTACATTCCAACACTGAGAATGTGAATCCTGGTCATGAAGTGGTAAACTTCAATTTGTTCTATGAGAGATGGAGGCGTGCAGAGGTTGAGAACTGTGAGACTTACATCGCCAGCTTGAAAGCAGTTTGTGTATGTTCACATGCCTCCTCGTAAACCCTGTTGCTTGTATAATACCGTCCCTAAATCCAATCAACTGAATTTGCTTCCTCTGCACTTGTAAAGCACCCATCAGGATTTTTTATTCATCCATCTGGCATCGAGCAACCTCTGCATGACAGCATTAGTGCCATTAGAAGGATCTATGGAGACAAACAGGGAAAGCAATTCCGGGTTTGGGTGGACAGTGTCCTGCCCATACAGATTAGTTCGGACACTTGGGTTGTACGGTTCAAGAAGTGGGAATCATGCGGTAAGACCTTTGTTCAGCTTATTTTTACAAATCTGGCTGCTGGATATTGATGAGAAGTAATTATCGGTGATTGGAAATTATCTGTTGCCTAATTTCATCCTTGAAGGCGAGGAGCGTCAAAGCTGTTTGTGCACTGCTGTTCTGACTTCTTCCAAGGTAAGCATTTGTGATCCAACTTTCCAAATCGAAAGAAAAGTTCTGTGAAAAGACAGTCGTTATTGTTGGCATTCTCCTAAAGTGTATGCTTTCAGGAGGCTGGTGGTCTGGAGATCTTTACCTGGATGCATTTGCATGAGACGTGGTCAAAAGGGACGGAAGCGAAAGACAGTGCCTCGTGGCTGATATGAAGTCGAATGTAGTCTTTATAATCCATCCAAAAAGGGTCTTTCTATACGTTTAGTAGACATAAACTGCTTGGTTGTGTATCAGAGTTGATTTGCTGAATTATGACAGCCTTTTAGCTGTTGTGGAAAATGACGTAAGAAGGGTAAAAAAGGAAATATCAGGGCCCAACCGGGTTCGAACCGGTGACCTCTTGATCTGCAGTCAAATGCTCTACCACTGAGCTATGGACCCCTCTATGTTGAGACATTTAAAAAAATTCTATATATATTCTTAGATAATTGTTGCATGAACTGGGACATTTTTCTTGTCGGGCATCCATTGTCCGGGGACAGCTCTTGTCATAATCCCGTGTTGTGGGATACCCCCCTACCCACAAAAACATCCCAGCGGACGATATCGATGTGAATCTCGCGAACATGTCACGCTCGCACGGACACAACCTGATAAGGGAAGACTTGGATTTACCGCTCGATGAGATCCATCTGGAGAGATTTCCAGACAATGCTTTTGCTTATTAGTGTGGGGTTATGAACCGACAATGTTAGATCTCGACACCCTGTGGCGTGTTTTCCATCCAAGGTTGAGGGTCATTGGATTGTCAAAATCCCGCTTGACGATTATCTTCTTCACTGGTTGGGGCCGCTTACGAACACCGTCGAACACGGGCTTTGGCCGTATCCGGCCAAATATGAAAATACCAAAGCAGTCAATTACTTGTCCGCTTTCAGTTTCGTCTTTACACAACCATTGGTTAGGAACGTCAAGACGACGGTGTTCCTGATCCTCCGGTGGCGATAGAGAGGGTGGGACCGACTCAGTTCCCAGATGGGAAAGCAACTCGCAAGCACTCGACGGGGGGGGGGGGGGGGGGGCTAAAAGAACTTGCGTAGCTAAGCACTGTGGTATTTGTACGTAAGTTCTCAGGCATGTTATGCTAACAGCTTTGGTTTAGCGTCACGTGCTAAAACTGTACCACGGTCTCGGTAACTTGTGTTCGTTTCGTGGGGGGTTGTCAAATCAGAGTAGTCGTCCGACTCCGCGGGTCGTGTTTCCAGTGCTGTCGTGCCACTTTCATTTATAATTCGTTGGATGATGTGATAGGATGGATGATGGTTTGGCTGGTTGCTTTCAACCCCCGCTGTTTGGGATGAGCTTCTACTTATCGGGAGTCAAGTAGGAAGCGGTCCTGAATACGCAAGTGTTTTATAAAGTACGAATATTACGTGCCGAGATTTGGATGGTGGTTTTTTATTGTTGGACAGTTGATTTAAGTAAACAAATTGTGTGTGTTGGGGGAGTCTTCCAAATCAAAGTGCCTCTGCCAAAAGAGAGAAAAGAAAGGGTGGCGGTGGGAAAAAGGTACGAGATTTTGTTCCTAACTTTTATTATTATTATGTCGACCGGATTGTATTCAACGCATTAATTATAATAATGAGGGTCATGGCTTAGTCAGCAACTTGGATTAAGGTCCAGTCTTTTGGGTCTATTATGAATTTAATGAAAAAGAAAAACCGCAAGAGTCGTTCAAAGCACCCTCTCCTAAGACAAAGAACAACAACATGTTACAAAAAAAAAAAAAACATTATTGTCCTCCTCCTCCTCCTCCGACTCCCCCCATACGTGAAGAATTTTAAAAACCACGCGAATCCCCCCGTTCATTCATTCATCATCTTTTCTCCACACGTTGTATAAAAAGAGTTTTAACCCCTGTTTGTTCTCTTCTTCTTCTCCTCCTCCCCTTCCATCTTCATTTCAGTTCAGCCTGTGACGACGACGCCTCTTCTTCTTCTTCTTCTTCTTCTTCTTCTTCTTCTTCCTATCATTTCGTCGTTGTCTCTTTCAGCTCTCCTGGGTGTCCGATCCCTTCCAACCCCCCAAAACGACTGTTATTTTCTTCTTCTTCTCAACCTGTCAAAATAAAACCGTCTATCCCCTATCCCTCTCCGAACCCCTCGTCTTCGGACAACCTCGGCTTCAGCTCAGACCCCCACCCACCCACCACTCTGTCTCTCTCCTCTCTCTCCCCCCTGTCTCTGGTCTTCAAAAATCTCTCCATTCCAACGACCCAAAATTGAACCTTTCCCCTCTCCCTCTTCCACACGATCCCCCTCCTCCCCTTCCCCTCCATGCCCCGCTTCTCCGCACTCTGACCTCGGCCTCCCCAGCTGGCGATCCCTTCCGGGACTACTCCGGGTGGGTTTGCTCGTCGTTTTCCTTGGGAATTTTGTATTCAGATATCCGCGATCGCCCTGGTGGGTGTCGTTAGGATATTGAGATTGGAGACTCGAGTCTGACACTTCTCGAGGTCGTAGGGCCGGGCGTGTCTTAGATGTCCCCCTGTTTCGTTCCTTTTGGGTTCCGTCGAATAGTTTGAAGGATGATGCGGTACCACCAACAGATACTCGTAAGGCCGCAGTCATCGATCCGACGGGAGCCATTGCTGAAGCCGAGACCTTCGTTTTCTACGCTGCAGGTCTCAGGTCCCGTGAATGGGAATGGGGGCGGGAAGAAGATAACGATGGTCGACGTGGCAGAAGCCGCGGGGAGCACCGCGGCGGAGTGCCTGGCGGTCTGCTGCTGCTGCCCTTGCGGGATAGTGAATTTGGTAGTGTGGATGGTGTGCAAAGTCCCTGTGAACCTGTGCAGGAAGGCCTGGAGGAGGAGGAGGCGACAACAGCTGATCAAGAAGGGGCTGTTATGCCCAAAGGGGAGGAAGCTGTCCTGCGGGTGCCAGGACAGGGAGACGAAGCTTGTGTCGGAGGCGGCCATGGATGAGATGGCGGTGTTCGTGGCGTGGAAGAAGGATGAGGTGGTGGATCGGCTGGAGGAGGAGATGTGGGAGAGGTTCTACAATACTGGTTTCTGGAGGAGTCCCTCTCAGAGGGAGGTGAATCACAAGAAAGTTTGCTGAAAATTCACATCCACATCATCCCTTATTTTGTTTAATTGTCCACTTGTCCTGGTGTCCTTCTTGCCTTTCCTCCTCCAATGATGACTAACCATTGATTGGTCCAAAAATTATACATAATCTGATGGTTACTGGTGTTTCGTTTTTCTCTCTTTTTTTTTCCAATTGATGCATCATCCCAGGGAATGACACAAATCATTTATGAATCTGGTGGAGCAAAAACTGGGTTCTTTTCATGTGGGGGTGTTTGAGATTGAATGAATGAACGAGGAGAACATGGGGTGGGTAAAGGGAAGAGGACGACAAGTTCACCCCTACAACAACATCCTTTGGAGCTTCCGGGACCATCATCAGCTGTAATTGTTTTGGTGACCCTCAAGGTCTGAGTGTACTTTGGGGACAATGACAAGTCACTGTCCCTAAGTTTAACTCCAGGTATTTCAGACATGGACGGATAGGATGGAAAAACAGGACATGGGATGGAGGAGAAGGAGGGTAATTGATAATAGTAATAAGAACAATACCCATGTGCACACCTCCCTACACCAGTCAAAAAGAAAGAATTTCACCCCCTGGAGGAAGAGAACAAGGCAGACCCAGACATGGTTAAATTGCTGTCATAGTGCCTTTTCACCTTCCCTTCCCTCCTTCTAAGGTTTTTAACAATCCTCCTCCTCCCATTTTCATTAGCCCTTCTGTGTTCATGGTTCATCATACACTGGAATGGGATTAATGATGAGTTTACCAGCCCGTTCGCATCAGATTCACTTAAGTTTTGACCAAATCTAGAAGGAAGGGATTTAGTCCAAAGTAGACAACACAAAGTCCCCCCTCTCCCGATGTTTAATCCCCATAAAAAAAGTCATATTTGCACCGGGGAGTGGGGTTGTGCTGTCCCCTCAAAAGAATGAATTTACAAACATCTCACTTAAAATTCTTTACCAAAATTACTGTAAAAAGTAACAAAGCTACATCGACATGAAACAAGATTTTGTACTCTCACCCCATTTTTTTATCCTTCATGGGAAAAATGGAGTGGGGTGTGGAAACGATCAGGATTATAGATAATGGCATGATGCCTCCTACTTCACTTTCGGTACTTTCCCTTTTCCTTAAATAAACATCTAACTCTCTTTTGGAGATCTCCACCAATAAAGCTATGATTAGAGTAGAACCCCAACAGGTCACTGAAGATACTAATTGGAAAAAGCCATGGAGATATATTTCCAAATGAAAGATCATGGGGGGCGTGACACTTTTGTTGAGAAGTTGAAATGGACATTGATTTTGAGTAGTTGGGGAGAATGGCATGGAGGGAAAGGGATGGGGGGATTCAGCATCTCCCCCATTCGCCCCCGGCCCATCCTTGCAAAATGGGACAAAATTTTAAAGTGGATCATGTAATAATGGCCCAAGCCAAGCTCAAATTTTAAAAAAAACAAAGAAAGAAAAAGAAGAGGAGAATTCTAATTTAAAATCATTTCCCTCCCTCTAGAGAAAATCTGATCAAATTTAATTACCACCTAAGAGATTTTAGAATGAAAAGAAACATACATTATTATTATTATTACATTCAATTAATTAATGCCCTATCTCTTTTCCTCTCCCTCTCCCTCCCTCCCTCCTTGTTCTTCCTTATAATTCTGTCCTCCTGTTGGCGTTCTGTTTTGGGATGACCTCAATCTCCCTCTTTTCTGGGCTGGGGTCGTTTTTCTTTTCCTTTCCCTCCTTCCTTTCTTTTCTTTTTATTCTGTTGGGGGGGGGGGGGGGGGGGGTTGATGGATCATTAGCCCTCCCTCCTCTTCGTTTGAGAGGTCAATCGTCCGGGACATTTCCTCCCTTTTCTTCCCATGGAGGTAAATGATTCCCACTTGTTTTTCTGGGTCCCCATTATCAAAGTTTCGATCTTTCTTTATGGGTTTTTTTTTTTAATTTTCCGATGTTCTTGTAGTGATGCCAAGATTCCCACGGGATTGAGTGACAGTTCGTTTGATTGTGTGTTTGTCGATTTCTGTTCCGTGTCTTGATCTGGGTATGTCGAATGATTGGTGTTTTCAATGTTTGCGGTTGTGGAGTTTCGGTTTTAGGCATATGGGTTGAATCTTCTTTGGATGGTTCTTGCGTGTTAAATGTTAAATGATGGTTTGTGTCGGTCAATAGTTGGTGAAGCAAAAGAGGATTTGTTTAGGTTTGCCCACCACGAGAAGTTTCCTCTTCCGTAATGTGAGCTTTATAGCATGGCGATGGGGTAGGATGGGTGGCTTTGTTTCAAGTCCGTTCATTAGTATGATGCTTTTAGGTTATCTTCTCCCGTGTTGTGGCTCATATAAGTGATTTTAACTTTTTTGTGTATCAACTCAATGAAGGTTCTGGATGAAACGACCAACAAGGATGGAAGTCACATGACATCTGCAGCTGCTTTTGTTGAAGGAGGAATACAAGATACTTGCGATGATGCTTGCAGCATCTGCCTGGAAGAATTTTGTGATGGCAATCCTTCAACGGTAATTAGAGACTGCTGTTGGTTATCCCCTCTTTTCTATACACAAGTCGTGTTTTTGGTTTTCTAGTTTCGAGCATTTAAATGAGCCAGATTATGCTGCCCGGCTTATTTACATCCCCTTTGAACTCTCTGCTTTTAATTTTCTTGTCAGCAGGTTACTTCTTGCCAGCATGATTTTCATCTTCAGTGCATCCTTGAATGGTATACTCCTTTGTCCACTCAGATGATAATGTGAGGTGGTTGTGCAAGAATTGATATTAGCTTCTAAATTTAGGTGCCAGAGAAGCTCTGAGTGTCCCATGTGTCTGCAATCTATAATCCTGAAGGATCCTACAAGGTCAGTTTTGGTTTTGTTTAATTTGTTGCCCAAAAGCTAAATTGCGCACTGGCTCTGCGCTTCGTATCAGTAAGCAAATGAGTAATTTTTCCGTGACAGCCAAGAATTGTTTGCCGCTGTAGAGCGAGAAAGGAACATCAGGAATGCTCCAATGAGGATTCCTGCGATATTCCATCATCCAACCCTTGGTGATTTTGAGCTCCAGCATGTCTGAAGTTTCCTCTCAAGTCCCCATCACTGCCATTGCGGATCCATCTTTGTAATTTTTGTCATCATATATTCTTGTTTCTTGCAGTTACCAGTTGGAGCAAATGATACTGATCTTGAAGAGCGCATAATCCGGCACTTAGCAGCCGCTGCGGCGACAGGAAGGGGCCGTCGTTTGAGCCGGAGGGACATTCACCAGGGGCAATTAGCTGGACATGGCCGTCCTCATTTATTACTCCTTTCTCATCAGTCCAACACTTCTCATTCGAGCCCTGTCTCTCGGTATATGGAGAGTAGTGCGCAAGACAACGTGACTATTCCTCACCCATCTATTCCTGCGGCTTCCAATGATAATGCATCATCACGCCAAATTTTTGTCCAATCTGGTCAAGTACCCTATCTGGCATCTGGATCTAGAGTTGCTTCAGCAAGCCGGGACAGGGCTTTCTTATCCAACCGGTATATCTTTTCCCCGGTTGCTTGTAGTCTTATTTGTTTACAATCAGCATGTTTGATGACTTGTTTGGATCTCTTTTGCGGGTCTGTTTGCAGGGGGGCGCCCGCAACTCCTCCAGTTGGGGATAGGGCTGGCCCTTCCGATTTTCAGGCATTCTCAGAGTCCCTTAAATCTAAATGGAATGCAGTTTCGGAGAGGTTAGTGAGAATATTATGTTCACCAAGGACTATGGTCTGATTTCCATCGACATGGAATCCTCTTCCTTCTACAGGTACAAGGAATCGTTCTCCAAGAGTACCAAAGGCTGGAGGGATCGATTTTTTCCTTGCAATGCCTCTACGGAAGGTCGACAAAACACTGGAAATAGAAGGGAAGTCAATGGAAGAGCAAACCTTATTTCTCACTTGACGGAGAACCATGAAATAAAGGGGGGTTCTGCAACTACTGTCGCCTCCCAATCATCGGGAAATTCTGCCAATTCTTATTCTCGCAACTCCACCAACCACCGTAGGGCAGAAAATCCAGTCCATAGTCCTCTGGTTGAAGGAAGTTCCTCTGCATCGTGCCCGCCCAGTTCTGTTTCTTCTTAACCTGGTGCACTGATCTCAGCAATTGCATTGTCCTCAGCATTTCATAGTTAAAGGTAAACATTGACTTATCCTGATCGAATGCATTGTTTTTCGATCTGTGATGTACAGAGAATTCCTTCCCAGTACTCAGCTTGTTTTGAATTGCAAATCTGGTGATGATTGGTATTTTCCCTTTCCATTTTCAGGACAAGAATTATATCCAGGCATGACATCCTGAGGAGAATATGCGTTTTGCTTACCAGGAGAGCGAGTACATAATTGGACCTTGGGTGCTGCTGCTGTCTTTGATGGAGGCATTTCATGTAGACCGTTGTCTTTTTTCTCTGTTTATGTGGAATTTACCAATTATGATGGACTTGAATGAAGCTGGTTCTCTCCTTGTTCTTACATTATTCGCTTGTGATAAGGTAAAAACTCTGCTATCTTAGTTCGATTCTTCAAGCCTTATGTCATAACATACCACACCAACCCAGCTGGTGCTAAAAGGACTGGCAGAAATTGTGATTGCCGAACCAAGAGGAACTAGTTTCGCTCTTACACTAAAGGCAAACACAGCATCGCCAGGGCCAGTGGAAAAAACACTTGTGCCAGGTCACGTTTATTGAAAGACTTTCATAACCAGAATGTGTTAAACATCTTTAGCCATCCCAGGGAAGTCAAGCTTAGGCTTAGGTTGCCCAGTTGTCGAAAATGCCAGAGACTTCTCTTCATCTCTTCTGCTCCTTGAAAGAAGCAGACGTTGACTATGAAGCAACATCCTATAGCATCGACGTTGTTCTGCCTTTCTAGGAATTCAGAAACTGCATGGTCCAAGAACACTGAGGAGGAAGAGAATATCTAGTGTTTCTCAGTGGCAGTATGAGAGCTGATGGATGATCTGAGGAGAGGTTTGGACTCATTTGCACCCCTCCATCTCCTTTTGGAGATTGTATATAAAGATCATGACCACAATCAGCGTCGTGGATCCTGAAAGTTGTGACAGAAGCTCCAGAAGGGGTGGACACGACTGAGATTTAAACTCAAAAGACGTCCAACAAAGAGGATTCCTTTGCGTTGAAATGTTGAGTTGGTTCCGTATGTAGGTAGGTTTTTGAGGACATCCCTTTCCTGTTAAGAGATTGTATATGATATAAGGCCAGTTTAGCCTGAATCTTCTTGAAAGTTACATAATCCATCCATTCACTCTTCAGGGTGCATATACACGATCCATGCAGTCATATCAGGATAACTCACAAGAACTGCAGCTGCAGAATACATTGCGCCATCCACATAGAATCCCACGAGACAGTATGTACTACGGGATGATTTATATAGCAAAAAGTACTTCATTCTTACAAAACCACATAGTCCCGAACATGCAGTAGAAACTAGACCACTACATTCTCGACCCCAAGAGAGTAGGGCTTTACATTATGCATCAGATAAGCAGCATGTTCAGCAAAAGGTGAGCTCAGATGTCAGCAACATCTGCAAGAAACCCGATGTCGAAGCCAAAAGCGATGCAAGTTAACTGCTTGTTGCTCCCGTCATACATACGCATCTGAAGGGAGTATGAGCCCTGCACAAATGTTGAAAAAAAAATGGCAATTATGAATTCCTACTCACTATGTTATGATAACCCTCGAGCACGGATAACCAAAGGAAAACTTCGATGACGATGAATAACCAGAAATCAGACCATGAGACGTCAGGACACCAAAAACTCATCAACATCATGTAAACCACAATGAAATAAGATTTTCAAATGCGAGCCATTATGATCATCAACACCATAAAGGCACAAATAACACTACTTCATTAATTCCAACGTAAAACCCATGCTGAAACAGGCATCTTTAGTCGACATGATATTGCAGAAAATGGAAAAAATCCAGCTGAGACTTGACTCCTTTCTTCAGACAACTTAAGCAGGAAGAAGAAAACACTCACCGGGGGAGTAAACCCAGGGAGCACCTGGGAATGTGCGACAATGAAATCCCCGACAGAAACAGGGCAGGACGTCTCGGAGCAAAGATCGTGGGTCTCACTATGAATGTGCCATCCGAAGTAAGAGACGTCGATCACCAGCTTCCCACCGGAGATTTCCGTCCCTGAAAACAAGCATTGTGACACCAGGACTCCAATCAATTACCACCAAACAAACCAACCAACAACAACGGCAACTGCCATATAATCTCAGATCAATCAATTGGAAACTAAGAGGGTAGTTACCAGTGGTTGCAGAGATGCTGAAAGTGGCGTCCCTCCCTCTGGCGATTGGGTAAGGCGAGATGTCGACTCCCCTCACCTTCACATCATACGAAGCCTTCTTATCTACACACCCGCCCCCCAAAAACAAAACTAACAAACTCAAACCCAAGTCAAAATCCCTAGAGATAGAACCCCGAGGGACGGGGACGAAGGGACTGACCGCAGTAGTTGATGTCGGTGGCGAGAGCCGAGGGAAGGACGACGGAGACAGCGAGGCAGGCGGCGACGAGGACTGCGATTGACTTCGACTGCGCCATGGGATTCGATCCGATCGTTTCTCGGCAGGAGAAGGAATTCTGACAGAGAAGGGTCGGTCGAGGAAGAAAAGAAAGCTTCTTGCGTTTTTGTTGTTTAGTGGGGGGCGTTGATTACTTGCGGGAGTTTATTTCTTCTTCTTCCTACCCACCCTCAACTTTATGAGTGTGAAATTACTTTCCGCACCCTCCCAGATCTTCCGTATTTTTACGCAAATCGTCGTATAACTCGGAAGAGCCGTCCCCCCTCCCACAAAACGCTTATATCGTGTATTCAGAAGAACTCATGACAAATAAAAATAAAAAGACAAATGATTTGCTCGGTCAGAAATTTCAATGCAAAACCATGATGTAATAACTACGTTGGTCAAAAAATTTCCCTGTCCTAAAATATATATATATATATATATATATATATAAATTCCATTAAAATCAAAACACCAAACTTTAATTACACGGGTGTACAATGTCAACTCGTTCTCGGCGGGACCGCCGCCGCCGCTAATGGCGTCGGGACAGGCGACGTCCTACAGACCGGGCACGTCGGGTGTGACCTCAGCCAGGGATCAATGCACTTGTCGTGGAACAGGTGCCCGCAGTCGGGCAGCAGCCTTAGGTCGTCGTTCCCCTTGTAATCCGCCAGGCACACGGAGCAGCACGAGGCGGCCGTCGACTCCTCCATCCCCCGGACCCGCTTGACGTCCGAGTAGAGAAGCTTAGGGAATCCCGAGATGGTGGCGTCGTCGAGGCCCTCGTCGACAGAGAGGACGACGTGGTTCCGGCCGTCTGGGCGTATCGACCTCGAGTTCAGGATCCAAGAGATGGCGTCCGTGCGGACAGGGGAATTCGAGGAGCCGGCGGAGGAGGGACTGCGGGAGCGGGTGATGTAGTAGGAGACGAGGGAGATGAGGGCGATGACGAGGGTGATCCCGATGGAGACGCCGATGCAGTAACCGAGGCTGCCGACCCTGTTGCCGTCGTTGTTGTCGGAGAGGATGACTGGGAAGGTGGAGGTGGAGTTAAGGGGGCCGGCGGTGGCGCTCATTGGGTTTTGGGATGATATAAAACCCAGTAAAGTTGATGGGAGAGGGGAGATATATATAATTCAAGTGTGGTTATATTATTAATCGGAGGTAAACGGGGTTAGGAAATGTTAAGGAACCTTCCTTATTTAGAGAATTTGCCCCATGCGTAAGCCTAAGCCTAACACCCAAAAAAACAAACATTAAAGAACAAAGTCAATCCATGGGTGTGCATTTCTTTTCTCCAGGATTACCAATACTAAATACTTTCAGCCAGTAATTTACGACATGGATTTGAATAATGGAGGCCCGGCCCATTAAGGCCCATTAAATGGTCCATTATTAATTTGCCACACTCCCCCCCGGCCTCGGCCTTCTCGTCCTCCGCGCTGTGTTGTCCGTCGTTAACTTCCAAAAGAAAAGGAAAGTTAACCAAAAAGACTCTCCCCCTCCAGTTCGCCGCCCACTTAACCCGTTGACTTCCGCCACCAACCGCCGACGATGCCCCCGTCGACTCAACCGGCGGGGTTTCTCCTGACAACCCTGACGTCGCTCCTCCTTCTCGGTCTCCCACTCCCCATCCTTTCCGGGGATAACAACGGTGTCTACAACCCCTGCTCAGACGCCACCGTGCAGAGATCCGACGGGTTCAGCTTCGGCATCGCCTTCGCGTCCAGATCTTCCTTCTTCTTCAACAACAACAGCAGCCTCCAGCTTTCCCCCTGCGATAGCAGACTTTCCCTTTCTGGATCGAACTCTCAGCTCTCTGTCTTCAGGCCTAAGGTCGATGAGATCTCCCTCCTCACCGTCAACGCCTCCTCGTTCTCTCCGGTCAGTGGGTTTCTCCTTTCCTGATCGTCGGTATATTTTTAGGTGCCTGCCTCTGGTGGGTGCTTGATCTGATGTTCTGCGGTCGATTCTGTCGCGCAAGGCTGGTTCAATTTAGATTATGTTACATTGGAGGAAGTCTCGTTGAGATTAGTGCTGATTCTTTTCCATGGTTATTGGTTTTTGCTGCTGTGATGCTTTTGGAGAATGACTGGGGAATTTCGCAGATTGATTTGAGTCTAGATATTGTTCCACTTTTATGCTTCCTGGGCATTTGTTGATGGTTACCGGGTATATGGTCTAGCCCTTGGGCAAAATGGAATTAACCTCAACTTTTTTGGTTATTTTGGTGGGAATAGCGTGATTCAAATCTAATATTCAGGCCTGTTCTTTCGGAGGTTGCAGAACTCTGGAGGAATTGCTTGGAATTGATCTTTTGGACGGCTAGTTATTATGTTCTTTTGTCAATTTAGTGGCTTCCGGTGTGGTGTGTTGTTTAGGATCTGGTTTGCAGGCTTGTTATGCGGCAGATCCTTAATAGTCAGGAGATCTAGGCAATATGAATTGGATATCAGATGGGGGGGGGGTCTCTATTATTTACTCCTCCATAAGTGTGAGAGTAAAGCATCTTATTTGAAAGTAGCGGTGGATTTGGGTCAGAAAATATATTTGCTTTTGAAAATTTTGTCTGATGGAGGGTCGCCCGGTGACAAGTGTTTCAACTCAAGCAATGGAGGAAGGATTACCATCTCTGGTCTGGTGGGGCGATTTTTGCTTTTGAATTGCATTGCTTGTGTTTTATTGGCAGATAAAACAACCTGAGTATGAAACTTGATTTTCTACTTGAATTATCTGGCATGTGTTCGATGGAAGAGATGTGCAAGTGTAAGAGTCGTTGCTACTCTGAAGTCTAAAGGAGGCTTCTCTGCTGTGTAGCAAGGTCCACTGCTAGTGCAGTCACAGAGTGGGGAAATGGGTTCTGTGAATGCAATTTTATGCAAGCAAATGTTTTCAAAGAGTCTGGTTGTTATGCCTTAAAAGTCAGGATGAGTGCTTAACCGATGGAGTGACTTTTGTGTTGCTATTCAATGGGAAATTCTAACCGACACCTTGCACAGGATCAAGTTGGTGGTTATATGGTAGCATTTGCTGGCCGAAAGTATGCTGCTAGGTCAATCCCTACATTCGTCGCGAACGGAACATTCACCGTGACCAGCTTCACTCTCGTAAGTGAACGTAATCAAATTTATCCACCATTGTTGTAGATAATAACCCGTACGCTGAAAGGGCTTGTGTGATCAAACTGTAGGTTCTGGAATTTAAGAAGGGACAACTGCAAAACCTCTACTGGAAAAGGGACGGGTGTTCTTCCTGTTCCGGGAAGACTAACTTCGTCTGCCTCAACAACCAGGACTGTGCAATCCAGACATCGAGCTGCAAGAACCACGGGGGCTCGGTCGACTGTAGCCTTGGAATCCAGGTGGCTTTCTCCGGGACAGATAAGCACTACTCCGTCCTTAACTCGTGGTACGAAGTGGAGAAACTTCGGCAGTATTCCCTGTATGGTCTCTACTCGAACCTGAAGAACTCCCTCACCAGCCAATACAACAATATGTTCTGACCATTCCCCAAGTCTTTGTTTATATACCTTTGATTATTGAAGAGAATCATTTGGCGGGTCTTGTTTATAGTTTTTATTTGTTGCTGAGGTCCACCTTACCCTTTGTGTACTACCACCGTTGGAACTTCTGGAAAACACATTGGTTAAAGAACGAGTTAAATGTCGATATGGTCACCCAATAATGTTTCGCTAATTGAATCCTAGACGGAATCGGAATGGATACGGGTGATGTAATTAATGGCAAGGTCAGTATAGGGGTAACTAATTAATTAAGTAAAGTTGGTGCGACCCCGTAATTTAGGAAGGTTAGAAGGGTGTGAACGTAATTTTTGCCTTTTATTATTTTATTTTTTCAAAAGAAATCCGCCGAACCCAAACGGTAAAGTCCAACGGCTATAAAGTCAGTGTCTTATAAGGCCTTCCAACCCTCAACGATAACGCACAAAAACACCCGCGCAGTTCTATCGATTTCCCCTTTTTAGTTGAAGAGAGAATGCAGGACGCTCCGCCGGGATTCAGGCCGACCAAGTCCGCCCCCTCCTCCCCGGCGAAGCCCCTCTTCTGCGGGGTTTCCAGGACCCGCTCGGAGTCCTTCCATGTCGCCCATAAAGTCCCTGTCGGCGACGGCCCTTACGTTAGGGCCAAAAACGTGCAGGTAAGGAGATGTGTGTATGGATCTTAGGTTTGATTGGATTTGTCCTAGCAGCGTGTTGATCTGGTTTTGTGGCACGTGTAGTTGTTGGATAAGGACCCGGATAGGGCCATCCCGTTGTTCTGGGCTGCGATAAATGCTGGGGACCGGGTGGATAGTGCTCTCAAGGACATGGCTATTGTGATGAAGCAGCAGAACCGGGCTGAGGAAGCCATTGAAGCGATCAAGTCATTGAGGTGTCGGTGCTCGGATCAGGCGCAGGAGTCTCTCGACAATATCCTGTTGGATCTCTACAAGGTTTGGTTGTGTTGTTCTTTTGAGGCTTTGATCGGAGTTGCGTGTGGGGGTTGGTCTAATGCTTGTCGTGCTCTTCCAGAGATGTGGGAGGTTGGATGACCAGATCGCGCTCTTGAAGCACAAACTGTACCTGATCCAGCAAGGGCTCGCCTTCAATGGGAAACGCACCAAGACTGCTCGCTCTCAGGGGAAGAAGTTCCAAGTCTCCGTTGAACAGGAGGCCACTCGATTGCTTGTAAGCATCCTCCTGCATTTGCAACATGTGCCTGTTTCTATTGAATGAAATGACTGAAATTGCGGTGTATCAGGGGAACTTAGGATGGGCGTTGATGCAGCGAAACAACTATGTGGAAGCCGAGGAAGCATACAAGAGGGCCCTCACGATCGCGCTGGACAACAACAAGATGTGCAACCTGGGAATTTGCTTGATGAAGCAAGGCCGGATTTCTGAGGCCAAGGAAACACTTGAGCTTGTGAGGCCAGCTGTGTCCGATGGTCCGAGGGGAATTGATTCCCATCTTAAGGCTTACGAAAGGGCCCAACAGATGCTCAAGGACCTTGAAACCCAGATGCTTTTCAGAGGAGGTGATCGGGTCGAGCAGAGCAAGCTCTTCGACGCGTTCCTTGGTTCCTCGTCCATTTGGCAGCCTCAGCCCTGCCGTGATAACACAACCATGCCAACAAATGCAGTCACCATGCCTGATGATGATTTTGCGGATGAGAATGTTCACTCAAACGTCCCAGTTGCTCTGAGCATTGGCCTAGTCAACCAGAAAGATCCCAAGTCGATGCTTTGCTCGGCGCTGAACAAGAATGCGCAGCCGTTCTATGCAACAAAAGTGGTTCCGCCTCAAATCAGCAACGAGACACTGAAGAGGTCAAGGTCCCTCTCGAGGGAAATAGTCTGTGTCGAACCAGGGAAGCCGCCGGAGCACAAGTCAAGACGCCTCTCGCCAAAGGATGGAGGAGGAGGCAACGTTGACGGGAGAAATCCACTGCTGGACTTGCTGCCTGACAACGAAGATTTTGAAGCGGCAATCTTAACTGCCGCACTGGGTGGTCCAATAATGCAACCTCCGCGAGCCGTAACCTCCTCCTTGAATCCGCCGACCAAGTTAGATAGAAGGTTGAAGGTGTTCCAGGAGATAGCGATCTTGGCAAGCCCGAAAGCTCGGGTCAATTAAATAACGTAGTCTTTGTTTGACATAATTCATCTGATGTGCACCAGCTTTTAGATTGGAGGAGATGAACTTGTTCTCCTCCAGGAGTCAACCTCAATCCTTCTTGTTCTTGATGATAATAATTAGGTGGCCAAATCAAGATCAATGTTATTTGTCGGTTATTTGATGAAATAATCAAATTCAATTATTTGACGGAAAACCGCCAGTCTCCGGCCCCCTTATCACACACCTCCATCTCGTTCGACCCCCGGGAAATTGGTTCCCCGCACGGCTGGATCTACACGGCGATATTCTCTTGGGACCCGAATTTCCTAATGGATGTAAAAAATCGAAACTTTGATCCACTGAACCGACCGTCGTGATCAGAACTTTAACAACTGCAATCAACGGGAAAGATTCGTGATTGGACGGGAAAGATTCTTCTGGGCATGAGAGTAGTTGATTCGGTTGGGACTTTACTTCAGGCCTATTTATCTCCGAGGTTGTCTTAAACCCAATCAGTTATGTCTATTTATCTATCTCCTGACTAGAAATGGGAGCAGTCTTGTTCGAGTTTGGACTTCGGGATAAAGCCCAACTCGCCCGACAATATTTCCCAAGTGGTTTTAACGTTGCGAGCGAGATTTCCTGGCGCCTTTTCATCGCCACATCAAAATCTTGCGTGGCCGCGTCCAAGTTTTGCTCTTTACTCCGATCGTTCGACAATCCAAGAAGACCCTTCTGCCTCTCCCCCATGTCTTATCGACCCAACTATCGGGGCGGCCGCCGTGGCGGTGGCGGAGGCGGAGCCGGAGGTAGAGGCGGAGGAGGTGGAGGAAGGGGCGGCGATCGCGGGGAACAGCGGTGGTGGGACCCCGTCCGGCGGGCCGAGCGACTCCGTCAGAACGCCGTTGAGGTTAGAGTTTAGGGCTTTGGTTTTGCTTATTTTTGATTGGCGAGGTGCCGAGAGTTCGAGTTTTTTTAAGTTCCCTCGTCAAATTCATGTGTTCTTGAATGGATATGGTGCTGTTGTTGTTGTTGGGAGGTGGCAAGATTGTTTCTTGAGGACGGGATTTTGGGCGTGTAGCTGTGAATTAGTTGTGATTGGTGCAACTCGTCTGGCGGGTAGTGTGATCTCAATGATACGTTTTATTGTGATTTTGCATTTGATGTTGTTTGGAATGATCAGATGGAAGTTCTTGATGAGAATGAGTGGTGGGGAAAGATGGAGCAGTTTAAAAGAGGTGGGGAGCGGGAGATCATTATCAGGCGGATGCGGAACTATAGCCGTAGTGATCAGCAGGTCCTGTTGGACATGGCTTATGTGTACGGCCTTCACTTTTGAGTTCGTAACTTCTTCTAATGCTGCTCTTGTTTTAAAATACTGTTGATGAAAATTCGCTGTTTTCATGTTCGGTGAAGTGTTCTCTTATTTGGCCATTTGTTTTCTGTCATGTCAAACTTTGTGGAAGGAAGCCATGCATATAACAAGGGGAAGGCACTTGTTGTCAGCAAGTTTCCACTACCAAACTACAGGGCAGACCTTGAGAAGCATGGCTTCCACACAGAAGCCGGTAAATGTTTATTTTCCTGGACAAGACAATCCGATATGTCTTCTGTATATTTCTTCTGTTAATTTATGCTTGAAGTCCTCTAGGTTTCTTTTGTTAGTTGGAATTTGGGCATGAACTTGAGAGGGGAACTGCCAGTCAACTAGATTTACGTTAGTTGTAACTTCATTGTCTGAACACAGGGCGATGGTAGTTTGTTTGTGCTAGAAAATGCATACAACATAGTTACCTCCAAAAGATTCTTGATATGGCTAGTTGAATTTTAAGTTTTTGCAATGCTGTGCTTTATAATTCCTTTTTTCAGATCCAAATGTCATCAGAGACAGAGAGACTTGTTGGGAAACTTTTACATAGTTCCCAAACCTCTCCTCCTGTAAGTAGTTCTTTTGTCTCATCTATCCCAGAATCTTTATCAGCTAGTAGAAGTAATCTAAGATCAGCCCCACCAGTTGAGTTTCCAGGGAAAAGTTGAATTTTGAGCTGAAGGATAAGCAGGAAAGACGACAGTACACATCACTGTGATCTATTGTCAGTTTATTATGTGGGGTTGAAACACCCGACAATCAACTCACTCGAGGACTTTTTCTGCTGGCAGGATGAAGTCTTTCAGGGAAAAAATACCTGCTTTTAAAAAGAAAACAGAGTTCTTAAAGGCCGTTTCAGTTAATCAGGTGTGAATATCTCGAAATCATGTCAAGATAAGCATTACCACATGGGTGCAGAGAACCTTTATTGTATGTGGATAAATGGATTGGGAAGAAAAATAATAGGGATGCTGCAATTGAATCCTTTTGTTCCTTCAAGATGACTGTAACCTTGAACAAGATTTGTTTCAAAGTCTTGAGTTTGCATAATTAGTTGTTTGTTCTGATTGATTTCCTTGAAAGAGAAGGATATAAGGTGTTGAGCGATATATGATCATGAGCGCAAGATGAAATGATAGGCCCAAGCTTTGTTGATGTATTGATCTTGTTGGATTGTTGTTACATCAAAACTCGAAGATTAGGCATTTTCCTTGTTATCCGAGTTAATGTCACATTTCTTTTTTTCTTTTTGTTGATCAAATAGCAAAATCAAATATAGTTTACTGACTATTGATCCTAAAGTTGCTCCATTGTTTATTGTCAGTGGACCCATTAATATACCTATACTTGCTAGCCATGTTCAAACTTTACTATGCGCATTGGATGTAAGTTTGTCAGTTTTTTTATTTATTGCTAATTTTGGGTCATAGTATTGTATTTGTTGCAACTCTTCTGATAAGCAAGCAATGCAGGTATTGTCGTGTCTGGTGAGACAGGATGTGGCAAGACAACACAACTTCCTCAGTTTATTCTGGAAGATGAGATAGCCGCACTCCGCTGAGCTGATTACAATATAATTTGTACGCAGCCACGTCGTATATCAGCTATATCTGTTGCTGCTCAAATATCTTCTGAAAGAGGAGAAGTGCTTGGTGATACCGTCGGATACCAGATACGTTTGGAAACAAAATCATTAGCGCAGACGAGGCTGTTGTTTTGCACCACTTTTTTTTAATTGCTTCATCGATTGGTAAGAAGTCCTTCTCATATATCACGTTGAATTTCATGTTCTCAGAGTGCTTATGAGTGCATTACGTGCGAGATCTCTTTCAAACCTAGAACAAGCTGCTCTATGTATCTGAGTAAATAAAGTTTGTCTCATGTTTTCTGTTCCTTACATAATGTGTGGGCCAGTTTGAAATAGTTAGATTGCACCCTTGTTTTGTTTTCACAACCCATGAAGCCTTCTTTTCTGAAATTAAGCACTTGTTTTCTACTGTTTGGGTAAAATTGTTTCATTTCTCTTATTGGGAAGCTCAGGCTCAAGACCCGGAACTTGGTGGTGTGAGCCATTTGCTTGTGACTTTCTACTAATAATTTTATCCGACCTCCTGCCAATGCACCCTGATTTATGTGTCATTCTGATGAGTGCTACCATTAATGCTGACTTGTTCTCCAGATACTTTGGGAATGCCCCCACCATTCATATACCTGTATTGAGTTGCTTTATGAAAGTTATGTCTGATCGTGTAATAACAGGAGTTGATCTTTTGATTGCAATACTGGTTTTCGTGATGAAACTTGTAGGGGTTCACTCATCCTGTCACAGAGTTTTTCCTAGAAGATGTCCTGGAGAAAACACGGTATGCTATTAAATCCGAGTCTGACAACTTTCAAGGAAATACAAGGAGGTGGAGACCACAAGAAATAAAAAACGATCCATTGGTGGAAAAATTTGAGGCATGCTTTCTTCCCTGCCTTTTGCCTGCAACAATAATCTATTTTATTATTTTACTGAATTAGTTTTGCTCCACTTTCATCTGGAGTGAAGCTTAAAAAAAGTTGTGGCAGTATCCTGATAAAATGATGTACAAGGAATCTTGTTTTGGATAACCACGTTGTTTAGAGTTGGCTCCCTTAAGAAACACTGTTTCTTAAGCTAGAGTTGATAATAAAAGTGCTTCTCTTATTTGGAAGGCTACTTTTTGAAATATTAATTCATGCCAGGATATAGTTTAACATCTTACAACTTCCTAAAATAGTGTTTGTGCTAATGGGGGCATGCCATGTTATAGGACCTTGACCTTGATGCTCATCATAGAAGTTATAGCCCAGCAACAAGAAAATCTCTGGAAGCTTGGACGGCGGTGCAGATTGATTTGGGTCTGGTATGAATAATTTTGCAGACATTCTTGTATTATTTTAGCCCATTTACTGTAAATCCCCAGATCTGTGGAGAATTGTGCTGGAGTCTGGTGGACGATGGGCTATTTTTCCCAAATGATTAATCTTCCTGCTCCGGCATTCAAATCCACTCTGTTGCTTTAACCAATATCAAGGATTGTTGAACTACTGAATTTGTGGCGGTTCAGTTACTTGACATTGACAGTATTCACTCCTCTCAATAGAATTCTTTTTTGTTTTTTTCTTCATGTTGCATTTGTGTCTGCAATCAGGTTATTTACTGTAGGTTCTCTGCAAAATGCCATGCAGGTGGAGGCAACGATTGAGAACATCTGCCGTCATGAAAGTGATGGTGCAGTTCTTGTCTTTCTCACTGGGAGGGATGACATCTCCAAGTTGGTTGACAAGGTTAAGGCCAACATTTTTCTGGGGGAATCAAGCAAGTTTCTTGTCCTGCCATTACATGGTTCAATGCTCACCATCAATCAGAGGAAAATATTTGACCGTCCTTTTAATAAAAGGTGCCTGCCTTGCATTTTGTCCTGTAGGCCTGAATTTTCTTTCTGTGACATAATGGCAGAAAATTTGTTTTGGCAACTAAGGTGACGTACTGGTAGAAAGCTCAGAAGACATGAATTTTCTCTCTGTGACATAATGGCAGAAAAATTGTTTTGGCAGCTAATGTTGCTGAGAGCAGCATCACCATAGATGATGTTGTGTACGTTGTAGACTGCGGAAAAGCAAAAGAAACAAGTTATGATGCTCTCAACAAGCTGGCTTGTCTTTTACCATCCTGGATTTCCAAGACCTCGGCACATCAAGTATGTCTGAAATTTCTCCTCCCAGTTTTCTTGATTGTTTCAAGTCATGAGCTCCACAAAGTGTTGACATCTTTTCCAAGGAGAGGATGCGCCTTGCGTGTGAAACCTGGAGTTTGTTATAGGCTTTACCGGAAAATAGTTCACGATGCAATGCCCCAATATCAGCTGCCAGAAATACTTAGGACTCCTCTTCAAGAACTTTGCCTACACATCAAAAGTTTGCAGCTAGGGAAAATTGGATCGTTTCTGTCGAAGGCTTTTCAGCCACCCCACTCTCTAGCTGTCCAGAATGCTGTCAATCTCCTCATGACAATTGGAGCCCTCGATGATCAGGAAGATCTTACACCAATCGGTATGGAATGCATGCTTTAGCTTTTGAAGCCAAATAATTTTTTAAAATTTAGTCAGTATCTTAATTGGGAACTCATCTGCTCATTCCTTCTAGGTCGACACCTCTGTACTCTGCCATTGGACCCAAATATCGGGAAGATTCTGATCGGCTCCATATTTCAGTTCCTTAATCCTGCATCGACAATTGACGCTGCTCTTGCACATCGGGATCCATTTGTCCTTCCGATAAACAGGAAGGAGGAAGCCGATGCAGCCAAATGATCATTTGCCGGTGACTCTTGCAGGTAGATTAGTTCTATCTACAGTTTCCTTTTGTTTCAATGACGAATGTTGATCTAATCCTGAGGTCTGTCCATCTACTTTGAACTGAAATCTAGCGACCACATAGCGCTCCTTAAGGCATTTGAAGGATGGAAAGACGCAAAACGTGCTGGGAAGGATAAAGCTTACTGCTGGGAGAACTTTTTATCTCCGTGAACCTTGCACATGATGGATGACATGAGAATGCAATTTCTTGACCTCCTCTCTGACATCGGATTTGTAGTCAAATCCAAGGGCCCTGGAGTAAAGTCATCGGATAAAACCCTGGGGACAATTCATTGCTCGCTGGTTTTAGTAACATTGGTGTTCTGCGGATTCAATTAGCGGTATCTAGTTTAAGTCGGCGTTGGCCCCCCTTTTTCAGGCATACAATCGTTACAGCAATGATTTGGAGATGGTATGTGCAGTCCTTCGCGCGGGGCTCTACCCAAACGTAGCCCAGTGCAAAAGAAGAGGGAAATGGACTGCTTTTTACACCAAGGAAGTTGGAAAGGTGGACATCCACCCGGGATCCGTCAATGCCGGGGTTCACCTGTTCCCTCTCCCATATTAAGTTTACGGCGAGAAGGTGAAAACCACCAGCATCTTCATCCCAACGTATCCGACTACGCTCTACTCCTTTTCAGCGGCAATTTCCTTCCGAGCAAGAATGGGCACGATATTGAGATGCTTGGAGGGTACCTTCACTTCACTGCGTCGAGGAGTGTTCTTGACTTGATGCAGGTGCTCTCTAGTTCCAACCTTTTGGACCCACTAACTTCGCCATCTGGAGACCTAATATTTAGATTCGCGTGGTGTGCAGAAACTGCAGGCGGAACTCGATAGGCTCCTTAGTCGGAAGATAGAGGATCCCCGTCTTGATGTCGCCTTGGAGAGGAAGGGAGCGGTTGCCGCCGCAATCGCTGCACAACCAGAACATACAGTATGATAATATCTCTAACAGGTAGGTCATGAGTCATTACCCGAATATTATTGTGCTCATGGGCAATACATCTCCTCATAATTCGGAAAAAGTCTAAACGAAATGATAGCGAGATTTGATCATCGAGCACGCGTATTCTTCATTAGGGTGTGTTTTGGACGTTGGATATCAAGTTGAGGTTTTCACCAACGTTGCTTGCTTGAGTCAGTCTGGACAACGTTGCGTATACTCAGTAGCATGCTAATAACATCAAGGAACTCACGGTGCTGTTATATCATACAGATTACCGTCGTTTCAGTGGCAGTCCTTAGTCGAACTTATGTCGCTGTGAACTCTTCATCTATAAGTAAACTTCCATCATCACAGGACAGGCAGTCGATCTAACGTTGCAAAAAGTTGAATTCGTTATTTTCTGTTCCTCCTCCAAATGTACACTGAAAGCTGGATATTGTTTCTGCATTCGGAGAGCTGGTGAATATTTAGGCTGATGGAGGAGTTTTGGGGTTTGGAGGCTTAAATTTGGGGTTTCGAGAATAGACGTTTTGCGAGTGTTCATTGTACGGACGCCCTTGACCTGGGTTTGAGCTGGCCTTCAAGAAGGTGGGCTTCGACTCCGGGCTCATTTATGGTATTGGGCTTGGGTTTGGCGTACATGTTCGGCCATCCTACCTGTAGTTGGGCCTCGATTGGGTTTGGGCATTATGCAGGGCGTTTGGGCTTGAAGGTGGGCTTCGATTCCGGTCTCTTGTATGGTATTGGGCCTGTGTTTGGCGCCTCGGTTCGGTCGGAGTAGGTCCTGCCTGTAATTGGGCCTGGGTTGGGTTTGGGCATTTTCCAGACGTTTGGGCTTTAAAGTGGGCTTCGATTTCGGGTTCTTTATAGTATTGGGCCTATGTTCGGATTAGGTCCTGCCTGTATTTGGGCCTGGATTGGGTTTGTGCATTATGCCGGAATTTTGGGCTTATCTTGAATAGATTCTGAGAAGCCCACCTTCTAGAAGGCCAGCTCAAACCCAGGTCACTGTCGTCCGTACAGTGAATACTCGCAAAACGTCTATTCTCGAAACCCTAAATTTAAGCCTCCAAACCCCAAAATTCTGACCACCTTACCAAAAAAATTCTGATTTCCTTAGAAACCTCAAAATAAATAAATAAGAAACCTAAAAAGTCTATCTCATGTAATTTGTAAACGAGCATCTATGTCCTCTTCGTCTACCGGACTGTAGCACCCCTCCAGCTACGGAAAACATCTCAAACTTGCTGTCTCTGGGAGGGACAGGACAGACGGGCCAGCGAAGATGAAGAGTCCTGGGATCGATTTTTTTTGGGGCTTATGATCTGCCCAGTAGCCTGGACTCTACTTCCGGAAGGGCTCAACAACTTCATGTCCCAGTAATGGTGAACTAGTACTGGGTCACATAAAACTTTAAGCTTAAGCAATGGCGGCAGCGGGGAGAGATTGTTTCGAGAGTCCCTGGCGTTGTGGCCAAGTCAAAGATCAGCATTCGCCGGAAGATGCATAAACAATTTAATTGAAATTTTGGTTGATTAAGTGAAAGGGGTTTGGTCTGTTTGGAAGAGCTCGCACAACGCAAAGCCGACGATCTTCAACATGTGTGCCCATGGGATCTCACCATAGGCAACGAAGGCCGCACTAAAGCTACTAATACATGTGTGCCCATGGGGGAGGACCAGGATGATGATGTTATTACCCGTAAAGAAGAATTAATGTATTTTGATTTTAGTGATTTTAGTAAATCATGTTTCTTCCATTTTTACTAGTTTTATCTGTTTATCAAATGATACTTTTGTGTTTGATCTGGCTTCTTCTTCTGCTTTCGTTGCAGGCCTTGACTATAAAAATCATCACGGACTTGGGCCGGTCTTTAAGTCGATATGTCGTATTGGGCTTTCCGCTTTAAGTTCTCGTCTGATTGGTATTTTTATCGGGACGTATCAGTAGGCCCCTATTGGGCTTGATCCGGTATGACTGATACTGGGCTTATAATATATTTGGGCTTGGGACCTACATAGGCTGGGCTTTATCATGGGCCCCAAGATAGGCCTACTCTGCTCCGTGAATTATCTGTCGTCAATAATAGTTACAGTACACGCCCCATTTACGGGGATCTTCCCATGTAAGCAAACGGAAATATAGGACAATGGAATGTTGAGCGAAAAGGTGACAGCAATTTTATGTTATATAAGCCCAGTATCATGGTAAGAAGCGTATGTATTGCTTCATCGATTGGTAAGAAGCCCTTCTCATATATCACGTTGAATTTCATGTTCTCAGAGTGCTTATGAGTGCATTACGTGAGAGATCTCTTTCAAACCTAGAACAAGCTGCTCAATGTATCTGAGTAAATAAAGTTTGTCTCATGTTTTCTGTCCCTTACATAATGTGTGGGCCAGTTTGAAATAATTAGATTGCAACCTTGTTTTGTTTTCACAACCCATGAAGCCTTCTTGCTGAAATTAAGCACTTGTTTTCTACTGTTTGGGTTAAATTGTTTCATTTCTCTTATTGGGAAGCTCAGGCTCAAGACCGAGTTGTTGGTGGAATTGAGCTGATTGGGTGCGAGTTGTTGTCAAATTTCTTTAGGGAGACTCAGTTTAACGAGGGGAACAAGATAGATCACGAGGGTTTCGGCTCAACTGATATGAATCACAATTCGTTGCTTACAACGCCGAACCAAGAGGAAGAATCATGGTGGCTGGATACACAAACAGAGATGACGACGACGAGTCATATCGGCTTCCAAGTGTCGGAATTTTCGCTCGCAGATTTTGGATTGGAATGTCAGGATCTGAGCTTCATTAACTGGGGAGCGCGGTGGGATTTTGATCTTCCCCTTTGATCCTTGTTTTGTTTCTTGTTTTTTCATTGAGAACTCGAAACTCCCGATAAGTTTCTTTCATGTACTTAATCCGATCATCATTCATCTTCGTGTCAAGATCAAAGTCACGATCGAATCATAGAATTTGTGTGTATTTATTTACTTGATTCAAAACAATATCGACCCTAAAATCTGGTATTAGATTTATGTTCCCTAAGGACGGAGTTTAAAACCAAATCTTGTGTGTGTGTCCATATACACAAAACCAAACGCAAGAACATTCGTTTGCAGAAACGATCAAGGCTGCAGCTAAGGATAGGACGATGCTAGACTCGCCGGGATACACGACGAGTTCCTCCATGCCCTCCTGTGTAGACGCAGTATCTCGATCGCCTTCTCCTTTGTCTTCCTCCCACTCTCCACTTGCAACACCAGGCAAAGTTTTGCAGCCACCCCGATCTCGAGCATCTCCTGCACAACGGCCGGCGTCGCGGAGAACCTCGCCAGCGAGTGCAGGATCCTGACTGACCGCTCGTTTGCGATTTGTGAGACCCTGAGTATCTTCTTCGAGACTATGGCGATACCTGCACCGTGCCTCAGAAGCTCCGCCCTCCCCTCGGCGCTCTGGCAAACCATCTCGAGGAGCATGAGCACCAGCTCGCAGATCCTCTTCTCGGAACTTTCTAGAAGCTTCTCGACGAGGACGCTGACCGCTCCGGCCTCGACCGCCTTTATCCTGCTCCTCCCCCATGGGAACACATGTATTAGTAGCTTTAGTGCGGCCTTCGTTGCCTGTGGTGAGATCCCGTCATGCAATACCTGGACGACCTCATGGAAGAGGTCCGTCCTCAGAGTTATCATCTCCATCGGCTCGGCCACCTCGAAGATTGACTTTAGGAGCAAAACAGCATGGGCACGAGAGTCGTACGACCCCCGCAGCATGACCTGGGTCAGCGAGTCGACGAACTGGCCTCCGCGGACGAGCTGCCTCAACCCGGACTCGGTCAACCGGAGGTTGTAGAGTATGCAGAGAGCATCGTTGGTCAACGCCCTCGCATTAAAATCATCCCCCATATCCTCCGACGACGACGTGGAGCATTCAGAGTTGACCAATGAAGCCAGGAACTCGACGGCGCCAGCCGACTCCACACAACGCTTAGTGGAAACATTTTGCGAGGACGCGATGGACCTGAGCCGCTTGAGGCACTTAGCCTGGAGGGCCGGGGAGCGAGCATCGGAGAGGAGCTTCTCGACGTAGGGTTTACTTACGGGGGGCTTAGGGGAGGGGATCGGGATGACACCCCTGGAGGCATTGAGGTTGCACCAGGACTGAATGAGGCGACGGAGGGTGAGGTTGGGGGTGATCATGAGGTCATCGGGGTTGGTAGAGACGGGGAGCTTGGTGACGGGGCACGTCTTGGTCTTGTGGTCGGAAGAGAAGAGCCAGGTCTCGATGGAGTCGCGGTCGTAAGTGATGCCGGTGGATATGGTGACGGGATCTTTCATTATCTCCAGGGAGATGGGGCAAATGAAGAAGGGCGGCACCTCCACCTCCACGTTTTCCATTGTTTTGCGAATGAAGAAGAAGAAGAAGATGGGATTTGATGAGCGTTGAGTTTGGTTTTATATAAAAAGGGTAGAGTTATTCATGGAATTCAAAGTCAAAAGGATACACGGCCAAAATTACATGCGTTGAGATGAGAAAGTCAGACTTTTCTTTCATCCTCAAAAAAACAAAAGGAAAGGAAAGGAAAGGAGAGATATGTTCTACTTATTATTACTCGGTCGTCGTAGGCCAATTAATATGGGGCGATGGATTGATAGATTGATTGATATGTAATGAATCGGCATGGCTCATTCCAGAAAGAATCTGGTAAGACCGCGTTCTATTCTACGAACCATTAAACTCCCGATTTTTTAAAAAACAATTTCTAGTTATCTGAGAGAGGATTTCAATCAACTGCGAAATTGGGGGGGGCGGGGATTTTAGTTGTTATTGTTGTTGGTAAAATTAAAAAGAATATCAGGGACAGTTGTTGCATGGGCACTGCTGTCATTGGCCGACCAATCCTCCTTGACATTTTCTATATCATGGGGGAAGTGGGTTTCCCGCCACGTGTCGAATTAAGTTTCCTCTTCCGGAGGTGGTGCTGAGTTTAGTTGCCGACAAAGTCTAACTGGGGCAACACCGTCGCATGTTGTCCTTTGAACATGTCCCAATACTCTGAATTGCTCCTGCGCGGCGGCCAAAACCACCACCACCACCACCATCGCCATCACCGTCAAACTCGAGAAAAAAAAAAAGGAGAAGAAGATAATCGGGGGTTGACTTTCTCTTTCAACATTTTCCACACCCTCAACAAAAAAAAAGAAAGGTCAGACCCGATCCTTGGTTGGGAATCGAAGTTGCTTTCGGAACAAATTTGAGGTTTCGCCAGTCGTTACGTACGCGCAATCCAATACGAAATTGATATATTAGAATTGAGTATGTAAGGGAATGACTTTTTTTAAAAAAATGTTTTTGCCTGTGGATCAACTTGCGAATTGCAAGTTGCAAAGAGACGGTTGGCTCTTCGGACATGTAAAAACTAAAGGACTAAACACAAGCCCCTCCATCCAATTGTAATGAACAAAAAGAGGAAAGTAGTTAAATGATGGGCACCTCGAGATTATCATTACACTAATTTTAATTCATTCTCCTCCTTCCATTCAGCACACGGGAATCGAGTTTAGGCGGTCTTGTGGCCTTCTCCTTCTTCTCCTCCTCCTTCTTCTTCTTCTTCTTTTGTTCCTATTTCAAATAATGAGTCATGTTGATTCTTAATCATGAAGGGGGAGAAGCCACAGAGATCTGCACCACGAATAAATTCATGTCCAAGGGTTTGAAACACAAACAAAGGCAGCAGCAGCAGCAGCCACCAAAGTTCGTCGGAGCAAGTCATCACCTCCAACAGAGAAGACAGGAAGAACCAGCAAAGCAGAAAATGATCTAACCGTTTTAACTAACTGCAACCATTACAGAATTCTTTTATTTATAGTATTTACATGGGCTTATAATTGTAGCCCAGGCCCACGGCCTATAGCAACTATTCCAGCTTCTAACTCTTCATTCGCTACTCCACTTCTGCTCCTTCTTGTATGCAAAGCCTTGTTTCTTGATAGTCAGTTCCGGTGTGATCGTGTTTTGGGATGTCAGGAAAGAAAATGTTTTTTTTTTGTACGAATAAATTATTTATGACAAAGTTGGGCCCGATATTAAATATGGGCCTCGCTATAGGCCCAGTTATGAGGACCGAAGCCCATTTCATTTTTTGGAGGGAGGGTCACGCCTGAATCATAGCAGCGGCGGAAGTTGGTGTTATTTACGTTTGCTTTCGGCATGACGACAATCAAAGGTAATGCTTTTGGCATGAAAACAAATTAAACACTGACTCATGTCGATTCGAGGTGGAGATTCCCCCCCCCCCCCCCCCACCCCCCTGATGTCTGAAAGGTTCCCCCCCTTGTCCCTATTCTTTGAGGGAGGTTCTGTGATGGCGATGAGGCACGAACTGGAAATGGACCATTTCTTTGGTCGAGACAAGATTAATGACATGATGTGTCGTCTACGAATTTACCTGAGTTGAAGTTAGATGTAGATATCAAAATCAAGCATCAGTGTAGGGCATTTACGTTGGGGTTGTCCGGCCAGGCTCCACACGGACGAACTGGCCTTGATCACGTATTAAAAACTTCTTGTGGCGTGCAGTATTTGCTGTAATATTTTCATCTACATTTTAAATGGAAAATGCAATTTATCATCAGTTGTGATAATAAAGCGTCCCAGGAAGAGTGGTATTAGAGCATCAGGGAATATCGTAATATTTCAATAGATACCCATTTGATATATCTTACCAAGGACTTGAACTTCCCTTAAGAGATATATGTCATTGTTTCCTGATTTAGTTGTCTTTCTCTTCCCCCTGATAATATATTAAGCCCCCCTGAACCTCCGACCCATCATCAAATCTCTTTACAGAGTCAGTCGCTGGAGTTATTAGTTCATGGCGACGGAAGTGGTGGTATCTGCGACTCCCATCGGGATGCTCGTCCCTGTATTCATCAATGTTGGCAACCTCCATCCCCTCGAGGCGGGACACGTCGCCATCTACACCGATATGTCCTTCCTGGACTTCCTGTCGTGTTTGGAGCTGAATCTCGTTTACAAGTATGGGTTCGCAAGACGAGTCCGCGTGCTCACGATCGACAGAGTCGAGTGCAACGGGTCGTACGAAAGCTGCATGCGTGAAGGCTTTGATTTCTCCAGAATGGTGGAGAATGGGAACAAGTGCCACTTCATCCTCGACGTGGTGGTAGTTGACGGGAGAGGGGACGTGGATAGGGGTGAACCAGTGATCGAATTCGAGTTGGGGGAGGGACTGGAAGGAACAGGAGGAGGATGACAACGAGGCGATGGAAACAAGAGATCGCTTTACCGGGTGATGATCTCACGGGTACGCGGGGGGGGGGGGGGTTGATTTTAAGTAATATTGTTTTTGTAATATTTGATCCTCGCAACAATTAGTGGTTCACGATATTGGGCTATAGGCCTAGAACATGAGTTAGAATAATGGGCCTGAATCCACCAGAGTCCACATAGTTACATTTCGGCCCATTAAAATGTCGAAAGCGGAAAATGTGAACGTCGGGAACACAAATTCAACAGTGTAAAACAAAAAAGATATACTTTAATGGGGACCCAGAACAAGCGAGGAAGCTTCCCTAGTTATCCCCCCCACCCTCCTAAAAAAAAAACAAAGAAAGAGATCATATATAACAAGGAATACGTCAACAAATATTACCAAAAAATTTTTTTAAAAAAATCAAATGTGAATACCAAATATCTTTTTTTTAAAATCATTTGTCTCAAATTTGGACTTGCCCCCACAAACACTAAATTGTATTCTACTTGCTCAAAAACAATACAAACAAACAAAAAGAAAAGGCCGGCGTCGTCTTCCCCATTTGAATCCATCTTGTTGTCATCAAATTCAAGACAGGAACCGCGTCAGAAACAACCATCCATCCATCCAATCCACACGTAAACTTCTTCCCAAATACCGCGTCCACCATAAACACTGCCACCCCTCTTTTCCCACTCTCACACATCTCTCTTTTATATAAAACCCAAAAGAGAAAAACTCCTACACACAACCACCACAACCTTAATCTCCCACCAAGATTAAAAGAAAAATAAGAAGAAGAGAGACTAGTAGAATGGCCCCCTCTCCCGACCACCACTCCGCCCTCAACGGCGCCTACTACGGCCCCTCCATCCCCCCCAAGGACTCCTCCCGCTCCACCTTCCGCCGGCCAGGCCGCGGCGGCCCCGGCTCCTGCCTCTGCTGCTGCTTCGAGTGCCTCGGCTGCTGCGTCTTCCAGCTCATCCTCCAGATCGTCCTCACCGTCCTCTTTGTCCTCGGCCTCATCGCCTTCCTATTCTGGCTCATCTTCCGCCCCAACCTCGTCAAGTTCCACGTCACCGGTGCCGAGCTCACCCAGTTCAACCTCTCCTCCAGCAACGTCCTCGACTACGGCCTTGACTTCAACGTCACTGTGCGTAACCCCAACCGCAGGATCGGGATCTACTACGACAGCATAGAGGTGAGGACGTTCTACGAGGGGCAGAGGTTCGACTCCCAGTACCTCCCGCCCTTCTACCAGGGACACAAGAACACCACGTACATCTCCGGGGCCTTCCAGGGGCAGCAGGTGTTGTCACTCGACAGCGGGGCGCTGAAGGCCTACCAGACGGACAAGGCGGACGGGGTGTACGGGATCGACGTGAAGGTGTACCTGAGGGTGAGGTTCAAGCTGGGTTGGTTCAAGACGCTCAAGTTCAAGCCGAGGGTGAAGTGCGGGCTGAACGTGCCGTTGAGCACGTCGGCGGCGGCGGCGGCGGCCTTCGAGACGACCAAGTGCCACATCGGTTACTGGAGGATTGCTTAGGATGCGTTGGCGGTCCATTATATTCTTCATCGTCATCTTGATTTCATACATACATGGATTATTATTATTTGGTTTATATTCGGAGGATTTGTACATGGACGTGAACCTATCTATCTACTTTACGCTAGCTAGCATTCCATTTAATTCCTCAGTTTGACGATGATGATGATTCACGTTACAACTTGTTTTGCCTGGTCAATCGCGATGCGTGCTAATAAATGGAGGTCCCCCACTTTGACTTTTTGGGACATTTTTAACCAAAACACTTTGTATCTATCTAATCCTCCCCCGTGTCTGTGTTTTGAAGATTAGGTGAACAAACCCCCTCCCCACGACCCGACTTTATCAAAAAAACAGGAGGCGGTGGCACACGCAGGTGTGGTTCATTCAGACTGAGGCATTGGACGGATGGGCTTCTTGTTCTCAAAAGTGGGCCGGGCCTACTTTGAGGCCCATATAATCCCTCCCCAACCCCCCTCCCAACTTTGGCGTATGTATATTCACGGCATTCATGATTTCGATCCTACGTTTGGCTTCTCTGGATTTTGGCAGCAGCTGAGGCGGACTTCCCCATGGAGCTCTTTAATTTGGGGAGGAATGACTCATAAATTCAACGTCCCGTAGTGTCTGTCATGTTTGTCTGACCTCAACTTTCGTCTAACTACGTATTTGATTCACGACGGCACTCGTCGACGTCGCTTACTTCATCGCCTTTAAATTAAAATAAGAAATCCATCGAATATTTTGTAATTAACGATGTAACTTTAAACAAGAAGAAGAAATCACAGGCACGAACACCAACGCCCTTCCTTCCGGGAGAGACGAAGAAGAAGAAGAAGAAGAAGAGGAGGAGGAGGAAGAAGAAGAAGAAGAAGAAGCAGCCCACGTGCGTCGACAACGAGTCTCGAGGAGGAGGGCAAAAAATTTGCAATCATTCCGACAAGAGTAGGGAGTTTATGATTGAATAGACCGACGGATGGACGGATGACTGCCGGCGCCCCCCCAAAAAAAAAGAACCATCCTCCTGGTCTGTCTGTCTTCCTCCATTTTGTGATCGTTTCAGTCCCGGCTAATCTATTCTCTCTTTTTTTTCTTTCTGGACATCCGACATGATGAAAAGTGCTTCCAATCCCTCCCCGTGATTTCCGAGCTCTGGAAGTTTCGATGTCCGGTAGAATAACTTGGTGTGAACCGACTCTTGTGCATAACACATGCATTTCTCCATTGTGTAAAAGGAGATGGGAACTAGTCAGTAGTAGTAGCTTCTTCTTTGTTCAAACATGGGCAAGATTTCCATCCCTATTTCTTTTGCTGATGATGAGTTTTCTTCCTTTCTTTTTTTTTTGGTGGGAACGACAGCCATCAACATCCACCAATCAATCGGGAGTAAGGAAAATAAAAGGGGAGGGAAGGGAACTCGCAATGATTTCGGGTTTTCATCTCATTCAGTCTGGTGGGGGTGAATTTTCATCTTATTTTTTATTTTTATTTTTTTTAAAAAAGGAGCCATTTTTGACAAAGCAATTCTATCCAATCCCACCCCGTCATTTACATACACTAAAAACTTCCCTCATGAATGAGCCGCCGGGTCATATGATTGAGAAACCATATGCCGACTGAAGACATCGTGCTAGATGAAGGCGAATAAAAAGATATCATATTAATCTATTACTCTACATAAAATTATAGTAATAGTAACGTGACGTTGGTGTGCCACCAAAAGATGATTCCCTCCCTCTCAATTGATATTTTGTTCCCCGCTAATTTAGTTACTTGCTCCTCCCCCATGTATATATTAAAAAAAGTATCCCCTCATTCTCACAATCGTACTCTCGACCTGGTACTCTTTGTTTTTTTATTCGTGCCCATCCGTTTTATATAGATACACCTCTTAGTTTCTTCCCTCCTATTTGTCTCTGAACAAAGAAAAGAGGAGATATCACAAGGCACGGCAGCAAATGGAAGAGGGGAGGAAGGGCTCCTCCTCCTCCTCCATCTCCAGGTTCAACAGGATGTGCGTCTTCAGTGGGAGGAGTTCTGGAAGGAAACCCAGCTACCAAGAAGCCGCCATTGAGTTGGGCAAGGAACTGGTAAACCATCCATACCAACAACCAACATTGAAACAAACCCTCCCCCCCTCCCCCCCCTTCTCGCTTTTCTTCTTCTTCTGTGACATCTTGCGTGTCATTTGTTACGTGACATCTCTCTTTCGGTTGGGCTGTCTTCTTGCATGATCTCTCCATCCCCCACCCCCACCCCCACCCTTCTCTTTTCCCTACACAAGCACATGTAAATGTAGAACCTCCCTCCCCGTTTTGTTTTGTTCTCGTTGTAAAATATAAAAACATCGTCCTAATAAAATAATGACTGTTGTGTGTGTATGTCCTTGAGAGCAAAGGTAATGGATGGATGGATGGGAACAAACGTGCCTTCCTAGTTATAATTACCTTTTTTCCACTGCCAAGGCGTGTTCGCCATTGTCCTCTCAAATTTTACCTCGGACACTTCCCCCACCCCCTCTTCCAACGATGATTTTGTTCTTTACCTTTATGAACTTTTCCAACCTATTCTTTTGGGGAAGTTCACACTGGTCGGACAGGTTTCGTGGAGTTATGATCAACCGGCTCTTTTTGTGCTCGTGTGTGTGTGTAAGTGTAGTCCAGTCTTTCTTTAAGTGTCCGAGCTTGGGTTTACTTGAGATTATGGGCATCTCCCTGACACGCGTGTGCGAGGGACAAGGTAAGAAAAACAAAAGAAACGACATGGAATTGTGGGGAGGGGGGGGTGTTTCTTTTCCTTTTTCTCTTTATGTTTTTTTTTCTCATCTCACCCATGTCGATGTTGTTGATGTTGTCATAATAAAATATTTAACAAATGATGGTTTTAGGTGGAGAGGAGGATTGATTTGGTGTATGGGGGAAGAAGCGTGGGGCTGATGGGTCTCGTTTCTCAGGCTGTTCATGATGGCGGGCGACATGTCCTCGGGTTCGTCTCCCCACCCTCCTTCCTCCTTTTTAAATTTTACCCACTTCTTCTTCTACTCGTGTTTTTACGCGTGTTTCGGTTTGGTTTCCTCCAATTGAAAAAAAGGTAATAATAATAATTAGCCTGGTTGCGATAGAAAGAATGTGCCTTGGGGGAGTCCCCGCCAATGAAATGAATTGGGCGCCTTGAAACTTGTCCTTAAGCATGTAAAGTGCGTGCTGCCCATCAAACACAATCATTCTCATCGACCATCTCTTTGTTCCAACGTTTGCGTGTTCATGGAAAGGAATCATTACTCTCGAGATTGAAACAAGGGCTGTCTTGTCTCCCTCTCCCTCTCCCCTTGACTCCACTGATCTTGCATTGTTGTCTCTTCTTCCTTTCGAGACTCCTTTCTTTTATTTCATCAAATTGATCGAAGCAAAAGGGAATGGGTAATAATTATTGTTTACATTTTTTTGTAAGACGTAGGGATAAAGGTTTAGGGAAGCTTCTTTAGCTTTACTTTTGCACTTTTTTTTCCTTCCCTTATTGAGGAAAAGTTCTATCAGTGATCTGTCCATGGATAAAATGCACTTTAGAGAAAGTCAATCCCTTGAATTTTACTCCATTTTTACGAGTTAAGATTGTCATAAAAGTGTGTTCATGCATGCCATGCCTGGAACTGAAATGATTAATTAATTAATACTACTTCCTAATTCATGTATTGTTCTTTACTTATCCGCAGGGTTATTCCTAGGACTATGATTCCCGGGGAGGTAAATATTTTAATTGTCTCTTTCCTTTGCTAGAAGGGATTTCGGTAAAGCTTGTGGCCTTTCTTATAGTGGTGCAAATATCTGGTTGCAGATAACGGGAAAATCTGTAGGCGAGCTGCGGGCCGTGTCCGATATGCACCAGCGGAAAGCAGAAATGGCCCGCCAGGCCGACGCTTTCATCGCCCTTCCTGGTACATGCCTTGCTTCGCCCCCCCCCCCCCCAAAGTCCTCCCTAGACGGTTCCTGGGGTTGTGATTTGGGACCAATGACATGTTGTGTTACTTCACTAGGAGGGTATGGCACCCTGGAAGAGTTGTTGGAAGTCATTACATGGGCTCAGCTCGGCATCCACAAGAAACCGGTAAACGATATCCGTCGGCGCCAACTAATCTAATGTAATATAACGCGTGATGTTATTGATGAGATGATGTCAGGATATCTTGGTCTGTGATTTTATGGTTCCCTCTCCATTGGACATGATAACCAAATTTTTCTTGGGTCCTGATCGCTGCTGAGATTGCGGGAATCTATTCCTTTGGAACAACCATATCTTAGAATAATGACTTAAATAAGGTCGTTGAAATTCTTAGATTTAAGGATGGGAAGGAACATTCTATTCCGAATATGTCAATGTCTTCTTGCAGTTCTTTCATACAATGAATCGTCCCGGACTTTAAGGATCCTGTAATGTTTTGATTGTGTATTATTTGTTTCGGATGACATAAACTAATGGTGTTGTGCGTTTCCAGGTGGGATTGCTGAACGTGGACGGTTACTACAATTCCTTGTTGTCTTTCATCGACAAGGCTGTTGATGAAGGCTTCATCTCTCCCGCCTCGCGTCGCATTATCGTTTCCGCCCCGACGGCCAAGGAGTTGGTTCGGCAACTCGAGGTAATTTAGAAAACCACCTTCATTGTTAGCCATCTCGATCTGTTACCGTTGTTCATTTAAGGATAAACTATGCCTTGGCAGGAATATGAAACAGAATATGATGAAGTCACGGCGAAGCTCGTGTGGGAGGAAGTCGACAGACTCGGATGCGTTCCAGCAGTCGTGGGCTAGGATTTGAACCGTCATATTAGGAAGTGCTAATCTCGTTTAGAAATGATATCAACGTTAAGGGTAATGATGGGGCCTCTTTTTGCTTCTTGTTTGGATGATTTCATATAAACAGTACGCTATTTGTTGAGGACATCTTTGAACGTGTATAAGCACATCCCGACTCAGCTTCTCGTACATGGTCGTAGAGGAGAAAATCTTATATCGCGGCAAAGTATTCCTTGCTGAGCTCTTCTCACTGGGCTTCATCCACCTGGGCAGACCTGGGGAGTCCTCCATGTTTCATCCACACTGCGTCCGATGGGAGATTATTGATGGTGGAATGCTGAATTACTCCCTCGTCAGTTTAACCTGGAACGGACTATAGAAAAAGCATGAGTGTCGTGCCAAAGTATCCTCTCATGTCAACAAACTCATAACCTGCTTAGATATTACACCCAATTCTATATGCTTGTAGTTAATACAGTAATAATACCTTGATAAATCCCTGATAGACTACAGCCTCTGCCTCGAATTCTGGAGCTACATTTCCAACCAGAGGAATCTCACTCTTGAAAAGAAGTTAACACGATAGAGTGAGATCGACGATTAAGGAAGAGTTCAAAGAGACATATAAAGGCACATAATGAAGGGTTAAAGTCACAGAATATAGTATTTAACTTGAAGGATGCTGTGGTTCTAGAGCATACCGTGACAATTTGGTCACATGGATATGGATTTTCGTCAGGTCAGAATTTTTCCATTGGTGGTGGTCGCACGAGGATGCCCTTCATGTATGGTACATGAGAGGGTCGCGTGGAATTCTGAATTCAAATCTTCTTGGACAAACGAAGGCCTTGCGTATTCCCATTCTGCCATCTGCACAAGCAGCAGTCCCCACAGTCAATAGTAAGATACAAAGACAAACAACTTGTGGTGAAGAAGATAGACAGCTCAAGAAACAACTAAAAATATCAAGCACCTCTCAACCATTTAAGCCTCCACAGAAGCTATAACCAGGAACCTTGGAAGCAGCACTATGGTCCATCATCCCTCTCCATACCTCCACATCTTCGTATTTTCCAGCACTGGCACATACGTTGGCCATGGCGACGTAGTCCCCACCATAGCTGGTTTCCATTTCCAATATCTTCCGACCAACCCTTTCTGCCCTTTCGATGTCTCCATGGAAGGTACATGCTCCCAGAAGCGTCCTCCAGATCACATCGTTTGTGATGTTCTGTGGCACTACATTCGCAGCCGTCTTCTCTGCTTCCTCCAATCTCCCAGCTCTCCCCAGCAAGTCAATCAGACTACCATAATGCTTGATACCAGGTTCTATTCTGAATTCGTTAACCATCCTTTTGAAGAATTTGAGGCCTTCTTCCACGAAGCCTCCATGGCTGCAGGCATTCAAGAGGCTCAGGAACACCACCCCATTTGGCTTCCAGCCGCTCGTCTCCATCCTATTGAAACTTTCAATAGCCTCCTGTCCCATTCCATGCATTGCATATGCCGATATGACTGAGCTCCATGACACCAGGTTCTTGCGCTGAGTCGGAATTTCTTCAAAGAACCTCGACGCACATGATATTGACGAACACTTTGAGTATGAGTCTATGAGGCAATTTACCACCCGGATATCACAGTCGTAGAAAGCCATTTTCTCTCCGTAACAGTGAAGTGAACGGCACATCCTCACGTCCCCGAGATTTGAGATTGTCGGGAAAATGGCCAGTAGTGTGATCTCTGATGGCATGATTCCGTCATCACTCCCCATCCTTCGAAACAAATTTACAGCCTCCCTCGGCATGTTCGCTCGCGTATACCCATCGATCATCGACGTCCAGGAGACGATCGTCCTCTCCGGCATATCGAAAAAAATACGTTCTGCAGATTTAAACTCGCCAAGGTTGATCAAACCCGAAATCAACACGTTCCAGCTAACGGGGTTTCTCTCGGGCATTTCCTCAAACACTCTGAATGCATCTGACGGGCACTTGCACGAGACGTACATAGAAACCAGCGCTGTCTGCACAAAGACGTGGGAACTGAAACCAGTCTTCAGCGTTGTCCCATGAATCTGAACCCCCGGTACTCTGCAGCCAATGCCCACGCACGCTTTCAGGAGGAAAGTATAAGTAAAGCTGTCGAAAGAAGCGGGCAAGGACGAGTTGCGGCCGAAATCAATACTTCGTCGGTGATACACGTAGAACAACATGGCTTCCCGAGGGAATCCCCCAAGCGAATAGCTCCGAAGGAGGTGGCTAAAGAAGTGCATCCACGACGAGAAAGAACGGGTATACCCATGGAGCAACAATCCGGCGGTTATGGCGAGGGCATGAACCTGTGGTGCCACAACGCGGTCTCCGGGGTTGTTCCGCAGGAGCGACGCAATGCGTCCAAGCGACAACTTCTCGCGAAGAAGTCTTTCTCGGGAGTTTACGACGGGTGCGATCATTAGAGGCAATGCAGATAAAGTCACTTCCGCAGTCGCCGCCGTTACGGTTCGGTAATACCTGGTTGATGTGGGAGCTCCCGTACCAAAAAGCTGCCTGTTTTCAATCATTTTATCATCAATCTCAAATACCCGGATGGATCATAATTCAATCTAATGCTAGATCGTTTAGGGAAGGTCTTTGATTGGGGCCCCATTAAAAGGGAGGCGACTCCTGAAAGTGAAGATCAGAGGGACTTAAAAATATGACTGATGAAAAGGCAAAAACCAAATGATAGAACAAGCGCATCAACATGAATTGTTCCTCCACAGTCTGCTAGACGAAAGAAACAGCTACAACAATTTGAATGCAAACGATGCAACTAGTCAACTTCACCGAATGCAACCTCACTAATAAGCCGCAACCAATCGTATGTAGGTGTGGCACACAAGAGAAGCCTAACTATGCCACATCCTGACTCAGCTTCTCGTACATGGTTGTAGAGGAGATTTCACTGCAATGTAAATCTTATATGGCGGCAAAGTATTCCTTGCTGAGCTTAGGATCCGGCTTCATCGACTTCTCGCCGGGCTTCCATCCAGCTGGGCAGACCTCATCTGGGTTGTCTTGCACGTACTGCAGTGCCTGCAGGAAGAGGATGTTGATTAGAAATGGTAGTACCGTGCCTTTGCGGAATCAAAGGTGCAAGGCAGATATAGTCCACGGAGATGAGATCAAGTTCTGAGAAAAGGAGCATGAAGTTTAGGAAAATAAGCGGAGTCAGGTACCTGGAGAGTCCTCAATGTTTCATCCACACTGCGTCCTATGGCGAGATTATTGATGGTGGAATGCTGAATGACTCCCTCCTTGTCAATGATGAATAGCCCTCTCAGTGCAATTCCCTGTAATGAGAAAAACAGATGGCATGTCATGCAATCCAGGGAAAACAGTCCTTTCAGCTGCACTAGCTATACACAAATTTCAGCAGATAGAATGGACATCGCTTTCGAGAACTTGGGAACCTAACGCAGATGGACAGCATTTCTTCACTGGAATCAAGTCAAGGTACCTGATCCGGAATAAGCACGTTGTAGGCTTTGGAGATAGACTTGGTAACGTCTGAAATTAGCGGATAGTTAAGATCTCCGAGACCACCGGACTTTCTGTCTGTTTGTACCCAGGCCAGGTGTGAAAACTGCCAAAAAGAGAAATTTTGACAACCGATGAAATTCGAGTGAGGGATCAACTGCACAAAATTTTCCAGCAAGAAGAGGCAAATCTAAAAGCTTGAAAAGAAGAGAAGACCAAGCATCCATTCACTATCTCTCATTCAAGCTGTGAACCTTCTGAATTTGAACGAGGGGCTAACTTACCACACTGTCAATGGACACGCCCAAAATCTCAGTGTTCAACTTTTCAAACTCTGCATATCGGTCGCTAAATGCAGTGATCTCTGTGAAAAGCAGAAAAGGTGGAATCAGATCAGAACATGTCGAAGAATTCCTCAAAAATTTAGGCAGCCTTTATAGAAGACGAGCAAACCTGTTGGGCACACAAATGTGAAGTCAAGAGGGTAGAAGAAGAGGATAACATATTTCTTTCCAATATAGTCAGACAGTTTAACCTGGAATAGACCATAGAAAAGACATGAGTGTCGTGCCAAAATATCCTTTCATGTCAACAAACGCATTTCCTGTTTAGATAGTACATCCAATTATATATGCTTATAGTGAATACAGTAATAATACCTTGATAAATTCCTGATCGAATACAGCCTCTGCCTCGAAATCTGGCGCTACATTTCCAACCAGAGGAATCTCACTCTGTAAAAGAAATGAACATGATAGAGTGAGACTGAAGATTCAGAAAGAGTTCAAAGTGACATATAAAGGCACATAATAATGAAATGGTTGAAGTCACAGATAATAGTATTTGACTTAAAAGAATGAGGTGCGAGTTCTCATTTTGCAAGGGCATAAAAGAATACATTCTGTCCAAGAATTAATTGACGAAAAACAGTCCATCTCATTGCCTTAAAGCAGGCAATCTATCCAACCACATCAAATTAAGGGTAGTATGCCATATTTATATCCTAGCAAATGCTTTCTTCCAATTGGCATGGCTATATTAATCCGCCTGAAGGGACATGATTCGGAAATAGGATGGGTTTCCTATGACTCGTAAACTTCTCAAATGCAACCACGGATAGACACAATGCGACCAGTTGGACAGAATAACCAAGACAATGCTCCAAAGAGGAATTGATGTTTCCCATCCACCCAATTCAAGAAATCTTACATCCACAGGGAACACAATCCAATCACCAGTTAGAGAACCATCCACTTCCCACAACAACCCAGAAAGAAAAATCGAATCTTGCGTGAATAATTATCCCATTCACGAGTCAACCACGGTCAGGGATACGTACGGAGGCCCTGACGACGAATCCGCCGTTCCGCGAGCCGGAGCCCCGAGCGGGAACCGCGGAGCGTGGGACCCTGGAGGACAAGAACGGCTTGCTGAGACCACAACCGAGGGAGCGAGGGATGGAGAATTTGTTGGAGGAAAGGGGAAGAATCATGCAAGGGGAAGAGGGCTTGTGGGAAGACGAAAGGGGGAATACTGGGTTGGAGGAGGAAATGAGGGCAGGGGCCGATGCGGAAGAGCAAGCCATTTTCGGACAGACCGAGAGGGAAGGGGGACAAGCAGTAGGCGGAGATGAGGAGTGAGAGGAGAAGGATGATGAGGAACAACTGGATAGAACACAACGGTAGAAGAGGCGAGACTAGTAGACTCAAAGACAGCAGATAGAGGGATGCATCTATCTAATGTGGCTTCGGCTTCCTGGGTTTGTTCTGGGCTCGATCCGTTGTTGGGGGGAGGGGGGTTGGCGGAGATTCGGGTCTGGGTCTGGTTCGGCGTTTTTCTGTTGGGTCAGATCTTGGATTGAATTTATTAACCCAAAAAAGCCCGACTGGACATCTGATTAAGGTAAGCGACGCCACCCTCCACCTAAACCACACCGCCGAATAATTGCAATGATTATCCATTTTTTTAGTGCAGGATCAAGTCAAGGGATCAATATCCCGGTTTCCTGATGATGGCTGCTGACATGGCGACAACAAACCCGCAGGCCCGTCCCCCTCTGCCACGGACGACCTCCCTACGCCGTGGGAACTCGCTTGCCTTCCCGAAGCCCTTGAGGACACTCTCGCTCCCGCCCTCTTTCGATGTAGAGCTCCCTCCTGTCGAGTCAGGGTCGTTGCCTTCCTACACCTCAATCAGGGACGTCATCTCTAAGGCCACAGCCTCGGCTGTTGTCAGCTGGCGTGATGCAGCGGCAGCCTCATCGCAGTATCAGATACCGATACGGAACCAGCTCGTGAAGCAGGCTGCTCGGGCTTACCTCCAGCCTATGTCGTCGTCCTCGTTAGTGAGTTCTTCCCGCTCCCGTCTCTTCCTTCACCGGCTCTGGAATCACGTGTTGTCGTGGCGCCCCTTGGTGTGTATATACGAGTTCTATAAAGGGTGTATATTTCCGATGGTGCGGAAGATTCTCGACCGGATTAGGGGCGCCATTAGATGGTTGATTGCTAGGTAGTAGTAGCAGAGGCAGCGCAGAAGCCTCTGTAAGTTGCAATTTCGAAACACAAAAGGTATTACAGTCACCGGCAGTTCATACTCATCATCCCCACCTCTTCTATCTATTTGTTTTTACGCTTGGTTAATTGTTAGTTCAGCGGAAGTGATTGGGTCCGGGCATGCTAGTCATATTTTACTTCTTTCTCTTGACAGGCTTGAAGAAGGTCAGCACATTTGTTGGAGGCACCAGGGTAGGATTCTTCTTGCCCTTCTACAGAAATCGCCAGTGTGCTAAGCAAATTTGGTCAGCTCATGTTATCCTGACTCAATGGTCTGAAATAAATGAATCCGACTGAAACTTTTGTATCTTGACGATGGAAGTTGATGAATTTCCTGGCTGATCGGTCATATTCTCGAGAAATTTGATGTAAAATTATTGGCTGATCCGTTGAAATACGGCCGTAACAGATTCTAATAGATGTAATCAGTCCCCTGCAAGCTGGATCATGGATAAGATTGAGAGAACCTTAACAATTTCTTTAGGTAATCAGGTGTCCGATGACTTGAATTCTTTACCTGGGTTCTGGGATACCGGAGGTAGATGATAAATGCCGGTTTCAACCCACCGTACAACGACAACCTTGAGAGAGACGATGGAATTGTTGGTTCCTGGAGATTATTATGCAGCAGTCCGAATCTGACAAAGCGTCAAGAAACACTAACCATGAAATCTCCACATCTGCAACTCTTTCCATGACTGTAAGTATAGCCATGATAATCCTTCAAATATGAAAGTGTTCAACTTCGTGATGTGAAGTGAAGAACTGGACGCCGGAGAGAGGCCGGAGAGGAAGGTTTGACGTGAAGAAGATGAAGAAGAAGAGGTAGAAGGAGATGAAGAAGGAGAGGAACAGAGAAGAAAGGAGGGTGAAGAGAATTCTGTTGTAACAAAAATAAAATCCCCTTGTCTGTATACTGCATTGTGCTGTGCCTTATAACAGACTACGCGTCTGCTGTAAATTACAAACGCACCCTTACTTCTGTTAAGCATCTAAACCACGCGTTCCTTCTTTCCTTCTTTCACTCTCCTGGACTTGGGCGGGCATCATTTCACTATTTCTTGAGCTACTGTGCAAAGCCTTTGTGCTTTGCCAGCACCATTGTCTTCCCAGCCACCGTGGGCTTCGCCATCACCCTGGGCTTCGTTCCCACTGTCTAACACTTCCCCGCAAGCCAAACCGTCTTGAGATTCATTCCAAGACTCGTTATCTGATTCACTTTCTTCACCCATTCCATGACTAACTGCTCTGCCTGCTGTATTCACGCTAGGCTTGTTCACAACCGTGAGCTTGCTTCTTGAGTTAAGAAACCTTCCCACGGACACTACCTTTGTTAGAGGGTCAGCCAGTTGATCTTCAGTCCCAACATGCTGGATTTGCAATTGTCCTTCCATTACCTTCTCCCGAATAAAATGAAAGTCGATTTCCACATGTTTAGTACGGGCATGCAACACCGGATTGGCGGCCAGCCGGATGGTGCTCATGTTGTCACAAAACAGTATTGGAACGGACTGATGCGTGAGCTGCGGAGATACAGACAATACTTGCAGCTCCTCTAGTAGTCGTTGCACCCACATGACCTCTGCTACACCATCCGCGAGAGCACGGAACTCTGCCTCGGTGCTGGAACGTGAAACTACCCTTTGTTTGTGAGATGTTCAGGACACTAGATTCGAACTGAGAAAAGTGCAATAGCCGCTTGTGCTCTTCCTGTCATCGGGGCAACTAGCCCAGTCAGCATCAGAGAAGCAGGTGACATCAAGAGAACTTCCAGCAGAGAAAACAATGCCATAGTGAGCTGTTCCCTTCAAGTATCGAAGAATCCTCTTGACAGCCTGAAGGTGAGCAGTAGTGGGCTGATGTAAAAATTGGCAGACTTTGTTTACCGCAAAGCAAATATCTGGCCTTGTATTTGTGCAGTACTGGAGTGCCCCAACCAGACTACGAAATATGGTTGGATCAGGTAGCTCGTCTCCTTCATACTTTGATAGAGTACCTGTCGTGGCCATAGGAGTGGGAACTGGCCGGCAGTCAGACATGTCTGCATTCTGCAGCAACTCAGTGATATATTTTTCCTGGCAAACATGGAGACAACCATCCTGTCTCGTAACTTGGAAGCCAAGGAAGAAAGACAAGTCACCAAGGTCCTTGAGAGCGAATTGATGGTGGAGTCGAGGAAGAAGATCTGTAATGCCCGAGGTGTTAGAGCGAGTAACAATGATATCGTCGACATATATCAGAATAATAATGACCCCTGCAGCTGTATGTTGGTAGAACAATGAAGCATCAGCCTTCGAATTTACAAACCCCCAATGTAGCAGGCAGCTGCTAAGCTTCAAGTACCATGCCCGTGGGCTCTGTTTTAAGCCATACAAGGCTTTCTTCAGCAGACAAACGTGAGACGGATGACTGGGATCTTCAAAACCTGGTGGTTGTTGCATGAACACCATTTCTGACAGATCATTGTTTAGGAAGGCGTTATGGACGTCCAACTGTCGTAATGACCAGCCAAAAGAGACAGCCAGGCCAAGGATAGCCCGAATAGTCTGATGCTTGACCACCGGGCTGAACGTTTCCTTGAAATCAACCCCAGGAGTCTGGTGAAAACCCTTCGCCACTAACCTGGCTTTACACCGTTCAAGAGTTCCATTATAATTCACCTTCACCTTGAAAACCCACTTGCAGCCAACAATTTTCTTCAATGGAGGTCGAGGAACGAGAATCCAAGTGTTGTTTCGCATCAAAGCTTCAAGTTCAGTTCCCATCGCCGCATTCCAGACAGGTGTTGCGAGTGCCTCAGAAACAGAATGAGGCTTAGTGGGTAGAGATGAGATGAGAGAGGGTGAGGGAGGTATCTGGTGCGGGTGAATGTGGGTAAGGTATGTTTTCGGGCGAAAAATGCCAGCTTTAGACCCAGTGAGCATAGGATGAACATTATGTAGAGGTGATGAGGGAACTAAGTAAGGGGCAGATCCAGATGGGGATGCGGCAGGTTCCTTATCCGTTACTATTGGCAATGGAACTGTCTCTGTAGTACTGGTGTGAGAGCCGTCAGCCAACGGAGGAGAAATAGAAGGGGAATGAGGTGGAGCAGATAGTGTATGTGGGACAACATTAATAACAATAGGAAGACAGGGAGAAGGAGTAGATGAACTGGGACGTGACAGATTGGACTGTTGAAAAGGAAATGTGGATTCATGAAAAAGAACATCTCTGGAGACATAGGTTTTGCTAGAGGAGGGTCGAAACAAATGTATCCTTTGTGAGAGACACTCTTTCCTAACAGGACACAGGAGACAGACCGTGGCTCAAGTTTGTGAGCATTAAATGGTCGAGAAAGAGGGAAACACAGGCAGCCAAAGGTTCGCAAAGAAGTATAATCTGGTTTGGTTTTGTGAAGTAAGAAGAAGGGAGAGTGATAGTTGAGTAGCCTTGTAGGAAGCATGTTGATCAATGTAACAGCTTCACTAAAGGCATAGGGCCAGAATTTTGTTGGGACTGCAGCATGTGTCAACAGGGATAGCCCCACCTCAACAACGTGTCTGTTCTTCCGTTCAACACGGCCATTTTGTTGAGGTTGTATGGGCATGAAAGCTGATGGGAAATACCTTTGCCGACAAGATAGGAATGCAGAGACCGGAACTCCCTACCCCAGTCAGAGTGCACACTAGAAATCGAGGTTTTGTATTGAGTAGAGATCATTGAGGAAAACTGAATAAAGGCTGTAAGTGCCTGAGACTTGGTTCGAAGAAGGTATAACCAGGTAAACCTAATGGCATCGTCCACTAATAACATGAAGTAGCAGTCCCCTGTAACAGACCGTACTGGGGAAGGGCCCTAGAGATCTGTATGAACCAGCTGAAAAGGAGCTGAAGCACGAGAGATAGACAAATCGTAAGGCAAACGATGATGTTTACTCAAGGCATAGGTTTGACAGAGTTGAGGAGATGTAGAGGAGTTAACTACAAAGTCTGTACAAGAGCTGAGAACGTGAGATAGAGTTTCAGAGCTGGGGTGGCCTAGTCGAGAGTGCCAAGTTGCCCGATCGACAGCAGATGACTTGGCTGCAGTGAGAACTTGAATAGAGGACGAGGGTGTGATAGGAGGTGTAGAACACTGAGAGAACTGTGATGGAAACGAGGGCTGGGGAAGGTCAAGTGGAATCTGAAGTGGGAGTTTGTAGAGGCCTCGATCCATTTGCCCCTTGAGGAGAATTTGATGGGTTGTCTTGTCTTTTACAAAACAAACATCAGGGTGAAACTCAACATAGACGTTATTGTCTCTACAGAGTCTAAACACACTAATGAGGTGCTGAGAAAGATTAGGAGTATGAAAAATATGAAGAAGATGCAGGTCACTCACTCCCGTGGACAAAGAGCTCTCACCAGTATTAATAATGTCAACATGCGCACCATTGCCAATAGTAACAGAGGAGTTACCTAGGTAGGGAGACAAATTGTGAAGTCCTGTAGTAGTGGGGGACACATGATGTGTAGCACCCGAGTCAACCAGCCACTCATCTCCAACAAGAGCAGTGGTAGAAGGTGGGCAGGAGAGCTGTGATGGAGATGAGTAGAAGGAGCATGGCTGAGGAGAGATACCAGTAAAATGGGTTTCTGTGTTAAGAGGTTGAGGGGCGGAGGAATGATAATAGGGCGGAGGGACTGGGTGAGACGGAAAAGAAGTGTTCAGTCGATGATAGCAAGCAAGGGCAGTATGGCCTATCTTGAAGCATATTTGGCAGCGGGGCTTAGGTTTCAGGAATGGTTTGGGAGGGCCATGGGAAGAAGAGTCAGGAGACTGTGAGGGAGGTCGACCAAGTAAGCCAGGTTGGATGTATGGTCGTGGTGGTCTGTTGTAGGACTGAGAGGGTGGTCTTGGAGAGGTAGGGCGAGAGGTGTTCTGAGGCCTCACAACACTAGAATGCAGAGATGAGAGATGTACCTGAGGCAGCGAGCTATCCACCACCTGGCGTCTCTCCAGTCGCAAGTCAAAGTTGAGCAAAAGATTCTGCACTTCCTCCACAGTGGGCTGGTCAGAGCGGCTATAGATTGATGTAACTACTGCGTCATACTCCACCGGCAAACCCTCAAGCATGTACCACAGGTAATCCCGTTGTCTGACAGGTTCACCCACGGCATGAAGTTGCTCGGACAGACTTTTCAGAGTACCCAAATACTGTTGCATTGGCTGTCCCTCTTTCTTCAGTTGCTACATTTGCATTCGAAGGTTCATTATCTTGGAGGGGGAGACCAACTCATACCTGCTTCTCAGTGTCTCCCACACCTTGCTGGACGTCTTGCAGCAGACCACTAAGCTGAGAGATTCTTGAGTTAAGGCGGAGAAGAGGAGGCTCATGACGGCTTTGTCAGTCCGCTGCCAGATCTTGTAATCTAGGTTGAGAAGAAGACAATCAGTGTCCAAGAACTGTGGCGGTGAAGTCGTCTGCCCAAAAATAAACTCCTCGAGTCCCGCCGCAACTATGGCCGCTAACACCTGGCCTTTCCATATCAGGTAGTTTGAGTCCCCCAGCTTGACCAAGGAGGCAAAGACACTGGTGGGAATCTGCATCTGCTGCAGATGTGACAGACTTTTTGGCCCAGAGATTCCAGACCCTAGAGCGGCTGGAGTTGCAGAAGAGGAGAAATGATTAGTCATCCTGTCGATTCAGCTTTATGCCTTTGGTGACTCTGATACCATGAAGAACTGGACGCCAGAGAGAGGCCGGAGAGGAAGGTTTGACGTGAAGAAGATGAAGAAGAAGAGGTAGAAGGAGATGAAAAAGGAGAGGAACAGAGAAGAAAGGAGGGTGAAGAGAATTCTGTTGTAACAAAAATAAAATCCCCTTGTCTGTACACTACACTGTGCTGCGCCTTATAACAGACTACGCGTCTGCTGTAAATTACAAACGCACCCTTACTTCTGTTAAGCATCTAAACCATGCGTTCCTTCTTTCCTTCTTTCACTCTCCTGGACTTGGGCGGGCATCATTTCACTGTTTCTTGAGCTACTGTGCCAAGCCTCTGGGCTTTGCCAGCACCATTGTCTTCCCAGCCACCGTGGGCTTTGCCATCACCCTGGGCTTCGTTCCCACTGTCTAACATGAAGAATCAGTCAATCACTCTCGTTCGTACCAAGTGATGCTTACCAGAACTGACACCAGAATCGAAGCTCCCTGTTGTCAGGCTTCATCTTCTCAAGTGACATGAAACTCCAGAATGCCACGGTACACATACCCCCATAACCATCCTGCAGCAGGAAAAATGCCACTTGAGTCATGCTAAGATCGTGCTAGAACTTGAGAAGAACTAGAAACAGAAGAAGCAAAATATGTAGCCGCAAAAGATGAAACTCTACAGAAGACATCTGGTGATGAAATCCCCAGCCATCCTGGATCCCCAGTGGTAATTCACCATGCCAATGCCTTTTGTAAAAGAATCGCTGCAAAAACAAGATGACCATTAAGACAACAAGACTAAAAGGGCAGACTTGAGAACAAGAGTCGAAACGCGCATGGAATGAGAGAAGAGCGAAGACAGGCGCCTAAACTCAGCATAGAACTGGAGGGGAATTCGCTTTGTGTTAATACATAACTATGATACATGAGCAAAGCAGAGCAGAGCAGAGCAGGTCGATACTTTTTGTTTTCCTTTGCTGAGGGCAAGGACTGGGGCAACTTTTCTCTTACAAGATGAGATTGGGCCGAAATCCATGCATAGATTAATAAAACACGTAAGACCTCTTTGCTTAACGCTGAAGCGCGGAGCCCAACTCATCAGCCAGTTATTTATAATGACGTCATCAGAAGCTCTCGTTTTGACCTCGACTCCTCCTGTAATTATGTCGAAACTGCGGGTTGGTTGGATTAATTTTTAAGAAGGAGAGATCAGATCGTTATCCCCCACTCCAACGGATCACGTCACGGCTCGGCCGGGTTCCTCCACCACGTTAATCATCACAACGGCGGCGCTCTTGCACCTCGGGCACCGTATCCGGTCACCGGAGAGCATTGCGTACACGAGGCAACTCCGGCAGCCGACTAAGACCATCGGTTTCGCGTCCGTCGTCCTCGAGCCTCCAAGGAGCACCTCGTATGGATCCATCTCCAGGGACACACGGGAGCAAGAGCTGGAAGACGAAACGGCAGCGGGCGCGGTTGGCTGGTAAACGCCCAGTTTCAACTCGAGGTCTGGGATGGAGGAATCGTCGGGCGTGTTTAGGCGAGACATGGGGGGGCAGAGATGTTGTCTAACAATGGCAAGGTGTACGAAAACCAGGGTGCACGAATAAGATATTAGTCGTGGTCTGATTTTATACAGAGATGGAAATCCATTTATTGCTTTTGGGACGTCGGAATTAGTTTTGACTTTGAATTAAATGGAGAAACCCGAAGATATTTCTCATACGCGTTGTAGTTAGTCCTGAATAGAAATTAATGTATTATTTGAATATTCCTTATAAAAAAATCATGACCGGCGAGAGAAAAATTGGGCATGAAAATGATATATAATTTGATGTAATCCAATGGATGGATGGCTGGCATTCAACGTTTGGAAGACTAACCATTGTTTTTATTTTATTTTATGGTTTTGTTTGGAAGAGTTCCAAATATAAATAACATGCTTGTTGGCGCGAAAAAGTTGTTCCCCACTACACGTGTCGAATTTTACAGTGAATGTGGTCGCCATAAAGTGTAAAGTGAAAGTAAACGCAATATAATAGTATTGAATTTACAGCGTTTGGTATTGTGCACCGCAAGGTGAATGAATACAAATATAACAAGTAAACACAATATCGAAATTTAATATGACGACTTACAATGACTCGAACGGTAAACTACAAGAAAGGCCTTGTGACGCTTCGCGACGGTCGGAGACGGGCGAGAGGCGGTCGAGGCGAACTCCTTTCGTAGAATTCACCCTATAGAATGGCGGAGGTCGAAGGTGATGACGGGTATGGACACTAAGGGCCTGAGGGCTCACCCTAGTGGTGGGATGAAGGCGGGGTCTGGTTGTCAAGGGCCGGAGGCTCACCTTGACAGTGGAGTGATGCAAAATTTTGGTCATCAAGGGCCGGAGGCCCACCCTGACAGAAGTAATGCGAAGTTTTGGTTGTCAAGAGCCGGAGGCTCACCCTGACGGTGGAAGGATGCCAAGGGCAGGAGGCTCACCCTGGGAAAGGAAAAGTAAAAATAAAAGATAAAAGACTTGAGTATGTGTTGTTGTGGGTGTTTTCGTATTGTGGTATGTTGCGACCCTTTTATAGCTCAGTATTTTTTAGTTGCGGTTAATCGGCAGATTTCAGAATCTTCTCAGATCGTGTGCACGATCTACCTAGGGGACATGCACAACGTATCTTAGTTATCTTCTCCGAGTTTGCCATATGTCCTTTTCCTTGATCGTGACTTAGTTGTACGCTTGGGAGTACTCCTGGATCATGGCTCAATGAGGCTCTCGAGCATGATTGATTTCACCTCTCCAGCTCATCAGCTGCTTCTTGAGCAGACTGTTATCGAGCGCTCGAGAGCTGCTTCTCGAGCAGAAAGTCTCTCCAGTACTCGAGCCGCATCTCATCTCGAGCGACACTTTTCCTAGACTTCGTTATTTGGCCATTATGAACAAAGCCCATAAATTCATACGGGACCACAATCCCCAGACTTGGAACAAATATTATTCAATTAATATGCCCGGAAATTGATTATCTCTTTCTATTATATATCTATTCGAATTGGATTTTTTTTTTCTCTAATGAAATCTGAGTATGTAATGGGAATTTAGAACGTGTGTGGAAAGTATTAAAAAATGGTTAAATGTCAGGTGTCAGTCAGGCGGAGGAGGATAGCATTAAATACGAAGTCGAGTCCACATTTCCGGTGGATTATATCGTACTTCTCCCCCTCCCCCCAACAATTTATGTACAAACCTTTAAATATCGATTGAAAATTTGAGAGGGCGTTCTCAGTCATTATTTGGGCAGTTTCTTTTCTTTCATTGTTGGTCTCGCAAGCGATAACCCTTTCTTTTTCCTATTCGTGCCGGCTTCATCGCAACAGAAACGGCCGAGCTTGTCCCCCGGAAAATCGACTGCTCGACGGACATTGTTATACATATCTCTTGTCTTGGCAGCAGGAGAGATTGCCGTCATATTGCTATAATCAAACTCTCCTTAAATTTTAAGAGTAAATTTATTATGGGCCGAATAATTGGGCCGTTATATGGGACGGCCGAAGTGAATTTATATGCAATTTCTTCACATTCCAACGATCGCCTGCTTCGACGCCAACACAGGCGTGCGGCACAAGACCGGACCTCACCGACGCGACGATGAATGTGAATAGGATGCTTCACCGGAATCATTACCCTCGCCGCGTGCATGGCTGCGTAGAGTGCCCCGAAGGCATTCGCCTCTAAATAATACATTCCTCCGTTGTCGCCACGCATTCATAGTTGGTCATCCTTTTCCGGTACTGTCCTTAGGATGCCCATGCGCGAACCCTAATAGTTAGGGCACAGTTGTTGTCACCAAAAATATAGGGAGGCAAATAGGATTAGGGTGATACGCAATTATCCCCTGCTAGGAAGGACGCTGGAGTCCGTAGGATGTGGCCATATTTTGATTGATTCGTTTATGGTCAGCAGTCAGTCGTGTATCATGGCCCCAATCAGTTTGGGAGCAATCACTGCAACTTCTTATTTTTAGGGTCACGTGTTTATGTAAAAAAACAACCCCCATCTCCCGAACCTCGTTCACATTGACAACTCCCCCCCTCCCGCTAGCCCAACACAAAGACTTGGTCGTCCGATGTCAAGTTGGTTGAGATAGGTAGGGACAACCCCAACCCCCCCCCCCCTCCCCTCGATATGACGACCGAATCTGGAACCCTACGATGTGGCTCCTCCTAAGAAACTCGTCCATCTGAAGGGACCCTTTCCCTTTTTACGAAATCTAAACTATATGGCCTTTCTCCTCCCCTAATCAAGATATTTGTGATAGATATCTTCCCATCAAACGAGGCAGCTGAAATCCACCCTCCTCTTGAAGTTTTGAGTGCAATTGAAACAACTCTAAGAACGGAGGAGCGTGTGGACGACGAAACAGGGTTTAATGTATTACTAGGAGAAGATATTATTGTAACGTAGTAATATAAGAGGGGTGAAGTCAAATATTGCGGCTAGGCTACCCACAATGATCAACCAACAAATATATGCACGTTATTATAATTAAAAAAAAATGTGAAAGTGATATGCTTTTTCCTTTTTCGATATATGGTCCTCCACGACTAATTAATTGGATACGTACATACACAAATCGACTGCTCGATGATTTTTAAATTTGCTGGTTTGAGAGATTTTTTGTTCATTGTGTTTGGCCTAGAAACATAGTTACGGATGCTCGTCAGACCCTGCCACCCACGATCATCGTATTCATCTTTCTTCGGACAAAAAACATTTTGACACGCACTCCCAACTACTCCCCTTCAAAAACCCAACTTTTGCTTTCTCTAATGTCTTCCTATCTGAACACAACTCTCGTGATTATATTCTTTACCCCCAGCTGAAAACTTCACACTTTCAACTAGGAAAAAGAAGAGATTCCGGACTGTTTTTATCGGAAAAATAAATAAAGTAAGGCGAATGACTCGTGTTGCGATTTGCATGAATGCGAGATGGGTCCAAGGGAGTCCTTCATTTTCGAATAGTAATGAGGGGTGAGCAGTCAGTCGTGTTCCACTTTATGACCACACACACCCCCCCCCCCCCCCCACTAATTGCATTCAATGATCATCCTCCAGAAAGGGATCGATGATTCATTAATAAATAATGCCTGAATGCACTTACCTATATGCATTAGGACCCCACCCCCACCCTTGTATATCTACGGCTATCTACATGCGTTGAACTAATGTACTACTTTGTTCCATGTTTCCCTGACATTAATTAACTCTCTCGGAATTCAATTCACCCAATCATTTCATCTCTATCCCTGTAATAACAGAGTTAGGACTGACACAAGGGGTTGTTAAACAAAAGGGGGTTGTATAAGCGACCAGATTAGATGCTGTCCCCTTTGGTTGTGTTCATGAAGGTGGCTGTGATTTCGCCTTCTCTGACGATTGATGATGAATGAAGGGTACAGGAATACATTATTCGTTGTATATTAGAAGGAGTGGAAGCTTTGTAACATGGGACACGACACGACGGTCAAAGAGAATCGCTCCATTGTAAAAAAACAAAAAAAATTAGGGGAAGATGCATGCATTTTAACACTGGAATATGCTTCTTCTTCATCATCATCTTCTTTTCGAACCCCAAACAAAATTAACGAGGAAAAATAAGTCAAAGGACATGGAGGTGTCAAAATGTTATCCTCTCAAATAATTCCACTCTCACTCGCACTCATACACAGAAATTAATTCAAGTCTCGGCTGCGATTAAACATTCCTAATATTTTTCTATAAAAGAGGGGAGAGGGGGAGGGCATGGCATCTCTCTCTCTCTCTCTCTCCGTATCTCTCTCCGCCCCGGCAGAGTTCAGCAACAACGCCGCAATTCTTTTCCCGGAACACAACCTGAAACATGTCCGTCAACCATTTCTCCCCCTCCTTCCCCGAGTCCTTCTGGCAGGGTCAGCCCCTCCACTACGACCCCGTCTTCGGCAGCCATGCCGGCTTTGACTTCAACCTTAACCGACAACATGGTGATGGCTACGACCTGGGAACCTCCGAAAGGGATCTGCTGTTTGAGAAGCCCCTTACGCCAAGCGATGTCGGGAAGCTCAACCGCCTGGTTATACCAAAGCAACACGCGGAGAGGTGCTTCCCTCTTGGCGGGCTCGGGCCGGGGGTGGATGCGGACTCGGGGATGCTGCTTAGTTTCGAGGACGAGTCCGGGAAGTGCTGGAGGTTCAGGTATTCCTACTGGAGCAGCAGCCAGAGTTATGTGCTCACCAAAGGGTGGAGTAGGTACGTCAAGGAGAAGAGGCTCGACGCGGGAGACGTCATCCTCTTCGAGAGGCACCGGGTCAATGGCGACAGGCTATTCATCGGGTGGAGAAGGAAGGGGGACGTAGCGGCGGCTGAACCTCCTATTGCGGGCAGGGGATGGACCGGAGAGGTCGCACAAAGGGGCTACGAGTCCGGCGTGGCAATTGCAATTTTCGGTCCTGATCATGGCGTGTATAATGCAGGTAATAAATCAGTGTGGAATTATTACTAATCAAAATATGTTAAGCCGGGAACATTTCTCTTGGTTTTAAGTGCCAAGAAGCACACTTTTACTGAGTATTATTACGACGAAGTATCTATCCGAACTGTTATTTCCCATGACGACGCTGGAAACCCTAAACTGTGATGCGCGGCGTCTTCCTTTCAGGGTCGTCCTCGTCGTCAGGGAATTCAAAGAGATTCAGGTTGTTCGGGGTGAACCTCGAGTACTGCCAACATCAACAACAACCCGACGACGATTTGTCCGACGGATCTCGACAGCACTAACATTACTCCAACGCGTACAATGGGAACTTCTATAATTACATGGTATTTAACTTCTTCAAATATAACTTCATCAAGTGGACATGCCGGGTAGGCAAGTTTAATATTTAAACGATCTTGTTTTTGTGTTTGTGTTGTTAATTATTACAGGATGCCAACCGTATAAGTAACTGAAGAGGATGAATTGAGGCGAACAAAAAGGGACTGTTTTTTTATGTGCAAAGTAGGGAGGGCGGTTTTGTTCTTTCCAAGAAAGATTGGGGAGGGGAATCTTGATAGGGAAACGAGCATAATCCCAGATTTTGTGGCAAAGGAAATGACAAGGAGGACTCAACCACAAGAAGATGGGAAATGGAAGGATGTAAGAACATGGGACTGGAACTAGAAGCACGAGGATGACGTCATTCTCTGTTCATGGAAGTTTTAAGGGAGGAAAAAAGAAAAAGAGAAATTCCCAGTCGACTTACTCACTTCTCATTTGAACATGTCGGTGATGCTATTTAGACATTCAGTCTGTCGGATCAGGAGTGGGACTAAATTCAACTGTCGCCTTTAACTTCATCGTTTCATCTTTTTTTTTGGTATCTCTTAGTATTCGGTCTCTTTTAGTAATCCCATCTGATTCAAGAACATGGATTTTTCAATCTCTGAATTGGTCCTTTTAATGTATCAAAAAGCATCAGCTGAGTGAACACCACGGTTCGACGGTGATACTCGGCCAACACGAATTTCCGCCCACCGTAAAGATCTTCCCCGCTTTGAAGGACGACAAAGGCAAAAAGCACAGACCTCAGTGAGCTGCTACAGCAAAGACTCCAATACCAAAAAACCAGTGAGTGGAAACCGGATGATTTGATTTTTACCCCAGGATGGAGATAGCTCTCGTCATCGTGCTTCGATAATATGTGCTCATCCTGGCCCATGGAGATAAACGGACGGAGGAGATTCTTCGCCCTGAAGCCGTTGACCTTTGGCCAGCGATCATTCTGTGCCTTTTTTTTCCCTTTTGAGTGGGGGGAAACTGTGAGCATACTACCAATGGGTTTAAAGCAAGGTGGTGCCCAGATAGGGACTTGTCCTGCTCGATCGTCTGCAATCATGCATGATTCTCCACAGTGTGCCAACAAGATTCGGGCATTCAAGCGCGTGGGGACTGGTTTTCATTTTTTTTTTCACCTGGAGTGACTCGATTCATGGTGGAGATACTTGCATTCCGTGAATACCCGGAAAACAGTTTGAATCTCATCTTCACAAAAGGAACCGTCTATTGGTGGATATGATTTTTTTGAACAATGGTTCCCATTTGTGTTGAGTAATATACTCTGCTGTGATGGCAACTCAGTCTATCGGTGGTTATGTTCTTGCTGATGACAGAAACCGAAGAGTCGACTCTGGCGAAAGGGTAGTAGTGGAAGCTGCAGTGACAGACACCAGATAAATCGACATCCAAATCAGCAGATTCCTCTCCACCCATCGATTAAGGGGCATGTTTCCATGGGGTTCCCCATCATGGAACTGCACGACCCTCCACCAGAGGATCCCCTCCCAAAGTGAAAGTCATCTTTCTATTTTTTTTTCCCAAAATTGTAAAAGCGAATCAGCACCTCAGACATTCACCCATGAAGCTATATACGTAGAAACTCTGTATGTTATGTTCAGCTGCTGCATAAACGATAGATGCTTAAGCAGCTCAAAATGGGAAACAATGCAGATCGCGCCGAAAAATCCCCAGCCAAATCATAAACTGTTCCAGAGAAGACTGTTGCAGAAAGAATGCACAATCGCTGGAGAGTTCCGGGAGGGAAATGGCATGGGTTCAGTCAGCCAGATCAGAACTTGAATGACAGAAGATCATCAACTGATTTCATTTGAGTAACCACAGTATCATACTGTGCGAGGAGGACCCTCTCGTTCCCGCAGGCTAGAGTGCGCGTGTTAGGATTTTGTGGCCCGAAGACCGTTATATTGCGATTTGGAGAATATTAAATTCACTCGTGAAATATACAGAAGGGGAGATAATATATCTCTTAAGGTAAATATATTGAATGATATTAGATTATATCTCATAATATATTTACTTGTCATATTTTCAATATATGTGAGGTATTTATTCTATAAATAGATCTGCGAAGGAAAAAAAGAGATGAGAGATAACATAAAAGAGGTATACACGAGTGAGTGCGGCGGTAAAGAATGAATATTAAAATCTTCTTCTCCGTCCGTGGACGTAGTTCAATTGACCGAACCACGTAGATTCTTTGTCTCCTTATTTTTCGTTAACTTATGACAAAGAACCGGATTCGGTTCGATTCGCTTCCGAGGGCTTCCGCGTGCACCAACAGCGCGATTAACAAAAGACGATACAAGGGGCCAATAAGATCAGCATCGAATCCAACTTATTCCTAGAAGTCATCAATTCTATGAAGATCAACCAGCATTGTCTCCAAGAAACCGTTGTTGTGTTACCTTCAAGCAGGATCAAACAACGGCCTCAAAAGAAAGCAAATCGGGAGAAGTGTTACTGAGTGGGTTTGATATCATCCATTTGTTTGTGTTATTCACGTATGGTGAACCAAAATGTAGCATTTGAAACTGTTGCATTTATGTTTACATTTCATTATTCAAAACAACAACCTGTAGATCGGCACCCGGGTGTGTGACATGTCACCGCCAAATTATCATATCGGACGCGTTTTTGGTTCTAAATGCACATCAAGTTATCGCAGAACAAGGAGGGAGATTTGCTGCTCAAGCAGATGGGTCGGCCAGGAAGCAATTGCCAGAATACGGGTGGAGCTGAGTCATAAGCGAACAGAACATTATGGTTACCTGAAGGCTAACGGTTTTAATACTGAGGCAGAACTTGGTAAGAGACATGAAGACCTGATGGGTTTTAAACAAAAAAGAAAAAGGTAATAATTGCAGCAAAAAAGAAGAAGAAAATTAATAATCACAACCAAACCAGCGTAAGGAACTCAAATGAAATCGTCAAAATACAATTTTCCGTGTCTCATCGAGTTCCAAATCAAAGAAGAAAACAACGGCGGATATGCATATGCTATGGATAACAGAGACAATAATAGCTCGGTGATAATGTTCACAACAACCGTGACCACGAGACATTTCCCACACCAGCACCGTCCCAAAAACCGCCATCAGCTCTTTCACGGAGCCAACAACTTCTTTCCTCTGTCATTGTCCCCTCGGAGCTACCGTTACCATCTTCTGTGAGCATGGAAAAATCATCGACCACGACCACGACCGAAAACCAGCAGACCACCTCCTTCAACCAGACCAGACCAGAGGGGTTATCCAGAGCAGATTGTTCCCAATTCCGTCCCTTCACGCACTTAAAAAAAAAAAGAAATTATGTCTAAGCCTTGACTCATTTACACACTTCAAAGATATTATGTCTATGTTTCACGATATAATAAAAAAGCTCCACTAAATTTTTTGCTAGAACTCTCTATATTTTGAATATTTTAAAAATTAAAATATTTTAAAAAAAAAGCCGTCGCGATGTCGTACGGAAATTCACGAATCCCCAGGCACCGCCGAAAAAGGACTTTGCGAGGAATGTTGTTCTTGTTCTTCTGTGCATATTAAACAAAACCCTCATTCCCCCGCCTTCTTCTTCGTCGTCATGGCGGCCTCCTCCGACTTCTCCTCCCTCCCCGACGACGTCCTCTCCGACCGCATCCTCACATTACTTGACCGCCCAACCCTCGGCTCCCTCTCCCTCGTCTCCCGACGACTCCACTCCCTGGTTATTTCCTCCCCACCCCCCTGGTCCATCATCTGCTCTCTCACCTGGCCCTCAACCCTCTCCCCTCTCCTCCTCCCCGTCCTCCCCTCCTTCCCCAACAACCCTTACCTCTCCTTCTTCCTCCACTCCTACCCACTCCTCGCCTCCTCCTTTGATCCCTCCCACTTCCCCTCTCCTTACCTCCCTAGTAGGCTCATCTCTGCCGTCGACGCTCGCCACCGCGGCGAGGTCATTTTCTCTGGGGTTGCCGAGACCGACACCTCCACCGCCTGGTTCGCGTGCTCCCCCTTCGCCATTCACTTGGTGGGCCCGGGTGAAGTTTTTCATACTCCCCTCCCAGAACTCCCTGACGCCAACACGACGGATGAACTCACACTTAGCTGGATATTGGTGGACCCCGCAGGGCGGAGGGCGGCGAATCTGTCGAGCCGCAACGTGTTTGATACATAGTTCTTAAAGCGCAATTATCTTAAATCACTTTAAATATAGCGCAAAGTGCGCTTCGACGTATGACATCGATATTAAAAGAAAAATAAAATTTATCTAAATAATTTTAAGACAAGGTCAATTCAACTTTAAATGTTAGGAAAAAAAAAATTGAAAGATTATGATAAATCTAAATCAGTCATTAATATATTTCTGATGTCACCAATAATCAGTTTAATAATCATCATAATATAATAAAAAAATCAAAAGCTGATTAAAAATAAAATAAAAGGAGGAGACTGACAACGACAGCGAATGTAGGAGGAGGATGACCGGTAGCGACAGATGAAGGAGAAGGCAATTGGGCAGCGTCAAAGAAGGGCGCGGCGGCGAGGAGGGCTGTTCGTCGTTGTAGGTGAGGGCTTCCCGATTCGGTTTAGGGTCAAGGCGCGCGCTTTAAGCGCTCCGCGCTTTGGGCATTGGGTCAAGACGCGTGCTCTAAGCGCGCTTCTTACACTGCGCTTGAACGCTTACGAGTTGAGCCATCTATTTACGCTCTGCTACGCTTCAGGGCTTAAAGCGCGCTTTTGACAACTATGGTTTGATATATGCAGGTACTTTATCGGGGAGGTGCACTGCCGGTTCTTCTGCGTGCTGGGAGGGGAAGAGGGGATGCCCAGGGAACTGGTTAAGTTCGAGATAGTTGTTATCTTTGTCGAGGACGAGGACGGGAAGGTGTGGGTGAAGAGGCTCAGCATGTGCGCCAAGGACCTCGAGATGAAGCAGCTCAACGGGGAGAACAGCTTGGGGGTCCTGGAGAGAGGGGCGTTGGGTTCGACGGCGAGGCGGTGGAAGGACATGCTTTCAGTGGTGAGGCGCAGGCATGACAAGTTCATCAATCGAAGCTCGAAGCAGCAAGAGACCATGGCTGGGCCCAGGAAGGTTCCTCGGTATTTCCGGATACCCCGAGTGGGAGATCAACCGCCGCCGGGTCTCATGTAGTGCGGCGTATCTGGCAAGCTCGAATCCCTCCTTGTTAATCCATCTTCACAACTCAGAAATGGTCGAATAGCGCACCCTGCTTAGTTGTTAGCTTAGCAGTTGGGTTCTCTCTCTGGTTAGTCTTCAAATCTATGAGCTTTAGGATGAACAGATAAAGTCTTGGGTTATGGGTTTCCCAGCTTCTGCTTTCAGTAGCACAAACGCATGTTTTCGTATTAGCTATCAAAGTATAAGACCTTTTCCATTTGATTTGGATGAAGATCCATGAAAACCCACCCACAAACATAATAAGCTAATGGAAAATCGAAAATACAGCATCCATGAAGGACTTCCATCAATCTGTTGAGCTATAAGATGCTTCCTGGATCTCCTTTGTTCGACGAGTGCCTCGCTATTCGCTAGAAAAGAAGTTAGTTACTGGCTCTCGGGGCTCTGGAGGTCCTCTGGCAATGGGCATCCCATAGTCGCCTCTCATTCGAGGCTTCGCACGATCGACATATATGACGCGCCCGTTCAGCATCTGCCCGTGGTTGGACATCGTTATGGGGAAACGGAATAGAAAATGTTTGGGACACAAGAATTAGAGGGAGATGGGTTGTCAAGGAACCTTACTTTCCCGTTCATCTCTTCTATGGCTTTCTCGGCTTCGTCTTCCAATGCAAACGTGACGAACCCGAACCCTTTTGATCTGTCTGAGACTCTATCCATCACGACCTTAGCTGATATGAGGAAACACAAATTAAGCAATAACCCAGGTGATATGCCAAAGACTTGAAAAATAAACGGCAAGAATCCAATGGAGGAGGGTGGGTCTTGAAGCACCTTCGACGACTTGACCGTGTTGTGCGAAAGCCTCGGCCAGTCCGCTGTCATTGGTGTAATAGGATAGCCCTGACAGGCAATCGGAACAGAATTATCGACTTGACCACAAACACACACAAGCATTACGTCGAACACCCCGCAGGCCTTCTCTTAGTCCCGTGTCCCAGTATCAGGGGCAATTATAACACGATCAAGGAAAGAAAGGAGGCAGTTTGGAAGGCGAAAGAGGGTTGGTTACCTCCGACGAAGAGCTTGGAAGCGACTCCTCTGCAGCAAACGAGACGAACGGAAGGGGAAGCGGCCGAGGGAGCAAAGGAAGGAAAGAGGGAGAACTTAGATGCTGGCATAACGATCCTAACGAGGGAGGACGCCATGGGAATGAAGCTGAAGCAGCGCCGACAAGGTCCCAACACTATGGACCGTCGTATACTGCGATGCGCGTGCAACCGAGCGCCGGGGCGTCGGAGGAGGAGGAAGAAGATGTATTTGGTAAAACAATGCCCAAATTAGTCTCCAAGATTTTGATTGATTTCACTTTTAATAATACAAAAACGTTTGACAAAAATGAAAAATACAAAATACACAAATACAACCGGGTATAAAATAAAATTGCCACACTAATAGTAAAAATAAAAAATAAAAAACTGCTTGCTGCTTGTTACGTTCAGCAAGCCCATTCGGGATAATATTATGATTGTCACCCCCTGCGCAGGGCTATGGCAGACACGACCACTAGCGTCACCAGAGCAACCACCGAGACGAAGGATGCCACCACCGCCCCGCTCACTTTCTGGCAGAAGTCGCCAAACTGCTGGCAGATCGCGAGCCAGTTTGTGTTTGGGTTGCCGTTGTGTGCCAGGTAGACTATGGCAGCCGCGGCTGCTCCTGCTGCCGTCGCCAAGGTAAGAGCCACCTGCAAAAGGACATGTCGTCATCATCTTATCCTGCTCTCGACGTTCACGGGCAATAAAAACCGAGTAAATGGTGAGAGCGAGTTGTTACGGTGTCCAAGACTAGGAGGAGGAGCCTCGGCCCGACGGAATGGGGTCGAACTATACATACAATAGAGAACGGCAGGGAGAGGACTAGGTAGCCAGCAACTATAGCCACTGCTACCACGAAGAACCTGTCGACGGTCAAACACATGGGGGTCACGAAAGAGGCACCTAAACAGAGCAGGAAGGAAATAAAAGAAGCTTACTGGAAAGTCGGGAGATCGTCGTAGCTGGCTTGGAACTGGAAGAACTGGGTGAAGAAAGGCAGCGTCTGATCGCTAGTCCCCATGGCGGCAGCTGCAGCGAGGGCAGAAACCATCGCGCCCAACCTCAAGACGAAGTCGAAGATCGCGGCCCCTTTCTTCCATCCTACAGGCCTGGGCAGGGGAGCCGCCGGAACTGGTCCCTTCCCCTTTGGCGTGGCTCCAGCCTGGAGATTGATCGTCGTCGAGTCCCCGCTCTTCATAATTCGTCTTCTGGCTTCCCCAGCTGAGAGTATATTGATCAGAGATGTTAGGAATGGGCTTTTTAAAGGATTTAAGATTAGAGGAGTTGTTAAATAACCACCTCTCTCCCACATTGATTTAGGACTTTTTGAAAGCAGCCTTTCATACGATCATTCTAAGTCTTTACTCAAAAAAGGAAGAGAAGGTGGCAACAACATGGATTAGTTCCTCCCACTGCTACCCGCTTTTCTTCCATACAAGAAGATTTCAGTGACAAATGAATATTCCCATTCCAATATAAAACCCAAAAAAAAAAAGAAAAATTCAACTTGTCCAGATTATTCTCATATACTCCAATAAGTAGTCATCCCATCAGCACACAAAAACCGCTGCAAAACTGAAAGTACATCCATGGTTGCCGGCGGACTAAACCAAAGGGAAAACTGCAACCTGGATAAGGACTACTCTCTGGATAGCATTGCGACCTCCCTCAAGCGCCTCCGGCGCGCCGATGCCGAAGCCGAAGCTGAAGCCGATCGGCGACTCCGGAAGCCTGATCGATCGCATCGACTCGGGAGGAGAGTTTCTCCGGATTCAAGTCCGTTCCCATCTGCCCACCGCCAATCAAAACTGAGAAATGTGGTTGGGCCAAATATACTGGGCCAATGTTGGGCCTTTCTGTTCAATGGCCCATTTAAAGCTACGAATCAACTTGGCGGCGTTTTCTCCGTCGTCCCCAACGTAGTATTTGCTCTGCTGCTCATTGCCGAGGCTTGTGCTTGACCGCGTCTCTTTTGGGTGAGTCTGAGTAGTAGTAGTAAAACTAAGAATTCCCCGGGACTCTTACAGAGCGACGGTGCTGTGAGATTTCTGCCCGATATTGTTGTGGGTGCTCTTTTCATTTGTTTGGGATTGATGTCTGATTCTTGCGAGTTTGTTGCTTGAGCTGTTCCCTTCCCTGTTTCCATGTCTTGTTTTTTCATGGGGTGGTTGCGGTTGTTTTCTTTCCTTTTCTTCTTTTTAGGGTTTTGGGTATTTCGAGTTATAGTATTATTTCAAGGGTAGGGAATTTCTGGGGGTTTGTAGAGAGACTGGGAGGCAGGAGTGGCCTGAATCTTGTGTACGGATTGGAATGGCGTGGTGTTCGGTGCTTTGGATTTCAAAAAAAAAAACAAAAACAAAAATCATATTTGAAACCGATTCTAGATGGCGTCTGTGCGTCTGGGAAGATAGCTGAATCAGTAGAGGTGTTGTTAAGTGGGAGTACTCTTTCGTTTGTTTATGGCTTTGCATCTGTTTCACGTCTCTTACCTCTGTAGCTTCTCTTCCCAGTGTTATCTGTGGACCTAAAAACATTGAAGATGTGGGCGAGTGCGGGAAGGAGGTCCGCCCGAAGTTACCCTAGAGACCTCCATGGGTCCTTTCACTGTTGAGGTAAGCTCCTATTATTGCTGCTTTCTCTCTATTGAGCACAAATCAAACTCTCGCACGATTACTGTAGAATCGGACTGCTTGAATGTAGTAACAAACATGCCAAACGCCTTCGGTTTCTGTGATTTCGACTTATAAGAGCACAATACTTTTGTGGGTTTCTTCAGCTGCACTACTAGCACGTGCCAAGGGCTTGTAGGAACTTTATTGAGCTCTCTAGAAGAGGGTATTATGATGATGTCAAGTTCCACCGGATAATAAAGGTGTAAAAGCTATTCTCTGGAGCTTTCTTTCTGGGAAGCACATGATATATTAACATTTTGCCATTGATGTTAGTCAGTAACTTTTCTTCTGAAGTTTTATAGTCCAAGGAGGAGATCCAACTGGGACTGGCAGAGGGGGAGAATCTATTTATGGGTCTATTTCTGAGATCAAACTTCTTACTCGTTGATATTACTCCACTTATGATGATATACTGAAAATGATCTGGGAAAAGTTGCTACTTCAGTGCATTCATGTGAGTGAATAAGCAGTTCTTTAACCTGAACATTTGAAAGTTGAATACGCATCAAGAGTTTCAGCCTTTAGTGAGTGTATATCTGATGCATAATTATATTTCTTCTGAATTTGGTTTGGTGTCTCTATTTTCAAGATTTTTACAAGAAAATATTGTATTGTAGTAAAAAATTTGAAGATGAGATAAAGCCAGAACTGAAGCATACTGGGGCCAGCATTCTGTCTATGGCTAATGCCGGTCCTGATACTAAGGTAGCCAATTTTTTATAACCTTGGCTCCATGCCCTTCCCTGGATGGTAAGATAATGATACGTACTCTAAACGCTAAATTATGGGCATTAGTCACGACTTCTGCTGTAGATATCCCGCTCATGACTTTTGTAAAACCCAGGGAAACACACGATTTTCGGAAGAGTGTGTAAGGGAATGGAGATTATCAAAAGACTGGGAAGTGTCCAGACCGATAACAATGACAGGTATATCGCATTGCCTCTATTTATGTTTCAATACCGATAAGCATTCCATCCATGCTTGCAGGCCTATACATGATGTGAAGATACTGAGAACAGCCGTCAAGGACTAAGATCCCTTGGCTTGCCAGGGCCGGAGATCTACCTTTCTAGAGCTTGCTTTCCTCATTAAACACAGGTCTCCGCAAATTCGTAAGACCATTGTACTTATGGGCATTCATGCCATGTTGTCAAAAAGTTTAGTATTAGGAACTCAAGGGGGTTTAGCAAATGTGATGACTGGGTGATCGCTATTATCCTTTGGTTCTCATCCGTATTTCCTGGATATTTGATCTTCTCGTGTTAGTGATGAGAAAGAGAATAACAACATTACCAATACCAAGGAATGACCCAAAATTAGAGGACGAACCCCCCGACCAATGGGGGTAATAATCTGGAAGGCATCCCATGACTGCACACGTAACACACGAATATCCCCCCCACCTAAAATCAAGGTTTCCCTTAACTGTTTCTTACATGACTACCTAAGGCAAGATCAAGTGAGACAACAATACCATTTAGCACCACTTCTATCATATCTACCTTCACACCCGCTCTCTTCTGCGGATCATGAATCAGACTCATCACAAACCTTTTCCCCTCCAATCCTCCCAGATAAAATAATCTCATGAAAAGTACTTACTTTTGCAGTTCCTTTACCGGCCTCAGTCCCAGAAGAGGCCGTCTTGATTTACATAGGAACGCCAGGATGCACACCTCCGAAACAGTCCTATCAACGTCTCCAAGCCCTGAAATTTCATCCAAGCTATCTAGGTTGATTTTGATGACTGTCTGCTTCAAAAGTCAAAAGAGTTGGAGGATGAGACACTTGAGAGAATCCGTTTTCCTTTATTGAACCATGATGGGTATCTGCTGTAACAGATATGCTTTGCGCACTCGGAAGATCTGGAGCCTTGGAATCTGCATCTTGTTTAAGCATTTCCAAGTGCTTTAAAGCTGGCACACCATTTCCGTGTCCTGGAAGCACGAGGATGTCTCAAATTTTGGTCCAAGCCATCTCACGAGGAAAAGGCTTAACGAAAGTCATCTCGAGAAAGGACAGACTTCCAAGAGTTTACACAATGAGTTGGGATGAACCTGGCAGTTAGGTATGAACTCTATAAGCTTTTCTTGGTCGATCCAACGCACCCAACCGATCATGGTTAAGCTAGAAAGGACCCACCAAGAGTAGCAGACCTGTTCACAGAAGTATTACAATCAAAGAAACGTCCTGGAGTTCTTGAAAGCGGCGCTATAAAATTGCAACTACACCCACATCAGGAAGCTTCTCGGACCATCCATTCAGACCTCCCGATTTTATTTGCCACTCACATAACCACCATCCAAGTAGGTCCTTGTCTACTCGATCTAAGTGGCCCTTAACAGCAAGGGCATCAACACAACAGAAAACTGCAGCAACAAATTTTTACTACTGTTAGCATCATCTCTAGAACGGACTACTAGATCTTCCGAAAGGGGGAGGGGGGGGGGGAACACAGAATGAGGTTGGGATAAGGCAATTTGCAAATTTTCCATAGGGCACAGCCGAATAGTAAATCACATCGTAAATACTTTGTCCAGAATGAGATTCCCTGCCGGGAACACGACCAAATCCACTATCCATGTTCTTGCAACTGACGATGTAGTCAACAGGCCTTCTCCGCATTTATGGAATCCGATCGGCTCAATAGTGACAGGCAGCATATGGAAATATACGAAAACCTTTGGTGAATCAGAAATGAGTGAGATCATGAACACTGGTTAACACTAAGCAGTATTAAGAGACACCCAAGCTAACTCAACAGGCCTGCACCTGGTGTCAACTTCACCCCATTTGTCTCCAGAGAAGGACCCATCCTCGTTTTGTAGCCAGGCCACATCTAGATTTTGATTAAGGAAGATAGTATATGCCATAAACAACAAATTTTAACCAGTACCAAAAAGCTTCCACGTCCTTTGATCATTAAGCATATCTGCAGACAATTACAAGAGCTGTAGCATCTGAAGTAATATTCTTCTGCTGACAAATTGTTGTAGCAGAGGAAGGTAAAACTCTAATGACAGAATTCATCCATATTCAAACAATCACCAGAAACAATCAAAGGAAAAAGAACCGGGAGCCGAAATAAATTACATGCTGTGAAGCCAAATAGGCATGTCAACATGCCATGATCCACGAGACAGTGGCATTCACATCCACGGCGTCAATCTTCCCCCGAGTGGATCAATCGAGGTCTCACTCCCCAGTATGCTCTATTCATTCTCTCTCAACTGTTCCATGACCACCGGCCCAAAGTTATCCTTCCCCTAAAACAACCCGACCCCCCAAGCAAACAAGAAACTTTATTGATGGAGCACTATCAAGAGAAAACAAACTCCACCATCTCTAACCCCAGCGAAACAAAACGACCCCTATCCGATCGCCAACTTAGAGGACCGGAAAGGGCCTACCTCTACCAGATCCTCATGCCTGCCTGCCGAGGCAATCGCGAATTCACAGGTCATCGGAATCAAAGACCCCTATCTAACAAGACTGAGATTCAAAAATCATCCGCCAGGACTAAATCCGCAATCCCCCATTCATTTCTCCAGATCCCTGAAAACCCCTACAGTGATATCGACGGGATCAAGATTGTCCTAACTGCAGGCCCCTAAGCCCCCTGCCAAGAAACAGATTTAACTACCAACGGCAACAATCTCCAAAACCATTATCCTCGACGCCCCCCCCCCCCCCCGAAGGAACAAGGCGGCACAATCCTGGGAGCGGGAGAAGAAGTTGAAAGCCGTTACTCCCTCGAGGAAATGAATTTTAATCATCGCGGGGGTTACTGGTCATTACAAAATTCAACTTTTTTTTTTTTTTGACACGACGAAGTCCGGACGAATCATCGAAGTCGATTAGTTTCACCGGGTCGTCGAGGTGTGAACAAGAGAAAAAGAAAAAGGCAAAGGCAGACCTGGAAAGCAAAGAAGAAAGAAAGAAAATTAGGACACTGTGTGAATAGTACGATTTGATTTGGACTGATTTCATCTCTTCCCAAATTGCCAGGAAAATTAGCACCACCCCCAGCCAACCCCTTTTGTTGTCACGTTTTAATGGATAGGTTTCGTTTTGTGGTAAATTTAAGTTTGCCAATCGTCGGTTTTTGAAGAAGGAGCCAAACTTGGACTTGGGAAACCAAAGTGTTTTGTTCATTCCATGTACATAGTTTTCTCGAGTTTGAAACATAGTTTTCAAATTTATAAAATAATACATCGAAATCGAATTTTATAACGCTGATTTTGCTCGTTAAGGAAATTCATAGTCGTGCGTCGAAGTAGGTTTACCGACTTTAAGATATTATTTAGTGAATTTTGAAACTAGTTGGGTAGCTACTTTTTCGCCGGTGACGACCCGTCGTGATATAACGGGGACTAAAAAGGTTCAAGAAATGTGATCGTTAAGACTTTTAAACAGACAGTAAAGTGAAGAATAAGAACAAAAGCACATGAACTCGAACAATTACTTCCATTTCTGAAAATAGAGTACAGAGAGACAACCAAGCAGCTTTCGGGGTTTTTTGAATTATTGTCGTTTGTTTATTATAAATGACTGATCATATATTTATACTAACACTTAATTCTATCCAGACAATAACAGCTAATAAAACCGCTAACATAACTGCTAACACAACTGCTAGTCACATTTTGTACGTGTTTAATTTAAACTAAGTGTATATTGTCTACTTCGACCAAGTCCTGATGAAGTTCTCATAAGAAATTGGTTAAGTCTTGAAACTTCAACCAGAACTCTTCATTCAATTGTCACTTTCTTCGACAGGGTCTCGATTGAACTTTACCTCGTCCGTACTTTAACTTTAACATGTCATGCATCGACATGTCCTGCTTCGACGTCCTTAAGCTTCGACCGGGCGTTCCTTCGACCGCATCTCCCATCACAGTGATGTGCCTTACCAATAGCTTTAATGTGTGAACACATACAGCAACTAAATCCGAATCGGAATGAAATATCCGGCTGTACTTGTAATTTTATTACACGAGAGACGAAAAAGCATGGAGCTGCTCTTCATTTTCTTTTATTTTCCCTAATACGGTGTGTGTATCCTGCAACAACGCAGTTATCATTTCGAGTCGAACCAATCCAGCTGATCCCAGTCCATGAACGATTCGTCCAGGCTGGATTCTCGGACTTCGACGGGTACATTGTTGTCCTGACGATCATCGCCGGAAGATGAATAATCTGCCATCCCGGATTTACCCTGGGACTCCGACGCCGCTGCTACCATTGGCTGCTCGCCACCATCGATTGAAGGACTGGGGTTGTTTGCCATTTGCACGAGTTGCGGCCTCCTGTCGAACGCGCGAAGGCACTTCGACTTCTTGTAGACTCGGCACAGGCTGAATTCTTGCCTCGGCTGTATACAATATATCGACGGTGATAACCCGGCATGAACAAGGTTACGTTTCTATGAGTGCATGACGAAAATCAGTTCCCGATGTGCTTTCTCGATAATGCGATGATCAAGTCCTAGGGCTGCCGGAATTATGGTTTTTATTAAAAACGAATCGAAATGATAGAAGACTATACCTCCGGAAGATTGGGAGGGTTGGAAGGATTCGCTTCAGCTTCAACGGCCTTATACTCGTTCATCTTCCATTCGGTCTTCACACCAGTTGGAGCCCTTCCAGTGTAGAACACCATGGTCCTCTTGAAGCCGATGATGCGGCTGCTTCCCAGGGAGAAGACATGGCCGGGAGACCCCGTGGCTTTCCAGTACCCACTGGTCGTCAGCCGCCTCGGCCTCCCTCCCCTTGCTTCGCTCTCCTGCCTAGGTATGAAGAAGAACCATTCCTCCGAATCTCCACGGCAAAGGTCCCCCGAAAGTTCTGTACACAGGAAATTACTCAGCTCGTTGGGCATCACATATCCATATTACTTTCGGCAATGCCCAACACAGGGGTCCTTTCGGCTTGAACAAGAGGAAGAAAAAAGAAGTAGAGATCACTTGATGTTCCTTACGAGGGAGATCCCACGGATTGAACTCGTAGATATCGACAACGGGGATGATGCGGTTGATGAGTTGGCTAAGGCTCTCATCCTGCTGCGGCCGGATCTTACTCATGAGGTAGTAGGCAACGAGCTCTTCCTCCGTAGGAAAGAAACGGAAACCGGGCGGCATGCCCCCATCAGACTCCATGTATCCTCCCGTCGTCTATATAAATCTGAACCTCTCCTTGAACTTAAAACTCGACCCTCTCCCCCGCAGACGTCGACGGTGTATATATAGGGAAGACGTCCCCCCTGGGAGGCAGTATGAGAAAGAAACGTGTGGCCTGGTTGGAAAATACAAAGTACGGACCGCTTCCTGCAATATTCATGGTCAAATACTCAAATTGAGTCGAACTGAGAAACGCGAGAAGACATTGTTCGTCGTGGGTCATAATACTTAAATTCCCGAGTGAAACGATAGACTCCCTTCACGGGGGTCCTCATCAAACGTCGTGGGACTTTGCTTGGAAATTTCTCCACAACTCTCATTTCCCTCCCTCTTATTTTATTTCTTCCTTTTTTTTTTAAAAAAAAAAAGTTATTCCATGTCCCGTTTTTTTAATATATTATGTATGAATTTTTCTTTTTAATATCATTCGATTGAACGAAATACTGAATTTAGACGTGTCTCGTTACATTTTTGGAATTAGGACACATAAATAGGACGTGTTTCAAACTAGAGTTAGAGTTGGACACAAGGGCTGATTTGTATTTTACAAATACGTGTGTGACATGACAGACACATTGGTGGGAAGTGAAGGCGAATAAATATTAGAGTTAGACCTGCCAAAAGTATTAAAAAAATAATTCCCCGGCAAAGAAGAGGTATTTATTTATTTGGAAAAGAAAGAGGCAATGACTTTGACTCGTGGAAAATAACAGTTTTTGTTGGAAATCAGTCCGCATCAACTCCACAGCTCAGGGCGGGGATTTGTAACGCTGGAGCTGCATTTCCTTTCCTTTTTCTTTTTTTTTTTTTGAATACGTTTGTGCAGGAGCTTTTGTTCGTATTTAATTTTTACGTACAAACGTTTTAAAAACATAGGAGACGACAATCACTAGGATCATACAAAGTGTGATCCAGATTCAGGAGTGAGATATAATTACATCGTTGGGAGTCGGCTCTTCGACTTGGAGGCTCATAGTCGGCCACATCTTTGCTTGGACTGGTCATATAGTCAACCTCCACTACGTTCATACAAGTGCATAGTCGGGAACTTCTTCGAGAAGTTATAACCATCTTGAGTCTCACCCAAAACATAGTAAACGAATTTTTGATGAAAATGAAGGGGTTGTTAACGCACGATGGTTTCTCATTATTCGCCAGAATAAGGGAGTGATGGACGCGCTACGTCATTGAATATTTTCTCCAAACACGTATTCGGATCGATGGGGCGGAGAAGGCTCGAGAACGACGCCAATCGCCTCCTACGCCGCCTCCTGACTCACTCCTGGAGATCCATCGGAACCCTAGCCTATGAGGAACTCCGATCCCCTTCCCCCTCCCCCCCTGCCACCGCCTTCGTCCTCCATGGCCTCCTCGGCACCGGTCGTAACTGGCGTTCCTTCTCCCGCAGCTTGGTCTCTTCCCTCTCCTCTCCTACTCCTTCAGGTCATCATCCCCCCCTCCCCCTCCCTCAATGCTTTTTGTCCTTGGTGGTTATTGATTTCTCGTCTTTGGTTTTGTGAACCTAGAATGGAGGATGATACTGGTGGATTTGAGGAACCACGGGAAGTCATCCGAGGTCCAAGGGTTTGACCCGCCGCACGACATGTTTAGTGCCGCCAAGGATTTGTCGGAGTTGGTGAAGTCCGAGGGATGGGATTGGCCCGACGCCGTGGTCGGTCATTCCATGGGCGGGAAAGTCGCTCTGCAGTTTGCCCAGAGCTGTGCTCGGGGCGACTACGGCAGCTCTGCCGTGTGTCCCAAACTGGTAGGATCTCGATGTTACCCTCTCGCCACACTCGTTTCTAGTTTATTATGTGATGCTGATTGGGTGGTCACTTTGCCGGATGTCTTCCTGCTTTAATGCAATTCGCAGCGATGTTGTTTGGTGGAATTACAAGTTAGGAGTATTTTTTGTCATGATGTAGAGAGCAGAATGTTTAATCTGACGAAAGCATCTGTGCCATGTTGAATCTGCGGGCATTGACGACATCATGAACCTCCAACTGTTTGATTACCAGCATGTGCTTTAGTGTTCCTCATGTGAATGCTTTAGATACATTCTCCTGATCCTCTGATGCATTGCAGCTGTGGGTGTTAGATTCTATCCCTGGAGAAGCATACCACAGTGATGGAGAGGTGGAGAAAGTTTTGCAGACTCTGCAGGGCTTGCCCTCAATTTTGCCTTCGAGGAAGTATGACAACTTCTATCCCCTTTACTTATTATCTCGTTGCCATTCTCTTGTATAGAATTCTCCTAAACCTACTTTCATTGCCCCGCTCAGATTTGGCGAGTAATGTCTATCTTTCTTTGTCGATCTTCAGGTGGCTGGTAAACCACATGCAGGAACTCGGCTTTTCGAGGTCATTGTCCGAATGGATAGGCAGCAACTTAAAGAAGTCCGGAGATCACGAGACGTGGTCATTCAACCTGGAAGGTGCTATTCAGATGTTCCACTCGTACAGGTAGCTAACGAAAATTGTAAGTAATAGATACGACCTGCATAAGTCCGAATGTCTTTGTCCTGACTCCATTTAAAAACTTGAAACCACAACAGGGAGACATCCTACTGGTCTCTACTGGAGGAACCTCCAAAAGGGACAGAGATATCGATCTTACGTGCGGAGAACAGCGATCGCTGGGATCCGGATGTCGTGGAGAGACTTGAGAGGCTTGCAGGCCGGGCAAAGGACCCTTCTTTTGGGAAGGTTTCGTATCACGTGCTCCCCAAGTGCGGGCATTGGGTGCACGTGGACAATCCAAAGGGGCTTCTGGATCTGGTGATGCCTTCTTTCGCATCCCTGAAGCATACGTAGCTAGCATTCTCCCCCCTGCGGACATCTCTTTATACGGCCAAGACTTGGGAGTATTGTTATCCATTCTTCTCTTTGGGCTGCTTTTCAATAAAACGTGCCCCGGACCGTAAGGGCTACTTTTAGTACAATTTTATGATGGGCCCGAGCCCAACCAAGCAGATCGGCGTGGCCCAAGCCCAAGGAAGAAAACAAATACCCGTCGGCTACAAGCGGGAAGATGATGGGGGAGGCCGGAGGGGAGGAAGGATGCAGATATTCGTGAAAACCCTTACAGGGGGAAGACGATCACCCTCGAGGTGGAGAGCAGCGACCCCATCGATAATGTGAAGGCCGAGATCCAGCACAAGGAAGGGATCCCTCCGGACCAGCGACGACTCATCTTCGCAGGAAAGCAGCTCGAGGACGGCCGCACCCTCGCCGACTACAATATCCAGAAGGGTTTGGTTCTGATATCTTTATTTGTTTTTGTAATTCCTGTTTCTTTTGTATGTATGTAGGTATGATATTTTTTTAATGGATTGATGCAGAGTCTACGCTCCATCTCGTGCTGAGGTTGAGAGGAGGAATCATCGAGCCCTCGCTCATGGTAGGAAGTATAACTAGGATAAGATGATTTGCCGCAAGTGAGTTCTGTTTTCTTTTATCCTTCTCTTTTTCGGTGTATAAAGTACTGAATGAAACTCGCCCTTCTAATCTGGTTTATGTTGCAAGGTAGTGATAGGTCTGTTATTTTCTTTGTTCTTTGTGCTGCATTGTTTGATCTGAAGACTCCACACAACTGAATAATTGGTTCTGGTTCTGGACATTGTGTTCCTGGTTCTTTACGAATATTTGATATCCATGGAGTGGTGGTTTGGGATTTGGGATTCCCATTTTCTCGGTTTTTCCGTGGATGTATAAAGGGACTACATGTTGAACCCTCTGCTGCAACCAAACTGCAATTGGAGGGCACCCGAGCTCCTATATCAATGCCATTTGACTTTTTGGGCTGGCAGTTGATTTTCACTTGTTGGCAAACATTTTAAGCCTCTATAAGATATCCTGTTCTTGTTTCTACTTGCTTTGGAAGCTGAGTTTGTTTTCCTGAATGATATGTGGATAATTTGTTGATGTCTTCCTCAATGCCAATCTTGCTTGGTTTTATTATTGCTCACCCCAGCAGCTGTTCATTCACATGGTCCCTCCCTGTGGCAGATGTGTTACACCCATCTCCACCCGAGAACTGTGAATTGCAGGAAGAAGTGCGGTCACAGCAATCAGGTCTTGCTTCAATATTACACTGTTAAATAGATTTATTCACTATGTCCTGTCCAGCAGCTTCTCTGATGTTTCCTAAGCTGATGTATTTCTTGCTATTTTCCTTCTTGCAGCTGAGGTCAAAGAAGAAGATTAAGTAAAAGATGGGAGATTGTCCTGCTTGTTGGTGCTGGCTTCGACATTTTATTCTTCTGGCTAACGTGGAATGGCCTCCTTTTTTAGACTACCCTTCTTAACCCAAGTCTTACTTTGTTCGCTTCCCCTCTCCTTACACCTGGTAATTGGTTTGTCGTTGATTTCTTTCCATGCAGTTCTGAAAATAAGTGTTTTTCGTCTTCCATTTTTTGTAACTTGTTAAACATGTTTTCGGTGATTATGCAAGCCAAAATCTTTAGTATCTCCTCACTCCTATCCCAACTGATGGGGTCATAAAGCAAGAAGCTGAAGAAACCCCTTGTTTACCCACAATTCTTAAAAAATTGCTGAAAAAATGAAAAAATGCTGCTTCCTTTCCTTACAACAAAAATTCAAGTTCACGCGTAATTTTAGTATACAACGATAAGAATTACAGCGCTGAATGGATATGATACCTGCCCTCCTAGCGTTCAATTGATTTGCATCAAAGGTGAGCGCAGTACGAGAGACGGCTTCACTTCCCTCAACTCGAATGACTCAAAAGAATTGTTCTCTCGGAACTCCTCCAGGAGATCCTCCATCGGCATCGCCCGAAGCGACTCGATGGTTCCTTTCGAGGGGATTACTGGATCAGATCGGACTGGAGTTGTGCCACTCGGTTCATAGTCCTATAACAAGGGCGCGCATAGGAAAATATAGTTTTGGGTCCTTCAAGTGGAAGAACAGAGAATTGATGGATTCGGGAGAAAGCATACCATGTATTGCTGCTGAAATTGTATTGTTCTCTTCCCGATGGCCGAAGCTTGGCTGGAGTGCTCGTCGCGCAAGCTTCCCAAAACCACTGAGTGTGCTTTGCCAGCGTCCAGAATCCCGGATATTAACTCTTGTTCTTGCTCTGACAAATCTGCAAATAGTAAAAACTCATGTCCCATTACCAGTAATTCGGGGGAGCTGATAAGCCAAACAAGATGATAACAGAATCTATATCAGCAATTTAGATCCCGAGGATTGGAAAATAGTCAAGGAATTAGTTATACTAACTCTGGAAGTTCTCTGTTAAACTTTCACTGCATTTGATAATGTCTTTCTCAGCTGCGTCCTTCGCATAGCACACCTCAACATCATGCTGTTCATTGGCGTCTAACACCCCCCTGGAGATTATGGTTGCTTCTTTGTAAGCAAATAATGAACAATAATACCCTAATTCACACAAAGGGGAACCCCACCGGCAGCATACCTTACGAGCGACTCCATGGACAAAGCATGATCTTTCCCCATATCACACACAACAATGCGAGTGCCATTCCCGTGATTGGACACGGCTTCTGTTGCACTTCCGCTGAGCACGGAAAAGCTTGTAAGAAGCATCTGAGACAAGATTAATCTGTGAAGAAACAACATGAAGGACGAAGACAAACCATTTTTCAAAGAGCGACTCCATGCGACAGTGCTTGGCAGCAGTATAATCGCTACTCTCACTGGCATCATTTTCTGCTTGGGTATGGAATTCATGCCACTTTCTCTTGGCATCAGTTGTAATCCCTTCCATAGAGGAAACACTTCTATCCAAGAAGGATTTGTTTAAGGAAGCAGTCTGAGTGATGCTGAGAAGCTTAGCATCTACCTGAAAAGCAAAACTATCAGTCTTATCAATCAGAAGCTGGTCAAACCTGTGCATTCAGTTCTCTAGGAGAAGAATTGCTCACCATTTCTTTCTGGCGGCGCATATGACTAGTGACCAAAAAGGTCATATCTGCTAGAAGTTTTTCTTCATCGTGTTTTGACTGTTCCTGCAAAAGAAGCATGCACTAAAGTGTGAGGACGGATTCGTTCGATAACCTAAGGAGATTCATTCCACACGAAGCACTCCCTACATCATAAGCCTTCTGGAATTCAGAAAAGCCATTCATTTGTAACTCATCAAATTGTGAGGCATGATCCTCCAGCTTCTTAATTTCTTCCAGAAGCCGTTCCAGAAGCTCGTTGGAATACTTAGAAGCACCCTTTGCATGCCCAATACTCTTACTGAATCTCTGTAACAAAAATTGAAAATCACAGCACCAGTGGAGGACATTAGAAGTTCATGTGACCACCTTAATAACTCAAATTAAGAAGCATCAGGGAACAAAGACATGGCCTGAGAACATAAGTTAACCTCTCTTAGTTCTCCTGTAAAGAGTGCCATCTCTTGTGACAGGGTGGAAATTGTTTCTTGGAGATGCTCAAATAACTTTTTTGCTTCATCATCTTTCAACACCATCAGCTGGCATAAACAGTTCAAAAAATTCTCAGGCAACTAGGAATGAAGTTTCTTGTCACCTACAATGCCTACAGACGGATAGCATGGAATTATGGGAAATAGACAAACATACTTCCAAAATGTTTTTTGCATAAGAAGAAGCTGCAGACGAGATGTTCTCCAACCCAGCACCAGAACTGGCCTTGTGCAATCTCACAACATTCTGCATGGCCTCTATATGAGAGATACAAACTGCCTTTGATGCCGCTACTTTCTTTCGGATCTCCACAACTGCCTGCACAATGATAACCGAGATTCATTAGAAATCGAAGTCCCTAATTATAGTACATGAGCTAGAAATATGTTATACAGCTTAACAGTTCATTATATCCAAAACCCAAAGACAAGAATGGTAGTATGTCCATAGAACTAAAGCTAGTAAAAGAGGTACAGGGAAGATTCATACATACCGCATTGTGAATTTCCTGAAAGGAACAGCATAGCTTCTCCACTGAGCAGAGATGCACATCTTGCTGAGATGCAGAACCAGTAACCACATTGGCAAGCAGGGCAACATTCTTCGCAAGATCAGCAAGGCAGTCAGTAACCATTGCTTTGTTGTCAGCATTTAACTTGTCTTCCCTTGCTGAAATTATTTATATAAGTGGCCCTCAACGTGATGTTGGAAAATGTATTTTAATAGAACATGTCCCCAGAAAGCTTACCAATTTTCGAGAATAATAGATTGTTGCCCTTCAAAGATTTCTCTAAGTCAGCTCTCAGAACACATGCTTGATGAGCAAGAGCGTCCTCTGCTCACCAGAAAATTTGTCAAAATATTGCAAACAAAGCTACACGTTACTAACAAATGCCCCTAGCTTACCCGCTTTCCTTTGTTCTTGTATTACAAAATCCCTCTCCTTCATAAGATACTGACATTTTTTCAAATCTTCTCGGGTGCTTGCAAGCATTATTCGAGTTTGCTCCAAATCTTTCTGCAAGGTTAGCTGCTTCTTTAGGCAATGTGTAAATAGACATCTGCTGAGCAAAACAACAACAACAATAATAACACTAACCTCAGTGGCATGAAGATTGTTAGTCAACTCTGAGCACTCTTGAACCTGAGCATCCAGTTTCTCTTGCACATCCTCAAGTTGCTGTTTCATAATGGCAATGTCGTAAATCATAAGAAATCTATCAAATTACTAATTCTCGCAATATGGGATAATGAAAATTGTCGAAACAAACCTTCTGATTCGTTTCAAGTAGGACACCCATTTGTTCAATCTGCTCGGCCATGGCCTGGACAGTATTTTAAACAAGTGTTACACAACAAGAAATTTCCCACGAGGTCACCCCAGTCTCAACTATTCCCAGAGGGGACCGCTTTAGCCATGAAGAAACCACAACAATCTGAAGGACATGACACATCCCAATTGCTCTACTAGTTATAGTATAAGAACAGAAAAGACGCGAAAGAAATTGTACCTTCCGCTCGCTCTCCTCCTGGTAAAATCTCTCCTTGGGAATATACACACCATTCTTTTCTCGCGCAGCATAAACCTCTGCAACATCAAAAATAAGGAGTCATTCTTCCAATTTAATTACAGCAAAATAACTTCGTCTACATATTACAGAAAACAAATTGATGAGAAGAAAATCTGACCAGCTTTCAATCGATCAATTTCACCATATAAATCCTTAATAAGGGTAGACTTCATCATCTTCTGATTAACCTGCATGGAAATACGAAAAGGCCCTTTATTGATCACGCAATCTGGTGATAAATCAACATGTCAATTGACAGAAACTAATGTGCCAACAGAAGGCAATCACAATCAAAATAAAACTACATTTGGAAATATATTCATAATTGGCAGAAAACACGAAAAACATCCGAGGAACATACTTCTGGCTTATTCTTTATGTTCTTTGCCCTGTGAGCATAATCTAGGGTGCTCAAGGTCTCTTCTAAGCAATGAACAGCTGGCGACACTGTTGCAATGATGCATGTCTTTGTTCTACCTCCAAGAGAGTCCCGAAGTAATCGAGTGAGCTTACTGTCCCTGAGTTATCAGGAAGCGAAGATTAATGACATGCCCAAAAGTAAGAATCAACTCATGGACCTGAGGCTAAATAGATATACCTGTATGGTATATGACCAAGATGTTCCACCAAAGCATTGATGACACGACCCAACGTGAGCAAACTCTTGTTAATTTCTCCAGCTTCTCTTGCACGCCCCTAGAAAGGTGACAATATGTCAACAAAAAGATGTGCAACATAAAAGAAGGATCCTTGTGATACTCTTATCAAATTGAGCCGCAAACCTACCTCCCTAGCACCAGAACGAGAAATGTTTTCTGAACCAGCCAAGTCGACCAAGTTCAATTTACCACATTTAATAAGCTCTTCGCCTTCTGGTGTGGCTTCCTTGATGTGAATAGTTATGGAAAATAATGAATGGGAACGACTACAACACAAGAGGGTTCTGGTTGAGAATCGGAAACAATAGCAAACAAGTCACAATGAACCAGGAGAGTAAGGAATGATACCTTGACTGCTTATTTAACATTGTCTCCGCTGTGCGACGCTTTGAAGACCCTCTTTCGAGCAATGTAAATATTTCAGTGGCAGTCGTCACAATTTCTTCCTCAATGCCTCTAACAAGAACACCCCCCTTTCCATCCTCCATTAACAGCAACTGCTTTTTCTGCTTATCATCCACGACAACTTTAGAAAGTTCTTCAGGGGCTAAAAGGTCCGTGATTTCTTCATTGTATAATTCAATGAAGGTGACTTTAACACTGTACTCAGCATTCTGGCTCTCTAAGGTGTCAAAAATCTGCTTGACAGCTCTGGGAATAACTCCCGCCTCTGAGGGCAGCTCTCCGTTTAATCCACTCTGCCAAATTGCAGAAAATGAATGCATTCACTACTACAACCACTGATAAATGTGGTGAATTTCAATAAAACAGGTGTGAAACTATACCTTCGACCTCTTGCATTCACCTTCCATCGTGTACGTTTTCCCCGTACCAGTTTGTCCGTAGGCAAATATGGTGCAGTTGAATCCCTCCAGAACTTCGTTCACTATTGGAACCACTGCTTGCTCATACAAATCCTTCTGTTGTGCAGACGGACCAAAGACCTACATGAACAAGACACTCCACATCACTGAGAATTCTTCTGCCTTCTCCATTATGAGTTTCCATCGGACGAAGTGGGAAGTGTTGACTCGCCAGAAGCAAAAAAGGGATCTTATCTAGGTCATTTTCCAGTCAGACAACAATGATGAAATAAACACCTACCAACATAACCGGAAATCACACATGGAACAACAGCCGTCTGAATTAAATGGCATAAACTCCCTGCAAAAACTTGAACCCTACTGACCTCTGCAGCAACTGAATTAAATGACACGGACTCGTTACCCAAGTCATAGCTTAACTAATGGTTAAAAGCCCGAAACAAGCATATTGCACTGGCAGAAACTATCCTTTTCCTAAAATTTTCCAACATGATCGAAATCCTCAAAAACCCCAGCCCAATTCACAGATGAATCGAAGCCGCAGCGCACACAACCGACCGAACCTTGTCGAACATAAAGACCCTATCCAAGTGCTTCCCAGCGATATTCTGCGAGACGGAGACCTCCCTCTGGTACTCATTACACGTCACCACTTGCGGAGCATTGGTCCTCAGCCCTTCATCGCTGAACGGCCTACGCATCAAAACAAGGAAGCCAAGCGCTCATAAACCACCAGTTAAAAACTGAAACGGGGGTCCAGATAGGGGGAACGGATGGAGAGGAACAGACCTGCAGCGGAGGAGGACCTGGACATTGACGCCCTTCTCCTTCTCGTGGCGGGCGGACATCCTCGACCGGAACCGCGAAGGAGAATCGAAGGAACCTATCTTCGCCTTTGCTCGCCGATCAGAGGCGAGGCAGCGGGGGGTTGTGAATCTGAATAGTGAGTGGTCCGCGGGGAGGATTTTAAATTTTGAAACGCGCCCCCCTTCATGGAACGGACGGTTTGGATAACTAGTGATGTTCAGATCGGACGGTCAGAATTCTCGGGATTGAACGGATTGGAGACGACGATGGGCCGGGAGGCAGCCCTCAATTGGGCCAATCATGTTTTTTTTTTTAAATTAAAAATGTAAAACTGCGGAAGATGGACAACAGCGGGGCGTTTGGTATAATGAGTAGTTATAGTTTATGATTCTCTCTTGGAGGCGGCTGGCCGGAGAAGATGATAACTGATCCTTTCAGGTGGGGGTGGGGGAGTGGTGGTTGTAGGGTTTGGCCCTTGCTTTGTCACCTTCTTTCGCATAACTACTGGTGTCAGTGGTGGGGACTCGGATGATGGGAGAGGAGGAGTCGCTCTCAAAGCCGTGTGTGGTCAAACAAGGCTGCGCCACGGGCGGGGGGGAGTACCAGCTCTCTCGTAAATCCATCACGTTTATCTCCCTCCATATTGTTATTGCTCGTCCCGGAGGGAAGAATCAAACCCCAGTAGCCAGTGTGGACCGGAGATCAGACCGTCACCATTCAAAAAAAGTCATTAACGTTGAATCGCAAAAAAGAAAAGTTACAAGAAGTTTGTTTCTGATCTACATGGCAAACCAAAGAGTTCTGTTTTTACCACACACCCCTCAACAGTGTGTTTGCTCGGAAGAAGTCAAATGTTCCATTCCAACCTTTTTAATGGATTTGAATCTTCCCCAGCTCTCTCTTTCTTGCCATATCCCCCATAATCTGAAACGGAGTTATGCCCCAGGTCGATCTAGTAGTCACTAAGGTCGCCTGCGAGACTCGTGATCCGGATCCGGATTCGGCCTCCACTGGGGATGGATCCGAAACCCCCCTCCCTGATTACGCCCCAGAGTCGTTCTGGCTGTCCAAGGACGCCGAGTACGACTGGTTCGACCGCAACGCCTTCTTCGAGCGGAATGAGTCCATCAACTCCCACTCCGCAAACCTCAATCCCAGCATCTACCCGCCCCTACCTCCCCTGCACCAGGCCTCGAGCTCGCAGCGATTCTTGGTCAACCGCAAGTCGAGGGCGTCGTTGATTAGGCTCCCAAAGACCCAGAAGACGGCCTTTGCCGAGGCCAAGAACCGGAAGAAAGGTAAGCTGCCAGGGAACTCGCAGATGTTCACGGACAGGAGGGGATCGACCGCGTCGAAGCCGGATCCAGCGGTCACCATCGAGCCGGGTTCCCCAAAGGTGTCCTGCATGGGGAGAGTGAGGTCGAAGAGGGAGAGGAACAGGCGGAGGAGGATGCGGAACAAGCAGGCGGAACCGATCAGGCAGAGCAAGGATGGGGAAGGCCTGCTGGGGAGCTTCAGGGCGATGTTCCGTGAGAGGCGCCCGAGGAGATCGGGCAGGAAGGGAGACGGGGCGCTGGCGGCAAAGTCCGAGGAGGATTCGGAGAAGATCGTGAGGGATATCCGCGAGAGATTGCCGGCGAGTGAGGCAGAAACGCCGAGGAGCGTGGTCGGTGGGGAGGCGCCGTCCCTTGGCGGGATGAAGTGGTTGGCGTCTGGGAGAAAACCCGACACGTGGGCGGGTGACGTGGCGTGACGGGAATTATTATTGTTAGTAACAATAATCTTTGTGGCCATTGTAATCCCATCCAATCTCATCCCAGTATAAATGAGCTACAAGCAATCGACCAAAACAATTATACCGTTTTAATGCATGGACTTAAACCAATGTTTGGACGGCAAACTTATTTTAGGAAGATACGATTACTTTTTTAATAGATGAATGCCTGTCCCCTTCAATTATAACTCGCCGTTGATCAACTTCTTGACAGTGAATTTCTCGGCCTCCTCTGGAGTGGTTATCACCTTATACCTGGCCATTGCACTCTTCGGTCATATGACAACCGTCGCTGTAGTTGTATTCCACGTAACTTTTATCTTAGTTTTATGGTAGAATTTCTACGTAATTTTTAGACATGCCCTTGGAAATTCTTCTTTCTCCACTCGCTTCTTTTTGTTTTTGAATTTAATGGGTTCGTCACGATTTGATAGCGACGTGTTGCGGTTTAATCCGCAAATATGTTTTTTGCTACCACAATTGGAGACACAAACGAGTTTCGTGTGAAAATGTGAAATGTCAACACGTTTTTTGTGCAGTAAGCGTGGATCGAACTACAATGCGAATGTAAAATTCTTTGAGAAATTTGTTCGATCGCCCGACGAGGGTTCAGATGAGGCTTTGAAAATTGCCCTCCGAGAGTCGGATGCGCGAATATCTATAAAGACTGCCTTCCGACATATAACGGAGTGCCTAAATAAATTGTTTCGGGACTTAGAAAATTTGCGTCACATTTGTATATTCTTACTAGATCTCTACAAACGGTCGTGAATGATCAAATGGAAATTCAATTAAGAACTCAATATTTGGTGATCAAATGAAATTCTGAACCACAAAAGGGGAAAGCACCATTTTGTATTAAGCAGAACTCAATATTTCTTATCAATCGCACGATGCCCTACAATGACGAATTCATTTGGTGGCGGCATGTACGATGGCCAGGGCCACCCAAGAGATGTTCTTGATGTATTTGGCCCGACTCGTCATGGGATTCGTCTTCCCTTGATCCCATCGTCCTCATCTGAATCGCAAGTGGAGCAAGCAGCGTCAAAGGTAGCACCTTCTAGTCGAATCCTCGCAATCTCGCAATCCTTCTGCCTGTAGCCTTCCAAGGACTGTGCCACATCATACGCCGAGAACTTGTACATTCCCAAGCAGGATTGCAGGGTGGACGGGGTGTTCTTGTCCCACTGCTTCTCAACAAGTTCCTACGGATACATTCAGAGCACTGTCAATAATCATTGATTACATGGATACTAAATTTCCCTTCCCATACGCACCTGGATGTAGGGAATGGTTTCATTGAAGATATCGAGATATGTATTCCAGAGCAATGAGGCCGAAGAGTTTCAGGTTTGCAGTTTGACTCCTGGGATCCGACAGAAGGGTCTCCACGCAGAAATCCATCGGAAACTATGAATCCCCAGCCCCACACCTCTCTCAAGTTTTATTGACATTATCCTGAGGCTGAGCAGGGGAGGAGGAGGAGGAACAGAGGATGGCCGAGCACGCAAGGATGACGGTGATGAGAGAGCTTGATGAAGAGCACATGGGTGCCGTGGAGTGATCCACAAAGTGAGAAGAACTCGATGGAGAAGAAGAAGAAAGAAGGGGAGCTGCCTTATGTTTCTTTCCTAACGGGCTCATGTGTTGGGTACACTTTTGAAAAGCAAATTTCTAACATCAGAATCTGATGATATTCAAAATTCATGGCAGTAGCAGCCGGCGGTCAATCCACCAGCTGCCCTTTGCCAATTTCTCAAAAGCTCAGCAACACCAACGCTGGCACCGCAGGCACGTCTAACTATCGAACCATAGATATTTCACTGGAAGATATTGACGTACATGGTGCGGGAAAAAGCGATATCGTCACCTGAGCGTGCGACCTAAATGTAGGAAATGGTCTGTTACCGATATCGAAATGGCCTTCCAGAGCAATGAGGCCGAAGAGTAAAGTCTAAAACTTAAAATTTTATAACGAAGGCAAGTTATGGGGTCTTCGTGAATACGCTCGTCCGATGAACTGGTAGGCCATTAAGGTCTCGGACAATATACGAGGACATTGGCATCGACCAATGAAATGAGAAAGTTAGGCCGCCAAAAGATATATCTGAAGATGGTACAATCTAACATATCTTTTGCTCATCAATAGTATCAGGTCGGGCGATGTGCGCGCAGGAGGTGTATATGCACACTCGGAAGGCCGATTGCTCTCATGAGCAGCTTATTATTAGTTGTTTGTTTGATTAATTCTGCACGACAACATCTTATTTGGTGGCAGCAACAACAATGCTATTAAGCGACACAGCGGTACAGATTGACCGGTCGGTCCACGAAACTCCAGACAGGCCTGCGCACCTATGTGATCTCCAGCATATCCTCGTAATAATTTCTCATCCAGGTGATACTCGAAGTCGTACATCCTCAAGAAGGATGTTTCTGGGCTAATAAGGTGTGTTGATCCTCCCACTGCTTCTTAAGAAGTTCCTTGGGTTATACACATCAAGTGCTTTGACAATAATCAAACTCTTAGATAATAGATGCTAGGAATCCAATACACAAAGACACTACTTGTATCCTATACCACATTTCCTGTATACTTTTACAGAAAATTTTATCAGAGTTGATTAGTCAATTTCAACGGAAAACGACAACTTCCAACTCTTGCCTATGACTTCACAGTTCCGAATTCAGATTATTCTCTACCGTCTATCTTTTTCAACTTTCAACTGCAACACTGAAAAGATATTCGGCAAATGGGGTTAACGAACCAAAGCTGAGTACGACTCATCCCGTGAACACACACAACTAACATGTACAGTTTTGAAAATATTTTTATGTATTGACTCACCAATCAAGATCAACCACGTATCATAAACTATAATCATTAGCAAATTTTGATACAATTATTAAACATACCAAATACAAACACATACGCATTAAAATGCGTATTAGTATAGCATACCGACTTCCTTGATACACTCAAATATCATATCAACACTTCCCTCTCATTTTCATTACTATTATAATCGTCATATATTATAAATAAAATTCTACGGGTTGTGTCCTGGAAATGCTGCCCGCCATCTACCTTAGTGACTCTTGACTCTGCCTACCTTTTGGTTTGAGCAAGAGCGGCACAGCAAGTAGTTGTTACAGCTAGATATAAGTGGAAGACTGCCTCTGGAACACTCGCTCAATCTGAAAGGCATAATCCACTTGGGCTGCGCCCAGGATTGACAGATCGGAATGCCCACAAAGATTTTAAGTCAGAAGTTCTCAGGGCTGTCGTCCAGTTGCTTCTCATCCTCTATATCCACCTCTAAGATCTCCTGCATTGCATATAACACCGGCCGACCCATCCTTATTCGCTCAACCCAAACGGCAACCATCACAAAACGGAAAGAGCTGAAGCTCGCGAAAAAAAAATATTACGGGAATCCTCTGCTTCAGGTAGTTCCCCACTCTAGCGAGAACGGTTGAACGTTTATGCCAAAATCTACCCCTAAGGCTAATCTTCACGAACGGACCATCCAGGTCAGCCAGCTCCACTTCCCCTGCAAATGCATCAAAATTCACTCCGAATCTCACATTTCAAGAAAGAATCAGTAATATGAAATCTACCTCAATTGCGACCAATTTTTACCTGTAATGCCGACTGATGAGTCAAACAGTTGAGCGAGCTGCGAGAAGCGCAGTTAGATGAATTTTGAATCTCAGCCCAGTTTGATTGAAGAGATGGGATGGAAAGGAAAGGAGAAAAAAAAAATGAAAGCAGATGAGGTCAATCACCTCGACACGAGCATCATCCAGGACCTGATTGATATTGTCTTCTGTTAAATCCAGTGGCGGGGACGGCACTCCGGCGGCTTCCACAGGTGGCAAAAGCCGCAATCCAAGCCGTCTCAGGCTGTGTAAAGAGCAGAGTAGCCGCTCCGCATCAGCTTTCCGCCGAGAAGGAAAACCTTGTAAATCCAGAAGGAAATTGACACTGTAGACACAAGCAAGTAAAACAAACAGCCCGTTAGAACTTGAAAATATAAAGAATTCAACAACACCAGAAGGAACACATCGCCTTCTGCCAACCAATACCAGTAACGCGTAACATTTGCGGGGCCCAACATCGATCCCGGAACCCTAGGACGACGGAAACAGGTGGGAGACAGGGCGTGGGCGGAGATGGAGACCGTTGCTGCCATTACGGTAAAAGGCGCAAGAGGCATGGGGGAGGGGAGGATGGGGAGAAGATAAGGGTGTTCCAAATTTTGTGAAAATTACAGATGACGGTCATCAAAACTTGTATCATTTTTACAATTTCGACCTTTCTGTAACTCATCCAGAAGCTAAACCCAGTATCATCTGTCCTCGGCATATCGCCCCCATGTTCGGTGGCTCCCGTGTTGCTTCGAGATGTTGTCATCCAGGGTATAGACCAGCTTTCAAAATCGAGCACCCAAAACTTTTGGTCACCACATGTTTCTGGCACACTTCCCTCGGAGATTGCCTTCGATACTCAAAAGGTCGCACCGGCAAACAACTTGTCGGATCCCTTTTCATTCATTCATTTGGCTTTAACTTCCCACAACGAGCCAGCGGCGTGATCGAGCGTGTCCATCAACGCGTTGTATGCTGCGATTGTTGGAATGGACCCCATATCCAACATCTCGTCCAAGACTAGTTTCCTCTCTTCCCGTTTCCTTTCCCTCTCAAAACCATACACCAGAATGCTGTATGTCTCCCCATCGGGCACCTGCCCTTCTCTCTGAGCAAGAAGCCTCAAATCGTTTGCCGTGGACCGTCTTCCCAATCTTGCAGAGGTGTCCAACCAAGCAATGCAACGTGAAACACCTCCGGGACCATATCACCATCCTGTATCATCCTCTTCGAAATACTCAGACCTTCCTCCATCTTTTTCTCCTTCCTCAACCCTTCGATCAAAGTAACACAGGCAATCAGACTCAGCGGTTTCCCATCTCGCCAAAACTCCTTGATGATCTCGACAGAGCCTTGCGTGACTCCCCTTTGCCACACAATACCTCGATGATCCTTAAGAAATCATAATCCTCTGCAGTGCTCTTTTCTTCATCAACTTCCTCACCAAAGTACACTCTTTCCCAGCCTTCCCTTCCCTACAGAAACCATCAACCAAAATCTCACAAGTTGCCCTTGAGATACCGCACTTTGCATCCTCGACCAAATCATGAGCCAACCGGACGCCTTCCTCCCATTTCCCTGCCCTTAACAAGCCCCTGATTAGACTGTTAAAGGTACCGGCATCCGGCTCGCATCCCATGCCTTGCATATCCCTAAACACCGAACGACATCGTCGATCATAGTCCTCCTACAATAACTATCTATCAACACATTATAAGTGACTTCGAATGGCCTCTGGTGCAGCCTATGCCGGGCTTCCCGTCGACGGACTCGGCGGTTAGGAAGCGGAGGAAGGAGTCATGGGGTTGGGCAGGTTGGCTAAGGTGGTCATAGGGGACGACCGGAAGGTTGTCAGCGGGAACGGGAGGGGCTTTACGGCGGCGACGGGAGGAAGCTTCATGGAGACTGCGGCGTTGTAGGAGTGCGAGTGTGAAATGTTTATTTGGTTGATTTTACCCCTTTCGCAAATTGGACTCGTTTGTCCACTTGCGTTTGACTCAATTTGGGCTGGTAACTTAAGTGCGAGCAAGATGACCCGACCCATCATTTGCCCATTGTGTCGGTCGAGCAAGCAAAGCTTAATGGATCCTTCCATGAAACGAAATGCCTCCCACTTTCATCGTCCACCCATGAAGCCGAAACCAAGCTTAATGGGGCAGTATTACCTTTAACTATTCAGGCTTTAGAGCAAGCATAATCTCTTACTCATAACTTGCTGGTTCCAACTTGCTTTAACCAAGCTTCTTCACAACAATCTTTTCGTAACCAAAGACATATTAGGCTTCTTTTCCCTAACCGCATGCTACAACTGATGAATCAAGTATGAGCACGTGTAAAATAAATTTCCAAGTGATTGCAGCAGCATACTACATATTTTTGCATGGAGAAAGAGAACAAAAATAGGGTCAAATATATGAGTTTGGCAGCACCAGATCACGAGACACTTATTTGAAGAATGGGTAGTCAGCTATAAAACTCAACACCCCAACATAATAAAGCATGGAGCAACACCGATTTACTCTTCTACTGGCCTTTGCCCCAGAACAGGAATGTCTTCATATCGTTTCTGCAATTATAAGGTATTGATTAGTCTATAACCCCAGACAAAATATTTCAGAAAAGAAAATAAAGTATTAAAGTTTTTCCACAAGAAAGAAAGTGAGTTCCTACATATCATAACAGCATACACATTTCAAAAACAAGCAATTACCAGACCCAAACACGGACACAAACTATAAGAACAGCCATGCCCAAAGTATCACATGAAACACACATAATTCTTACTCTCATGACACAATCTCAGAAAAGAAAATGGAACAGTGCAAATACATAATGGACGACAATGAGGAGAGTGAGAGAGGACGGTCATCCTATATGAATTCAAGCTCCAAGCAAATGATAAAAAGTCTGTTGATCTCTACTTAAGAATTCAACTGCTGGAATTGGGCACATTGGAAGAACATGTGGGGAGTGGCAATCCAATCGACACCACACAGCAGCTGTTCTTTACTGCTTTAACAACAAAGCTCAAATCCCTCTAATCTACAATATGGAAGTATGCAGTTGTAGTAGTAGTTCACCTCATCGATGTGCAATCAGAACAAGAGATGCCTTTCTAACAATTCAATAGGCCAACATTCCGAAAGCCCTTCCTGGTATCCAACAGCCACTTACAAAAAATGTTCACCACTCAACAAGTTAAGCTCCTACACATAGTCACAATCACGGACAAACTCTATCATTGGACAACACTGAATCTTCACGGTAGAGCAACAAAAAATCATCTCCCACATAGACAGGATAAAGATTTCAATAATCAACTGCAGAAATCAAAACAGGCCATACGCATCTGAAAGCAAATTTTATCTCCAATTAAGAATCAACGCAGCAGATTCTCTATCTAATAGACTCGGATAAAGAAACGACAAGAAAAACGACAGAAAGAGACAACAAAGCACAAATCCAGATATAAGGGATCTTACTCCGTCGTTGTTCATTTCCCAGAGCTTATGCACTCCGTAATCCACAGCCTGCGGAGATCGCCGCCAAAGAAATAAAATCATATCCCGCAACAAAAACATCAAGAAAGACTTAATCCCAAATCGATCCGAGGAGCTCACGCGTTCGGCGACGAAGGCGCCGGCGATGACGAAGGTGACGTAGACGGAGGTCCGGCGCATAAACACCCGGTAAAGACCATCTAGGATGCCCGCCATCGCACCTCTCTTCCCTACCCGGCGATTGAAATTCCCAATGCTCGGGGCGTCGTGTTCTGATTAGGGGTTTCGCAAGAACAGAGCCAAATCCGCTCTCGACTGGGAGGAGGCCCAGGAAGAAAATTAAGAACTCGAACCGGACCGGTCGAGTTTCTGATTCTGACTATATACTTTTTTAAAAAAAATAACAAAAAAATTTAAGATTCTATTTGAAGTTCATTTCAGCTACTGCTCATGGAGGGTGCCCAGTCTCGGGTGGAATAGCGACTTGTGTTCGAATGAGAATAGATGTCCGCGAAGTGAGGATGGGAATTGTCGTGCCTAGGTTGCGCGATTCGAATTCTTGAATCTATCAGATTCTGCTAGCCCATCGCCCAGCTGAACCAACTCGACATTGTGCAACTTCCGAGTCTGGAAGAAGCGGCAGGGACGGGTTCATTGAACACGCGAACAGAGAAAGTCTGTTCATATCGGGACGGCCTTGATAAACCTTGCGACGCATACAAACCCCCCTTCGGACATTATGGATTGGACTTCTTGTATCATTGCGAATTTGTGATTATTAGGTGGAAGAGGAACAAAATCATATGGTCAAATGCAGTGAGGAGGAGAATAATAATAATTTACTTCCTTCTGAGTTCCTTCTCCATTTTGTTTTCCCTGTGAATTAGTTCTCTCAAACATTCTCCCTCAAATGTTAAAGTATCAGCATCAGCAGCAGGAAAAAGGCTCAAAAAATTTCATCGACGGCACCTGTTCTCCACATGGATAACCGGAGAAGGAGCCCTTCTTGCCTCCTTAACCAGAGCCGCCTTGGCCAACATGATCTTGGAAGGCACCAAGGACGAATCGAACACCGTGCAATCCACCCAGTCCTTGAGTAGCTCCTCCTGCCCCCATATCTCAGGTATCCAAACCCGACCTGCGACTTCGCCCCTGTGTCTCTTGAGTCTCTCTCGCCCATTTGAAGGAGTTCCATCAGCGTCATCGGGGGACGGACCATCCAGTCCATTTATGGGATTATCTCCCTGTTCAACCACGCTGGTGCCATCCCGTTCTCCGTCCGCGACTCGTGCACGGTGCGGCACGCGCTGCCTACGATTAGCCGATATCGAAGCTACACTTGCTTCGCAACAGCAGGGTTGAGGACCCAGGTCTGCTTGGAGCTCTGCTTCTGGCGAGTAGGGGGGTATTTCAGATATGACCTTATCCTGGTCAGCAAGTGCTAGGAAGTGGAGGGATCCCTTTCCTCCTTCAGCAGCCATAGTTTCTGGGTACTGGGGGGGTCTGTTATCCGTTGTTATCTCCTGATCCAGTTGATGTGTGGGGAGGGAGGCAAAGAGGTGCATGGAAAATCTGAAATTTGTGAGCAGGTAGGAGGAGGGAAATGGGTGGGGGAGGGTGTTCTTGTACACGTTGGCAAATAGTGTTCTGCCGGGTCTGGGTTTTTTCTTGCTTTTTTAAAAATGGGGTTACTTCGACCAGTGGCTGTATGTACTACATGCTTGTCTTTTTGTGTGGCAGTTTTGGACATTTCAATGTTGGATTTTTTGGGAGAGTCGGGAGTTGAAGTTGATACCTAACGTCCAACTCCCAAATTTAATTCATTCCTTGATGTTTAGTGGAGGGAATGATGTTGATATTGTCTTTGGAGGAGTACGACTGGTGGTGGTGGACAACTGGGGTTTAGTCTCCCTCTTGGGTAGATGGATTCTGCATTAATAACAACATTGAGGGTATGTAGCTGGGAGAAATGGGTTTGGTTTTTGAGAGTACAGATATTTGGCGGCGATGGGAATGGGAATAGGAATGTGACCTCCCTTCAATTGCTACCATTCGTTTTGTCTTCGTCCCAGAATATTCTTCTTCCTTTTACTTTTTCCCCTGAAAAGCAAGTTTTATTTCCTAACCTACAATTCCCTCACCAAAGAACACGGGACAGCATCTTAGGATGAAGGGGGGAGAACCCCAGTTTCCTAGTTCAATACCTGGGATTATTACCGAATTGCTTTTGCCGTACGAAGAGGATTGCCTCGCCGATTCCTGGAGCAAAGCCCCTAGACTTTAGCAGACCTGCCTGCTTTTGCTGAGCTCAGACACCAGTTCTCGCCAGCTTTTGCATATAAATGAGATATTTGAGGGGGAAGCACCTGAAGCTGTCCATTCTTTCTTCCTTCTTGCTGTTTAAACCCGGTTGCAATCAAGGTTATGCTGACATGGGCAAGCAAATGGATACAAGTATCAAAAGATCATAGTTGGAATAGGGATTCTTCGGTTCCAGTGAGCTAAACCGTATGCCAAAATGAGATTTAAGGACGTCGTTAGGTCACTGAGTAGCATACTTGACCGCTAATATTTGGATCAATCACTGCTCCAAAAATTAGATTGGCATTTGTATCCACAAGATCATAGATTACTTCTGCCACAGCGGTCACCTGTGAAGATCTCTCATATCAACAGCCAAGTCCAGGAAACAACCTTCGGACAACAATCCTAAAACCCCCACCAATCCATAGTTTGAGAAGTGGCTTCTCCATTCATCACAGAAACACAAAAATCAAGGTTTTCCTGTTTATTCTACTTAGCAACTGTTGATCTAGCAATAACATCCACATGACTATCCCATGATTAACAAAGACAAGTCGGCGCAATGAGAATTGCAACTTCCATTATCAATATTTCCCATCGAGGATGTATATAGGTTGCATAGATGATATATGGAGTTTGTGCACTACCTCGAACAAGGTCAGATCACTGCCTCCAGTAATGCTCCAGACAATTCCGGCAGCTCTCTCTAGACCAATATCCAGTAATGGCGACTGAATGGCGTTCAGGGCAGCAGATCTTGCTCTAGATTTTCCTAAGTACAGAGAATAAATCATCTCGATGCTAAAACGAAAATAAACATTGAATACTACCAAACTAACAGTTCCGACCAAGTTGGCTAGCATTATACAAATAAATGCCTGTACCTATAGCGGTTCCAATCCCCATCAGCGACGAGCCTGCATTTTGCATTATGGCTCTCACATCTTCTAAATCCACGTTAACTGGACTGGGTATCTGCACAGAAAATCTCTTCTGTTAATTATCAAGATAAAGACTTAATCATCAATTAGAAAACAAATGTTTCCTCATACTAAGCCTAGTTGGATCCACAGTGATTGGGAAAGACAAAAATGATCTGTGAAGTGGACAAATAGGACAGCTCTGTTTATATCCTAGATCAGCTTAATTTATACCATAATTATATCAGAGATACCTCGCACTCCTTGTCGAAGAATGTCATCCGCGAGATTGAAAGCTTCTGTTACTGGGGTTGATGTGGAAACATCTGTCAGTAACTTGTCATTTGGAATGACAATCAATGAGTCGACACTGTTTCTTAACGAAGCAACTCCCTCCTGCGCTTGCAATGTTCTCCTTCGACCCTCAAATAAAAATGGTGTCGTAACAATGTCAAGAGTCAATATTTCCATGGCTTTCGCAATTCCTGCAATCATGGGTGCACCGCTGTGCCGGTTCCTCCCCCCATCCCAGCCTGCATACAAAGTCCAAGATTAGCAGGTCCAAGATGACGGGGAACAGGACCTTCAACTTAAGCTATTATAAGAAGCAGTTATTGATGAATCAAAATCTCCGCAGATGAAGATCCCCAAAGTATATCCAACCTAACTGAACATAAAAATGTTATGCAGTATATACCGTAACAAAGACCATGTCTGCACCTCAGATTGCCTCTTCAATGGAGTCCCTGCTTTCCTTCGCAGCATTCATCCCAGTTTCCGGGTTACCACCGGCACCAAGACCCCTAGTCAGCTCCAAGCAGATCTGCAGCCGGTTATTTGGGAGCACGGGCAACATCCTCATAACCTGAACATCCATGTTAACCATCCAAAACTCCACGCCCTTCACTCCGCTCTCGATCATTCGGTTAACGGCATTCGACCCTCCACCCCCTACGCCAATGACCTTAATTTTGGGCTCATTATACTTATCACAAGGACAAACATCTCGTAAACCCTCGGCACCACTACCACTAAGGAAATAATCGTCCCCGGAGTACGGATTGGTACTATGCGAGTTGACCGAACACTCGACCTTCCGAATTCCAACGCCGCTCGACGCCCCGTTCCTACGCTCCAGCAATTTCAAGAACCTCGCCTTGCCTAAACCATTCTCAAGTCCGATTTTCTCCCAGGAAATGCCTGAATTTCCCTTCCAAGAACGAGCAAATGCCACCGACGTACAAGACGCCATGGTAGAACGGCCGGAAGGAATCACGTCACGAACGAACCGCAACCAACGAATCCTTCACCGAGAGGCTTCTCACTTCCGCCGTCGCCGACCGCCATGATCATCGCAGAGAAGTTGTCATTAATGTGGAATGGGCTTGGATTTCGGCCGAACAACATTCAAAAAGCCCAAAGTTTTTCCAAAAATTCCAGCGCACCAAAACAATATCGTCCCACTCGTTAACCCCATCATCAAGTTCTATGCGGCCGTTTCACCGCCCACCAAGAGTTCCCTGAAGATGGTGTCCGTCATCCTGTCGGCATGTGGGAAGAGGTGGCATCCTCCCTGGATCTCTTGGTATCGAATCCACGGTAGATTTCTCACTATGTGGCGCTGCACTGCAACAGGCACGATCAGATCTTCATCTCCTTGACATACATGGATGGAGTCTTGGTTATCAGAGATCGGGCCTTGGAGATTAAGAGGGTCAAATCCAGTGACTCTTAATCCGATCAACTGGTAACGGTGAACAGGCTCGAATTCTCCTTGCAGAGTTGCCTCGGTCTGCTGCGAACAACATAACCAATGGATATAAAGAACGGCGAGATGAAACGGCATTCCTTTTTCAGACGGACGGAGAGGTCCACCTGATAATCACTCCTGATGGGAAGCTTGGAGAGATGTTATCTATGGGAGGGACTAAAATGCATCGGATGACACGCTCCTCCCGTGTTACGGCAAGAACACAATCGACCTAATGTAGTAGTCTCCTCAATACACTGATAATGTCGAATTAACCTATTTATAACTAATCAAACGAATCTAAATTAGGCTTATAGTTTGGAGAACGTATGTTGTAGATGTAAAGTATCTTATTGCAAACAAAAGATATGATTTATTAAATCACATGATTACTTCCATATTACAGCATGTTACTGTTAATTGATAATATTCTAAAAAGAATATTCTCTTTTAGAATATTTTTAATTGATAAATTAAAAATATATTTATGGAAATAATTTTTCATAGTTAACAAAGTCAGTACTTAGTCATTTGACATCGCAAAAATATTGTTCCCTATAATAGTAAACTTATGTAACGTACAAAACAACTTTCTATAAATTACATGAGCACCTTCCCAAACGTATTATGTATGCTTCTGTAAAATATAAAGGCAAGTTGCTATTCATCTTCAAAATCATATTAACAATTTTCAGATCGAGAGAAACTCACCATCATTTGCCATGGTGAAAAATTTCCTTCCACTTTCCCATCATTTTTTTTTATCTCGGACCCCCACCCCCTTCCACGCATACACTCTCGAAATAAAGCAAAAATAAATAAAAACCAGACAAAGAAGATATAGTTTTCTAAGAGTTTGGTCCCTGTCCGAAATATTCTTAACTTTATCATCACGATTAGAAATAATATTATTACAACAGTCGCCGGGTATGTTTGTCATCCTCGTCCCGCTAATTCCATCGGACTGTTAAGATAACATTAGAAAGACAAAAAAAAAAGGAACATTTGGAATCCACGACGTCGTCTTTGAAACCCAACTAACGACCTCCTCCCCCACCTCTAGCATTTACCAGCCACCTTTAACAACCCCAAAAAAAGCGAAAGCGAAAAAGGAGAGAAACGAGTCCTACTAAGTCGGCAAGTCCCTTCCTCATGGGAACTTCCCGGAGGAGGACGAAGACCTCGCGGAACTCCCCTGGCCGAATGCATCATGGACGCTGGAGGAGGTGACATCGTTGCCCTTGGCCGATGGCATCTTGGAGACCTTGCGCTGGAGCTCGGAGAGTAGGGCCTGGTTCTCCTGGTTGAGGAGGTGAGCCTTTCGACGCAGCCTCTCGTTCTCCTTCATCATGTAGCAGTTCTGCAGGTAGAGGTCGGTGTTCACCCTTTCCATTTTCGTATCCCAAAACCACACAAACACACTCACATTATCCGTCGGCCGAAGAGTTTCGAAAGCGGGACAAAATGGACGATACGGAAGAGGTGAAGAGACGAATGGATATATATATAGAGAGAGAGAGAGAGAGAGAGAGAGAGGAGTGTAGGAAGGCAACAAATGTAATTGATGTTGGTGTGGTGCTTCTTGGGGGGCGGTTTGTCTGTACATGAGGGTTGTCTGAGTGAGGGTCCGACAGGGACAATCATGGCTATGGCGGGGGGGATAAAAAGAAGGCGGCTCCTCCATGATAATTGATTCCGAGGAAGAAGCTACAGTAGATCAGAAGAAGAAGTAGAACGATATATACAGAGGGTGAGAACTGTGTATGGCGTCGTATTATAGATTATTAAGAAATTGAATGTGGAAAAAAAAGGATTTCATGAAGGAGACGGAGGGGTAAGGGGATGATTGATGATGATGATGATGATGATGATGATGATGATGATTCCGGGGTTGTCATGAGATCTTCTTCGCAATGATGATAATGGATCGGTTCGAATCGAACCCCCTCCTCCATCATGACCCCCTTCTTTTTCCCTCTATACGATCGATTGGTTAAATTTTTCCACCCGCAATCATTTCCTCCTCGTACGGGAAACTATTATTGGTATTATCATTGTTGTTCCAAAAAAGATAGGAAGAAGAGGATTGATTGGTTCATATGTACAAATATAATCTTTTAGATAATAATTAAATTTTTAATGAGTGTAAGAGGATGTCGCAGCGCAGGGAGAGGGGTTGACAGTGGAGGTCAATGATGACGGGGAAGAGAAAGTCTCCTCCCCCAACAAAATATATAATTAGATTTTGTTAACGAGTAAAGCACTTTGTCAAAAGTAAATAAAATGTGTTAAATATAAGAATTTATCAGTTAACGTGCGTATTTTTTAGCATTTAATATGTTCGTATATTTTTCTTATTTTATAACATATTAAAATTATAAAATTGATTATTTTGTTTACCATTTATATTTCCTAACGAGTGAGGCAACGGTTAACAAAACCCTCTATGAATGATCCATCGTAATTGTGGGTTTTACCATAATTAAATCATTGAGTGTAAAGGAAAGAGAGAGAGAAAAAAAAGAAGAAGAGCGCGTGGGATAACGCGAATAATTATTACAACTCTCATCCTTAAAAAAAAAAGAAGAAGAAGAAGAAGAAGAAGAAGAAGATCAGTGATGTAAACCAACGATCGTAAAACAAAAGGATTGGTTACCCGTCGCTATCGGAATTTAATACGAGGTTTTGGCATTTGGCTGGGGTGTGGAGAAAGAATTGGGGAGTAGCACGTGAATGAGGAGGAGGAGACGAAGGGGCTGGGCTGGTACTTTGGAGCGAGCCCCCGGCCAATATTAATTCCTTCAAATGGATGGCCTCCCTAACGACGACGACGACGATGATCAAAAAAGCCTTTTTCTTTCTTCGTTTTGGTTTTATTAAGAGGGTGGACAGTGAAGAAGCAGCAGCAGCTGCCATCCTCCATTCTTACTTGTCGAAGGAAGCAACCACCCTTCTTCCTGTACAAACTTAAGACGCACCCGAGCGAATTCCTCCGGGTTACTGCAGCGAAAGAGAGCCCCTTCCCATGGACATCTCCCGGTGGAGAAGCCACCTCACTCTCCGGACTCTATACGTGCTCCTCCTCGGTCAGCTCATCTCCTTCCTCTATGCCCTCGCCAGCTTCACTTCCTCCTTCATTGCCACTCTCGGTAATAACGCCCCTTGCTTTTCTTCCCTTCCCTTCTGTGTGTTCCCCGAGGAAAATGCACCCGTCCATTCCATCTCTCAGGCCTCGCCCTGTTGTGCGTCTCGTAGGAGTGGACGCGCCTCTTTCTCAGATGCTCTCCACTTATGCAGGCCTGGCATTGATCTATGGGACCATCATGGTCTTCAGGCGTCGCGGGATGCAGGTACGCCGTAGTTTTTCCATGTTCCCTTCTTACTGCCTGTGATTTCGCTTTTGATTAATTCTCCGTGATTCGTTCAGGTTCCTTGGTATTGGTATCTCCTCCTTGGGTTCGTCGACGTCCAAGGAAACTACTTCAGTATGTGTGATCTTACAATGCAGGGCCGGACAATGAATGGTGGATTCCTCTTTTATCCTTTGATATTTGGTGCCATTTGCAGTCAACAAGGCCTACCAGTATACATCAATCACGAGCGTCTCGATGCTTCAGTGCTGGACCATCGTGTGGGCAATCGTTTTGACTTTCATGTTCATCGGGACTCGGTATTCTTTGTGGCAGTTGCTCGGTGCAGCACTCTCTGTTGTGGGCCTCGGGATTGTCATGCTATCGGACGCTGATGTGGGTGGAGGAGGTACTAGATTATCGCATTTTATCTATTCTCACGATGCAATGAATCTTACAGTGTTAGTATTGTCTCTGCTTCCCATGTTACAGATAGTCCGAGGCCTGTTCTCGGGGACTCTCTCGTTATTGTTGGAACAGTTTTCACAGCAACCAGCAATGTCAGCGAGGTCAACTCCACTCCAGTGATTCGTCTGCCTGCAGAATTTCGTTTCTCTCGACTTCTCATTACTGTTCTCCCTCCCATTACATGGATATGCAGGAATTCTGCGTGAAGAAGAAGGACCGCGTCGAAATGCTTACCATGCTCGGCACATTCGGGTTCCTATTCAGCGTAGTTGAGATGTAGGTATCCGAGCCGAAAATCGAAATCTTGCGAAGATTTTTACCGCATCTGACCTGATCTCTTCTGACAGTTCGATTTTCGAGAGAGATGATATCGCATCCATCAAGTGGTCAACCGAATTGGTAGGTGCAATGGATATGACACCGTCATTGATGAGTTCTCAGCTTAAATTTAGTTGTATTATTGATGTAATTCTGCGTGAGAAATCATCCCTCAGGTGTTAGCGTTGGTTGGCTTCGTATTGTCCTGCATCGCAATCTATTCCCTAACTCCCTTTCTTCTAAAGGTGATATCCAAAGTCGCTCTTTGATCTTTTCTCACGAGTCTCGGCATATGACAGATAGTCGTTGATGACAGATGAGTGGAGCAGCAATGTTCAACCTCTCGGCAATCACTGCAGGGCTGTGGTCGGTGGTGTTTCGCATTTTCATATACGATCAGCAGGTATAACCTCTGATCATATCCAACAATCTATCTTACCCGCGACACCGGTATTCTAGTCGATGAACATTAACTCGCAGGTCGACTGGCTGTATTATTTCGCTTTCGGAGTGATAATTGCTGGAATAGTCATCTACTCGACCAGGTATGCTCGGTTCCTTGCTCTGAATGGTTTCTCTTTGCTTCGCGTGCACCATTAACAATATGTCGGAATCATTCACTTCTCTCTATTCTTTAGCGGCAAGGACATGACACACCCCTCTACAGTAGGGAATGGGAATGTCGATCAATATCATGAACTTCCCAGTGGAAACAACACGCTGCCCCGAACTATGGACAGGGTGACCTCCGAGGAATGAGGATAACTATTCCGTGTAATCATCGTGATGAATGTCATCAAATATCATCGAAAGAGATTGCATGGAAATGAATAAAATCGTCCATTGAGAGTGATACATGAGCAGGAATCGTAATGTAGGGCAATCCAACTATAACTGGATAGAGGGATAAATCGAGAAAGTAGTACATGGGTTTCGAATAATGGAGGAGAAAGGGGTTTGCTCCGAGAGTAAGCGCGGATAAGCCGGATCCAAACACGTCGGAAATATCTGATACTACAAGTCAACTGGTGCCCGGAGGATGAATGTGTAGTCACCGTATGAAATGAAAGTAAAGAAAAAGAGAAGACAACGGACGTGTCTAGGCGGAAACACTTACGAATGCCATCGACAATGCCTTCGAGAATGAGCAAGAACGCATGAACACAAAGAGAGCTTGAACGCTTGAAAAGATAAATTGACTATATATCTGTCTGTAGAGAGGTGTGTTTGTACAATGCATAAAAACAAGTATTTGTACTAAGCTAGACCTACGTATATACGGTAATGTAATATTGCACATATATTACGCTTCATTTGCTGCCAGTCTCCATGAAATATCTCATTTCTATATGAGTAAACTTGACAACAATCTCCTTCTGGATCCCGAGATCTTGTGGAGCCTTCCTTAACAGTTGACTGATGGATCATGTCGCCCATTGGCCTTCGCCGTAGAGTTTCCTCACTCGCCCAGTCTGACTGTCGCTTGTCGCTTCGCCGACCTGTTGTCGCCCGTCGCCCAGTAAGCCCTCGACTGGTGTGTATCCGTGATCACCTTCTTCCTGAATTTTTCTTCCTTGGGCTTATATTCTGGACCGTCGATCCACAGATAGAATCCGAAAACTGTGGCCCAGAATTTCTGTTACTAAACAGAAGAAGCAGCAGAAGATATCAATCAATTAATGCGAAAGACAATGATCTGGTTCCTGGGGGTCATCTCAGAAAGTGAAGCACCCGAAGTGATTGCAGCCAGTGCTGCCGCGAGCAGAATCGATCCAGCAGACAATCCCTTAACCTTGGTTCCGTCTGATGTTGTCGTTGTCGGGACAGTCTTTGAACCTGTGAAACCACAGATCATGCACATTTGAGTTGTTATAAGCAGGGTATTGGTAGGAAAAGGGTCGTCCGGAATGTTTCGCAACTAGAAGTCCAACTACCTGAAGGAACAGTGGGGGTCGACGACGTTGCAGGGGTAGTTGGGGTATTGTCTGAGGAATCTGCTGGAGGGGAGTCCAAGGGAGGGCTCGAAGGTGCGGCAGCTGAGATTCAAAAATAATTAAGCCAACCCAGAATGAAAATCACCAGGCAAAGACAGTGCAAGTTTTACTAAATGCATTTAACTACCATTGCACTGGCTCACGGCAGGCGTCTGAACATTGCAGGCACCGGGGAGCGCGAGGGCGAGAGTCTGATTGATGTTGTAACCGTAGGACGACGCGGCACCATTAAGTAGGAGGCAGAGGCATCGGGGCTGGGACTGGACAACATTGGCAAGAGTTGAACAGCAGGTGGACGAAGGGGAGGAAGTGTTCCCGCTGACATAGTTGAGGCACGGCGTAAGAGTCATTAGCACCCGCGTGCACCCGTTGAACTGAGCCTCGCCGTTGTAGGCAATCAACAGGGTCGCTAAAGCGAGAACGATCGCGCTGCAGATACGAGCACCTTCCGAAGCCATTTCAGACTCGTTTTCCTTACTTTTATTTTTTTGGGGGGGGGGGGGGGTTGGCGACGATGAGTAAATCTCCTTGCTTTGGCGTTTGCTTTGTTGGTATGAGTGATGATCATTTGTATTGCTGGGTTTATATAGTTGATGGGAGCAGACTAGATTATGTGACTCCGGTTGGCCTAATTTGTGCGTATGATTGCGAGTTATGAACGTAATTTGTATAACCAATTTTTCTAACGGGGCCGTATTTGTTACGGGAGCAGGCAATTGCAATTATTGCTGGGGGAATCGTATGGATTGGTAGATTTGGTTAGCCAACCTTTATCTAATCAGAGGATTGAGACTCGGACAGTCATACATCTGCATCATCGGAAATGATCAGCAAGACCCTCCTTGTCAACAACTCTGCGACGATTCGTCAACTGCTGTCGTCCCAGCCATTGGACGTTTCCTCCATTGTTGCATACTATGGTGTCCGCATCATTGTCATGGTCGTACCGATGCTATCAACATTTGGATCTCGCCAGAGATACCTACCGATGTTGGTGGTCATTGTCCACTGAGATCCGGAGAATAGTGTACTAGGGAAGTGAAGATGAACGAGGAGTTCGGGGACTGCCTCTGCGAGAGGATGGTGTCGTCTCCGTTACTACTGTCTTTGTGAAAGGTGGGGGGGGGGGGGTAACAGGCGAAGAACAGTGGCCGAGTTCAGTTCTTTCCTTCGGTGAATTCTACGGCGAAACTTTTCGATTGAATTTCGTATTATTTTGTCGAAGTTTAATGTTCAGTGATTGAAGGAGACCGGGTTTCTCAGAATGGTGCCACGATTTCAGAACTTGAGTAGTCAAACCACTCGATTACATCGGAAAGAATGGTGGTAGAGCAGATTTACGATACAAGACGAGGACAGGCCCGCACCGTGTACATATACACTGGAAGTAAAAGAATGATGCAGCTCCAATCCATACAACAACAAATGTTCTGTGACAAAAGCGATGACTGATCCGGAGTCCCCATTGATAAGAAGCCTAGCTTCAGAATCCCTTGAAAGTCGAGGTGCACGATGCCAGGAACAGGACAAGAAGCATGAGATGAAGAGGCCCGTTAATGGAGCTCCTGTAGGTCGTGCTGCCATTCGTCGACGGCACAGACTTAGATCCTGGTTTGGCCATTGCACCAGAAATTTTTTACTCGTCAGTTCAGTTTTACGGTTTCTTTCTTCTATGATTTTTATTGGTTTTATGCATACCTGAAGGTGAAGTAGTTGATGTAGCAGGCGTCCGGTTAGAAGACTCGGGCGCATGAGCGGTTGCAGGAGAGGCAGCGGCGACGGACGACTCAGGGACTTCCGCGCTCACAGGCGATGGTGCATTAGCAACGGCTGTCAAATCACGAAGGAGTCACCACAACGCAACGAGCGCCATATACATTCACATTTATGAGACGGAACAGGACTCACCGTTGCACTGCCCGAGTGGTGCAGCAGTGACATTGCAAGCGCCAGGGAGAGCCAGGGCAAGAGTCTGGTTGAAGGAGGGGGCGCCGGTGCCATTGAGGACAGAACAGACACACTTAGGGGAGGCCTGGATGACACTCGCGAGCTGGGAACAGCAGGCGGGAGTAGGTGCAGTCATGTTCCCAGAGATGAAGTTGAAGCAAGAGGAAAGACTCGCGAGGGCAGGGGTGCAGGAGGAAGGAGGCTGAGCCGCCGCCCTGTCCCAGGGTAGGGACGCGAGGACGAGGACGACCAAGCCAAACAAGGACAACGTCCTGGAAGCCATCATCCTTGGGACAAAAAGTAATTTCAATTTTTTCCCCTTTTAACTTCTGACGCGAATTTCAGAGGTGCCGGTTGGGTTAATATTTATATTAGAAAAGAAAACATATAGATGCATGGGTAGATGACAGGGGAGGGGGGACAATTACATTAGAAGAAGACAGAACAGAGATGCTTGTTGGGTCATGATTGGATCAACCATGTGGCAGAAATAATCACGAGGGGGTGGATTCGTTAATAAGTTGTTGAACTGCAGACTTTTGTTTATTATTATTATTACTTACTACTACCATCGGGGAAATGGATGGATGGGCTTTGCATCTGGCAATCAGTCTTTAGAGGGATCGATCGATACATGATGACCGGCTGAGCCCATTTATCCTCTTTTGGTAATCGTAATGGGGACAGACGTCATGCAAAGGGGTGATGAGGTCATCTTCACCCAGTGAGTGTGAGTCAGGAGTGAAATTTTTACCCAACTCACGCGGGTGTTGGGGGTTTGTCTTATGGAGGAACTCTGACTTCACACAAGTTTCTGGGGGCTTGCGTTTCCAACAAAATTATCCATAAATGGTGTTGCTGTTGTCCCCCTGAGCTGACATCCCTGTAAAACTCTTTTGGCATCCCGGAAAGAGTGATAGGGGAGTGGGGAAATGAAAATAATAATTATTATTCTAATATAAATATTTTTAGTTTGCCAACTGTAAAATAGGAAGAGGGCTGTGGTAAAGTAGGGAGTCAGAATGACTGAATACTACACGAATCATGCACAAACTAAATCTGTCGTGTTCACGTGATTTTACCACCTTCACCAATCATTTCCCCCCAAACAAATATATGTTACGTATACAGAGAGATAGAATATATAAAAAAGAAAAGAATGAAAAAGTCCAGACATGGGTTATGGAAGGGTTGAATCCCAAAGGGGAGACAGACAACCCCCCCTCCCCCTCCCCCCTCCCACCATGCCCAAACCCAAGTTGTCCTCTGCAAAATCGAACTTCCCCATTCTTTTCACGCAACAACTCTTTGTTTGTTTCAAGCCAACTTGGAAGCAAAGAACTTGCACTGTGGCATTGAACGGAAGTAAAGGAAAAAGGGTTATTACCCCCACCTCCCCCCACTCCCCGTCGCCATTTAACCCCCTCTCCTCCTTCTGCTTCTTCTTTCTACATCATCATCATCCATCATCATCAGTCCCGTCTGCCACTGTCTGGCCGAAATAAGAAAAAGTGACTTTTTTTAGCCTCTGCATTTCACCAACCAGACTCTTCCCAAAATTCAACCGCCATACCAACCTTGTTTATCATTGCCTTGTCCAATAGGGTTGTGTCCCGACAACCCCCCCCCCCCCCCCCCCCCCCCTCAAGTGCCCATTTCTAAATATCTCTGCAAATCAGGCCATTTCTGGATTTACAACTCCACGTGAGTTGCTTGCCTGCCGTGTCAAAATATTAGACCAAAATACTTGCATGGGTCGATTGAAATAGCAGCCTCTACCTTGCCGAGCTTGTGTCATCCATTGGTGGACCTTCAGTAGAAGTCGAACCCGGTGTACCCATTCGCATAAGGCAGCGGCTCCTCGCCCTTGATCCTCGAGGCGGAGTAGGTGCTGCTCTTTTTGATCCGGCTACGGTTTACGTACTCGACCTCCGCTAAGAAGATCCCGTACACTGGTCTGTGGTCGGAGAACTTGGACTCTCCCCTCACGTACGACAGTTGATATAGACCTCTACCGTACCATAATATGCGATCACACCTACATGTTTGAGTATTGAAACAGGTTAATATAAGGTTGCTGCTTCAACGAAATTTAGCTGGTAAGAGTGCGATTACCATGCTGGCGTTCTTCGCTTTCTTTTCAGGCTTCTGTCATCACCCGTGTACCGGTCGGAGTTGTAGGAGTACTTGTATGTGGGAGGGAAATATACATTTCCTTCGTTCCAACCGACGAACACACGACCTTCTCTTTGTTCGCGATGCAGCTGAGAGACAGAAGAAGCCTCGTTAGCATTATTAGCAGGGGGTAAATAAGGACATGTCGAAAGAATGCTACATTCTAGGTGGGAACATGCCTGATCGTTTTCAAGCAACACTTGCCAGTTTCGCATCTCGACCAGAGCCTTTGCAGATCGATAAGACAAAGCAATCCGGTAGTTTAGGTCGCCTAACCAGATGACTCTACTGCAAATAGGAGGCAACAGAGGAAATGGATAATCCCGTCGAGAGAGCAATCCCAGGCGTTTGGTCAGATGTATCAAGTTAGAATATCTCACTCGTGCGCGAGGATGGTTTCAGGGGAATTTTCATCGCCGACTCCGTTCACTCTAGGGAACCTTGTTTTCCGAAGAATCTCCATCACGTCCGAGTTCCTTCTCAGCTCGTCTCCCTCCTTCTGCCCGGAAGTCAAATGACTACAGATGAAGCAAAAGCTTGTTTGGTGCAAACACAGGCTAACAGAAATCGAACCCTGAAAAAGAACCAACATAAAAAGCCGTCCATGTGTATTGTTACAAGACAAAATCAATGATCAGGAAAAGCCGAGGAAACTCCATTACCTTGTTTCCGAGGTAGCCCATTAATCCTCTCCCTACACACGAGACCTTCAAATTACGAATGCTGTCTCTGATATCGCTCCTCACCCAAACCATAAGGAATATTCCCACCATCTGCTTGCTGGCAACCAAACAGTACCTTGACCAAACCGAATGCCGCTCTCTATCCATCGAATCATACCGGCCATCGGATGTCTGTGTGTTGTAGTAGTTGTTGTAAGAGTAGCCAGGAAGCTCAACGTGCCTGCTGGTGTCATCATCTTCCGGGGAATTATACCAGTTGTTCCTTTGGTAATTGCAGTTGTAACTTTCATTACAACCGTAATCGTAATCTGTCGGCATGTCCCCAAACATGACCCTATCGCAGACACTATACCGTCTGTCAAGATGAGGTATCATTGGAGAAATCCCGCGGTCAACCCTCATACTGTAGCTTGTGGATTGGAAGGACCGGCGATGAAGGAAAGGCGACGGATCATTCTTCCTTGCCGACTCAAAATCAACGTCCAGCTCCACAACCGGGTTCGGGATGGGAGACGGCGTACGGCAAACCCCGCTGGTACCAGGCAGGCTATTAAGGGTCTTCCTCACAAGAGCCTGCCACTTCTTCGCAGGTTCATTATCCTCGGTGCCCAAAACATTCCCAGCGTTCAAGGGGACTATCTCTTGGAACCTGAAAGCAGAATCCCAAGCATCACAATCGTACTATTCCTCCTGAGAAATCATTCAATTAACTCTTAACCACGAACACGGCGTCGGTCGGAATTACCCAAGCACGTATATGTCAGCGGGTGGCGATGAATGAAGCCAGTCTTCGAGATTCAGGTGGCTTGGAGGGGATTTCCCAGCCACGTTCCAAGTAGCCACGAATATCCTAACACCACAAAGAGACCAGAGTCTTCACATTAACAAAATCATCCCCCAAAATTCAATCACAACCAGACACAGAAAACCATCCACCAGCCAACCTATAATTATGCACATCCGTAACCTCTGACGGCTCGAGGTCGATCTTTCCTCGCCGCACCCGGTTGAAGCTGCGCTTGTTCGTTCTCCCTAACCCATCAGCAAAAGCCCAAAATCATGAAACCGACCAGAAAAGCTGTCTCAACAAAACCGACTTCAAGGTAGAGCTGACAGATGAGATACTAATTAGGTGGGGGTAAACAAATAGGGGAGAGTGTTGGGGGGGTGGGGGGGGTGGATAATAGTGAGACGATGAGACCTGCTCCGATTTTCTTGGCTGCTTCTGCTGTTGTTGTGGTGGTGCATGCTTCCTCCTCCTCCCCCTCCCCCTCCCACCTCTCCCTCTCCCACTCCCTCTCTCTTTCTGTGCAAATGTTCACTGCTCCTCCTTCATCACTACTGCCTGCAACCACAAAAAAGAAAGAAAGCAGAAGAAAAAGTGATTAAAATAAAGCTGCGGGCTTGAGAGGAGGGGCCTCAAAGTTGTGTCCTTTTAGGAGAGGGACAATAAAAAGATTGTGCCCATCACTTTCACTTCATATCAAACAATACAAGACAACCCCACAAAAAAGAAAAGAAAGAAAAAAACTGCAAAAATAAGTTGATGGATTAAAGTTAAAGTGAGGATGAGATTCTTTAGTTGCATCGCCAGAAAATGAAAGTCAAAACCTCCCCCCCCAAAGAAACAAGAAGGAATAACCTGGAATCTCATCCCTCCTCAAGAACAGGAAATACCCAATTCGGTTTTCTTTAGAGGTTTAGGATCAACAAGCAAACCGGGATGAAAGACAATCAAAATCCCGCAACATGCACAAAGCACACTGCCCCGACTGATAAGACTAGCTAACCTCCCCAAGCGATGTCGTCGGCCTGAAAGTCCTCTGCTTTGCTCTTAATGTTCAGCCATTTCTTCACCAGTGTCTTCGGCCACGAAAGCTTCATCCCCATCAACGATCCCCCCCCCCCAACACACACACACATACACAAGGAAACAAGAATCAAGATCCAATCTTTTCTTTCCGCAAGCGATATTTCGAACAAGAAGAAGAAGAAGAAGAAGAAAGGAATACCTTGCTTTTCTTCGAGTTCCCATCTCTCATTGTCGCCTAGCCACTCTGCTTCACAAAACCATGCATGACATGTCCGAACGAAACAAGAGCGCAAGAACTTGCAGTTCCAAATCCCCCTCCACCCTCTGTTCCCAGGCACTACTGCTGTTAATGATGCGTCGATGATTGTGATCTGAAGACCGCTCCTGCATTTATATAAGAAAAGACAATTCTTTTTAGTGGGGGGGGGGGGGGGGTGAGAGGGAGTGAGGGAGTGAAGGAGAGGGAGATGGATTCGGACAGGGTTCTCTTTTCCTTAAAAAAAAAAATGTTTGGACGGTTGTGATTTCTTGGTCCTCCAAAAGTGGCAAAATCTCGGACACCCCCCCCTCCCCAGTTCCCTGTCCCTCCTCATCCTGACCACTAAAAACTTAAAGAAAAAACCCACCACCACCCCACACCCCCTGTTTCTGCTCTGTTTCAGTTCCCTCCCCCCTCTGTCGCAGGTTTCTCGCAAGACAATTGAAGGCAAAGGGTAAAAACAGGGGGAGTCGGGGAACGACGGATCGAGAGGACAAAATGCTAGGGATGAGGGGGAGGGGGGGGGGGGGGGAACCTCGTTAATGGGGGTACCAGGAGAAGCACGACAACAATGGTATGGTCGTAAAGGAGAGGAATTATTTTCCAATTTTTCTTTTTGATGAAAGAAGAGAATGCCAACAAGTACGGATTACTTTGGCTTGGGTTTGGGTCCCCCCCGCCCCCATCGACAAATGTTTTAAGATGTGGATAAAGTGAGATTTGATTTGTTTGTTGTTGGTTTTTTCTTGAATGACACCCCTCTCCCTCCCCAACAGCTTATGAGTTTGCCATTCTTTTAACACAGAGAGGAAAAGACAGATTTCATTCACCCAGTTTCTTATTTTTTCCTTCTTGCTTTCCTTTTTGTTAATTGAGGAGAAAGGGTTTGTCCTTATCGATTCATGAGAAGAATCCTTACACGGCAGATTACCGAGCTGTCTCCTCTTTCCTTCCATCCTTGCCATTTTATTGCTTACTTTGTCTTGGATTCGGGTGTGCAAGTGCCAAATGGATTTGGTGGGGGGGAGGGGAGGGTTTTCGGGCAGTGGATTAAGGAAGGGTGTTGCCCCAATTTGCCGTCGACATCGAGTCCTGGGGAATGTTCCTCGAGATATGATATTTTGTGCTCCGGGACAACCACTTGGACTTCCAACAGAACTATCGTTTTCATGTTAGGGTGCTCTGGTCGGAATGCATGGAATGTGTGAAGCAGCAGCAGCAGCATTCGTTCATTCTAAACCCTCTTGACACATGTCTCAAAGCCAATGATCCCATGTCTTTATGTCTTATTCTAACTTACATAGATGTAGCATCCGAGCCCATGAGTTTAGACTAATCACATTGGGTCTCGTGCTCTAATCACCGGTTTGGGAGGGCTTCTTTGCCATTTGGGAGGGGGTGTCTGGTCTGTGTTTGAAGTTGAACTGGATATTTGATTTGACTAATAATAATACACATGCTTGCATGTGGGAGACTGTGTACTGTCCCCCTGTCCCCAACCCCTCCCCCCCCCTCCCCCCAAAAAAAAAAAACCTTTTTCAAGGATCTGAATCTGACCAATTAATTTACAAACTAAGAGTAAGAGAGGGGTTTTGTTAGACTTTTTTTTGTTTAGTTTAATGAAAAACTTAAAACCACTATTTCTTCCTTTTTTTAATCATTAGATTTGACTTGGTACGGCTCATGGGGCCCAATCAACCATGGGCTTGATATAGAGGGCTTTGTCTATGGGATTTGAGCCTGGAGATCGGCCCAAATCGGGGATTCCGACCATTTCCCGTCCCTTTCTTCTCTTTCTCCGACTTCGGCCGCCCGTCTGATGAAAGCCGAAGACACCGATATTTCTCTCTGGTTCCGGGTACCCATCTCCCGATTCTCTCGGTGCATGGAGATTTCGGTGGTGGTTCTGGCTTGTTCTTTGTTTCGGGCAAACGAGTGAGGTTCTTTTCCCCTGAAAATGGATTCTTTTCGGTTCTTGTTGCGCGTTGGTTGTTGCGGTGTGCTTTGTTGTGGCTGAGGTTTTGTCTTGGTGGGTTTTCTTTCGGCCATGCGTGGTTCTGGAAACGGCAGGTTGTTTGGATAGTCGGCAACTGCGGAAAGCTTATTCATGAATGTCGGTTGTGCAGTTAAAGTTGTCCCGACTCCGAATGCACTTGTGGGGTCTGGTCCATGATTTGAAGTTTGTTCGCGGGGGTGTTTCCTGCGAGTTCTTGGAAGGGTTGCTGGGGCGAGTCCGTGGTTCGGAATTTGTTGCGTGGTTGCGTGGTCCGGGGGTCGTCGGTGGGGATGATGCAAGGAAAAACGAGTAAACCCAAAACAAGGCTGAGATTCCAGCAACAGTCGAATGATTAACACTCCACAAACGCCCAACAACTCCAGTTCACAAATCCACCCACAGACAACACCAACACCAGCTAAAATACCAACAACCACAGACACCACAGATCGACTCTGGTCTTCATCCACCGCCTTCGGAGTCCTCCATTCTTCACCTTCACCTTCTTCCTTTAGAAAATATCTTCTGCTCCTTCTCTTTCTTCAAGCCCCCCAGCTATATTCCCCATTCCAACGACCAACGTGCTGTTGGTGCGTGCAGCTGCTGCTGTGGGTTTATTACAACTTATTGGCTCTTCACACTTTCCCTCCCCAATTTCCACTTTTCTCTTGTCTGGAGCTTCATCTTTTCCCTCCATTGCAACATCGTCCTCAAGTTCAACCTGGGGGGTCCCCTTCTTTCCCTCTGCCAGCCAGCCCAAAACTCTTTAGCCCATTTATGAACAGACCCAGGCCCTTTAAGAACTCCGACAACCCCCATCCATTTCCTTCTCCTCTTCTTCCTGCTCGACACGTCCCACAATCTCCTCGAACACTTTAGTTAATTCCGAAGCTGCTTTAGTTACCCCCAAAGCTAGGGCATTTGCTCCCACAATAGCTTCGCAGCTAAAGCTCCCTCCCCCTACGCCATTTCCCTCTTCTCCATCGGCTACTGCTCCGCGTAACACTTCCCTCCCCTCAAAATCACCCTTGTCCTCAAGGGTGATATTGGGATACTTATCCTGAAGATCGGACAGGTACTCCCACGATGCTTCTCTTTCCAGCTTATCCTTCCACTTTACAAGCACTTGGACAGCTGCTCGGTTACCCCTTTTAACTAGGCGTCGTTGCAGTATATACTCCGGTTCAGAAGACTCCAGATCTGGACTCGGTGAGGTAAGTACACCTGCTCCAAACGCCATTTTAAGTCTCGACACATGAAACGTAGGATGTATCTGTGCTGTTGCTGGGGAGATTAAGTCTGTATGCCACATGTCCCACCTTATCTAGGATCTGATATGGACCATAATAGATAGGCATTAACTTCCCTGACATTCCTCCATGACATCGAACTACTGGGGGGGGTTGTGTGGTGGGGGGGGGGGGGGGGGTTGGGGGGTGTGGGTGGGTGTGGTAGGGGGGGATGGGGTGGGGGGGGGGGGGGTGGGGGAAGGGGAGTGGGGGGGGGGGGCGGGGGGGGGTGATGGTATGGGGTGGGTGGGGGGGGGGGGGGGTCAAATTGCAGGAGGGTGGGGTGGGGGGGGGGGGTGATGGGTGGGGGCCAAATAACGGCGGGAGGGGGGGAGGAGGTGGGTTGGGGGAGGGGGTGGTGGGGGGGGGGGGGGGGTGGGGGGGGGGGGGGGGGGGGGGAGGGGAGGGGGGGGGGGTGGGGGGGGGGGGGGGGGGGGGGTGGGGTGAGGGGGGTGGGGGGGGGGTTGGGGAGGGGGGGGGGGGGGGGGGGGTGGGGGGGTGGGGGGGGGGGTGGGGAGGGGGGTGGGGGGGGGGGGTGGGCGGGGGGTGGGGGGGTGGGGGGGTGGGGGTGGGGGGGGGGGGGGGGGGGTGGGGGGGGTGGGGGGTGGTGCAGGGGGGGGGGGGGGGGGGGGTGGAGGGGGGGAGGGGGGGGGGGGGGGGGGGGATGTGGGTGGTGCGGTTGGTGGGGGGGGGGGGGGGGGGCAGGGGTGGAGGGGGGGGGTGTTGGGGGTGGGGTGGGGGGGGGGGGGGTGTGTGGGAGCGGGGGGGGGGGGGTGGGTGGGGGTGGGGGGGGGGGGGGGGGGGGGCTGTAGGAGGGCCGGGTGGGGGGGGGGGTGGGGGGGGGGGGGGGGGGGGGGCGGGTGGGCAGGGGGTGTGGGGGTAGGGGGGTGGGGGTGGGAGGGGGGGTGGCAAAGGGGGGGTGGGGGCGGGGGTGGGGGTGTTGGAGGGAGGTGGGGGGGGGGAGGGGGGGGGGAGGGGTGGAGTGGGGTGGGAGGGGGTAGGGGGGGGGCAATTATAACTACACCTGACATTCCTCCAAATCCGCGAACTCTGGCTGTAACTGTGTTGCAACTTCATACGTAAACCCCATCATCTCCCGCTTGAAATATTGCCCTATCTGACTTCTTAATTACGATTAGATCCAATATGCCCGCATCCATCCTGTTTCATCCTGTTTTGATGCCCGATGTGTATGTTGAAGACCGAAGATAGTTGGAACCTGTTCTGTCACGAGCTGTAAGTTCTATCTCACTTCTCGGTTAGGCGTAGTTTCCCTTGATAAATGGCCAGATGTATATGACTTAAGTTTCTAAGTTCACTCACCCGCTTGCTATCGGTTAGGCGTAGTTCCCTTTAATAGTATGGCAGATGTATAGGAGACTTCATAGCCATATGAAAGGGCTTACAAAAGGAGACATGTGTATAGTGAGTGATACGTGAGTGTTAATACCACCACTCAGCTTAACGGCAACCAAACCACTCGTATGCTCCCACTGAATTATAGGGCAAACTAGAAACTCATGCACCTTTAGGTTAGGAATCAAGACACCGATTAAAAATTTACCACCTTCACCGTTTGATCCATCCATCCGTTTGTGGATGGTAAGTAAGCCGTAGATAAGCGTAAAAAAAAAAAAAAACAAAAATACCCCCCCCCCCCAAAAACTCCCCTGTAGCTTAAAAAAGCTCTTAAAAAGCTCTTGCCACAACAGCGCTAAGAAAGATTATGCAGTCTCTATCGCTTAGTAAAGGTATTACGGCATATTTCGGCATAGCCCAAAGTAACTTTGAAAACCCGTGACCTAAATTCCTCTGCCGCCTTGCCTGCTGTATAGGGATGTTTTTAAGAGCCACTAACAAAATGGGCATATTTTTAGTCAATCGATCCACCCACCACCATGGATTACCTCGTCCTTTCCCTTGGATTTTGGGCGAAATCTCAATTAATGAAAAATCCAATGCTTATATATCCCGCCCAAATAGCTTTAGGTCAAGTTTCGGTATGGTTGCAGTGGGTTGCAAACCAAGCCAGGCCCTGGGGAATGCTGCCAAGTCATCCTTGCACATTTTGCGCAAACCACACAACACCCCGAATAAAATTCCCTCACATCCCGATCT